>CM066031.1:838686620-840089844 GCA_033557465.1 Ichthyophis bannanicus
ATCCACAGTCCCTGCATCTCAGGGCCTGATTGCTGAAAGCCTAGAACTTCACGGTCTTAACCTTTCTTAGCAGGTAAAGGATATTCTTTATGCTTCCAGGAAGCCTTCCACAAGACGCTCTTATGCTTTCAAGAGGAAAAGGTTTACCATATGGTGCTCGCAGAAGGGTCATAACCCTCTTGCGATACCTCTGGAATAATTACTGGAGTATCTCCTTTATTTGTCTAATACAGGGCTTAAGACCAATTCAGTGAGAGTTCATTTGCGTGTTATTGCAGCTTCTTTCAAGCCTCTAAATGGACAACCTATTTCCTCTCTTCCTCTCATAGCGAGATTTATGAGAGGCCTTCTTTTAACTAAGCCTCCCATTAAGCCACCACCAGTAACATGGGACTTAAATCTGGTTCTTGGCCAGCTCATGAAGCCGCCTTTTGAACCATTAGCTACTACCTCTTTGAAATTCCTTTCTTGGAAGGTTATCTTTCTTATTGGAATCACATCAGCATGTCGCGTCAGTGAATTGCAAGCGTTGGTGGCTGATCCTCCTTATACAAGGTTCCATCACGATAAGGTAGTCCTTAGGACTCATCCACATTTTATGCCAAAGGTGGTGTCACCTTTTCATTTAAACCAAGCGGTTTACCTTCCTGTATTCTTCCCAAGGCCTTATGCCTCAAATGCAGAAAGGAATCTTCATTCTTTGGACTGTAAAAGAGCTTTGGCCTTTTACTTGAAAAGGACACAGCTACATAGAAAGTCCTCCCAACTCTTGTTGCTTTTGATCCTAGTCATTTGGGACTTCCAGTCTCCAAAAGGACACTGTCCAGCTGGATTGCACAGTGTATATCTTTTGCCTATGAGAGTAAGAACCTTCCTCTTGAAGGCCATGTCACAGCTCACAATGTGAGTGCCATGGCAGCCTCAATGGCTCATCTTCACTCTGTGTCTATCGACGACATCTGTCGAGCAGCTACTTGGGCTTCGGTCCATACCTTCACAGCCCATTACTGCTTAGTCAAGGACTCCCTCCGGGATGCCTTGTTTGGTCAGGCTGTTCTTCAACACCTGTTCCACACTTAATCAACTCCTACCCACCATCCCTGGTAGGATGCCAGAGATCCATGGGGGGAAGTGGAGCCCTTTCACAAGGGCACACAACTTTCTGGGGCCATCTCCCTGGCATCTTCAGCTAGGGGTCCCCATATGTGAAGACTACATTCCTGCTTGTTCCTGGAGATAGCATAGTTACTCACCTGTAACAGGTGATCTCTGGGAACAGCAGGAATTTTGTCTTCACAACCCACCCACCTCCCCTAGGAGTTGTATCTCTCTATCTCTCTCCCTCTCTCTTTTGTCTCAGCTATAAACTCAACTGGAGAGGAACAGTTGGGAAAGGTGGGAAGGCAGCACACAGGCGCTATGGGATGCTCCCAAAAGCTTTCCTATTGGACGCTGGGGAGCGTTCCCGCACAGGCTCCGTCGGTACCGACGATACCCATATGTGAAGACTAAATTCCTGCTGTTCCCGGAGATCACCTGTTACAGGTGAGTAACTATGCTTTAAGTGTGTTCAAAATGTGCTGTTCCAAGTCCCTGTGTGTAGTTAATTGGGGAGTGCCCTATAAAGCAAGACTGCTTGCTACGTGTGGGTGGGAGTTGGGGGGGTTGGGAGGGAACTTACACCTGATGAGGTGTCAGTAGCTTCAAAGAGCTGAGAAAGATACTAAAGCAGAGTTTTAAATCTACTCCACTAAAGAAGATATTTCCCCTTTTAATCTAAAACATCAAAAAGAATGTAACTTTGTTTTAAAAATGTACCAAAACCATTTTAAGAGCTCCCAGGCAGAAAGCTAGTAATTTAAAAAGCCACAAACTCTTACCTTTGTTTGACTTGTATATCCCCTGTTAGGAATGCTTCAACAGTGCAAGGCTCTGAAGCCTTTTATGCAGGCCTCAGCTCCTCTGTTCTTTCACAGGCTAATCAGGCCCACTAACGCCTGATGAGGTGTCAGTTGCTTCAAAGGGATGAGAAAGATACTAAAGCAGAGTTTTAAACCTACCCCACTAAAGAAAATATTTCCCCTATTAAACTAAAGCAGTGTTTTTCAACCTTTTTTGTGCAAAGGCACACTTTTTTCATGAAAAAAATCACGAGGCACACCACCATTAGAAAATGTTAAAAAAATTTACCTCTGTGCCTATATTGACTATATATAAAGTAATTCTCTTGAATAGGAATCAAACACAAAGAAATTATTTTATAATTACTTTATTATGAAATAATAAAGTATTTTATAATTGTTCATATTTCTGTTTACTTACTCAGTGCGAAACCTGGGCCTGTTTGGCTGAACACAAAGCTGATATTCTGGCAGGAATCGAAGAAAGACACACACGTAGCTCTTCGTCAACAGCTCTCAGTCTCTCTCTGTCTTTAGTTTTTATAGCAATCAGGCTTGAAAAGCTCATCTCACACAGATATGTAGTGGAAAATGGGAGCAATGTCAAAATAGCTTTGTTTGCCAGAACGGGGAACTCCTTGGCAGTATCCAACACAAAACTGTCCAAAGGTAGATCAGCAAATCTTAGCTTGAAACCACGATTTTGTCTCAGTTCAGTTAGTTCCTCCTGCTCCTGTAAAGTCATGTCCTTTCCACCAACTGATGCTGAGCTATAAGGGTCCCTAACCCCCAGTCAAGGCATTCAGTGGAGACTGAAGAGAAATAACATGACAACTTCTCCTCGAGAGTTTTTAAATGTTTAACTATTATCTCACCCAGTACAGCAGTGTGAACACCTTGCCATTGCTTGGTGAGTGTGAACATTTCAAGATTGCCACTTTCCATGTGTTGATTCCAGAGTTGCACCTTTGAACGGAATCCATTTATTTTATCTGTACTTGTAAGCAGATTTTCATTTCGGCCTTGCATTCGTGTGTTCAGCTCATTCAGATGATGAAAAATATCTGCCAGGTATGCCAGCCTTGCACACCACTCATCACTTGTAAGCAGCTTTTCGTAATCTGACCTCTCATTTGTCAGAAACACTTTAAGTTCCTCCCGCAGCTCATACACACGAACCAAGACCTTGCCACGCGACAACCACCGGACCTCCGTATGAAACAGCAAGGTTTTATGCTTCACTCCCATCTCCTCACACAAAGCTGCAAACATGCGACTTTTCACGGGTCGTGACTTTACAAAGTTTACCATGCGCACATCATCATCCAACACAGGAACTAGGTCTGCTGGTAAAGTCTTGGCTACGAGGGCCTCACGGTGTAAAAACAATGCGTAACAATCACATCTGGATTTCTTTCCTTCACTCTGCTTACAAAGCCTTTGGTGCGCCCGACCATGGCTGCAGCTCCATCGGTGCAGACACTTGTGCAGTTTTCCCACTTAAGTCCTCCTTGTTCAAGGTATTCTGATGTGACCCGAAAAATTTCTTCTCCTGTTGTTTTTTCTGGCAGTGCCTTGCAAAAAAAGAAGTTTACTCTAATTGCATCACCATCCACAAAACGCACATTGGCCAAGAATTGAGCATGTCCACTGATATCAGTAGACTCGTCAAGTTGCAATGCAAATTTCTCACTGATACGGATCTTTTCCAAAACCACACTTTCTATGTCTGCAGACATGTCATTAATACGTCTGGAAATTGTGTTGTCTGAGAGAGGGACTTTGTCTGTTTCCTTAGCTGCTTCAGGTCCGAGCATCTCCTCTACAATAGCTTTGCAGGCGGGAAGTATTAATGTCTCTGCCACAGTGTGCGACTTTTTTGACTTGGCTATAAGTTCAGCAACTTGATAGCTAGCTTTAAGAGCTCTTTCATTTACCTTTGTGGTTTTTCTCATGAAAGTTGCCTGTTTCTCCGTGTTTTCACGCAGGCGAACAAAAAAGTCCGCATTCTTGTTTTGAAGCGAAGGGTGTTTCGTTTGGAGATGGCGTTTAAGTTTACTTGGGACCATAGCACTGTTAGATAGCTTTTCACCACACACCACACACAGTGGAGTTGTGGTTTCTTTGCATCTCCGGTGAAAGTAAATCCAAATGAAATATAGCTTTCGCTATATTGCCTTGTGCCAGAGAATTTCCTTGAGCTAACCATCTTTGCTTTCTTTTCACTCATACTTGGGCTCTTATCTGGCTCCGAATTTTGTTCAGAATCCAGTTCTTTCCTTTTCAAAAATTTGTCCATCACTGCAGTATCTATTCCTGTCTCACTGTCACTCAGTACTTACTGCGCTTGTCTCCTCCAGATAGCCGCTGTCCGTCACACTCAGCACTCCATCCAGATCCATCAGTCAGCGCTCTTCTGCTCCTGTCTCCTCCAGATCCATCACTCAGCGCTCTTCTGTGCTGCGTCCGCGATAATCCTCCAGAGTCCAGATCCTTCGGTGCTCTTCTGCGCATCGGCGATCTACTGCGATGTCTTCTCCTGTCAGTGTAACAGTGACACCGGAGCTATTTATAGTCCGTAACATGCGCTTCGGCTCACAAATAGACCAATCATTAGAATCTAATGATTGGTCTATTTGTGAGCCGAGGCCACATGTTACGGATGAAATTGGAATTTTTCCCACGGCACACCAGACAATATCTCACGGCACACTAGTGTGCCGCGGCACAGTGGTTGAAAAACGCTGAACTAAAGCACCAAAAAGAATGTAACGTTATTTTAAAAATGTACCAACTCCCCTCTCTCCTCCACACACATCCAACTGATAGATAAAACCTGCAGTTTTCTCTACAGCATCACTGAATTCACCCATTCCTTTCTGAACACACTACTAGGACACTTATCCACTCTTTAGTCACCTCCTGCCTAGACTATTGTAACCTACTCTTTGCTGGTCTCCCTCTAGGTCCTCTCTCTCCCCTTCAATCTGTTCAACACTCTGCTGTGCGGCTAATCTTCCACTATCCTCGTCATGCTTATATTACCCCTTTTCTCAAGTCACTTCATTAGCTCCCTGTCCATTTCCACATCCAGTTCAAACTTCTCCTGCTGACCTATAAGTGCATTCACTCTGAAGCGCCTCACTACCTTTCCTCTCTTATCTTTCCCTACACCCCTCCTCGGGAACTCCGCTCTTCTCCAAGAACAAGCAGGAAATCAGTCCTCACATGTGGGCAACATCAACCCCAACAGAGCCCTCATGAAAGCATTTCCCCAGCTTTCAAAGAAAGCCTTTGGGAGATGCCACCACACATACTTGGTCCCCTTCCCACCCAAGGGTGCCATCTTGGTCAGTCTCCCTTTTTCTGCGGAGGCCTTCAGACATTAGTCTTGTTCCCCCGGAAAAAAGTTGATTTTTCATACACTTTTGTACACCTCTCCTGCTCAAGCCAGTTCCTTTCCCGCCTTCGAGATCCACTGCCCTGGCATCGGGTTTCGAAACTTTATTTTATTTTTGTTAGGTTCCTCCAGCGCTTTCGTGCCTTTTTCAACCGCTGGCTGCCCCAAAAGTCTTCGATTTTGCTGGGGTCCTTTTTGTCCCAATAGCCACCAGTTTTTTAAGAAATGTGATCGGTGCTCCAAAAACGTCCCTCACCGGCACTCAAGACTGTTGCCTCCGGTGTCTGGGCACCAACCATGATCTGGAGGAGAGTTCCCTGTGCAAAAGGGTGTCCACCAAGGCCATCCAAAACTGCCAGCTAAAGCAAGACACGTCTTCCACAGGGCAGACTCAACCCCGGTTTCCGCAGTTGCTTCACGCTCGAAGGCACCACACAAATTTTCTAAGTCGCCTAAGGCCCCTGCTGTTCCTGAGCGGGTTCACAGACATTCCAAGCAAGGGTTCCGGGAGTGTGAGCATAAGAAGATAAAGAAGACCTCAAGGGCCTCGTCCTGGGAGGCGGACAAGCATAGGAAATACCATGCACGTTCCCTCAGCCCCCAACGAGTGTCCGAGGAATTGGAGCGAGAGCGACCTTGGAAGGTACCCAGAATAGAAGTTGAGGCCTCCAGCGATGGCCCCCAGTCTCCCAAGATCCATCCCATTGAGGACCCCCCTCTCCTCCTCAACACCAGACCCGGTAACTCCGGCATCTTTGTCAATGGCTGCCACCCCCAAATGGGAAACCCGAATGTTGGCACCTGAATGCAGCGTTTCTGCTTTCATAGTGGCCCAACAAGCACCGATACCCAGCCCCGCTGGCGCTCGAGGTGAGACCACAGGGACCTTGTTATCGAGGACTTACCGGGTCACTGAAGCGATCCCCGAGAGCCAGACGCCTCGGATAGATCCTCGGCGAGGGTCTCAATCTCGCTCCTGCTCCTTGGGGCAAGGTCTTTGCAGGCGAGTGCCTCAATCTCGCTCGTGCTCCTTGGGACAAGGTCTTCGCAGGCGAGTGCCTCTGGCTCCAGCCATGCCTCGGCCTCGAAGCACTGAAGACCGGAGTCAATGACAGTTTTGGAGATGTCGGGCCTCAAGTCTTCCTTGGACTGCTGAGCTTGGGAGTCCGACGTTGAGATGTCCCCAGAGTCTCGGGCCCATCGAGACCTCCCCCTGGACCTGTCTCCACCGGCTGCTAGGTGCCGATCACCACCTAAGGACACATCGTTCCTAGAGTTTGTCTGGGACATGGCGCAAGCCCTTTCCCTCAATCTGGAGTCAGAGGAAGACCCCCGTACAGAGGAGCTCGACATCCTCCAGTACAAGGCACCCAATGAAAGAGACCCTGATGGTCCCGGTCCCCCCCCATCCTCAACCGGCTCCTTCTCGGGATATGGGAAGCCCCCCAGCATTGGTACTGATTGAAAGCCAGTGCCTGGACACTATAAATCAAGTCCAGCGAGGGCCAGGCTTCCGGAAAGCCTAACTCCCTCACACCTCCATGGTGGCAGAGTTGGCCATGTGCCAACAGAAGAGCCCAAAAATGCACTCGTCTGTGCCCCTGGGCAGGAAGTCCCGCGCCCTCGATGTCCTCGGGCGGAAATGCTACCAGGGTTTGATGCTATCATGCCAAATTCAAACTTACCAGCTTTACATTAGCATATTCCTTCAAGACTTCATGAAGGAACTCTGAGGCTTCGCAGCTGGCCTCGATGGAGACCACCTCCGGCGCTTTCAGACTCTTACGAAGTCTGTGAGAGAGTGTTCCAAGTACTTATCTCGAGTCGCTTAGGACAGTTTCGAGTCCAGCGAGAGGGTGACCACCACCAGCATCAGCGCCAGGCCTGGCTCCAATAATTGGACCTCAAGCAATGAATGTAAGAAAAGCTCCTCGACGACCTATACCTCGGGGAGCAGCTCTTTGGCAAGCCCATGGAGGACAAAGCAGCCGAGATCGAGTATGTGACTCGGACTCAACTCTCGAGGAAGACTTCCACTCTTCCAAAGAAAGAGCCTCCAGGAAAGAAGCTTCCTTTCCAGAGAAAGGGACAACCCTATCAAGGCTATCCTCCATACCCAGCCACCCAGATCCCCCAGCAGGGTCACCAGGGCAAGGGAGCGGGCTAAGGCCCATGCAAGCCCAAGGGCCCCAAGCCCCAGACTCCAGCCCAGCAGAGCCTGGGATGGGGTTTTGACATCCCCAGCATAGCCTCTCTTCCCCTGGAGGGTCAGCTACCAACACGGAGGTGCCTAGTTCACTTTGTCCACAGGTAGGCCTCCATCACCACTGACTCTTGGGCACTACAGGTGAGGTAAGGGAGGGTTACCTCCTCCACCTGGACCAAATGCCTCTACCCTTCTTCCCTGGGGAGCCTCCTTGGTTTCCCCTGCACCAGGCTCTGCTATACAAGAACTTGCAAGCCTTCTCAGGGACAGGGCTATTGAGTCCCTACCACACCACCTGAAAGGAAAATGGTTTTACTTCAAGTACTTTCTGGTCTCGAAACAAACAAGAGGACTAAGGCACATCCTGGACCTAAGAAACCTGAACAAATTCCTGATGCGGGAGAAATTCAAAATGCTCTCCCTTGGAATATTGCTGCCCTGCTTCCCACAGAGAGATTGGCTATGCTCCTTAGACTTGAAGGATGCTTATATCCACATCCTTATCCATCCCAGTCACAGGCAGTACCTAAGATTCATGATTGGGGGTGGCCACTACCAGTACAGGGTACTTCCCTTCAGCCTAGCCTCCACGCCCAGGGTCTTCACCAAATGCCTAGCAGTGGTGGCTGCTTATCTTAGTCTCCAAGAGGCCTTCGTCTTTCCTTACCTAGATGACTGGCTAGTAAAAGGAGACACAGCCCCGAGATGCTGCAGGCCACAGACCGCACCATCAAGGTCCTTCAATATCTGGGATTCGTGATAAATCACCCAAAATCCCACCTCACTCCAACACAGGACTTGGTGTTTATAGGAGCTCATTTGGACACCCTCCAGGCCAAGGCTTTCCTCCTCCTGGACAGGGCGGATCACCTCATGGCCCTGGCAGTTGAGATACAATGCCACCACACCGTGTTGGAGCAGTCATGCTTCGCCTCCTCTGCCACATGGCCTCCACAGTCCCCAACTGTGGTCCCCAACGCCCACCTCCAGATGTGGGTGGCTCAGTAGTGTCTCTGTTCACAGTGGACCTAGGCCTCGGGCTGTGGCTCTAGGACAGTCTCGGTGTCCCGTCAGCTGGTGGAGTCACTCGGCTGATGGCAGAACATGCAGCACCTGCTAAAGTGTCTTGCCCTTTGGCTCCCAAGCCCCCAGAGAGTCCTCATGACGGATGCCTCCCTGCTAGGCTGGGGTGCCAACTGTGAGGAATTCTGTATCTAGGGGGTCTGGTCACTCGAGGAATGCCAACAGCAGATTAACCTGCTGGAGCTCAGAGCCATCTTGCTGGCACTGAGAGCATTCCAGCACTGCCTGCAACATGTCAGTGCTCCTTCAGATGGACAATCAGGCTATTATGTTCTACCTGAACAAGCAGGGGGGCACCGGCTCCTACCGCTTATGCCAGGAGGCAGTGTCCCTCTGCTCCTGTGCAACCAGGCAGGGTATGCTCTTCAGAGCGGTATACCTCCCGGACCAGGACAACACCTTGGCGGACCGAACGAGCAGGGTCCTTCAGCCATACGAGTGGTGCCTGGACCACAGGGTGGCACAGTGGCAATTCCAGTTGTGGGGCACCCCGAACCTCGACCTCTTTGCCAGACCGACCAATGCTCAGCTAATGCATTTCTGAGGCCTTCAACCACATCCAGCTTGGGTAGCAGCGGAAACCTTCCTCATCTCATGGTCGGAGGGCTTGCTCTGTCTTCCCTCCCACACCTCTGATAGCGCGGACCCTATTCAAGGCCAGCAGGACAAAGCTTCCCGCATCCTGGTGGCCCCGAGGTAGCCCACATTCACCCTTGTAAGGGTCAAGAACAACAAAAGAGGTCTCAGTATAAAAGAACACTGCTGTATTAAGGTTCACACCTGTTCACAGCAATCGTGTTGTATCACATCAATGACCTCAAGAAAAACAATTGTAAAAAGAAACTCCAGTCCTTATAAAATAGTAATGAAAAAGGAATAAATAGGAATAAATACTCAGCTTCAAAAAGGACTGACTCTTCCAATTAGAATATGATCCCAACGCACAGCCCCTGTACCAGTCGGACGTTTCAGAACGATTTCTTCAGGGGACCGTTAAAATACTACAACAAAACAAAACAAACAATAAGCCTTCACCCTCACTAAAAAATTATCATTATCACAAACCATAACAAAATATCAAAGAACACTCACCAAACATGCTGCCCACGTTTCACACTAGCCGATGCAACTCGCGCTCAGCTCTGAGCTCATCCAGCCTCAATTCTCAAAAAAAACGCCGCGCATGCGGACAGTGTGATGCCGACTCCATTTTTAAATCCCAAGAGGCACACAATGCGCAGCTGCTAGAATTCAGCTATACTTACATAGAAACTCTAATATTGCAAAACATTGCAACCAAAAAATCTTACCATTGTACCAAACCTCAACTTTCACTCTCAACGACAACCTACATACACGCAAACCATTCTATCTGACTGTTTAAACCACTCGGAGCTAAAGTATTCAGTCGAAAAATAAGTCTTTGTTCTCTCTTAATCAGGACCTGATCCAATGTCTTCTCTTGACTGCCATAGTGAACTTGCTCCAAACATAAACATACACATTGTAACTGATCAAAAGTGTGTTTCTTCTCCAAATTATGAGAGACCATCGGAGCCTCCAAACATCTCCGGTTCAGACGGCTTCGATGTTCCCGCATTCGGGTCCGAAATGAGCGGATAGTTTTACCTATATAACAGAGGCCACACGGGCATAAAACCGCATAAACTACATTACTGGAGGCACAAGTAGTCTGACATTTCAGCCGAATCGAGACCCCCCGATAAGTGAAGACGTCCACACTCAGTTATCTCACAGATGTCACAAGAACCACAGCTAGAATGACCCCCCTCTCGGGGAGCCAACAACCCCTCCTCAGTAGAAGGCAAAATTGCTGGGCTAAGCATATCTTTCAAATTGGCAGCCCTCTGCCATACACACCGCACTGTCTTATCACCCAAACCCGGCACTGTAGCCAACACATTGCTGTGCTTACGGAGAATCTTTTGAAGATCAACACTCAAGGGAGAATATTTAGTAATAAAATTAACATGAGTGTCCTCAAGACCCTTCTGTTCCCAAGAAGATTCAACACGCAACAAAGCAGTTCGATGGTTAAACAGAGCCCTAGAATACGCTTGCCTCACTACAGATTGAGGGTAGCCCCGTTGGAGGAAACTAGTTTGTAAAACCTGTGACCTCCGTTTGAAATCTATCCTATCTGAACAGTTCCGTCTAAAACGTAAGAAATGAGAGAAATTGAGAGAACTGTTCAGATAGGATAGATTTCAAACGGAGGTCACAGGTTTTACAAACTAGTTTCCTCCAAAGGGGCTACCCTCAATCTGTAGTGAGGCAAGCGTATTCTAGGGTTCTGTTTAACCATCGAACTGCTTTGTTGCGTGTTGAATCTTCTCGGGAACAAAAAGGGTCTTGAGGACACTCATGTTAATTTTATTACTAAATATTCTCCCTTGAGTGTTGATCTTCAAAAGATTCTCCGTAAGCACAGCAATGTGTTGGCTACAGTGCCGGGGTTGGGTGATAAGACAGTGCGGTGTGTATGGCAGAGGGATGCCAATTTGAAAGATATGCTTAGCCCGGCGATTTTGCCTTCTACTGAGGAGGGGTTGTTGGCTCCCCGAGAGGGGGGTCATTCTAGCTGTGGTTCTTGTGACATCTGTGAGATAACTTTGAGTGTGGACGTCTTCACTTATCGGGGGGTCTCGATTCGGCTGAAATGTCAGACTACTTGTGCCTCCAGTAATGTAGTTTATGCGGTTTTATGCCCGTGTGGCCTCTGTTATATAGGTAAAACTATCCGCTCGTTTCGGACCCGAATGCGGGAACATCGAAGCCGTCTGAACCGGAGATGTTTGGAGGCTCTGATGGTCTCTCATAATTTGGAGAAGAAACACACTTTTGATCAGTTACGATGTGTATGTTTGGAGCAAGTTCACTATGGCAGTCAAGGGAAGACATTGGATCAGGTCCTGATTAAGAGAGAACAAAGACTTATTTTTCGACTGAATACTTTAGCTCCGAGTGGTTTAAACAGTCAGAATGGTTTGCGTGTATGTAGGTTGTCGTTGAGAGTGAAAGTTGAGGTTTGGTACAATGGTAAGATTTTTTGGTTGCAATGTTTTGCGATATTAGAGTTTCTATGTAAGTATAGCTGAATTCTTGCAGCTGCGCATTGTGTGCCTCTTGGGATTTAAAAATGGAGTCGGCATCACACTGTCCGCATGCGCGGCGTTTTTTTTGAGAATTGAGGCTGGTTGAGTTCAGAGCTGAGCGCGAGTTGCACCGGCTAGTGTGAAATGTGGGCAGCATGTTTGGTGAGTGTTCTTTGATATTTTGTTATGGTTTGTGATAATGATAATTTTTTAGTGAGGGTGAAGGCTTATTGTTTGTTTTGTTTTGTTGTAGTATTTTAACGGTCCCCTGAAGAAATCGTTCTGAAACGTCCGACTGGTACCGGGGCTGTGCGTTGGGATCATATTCTAATTGGAAGAGTCAGTCCTTTTTGAAGCCGAGTATTTATTCCTTTTTCATTACTATTTTATAAGGACTGGAGTTTCTTTTTACAATTGTTTTTCTTGAGGTCATTGATGTGATACAACACGATTGCTGTGAACAGGTGTGAACCTTAATACAGCAGTGTTCTTTTATACTGAGACCTCTTTTGTTGTTCTTGACCCTTACAACGGTGAATTTGAACGATATTACTTTTTTGACTGGTATTACTTTTTTGACTGGATTATTGCTGAATCGTTCTTGAATATAGTGACCAATTGACTTTTTTGCCGAGGTAGCCCGGGCATCTTTGGTTTTCTCTACTGCTTTGACTCTTGACAGAGTCCCCATACCCTCTCGGGAGCCTCCCGGTACTTTTAACCCAGAAGGAGGGCTCGATCTTCCACCCCTACCTGGGATCCTTATCTCTCACAGCATGGCTGCTGAACGGGTCGCTTTAGCACCTCTTAACCTTCCTCGAGAGGTAGAGAAAGTTGTCCTGGTCTCTCGCAAGGCCTCCACAAGACGAGCCTATGCCTTCAAGTGGCGCAGGTTCTCAATGTGGTGCACAGAACACTGGGTAAACACATTCTCCTGTCCGGTGCCTGCGGTGCTTCAGTACCTTCTCCATCTCTCGCAGTCCAGACTTGAATCCAACTCCGTTAGGGTGCACCTGAGCGCCCTCTCCACGAACCACCACTTCATAAACAGCAAGCCTCTATCTGTGCAGCCCCTCATCACCCAATTCATACGGGGCTTGCTGCTCTCTAAGTCTCCCATCTGTCCACCCCTGGCGGAATGGGATCTCATTGTAGTCCTGGTGCAGCTTACCAAGCTGCCTTTTGAGCCCTTGGCTACTTGCCATCTATCCTGGAAGGTGGCTTTCCTGGTGGCATTCACCTTTGTACGCAGAGTCAGTGAGCTCCAAGCTCTGGTGGCCGAGCCTCCCCTACACCAGGTTCTACAAGAACAGGGTCATGCTACACACTCACCTGAAGTTTCTTTCAAAGGTGATATCTATTTCCACTTCATCCAGGAGGTAGTACTTCCTACTTTCTTTCCACAGCCCCACACCAACCAAGCCGTCAACTCTTCTCCATACTATGGACTGCAAAAGGACCTTGTCCTTTTACCGTCCATACTATGGACTGCAAAAGGACCTTCTCCTTTTACCTACAGCATACTCAGAGCCATTGCAAAGCCTCACAGCTTTTTGTCTTGTATGACCCCAGTCGTCTTTTGGAAGCTGTTACCAAACTGACTCTGTCCATCTGGGTGGTGGACTGCATCGCCTTCGCCCACGATCGAGAAGGGCTGCAGTTGAATTGCCGGGTCATGGCGCATAATGTCAGGGCTATGGCAACTTCTGTTGCGAGCAGACATCTGCAGGGCCACCACCTGGTCTTCAGTCCACACTTTGCAGCTCACTACTGCCTGGAGAGGGAGTCCCGATGAGACAGTGCCTTCAGCCAGGCTGTACTCCATAATCTGTTTGAGATTTAGGTAACTCCTACCCTCAGACCCTTCTTGATCAAGCTACTGGAGCCTTGGTTCTCCCTGAACACTGGGGTCCTTAGAATCTGTCCTCAGAGTCACTTGCAGCTGCTCACGGCTGGGCCGTGTTTTTCTACAGGTTCTCAGTAGCCTGTAGCTAGGGAGTCCCATATGTGAGGACTGACTTTCTGCTTGTTCCTGGAGAAAGCATAGTTACTTACCTGTAACAGGTGTTCTATTTTACTTATTTTTATTTATTTATTAACATTTCTTATATACCGCGCTATTATAATCAGTGCGGTTCACAGAAGAACAGAAACACACTACAATGCAGTATGGTACATTGAGTTTACATGGAACAGGTGGTCAAAAACTTGGATGAACTGGGGAGAACTATATACAAATTATATACAAATTATACAGTAGTAAGTATTCACATGGGGCATATAGGATTTGTAGTGGATGCAAGAGCTCTTGGGATGGGGGGGGATGGAGGTGGTGGTTGATTATCCATTGTCGACCGGGGGCTGTTCAATGGGATGTGGTAGGCGGGGGGTCAATGTAGAGGTTGTGTGTTTTTCAGGCTTGGTATCGGGGTAGTGCTGAAGGAACAAGTGGTGTTTGAGGGCTTTTCTGAACAACATTAAGTTCGGGATGGCACGGATTTCTGCAGGGAGGGCGTTCCAGGCAATGGGTGCGAAGATGGAGAAGGCTCTACTTGCTGTTAACTTTGTACATTTTGTCAAAGATTTAGGGACTTCTCCTGGCCCTGATTACTGGTGTGTGATGGAGAAGAGTGCTGATAGGCGTGGGTGGTAATTTCCTGATGGCTTTAAATGCCAGAACTAGCGTCTTGTAGGTAATTCTAGCGGGTAGCGGTAGCCAGTGTAGGTTTTTCAGGACTGGCGTTATGTGGTTGGACCTTGAGGATCCGACTAAAACCCTTGCTGCCGAGTTCATGGCAAGTCGGAGTGGATTCAGGGTTGATTGTGGTAGTCCGTGGAGGATGACGTTCGCAAAGTCAAGGTGCGGGATGACCAAGGCTTGAAAGATGGTTCGGTAGTCGGAGAAGTCGAGTAATGGGCGGAGATGGCGTAGTGACCGGATCTTGTAATAGATAGCTTTTGTGGTGTTTGTGACGTGGGCTGACATATCTAGGTGTTGATCCAGGGTAATACCTAGGTATTGAATTGTGGATTTTGCTTTTAGTTCCATGCCATTGACTTGCAGTGAGGAAGGAGGTGTGAATTTCCGGTTCCTCGTGACGAATAGGATGTCTGTTTTATTGTGGTTGATTCGGAGATTTTGAGCTAGGAGCCAATCAGATATAGCTGCAAAACATTTTTGTATTGGGGAGAAGTCGGGTTGCTCAGTCCTGAACGGAGTGTAAATGAGGATGTTCTCCAGGGACAGCAGGAATCAGTCCTCACAACCATCCCTCCTCCCCTTGGAGTTGCTGTAATATTTTTGCCATCCTTTTATCAACTCTAGATTTGTCATCTGACTGACCAAGATGACACCCTTTGGTGGGGACTACATGATGATGGTAAAACCACTTTTAAAATATGAAATGCTGCTAGAACTGTATGTTAAAAAAGACTTAATAGTACAATAAAACGTTAGAAAATATATGTATGGACATAATATGTTTATGGTGCATGATACTGTATTAGCAGCAGCGCATCCAGGGCTCATACTCAATAAGAAGGGACTATAAAACTGATAAGGAGGTCTGCGAGAAAGAGGAACGGTTATCTCTGAACCAAGGGGGATATGTGCGCAAATATACAGTACTGAAAACATATATAGTGACAAACTTGAAAAAAACGGGGTGGAAACTAAGAAAATTGACCATAGACCATAAGGGTAAAAATAGCAAACAAAATGGAACTGCATAAAAAATGAAGGAAATCAAGTTTTAAAACCTATCTGTCTTAATATGAAAGACTGCTATAACTAAAATTGAAAACCAAAGATGCATTGTTAGTTAAAAGTATAAATAAGAAATGTCCTAAAAAACCCTCTTAAGGAGCGAAATAAAAACCGGAGAGGACCAAAGGTAATGTATTATAAAAAGCCAAGGGTAACAAACCTATCAAGTAAAAAACAAAAAAAATAAGAGACCTATAAATATGCATATAGATAAAATCCTAAAAAACAATGAGAGAAATAAGATGTATTAAGATTAGGTTAAAAATAAGCAGTCATAAATATCAGACCCAGGTAGAGAGCAGAGGGGTCTGATATCACTGTAAAAGGACTCCTCATGTACCAGCTTAATCACAACTGATTTAAAAACAGGGGAGGAGAGGGGAAGGATGGAGGAGGGGGAAGGGAAAAGGGGGGGGGGAGAGTGAGAAGGGGGGAAAAGGGGTGGGGGAGAGGAAGGGAAAGGGGAGGAGGGGAAGAACTAAAACCAAAAGGAACCAATAAAAATACATAAGGGTAAAATCTTTAAAAAAACAGTAAAATAAATAAAATGTATATCAGGTTAAAAATGAGCAATCATAAGTATCAGACACAGGTAGAGAACAAAGGGGTCTGATGCTTCTATGGAAGGATTCCTCATGTAACAGCTTAATCACGACTTAGCCACCAATGAAGACTGCAATGAACAGTGGGAGGGAGAGGAAGACTGATGTCATAATCCTGCGAGCAAGGAGACTAACGGCACAGTAAGGAAAGCTGAAGTGGACGCATGTGTGCCTGAGCCTTGGGGACCACGTCCAAGGTAGCTGCCATAGTTTCTAAGATCTATAGATAATCCCACACCCAAGGAGTGGATGAAGCTGGAAGGAATGAAGCAGACTGTAGGACCTCTGACATCTGTCCTGAGCTACAAACACTCACCCTACCCGAGTATTGAAGAGGGCCCTAAAAAAGTCAAGGGTCTGAGATAGGTGTAAGGAACTCTTGGCATGGTTGACCACCCAACCGAGGCTTTCCAAGAAGGAGAGGACCTGTGCCACCGCTCCCTGCGTGAGACTTTGCTCGGATGAACCAATCATCCAGGTAAAGATGGACACACACCCCCTGATGACATAAGGTGGCTGCGACCACTACCATGACTTTTGAGAAGGTGCAAGGAGCCATGGCAAGACCAAACAGCAGGACTTGAAATTGGAAGTGACGTTCCAGTATCGCATATTGCAGGAAACACTGCTGGTCCTGTTAGATGGGAATATGGAAGTAGGTCTCCGCAAGGTCTAGGAAAGCTAAGAACTTGCCTGCGCAGACTGCTTGAAAAACAGACTTTAAGGTCTCCCTGTGAAAATGTGGCATGTGGAGACAGCAATTGACCCCTTGGAGAGCTAGGATTGGTCAGAAGTAACTGTCCTCCTTGGGCACGATGAAGTAGATAGAATAGCAGCCATATACGACCTTTGAGGTGGGAACCAGACAAATTGCCCAAAGCTGCAGAAGTTGCTGAAGAATCTCTCGCACCGCAGCCCTCTTGCAAATCAACCCACAAGGGGAGATCATCTCTGATGGGTCTGGTGTAGTCAAGAACGTGACCCATTTGTCTGTGGTAACCCGGGCCCAATCACGGAAAAAGGCACAACCGCCCGGCGATCTGTGGCACCCCGGAATGGATCCCAGGCCCCAGAGAACTTGTTAGAAGAGGAGTAATTGTCCCGAGATCTATGGATCCCTCGAAAAGACTGCGACTTGCAACTAAATTTGGGTGTTGAGTAAGATAACATGCCAGGACGATATCAGCGCAAATTCGAAAGCGCACTCTGGAGGAAAACTAAAACTATGTCCCAATGCCCAACCAATGAGACAACCCTTTGGGTTTGTCTTCAGGCAAATGGTGAGGTTTAACCTCACCCAAATCCTTGACAAGCTTTTCCAGATCCCCCCCGAACAGGAGCCTGCCCTTGAACAGGAGCTTCGCCATGTGGGCTTTGGAGACCGCATCAGCATTCCAATGACGAAACCACAAACAACCCCTCACTACTGTAACAGCTGTGACTGACCACGCTGCCAACCGAAGGAGGTCAGAGTGCATCGGCCAAAAAGGCAGCCACAGATTCCAAACGGGCTGAGTAAGAATCCTGCAGTAGGAGTTGAATGCATCTAAGTAGGGCACATGTTGTGACCCCCCCCCCCAGACATATGCCTGTAGAGCAAGGGAGGAAGAAGAAAAAGCCGTTTTCAAAAAACCTTCCTATCCTACTGTTTTCCAAGAACAAGCAGGAAGTCAGTCTTCACATATGGGTGACGGTGCCGACGGAGCCCTGCAGAGAGCATTTCCCCAGCTTTCAAAGAAAGTCTTTGGGAATGCTACCATGCATGCGTGGTCCCCTTTCTGCCCAAGGGTGCTATCTTGTTCAGTCCCCTTTCTGCCCAAGGGTGCTATCTTGTTCAGTCCCCTTTTTTCCTTGGAGCCCAACGGACTTGCTTGTCTACTTCCCCGGAAAATGTTCTTAAAATTCTTCAAATCTCCGGTTTGTGTACTGGTTCCCCTTCCGGCCTTGAGCTGGCACCTTCAATGTGGTCCTCAGCTCTCCTTCCTTTTTTTTTTTCCTTGAGGCTCCTCCTTGACCGGCCTTCGCGCCATTTTTCACCAGGGGGTCGTCGACCCCGGCCGGGTGTTCTCCCACCATGACTCCCGGAGGGTTCAGGAAATGCGACTGCTGCAGTCAAACTATTTCAGTTACCAATACTCATGACTGCTGTCTTTGCTGCCTGTGCCCAGACCATGACAGCGCCACTTGTGACCGGTACCAGGCCATGACCGCCAAAACAAACAGAGTTGCAGGGGAAGCTATTTCTGAGATTTGACTCTGCCTCAGCCTCCCCATCAAAAAACCCCAAAGCCAGCACTTCCTGTGAGGTCCAGGCGTCCTCGGAGTCCCGTGGTGGCGGTTCCTCCGGCATGGCCCCGAACCCTCCCAAGAAAAAGAAAAAGGTACCAAAGCCTGCTGAGGTGCCTCTGATGAAACCTGGCAAAGTCCCGCAGTGGAACTCAAGCAACTCTTAGCAGCAACCTCAGAAGGTTTTGAGACAAGGAGTCCTTGGCCAGCAGAAACCACACCAGGACCCGTGAATCTGTAGTCCTCCTCGAGGATGTAATCTCCGGAGTGCCGGCATCGGACCCAAGGCCCTCTATGTCCACGCTGAAGGCTGCACAGCCATCAGGCCTCAAGTCCCAAATGGCAGCCATGGAAAAGAGCATCTCCTCCATCCTGGCCTTGCAGCAGGCATTGATATCTGGCTTTCCAGCATCATCGGCCCCAACACTAGGCCCTCCGACCTCGGGGGAGTCCCCGGGCGTCATTCTGGTCACTGAGTCCCATCGGCCTCGGCTAAGTCCTCGGCGTTAATCGAGGTCTCGGTCATGCTCCTCAGGGATCTGTTCCTCCCCGGCGTGTTTTTGGGAGTCTGACCCCAGATCCTCCAGGAGGCCCCTGTTCCTCAGGGCTACCTCTGAGGCTGATTCCTCAACATCCTTGGGATCCGAATGGGAAACAGAGGACGAGGTCTCTCCGGAGATCTCCCGACACAGGGATGTCCCCTCCCAGTCCTCTTCCCCAAAGCCTCAGCGCCACTCCCTGCCTGAGGACGTAGCCTTTCACGACTTCGTCTGCGACATGACCTGGGAATGTTTGGTCCAGACAGAGTCGGAGGAGGATCCACACACTGAGGAACTTGAGATCCTGCAATATGAGTCTCCTCCCAAGGAGCCTCTCACGGTGCCAGTTCCACCCATCCTTGAGAGGCTGCTACTCAGGATGTGGGAGACCCCAGCCTTGGTGCCAGTGGTTATTCGGCGCCTGGACGCTATCTACCGTGTCCGGAAGGGCCCCGGGTTCCATAAACAGCAATTCCCCCACAACTCTATGGTGGTGGAGTCCTCGATGCAGAAACTGAAGAACCAAAAAACCTACTCTTCGGTTCCCTCCCAGCAGGGAGGCCCAGGTCTTCAAAACTCTGGACTGCAAGTGCTATCAGGGTGTCATGCTTGGATGCCGGATTCAGGCATATGAACTGTACATGGGAATGTACCTAAAAGGCCTGATCCAGGAGCTCTCGAGGTTCTCGGAGGGTCTTGCCAGGGAACCTCTGCAGAGATTCCAGTCCCTGGTGGTGGGCATCCAGGACTGTTCCAAATTCCTCTCTAGGGCTGCCTACAACAGGTTCGAGTCTGCGGCCAGGGTGGCAGCTGCCGGCATCGGTGCCTGGCGCCAGGCATGGTTACAAACCTCAAACCTTTAGCAGTGGGTGCAAGAAAAGCTACTGGATGTCCCCTATAGTGGTGAGAACTTGTTCAGGAAGCTGATGTCTGACAAGGCGGCTGAAATCGAGGCTGAGGTAGTGACCTGGCAAAGGTTGTCCAGGAAGACCTCGACCCTCCCCAAGAAAGAATCCTCAGGGAAAAAGCCCCTTTTCCCTGAGAAAAAAGGGCTATCAGCAGGCCGGGCCCTACCAGCCTGCATCAGGCCTCACAGCCTAAAAACCAGGGGCATGGGCCCCAGAAGCCTAAGGCCCCCAAGCCTCAAACACCTGCTCCCACCCAACCGGGAGGGCAGGAGTTTTGACTCCCTGGCAGGGCCGTCCCTCCCCCAGGAGTCCCTGCCTCAGCCCACAGGGGTTCGGCTGGCCTCATTTGCTGACAAGTGGATCCTGCAGGTGGCGAGGAAGGGTTACCACCTCCATCTACAGTAGAACCCGCCAGACTTCTTCCCAGGAGAACCATCATGGCCTCTCCTCCACCAGCCTTGCTCATCGCAGAACTTGCAGGCTTACTAAGCGACAGGGCAGTAGAGCCTGTACCCCAGCACCTCTGGGGAAAGGGATTCTATGCAAGGTATTTCTTTGTCCCAAAAAGAACAGGAGGCTTCCGGCCCACCCTGGACCTGCGCAACTTGAACAAGTTCCTGGTGAGGGAGAAGTTCAAGATACTCTTCCTTGGGACACTGCTGCCCTACCTCTGCCAGGGAGACTGGCTCTGCTCCTTGGACCTCATGGACATGTACACTCACATCCTGGTCCATCCCTCCTACAAGACAGTACCTGAGATTCGTGGTGGGGGGGGGCAGCACCTCCTCTCCTAGGGTCTTCACGAAGTGCCTGGCAGTCGTGGCCGCCCATGTGTGCCTCCAGGGAGCCCACGTCTCCCCCTATCTTGATGACTGGCTCATCAGAGGCAGCACAGCCCTCAAGGCCAGCCAAGCCACAAGGCTTACAATTTATCATTAACTACCCCAAGTCCAGCCTCTCCCCAATTCAAGACCTGGAGTTCATAGGAGCCCAGCTGGACACACTGCAGGTCAAGGCCTTCCTCCCAATAGAGAGGACCCGTCATCTGATGCTGTTAGTAGAGAAGGTTCAAAGCTGCAGGTCGGTGCCAGCCCGCCTGCTCCTCCGCTTTTTAGGCCACATGACCTCAATGGTTCATGACACGCCCATGGCTCGCCTGGACATGTGAGCAGCCCAGTGGTGCCTCATATCCCAATGGACACAAACCACAGGCAAGCTGAGAGATAGGATAAGGGTCACCCACAGACTGGCAGCCTCCCTCAACTGGTGGCAGTCCCCGCAACATCTCATGGCAGGGATGCCTTTCCAAGCACCAGTACCACAAAGGGTCCTGACAAAAGACACCTCCCTGGCGGACTGGGGCGCACATTGTGAGGGCCATTGCACTCAGGGCAACTGGTCTCCAGACAAGTCTCCGTTAGAAATCAACCTTCTTGAGCTCAGGGCCATCTTCCTGGCCCTACAGACCTTCCACTACCTCCTGAGCAACCTCTTGGTCCTCATACAGAAGGACAATCAGGTTGCCATGTTCTATGTGAACAGGCAGAGATGCACAGGCTCCTACTCCCTCTGTCAGGAGGCGGTAGCCTTCCACTCCTTCGCAGTGCGCAACAGTATGTTCCCGAGAGTGGTGTACGTGCTGGGCCAGGACAACCTCCTGGGGGATGGGCTCAGCAGGATCCTTTGCCCAGACGAGTGGTGTCTGGATCCCAGGGTGGCACAGAGGCTTTTCTGCCTCTGGGGCAGACCTTGGCTGGACTTGTTCGCTTTCCTGGACAGTGCACAGCTGCCCAGATTCTTCTCACCTCAGCCACACCACAGAAGGGTGGCAGCAGATGCCTTCCTTGTTTCATGGTCAAGAGGCCTGCTTTATGCATTTCCATCGACCCCTCTAATAGCCAAATGCCTTTTCAAGATCCAGAGCAACCATGCTGCAGTAATCCTGGTTGCTCCCAGGTGGCACCCTAGTGGCATTGGGCCATCAGCCGGATCTTCTTTCGCAGGAGGGGAGCGCCCTTCTCCACCCCAATCTGGCATCCCTAATGTTAACTGCATGGATGCTGAAAGGATAGCACTGGTCCCCTTTAGTCTCACAGACGAAGTGCAAGAGATCCTCCTGGCCTCTCGTAAACCCTCCACCAGGAGGGCGTATGCCTTCAAGTGGAGGAGATTCTCTCTATGGTGTACAGAGCGGAATGAGAATCCCTTCTCCTGCCTGCTGCAGTATCTGCTGCATCTCTCCCACTCAGGGTTGAAATCTAATTTGGTCAGGGTGCATCTCAGCGCCATAGCAGCTAACCATCACCTTGTGGAGGGGAGGCCCCTCTCCAGCCAGCCTCTAGTCTCCAAGTTCCTTAGAGGCTGCCTGCTATCAAAGCCCCCCTCCACCCACCTTCACCGATGTGGTGCTCTCACAGCTCACCAGACTGCCATTTTGAGCCCTTGTCGACCTGCCACCTGAGGTATCTCTCCTGAAAAGTAGTCTTCCTGGTGGCCTTGACATCCGCCTGGAGAGTGAATGAGCTACAGACCCTGTGGCGGATCCACCTTATACCAGGTTCTATACAAACAGGGTTGTACTTCGCATGCACCCCAAGTTCCTTCCAAAGGTGGTGTTGGCTTTTCACCTCAATCAGGAAGTGGTCCTCCCCACCTTCTTCCGACGACCTCATGCCGGTAAGACAGAGTCTGATCTGCATACTTTGGATTGTAAAATGTCCCTTCCCTCTATCTACAGAGGACCTAGGCCCTCCGCAAAATACCTCAACTCTGTCTCTTATGACCCCAGCAGACTGGGGCTACCTATCACCAAGCAAACCCTGTCCACTTGGGTGGTGGACTGTATTGCCCTCGCTTATGAGCAAGCTGGCCTCTCCCTAGAGCACTGGATCACTGCTCATCGTGTGAGGGCTATGGCCATGTCGGTGGCCAACCTATGCTCAGTGCCAGTGACAGAGATTTATAAAGCTGCCATATGGTCTTCAGTGCATACATTCACAGCTCACTACTGCCTCGCAAGTGAGTCCTGCAGGGACAGTGCCTTTGGCCAGGCAGTAATCCAAAGCATTCTTGGTGTATAGGCAACCCCTGCCCTCCAACCCTTCTGTGTTCAGGCTACCGGAGCAATGGTATTGCTGGACACTGGGGTCTGCAGAGTCTTTTGGTAGGGACTCACCCTCTGCAACTCATGGCCTCCCTATTGGAAGCCCGTTGGTGCTGTCGTGGTTCGGTCCCTGGCAGCCTGGAGCTAGGGAGTCCTATATGTGAGAACTGACTTCCTGCTTCTTCCTGGAGAAAGCATATTTACTTACCTGTAACAGATGTTCTCCAGGGACAGTAGGAATCAGTCCTCACAACCCTCCCTCCTCGCTTGGGAATTGCCTCCTTTACCTTTTCACCTTTTGCCTAAGCTATGTCATCTGACTGAACAAGATGGCACCCTTGGGCAGGAAGGGGACTATGCATGCATGGTAGCATTCCCAAAGGCTTTCTTTGAATGCTGGGGAAATGCTCCGCACGGGGCTCTGTTGGCACTGATGTCACCCATATGTGAGGACTGATTCCTGTTGTCCCTGCAGAACACCTGTTATAGGTGAGTAAGTATGCTATCCCAGAGCACCGCTCCTCTTTCCACTGGGATAGTGATGTGCTTAATAACCTCCACTGCTAAGGTATCCCCCTTAAGAAAGCAGAGCCACTTATAAAGATCTGCAGGTGACCAAGCATAAAAATGGCCCAGAAGCCTTGCTGAACACAAGAAAGTATCAGTTGAGTCTCACTCCAGGGAAACCATCTGCTTCAGCTCTAAAAGAAAAGGAAAGGCTCTAGATGACTCACGAATGCCTATAAGAATGGGATCCGCCTGAGTCTTAGACTGGGTGGAATCCTGCTTTTCTGGCTCAGCAATATGAAGGGACCTCACAATTTGAGAAATGAGAGCCAGCAGTTCCTCATTACGAAAAAGACGTACATCCTGGGAGTCATCCAGAAGATCAGCATCCTCTTCTGAAGGTGACAACTTCCTGTTTTCGTGGTCAAACTCACTGACCAGACTGTCATCCTCAGAAAACTGGCTCCTCTGAGAGATTCCACCTTCCAGGAGCCCAGAAGACCTCCTTGGAGGGCCACTCCATATCCTGAGTAGGCAAGGTAGAGCTTGCTCACTTGCTGGATGATGGGTCCTTGGATGCTGACAGACCAGAAGGCCCTGGAGAGGGGGCTTTGGAAGGAATGGCCATAGAGCCAGAACGCCAAAGATCCCAGGCCTGATGGAACAAAAACAAACTGTGAAGAATCAGGCTCTCCAGGAGGTTGCACTTGTTTCAGCAAAAGAACAGTAGAGAGAGAGACAATCCTCAGTGGGGCTGAAGGAGAAGCTACAACTGAACTCTCTGCACCCTCCCCTGGGTTAGAAGCACAGGAAGTACAGAGGCTGTTTAACAAAACCCGGCACTTGCAGCCACAGTCAAGGCAGCACTGAAGAAAAAAGGGCATCTGTACAGAAAAAAACATGATACGCTGCGATGTTGCAGAGATAAAGAGCAGGTATGCCAAGAACAAGAGCAGTGACGGCCATCTGTACACTCACAGTGCAAGAAACTGAACGTGGTTCAAAAACAGTGAAAATAGGGCTCCTGCAGTGAAAAAATCGATCTAGGAGACAAACCGCGAGTGAAAGAAGCTAAAAATCAGCTGGTCCGGTGAAGAAACACTATTTGAGGGGGGGGGCGAGGCAGGAAAAATGCATTAAAAGGTTGAAGAGAAAGAATGGCGTGGCCAGCTGAGAGAAATAAAGTGAAGAGAGGGAAGGGGTACAGTAGTTTTCACAGTTACTGCCCGAGCACTGCAAGAACCAGCCACTGGCTGAGAGAAATGGCTTCACAGAAACAAACGGAGCTCTTCCTTATTTCTTTTAAACTTTACTGAAAAAGCAACAAACAAAGAAATAAAAGCCTGACAGAAAATCTCCTCTCAGAAGGCAGCAACTCGGGTTCACCCCTGAGGGCTGCACTGCTCCTCTTGAGCAGGCGCCCCCCACATCCAGTAGTGCTCCATTAGCAGCAACAGCATGGTACCCTATTAAGAAAGGGCACTGTTGGTGCCAAAGTGGCAAAGGAGGTCTTATGTGAGTGATACAGTGGGGTTTACTGACAACACTGCTGCCTGTGGTGCACATCTGTGATATCAGGTATTACTCCATTATGACAGTGGCAGCACATACATGCTGCCATAGTCAAAAATAAATCGTGCCACCCCCACTGCCACCATTCTGCCATGTCAGCAGTGTGTTAAAGTGGGGGTGGCAGATGCAGTGGTTGCAGCCTGCTGCATACATTAGGGCCATGCCCTCTGTGTCCAGTGCAATGATGCGGTTGCCACTGTCAATGGGATACAACATGAAGAACCTTATTAGTGAATAGCAGGAATATAGTGTTATCCGCATGTCGGATATGCCATCCAAGGGGAAGTGAAACAAACACTTACCCCGCTGATGCAACCCCTTTTAATATTTTATTAATGAAAATTACTTAGCTCATAAAAAAAGCACTGTTGAAGATTAACAACTTGAGAATCCCATAATGACGTGCCATGTTTCAGGTCCACCCTTGGTCCCTGCTTCAGGATTATAAGAACATAAGATATGCCATACTGAGTCAGACCAAGGTCCATCAAGCCCAGTATCCTGTTTCCAACAGTGGCCAATCTAGGTCATAAGTACCTTGCAGTCTCCCCAAAAGACACAGGTTCCTCAGTGCTTGTATTGGGTCAAGCAGTGATATCCTGGGTCCCTTTTAATAATGGTATCTCCAGGAACAAGCAGGCATGTAGTCTTTCACATATGGGTATCGTAGGTACTGACGGAGCCTGCGCAGGAACGCTCCCCAGCGTCCAATTAGGAAGCTTTTGGGAGCATCCCACAGCGCCTGCGTGCTGCCTTCCAGCAGGTCGTGTTCCTGTCACCGCAGAAAATTGTTTCCTTATTCTTTATTTTATTTTATTTATTTTTTGTGGTCGCGTCTGCCTTTCCCGACGCTATACCGGTACCGCCGGTTCTTCTTTCCTTTTTTTTAAAAAAAACAACAAAACTTTCTTTCCAGGTGCGTGCCATTTTGGGCCTTAGGCCCAAAATTTCCTCCACTATGGAGAAACTCGCCTCAAGTTTCAAAAAATGCACCAAATATGGCGGTACCATCTCCGTCACCGACACCCATGAGTGGTGTCTTAAATGTTTAGGTCCTGACCAATCCATCCCCGAGTGTATGGCTTGTGCCATGATGTCCAAAAGGGGTCGACAGAACCGAGCTGCCAAGCTCAGTGCCCTTTTTCCTTCTGATGCAGCTTCGGTGGCATCGACGTCTTCCAGAGCTTCGTCTTCCTCCCATGGATCTCAGGTAACTAAACATAAGTCCAGACGGTTTTCAAGGGGTAGATCTCCTTCTAAGCATCGAGATGCCTCCGGCGTTGCCCTTGAGGGTTCCATACCAGCAAAATTGCCCCGGCAGGAGGCTTCGGCTTCCAAAGCATTATCGGGGCTCCAGGATGTTCTCGAGGCACTAGGTGCAAGGAGCTCTTTGCTCTCAGGGAACGAGTCCGTTCTCTAGAGGCTAAAGTAGCAGACTTGGAAAGCATAAGACAGACAGAGAGGTACATAGACGAGACCTACAGGGATATAGTCCTGAAGTCCCACCTCCAGTCTGGCAGCATCCCTGTTGCCATGGAGGAGAGAGGTCACGTGACAGGAGAGCATCACCCTGGTGTGGCAGGAAGTGATCCTGTAACTAGGACCTGTCCTCCAGGTGATATAAAACCCTCTCGCACCGAGGAAGTTTCTCCAGGGCCATGTGCCCATGAGGGAAGGGTTAGGACAGCCGTTATAGTTGGTGATTCGATCATTAGGCATGTAGATAGCTGGGTGGCTGGTGGACGTGAGGATCGCCTGGTAACATGCCTGCCTGGTGCGAAGGTAGCGGACCTCACGCGCCACCTAGATAAGGTCTTAGATAGTGCTGGGGAGGAGTCTGCTGTCTTGGTACATGTCGGTACCAATGACATAGGAAAATGTGGTAGGGAGGTTCTGGAGGCTAAATTTAGGCTTTTAGGTAGGAAGTTGAAATCCAGAACTTCCAGGGTAGCATTCTCCGAAATGCTTCCTGTTCCACGCGCAGGACCCAAAAGGCAGGCAATGCTCCGGAGTCTCAATGCGTGGATGAGACAATGGTGCAGAGATGAGGGTTTTGGATTTGTTAGGAACTGGGGAACATTCTGGGGAAAGGAGGGGCTCTTCCGAAGGGATGGGCTTCACCTTAACCGGGATGGAACCAGGCTGCTGGCATTAACCTTTAAAAAGGGGATAGAGCAGCTTTTAAACTAGATATTAGGGGAAAGCCGACAGTCGCCCAAGAGCGGATGGTTCGGAAGAATGTATCTTTTAAGGATACTACCAAAAGCAGAGAGGTTCCACAAAAGAGTAAAGTAGCCCAAATGCCCTCAAGTATGGAGTAGACAGAGCTTAAAGATCCCAAATTACCCATGTCTAACAATAGCCAAATTAATACGAATAAAATACATTCTCTAAAATGCTTGTATGCAAATGCTAGAAGTCTAAAAATAAGATGGGAGAGTTAGAATATATAGCACTAAATGAAAGGTTAGATATGATTGGAATATCAGAGACATGGTGGAAGGAGGACAACCAGTGGGACACTGTGATACCTGGGTACAAACTATATCGTAATGATAGAGCTGATCAAATTGGTGGAGGGGTTGCTCTCTATGTTAGAGAGGGCATTGAGTCAGAAAGGATTAAAGTTTTGCAGGAAACAAAATCTGCTGTAGAATCTATATGGATTGAAATTCCATGTAAAAGGGGAAAGGCAATGGCAGTGGGGGTGTGCTATCGAGCGCCTGGCCAGAATGACCAAATGGATGATGAAATGCTCAAAGAAATCAAGGAAGCTAACAAAAGTTACAGCGCAGTAATAATAATGGGAGATTTCAACTACCCCGGTATCGACGGGGTCAGTGTCACGTCAGGACATGCTAGGGAGATAAAGTTCCTAGATGAAATAAATGACTGCTTCTTGGAGCAGCTGGTTCATGAACCGACCAGAGGGGAAGCCATATTAGACCTAGTCCTTAGTGGAACACCAGATCTAGTGCAAGAGATAAGGGTGTTGGGGCCACTTGGCAACAGTGATCATAGCATGATCACCTTTGATTTAATTAGTGGAGGAGGGATAGTAAGGAAATCCACAGTACTACCTTTTAACTTTCGAAAGGGAGACTATGATAAAATGAGAAAACAGTTAAGAAAAAACTAAAAGGAGCAGTTGCAAAGGTTAAAGACGTACATCAGGCTTGGCTGTTGTTGAAAAATACTATCTTGGAAGCCCAGACCAGCTGTATTCCACGCTTTAAGAAAAGTGGAAGGAAGTCCAAAAAACTGCCAGCATGGTTTAAAGGTGAGGTCAGAGAGGCTATTGTTGCCAAAAAAGCATCTTTCAAGAAATGGAAAAAAGAGCCAAACGACGAAACCTGGAAACAGCACAAGCACTGGCAAGTCAAATGCAAGGCATTAATAAGGCAGGCAAAGGGAGAATTTTAGAAGAAGCTTGCTGCGGAAGCAAAAACGCGAAGTAAAGACCTTTTCAAGTACATTCGTAGCAAAAAACCTGTGAGAGAGTCAGTTGGTCCATTAGATGATAAAGAGGTTAAAGGAGCACTAAGAGGCGACAAGGCGATAGCGGAGAGATTGAATGAATTCTTTGCTTCAGTCTTTACTGAGGAAGATGTAGGGATGTTACCCATGACTGAAGTGGTATTTAAAGGTGCGGAAGAATTGAAGGAAATATCGATACACCGGGAAGATGTATTACACCTGGGCCGGATGGTATACATCCAAGGGTGTTGAAAAAACTGAAATATGAGATAGCAGACCTGCTATTAGTAATCTGTGAACTATCATTCAAATCATCTCTAATACCTGAAGATTGGAGGATCGCCAATGTAACACCAATTTTTAAAAAGGGTTCCAGGGGTGATCCGGGAAACTACAGACAGGTGAGCCTGACATCAGTACCGGGAAAAATGGTAGAAACCATCATAAAGAATAAAATTACTCAGCATGTAGATAGTCATGACCTAATGGGAGACAGCCAACAAGCTTTAGACAAGGAAGATCTTGTCTTACTAATCTGTTATGTTTTTTTGAAGGTGTGAATAAACAGGTGGACAAAGGTGAGTCAGTTGATATAGTGTATCTGGACTTTCAGAAAGCCTTTGACAAAGTCCCTCATGAGAGACTTTTGGCAAAACTAAAGAGTCATGAGATAGGAGGCAGTGTACTATCGTGGATCAGGAACTGGTTAAAAGATAGAAAGCAGAGGGTAGGTCTAAATGGCCAATTTTCCCAATGGAGAAAGGTGAATAGTGGTGTACCCCAGGGATCTGTGCTGGGTCCGCTACTTTTTGACATATTCATAAATGACCTGGAAAGTGGAATAACGAGTGAGGTTATCAGATTTGCAGATGACACAAAACTATTTAAAGTTGTTAAAACCCTAGAGGACTGTGGAAAATTGCAAGAGGATCTTGATAAATTGGAAGACTGGGCATCAAAATGGCAGATGAAATTTAATGTGGACAAGTGCAAGGTTATGCACCTAGGGAAGAACAACCCAAACTATGGTTACACGATGCAAGGTTCCACATTTGGAACCACCACCCAGGAAAAAGATTTAGGCGTCATTGTGGATACCATGTTAAAACCCTCGGCCCAGTGTGCTGCGGCGGCCAAGAGAGCAAATAGAATGCTAGGTATGATAAGGAAAGGAATGGAAAATAAAACAAAAGATGATATAATGCCTCTATATCGTTCCATGGTGAGACCGCACCTTGAATATTGTGTGCAATTCTGGCCGCCGTATCTTAAAAAGGATATAGCGATTTTAGAAAAGGTTCAGAGAAGGGCCACCAAAATGGTAAAAGGGATGGAAGGATACTCCTATGAAGAAAGGCTAAAAAGGTTAGGGCTCTTTAACCTGGAAAAGAGACGGCTGAGGGGAGATATGATAGAAGTCTATAAATTAATGAACGGAGTGGAACGGGTGAGCGTAGATCGATTGTTTACCTTATCAGAATATAGAAAGACAAGGGGACATGCAATGAAGCTACAGGGTAAACTATTTAAGACTAATAAAAGAAAATATTTTTTCACTCAACGTGTAATCAAACTCTGGAATTTGTTACCAGAGGATGTAGTAAAGGCTGTTAGTGTAGCTGGGTTTAAAAAAGGTTTGGACAAGTTCCTGGAGGAAAGGTCCATAAACCATTATTAAGAAGGGACCCAGGATAATCAATGCTTGAACCAATACAAGCATTGTGGAACCTGTGTCCCTTGGGGAAACTGCTAGGTACATATGACCTAGATTGGCCACTGTTGGAAACACAATACTGGGCTTGATGGACCTTGGTCTGACCCAGTATGGCATATCTTATGTTCTTATGTTATGTAACTACTGGTGCCATGCTCTGGGGTACCGGTTGCGTCTGGTACCAACACCCAGGCATTGGCAGCGTCGATAGACCAGAGGTTCCTGGCTATTGAACGCAGTCTGGCGGCTCTCCTTGCGGCATCGACGCCCTCGGAACCACATCAGACAGTTCAATCGGCTCCGGCACCGATGCCGGTACCGGTGTCGGTACCGTTAAAGATAACATTGACATCGGTATCGGCTTTGCCGGCACCCAGTCATGCGATGCCTCCCGGTGCCGATACACCGGTATCGATTACCCCTGGTACCGACTTCGGTCGGTACGGGTATCGAGCTCTCCAAGAGCATCCGGACAGACAGTACTTCAAATCCTCGGAGGATTCCGAGGATTCTACTAGCTCTGCCGGTACCAGGATACTTCTCACGAAGGATCCTTCCTCTCCTAAACGCAGGATGTCTCCTCCAGAAGATATTTCCTTTCAGGATTTCATCAGGGAGGTGGCTCGTGGGTTGTCCATCACTGTGACTCCTGAAACAGAGCCCAGAGCTAAGGAGTTGGAGATTTTACAATATCCCAAAGCTCGTAAGGAGGCGGCTACCTTGCCTATCCATGAGATTTTACATGATCTCATGTTGAGAATGTGGGAGACACCTCTTACCATCTCTCGTCACTCCCGTAGACTGGATACTATGCATTGAGTGCCTCCGTGTCCTGGTTTCCAGAAAACTCAGCTTCCCCACCACTCTATCGTAGTGGAATCAGCTATGAGAAGGATCAGAAGTGCAAAGAGGCATGCCTCTAATCCTCCAGGATGTGAGTGTCGAACTTTGGATGCCTTTGGATGTCATACCTTCCAGGCTTCCATGCTTTCTGCTAGGATCAGTTCCTATATTTTATATATGGGAATGTTCCTTAAGGAAGTCACAGGTGATTTAGAGGTTTTGAGCCCCTCTTCTTCCTGAGGATAAAGGGGCAAGACTTTCTCACACTGGTTAAACATGCCCAGAATGTTTCAAAGTTTGTCAATCGTGCAGCTTTTGACTGTTTTGAGTGCATAAGCAGAACCTCTGCCATTGCCATAGGTTGCACGTAGAATTGCCTGGCTCCGGGCATCCAATTTGGAGCTCTGGGTGCAGGACAAACTTGGAAATATCCCTTGTACAGGTGAGAATCTATTCGGCAAAAATTGGCAAGAAAAAGCCAATGAGATGGATGCTGACAAATCTACCTTGGATAGGCTATCCAAAGGCACAGCTGATCCTGCCAGAAAGAAATTTTCCAAGAAGCCTTTCTTCTCGAAAAAGAAGAGGTTTATCCCTCTTATTCCCAACAGGGACGTTCTGCAGGTCAGCTTGTCCGAAAGGGTCAGCAACCACCTAAACAAAGGAAAGCAAAGACTGCCAAGCCTCAACCGTCTCAGCAGTCTCAGCCTCCACAAGGCCTTTGACTTTCATCTAGAGAACTTAGCCTTCCTGGCCCTCAAAGGACCAGAGCCTTCCACCATTCCAGGAAGGTTATGTCACTTTGCCCCCAGGTGGGAGCAGATAACAGCAGAGCATTGGACACTCTCCATTATAAGAGAGGGGTACAAACTGCACTTTCTGTGCATGCCCCCTCCCACAATGGCAAGACAGTTCAATTCTCAGACCTCTCTCATCAACCTGTTACATCAAGAGGTCACTATACTTCTTGCCCAAGGGGCAATAGAAGAAGTACCCATTCATCAACAGGGTATAGGGTTTTACTCCCCCTATTTCCTTATCCCAAAGAAAACAGGAGGATACAGACCTATTTTGGACCTCAGAGAATTGAACAAATTCCTGTTCAAGGAGAAATTCAAGATGATTTCTCTAGGAACTCTGCTGCCATACCTTCAGAGTCAGGATTGGCTTTGTTCTCTAGATCTCAAGGATGCGTACACCCATGTTCTCATCCATCCAACTCACAGAAAGTTCCTTCGGTTTCTTTTTCAAGGAAAGCACTACCAATACAGGGTGCTTCCTTTTGGCCTGGCCTCAGCTCCAAGAGTGTTCATGAAATGCATGGCTGTGGTAGCAGCATTTCTCCGCACTCTAGGCGTATTTGTCTTCCCCTACTTAGACGATTGGCTCATTCGAGCCCCATCAGAGTCAGAGGCCAGGACTTCTCTAGCTTGCACAATGCGTATCCTTCAGTATTTGGGTCTGGTCATAAACATCCCAAAATCCAGTCTAACTCCCACTCAGTCTCTAGAGTTCATAGGAGCTTTGCTGGATACCAAAAAAGGCAAGGGCCTATCTCCCCCAGGCCCGTTGCCTTCACATGGTGCAGTTAGCTTCTCAAGCAGTGCTAAGACCTCATCTCAATGCTCAAGAAATGCTACAACTACTAGGCCACATGGCATCTACCGTGTATGTGGTTCCTTATGCTCACCTCCATATGAGAGCAGCCCAGTGGACTTTATCCACTCAATGGACCCAGGCATCAGCGTGCCTGTCAGACAAAATAGCAAACACAAATCGCCTTATTTTGTCCCTCCAATGGTGGCAGTCCACTCAAAACCTGTTGCTGGGGTCCCCTTTTCAACAACCTTTACCCCAGGCAACTCTCACAACAGATGCTTCACCAATGGGTTGGGAAGCTCATCTGCAAGACCTCTCCACCCAAGGCACCTGGACTCCACAGGAGACTCATCTACATATCATTCTCTTAGAGCTCAGAGCAATCTTCCTTGCTCTTCGAGTGTTCCATACCCTGCTCAGCTACAAGACAGTCCTCATTCATACGGTCAATCAGGTAGCCATGTTCTAAGTGAACAAGCAGGGGGGAACAGGCTCTCTGTCGCTTTGCAACGAAGCTTTGCAACTATGGGCCCTCGTCAGAGAGCATCAGATTCACCTCCTGGCAGTTTATCTTCCAGGCATACAAAACTCTTGGGCAGACAGACTCAGTCGAGTTCTGCTTCCACACGAATGGTCTCTACATGCAGACCAGGTGGCCAACATTTTTCAAATGTGGGGAGCCCTGGACATAGACTTTTTTGCAAGTCCGTTGAATGCCAAACCTCCCCGGTTCTGTTCCAGAATTCCAGCTCAGGGTTCTCAGGCCAGGGATGCCTTCCTCCTTCACTGGGGTCAAGACTTCCTTTATGCCTTTCCACCCATTCTCCTAATTCCCAAAACCCTATTCAAGCTTCAGAGAGACAGATGGCGATGATTCTCATAGCTCCACATTGGCCACGGCAAGTGTGGTACCCTCTGCTTCTACATCTCTCTCAAGCCCCCTCCCTGGAGTTAGGGTCTGCTCCAGATCTCCTATATCAGGAGGACAGAAGGTTATGGCATCCCAATCCCCAGTCTCTGCATCTCAGAGCTTGGTTGCTGAAGGCCTAGATCTTCAGGATCTTAACCTTCCTCAGCAAGTAAAGGATATCCTTTATGCTTCCAGGAAACCTTCCACTAGACGCTCTTATGCTTTCATGTGGAAGAGGTTTACCATATGGTGTTCGCAGAAGGGTCTTAACCCCCTGGCGATACCTCTGGAATCATTACTTGAGTATCGCCTTCATTTATCTAATGCAGGACTTAAGACTAACTCAGTAAGGGTCCATTTGAGTGCTATTGCAGCTTCTTTCAAGCCTCTAAATGGACAACCTATTTCCTCCCATCCTCTTATAGCAAGATTTATGAGAGGCCTTCTTCTAACTAAGCCTCCCATTAGGCCACCACCGGTGGCATGGGACTTAAACTTGGTTCTTGGTCAGCTCATGAAGCCACCTTTTGAACCCTTAGCTACTATCTCATTGAAATTCCTTTCTTGGAAAATTATCTTTCTCATTGCAATCACATCAGCACGTCACATCAGTGAGTTGCAAGCCCTAGTGGCTAATCCACCTTATACAAGGTTCCATCACGACAAGGTAGTCCTTAGGACTCATCCACACTTTATGCCAAAGGTGGTCTCGCCTTTTCATCTTAATCAAGCAGTCTACCTGCCTGTGTTCTTTCCAAGACCTCATGCATCAAATGCAGAAAGGAATCTTCATACTTTGGACTGTAAAAGAGCTTTAGCCTTTTACTTGCAAAGAACACAGCAACACAGAAAGTCCTCTCAACTCTTTGTTGCTTTTGATCCTTTTCATTTGGGACTTCCAGTCTCCAAGAGAACACTATCCAACTGGATTGCACAGTGTATTTCCTTTGCTTATCAGAGTAAGAATCTTCCTCTGGAGGGCCATGTCACAGCTCACAATGTGAGAGCCATGGCAGCTTCAATGGCTCATCTGCACTCTGTGTCTATCGACGACATCTGTCGAGCAGCCACTTTGGCCTCGGTTCATACCTTCACAGCCCTTTATTGCTTGGACAAGGACTCCTGCCAGGATGCCTTGTTTGGTCAGGCTGTTCTTCAACACCTGTTCCATACCTAATCAACTCCTACCCGCCATCCCTGGTTGGATGCCAGAGATCCATGGGGGGAAGTGGAACCCTGTTCCAGGGGCACAAAACGTCTGGGGTCTCTCCCTGGCATCTAAAGCTAGGGAGTCCCCATATGTGAAGACTACATTCCTGCTTGTTCCTGGAGATAACATAGTTACTCACCTGTAACAGGTGATCTCCGGGAACAGCAGGAATTTAGTCTTCACAACCCACCCACCTTCCCTAGGAGTTGCATCTCTCTATCTCTTTCCCTCGCTCTCTCTCTTTGTCTCAGCTTTAAACTCAACTGGAGAGAGGCAGTTGGGAAAGGTGGAAAGGCAGCACGCAGGCGCTTTGGGATGCTCCCAAAAGCTTCCTAATTGGACACTTGGGAGCGTTCCTGTGCAGGCTCCTTTGGTACCGATGATGCCCATATATGAAGACTAAATTCCTGCTGTTCCCGGAGATCACCTGTTACAGGTGAGTAACTATGCTTTATGGATCTTTCCTCCAGGAACTTGTCCAAACCTTTTTTAAACCCAGCTACACTAGCAGTTTTTACTACATCCTCCAGTAACAAATTCCAGAGTTTGATTACACGTTGAGTGAAAATTTTTCATATCACATGCGCTTGTACTATCCAAAAGAAACCCGCCATTTAAATGAATAATGGCATCTGACATCATGGAGGTAAGGCCAATGAATTGTCCAATCCAACATCAGGGGGCGTCCACAACACCGAACTCTCCTGAGATGGTTGGCGAAGGTCAAAACAAACTAGACCACTCTAGTTCAAGGTTCAGACCATTGGGGGTGATGGTACGAAGTTTGAATATCCAAGACTGTTCTTGTCTTTGAAGTTGATAAATCCTTTCATGCCCCCGGGCGTCCCCAGGAACAAAATCTATTACCCGCCAATGCAATTGCTTGAAGGTTTGGCCCTTCTTAAGATAATGTTCAACTATTGGTGCTGAGCCTGTTGCGAAGTCGTGATGCATATTCCCCTAATTGGAGTTTGCATTGTCGTGCTGTCTGACCAATATAATAAAGATGACACAGGCAAATGATTAAATAAACAACAAACTTAGATGTATATGTGGTATGCCAACGGGATTTAAGTTGGTCCTTGGTGTATTTCCAGTCACTGCGGGCCCTCTTAGGTTAGTGCATAATATCTGCAATCTCCACATGCATAATGACCTGAATCAGAGTGAAAATTGAGAGGTCTTTCCACTAGTGATGCTGCATAGACTAATCTTTCACGAAGATTAGCTCTGCATGAATAAGCCATCATTAGAGGTTTTCTAAAACAAGCTGCACCACCCATGGCTGGATGGCAGAGCACGCTAATAGCACCGGCACACTGAGCGGATTTTGACAGCGCCCGAACATTGCAGAGCATGCTAGTAGCACCTTCACACTGAGCAGGCGTGGACGAGCATCAAAGGAGGCCGAAGGTGCAGGTAATGTCAACCTCCAAAACATTTGGGCAGTGGAGTCATATGTTTTTGTGTGTCTCCAGAGTCGTATGAGCCTCAGCAATGCACTGTGCATACATGTATTGCCCAGGCTTTATGATTGGTGCATACAACATGCTGCTCTTCAGCTATACAGCAACCCCACATACTGTGTGAAACACCATTTACATGCAGAAGCTGAGCTTGCCGTAAGTAGTTGCAACTTGTGGCTATGATGATGTAATGCTGTAATGCATACCCAGTTAAACCATCAACAAGGACCATCTCTTCAGCATCCCCTACACTTATCTCCCAACATGACACTGTTGTGCAGCTCCCAAATCGTCTGCTGGTTGACTGGAGTGAGCAGGGGGGACAGGTATGTGTTGCAGCCCTCACCTCTACCTCAGCCTCCAGGCTGCAGGGCACACCAGTTTGCACAGGTGAGAGGCCAAATTAATGCCAACTGTCATAACAGCTGCTAACTCCAGACTTCACTCCTTTCACCTTGTTGCATCTTATGCCTGGAACAAACTACTTGAGTCTGTACGTCGGGCACCTTATTTATTTATTTTATTTATTTATTTAAAGTCTCTTATATACCGCGCTATTTATCATCAGCGCGGTTTACATAGAACAGAACAATCTCAGTACATTTGAAATACGTATGAGTTACAGATAACAGGGCAGAAAACTTGGTCAACAAGGGTAACTATCTACAATACAATAATGATTGACTGTTTGTATAAAACAACTAACAGAGCAGAGAATATAGTGTACAGCTGTAATTAAATCCAAAATTTCTTAATTCTAGGGTGTAGTGTTTATGCTTCTGGCTATTAGATTGTCTTTTGATATATTATACCTTCTCTGACCCTTTTCAAATCCAGGCTGAAAACTCACCTCTTCACTGCCACTTTCGGATCTTGACTCACGTGATCTCCTTGTGTTTCCCTTGTGTTGTCTGTCTTGACAAGATTATAAGGTCTCCTGAGCAGGGACTGTGTCTTATATGTTTGTGCACCACTGCGTACGTTTTGTAGCACTATACAAATGCTCAGTAGTAGCAGTAACAGCTGTATCCATGGCAACAGTGTCGGCCCACCTGGCGCAGCTGCAGCCTATAGGGAACTAGGTTCAGGGGGAGGAGCTGGCTTCTGTGCATGTCCAATCCATTCACCTAGTTGGTGACACTGACAGGAATGTATGATTTACCTGCATGCATGTTGCTCTTGACCCATGCTTCATTTGCAGAATGCAATCGAGGGAACTCCTTGCTCCATATAGTGTATGCACACACAGGGAGGTATGTATCATGCAGATTCGCACAAAGGAAACACCAACTCAACACTGTCTATTGATCATTGGCCCACATATCCAGCAGTACCTCACCTATTACCTCAAATGTAATTTCAGTTTGTTCAATGTAAACCGCACTGATGCAGAATAGTGCGGTATATAAGAGAATGTAAATAAATAAATAAATTAGAGTCTAAATGCACCTCTGTGCCTGAATGGGACAGTGGGACACTGACCTCTGAATGATGTGTGCACACTCCCAGCTGCTGAAATCTGGCACAAGATGTCATGTTGGTCCCTGCATCACCCGCCTCTATATGGGAAGGTAGTGCCTGGAGGTGAATACTGGGGTGGGGTAGGGGTACAGGGAACAGTACCATATGTGTTTAGTATGTGCTTTTTGTAGGTGGCATTGCTGGCCAAAGCATGTGTTCACATGGCCATAACCTGTGCGAGCCTACTCAGTATGCATATGTTACATCAGAGGGCCTGCCTGACAGCCTCACTGTCTCCCCATGGGCACCAAAAGTGTGACAGTCACAAGGATGGTGTTAGAGTACAAAGAGGCAGGGAATGGTGGCGTATGTGTCGCCAACAACTGTTCCAACATCCAACCCCATATCCAATCTGCCATGCTTCCACGCGCTGTTGAGAGGAGAGGGAGGCAAATGCGCCTGCAGCATGGGAGTGTGCATGTGCTGCACTGACCAGGTTTGGATCATCCATGGCTAGGGACATGACGTCATATGCAAGTACAGGCATGGAATTAGGTTCACTGCCAAGATCTGTGTTGGGGGATACTGTATGTGACACTTTCCACTGTTCCTTGCATTGCATGAGCTGTCCCCAAGTCCAAGATAAAAGGGTACATAATGAGGAGCAGAGAATTCAGGTATTGCCTAGAACAGAGCAGTTTGCACTGGATATATATGTGTCAGAGGGTAGGTCGATGGCATGCCCTAGGTGTACACATCTGTTCATGCTGAGAGGCTACTCTCACTCTGACTGAGTCATGGTTATGTATGCATATGGTGTTATATAGGTTCAAGCTGTAGTGATATGTGGGTTGTTTCTTTTATGGCAGTCCAGTCAGTACACAGGCTGCTGGTTGTCCATGCTATTTGTACAAAGCCCATGTGTTCATGGTGGCTGTGTGCACATGCAGCATGTGCTGACTAGCAGACTGGGCACAGATGGTATGTGAGTTGCTGACACTGGACGGTGTTGCCCAACTTATGCAGGCTGCCTGGGATTGATCAGACTGATTGGAATTCCCAGAAAGCGAGGCTACCAGCTGTTCTTGGGTGTTGGTAACCTGATGGTAACTGTAGTCATGGCAGGCCGCCTTGCCTAGACAACACTCACTGCATTTGGGTTCCCTGGAAACAGCTGCCACAACCGTAGGGATGGACAGGAGATGTTATATGGGAGTCCCTGGGCAACAGGAGCAGGGCACAAGGCCCAGATAAGACAGGCCACTCCGGCATGCTGGATTTGTACAGCATATTAAGGGACTAGCACTGTAAGAAAACAACTTTTTTACACAATAACAGATTCCTCAGTGAAGCAGAGAAAAGCTTTTATTACAATCTTGCAAGAAAGGGTGTCTTGAATGAGCAGGCACACCTATCCTTTGTTCCACAGCTCTTTTATAGCATAATATGTTCTCTCCCTCTTCCAGCATGTCTATAACTCATTGGTTAATACTATCTCACTCCACTTCTTGCTCTTCCGCACCTGTGGCAGGCTACGTGTTACTAGCCACGTAGCCTCTCCTTCTAGGATGCAGATATTCAACAACGGGATTCAGAAAGTTATGACATACAAAATTATATTACATTACATTGTAAAAATAACATATATTTGTTTATATCAAACCCCTCCCTCTTTCTTTTTAGAGTTTTCTTGTTACTTTTTACACTTACTCTACAGTTCCATAGGAAGCTTCTAATCTAGATAACATCCTTCCTGACTCTTATCTCTTCCCCTTTATTGTCCATTAATAACATTGCATCCTTGTATACAGGAGGTGATACAATCATTTGTTTGGTGCTTGCCGTTTCTATCAATCTTTGAGTTAGCCCTCTTATACACAGTATTATGCAACACCCCACCATAATTAATACTCTGGTTACAACAAGTACAGAGGTAAATATGGATACTACCACCTCTTTCCACTTCCCAAGCCATGATTTCAATCATCTATTGAGAGAGGTATCCGTTCCTGAATTTTCTGCCAATTCCTCTGCCAAGGTAACTAAAGTTCGTCCTCACAGGGCTTTAGTGATAGTGCCATCAGGGGCTGTGTTATTGGGGATGAATGTACAACATTTCCCCCCCAACATCACACACGCCCCCTTTTTCAGCTGCCATCATATATATACTCATTCGGTTCTCCCAGGCCATTCTGTTTGTGGCGTCCAATTGTTCCACAATCCCCTTTATTGCATCCCAGGTATAATTGATAAACTGCTGTTGGTTATAATATATATAATTTATCCAATCTACATTTTTGTTTATTGTGATTAACCATAACAGAGATTCAAATCTAGCTGCAGTCTGGTTTCGGGCTTTATACTCATCTGGAAAAGAACTGTGGAATAAAGGATAGGTGTGCCTGCTCATTCAAGACACCCTTTCTTGCACATATTGCAGCTATCATGTGCAGGAAGCACACATTGTCCCTACATAGTACAGTGCTGATGTGATGGATCGCTGCATTCTTTATATGGCCATCAGTTGCACATGAATGGTTAAGGAGGGGTGAACTGAAACCAAAGGATGAGAGGTTGATAGTTGCTGCCCAGGTCAGCAGCTTATGGACGAGATGGTTTACAGCGAGCATTGAAAAAATAGGTAATACAGACATGTCAGTTCTGTAAGAAAAACCTGGAAATGGTGACTTACTTCATAGCTGGCTGTGAAGTTCTGATGGCAGAAAATTTCTATACAGAAAGACATAATAAAGTAGCGCACCTCATCCATTGAAAACTCTTTAAACACTACAACATCTCTGTGCCTGAAAAGCACTGGGATCATGACCCTAAGAGAATTACAGAGAAATGAGGAGGTTATGATCACCTGGGATACTCCCATTCCGACCGATAAAAAGCTGGTTGCGAGGAAGCCGGATATAGTGGTTAAGAAGAAAAACACCAAAACGGCATTGATAAACAGAGGTGTCAGTTCCAAGTGACTACTCTGTAAATCACGTGGAGAGGCAGAAGATCCTGAAATATCAGGAAATGCAGTCAGAGACCAAGAAAATGTGTCAGACAGATACAGAAATAGTTCCCATTGTGTTGGGTGCCACTGGCTTGATAAAGAATTTCCAAGCACATCTGGCCAAACTACCCATTCATGTTACATCTTATGAACTCCAGGAGGCGGCTCTCTTTGGCACAATGCAAGTATTATGCCGAGCCTTAGCAGTAAATTTGAGAGACACAGATCATACTCCTCATGCCCTGGCTTAGAAGTGAGGTTCACGCTTGTCATGGTATGCACAAAACTAACCCAGTTGGAGAAACTGCCCCATCAGTTGCATGTATGTGCTCAGATTGTGCAGTGCACCATGGGTAATGGAGGGGCTAACCGATACTGACACCCAGGGCCCCAATTGGAGCCGTAGCAGCAACTGTAATCACTGGAGCATTGAGTAGTACCTGCTTGTCATCTTTGATGGTGGGAGATGAGTGCAAGCCCCCCCAAGGAGGGCAGGATGGTCAGCAATGGGTCGCAGGGGTTATGAATGTGGTTTGAGTTAGGTACACCTGCAGGCTGCACATACACCTATCCCTCAGTGTACAGCAGCTGACATGGGACTGCATACTTCTCCACATGTGCTGCCTCAGGGATTAGTGCCACACTATGGCACAGTGAACCTCTGCATGCAACTATTTGGCATTGGAGGTACAATGGAGGGTCAGGCATCGTGACCTCACATGTAGCTTGGCCTTTGGACAAGGGATGCATTATTCAGCTGTGTGTCTGTTATGCAGCTAGTGTAGTGAGTGTGAAGTGCATTGTGTATTGCATGTGCCCTGCTGAGGGCAGGCCCTAGGTGTGGTGTACCACTGTCTCAGACTTTGCCAGCTATGTTTCATGTCCTGGGTTTCGCCCATTGCTGGCAGTGACCTGCAGTCTCTTTGATTCTAGACAGTGCTATGGGGATGAACATGGTGATGTAGCCTAATGGTTAGAGCACCGGCTCGGTAAGTGACACCCTAGGTTTTGACTCCCATTTTCTCTCTTTGTGGCTGTGGGATTCTTGCCTCAATATACTGCTAGAAAGTCCGGGATCTGCATTGATTGGAGGACACACATTTTTATACTTACAGTATTTTAGTGTTATGATAGCACATTGAGTCTGCAAACGTGCCCATCTGACAGCATGACTTTATTGGCTCTGCTGTAGCCCATTGCAAAGGGTCAGATATGTTCACCCTGCAGATGTATGACACATGAGTTGTACATATTTGGATTATTTCATCATAACTGTGACTCCATCACATGTATGCAGTACATGCAGGCACATCCCACCCCTGGGATGGCCACCTACAGGGATCATCACATGTCCCTACTTGTTCCATATGGCCAATATGAGAGACACTTGTCCAGTTGTTATATGCACATGTGTCAGGAGGATTGTATGGTGGTCAGAAAAGCTGACACAGCTGTCATACCGAAATAGCTGGTATTGAGACTTCCCCTTGGCACGGCTACAACTTCATTTATGCGGTCACTTCAAGAACAGCAAGCCCATACTGCACTCTCATCTACCGCCATCCTTCCTTCAGCTTATCCATCAGCATATGCCAGTTAGGTACAGTCATGTATTCTCCTGCCAGCTGCTAAACCATGGCCCACACAGGTACAGTTTGATTATTAGGATGTATCACTTGCACCTCTCCTGTAAATGATCTGCACATCACTGAGTATCATTGCCATGCTGTGGGTACCTGCTCGGTCATCCTTTTGGTACCCACAGCATGGCAATGATGGTTCCACCAGAGGACACCTCTTCCCAATCCTGTGCTGGATACTGACATTACAGCATATTAGGTGGGCACCCCTCACTGATACTGTACAGCTGCCTCCCACATGCTCATCCCACTTACTAACATGTAGAGTACATATGGATCTGACAGGTCCATCAGCTGTTACCTCTCCTTCCATTCATCATCTAAAATGTGATTTTCACAGGGGCTCCCTTATCCCGCATTAAGGTGACTGCCATTTTTGGGCATTAAGATGCACGCTTGCCACATTAATGCACGATGTCCTGTTAGCGCCTGATAAGTGGAGCCAGGCGCCCTTACCGCTGGAATGCCTACTGCCCGCCCCGGCCTTTACCTCACAATGACACTCTTACTTTTGCCATTGCTGCTTGCTAAAAGGTTCGCCCTTAATGCTCATATGTCTTAAGAGTGGTCTTCAAGTATGAGTAAGAATCATCATGCCATAAATATGGTATGAGAGAATTCCATAATGTAGGAGCTAAGAAAACAAAAAACTGTGCAATGAGCTGTTTCTAGTATAATATTTGATGATGAAGAGTAATATGTAGATTACGGAGAGATGATATGACATGTGATAGCTGAAAGGGAAATAAGTAAACTAAAACAAAACTGGGGGGGGGGGGGGGTACTATAATACAAATCCATACATAAAGAGCAGAGGTAGACCATAAGATAAAAAGGATTTCTTTATTGGAATACCCGATTCAGCCAAGTTTCGGCTGGAACAGCCTTCATCAGGAGTCAAACTCCAAATTCAGCAGTAACTATCTCAAATGAGAACACCAATTTGCTAAATGCACCAAACTATGCAGCAAGGAGTTCTCTGTGTATGGCTTGATTTTTCTGTGCAGAAGTTGATACCTTCTATTCATCTTTCTGCTTGGTACTATAATATAATACATGAGTCAGTATCAGAATCTTATATTTGATTCGGTAAAGTATGGGGAGCCAATGTTCTTGAAATAAGGATATTACAAGAACAGAACTTTATGCTTTGAAAAGCAATTTAACTGCTGTATTTTGGATCAATCGCAGTCAGTTTATAATGTATAGATTACTTCCTTGTAATAACAGATTACAATAATCCAGCTCATTAATTATCATTGAGAACAAAAGTGTGCAGAGTTAACCATGACCAAGAAGTGGGTAAATAGTTTGAATTAATCACAAAGAAAAGATACATTTCTTTACTAGTTTAGAAATGTGAAAGCCAAATATTAAATATCTAAATAAATGCCTAGGACTCATATGTTATCACTTATGGCAACTGGAGTTTCCTTTTCATACTACTACCACTGAACATTTGTATTGCGCTACAAGACGTACGCAGCACCACACAGACACATGTAAAAGATGGTCCCTGCTCATCAGAGCTTACAGTCTAGTCAAGACAGACAACACAGTAGCTGTAGACATGGGATACATCTAGGGGAAATGGTAAGGAAACACGAAGGCGATCTGGTGAGTCAAGAACCAAAAGCAGCAGCGAAGAGGTAAGTTTTCAGCCTGGATTTGAAAAGGGTCAGAGAAGACACCTGACAAACAGACTCAATAGTTTGTTCTGGGCATAAGGAGCAGCAAGGTGAAAGGAGCGAAGTCTGGAGTTAGCAGTAGAAGAGAAGGGCATAGATAGAAGCGATTTGCTAGAAGAGCAGAGTTCCCAAGGAGGGATGTAGGGAGAGATAAGAGAGGAAAGATAGTGAGGAGCTGCAGAGTGAATGCACTTATAGGTCAGCAGGAGAAGTTTGAATTGGATGCGGAAACAGATAGGGAGCCAATGAAGTGACTTGAGAAGAGGGATAATATGAGCACAACGAGGCTTGCAGAAGATTAGCCATGCGGTAGAGTGTTGAACAGATTGAAGGGAGAGAGATCATTTGAAGGGAGACCAGCAAGAAGTAGGTTACAATAGTCAAGATGGAAGGTGAATACAGAGTAGATAAGTGTCTTAGTAGTGTGTTCATAAAGGAATGGGTGAATTTTGTTGATGCTGTAAAGAAAGAAACGGCAGATTTTAGCTATCTGTTGGATGTGTGTAGAGAAGGAGAGAGAGGAGTCAAAAACGACCCCAAGGTTACTAGCTGAGCAGACAAGAGTTATTCACAGAGACTGAGGAACAGGAGGGGAGGGTTTAGGTGGAAAAATAAGAAGCTCTGTTTTGGCCTGTTCAATTTCAAGCAGCGGTGAGACATCCAAGCAGCAATGTCAGAAAGGCAGGCTGAGATCCTGGCCTGGATTGCCAGAGAGATTTCAGGTGTAGAGCTTCTACCCACACAGCTAAGAATTCAGCTCTCTATCTTTTTGCTTGTTGCTAATATAGAATTTAACTGTTGGTTAAAGATTACTTTTTGGGAATATTCTTACTGCCTACATTCCTTGTGTAGCCCTTAAATCAGATATCTGAGTGTGCCCACTGTTCATGTTAGGCCTACTGGCCAGGGACACTTAGGATACATCCCACGATACTGAAAGAGCTCAGAGAGGTTCTTGCAGGGCCGTTAAAGGATGTTTTCAACAGATCCTTGGAAACAGGAGTAGTTCCTCAGGACTGGAGAAGGGCGGATGATGTACCTCTTCACAAAGTGGTGACAGGGAAGAAGTGACAAACTACAGTTTGTCAATGTACATAGTTTTACCCCCATATTATCCATGTTTATCTTATCCAAATTTATTTTCCTGTTTTATGTAATACCGAACAGCCTGTTGTTCTGGTCTTTGGTTCTCTGTAAACCGCGCTGATTGTAAATAGCGCGGTATATAAAAAATTGAAATAAATAAATAAATAAATAAATACAGGCCCATGAGCCTTACCTCGGTGGCGGGAAAAGTAATGGAGGCGCTTCTGAAAGAGCGAATATTGGACTTTCTCAAAACCAACAGGTTGCATGATCCGAGGCAACATGGTTTTACCAAAGGATGATCTTGCCAAACAAATCTGATTGAGTTCTTTGACTGGGTGACCAGAGAAATAGATCAGGGGCATGCAATGGATGTCATATACCTGGATTTCAGCAAAGCCTTTGATACTGTTCCTCATAGGAGGCTTATTAATAAACTCAGTAGTTTGGGGATGGGTCCCAAGGTGGTGAACTGGATCAGAAATTGGTTGACTGACAGACGACAGAAGGTGATGGTAAATGGAGCTCGCTCGGATGAAAGGAGGGTGATTAGCGGGGTGCCCAAGGGTTCGGTCCTGGGCCCGGCACTGTTCAATGTATTTGTGAGTGATATTGCTGAAGGACTGCATGGAAAAATCTGTCTTTTTGCAGATGACACAAAAATTTGCAACAGAGTGGACTCCCCTGAGGGAGTGGATAACATGAGGAAAGATCTACAAAAGCTGGAAGAATGGTCTAATGCTCGGCTGTTAAGATTTAATGCGAAGAAGTGCAGTGTCATGCACTTGGGAAGCAGAAATCCAGGTGAAATGTAAGCAATAGGGGGAGAGAGATTGGTGTGCACGGACCAGGAGAAGGACCTTGGTGTGATTATTTCTGCGGATCTCAAGGTGACAAAACAGTGCGACAAGGCAGTGGCAAAGGCCAGGAGGATGTTGGGTTGCATACAAAGAGGAATTACCAGCAAAAAGGAAGAGATACTAATGCCACTGTATAAGTCACTGGTGAGGCCTCACTTGGAATACTGTGTTCAATTTTGGAGACCATATCTTACAAAGGATATAAAAAGACTGGAAACTGTTCAGAGGAAGGCGACCAAAATGATTAGGAGCCTGCGTCAGAAGCCTTATGAGAAGAGACTTGAAGACCTAAATATGTACACTCTGGAGGAGAGGAGGGACAGGGGAGATATGATTCAGACCTTTAAATACTTAAAGAGAAATAATGAAGAAACAAACCTCTTCCAAAGACGGGGAAACTGTAAAACTAGAGGGCATAACATGAAGCTGCAAGGGGGTAAATTGAAAGTTAATGTCAGGAAATACTTTTTCACTGAAAGGGTGGTGGATGCTTGGCGTGCCTTCTCGATGGAAGTAGTGGGGGCAAATACAGTGACAGAATTCAAAATGCCATGGGACAGACACAGTGGATCCCTTTACAGCAACAGGATAAAATCAAAATAAACTTAACTAACTAATTTCTCAACATACAGGGGTGTCCTACACGGAACGGTGGATTCACCCCTAAAACAAAGACATGGGGAGGGGTGGCCTGCACTGAGCAGCTGGTGCACCTGCTCTTGCCATCTTGCTGGGCAGACTAGATGGACCATACTGGTTTTTATCTGCCATCATTTTCATTTACTAAATCTGGGACTCCATCAGAGTAAATATGGTACTGAAAGCCATGGGAAGAGATGAGTGCACCAAGGGACCGAGTATAGAGAGAGAAAAAGAGTGAACCTGATAGATCCTTGGGGTACACCAACTGAGAATGGGATAGCAGTAGAAGATGAGCCACCAAAATAAACACTGAAAAAGTGATGGGAGAGATAAGAAAAGAACCAGGATAGCACAGAGCCCTTAAAACCAAGCAAGGCAGGTTGGATAGCTTGGAAAAATTTGTGATCAACAGTATCAAAAGCAGCAGAAAGGTCAAGAAAGATGAGGATTGAGTAAAGGCCCTTGGATTTTGCCAGGAACAGGTCACTGGAGTCTTTGGCAAGAGCCATTTCGGTAGAGTGTAAAGGACGAAAGCCGGATTGTAGAGCATCCAGAAGGGCTTGAGAGGAGAGAAAGTCAAGGCAACAGTGGTGAACCACACTTTCAAGTAGTTTAGAAATGAAAGTGAGGAGGGAGATGGGTCAATAATGAGAAGGACAGGTAGAATCTAATGAGAATTACTTGAGGAGAGGATTGACCACAGCATGCTTGAATGCTGCAGGGAATGTTGCCATGGAGAGCGATAGGTTGAGAATATGAGAGATGGAAAGGGACTACAGTGGAGGAGATAGAGCTAAGGAGACGGGTGGGAATAGGATCAGAGGAGTAGGTAGTGAGTTTGGATGAGATAAGAAGGTGAGTGGTTTCCTTCTCTGAGATCATAGAAAAAGAAGGGTAGCAGAGGTTGGGGAAGAAAGTTGGGAGTGAAGAGGGGGAGAAGGGGAAGTAGCCGACCTCCTACAGAATTGGAGAGTGATCTTGTGGATTTTGGCATGGAAGTAGTCAGCCAGGGTTTGGGCAAAAAGGGAGGAAGGGGTCGGAGGCGGAGGCACCTTGAGGAGATAGCTGAGAGATGTAAAGGGACGGCGAGGGTCAGAGGCAAGTGAGTTAGTCAGATGGACATAATAGTCTTATTTGACGAGTGCTATGGCTGACTGGAAAGAGACAAGCATGAATTTGAAGTATAGAAAGTACACAAACACACTCAGCTGAGCGGACGCAGGAACGAAGATAGCAAGTAGTAGAAGACGGCCAATGTTGAGATACAGTACACCTCATAGGATGTGTTATAGGAAGCTACTGCCTCATCAACAGACTTAGTGGAGGAAAGAGGTGATGAGACAGTGGAGCAGAGAGCCAATGGGTCAATAGCATAAAGATTTCTAAAGAGGTGGAAGAATCAGAGCGAGGTTGAGACGGCGAGTAATGAAGAGTGAAGCTTATCAGGTGATAGTCCAATAAGGGAAGAAATTTGAGGGTAAATTAGAGAAAATACAATGTCGGGGCAGTGATCTTGCTGGTGAGTAGGGGCAGTAGAGCAAAGCTGAGGTAAGGGAGAGGAGCTTTAAACATAAGAACATAAGATATGCCATACTGGGTCATACCAAAGTCCATCAAGCCCAGTATCCTATTTCCAACAGTGGACAATCTAGGTCATACGTACCTAGCAGTTTCCCCAAAAGACACAGGTTCCACAATGCTTGTATTTAGCAGTTGAGATTTAATGCTTAAAAATGCAAGGTGATGTATTTGGGCTGCAAAAATCCAAGGGAGTGATGCAGTACATGGTTAAAATACTTCTTTACACAAAAGAAGATCGGGACCTGGCGGTGATTGTTTCTGATGATCTTAAGGAGGCTAAATGGGTAGAACAGGCAACAGTGAAAGCCAGAAGGGTGCTTGGATGCACAGGGAGAGGAATGACCAGCAGGAAGGAAGAGGTGATAGTGTCTCTGTATAAGTCTTTGGTGAGATTTCATTTGGCGTACTATGTGCAATTCTGGAGACTGTACCTTCAAAAGGATATAAACAGGATGAAGTCTATGCAGAGGTTGGCTACTAAAATGGTCAGTTGTCTTCATCATAAGGCATATGGAGACAGATGTAAAGATGTCAATATATATACTTTGAAAGAAAGGTGAGAGAGGGAAGATATGATAGAGATGTTCAAATACCTCCATGGCATAAATGCACAGATGGAGAGCCTCTTTCGATTGAAGGCAAGCTCTGCTACAAAGGGTCATAAGATGAAGGAGAAAGGAGTAATTTGCAGAAAATACATCTTTACAGAAAAAGTGATAGATGCATGGAATAGTCTCCCTTTGAAGTTAGTACAGACAAGGACTGTATCTATTCAAGAAAGTATGAGACAAACACAGAAGATCTCTAAAGGAAAAAGACTAATAGTTGGTATTGAAGGGCAGGCTGGATAAGCCATATGGTCTGTATCTACTGTCATGTTTCTATTTTTCTATACAGCCATGCAGTTTTATAAAATTCCTTTCCCGTGTATGAAGCGGGCTTTACATGCAGGGAAAAGATTTTATAAAATTTAGCCCCTTAATGTTTCAATTTCTTTGAAGGTTATTTTATAAAAGGGGCCTAGTTCCTTAAAAAAATACTACTTTTGTGTGTTGAGTCAGAAGATATATAGTGATACAGTATGTCTTGGCTGCATATTATAGACTAATACATAAAACCAGTATATGTTGTTTCTCTTACAGGGACGTGAAAGACAAATTCTGCAGGAAACCATACACAACTTTCATTCATCCTTTGAGAGTAGTGTCAGCAATACTAGAACTCCAGGTATTTCTCATAGTAAGTTTATACGAAGTGTCTAAACCCTAAACCAGAAAAACTTAAATCTTGCTTCCATCTGAATGCTACTTCTTCCCACTTCAATAATATCAGCTTTACAAACTACAAGCTCAGATAATCTTTATTCAACTAGAACCCTGTAACTTACCTGCTGCTTCTTGACAAGGCTGGACAAGGAGGATGACTAGAGTTTATTAGCTAGTCACCAGGAGGAAGGAGAGCATGCCTGTGATAAAGCCCTTTGGGTTTTCTCCTTTTTTGGGGTGTCTGTGCACACGCTGTACAGCTGAACTAGCTGTACTGCTCTTGGTCTTTTTTTTTAATGTCCTAATAAAGTACAACAAAATAAAAAGACTCAGCTGTAATATCACAAAGAACAAAACCATAAATATGACTGCAGCTTTGAATGAAAGAATTGTAACACACAAAGGGTATATCAGGCTTATTTAAACCATAACTTTACATCAGGGGTTAATAAAATAGCATCATTTAACCCTATTCAATATGTCATAAATAATATAGTCTGAGTGCTTTAGCTGCTGTTACTCACACTGGACTCTCATCCATAATGTTATCAAGTTGCATAAATCCCAGTCATGCTGATGGTTTGGCAGTTTTCCTTCCTTGGGGGAAGCTTTATAACAAGAAATGATAGTCAAGCAAAGCTCATGAGGTTGAAAACAGTCTTATATATTGTTTTGATCATTTTTTTCACTATAGATGGACTACTTTGTCTGGTGTTTGTTCATCTAATAAAATACAATACATGTAGCTTTACTTTGAAATTCATGTGCTGCTGTGCTGTGACTTTCCAAATCACTGAGATTGCCTTTTAATGAACCATATATGTTTTTGCTACCCTGTTATGTTTTCCTTACCACAGTTCTTTCATTACCACATGCATCTGGTAGCTGGCACTGGCAGACCCACTCTTCTCTCAGGTGTATTTGAATAAGTACCAGCCAAATTGAGAAGCATGAATTCACTCGTCATCACATGTGATAAAGCTATAGGACTATTTTGGGCTTCATTCAAGTCCCATAATTTCGTATTTGTATTTCAGGAAAGGAGTCTATCCTTCATATATACTTATAACATTCTTTGGTTTTACATATTTTGGCACTAGGGATTCTAGAGCTGGTTCAGTATTTCAGGGTTTGAATACTCTTAATGAACGCTGGAATGCATTCATGTAGCAGATATGTATATATATACACGCATTAATTTAAAAAAAATATTTCTATTCAGTCTATCATAATTTACTGGGCAGAGTACAGTGAGCACAAGAAATAATATTGTTGATACAAAACATACATAAAACATAAAAGCCAAAAATTAAAAAGTTATAACTGCAAGTCTACACTGCTGACGTGTCCCTAAAAGCTGCTTCAAAAAATATTGTTTTCACACGCTTCCTGTAGCACAGTCAAATGCACCTCAACAGTTAACGAGTTACAGAGAAGTGATGCTGCATAAGCAAGCAAAGACAAACCCGAATTTCAACTGTATACAGTTGCTTTATAGAGAGGACAGCAAGCAAATTTGCCACATCCAAATGAAGAGTATATGTCAGCCAGTATTTCTGGAGAGCAGTACACAAATATGATGGCCCCTGACCATTAAGGGCTTTAAAAATAATCCCAAAACTCTAAAATAAACCTGAAAGTCTTAGGGTAACCAATGCAATTGCATTAAAACAGGAGACATATGTTGCAACCTTGAAATCCCAAAGAGTGCCCTTACAACTGCATTCTGGGCAAGCTATAATGCCTGCAGGTATTTTTTGGGCAACCCAAATACAACGAATTACAGCATTCAAGAGATGGAAGAATGAGAATTTGAAAAATTGAATAGAGATTGTCCTGTGATATCAGGGGTTTAAAAACAGTTTAACAAGACAAGCTTATAAAAAAAAAAACAGATTTCAAGATACCCTTGAAATGTGTTCGCAATGAAAGAGAAGAGTCGAGGATCACACCAAGACAGTGAATTTTGCGCTTTTGAAAGAAACAGAAATATCCCCAACCCAAATACTGCCCTCACAAGACATAGCTTTATCTTGCATAACAAGGACATCTGACCTGACTAGATTAATTGGCAACTTGTTACGATTTAACCAGGCATTGATAAGTATCAGACTCTCATCTTCATAATAGTGAATGATAGACATCCCTTTCCTGGGATCATCATCTGCATAAATTCTATATGCCAACCAGGACATTACCTGCAAGATTCTTCAACACAGGATGTATCAAAACATGCTTCAATACAGTTGTCTTAACTCCAGATTGCAAAGAAGTATTAATCAATTGCACTAAACTGAGAACCAGTGTTCCTTATCGTCCCTCCAGTCCAGTCCCGCACCTCTGGGTAGTGCACCTCCTCCAGAAGCTTGGAGACTGAGCATGTCATCTTTTTGATGACACTAGTGTACGTATGCAGATGGCACCGGCCACCAGCCCCAGTAAGCTCAGTCTCCAAGCAGCTGGAGGAGGTTGTGAGCCAGGGTACTGGACTCACTGAAGAGACAACTAAGGAGATAGGTTTAGTTAGAGTTTGCTTTTATTTCCCCTGTTAAGGTGCAGGTTTCTTTGTTTTTAAAGGTAAAAATGTAAAAAAATAAAAAATCAAAAGGAACAGAGAGAACTCGGGGGACAACAGGGCTGAGGGGAGGATATTCCTTCTTCCCCCTCGCCCCCCCAGGATTTTGGGGGGGGGGTGTTCTGTGGGGGCCTTCTTCAGTCCGAGACTTCTGGCTGCTCCCAAACCCATTATCGGGTGAGGAGCCGCTGCAGGGGCTGCAGTTGCTTGACAGGAGTGAAAGCTGGCAGCCCCGAGTCACCACTGAAGCCGGGAAGGAAGGCTGAGCGCGAGGGGTAGAAAAGTCATGCGGCAAAGAGGCTCCAAGGTAAGAGTGGCGGGGGGAGGACAGCAGGAACCCCTAGCAACTGCCAGAACATGAGGAGACAGAGTGGCCTGCAGCCGCATGTTTGGGAGCCTGCAGTAGTGTGGGAAACTCCCCCTGCTGCATTTAGGCGCAATTTCTTCTTATTCAGGCCCGCATGTGTTTAATCCCCTGCTGTGTTTTGGGTACCTGGGAGAGGCAGCCACCGGAGAATAAAGCAGGACAGAGCAGCCTCTTCCTAGGGGGCCATTTGCAGTTTCTTTTTCATTTCAGTTTCAGTTAATTAGATTTTGGTTTGGTTTTATTTTATTTTAATTCAAGTACTCTAGTGCTCTGTGCCTGAGCCTGTGGAGGTGCACTGTGCTGGGGATCCTTTTACCTACCTGGGTACAGATTGAGGGTGTTCCTGGGGAGTGCCCCCAGCCCTTCCCACCATGCCGGCCAGCCCGCAGTGCCTGGTATAGGATGGTATCAAGGAGCGTGAACCCCACTTAATCCTTAAGCATTCCTTGTGTTATACAGCTCAAAACTGATTCAGTGCACAATGACTTAATGCAGACATGTGTGAAAGATCTAATCAGATTGGCCATTGTTTGTTGCTGGGCAGAATTTCAGAGGGCTGTTGATGTAACTGGCACTTAGTTGAAACATTGTTGCTTTCTCCTGTGAAGGGTAGGATAAAACGTCAGACAGAAATAAAGATAAGTGTAAAAAAAACCCAGTGCTGCATATAGGTTTGTAGCAGCTACAGCTCTGGGGAAAACAGGAAGTACCTGCATACAAGAAATATTTGTAATTTGAAAGATAAGTCAGTGGATTGGATGCAAATGAAATCCTTCCATCTGTCTATGGTCAGTGAGTAACATGACATGATCATCTCTTGTCGCTTAGCCCAGATTATGTACCTATTAAATCTGTAATATTGCTTGTAAGGGAAGCTGTACTCCCTTATAGCCATTTGTAGTATTAGAAGAAAAACGTAAACTTTACTCGAAGAACGTGTCAGTTTGATTGGATCAGGGCAAGGTCCTTTTCAAATCTTTAAGATACAACACTGCAGCGCAATCTAAAATCCTCAAGATATGCAATCCCTGATGTGGTGTGGTCTCAGAGGCAGGCATCTGCCTAAACTGCACGCAAGAGGCTGTCATGGGAGCAGGACCTGCAGGATGAGATGAGGCAGGAGAGTCCCTCCCGGTTGCAAGAGACTCGGGGGTGCCATGTTACCTTCAACATAACCGGCCCCCGGTCCCTGCACGATGCCCGGACCATCCACTCCTTGAGCCCAGGGAGCAGTAGGGCTCCTGAGGGAGTTCTCACCAGAGTTTTTCTTAATTTTGCTGAAGGCATTTTGCCTACCAATTGGCTCCTCAGCCCCAGAACACAGGGCTAAGAGGATGTCGGATGCAAAAGAGCATGAGTCAGGAGCAGTGGCATTTAAGCAGGCTAGAGGCTTAGAGGAGTGGCAGCAATTGCCCTTTGTCGGAGGGGCTGGATGGGGAAGACCTTGACACGGAGCTAGATCTGCAGGAGGAGTTGGAAGAAGGAGAGAGCCTAGAACAGGAGGATTAGGCCCAGATTGTTCGGATTTTCCGCTGGGAGGAGCTACCAGTGCTCATTTTTATGCTTATGTTTATGCAATTTCTCGATATACTGCCCAGGCCAAAGACCATTAGGGCGGTTACAGTCACTACAAGCGGGTACTGATACAATTCCTCGTCCCCAAAGGGCTCACATTCTATGTGTACCTTGGAGACCCTCAAGGCCCTGAATATGCCTGCTATCCTCCCGGCAGAGGAAGAAGCACTGTAGGATCCACTGTTCCAGGCGGTACGGAAATCGCAGAAAGTCTTACCACTACATGGAGTAGTAGGACAGATGATCCAGGATGAGTGGGATCTGCCGGAGATTGGCCTTAAAGGGGTGCAATCCATGACGGACCCATACCCGCTGCTGGAGCAAGAACAAGCTCCTTTGATCACCCAGAGTGGGCGCAGCGGTGTTGGCAGCAGTTGAAGAGACCTTGACTTGTCTCCTGCAGCTGAGAGCCGTGGAACTGGTTCCGCAAGACCAGTACATCTGCGGTCGATGCTTCATGTATTTCGTGGTGCCTAACTGGAAGGTTCCTTTCGCCCAATTCTCGACTTTGAGGGCATGAACTACGGTCTCTGGGTACCGCATTTTCATAGTAGTAATGGCAGTAGGAAGCGGAGATTTTGGGCAACTCTCGATCTCGCAGAGACGTATCTGTACATTCCCATCCATCCAGAACATTGGCAGTTTCTCTGCTTTGCGGTGCCAAGTGGTCATTTCAAGTTTCAAGTGTTGCCCTTCGGTCTGGCGACCCCCCCCCCCCTCATACCTTCACCAAGTTTATGGTGGTGGTGGTGGCAGCTCTCCACAAGGAAGGGGTTCTCGTCCTCCTCTACCTAGACGATTGGCTGGTCTAGGTGAAGTCCAGGGACGATAGCGAAAAGAGCAACAGCGCAGGTGGGAGAGTCCTTCAAAGTCTCGGTTGGGGTCAACCCAGCCAAGAGTCAGTTACAGCCGGCCCAGGAGCTAGAGTATTTGAGAGCATGCTTTGATATCTACGTGAGCAGGATTTTCCTGCTGGTTCGCCAGGCGCAGGAGCTACGACAGTGGATATGGCAGGTCCTGAAGATGGCAAGACCATCAGAGTGGCGGCATCTGCAGGTTCTGGGGACCATGGCGGCCACTCTCGAGCTAGTCCCATGGGCAAGGGCACACATGCAACTGCTGCAGAAGGCTCTGCTCAGTCAATGGTCCCATCAGAGTCAACCCCTGTCCCAAGTACTCCCCTGCCCGCGTAGTGCCAGGAGAGCCCTCAGTTGATGGCTGCATGTGGGGAGCCTGGAAGGAGTCCCCAGTGTGGGTTCCTCTGATGACCGATGCCAGCCTGTCAGATTGGAGAGCCCATTGCGAAGGACGCTTTGTTCAGGGACAAGAGTCCACAGGAGGCCCTGTGGTCTATCAACAGGCTCGAGATGCGAGCAGTGACCTTGGTGCTAGAAAGTTTTGAGCCATGGATGCAGGGGAAGGTTGTCCAAGTCCTCTCAGACAATGTGACCACGGTGGCTTACATCAACCGGCAAAGAGGCACAGGCAGTGCAGCCCTGGAGGAGGCGGCCAAAAAGCTGTTTGGATGGGCAGCGATTTGTCTCCAGGTGTTACCAGCGGCACACGTAGCAGGAGTTGACAGTGTGACGGCAGCCTACCTCAGCCGAATGCGCATGGACCCCGGAAAGTGGCAGCTCAATCAGGAGGTGTTCGAGCAGGTGGTCCGCCGATGGAGCACACCAGTCATGGACCTAATGACAATGTTCGAGTCGGCCAAGGCCTGCCGGTTTTTCAGCAGAAGAAGAGAGGAAGTCCAAGGGCCTGGATGCTCTAATTCAGCAGTGGCTTGAAGAGGGTCTTCTCTGTTTTTCCCCTTGGGTGCTCATAGACCTGTTAGTGCAATGGCTAGAGGTGCACTGGAGATTTGTAATTCTGGTGGCACCAGACTGTCCGAGATGCCAGTGGTATGCTGACCTGATTCGGATACTGGCGTATTGACTGTGGTGGCTTCCGGTTGGAAGGACCTCTTGACACAGGAGCCGCTTTGTATACTCCAGGTGGATCAATTATCGCTTTCGGCATGGCTCTTGAAAGGGCAAAGTTGAAGAAGAAAGGATAATCAGGCTCGGGGATAGCGACCTTGCTACAGGCCCAGAGGTGGTCTACGAACCTGGCATGCATCTGTTTAGGGCGCATCTTTGAATCATGGTGCGGAGAGAGGCAGGCACGCCCTTCCACTGCCTCCGTCCTGGACATCTTGGTGTTCTTGCAATTCGGTTTTGATAAGGGTCTAGCTGCCAGTTCCTTGAGGGTGCAACTGGCGGTGATTTCCGGTTATCACAGGAAAGTCCACAGGGTGCCGTTGGGTACACACCCAGATGGGCTGAGCTTTTTACGGGCAGTGACCCACCTCCGTCTGCCAAAGAGAGCAGTGGTACTGCCTTGGAATCTCAATCTGGTGCTGATGGTGCTGTCTGCGGAACCCTTTGAGCCATTGAGTCGAGCTTTCCTGAAGGATTTGACTCTGAAAATGGTATTCCTGGTGGCGATTTGCTCGGCACGCAGAATTTTGGAGCTTCGGACACTGTCATGCCAGGAGCCATTCCTTTCCTTCTCCAAGGAGAAAGTGGTCCTGCGCTCGGTACCTTCATTTTTGCCCAAGGTGGTGTGAGCATTTCATGTAAATTAGGCCGTTTCCTTACTGGCTTTGGCAAACTTGGATGTGGGCGAGAGCGGATATGGGCTCTGCCACTCCACAGCTGTGCCACTTGGATGCAAAGGTATGTGAAAAAGGCTTCATCCTTTTGGAGATCGGACCGTCTGTGGGTTTTGTTTGGCGGGTCGCGCAAAAGTGAGGTGGCAGCTAAGCCTCCATTTACAGATGGATCTGTGAGGCAATCACGCCTGCATACATCTTGAAGGGTAAAACAGTGCCGGCGGTGTTGCAGACGCATTCCACAAGGGCTCAAGCAGCCTCGTGGGCAGAGTATACCGGTAGTTTAGTTCCACCGGTAGAGATCTGTAGGGTGGCATACTTTAACTGAACATTTTTGACTGGATGTCCAGGCGGCGGGGAATGCTCTTTATGGATCTGCAGTGCTTCAGGCTGGTTGTGCGGGTCCCTCCCATTAGTTTAACTGCTCTGATACATCCCAGAGGACTGGACTGGAGGGACGATAAGGAAAGAGAAATTAGACTTACCTGCTAATTGTTGTTCCTTGAGGAACTCCAGTCCAGTCCCAGAACTCTCCCTGAGTGCTTTCTGTGATAATCTATGCACACTCTGGTTCTGCAGCTGGTTCCCTTGATGGAGGAAGAGGCCAGGGGGAGCCGGGGAGAGGTGTGTAATCAGTGTTTGGGGAAGGGGTGGACCAGAAGAGCTGTCGGTTGCTTGCTTCCCTCTGATTGGAGTTACTCAAGCGCTCAACAGGTAGGCCTCCCCATTCTGGAGGGGGGGACAGGGTATCCTTCCAGGGGATGGAGGGGGTACTAGTTTATTTAGACGTAGAAGTGTTTGTTGCATGTTTAACTACTTAGTTGTTGCTCCTCTGAGTCTGCTTTGTCAATAGGTACTGGGGCTGGTGGGCGGTGCCAGCTGCATATGTACACTAGTGTCATCAAAAAGATGACATGCTCAGTCTCCAAGCTGCCTGAGGAGGTGCACTACCCAGAGGTGAGGGACTGGACTGGAGTTCCTCAAGGAACAACAATTAGCAGGTAAGTCTGATTTCTCTTTTGTCACAATCCTTTAAGTACCCAAGTAGGGCAAACAATTCAAATCACATGTGGCATCAGATAAACAACCAATGCACTTAGATGTTCTTCATTCACACTTTCAAGCTGCACGCAGATAGGTGATAAAGAAACAGCAACTTCTAAAAAAGAATTCCATCACATTTTAACATTAGCAAGAATTATATTCAATCCAGGATCTGAAAAATCCAAATTCATATTGTCGCACACCTATTGAACTTTCTTAAAAAAATGAATCTGCTTATTCTCGAGCACCCAGCCTTCTTTCCCAGTCACTCTTGATAGGCATGCTTGGCTAACCTACACACTGTAGAGAATAGATGAGCAAAGGATGACAAGCTAAGAGCATTGTGAATCTGCTTACCATAGTAAACCTCCTTTGCTTCTGCTACTGTCAACAAATAAATATTCATAGCATTCTCATATTCCAGTTTATCACCTTGTCTTCTCTTCTTTCTCCTCAAATGTTCACATAATATAACTTTTCTTTTAAGGGTGAGTAAATTTCCTGTAAACCATGGGCCCTAAGAAGAGTATCTGTCAGGTAGTTAACAAATTGAATTACTCTGGCACCATTCAACACATTTGCAGCAATCAAATTCCATTCAGCAATCCCCTCTCAGCATCAGAAGGCCACAATTTGTTCTCAATACAGTATGTCGTCAAAACAGACCAAGTCAATTTTATTCCTTATCTTTTTTCAGTTCTTATTTACAACCACCAACTCATGTGAGTTTAATCAGAACACAGTAGAATGGTTATCAGACCACCCCCATAGTAACTTTATTTATTTATTTATTTTATTTATTTAACATCTCTTATATACCGCACTATTATCACCAGCGCGGTTTACATGGAACAAACATATACATACAAGGAACTGTAATGTATTTTACAAGTAACATGGTTTTTGAAAACTTGGGAATAACAAGGTACAACTACACAGGCTAGCTAACTATTTACAGAAGATTGAAATACATTAGTCACATTTGGATATCAGTTGGGAAATGTCCTGGTCAGAAAAGTGTCTGTAATATTGTCATGTGCAAAGGTTAGATTGGGAAATAGCTTAGGAAGAGGTGGTGTTTGAGACTCTTTCTGAATTGTGTTAGGCTGGTTATAGCTCTCAGTTCTAGTGGGAGGGCATTCCAGGTTATTGGGGTGTGGATACTGAAGGCTCTTTTGGTTGTTTCCTTAGTGTATCTGACTGTTTGTTTCGGGATTATTAATGTATTCATTGCAATTGACCTTCTGGATCTATTAGGGGTCTGTGAGTGTACAAGGTTGGTAATGGTTGATGGTGCTTGGTTGTTTATGGCTTTGAATGTAGTGATCAGTATCTTGTAGTGGATTCTTGCGTTGGTTGGTAGCCAGTGGAGTCTTTTTAGAACTGGGGTTATGTGATCTGTCTTTGATATTCCTTCAAGTACTCTGGCAGCAGTGTTCATCGCTAGTTGGAGGGGATTTAATGTTGCTTGAGGGAGTCCGTATAGAATTGCATTTGCAAAGTCAATGTGAGGCATTATCAGGGCTTGGTAGACGGTTCTGAAATCTGAAGGTTCCAGTAGAGGTCGCAGGTGGCGTAATGTACGTATCTTGTGATATATTAGTTTTGTTATGTTTTTTATGTGGGCTTTCATATTGAGGCGCTGGTCAAGGGTTATACCTAGGTAGCGTAGTAGTGTAGGTTTTACTGTTAATTCCTTGTCCTTTATCTTCACGGAGGTAGGAGGTGTGAAGTTTTGGTTTCTTGTTATAAACATCACATCAGTCTTGCTGTGGTTGATTCTTAGATTTTGGGAGATGAGCCAATCTTCTACTGCTTCGAGGCATGTTATCAATGATGTATAATCGGGGTGATTGATGGAGAATGGCATGAATAGTAGAATGTCATCTGCATATGCTAAACAGGTGACATTAAAGGAACGAATGAGGTCACAAATGGGTTGCATGTATATATTAAACATCAACGCTGACAGAGAAGATCCTTGTGGTACCCCTTGATCTTGAAGAAATGGTTCAGAAGTAGTTTCGTCAATTCGTACTTGTTGCCAACGGTTAGTTAGATAGGATATACACCAGTCAAGTGCGGCGCCAACTATTCCTTTTTCCTTAAGGCGATCGATAAGTATATGGTGGCTTACTGAGTCGAACGCAGCTGAGATGTCCATGAATATAAGTATGAATCCTTGGTGAATGTTATCTATTCCTGTGATTAGTGTGTTGAATAGTGTGATGAGGAGGGTCTCAACTCCATGAGCCTCTCTAAAGCCGTGTTGTGCAGGGTCAAGTGGAGCTTCATTGTCTATGTGCTGTTGTATTTGCCGTTGTACTACTTTCTCAATTATTTTCGCTAGGAGTGGGATACTGGATATTGGCCTGTAGGATTCTACTTTTAGGGGGTCTAATTTACTGTTTTTTAGTACTGGTCTAATTGAGGTTTGTTTGAGGCTTTGAGGAAAGGTTCCAGTTGAAAAGGATTGTTCAAGGATATTCTGTATGAAGAAGCTTACTTCAATATCCAGGCTGCCGGGCAGGGGTCGCTTGCAGCGGTGGTAGCATTTATTGATGCGATAGTGTTCTCAATTTCTTTGATTGATAGTGTATTAAACTTGGTTAATGTGGTTGACTGTGAATATATATCATTCTTTGTTGGTCCAGAGGTACAAATGTTGGAAGTTTTTGTCATCTTTGACTTTAGGTATTCAGCATATTCTTGCGGGTGTATTGCTTGCGTTTGTTGAGGTGTTGGTTCCTTTGCCATTGTTCTTACGATGTTGAAGAGATCATGATGTTTATTTAATGATTTCTTTAGAAGGTTAGTATGGAATTGTTTCCTTCGATCTGCTATTTCTTGGCGATGCTTTTCTAAGTATTTGCAGTAAGCTGTGTAGGCTTCAGTAGAGCGTGATCTTCTCCAGTATTTCTCGAGTCTCCGAAGATGGAGGAGGGATGTTCTTAGCTCCTTGGAATACCAGGCTACATGTGTACGTTGGTTGGTATTTTTTGCCATGTTTGATGGTTGAGAATTGAATCTAAGGGAGTGATCCCAAGTGTTGATTATTATTTTAAAGAAGAAAGCACATTTCTCGATAACAAAGACTTGGACAAAAATAAGTAGATCTAATAAATGTCCTTGAGAATAAGTATCCCCTAAAAATAATTGAACCAAGTCTGATGCCTTGGTTATATCCAAAAATAAGTCTTCTTCCCCACATAACAGCTGGACATCCGATTGTCAATTAAAATCCCCAAGAAAAAGAAATGCATTCATATTATTCAAGATCCTCAGGCACTCGGTGACACTTTGAACAGCCAGATGCTGACATCATCCAGTATAGATTTTATTTTCTTTGCTGTTATTTCTGCTGTGAAAGCTATTGACTGAATTTTACTGCTTTCTTATTGGTTGTTATGTGTACTGGCAATCAATGCCTTTGTCATAAAAACATGGTGGCAGAAAAAGACCTCATGGCCTATCTAGTCTTCCCTTCCATATCAATTACAATAGCCCCCTTTTTTTCCTTTAGAGATCCTTCTGTGTTTGACCCATGCTTTCTTGAATTCAGATACCGTCCTTGTCTCTACTACCTCCATTGGGAGACTATTCGACTCATCTATCACTCTATCCATAAAGAAATATTTCTGCATATTATTCGAGTCTATCCCCTTTCGCCTTCATCCTGTGTCCCCTCATAGCAGAGCTTACTTTCATAGAAGCATAACAGCAGAAAAAGACCACAACATGGCCCATCTACTCTGCCCTTACATATCAACTACTACAATAGCCCCCTTTTTTCCTTTAGAGATCCTCTGTTTCTCCCATGCTTTTTTGAATTCAGATACTGTCCTCATTTCTACCACCTCCACTGGGAGACTATTCCACACATCTACCACTCTTTCTGTAAAGAAATATTTCTGCATATTACTCCTGATTCTGTCTCCTTTCATCCTCATCCTATGTTCCTTGTAGCATAGCTTGCTTTCGATCAAAAGAGGCTCTTCTCCTGTGCATTTATACCATGGAGGTATTTAAACATGTCTATATCTCCTCTATCCCGACTTTCCTCTAAGGTATTAGAGCATGTCAATTTTAGGGGTAGATTTTTTATTTTTCCAAACTTTACAAACTACTAGTGACCAAATTATGCAGTTTTGCATGCTGAATGCTATCTTCAGAAACTGCTTAAAGTGAGTCATACCTACATCAAATCACAGTTGAATATGTGGAAATTAAGTAATTATTTGAATGTATAAATAGTCTGAACAATACCTGTAGCCATTTGTCTTTAAATGTCATTTATGCAGTTAATTTAATGATATTTAACAAAATCTAGCAAAGAAGCCATATCTTTTTTGCTTCTGTTTCGGCTCATCAGCTCCCTGTTGACCATCTGACCCCTAATATAATGTTCCCCCCTCTCCTGATTGTACACATGACCAGCTGCCTCAGTTGTCATTTTTGCACACCTTTCTGTGAAATGGGTATGGTGATGACCAGTCTGGAATCATCACAGGCTTGCTCAGAAATGCCTTGATCTCTGCTGTTGTCATGGTTACAGGTAAGAGGAGGCTCAGAGACTCCAGTCAAGTAATTGGGTGAGTGTAGTTGCCTCAGTGTTGATGGATAGTGTTTTCCTGGGTCTCACACTGCTCCAAGATGAATCTTCTCTTCTCTTTCACCTCTGATCTTAAATATCATCTCAAGGAACAAGCAGGAATGAGTCTTCACATATGGGTATGTCGGTACCGACGGAGCCTGTGCGGGAACGCTCCCCAGCATCCAAAAAGAAAGCTTTTGGGAGCATCCCACACGCATGCGCGCTGCCTTCCCGCCTAAACACTTCCCTCTCATCAGTTTTCCGTTTTCCACGGAGCCGGCAGGACGTACTCCTGTCACCGCAGAAAATTCTTTTTATTCTTAGTTTTTTTGTGGTCACGTCTGCCTTCATCGCACTCTATGTCACCAGCTAGAATATCTTCTTCTTCACAGGATCAGGTAACCAAACAAAAGTCTGTAAAGACTAGCGAGTCCTCGAGTGGTAGATCTCCTTCTCAGCATCGAGATGGCTTCGGCCTTGCATCGGCTATGGTGATGGATGAAACACTCCTCACCGATGAATGTAGTCTAGCGCTCTCGGCTACTTCGGTACCGCTAGAGTTGCTGCAGACCGTTCCTTGAGTATCGGTATCGGCTTCGGTACTGATATCGACATCGGCATCGGTACCGTCCATGCTTGCTTCGACAGACTCGCTTCCTTCGATGCCGAGCCTGGAATCGATCTCTAGCATGGAGGATTCGGTACCGACTCGTCTCGGTACCGACCTCGGGCGGTACCGATGACATCGCTTTAAAGAAAATCCGATGCTTCATCCTTTCAAGTCTTCCGATCCCGATGACTGGGATGAATCCATCGGTACTAAGGCTGATTTTTCAACAAGTCTAGCCTTTACCCCTCATTTCAGAGGGTCCTCCTCAGGGGAGATTTCTTTTCAAGCTTTTCTGCTTGATATGGCAAAGTTACTTGCCATTTCTATACCTGGTAAAGAATCCCTACCGGGGGGATTCAGAGACACTGCAATTCCCTTGGATTTCAAAGGAGGTGATCATGCTTCCTTTGCATCAGATCTTACAAGATCTACTATTAAGAATGTGGGAAACTCCTTTAACGGTATCCCCACATTCTAAGACACTTGACACCATGTACAAGGTGCCACCTTCTCCAGGTTTTCAAAAGACTGTTTACTGTTTACTGTACATTGGTTATAGTTATATGACGTTATATGTAAAACAAATCCATGATTTGTTGCCTGTTGTTATTTGTGAACCGCAGCTGATCTTAGGAAGCTGCGGTATATAAGAGATTGTTAAATAAAATAAATAAATAAATAAATAAAATAAAAGACTCAACTTCCTCATCATTCTATTGTTGTAGAATCAGCAATGAGGCGTATTAAGAGTGCAAAGAAGCACTCTTCTTATCCGCCAGGTCGTGAGTCTAGGACTTTAGATGCCTTTGGACGTCGATGCTTCCAGGCACCCATGCTTTCAGCAAGAATTCTCATATATTTTCTATATGGGATTATCTCTTGAAGAGGTCACAAAGAACTTAAAGTTTTTGAACCCTTTTCTTCCAGAGTATAAAAGAGCAGACTATTTCTTATTAGTCAATCATGCTCAAAATATCTCTAGGTTCCTTAATCGTGCTTCCCTGGACTGTTTTGAGTCTATTAGCAGAACTTCTGCTATAGCCATAGGAGCACGACGCATAGCCTGGCTCCAAGCTTCAGACTTGGACATATGGATACAGGAAAGGCTGGGAAATACTCCTTGTACTTGTGAAAATCTCTTCAACAAGGAGGCTTTATTTCAAGCTAATCAGTTAAGCACTGATGCTGTTGCTTTCAGAGGATTGTCAAAACTTTCCTCTATCCCAGCTAATAAAAAATCTCCTAAAAAGCTTTATCCCCCTAGGGGAAAAAGGTTTTATCCGTCTTCTACCCATAATGCAGATGTTTCCAAAAACAGGGAACATCAAACCAGGCTAAGCAATTCAAAACCTCAACAGGCTCAGCAAACCCAGCAGTTGCACGGTTTCTGATATTTTATTCATTTTTCCTGTGTGAGGTTTTTAGAACCTCTGAACCTACTTCTTTCCAACAGAAGCATCTAAGGTTCCTCTCATCCATGTTGAGATATCAGTCATTATTCTCTAAGCCCATAGGATTTTCTTCAGTACCTACTCCAGTAACTAGTTTCCATACAGAGTTTTCTTCCCCTTTGCGGTTCATCTTTTTCTCTGTGTATCTTTGAGCTAACCTTCTCAGATACTTCTTTAAGGCAGCTTATCAGACAGAAATTAAGTATTACCACTCCAAATTATGTCTGTCGGTCCTCTCCAACCTATAGGACCTAACTTGTTTCTGCTGCCTTAATAACAGATAACTCCAAGAGAGGTTCCAGAACCCATTTGGACAATTTATTGTTGCAGACATCAAGCCTGTCTACTATTCTTAGCCATCTTCAATTCTTTTTGGCTCCAACAGAATAGATTAGGTTGCACACTGGCAATTAAACAGCCAGATCTAAGCAACCTACAACATGCTCTCTGCAATTATACAAGAAAGCTCTGCAACTATGGGCCTTTGCCAGAGAGCCTCAGAGCTACTCCTAGTAGGTAGCTTCCAGATGGTTAAAAAGGGCTTCAGCTGATAGACTCTGCCCAGTCATGCTCCTACATAACTGTTTTTTTCCTAATCTTACCATCTTCCTTAAAAATTTCCTTTTACGGAAAAGTAACCACTTAGACCACGTGAAAGTGTACCGAATTGCACAATTCCCTGGATTGTTCCACATCTCACTGGAATTTCTACAACAGGGCTGCATTCTTTTCACTGCAGTCGGTCCTTATTCACTTCCCTATACTTCATTGTAGCTTATGATGAACAAAAGAGCGCATGATACTCATATTGCCCTCATAGAGAGGCAAACATGGTATCCCCTTATATTGCGTCTTTTTCTCAAGCTACTACTTGAAGTTATAGAAGGATCCAGACTTTCTGTCTTAAGACTAAGGATCTCCTCTGTACTCCTTCACGTACGTCTCAAGACCTGGTTATTCAGGGGATAGATCTTTTTAAAAAAAATCTAGTCCTCTCCTTGTAAGTGGAAAACATAGTACCAGTTTTCCATGAAACTCTCTCTATAGTTCTTCCATTTTTAACCAGACAGAGATTCTCCATCAATATTCTCAAGTAGGTCTTAATCCTTCTTGTTATTGGGTCAATCTCTATACAACATCTGACTTTGAAAGATTTGTTTACTGTCCATATTAATGCTGTCCCAGCATATCATAAAACTTAATGGACAACCAATCTCTATGGTACATTAGGAAATACCTTCTTTACCATTATCTTTTTGGTTACCTCACATCTGAAGCTCTCCATGTAAAGTCATTATCATAAGTGACATCACTTACGAAAGACTTTACTGATCTTCAAGAAATCGGGGCCCCAACGCCTATTACAAATGTCTTGGTCTTTCATTTGGATGAAGGGGGTCTTAAAGACCTATCCTTTTTTCTGCAAAGGGTATTTCTACCTTTTCATCCAAACCAGTCAAATTTATCTCTACTCTTTCCTAGGGCCTTATTCTGCTCCAAGGACAAGGAGTTCAAACTTTGGACTTTACAGAAGCTTTAGCTATTTTCTCCAAATTCCAACCTCATTAAACTCCCCCACTTTTTCTTCTGGGGTTAGTTCTAGCCATTAAGGCTTCTTATCTCTTCCTGTATTGCAAAATTTATTTTCCTCTACTTCACAATGAGGAAATTTCTTTGAGGATAATGTACTGACTCTCAACTACAGACCCATATTAGCCTTACAAAATACTTTTGCAATACTTTTGAGTAAGATCCACATTAGAAAATTGGAATTCAATATTTTCTAACAATTATAAACTACACAAGGACCCCCCTCTGGATACCTTGTTTAGTCAAGCTGTTCCACAGCCCCTTTTTTCTTTTCTAGTTCAACTCCTACCCTCCATCCCTTCGATGCCTGAGATTCTGAGGAATAAGCATGGCCCATCCATTAGATTTGCAACATGCTGGGGCCTCCTCCAGGCATCTTAGCTTGGGAGTCCCCATATGTGAAGACTCATTCCTGCTTGTTTCTGGAGATAGCACAGTTACTTACCTGTAACAGGTGATCTCTGGGAACAGCAGGAATAAGTCTTCACAACCCACCCACCTCCCCTAGGAGTTGCTCTCTCTCTCTTTCTAATTTGTCTACTTCCCTCCTTCGGTCTCAGCTACAAACCCAACTGATGAGAGGGAAGTGTTTAGGCGGGAAGGCATAAGAACATAAGACATGCCATACTGGGTCAGACCGAGGTCCATCAAGCCCAGTATCCTGTTTCCAACAGTGGCCAATCTAGGTCCTACGTACCTAGCAATATCCCCAAAAGACACAGGTTCCACAATGCTTGTACTGGGTCAAGCATTGATATCCTGGGTCCCTTTTTAATAGTGGTTTATGGACCTTTCCTCCAGGAACTTCTCCAAACCTTTTTTAAACCCAGCTATACTAACAGCCCTTACTACATATTCCGGTAACAGATTCCAGAGTTTGATTACACGTTGAGTGAAAAAATATTTTCTCTTATTTGTCTTAAATAGTTTACCCTGTAGCTTCATTACATGTCCCCTAGTCTTTCTATATTCTGATAGCGTAAACAATTGATCCACGTTTATCCGTTCCACTCCATTCATTAATTTATAGACCTCTATCATATCTCCCCTCAGCCGTCTCTTTTCCAGGTTAAAGAGCCCTAACCTTTTTAGCCTCTCTTCATAGGAGTAGCCTTCCATCCCCTTCACCAATTTGGTGGCTCTTCTCTGTACTTTTTCTAATAACGCTATGTCCTTTTTAAGATACGGTGACCAGAATTGCACACAATATTCAAGGTGCGGTCGTACCATGGAGCGATACAGAGGCATTATAATATCCTTTGTTTTATTCTCCATCCCTTTCTTTATGATACCTAGCATTCTATTTGCTTTCTTGGCCGCCGCTGCACACTGGGCGGAGGGTTTTAACATGTTATCCACGATGACTCCTAAGTCCTTTTCCTGGGTGGTGGTTTCTAATGTGGAGCCTTGCATCGTGTAACTATAGTGTGGGTTGTTCTTTCCTAGGTGCATAACTTTGCATTTGTCCACATTAAATTTCATCTGCCATTTGGATGCCCAGTCTTCCAATTTATCCAGATCCTCCTGCAGTTTTCCACAATCCTCTTGGGTTTTAACAACTTTAAACAGTTTTGTGTCATCTGCAAATTTGATAACCTGACTAGTTATTCCATTTTCCAGGTCATTTATGAATATGTCAAAAAGTAGCGGACCCAGTACAGATCCCTGGGGTACTCCACTATTCACTTTTTTCCATTGGGAATATTGGCCATTTAGCCCTACCCTCTGCTTTCTATCTTTTAACCAGTTCCCGATCCACAATAGTACACTGCCTCCTATCCCATGACTTTTTAGCTTTGCCAAAAGTCTCTGATGGGGGACCTTGTCAAAAGCTTTCTGGAAGTCCAGATACACTATATCAACCGACTCACCTTTGTCTACCTGTTTATGCACACCTTCAAAGAAACATATCAGATTAGTAAGACAAGATCTTCCTTGTCTAAAGCCATGTTGGCTGTCTCCCATTAGGCCATGACTATCTACATGTTGTGTAATTTTGTTCTTTATGATGGTTTCTACCATTTTCCCTGGTACTGACGTCAGGCTCACCGGTCTGTAATTTCCCGGGTCACCCCTGGAACCTTTTTTAAAAATCGGTGTTACGTTGGCGACCCTCCAATCTTCAGGTATTACAGATGATTTTAATGAAAGTTCACAGATTACCAATAGCAGGTCTGCAATCTCATATTTCAGTTCTTTCAACACTCTGGGATGTATACCATCCGGTCCAGGTGATTTGCTACTATTCAGTTTATCAAATAGTTGTAATATATCTTCCCGGTGTAGCGATATTTCTCTCAATTCCTCTGCAGTATCACCTTTAAATACCACTTCAGTCATGGGTAACATCCCTACATCTTCCTCAGTAAAGACCGAAGCAAAGAATTCATTCAGACTCTCTGCTATAGCCTTGTCTCCTCTTACTGCCCCTTTTACCCCTCTATCATCTAACGGTCCAATTGGCTCTCTCACAGGCCTTTTGCTACGAATGTACTTGAAAAAGTCTTTATTTTGTGTTTTTGCTTCCGTAGCAAGTTTCTTCTCAAATTCCCGCTTTGCCTGCCTTATCAATGCTTTGCATTTAACTTGCCAGTGCTTGTGTTGTTTCCAGTTTTCATCATTTGGCTCTTTTTTCCATTTCCTGAAGGTTGCTTTTTTGGCAGCAACAGCCTCTCTGACCTCACCTTTAAACCATGCTGGCAGTTTTTTGGACTTTCTTCCACTCTTCTTAATGCGTGGAATACAGCTGGTCTGGGCTTCGAGGATAGTATTTTTAAGTAACACCCAAGCTTGCTGTAAGTCTTTAACCTTTGGAACCGCTCCTTTTAGTTTTTTCCTAACTATATTCCTCATTCTATCATAGTCTGCCTTTTGAAAGTTAAAAGGTAATACTGTGGATTCCTTTACTATCTGTCCTCCACTAATTAAATCAAACATGATCATACTATGATCACTATTGCCGAGTGGTCCCAACACCCTTATTTCTTGCACCAGATCTGGCGTTCCACTAAGGATTAGGTCCAGTATGGCTTCCCCTCTGGTCGGTTCATGAACCAGCTGCTCCAAGAAGCAGTCATTTATTCCATCTAGAAACTTTATCTCTTTAGCTTGTCCTGCCGTGACACTGACCCAGTCGATACCGGGGTAATTGAAATCACCCATTATTACTACTCTGTTGTGACTTTTGTTAGCTTCCTTGATTTCTTTGAGCATTTCATCATCCATTTGTTCATTCTGGCCAGGCGGTCGATAGTATACTCCCACTGCCATCGCCTTCCCCTTCATAAATGGGATTTCAATCCATAGAGATTCTACAGCAAATTTTGTTCCCTGCAAAACTTTAATCCTTTCTGACTCAATGCCCTCTCTAACATAGAGCGCAACCCCTCCACCAATTTGATCAGCTCTATCATTACGATATAGTTTGTATCCAGGTATCACAGTGTCCCACTGGTTATCCTCCTTCCACCATGTCTCTGAGAGTGCAATCATATCTAACCTCTCATTTAGTGCTATATATTCTAACTCTCCCATCTTATTATTTAGACTTCCAGCATTGGCATACAAGCATTTTGAGACTGTATTTTATTCTTATTAATCTGGCTATTGGTAGGCAGGGGTAATTTGGAATCTTTATGCTCTGTCTGCTCCTTACTCAAGGGCATTTGGGCTACTATACCCCCTTTTGGAACCTCACTGCTTTTGGTAGTATCCTTCAAGGATACCTTTGTCCGAACCATGCGCTCCTGGGTGACTGTCGGCTTTCCCCTATTTTCTAGTTTAAAAGCTTCTCTATCTCTTTTTTAAAGGTTAATGCCAGCAGTCTGGTCCCATCCTGATTAAGGTGAAGCCCATCCCTTCGGAAGACCCCCCCCTTTCCCCAGAATGTTCCCCAGTTCCTAACAAATCCAAAACCCTCATCCTTGCACCATTGTCTCATCCACGCATTGAGACTCCGGAGCTCTGCCTGTCTTTTGGGTCCTGCATGTGGAACAGGAAGCATTTTGGAGAACGCTATCCTGGAAGTTCTGGATTTCAACTTCCTACCTAAAAGCTTAAATTTAGCCTCCAGAACTTCCCTACCACATTTTCCTATGTCATTGGTACCAACATGTACCAAGACAGCAGACTCCTCCCCAGCACTATCTACGATCCTATCTAGGCGGTGCGTGAGGTCTGCTACCTTCGCACCAGGCAGGCATGTTACCAGGCGATCCTCACGTCCACCAGCCACCCAACTATCTACATTCCTAATGATTGAATCACCGACTATAACAGCTGTCCTGACCCTCCCCTCATGGGCACATGGCCCTGGAGAAACGCCCTCGGTGCGAGAGGATTTTACATCACCTGGAGGACAGGTCCTAGTTACAGGATCACTTCCTGCCACACCAGGGTGATGCTCTCCTGTCACGTGACCTCTCTCCTCCATGGCAACAGGGATGCTGCCAGACTGGAGGTGGGACTTCAGGACTATATCCCTGAAGGTCACGTCCATGTACTTCTCTGTCTTTCTTATGTCTTCCAGGTCTGCTACTCTAGCCTCTAGAGAACGGACTCGTTCCCTGAGAGCAAAGAGTTCTTTGCACTTAGTGCATACGTAAGATCTCTCACCAACTGGGAGAAAATCATACATGTGACACTCAATGCAAAAGACCAGAGAACCCCCATCTCGTTGCTGGACTTCTGTCTGCATCTTAGTTTAAAGCTTGTGTTTAGATCTTTTAAATTCTGTATATAATAAGGATTGGTGTAGATGCTTGTACCAATAAAAGTGTATCTAATACCCCTAATATACCTTGTGTACCTAAAGCTTAATTAAGTAATCTCAGGTCCTCTGTGTGTTACTGATTTGGATAAAGAGCTGCACCTGAGAGCAGCCCCTTTCCTCTAAGATGTGCAAGTACCTATAAAACTACAATTACCCCAGGGGTGGGTGGGTGCTGGGGAGGGAGGGAGCGAGATAAGTCCTATTAAAGAGGGCAGTTACAAGGTACCCTGTCCTGGACCCTCAGCAGGGGGGGAGGGGGGCAGGGGGCTACCACACAAAGCCCAGTTAGTTGAGAGAGGCAAGGTAAATTACAGCTGAAAACAGCTGAACTAGCACTAAGACAAACAATAAATAGTTAAATAAACAGCTAGAACTCACAGCAAAGTTTCTCAGGAGGCAAAATCCACTTTTCTAGCAGAGCACTGTAACAGGCAGCACGCATGCGTGTGGGATGCTCCCAAAAGCTTTCTTTTTGGACGCTGGGGAGCGTTCCCGCGCAGGCTCCGTCAGTACCGGCGTACCCATATGTGAAGACTTATTCCTGCTGTTCCCAGAGATCACCTGTTACAGGTAAGTAAATGTGCTTTCTCCACTGCCTCTCCTCTCTCCTGTTCCTCTTCACTGCACAACATAGCTTGCAGAACAAACTCTCTGTAACCATACCAAGCTGACCTTCTCACTGTAGGCATGACTATGTTTATGTTTTATTAAAATTTGATATACCACCCACACCAAAATAGGCATCTGGGTGGTTCACAATTAAAAATACAGGCTGCAAATTTAGGAAAGGAACGCCATCAGATCAGACAGGATAGAAGGAAGAGAGTAACAAACAAACAAATAAACGAAGACACGATAGTAAGGGTGGGTCAGAGAGAAGAGTAAGAAGGAAAAGCAAACACAAGGGCGGGACGTATGGGGGGGAGGCTAAAACTGTAATGAAAACAAATACAAGGACGAGGCTTATGGGAGGGGGCTAAATGCTGTAATGGAAAGTAGACACAAGGGTAGGACTTATGGGGGGAGGTTAAATGCTGTGGTGAATAAGTGGGTTTTGAGCTTTGCTTTAAAGTGCTTGAGAGATGTTTCAGCGCGGAGGGAGAGGGGGAGGGAATTCCATAATCATGGCCCTAAGAAATAAAATCGGAAGAACGAGTGGATTCCAGGTGGGCGTGTGAAGGAGGGGGAAGAAACATACGATTGAGATGAATAGAACGGAGTGAACGATGAGGGGTGTGGAAACGAACCTGATCGGCGAGATAGAGGGGGGTACCTACGAAAAGAGCCCTGTGAACAAAGACAAGAATCTTAAAGTGAATGCGAAAAGGTATCGGCAACCAGTGTTGTTGAAGGAGGAGAGGAGTGACGTGATCATACCGGGTAGCGTGAGTGAGGAGACGGACTGCGGTGTTCTGAATACGCTGGATTCGTGCAATTTGAGACTTCGGGAGACCCGCTAAGACGACGTTGCAATAGTCGAGCCTGGATATTACTAGGGAAAGCAGAAGTGTGGCTAGTGCGGAAGAAGAGAGAGAGAAAGGGGCGGACAGCTCGTAATTGTTTAAGAGAAAGAAAAGATCGTTGAACAACTGAAGAAATGTGTTCCCGAAAGGAGAGAGCAGAGTCAAGAACCACACCAAGGTAACGAAAGGAAGAGACTAGGGGGATAGGCTGGGCAGAAAAAATTGGAGCACACGTGGGTGGGGGGGTGCTCCCTAGTGTAAACCAGGTGGCAAACGATTTGGAGGGATTAACGTGAAGATAGTTGGAAGAGAACCAGGAAGCGACAGCAGAAAGACAACTGTTAAGAGGTGTGATATCCGGGGTAAGAGAATCAGTGTGAAGTAAGAAAAGAATATCATCCGCATAGTAGTACGCGGAGATACCAAATTGCTGGACAACAAGTGCAAGGGGAGCCAAGAAGATGTTAAAAAGAAGTGGGGCAAGAACAGAACCTTGGGGCACACCACAGGAAAGAGGGGTTGGGGCGGAAGAGGAGGATCCGGAGACGACAGTGAAAGAACGGTTAAAAAGGAAAGAGTGAAACCACCGAAGAACGGTACCTGAGACACCAGCATCGTGAAGGCGAGTGAGAAGGGTGCGGTGATCCACCAGGTCAAAGGCTGCAGAAAGGTCAAGAGAAACAACAAGAGAAATAAGACCGTGATCATGCGCATAATGAAGTTCGTTAAGGAGGGAAAGGAGGATAGATTCAGTGCTATGGCCAGGACGAAAAACCGGATTGCCGAGGGTGAAGGGTGAGAGAAGATTCGAGGTGAGAGGAAAGTTGGCGAAAGACGAGTTTTTCAAGGAGTTTGGAAAGAAAACAGAGATTGGAAATAGGACGCCAGTTTGAAAGGGTAGCAGGGTCTGAAGTGTGTGATTTCTGAATGGGACGGACAGTAGCGTGCTTCCAGGGTGTAGGAAAAAGACCAGAGGATAGACTAGAATTATAGAGAGCAAGTATAAAGGGAGACAGGAGCAATGATGGCTCCAACAGCCAACGTGAGGGGAATCCACATGTATGTTGAAATCGCCCAATATCAGAAGGGAGGGGTACTGTAGCGAAGCTTCCAAAATGGTGGTTAAAAGGGAATCCCAAACGGCTGCAGTAAGGGATGGGGGGGCATAAAGAAGGAGAAAATGACAAGGAAGGATAGGGGATTCAGACTATCTTCCTTATCTCTTCACACTGTTCTTTCAACAGTTGCAGCTGGAAAAGGAGATGCCTGGGACCTTGTGTCCAATTGCTATTTATTTTTATATTGAACCAGTTCACCATGTAAACCCCAACACATAACTCTACAATCATTCTTCAGTTTTTCAGATTCTTTCCTTTCAGATGTATTATTTATTTATTTATTTGAAAACGTTTTTGTATACCATCCTTCCAGCAATCAGGGGCGGTTTACATTGAACTAACAAGTTACATAGAACATTGTGGATGTGTTACAAGAACATAACTATTTGCATATAGCGAGAATTCATTTGCTGTTTTGTTAACCAGAGGGTGGAATCTGATTTTGATTTAGTCTTGGATAATGGGGTTATGGTGTCTGGTGGGTGCTGTTGAGGGTCATATCTATATTGTAGTTACAGATGAGACTATTGTAATGTTCAAAGAAGATAATTGTTTTTAACTCCTTTCTGAAAGTTTGGAAATCTTTCACTAATCGCAGTGAGTCTGGAAGGGTATTCCACAGCATGGGGGCTACGTATGTGAATGCCGTGTTGCTTGCTTGTTTGGTCTTGTGGATGGATATTGGGACTATGAGGGAGTTTTGGTTGTTTTCTCTTCTGGATCTGGTGTCTGAATGTGGATTAGAGATGAAAGGTAAGAAGGTGCAGTGTTGTTAATTAACTTAAATATGGTCATTAGAGTTTCATATTTTATTCTACTTATTATTGAGAGCCAGTGAAGTTTATGTAATATGGGTGTGATGTGATCTGTTAAACGTGCTTTAAATATGAGCGGTTACGAAAAGACATGATGGTGGCACTTGAGACAGGGTGAAAACCCGAAACGTGCACGTCGTGCCGGATTTTGAGCATCTTCACATTCGAAATGAGCTAAGTTGTGGTATTCGTTCCACTTATTTTGAGTGATTTTGAATTTTGTACTTAATTAAAAAGGACAGAACCGAGTGGAAGGCAGAGTTTGCAATGCTTGCCCCTTTCCGGTAATGTCCGACAAATATTTGAGTTGATTCATAAGAAGGGGTTAGTGGTTTCTTATTGCAGGTTTAGATTGTGATCATTACGGTTGGGACTTTTTTAATTAGTTAAATATGACACTGGCTGTGACATTCTGCGCCATCTGGAGTATGTTTAGGTTCTTTTTGGTTGTTCCTTGTAACAGGCTGTTACAGTAGTCAAAGTAGGGTGTAATAAGGGCTTGCACCACTGATCTGAAATCCTGGATGTCTATTAGTGGTCTAAGATGCTGGATGACCCTTAACTTGAAGAATATGGTTCTTGCTGTTTGCTTTATATGAGATTATGCTTGGGAATCCATATTTTCATGAACCTTAGAACTGTTGTAAGCCATCTGCTATGTGACACAGGTCCAATTTTCAGTAGAGCCAGATCCTTTGCCAAGACACCTGTTCTAATGGCATTACAATTCTATAGCCATGTCTTTGATCTGTGCTTAAGTCTTTGATCACTTCATCACTGAGCTGAGGAAGATCAGGGCCAACAGAGATATTAGTAAATTCAATTCAGTAGCAGAATCCAGCATTTTTTCCTATGGAACCTCCCCATTTGTTGTTTAATGTCTTGCCATCTAAAGCTGGCACCAAGTGCTTCAATGGTAGTTTGCCTGTGTGCAGGTTACAGACAATCCACACTAGCTTCCTTTGGAGCTTCTCCTCAACATAACGCATCACTTCTCCCTCCCAACCAGTATTTACATTACAAGAATCAACTCCAATAGCTTGAAGAGGTCTGCTCCTCTTTTTCTCAGCCATGCAACCAAATTATCAGCAATTCCTTAACATCCCTCCAGTCCAGTCCCGCAACTCTGGGTAGTGCACCTCCTCCAGAAGCTTGGAGACTGAGCATGTCCAAACTTGAAGTCACCAGTACTAGGTACAGCTGGCACCACCCACCAGTTCCCAGTATGCTCAGTCTCCAAGCAGCTGGAGGTCTTGAGTCAATGCGGGATTCACTGAGGGAGCAAATAAGGAGTCAGTTAGGTTTAGGGGATTTGGTTTGATATGGTTCCCAAAAAGGACGGGTCCTTCGCCCAGGGAGTCTGGAGCACTCAGAAAGCACAGTGGTCGATCAACCGGCTGGAGATGCGAGCGGTGGCTCGGGTGCTCGGCGCCTTCGAGTTGAGTCTGAGGGGATAGGCGGTCAGAATCCTCTTGGACAACGCAACAATAGTGGCCTACCTCAACCGTCAGGGAGGCACGGGCCCTAGAAGAGGGAGCAGAGTGGCTATTTGCCTGGGCAGAGCCGCGCCTTCTGGCACTCTCGGCGGCACACATTGCAGGAGTAGACAATGTGATGGCGGATTATCTCAGCCACATGCACGTGGACCCGGGGGAGTGGTCCCTCCACTTGGAGGTGTTTGCACAAGTGGGGAGCGCCAATCATGGATCTGATGGCCATGTTCGTGACCGCCAAGACGAGTAGGATTTTCAGCAGAAGACAGGAAAGAATATCCGAGGGCCTGGATGCTCTGGTACAGCAATGGCCGGCGTAGGGCCTATTGTATGTCTTACCCCCCTTGAGTGCTGATGGGCCAAGTGGTGCAGCGGATCGAGGCGCACCGCGTTCAGGTCATCCTGATAGCCCCGGATTGGCCGCGCTGCCCGTGGTACACAGACATGGTTTGGCTCCTCGTGGACCAACCGTGGTGCCTGCCATCTCGGGCCTACTTTCTGGTGCAGGGTCCAGTGCTCATGCCTCAGGTGGGTCTGTTCTCGCTTACAGCTTGGCCCTTGAAAGGGTATGGTTGAGGAGTAAAGGTTAATCTCCAGGAACAAGCAGGAATGAGTCTTCACATATGGGTATCGTCGGTACCGACGGAGCCTGCGCGGGAACGCTCCCCAGCGTTCAGTAAGAAAGCTTTTGGGAGCATCCCACAGCGCCTGCGCGCTGCCTTCCCGCCTTTCCCAACCGCCTCTCTCCAGTTCTTCTTTTCCGCGGACCCAGCAGGTTGTGTTCCTGTCACCGCAGAAGAAGTTCTTTATTTTTTTCTTTATTTTTCTGTGTCGCGTCTGCCTTCGACGTCAGACCGGTACCGCCGGTCTTTTCTTTTCTTTCTTTCTTCAAAAAAAAAAAACAACACAACTTTTATTTCTTCAACTGTGCATTTTCAGTTTGGGCCTTAGGCCTAAATATTTTCTCCTCATGGAGAAGCCCGCTTCCGGGTTTAAAAAGTGCACAAAATGTGGCGGTACTATTTCTGTCACTGACACCCATGATTGGTGTCTAAAATGTTTGGGTCCTGACCATTCCATCACGGATTGTGTGTCCTGCACCATGATGTCTAAAAGAAGTCGGCAGAACCGAGCAGCCAAGCTCAGTACCCTGTTTCCCTCTGATGCAGCCTCGGTGGCATCGACGTCTTCCAGGGCTGCTTCTTCCTCCCATGGATCTCAGGTAACCAAACATAAATCTAGCCGGTCCTCGAAGGGCAAATCTCCCTCTAAGCATCGAGATGCCTCCGGGCTTGTCCTCGAGGATTCCGCTCCGGCAAAATTACCCCGGCGGGAAGTTCCGGCTTCCAAAGCATTATCTATGGGGTCACAGGTTGACATCGATGGCTTGGCCTCGACCGATCACCTGTTGCCGTGTTCTGGGGTACCGGTGGCCTCCACTGGTACCGACATCCAGACTTTGGTGGCGTCGATGGATCAGAAAATTCTATCCATGCAGTGCACCCTTACGGCGTTCATGCAGGCTTCGACGCCTTCGGTACCGCAACAATCCCCATTGCCGGTACCGACTCCGGCATCGGCTTCGGTGTCGACTGCAACGGTACCCTGTCCTATGATGCCCATCGGTACTGAACCGGTACCGCTTACTCCCGATGTCGATCCCACTCGGTACGCGTATCGGGCTTTACAGGAGCGTCCAGACAGGCGATACTTCGATTCCTCCGAAGACTCTGATGAGTCGGAGGCTTCTGTCGATGCACCGGTACTACTTCCTCAGGAGTCTGCTTTTCCAAAACGAAGAATGTCTCCTCCAGAGGACTTGTCTTTTCAAGACTTCATTAGGGAAGTGGCTAGAGGCCTCTCTATTACAGTGGCCTCTGAGTCAGAGCCTAGAGCCAAGCAATTAGATATTTTGCAATATCCTAATGCTCCTAAGGAAGCAGCTACCTTACCTATTCATTAGATTCTTTATGATCTCATGTTGGGCATGTGGGAGACTGCTCTCACCACCTCTCCTCATTCTCGTAGGTTGGACACCATGTACCATGTCCCTCCCTGTCCTGGTTTTCATAAGACTCAGCTTCCTCACCACTCTATTGTGGTTGAGTCTGCTATGAAGAAAATAAAGAGTGCAAAGAGACACTCATCTAACCCTCCAGGACGTGAATGTAGGACTCTAGATGCTTTTGGCCGAAGAATTTTCCAGGCCAATATGCTTGCTGCCAGAATCAACTCCTATAGTCTCTATATGGGGATGTTTCTAAATAAGTCACAGATCATCTGCAGACTTTAGCTCCTTTTATTTCAGAAGATAAAAGGCAGGAATTTCTCACTTGGCTCAAACATGCCCAAGATGTTTCCAAATTCTCCAACCGTGCAGCCTTTGACTCTTTTGAGTGTGTAAACAGAGCCACGGCTATTGCCATAGGTGCACGCAGAATTGCTTGGTTACAAGCCTCTGATTTGGAACTCTGGGTCCAAGATGAGTTGGGAAACCTTCCTTGTTCAGGTGAAGACCTGTTTGGCAGGGATTGGCAAGCAAAGGCCACTCAGATGAATGCTGAGAACTCTGCTTTGGATCGACTTTCAAAGTCTACCTCTGCCCCTGTTAAGAAAAGATTGTTTAAAAAGACATCTTTTTCTAAAAAGGGAAGATATTATCCTGCTCATGGGCAGACATCTTCTGCAGGAAGTTTTGCTGCAAAGAGTCAGCAACCACCTAAACAGGCCAAGTCAAAGGCTGCCAGGCCTACCACAGCCCAGCAGCCTCAACCTCCTCAGGGCCTTTGACTTGCAACTAGAGAACTTAGCCTTTCTAGCTCTGGAAAAACCAGAGCCCCTCACCATTCCAGGAAGGTTGACTTACTTTGCTCCCAGATGGGAGCAAATCACAGCAGAGCAATGGACCCTCTCCATCATAAAGGAAGGGTACAAGCTTCATTTCTTGAGTCTTCCTCCTCACACCATGGTGAAACAGTTCAATTCTCCAACATCTCTCCTCAACCTTCTAGGTCAGGAGATTGCTACCCTTCTTGCCCAAGGGGCAATAGAAGAAATACCTCTTCTTCAACAGGGCTCAGGGTTCTATTCCCCTTATTTTCTTATCCCAAAGAAAACAGGGGGCTACAGACCCATATTAGATCTCAGAGAATTGAACAAGTTTCTATTCAAGGAGAAATTCAAAATGATTTCTCTAGGGGCTCTGCTTCCATACCTTCAGAGTCAGGACTGGCTTTGTTCTCTAGATCTCAAGGATGCGTACACCCATGTCCTCATCCATCCACCACACAGAAGGTTCCTTCGGTTCCTTTTTCAAGGAAAGCACTACCAATACAGGGTGCTTCCTTTCGGTCTGGCCTCTGCACCAAGGGCACGAAATGCATGGCAGTAGTAGCTGCATTTCTCCGCACTCTAGGAATATTCGTATTCCCATATCTGGACGACTGGCTCATTCGAGCCCCATCCCAGTCAGAGGCCCAGACTTGTCTAACTGGCACAATGCATATCCTTCAGTATTTGGGACTAGTAATAAACATCCCAAAATCCAATCTCACCCCTACTCAGTCTCTGGAGTTCATAGGGGCCTTACTGGATACTACAACTGCAAGGGCCTATCTTCCTCAGGCCCGTTGCCTACGTCTGGTGCAGTTAGCCTCCCAGATTCAGTTAAAGTCCCAGTTAACTGCTCGAGAGATGTTACAACTATTAGGCCACATGGCATCCACCGTTCATGTGGTTCCATATGCTCGCCTTCACATTAGGGCAGCTCAATGGACTTTGTCTACCCAATGGACTCAGGCATCAGGTTGCCTGTCAGACAAAATAGCAAACTCCAGTCGCCTTTTTTGGTCTCTCCAGTGGTGGAAGTCCTCTCAAAACCTGTTGCTGGGGTCCCCTTTTCAGCAACCGCTACCCCAAGCAACTCTCACAACAGATGCTTCTCCAAGGGGTTGGGGAGCTCATCTGCAGGATCTCTCCACCCAGGGCATCTGGTCTCCACAGGAGACTTCTCTGCATATCAATCTCTTGGAACTCAGAGCAATTTTCTTAGCTCTCAGAGTGTTCCATTCCCTGCTCAGCTACAGGACAGTCCTCATCCATACGGACAACCAAGTAGCCATGTTCTATGTAAACAAGCAGGGAGGGACTGGCTCTCTGTCACTTTGCAATGAAGCTTTGCGACTGTGGGCCTTCGCCAGAGGGCATCACATCCATCTTCTGGCAGTATATCTTCCAGGCGTTCAAAACTCTTGGGCAGACAGACTCAGTCGAGTTCTGCTTCCACACGAGTGGTCCCTCCACATGGACCAGGTAGCCAGGATTTTTCGAATTTGGGGAACCCCGGACATAGACCTCTTTGCAAGTCCGTGGAATGCCAAACTTCCCCGGTTCTGTTCCAGAATTCCGTGTCAGGGAGTTCAGGCCAAGGATGACTTCCTCCTCCACTGGGGTCAAGACTTCCTTTATGCCTTTCCACCAATTCCCCTAATTCCCAAGACACTATTCAAGCTTCAGAGAGATCAAGGGACCATGATCCTCATAGCACCACATTGGCCACGCCAAGTGTGGTACCCTCTACTTCTGCATCTCTCTCAAGCTCCCTCCCTGGACTTGGGCTCTGCTCCAGACCTTCTATCCCAGGAAGAAGGAACGTTGTGGCACCCAAACCCCCAATCTCTCCTTCTCAGGGCTTGGTTGCTGAGGGCCTAGACCTTCAAGATTTTCATCTCTCCCAGCAAGTCAGAGATGTTATTCATGCCTCTAGAAAGCCTTCTACTAGACGTTCCTATGCTTTCAAATGGAAAAGATTTACCATTTGGTGTTCAGGGAAGGGTCTAAACCCTCTTGCAATACCTCTGAATTCTCTACTAGAGTATCTTCTGTATCTATCCCATGCAGGTCTGAAAATGAATTCAGTAAGAGTCCATTTGAGTGCTATTGCAGCGTCCCTCAAGCCTCTCAATGGACAACCTATTTCCTCTCATCCTCTTATAGCAAGATTCATGAGAGGCCTTCTTTTAACTAAACCTCCCATTAGACCACCTCCAGTGGCATGGGACTTGAACCTGGTTCTTGGCCAGCTTATGAAGCCACCCTTTGAACCTTTAGCCACCACCTCCTTGAAATTTCTTTCTTGGAAGGTTATTTTTCTCATTGCAGTCACCTCAGCACGCCGCATCAGTGAGTTGCAAGCTTTGGTGGCCAATCCACCTTATACAAGGTTTCATCATGATAAGGTAGTCCTCAGGACCAATCCACACTTTATGCCTAAAGTGGTCTCACCTTTTCATCTGAACCAAGAGGTGTATTTGCCTGTCTTTTTTCCAGGACCTCATGCATCAAGTGCAGAGAGGAATCTTCATACCTTGGATTGTAAGAGAGCTCTCACTTTTTACTTATAAAGAACACAGCAACATAGAAAGTCTTCTCAACTCTTTGTTGCTTTTGATCCTTCTCATTTAGGACTTCCAGTTTCTAAAAGAACACTGTCCAACTGGATTGCTCAGTGTATTTCTTTCGCCTACCAGAGTAGAAACCTTTCTCTGGAGGGCCATGTCACAGCTCACAATGTGAGAGCCATGGCAGCCTCAATGGCTCATTTAAACTCTGTGTCCATCGACCAAATCTGTCGAGCGGCCACCTGGGCCTCGGTTCATACCTTCACAGCCCATTACTGCTTGGACACGGACTCCCGCCGGGATGCCTTGTTTGGTCAGGCTGTTCTCAAACACCTGTTCCATTCCTAATCAATTCCTACCCACCTACCCTGGTTGGATGCCAGAGATCCATGGGGGGAGGGAGAGTCCTTTTCAAGGACACACAACCTGGGGTCTTCCCCTGGCATCTGCAGCTAGGGAGTCCCCATATGTGAAGACTCATTCCTGCTTGTTCCTGGAGATAGCACAGTTACTTACCTGTAACAGGTGATCTCTAGGAACAGCAGGAAGAAGTCTTCACAACCCACCCACCTCCCCTAGGAGTTGGATCTCTCTATCTATCTTTCCTCTCTCTCTCTTTGTCTCAGCTTTAAAACTCGAACTGGAGAGAGGCGGTTGGGAAAGGTGGGAAGGCAGCGCGCAGGCGGTGTGGGATGCTCCCAAAAGCTTTCTTACTGGACGCTGGGGAGCGTTCCCGCGCAGGCTCCGTCGGTACCGACGATACCCATATGTGAAGACTTATTCCTGCTGTTCCCAGAGATCACCTGTTACAGGTAAGTAACTGTGCTTTCGGTTCCATTGATTTCTACTTTGTTGCAGGCACAGAAGAGTTCTACCTTGCTAGCCTATGTCTGGATATGGCGGATTTTTGAGGCGTGGTGCATGGAGAAGCAGGTGCGCCCTTTGGCGGTTTCCATCCCAGAGGTCTTGGCTTTCTTGCAGGATGGTTTTGAGAAGGGCCTTGCAGCCAGTTCGTTGCAAGTACAGCTGGTTGCTATAGCCTGTTATCGTGAGAAGGTGCAACGGATGCCTTTGGGTTCTCACTCGGATGTGTTGCGTTTCTTGAGAGCGGTGGCTCATTTGTGGCCCACACAGAGCGGTGGTGCTCTTGTCGCACGCTATGCCACCATTTGAACCCTTGAGCCGCGCCTCACTGAAGGATCTAACTCTGAAGACTGTTTTCTTAGTGGTGATCTGCTCTGTGCGTACGATCTCGGAGTTGCAAGCTTTAATTTGTTGGGAACCATCTCATTTGTTCTCGCGGGAGAAGGTGGTCTTGCATCCAGTGCCTTCCTTTCTGCCGAAGGTTGTTTCAGCATTCCATGTCAACCAACCCATGACCCTGCCAGTCCTGGGAGGCTCGGGATCGGATGCCGCCAGTCTCAGTTTGTATCTCTTGGCTGTGCGGAGGGCGCTCAAGTGATACTTAAAGGTGACAATGAGTTTTTGCAAGTCAGATTGGCTGTTCGTGCTTTTTGGAGGTTTGCACAGGGGATAAGGGGCGTCTAAGGCCTCCATCTCCAGGTGGATTTGTGAAACGATTGCTTCGGCGTATATTTTGAGGGGCATCAGGTCCCGATGGGGCTGCATGCGCATTCCAAAAGAGCTCAGGTGGTGTCTTGGGCCGAATTTGGTTTGGTGCTGCTGATGGAAATTTGCAAGGCGGCGACCTGGTCCTCTTTGCATACTTTCAGTAAGCATTATCGCCTGGATGTTCAGGCAGTGGGGGATGCCTGTTTTGGTGCGACAGTGCTGCGTGCCGGGGTTGCAGGTCCCTCCCATTAGCTATACTGTTCTGTTACATCCCAGAGGTGCGGGACTGGACTGGAGGGATAATATGGAAAGTGAAATTAGACTTACCTGCTAATTGTTGTTCCTTGAGGTACTAAGTCCAATCCCGGATCCCACCCAGGGTTTTTTGAGAAGGGCCTTTGGCTGTAGGGCTCGGTCTGTTGACTTAGTGACTGTAGGCGTCAGTGGACGTCGGGCATTTGAGAAGTCACCGATAATTCGGGGGGCCAGGGCTGGCTGAGAGTGTTCTAACTCTTAGCAGTCTTTGGCGTCAGATTTCTCAGGTGGCCCTCTGCCTCTCTGATCCTTTCTTGTGGGGATATCAGGGTTCCTCCTTGGGGCCAGGGAGGGGGAGAGCGCTGGTTTGGTAACTTAAGGTTAGTACTTTGTTTTGGTTGTTACTACTTTAACTACTTATTTGTTGCTCCTGTGAATCTGCTTTGTCAATAGGTTACTGGGAACTGATGGGTGGTGCCAGCCGTACTAGTACTGGTGACTTCAAGTTTAGACATGCTAAGTCTCCAAGCTGCTGGAGGAGGTGCACTACCCAGAGGTGCGGGACTGGACTGGAGTTCCTCAAGGAACAACAATTAGCAGGTAAGTCTAATTTCACTTTACTTCTGCATGAGTCTTAACTTTAGTTGCTCTTGCAGGAACAAAATGCCACAGATATCTGCCTCCTGGCTCCATACAAACTGTGTAATGTTCCTCTTTCACCATACCTGGATATATTTTGCCATTCTCTTCTGCCTTTAACATGAGCCTGATATTATCATGACAACTAGCAAAAAAAAATGCAACCACATGCCATTCTGTTGCAGTTCCTCCTCAGACTTTACCTCCAATATTTTCATGATTCTTGCCTGAGCCCTCTTCACCTTGTTGTGATTAATCACCAAAGCAGTGTCCAAGTGAGTAATGAGTCCTGCATCAATCCAGCCAGCAGTAGCAATTTGGGGGGCTCTCAGTCCAGAATGGTGTCTTAACCTGGCAAGAGCTATATTGGTTATATCCTCAGTATTATATTTTGGCCTCTTCCTAGCTTTCTCTAGAGCAGGGGTGGGCAGTTGTTTTGGCTCGGGGACCACTTTGAGAGGGCCATGGTTAGTGGAGGGCCGCACCTTCTAAAACTGATCGTATTTATTAGTTAACATTACATTTCATTTAATGCGAAGTGTAAATTGCATAATAATAATAAATAAATAAATAAAATAAAAATAAAACAACTGTGGTACACAGAAAAGGTTTTATTGAATTTATTTATGTGCCAGCATGAGAGAGACAGGGGGTGAGGGGAACAATGAGAGAGCTGGAAAGGCAAAGAGGGATGAGAAAGGCAAAGAGGGAGGCCTGAAGGAGTGCTATGAGAGCAAGTGTAACAAATAATTTGGAAGCTGGAATGTGTGAGAGACAGAGCAATGGGATGGGAGGCAGTGAAAGGGAACATGAATTCATAGGAGGTGAAGGATGAAGAGAGATGAGATGAATGTCTGTGCAGCGCTGCGTACGACTTGTAGCGCTATACAAATGCTCAGTAGTAGTAGAATCAAGAAGTTATGATGGTAGCAACACAACAGACTGAGAAATTAGATAAACGGAACGGACATGAAAGAAGCATCCGTCAAAAAGAGATAAAAGGGATTAACAAAAAGGGGTGAAAGACTGATCAGGAATAGGAGTCTGGGTAAGATAGTCCTTGGCTTTCATCTTGTCTATGAGAAACATGCAAAGAAAAGAAAACTGACAGCAAAAAAAGGTAGAAAACCATTTATTTTACAGTCAGACACTAGTTTATGTAACTTTCAAAAGCTGTACATTCTAAACTAAATACACATCTTAAACTGTTCTAAAAATAGAACGTGTGTGTAGGAACTAAAATTGAGCTGCTCTGTGTCACATTTACTACAGTGAGTGAGGTGTGCAGGATGCCAACTTATCACCACAGCTTGGACCTTGCCACCTAAGATGACCAAACTGGAGAAGGGGTACTCGCCTTGAAGTAGGCGTACTGCAGGTACTTGTAGGGGTACCGTTGGCCGAACTCGAGCAGGGTGGCACAGGCGGGCTGCTCTGGTGGAAGGTGGGCAGCCCCTGCTTACAGTGCTTCAGGCACTGCGCCCTCCTCAGCAGCTTGCCGTAGACCCGCAGCTCGGGCCAGCCGTCGGGCTCCCGGGGCCACCCCAGTTGAGGTGGCAGAAAGCCTCGCTGTCCCGCAGGAGCCGATGCAGCCGCAGGCTCACCTCCAGGTAGCGCACGCTCTCGCCCCACTTCTCCTCCGTGTACTGGTCCAGCCCGTACTTGTAGGATGACTCCAGGGGCATGAGCTCGTCGTGTGGGAAGCTGCAGCGCTCGTACTGCGCCCCGGTGCCTGCCACCAGCAGCAGCAAAAACAGCACCGACCCCTGCATGGCTCGATCGGATCACTGCCAGCTCCCCAAAGGCACCACATAGCCAAAGAGGCAGGAAGCGCCAAAGCACAGTTACAGCAACAAACTTCCAGCCCCGATGGGGGTAATGAGGGAGAGGGGGGCACTAGGCAGTGTTTCATTTGCTGCTCGGGCTCTCCGAGGGCGCTGTTATTGGAGGAGGCACAGCACCAAATGGGACGGGATGGAGCAAACACACATTTCTCTCCACTGAAACAGCTTCAGTCGTGGATGCAGAGCAGAACTGGGGAACTTCCTCTTACCTCTTAATTTTAAATTCAGCAGATGACACATTCATGCTTCCGCGGACCGCAGAAAACTCTGGCAGGCCACATGCGGTCCGCGGGCCTTAAATTGCCCACCCCTGCTCTAGAGCAACAAAAGCTTCCCTCCATTGATTCTTCCACCACATCATCCAAATCTCCCTGTTCTACTTCAAGCACAGATCTCTCCATCATCTCTTGGTCTTCTGTTCTTTTTTTCACTCTTCATTCTCCTTCCTTTTCACCTGCCTTTCTTTCAGTAGTTCTTGTTTTCTGGCTCAGGGAGGTCGACTGGTCCAAACTGATGAGGTCCAACGCTCCCAACTATCTCTCTTTGAACTTTTATAAAGGCTAAAGGAATCTTCTCTGCTGCAGTCACAAAGTATGTGTCTTCCATTGACACAGGCAGAATTGCATTCCACATCAGTATAACTATTTATATCACACTTGCAGGTAATTATGTCCAGCAGTTTGTCAAGCTTTTCCATAAATCTGTCGTTTTGCTCTGCCCACAGAAACGTTGCTGGCTTGTTACCACATGGATTTCAACTTTGCTTTAATCCTAACGTGCCTGCTTATGTTCAAATCTATTTTATTCAAATTTTTCCCGGCAACTCCAAACAAAAATAACAATACAGGCATCTCCAAACAATGAACATCAATACAGGCATCTAATTGTAAATTGGAAACAAAATACAATATAGAAAGGACTACAAAATAATAAATAAATAAAGATATTGGCAGAACAGACCAACAGAGCAGAGCAGGGTGGGGAATAAACGCTCCCCATAACCCCATCAGAGCCACAAAGGTCATTAATGTCATAACAAATAGCATCATGCATTAGCAAGGCCTGAATGCCCCGGGGATCCCACATCTCTTATTCAACCGGCAAGTGGCACTCCCGGGGAAGTGAGGCCTGGCCCCACCCACCCACCCACAGCCTAAAGCACCACATGCCCTACAAACAGACAACCTAAACCAGTTGCCATCGAGATAGCACTAGTCCCCAAACATACCCCCAACATCCCGTCACCTCCAGCACAGAGCAAAAAGCACCCAGCGCAAAGAGGACAGACCCAGGGTGGGCTCTTCTCCCAGGTCCATCCCCGTCCAAAACTAGGCCCCGGTGACACCCCCCCAATTAACCCCCTACCCTATTGCCCCCCCTAGCCCTACTCCTACCCACCCACCCCTCCCATCCCACCCCCCCCCCCGCCCTAGGTCCAATCACTCGTCAACCACCCAACCAGGTGTGTACATAAGAGAGAGAGAGATGGCCCAACTATCCACAAGAAACCAACCACAGGGAACCTTCAGGGCCCACCCAGGACCCTACTACGCACCCGAAGAGGCAAGAGAGAAAGATGTGGACCCCAGCCCTCCAAAAACCGTTGCCAGCGCCGTGGGTGGCCACTAGCATGTATCCTATCCATGAGCAGCAATCCATGCAGCTTAACCCTCCACATGCCATATGTAGGCCCAGCCGCAGTTAGCCACTGCTGGAGTACAGTCAAACGGGCAATCAGTAACACCAATCGCAACCAACGCAACACAGGGGGCCCTAGCTTCCCTTTCCACGCATCATCCCAGACATCCAGCACCACATTACCAGCACTCAAAGAGAGGGGTTGCTGCACACAAACAACCAAGTGGGCCACTACCTTCCCCCAAACGTCCTGGGCCTTCGAGCATGTCCAAAACATATGCCCCAGCGTCGCCCGGGGTTCTCCACACCTAGGACAGCCAGGAGACGCCGCAATGCCCGCTCTCCACACCCGATGAGGCGCATAATGCAGACGGCGCAATATTTTAAACTGGACATCTCGGTGAAGCACCATCACACTCAACTCAGGAAGTCCTGCCAAAGCTCGTAAGATCTCATCCGCAGTTACCTCCTGACCTAGGTCTGAAGTCCATGCGCTCACTAAATCCTCCAATGTAATCGGCTGTACAAACTCCCAAAGCATTTTATGCAGACCCGAAACCTTCAACCTCTGGTCTCCCCCCCCCCCCCCGAAGTGCAAGCTCCAAGTCAGAACTAACCCCCCCTCTCAGAGCCTCACTGGGGATACCACGAATATAGCTACGAAGCTGCATATACGGGAAAACATCCCACGACACTAGGGGATACTGCCGAGATAACATGGAGAAACGTTCCGCCGCCCCATCCACCTGCTCCAAATTCTCCAGGCCCAGTCTCGCCCAGCTGGCGAACGGAGGTCCCTCCATGCCTGGTAGAAAATCTGCATTTCCTCTAATCGGAAGATATGGAGAGTAGCGCGCCATCAACCGACGCCCAGCACAAAAAGACCGCCAGGCTTGCCCAACCGGCGCCAAGACAGACCCCCGGAGGTCTAGAGGCAACCCGCGAACTCCCGGAGCATGTAAAAGGTACCTCAAATGGAAGGGACATACCGCCTCCCGAAGCAGACCCAAAGGCGAATAGTCATCCAAATCCCAAAGCCAATCCCGCGCAAACCGCAGGAGGCAAGCCACATTATATTTCCGCAAATCGGGAAGCCCTAGACCTCCCAGCTCTCTAGGTTGTTGCAAGACCACCAGTCACACCCGTGGCCTACGCCCCCTCCAAAGAAATCGATTAAGGAGTGCGTTCAGCTTCTGAAGATCGGAGCGCCTAAGGAACAGCGGAAGAAGCTGAAGCATGTATAGGATCTTGGGGAAAATGGCCATCTTATATAAAGCTACTCGACCACCTAGGGAGAGCGGCAAGTCCCGCCACTTCTCTACTGTCAGCGACACAGTCGCTACCAATTTGGAAACATTGAGGTGGTAGAGATCACGCAGACGCGCCGGTAAGTGAATGCCCAAATATTTGAAATGCCCCACCGCCCATTTCAAAGGAAATTCCCCTGGCCAAGCCGGCGATGTCGCCCAACCCAACCACATCGCCTCCGATTTGTCTAGATTTAGTCGTAGGCCCGAGGGCACACCATACTCTCTAATAAGTTGTAACAAGTGGGGCAACCCTTCCATTGGATCAGCTAAATGAACAAGCAGATCGTCTGCAAATGCCGCGATTCAAAACTCCTTCCCGCCAACAGAAACACCCCGAAACTCCGTAGCGTGTCGGATCCGAATCAATAGAGGTTCCAACGTCAAAACAAATAAAAGTGGGGACAAGGGACACCCCTGACGAGTCCCCTTCTGAATGCAAAAATCCGCGGACATACGCCCATTCACCATTAGAGCACCCTTCGGGTCAGCATACAATAAGCGAACCACGTCGACAAAGAAACCAGAGAATCCCATCGCCTCAAGGACCTGATACATGAATCCCCAGTTAACTCGATCGAACGCTTTCTCAGCGTCAAAGCTAATAAGGAGAGAGCCATGGTCCGCCAACTGCCGTGAACTCATGGATATCAAAATCCGTTGCACATTAGAGGCGGCATACCGGCCACGCACAAACCCCACTTGATCTCGGTGTATCAAGTCCGGTAAAAACCGCGCCAACCGATCCGCCATGATTTTGGCCAGAATTTTAATGTCGACGTTAAGGAGCGAGATAGGGCGATACGAGCCAGGCAAAAGCGGGTCTTGGCCAGGTTTTGGCAGTATGGTCACCAACGCTTTATTGGCCTCAAAGGGGAACCCCTCCCCCCCTTAACCAGGTCTTCAAAATAGCCCACCAAGGGGTCCCACGATGACATCGCCCCTGGCTTTAAAGAATTCGTCCCGGTATCCATTGTCACAAGGTAAACCCAGGGGACCCAGAGGAAATGGAGATTAACGGAGAAAATCAGGCAGAACCTGAGGAGGTAAACAAAAACATGTCAAATAGTTACTATGAGCAACCACAGCACACGTGGAAAAAGGGTAAAAAGACACACCCAGCCAGCATGAGAATGGAGGTTGATTTACCTGATAGGGATCAGCTGAGAAGGGGTGGAACCCGGGGACAGATACATAAGGCACACTCACAAGCAGTGAGGGAGAGTGAGCACGGACAGAGGTGGAAGCAACAACCTCAGTCGTGGGAACGGAGGGAAAGAGAAAGAAACACTATAAGCCAATCTCATCTCCAGGACCAAAGTTGGTGGAAGGAAGGAAATGAGAGAGAGTGTCAGCAACATATACCAGAGGACAGCTTGAATGAGTCTCAGGACTATGTGAGTACGTGTGGAGATCAGCTGTTGAACACAGAGTGTGTGTGTGAAAGCCAGAAGAGAAGAGGGAGGAATCCTGTTGCAGGAAGCAAGGCATTCAAAGTGGAACAGGACTGTTTTACACCCGAATGGGCTAAGTCCAGGATTAATAGAAGAAGCCAGCCTAGAGCAGAGATAAAGGGAAAAGGAAACAACTTCTTTCCTTGTACGGGCAGTTACAAGAGAAAGGAAGGTCTCTTACCTTATAATTCTGCTAGCAACTTTAAATGCTCAGACTTCTCTCGAGTGCCGTTGTCAGCACTGAAAACTCCCACAGCTGTATCAGAGGAATTAGCCTTTAACCCATTCAAGGCAGGACACAAGCTGTTTGACTCTAATACCAGTGTTTATGGGCAGTTACCTCATAGCTTTACACAGGAGGAGTGCTCTTACAAGCCATTATCCAGAGTATACGGTAATACCCAGCAGTGTTTTAGCCTAAAGCCAGGAAGCAGTCACGTAGCTGACGTGATTAACCCGAGTGAGCTCGGCAGGACAGCTGCTACAGAAAACGTAGGTACAAATGGTTATCCTTTAATGCCATATGATATTTCTAATGTACCAGATAACACTGAACCCATGGAATGCTCGTTAGTGACAACTGAAGAGGAAGAGTTTTCACTGAGATAAGAAAATACATGTACAAGGAAGGTTTAAACAGCAACACAGTAACTGGCAGAAGTTGCTGGGTTTAAAGTGAATCCTGATTGATTTATATCAGCAAAAGAAAAGGATTAAGTGCTCATGAAGAGAACTGTTTTTCTTTTGTTAAAAAGTTAAAGCTGAGGAAAGCACTTTTTGTTCAATGTTTGCTTCTGTTATTTGCCAGAGTGGCTTTTGATTATTTTGTTCTTCAAGAAAAAGAATACCTCATTGGACGGGGAATAAAGCCCTTGATTTAAAGTGTGAACTGTGTGTTTGAGTGATTACAAGAAGACGGTACAACTACCACCCACAGAGGGCCAGGCAGGGCTATCTATAACATATAGAGAGCCAAGAAAAGGTGTTAAGCTGTAATACCAGTCTCCACCGGAGGGGCCCGATGAGGGTGTGACACCATCCACCCCCAGGGCCCTGCCAGTCTTCAAGGTCTTAATCACGCCCTGTACCTCGCGCCCCGACAGAGGCTGATTAAGAGCCTGTAGGCCCTCAGTATTAAGTTTCGGCAAGAGACAGCTCTGGAGAAAAACCCGACCCTCCACCTCCGGAGCCCCCTCGCCCGCATAAAGCTGTACAGACACCGTTACCGACCCCGATGGTAACTCTTCCCATTCCACCTCCAGCTGGAGTGGATAAAGTGGTACTGGGTCACCTCGGTACCGACTTCGATTGGTACCGGGATCGTGCTTTGCAGGAGCATCGGGGTCAGGAATACTTCGATTCCTCTGATTCCGGAGACTCTGACAATTCTACTGGCACTAGAGGGTTTCTCTTAGAAGATCCCTCTTCTCCCCAACGCAGAATGTCACCTCCAGAGGACATGTCATTTCAGGATTTCATCAGTGATATGGCTAAAGGTCTTTCAATCACAGTAGCTCCTGAAGAGGAACCTAGAGCAAAGGAATTGGAAATCCTCCAATATCCTAAAGCTCCTAAGGAGGCAGCTACTCTGCCTATCCATGAAATTCTGCATAACCTGATGCTCAGAATGTGGGAGACACCTCTGACTACATCTCCTCACTCTAGGAGACTTGATACTATGTATCGAGTCCCCACCATGTCCTGGATTTCAAAAAACTCAGCTGCCACACCATTCAATGGTAGTGGAGTCAGCCATGCGTAGGATGAAAAGTGCTAAAAGACATGCATCCAGTCCTCCAGGTCGTGAATGCAGGACTCTGGATGCTTTTGGATGCAGAACTTTTCAAGCTTCCATGCTTTTAGCTAGGATCAGCTCATATATCCTATAGATGGGAATGTTCCTCAAAGAAATCAGAGGAGACTTGGAACTTATGAGCCCATTTCTCCCAGATGATAAGAGACAAGACTTTCTTACTCTGGTTAAGAATTCTCAAGTTGTCCCCAAGTTTGTCAATCGTGCAGCCTTTGACTGCTTCGAATGCATTAGCAGAACTTCTGCCATTGCCATTGGTGCACAACGGATTGCCTGGCTACAGGCATCAGACTTGGAGACTTGGGTACAGGACAAGTTAGGCAACATTCCTTGCACGGGAGAAAATCTCTTCGGCAAGAACTGGCAGGAGAAGGCTAACGAGTTAGATGCTGACAATTCTACCTTAGATAGATTGTCAGTGTCTACAGCCACTCCAGCCAAAAGGAAGCCTTATAAAAAACCCTCTTTTAGCAAGAAGAGGAAGTTTTATCCTTCCTATACCCATCAGACTCAGACTCCAGGTCAGATTGCCCAAAAGGGACAAACTAGACAATAAAAGAAACCAAAATGCCCGAGAGCCCATCCACTCTACAGGTTCAGCCCCCCCCCCCCAAGGGCTTTGACTCCTTCCTAGAGAGTTTTGCCTTCCTGCCTCTGAAGGGTCCTCAACCCCCCCAATATTCCCGGCAGGTTATGCCACTTTGTCAACAGATGGCATCAGATAACAGCAGAAGATTGGACTTTGTCCATTGTAGGGGAGGGGTGCAGACAATCTGCTAGATCACGAGGTCTCCACACTTCTTGCCCAAGGGGCAATAGAGGAAGTACCCATTCTTCAACAGGGTGCAGGGTTCTACTCCCCCTATTTTCTTATTCCAAAGAAAACAGGAGGACACAGACCCATTCTAGACCTCAGAGAATTGAACAAATATCTGTTTCGAGAGAAATTCAAAATGATTTCTCTGGGAACTCTTCTGCCATACCTTCAAAGCCAGGACTGGCTTTGCTCTCTAGACTTAAAGGATGCATACCCTCACATTCTTATCCATCCAGATCACAGGAAAATTTTACGTTTCCTTTTCAGGGGAAGACATTTCCAGTACAGGGTTCTTCCTTTTGGTCTGGCTTCAGCACCAAGGGTATTCACAAAATGCATGGCAGTAGTAGCTGCATTTCTACGAACCCTGGGGATTTTTGTCTTCCCTTACTTAGACGACTGGCTCATCCAAGCCTCCACAGTGACAGAGGCCAGCACTGCACTGTCTCGCACAATGCGAATCCTCCAATACTTGGGATTGATAATAAAATTCCCGAAATCTCAACTAGTTCCTTCCCAATGCCTAGAATTCATAGGAGCCTGTCTGGATACCAGACAGGCAAGGGATTTCCTTCCACAAGCCCGGTGTCTTCGCATAATGCAGTTAGCTTCCCAAGCAGCAGGCAAATCCTCCCTCACTGCTCGGGAGCTACTGCAGTTACTGGGACACATGTCATCCACAGTTCATGTAGTCCCATATGCTCGCCTCCACATGCACACAGTGGACACAGGCCACGGGTCATTTGTCGGACAAAATAACAATCTCTCAATGACTAATTTTGTCCCTCCAATGGTGGCAAACATTAGAAAGTCTGACAGTACGGTCTCCTTTCCATCAACCCCTCTTTCAGGCCACCCTAACAGATGCATCACAGGTGGGTTGGGGAGCACACCTGAATCATCTCTCTACCCAGGGCACCTGGACTCCACAGGAGGTTGGTTTACACATAAACCTCCTGGATTTAAGAGCAATTTATTTAGCTCTTCGAGTGTTCCATGCCTAGCTCAGCTACAAGACAGTCCTAGTCCAGACGGACAATCAGGTAGTGTCGCGCCCCTACTGGCCAGGCGGTCACCTAGGAGCGGGGGACGGAACTTCTTTAAATGTCCCTTGTTTGTTACCTATGTTCCCAACAGGATGCCTGCTGGGAAATGTAGTCGTGTAGTTGTAAGGTTGAAATAAATTCAGCCGAGAGGATTTCATAGGCACACAGGATTATTTATTTAGTCTTCAGCCAAATGAACTTTCTTTCTTGCAGTTCAAAAATATCAAAACATAACGGTGGATATTTTCTCCGGTGAAACAAAACCAAAAGAATAAAATGCTTCTGAGGTCAGCTTGTTACAGTGCCAAACAGTATTTCTCCATGTGAAAACAGCCAGTAATCTTCCTGTGCCAAACAACAGCTTTCAGCTTAGTTTAAAACAAAAGCTTTACATTCTTCAAGCTAGGCATAACATTGGCATCTTTACTGCAAACTATTTTTCTCTCACACATACTGCTTTTCTTAGTGGCTGTATTACAGACTCTGGCTTCACTTTCAAACAGTCCTTTTTCAACTCCGGGCCATGCCTCGGAGATCAGCAACTCATTTGCATATTTTTCTCAGCACTGCCCCACCGATGACTAAGCTTCCAGGTTTCCTATCTTCTAAAAACCTTATAGCTTTTCAGTTTTGAGCACAAACTAGAGAGCAATCCATTTCATTATCTGAGGGCAATTCCTCTAGCACAGATTCTTCCAGGTCCATGCTTTCTACCTCAGAGTCTGTTTGTAAATGGTTTAACTCTGTTTCAGAAATGGCAGGCTTTAGTTTCTCTAAAACTTTTAACACTTTCTTTATTACAGATTCCTCTCTCTGCTGAGGGCTACTAGAGGAATTATGGAGTTTCTTATTTCTCAGAACGCTCTGAGAGGATTTCAAGGTGCTCACCTTACTCTGTGGAATTAAGCTCTCCTCAGACTTTACTGCCGAAGGCTCTGTTTCCATCTGCTCTCCTGGAGACAGCTCTCTGCCATTTTCTTAGCTTGGCTTCTCCCCCTGGTAAGCTCTCCCTCTCAACGGATTTCTCCTGTATCTCTTACAGGTCTCAAAGGTGACTTCTATACCTCTGGAAGGCACTGCCTCTCTCACAGTTCCTGCTTTCCTGGCAGACTCTGTTTCTCTGGCAAACTCTGCCTTTCTCCAAGAAGTCTCTGCAGACGTCTCTGCTGAAGTTCCCTTGGTTCTCCGTGTTCCCTCTGAACACTCTCCTCGGGTTCCTCCTGTCCTTGTTCTCCTTCTCGTTCCTCTACCGGTTCTGCTCTCCTCTTCCCTTGCTTCCTCAAACTTATATCTGTGATTTTCCCTTCCGTTTCCCAACTCCACCCCCAGCTGTTCCTCGTGAGCAGGGCTGGTTACCATGGAGCTAGGGTGTGGCTATCACAAACTTTCTGCAGGGAGTTTTTTTCTGAAGCAGGAGTTTTAACCCCTAAACTCCTGGAGCTAATTCCTTTTTCAGAGGAAAATACCTGGTTTTTCCCTCTTTGCCTCTGCTTTCCCAAGGCTTCGCCACCACAGTAGCCATGTTCTATGTGAACAAGCAGGGCGGGACAGGCTCTCTGTCGTTATGCAATGAAGCTTTATGACTATGGGCCCTTGCCAGAGAGCATCAAATTCACCTTCTAGTGGTATATCTTCCAGGCATTCAAAACCTTTGGGCAGACAAACTCAGTCGAGTACTGCTACCTCACGAGTGGTCACTCCACATAGACCAGGTGGCAAAGATATTTCATCTCTAGGGCATTCCAGTCATAGACCTCTTTGCAAGTCCACTGAATGCCAAACTTCCCCGGTTCTGTTCCAGGATTCCGGCGCACAACTGTCAGGCAAGGGATGCCTTCCTCCTTCACTGGGGTCAGGACTTCCTTTATGCCTTCCCACCCATTCCCCTCATCCCCAAGACACTCTTCAAACTTCAGAGAGACAGGGGTCGCATGATTCTCATAGCACCTCGATGGCCATGCCAAACGTGGTATTCCCTGCTTCCGCATCTCTCTCAAGCGGCACCTCTGGAGTTAGGGCATGCTCCAGATCTCCTTTCCCAGGAGAATGGGATGCTATGGTACCCGAATCCCCTGTCCCTGCATCTCATGGCCTGGTTGTTGAAGGCTTAGACCTCCAGGATTTCAACCTGTCTCAGCAGGTAAAAGATATCCTTCAGGCTTCTAGGAAACTTTCCACAAGAAGATCTTATGCCTTCAAGTGGAAATGTTTTACTATATGGTGCTCCAAGAAGGGATTAAACCCCCTGTTCATACTCTTAGAATTGATACTAGAGTATCTCCTTCACTTATCAAATTCTGGGTTAAAGACCAATTCGGTAAGAGTCCATCTTAGTGCGATTGCAGCTTCCTATAAGCCTCTAAATGGACAACCAATTTCCTCTCATCCACTCCTATCAAGGTTTATGAGAGGCCTTTTAGTAACTAAACCTCCCATCAAGCCACCACCGGTAGCATGGGATCTAAATCTAGTTCTCGGGCAGCTCATGAAGCCGCCTTTTGAACCTTTAGCCACTACAGCCCTTAGGTTTTTGACTTGGAAGGTCATCTTCCTGATTGCAATCACCTCTGCCCGTCGCATTAGTGAATTGCAAGCTTTAGTGGCTGATCCTCCTTATACTAGATTTCATCATGATAAGGTTGTTCTTCGAACTCACCCACAGGTGGTTTTGCCTTTTCATTTAAACCAATCAATTTATCTTCCTGTATGTTTTACGAGGACTCACGCCTCTAATGCAGAAAGAAACCTTCATACTTTGGATTGTAAAAGGGCCTTAGCTTTTTACATTCAAAGAACACGGCAACATAGAAAGTCCTCGCAACTTTTTATAGCTTTTGACCCTAGTCATTTGGGACTTCCAGTCTCCAAAAGAACTTTATCTAAATGGATTGCCCAATGCATATCCTTTACTTATGAGAGTAAGGGTATTCCTCTTCAAGACCATGTCACAGCTCACAATGTGAGAGCCATGGTAGCTTCTATGGCTAATCTCCACTCTGTGTCTATTGATGACATTTGTCGAGCAGCCACCTGGGCTTCGGTACACACCTTCACAGCCCACTACTGCCTAGATAAAGACTCCCGTCGGGATGCTGTCTTTGGCCAAGCTGTTCTTCAAAATCTCTTTCAAACCTAAACCAACTCCTACCCACCAACCCTGGTGGGATGCCAGAGACCCATGGGAGGAAGGATTCTCACCTTCAACGGTGGCACCTTCCTGGGGATATCCCCCTGGCATCTTCAGCTAGGGAGTCCCCATATGTGAGGACTACATTCCTGCTTGTTCCTGGAGATAGCGTAGTTACTCACCTGTAACAGGTGATCTCCGGGAACAGCAGGAATTTAGTTCTCACAACCCACCCACCTCCCCTAGGAGTTGTCTCTCTCTAGGTCTCTTTCCTCTCTCCCTCTATCCTTTCACTCAGCTACAAACTTAACTGAAGAGGGACAGTTGGAAAGGCGGGAAGGCAGCGCGCATGTGCTGAGGGATGCTCCCAAAAGTGTTCCTATTGGACGCTGGGGAGCGTTTCTGTGCAGGCTCCGTCGGTACCGCTGATACCCATATGTGAGGACTACATTCCTGCTGTTCCCGGAGATCACCTGTTACAGGTGAGTAACTACGCTATCCGGTTAGATGCCGGTTCCCCTTCCCGCCTGGGCTCGGTACACCGGTATCGAGTCCAGAACTTCTTTTTTCGTTTTTTGTTCTTTGTGACTATCGTTCGTGCTTTTTCTGTTATTTTCACTGGCAGCCCGGTCCTTTAACCTTGCCAGGGGCCCTTTTTCCCCCCATGGCTGCCAGCGGGTTCAAAAAATGTGATCGGTGTAAGAAACTTATTTCTCTCACCAACACACACAACTGCTGCCTCCGATGCCTCGGGCCCAACCATGACCCGCTGCTCTGTGTCCCGTGTGGCAAGATGTCATCAAAGGCGCTTCGGAGCCGTCAGCATCAACGTGAAAGAATCTTTTTGGAGTCTGCATCCAGCCGGGCCCGGACTTCATCAGAGGCCTCGACATCTTGGGAGTCTGACCCCGAATGGCATCGTGGGTCCTCTGAGAGGGTGTCTCCCACCCGGGAGCACAAAAGGAAGAAGAAGATGTAAGGGCGGCATCAGTGGAGGCACCTGGATCCTCGAGGGCCAGGTCGCGCAGCCCTGACTGCCATCCCGGGCTCTCGGAGTCAGAGTGGCCGACCAAGCAACCACTCCTGGAGCCGGAGTCCCCGAGTCAGGTAACCTCTGTTGTCCTCGTGACTCTCCCCTGGGAGAACCGACATCGGGCCCGACGCTGCCGGGGCCCAAGTCGGGGGCTGCAGAGTCTCCTGAGCTTGGACTCAGGCTGACGGCCCTGGAGAGCAGCCTGGCTGCCTTCATGGAGCAGCAGCGGGTACTGATCGCCGGTCTGACCGGTGCATCTGCCCTGATCACTGGGACCTTGACGTCTAAGTCGACCCCGGAAGCTGAGCCGATCCGCGAGTCAATCAAGTCTCAAGTCGATCCTCAGCCACAGTCTCCCTTGACCTCCCGTTCAGGGCCGAGGTCATCGACACCGGTGCCCTGGGCATCGGGGCGGGTGGCAACGAGGCCCACATGGCCGGAGCCGCTCAACGACTCCTCGGAGGAGTCGGCGTGGGAGACGGAGGACGACATCTTCCGGATCCGGTGCGTCCCGTCGGACCCCCTGGAGGATACCCGGTTCTCGGATTTCATCAGGGACATGGCCAGGGCTTTGGCATTCCCGACGGACGCCGAGGAGGAGCCTCGAGCCGAAGAGCTCGATGCACTCCAGTATGATTTTCCTCCGAAGGAAGCCTTTACTGTTCCGGTTCCTCCGATGCTGGAACGGCTGCTCTTCCGTATGTGGGAAGCACCAGCCTCGGTGCCGGTTCTGAGGAAGCGGGTCGATTCCATTTATCGAGTCCGTAAGAGCCCTGGGTTCCAAAAGGCACAGCTACCGCACAACTCCATGGTTGTGGAATCGGCCATGCACAGGCTGAAAAATCAGAAGATGCACTCCTCGGTGCCTCCCGGCTGTGAGGCCCGGAACCTGGATGCCCTCGGTAGAAAGTGCTTCCAGGGCTCTATGCTCTCTTGCCGTGTCCAGACTTACCAGCTGTACATGGGCATGTACTTATGGGACCAGGCAAAGGAGATTGCCGGGTTCTCTGCTGGCCTCTCCAAGGAACCTTTGCGGAGGTTCAAAGCCTTGTCTTCAGGGATCCGGGAGTGCTCGAAGTTTATATCTCGAGCAGCCTATGACGGCTTCGAGGCTTCGGCCCAGGTAGCCGCGACCGGCATCAGTGCACGCCGTCAGGCCTGGCTACAGTCGTCGGACCTGGAGTCATGGGTACAGGACAAGTTGGTCGATATCCCCTGCCGAGGTGACAACCTATTTGGCAAACCCATGACTGAGAAGGCTGCAGAAATCGAGACCGAGACTCTCACCAGGACAAGACTGTCCAGAAAGTCTTCTGCCCCTTCTCATAAAAAGAAGGGCTCGGGAAAGAAGCCCTTTTTCCCGAGGAAGGGTGCTGCCTACAAAACCTACACTCAGTATCAGGCCTCTCCAGCTCCCCAACAGGGCCAGCAGGCCATGGGGCAGGGGCATGGGCCTTGTAGGCAGAAAACACACAAGAACATAAGAACATAAGATATGCCATACTGGGTCAGACCAAAGTCCATCAAGCCCAGTATCCTGTTTCCAACAGTGGCCAATCTAGGTCATACATACCTAGCAGTTTCCCCAAAAGACACAGCTTCCGCGATGCTTGTACTGGGTCAAACATTGATATCCTGGGTCCCTTCTTAATAATGATTGATAAACCTTTCCTCCAGGAACTTGTCCAAACCTTTTTTAAACCCAGCTACACTAACAGCCTTTACTACATCCTCCGGTAACAAATTCCAGAGTTTGATTACACGTTGAGTGAAGAAATATTTTCTTTTATTAGTTTTAAATAGTTTACCCTGTAGCTTCATTGCATGTCCCCTAGTCTTTCTATATTCTGATAAGGTAAACAATCGATCTACGTTTACCCGTTCCATTCCGTTCATTAATTTATAGACTTCTATCATATCTCCCCTCTCTTCGTCTTCCTCCTCAAGCCTACAAAAGCCACAATGAAGTCAGAGGGACCTGGGTGGATCTGGTACCCTTAGGGGGTCGGCTACAGGAGTTTTACCGCCTGGGTCCAGGTAACTTCAGACCAGTGGGTGCTGGAGGTCATTCGAGAAGGGTATGCGCTGGAGTTCCAGCGGCCTGTCAGCGATTCGTTCGTACTATCTCCATGCAAAGCGTTAGTAAAGGCCAGAGCTATGGGGGAGGCGGTGCAGATGCTACTCGACCTCAAAGCGGTGGTGCCGGTGCCTCCAGACCAATGTGGCTGCGGTCGGTACTCCATATATTTCGTAGTTACGAAAAAGGAGGGGGCTTTTCGGCCAATCCTGGATCTCAAAAGAGTAAATCGCTGTCTGAGAGTGTCCCATTTTCACATGGAGACCTTAAGGTCTGTAATCGTGGCGGTAAGAAAAGGGGAGTTTCTTACGTTACTGGACCTGTCAGAAGCGTATCTACACATTCCTATGCGTCAGGCGTATCAGAAGTTCCTCAGATTTGCGGTTCCGCAGGGTCATTTTCAGTTCCGAGCCTTGCACTTTGGTCTAGCGATGGCGCCGCAAACGTTCACCAAGGTCATGGTTGTGGCGGCAGCACTGCGGAAAGAGGGAGTTCTTGTACACCCTTATCTGGACGATTGGTTGATTCGAGCAAAGTCCAGAGCCGAGAGCGAAGTGGCTACAAGCAGAGTGGTGTCGTTCTTACAAAGTCTTGGTTGGGTTGTCAATATGGCAAAGAGCAAATTGGTGCCCTCGCAACACCTAGATTATCTGGGGGCTCGCTTCAATATAGAAGCGGGGAGAATATTCCTTCCACAGCACAGAGCGAGCAGTTTGCGGAGTTTGGTCTGGCAATTTCTGAATAGAGCAACCCCCACGGCGTGGCATTATCTGCAGTTGCTCGGAACCATGGCAGCGACGCTAGAGCTGGTCCCGTGGGCAAGGGCTCACATGAGACCGTTGCAAAGGGCTCTGCTCAGACGCTGGTCGCATCAGAACGATTCTTTGATGCGCAGACTGCCATGTCCAGTGGAAGCCCGGCAGTCGCTACAGTGGTGGTTACTCCCGGGGTGTCTAAAGAAGGGGATGCCCTTAGAGGCGCCGGATTGGATCCCTCTAATGACATATATCAAACTCTTCGGCTGGGGAGCTCATTTTCAAGGAAGTTTCGCCCAGGGGCAGTGGTCCGATTGAGAAAAGAGCTGGTCAATCAACAAGTTGGAACTGAGAGCAGCGACTCTGGCTCTGCATGCTTTTCAACTCTATCTCCGTGGAAAGGGGATCCGAGTGTTGTCTGACAATACAACGGCAGTGGCCTACATCAATCGGCAAGGCGGCACGAGCAGTGTTCCAATGGAAACCAAAGCCGAACAATTGTTTGAGTGGGCAGAGGTAAACCTCTTGGCGTTGTCAGCAGCGCATGTAGCGGGAGTGGACAATGTGGAAGCCGACTACTTGAGTCGAGTGAAGGTGGACCCGGAGGAGTGGGTTCTTCATCAAGACGTATTCGAGATGTTGGCGCGGCGTTGGGGGCAGCCGGTGATGGATCTCATGGCAACCTTTCAGTCGGCAAAAGTCGATTGATTTTTCAGCAGAAGAAAAGAGAGAATGTCGGAAGGCCTGGGTGCGCTCATACAGGTCTGGCCGGCGGAGGTTCTTCTCTACGTGTTTCCACCTTGGGTGTTAATCGGAAAGGTGGTGCAGCGCATCGAGCGCCACAGAGGGCAGGTGATCTTGATAGTGCCAGATTGGCCGAGGCGGCCTTGGTACACGGATTTGGTGTGGCTCTTGGTGGAGAGACCATGGCGCCTCCCATGTCGGAAGGATCTTTTGTCTCAGGGTCCTCTGCTCATGCCTCACGTGGATCGGTTCTCGCTTATGGCTTGACTATTGAGAGGGCGAGTTTAAGGAAAAGAGGATACTCTGCATCGGTGATTAGCACATTGTTGAAGGCAAGAAAAAGATCAACCTCTTTAGCATATGTTCGCATCTGGCGTGTATTTGAAGCATGGTGTGAAAACCGACAGGTGCAAGCGTTAAGAGCGTCAACCCTGCAGGTGTTAGCATTTTTGCAGGATGGTGTGGAGAAAGGCTTGGCGGCTGCATCCTTGCGGGTGCACGTAGTGGCGCTGTCCTGTTATAGGGGAAAGATATCGGGAGTGGCGCTGGGGGGCCATCCGGACGTCAAGCGTTTTTTGAGAGCGGTGTGTTTTTTGAGATCACCGGTTCGACAGGTAGTACCAAAGTGGAGTCTCCTTTATGTTTTAGAGGCATTAGGGCATGCACCGTTTGAGCCATTGTCAAGAGCGTTCTTTGAAGGATCTCACGCTCAAGGTGGTCTTCCTGGTGGCGATTTGCTGGGCTAGAAGAATCTGAGTTGCAGGCTTTCTCCTGTAGGAAGCCTTTTTTGGCCTTTTATGATACGAAGGTGGTTTTGAGACCAGTACCATCCTTTTTGCCTAAAGTGGTCTCGCCTTTTCACTTGAATCAGGAGGTTTCTTTACCAGTGTTTGAGGGGTCGGTGGAGGGCTCCGCTGCTAGTAGGTTTCAATCTCCAGGAACAAGCAGGAATGAGTCTTCACACGTGGGAGACGTCGCCGACGGAGCCCGCACGGGAATGCTCCCCAGCATCCAATCAGAAAGCCTTTGGGAGCATCCCCCGCGCCTGCGCGGTGGCTTCCTGCCCTTCCTACTGCCTCTCCCCAGTTTTTCGTTTTCCGCGGAGCAGGCAGGACGTCCCTCCTGCCACCGCAGAAATTTTTCGTTTTTTCTGTAGTCGCGGCTTTCCCGCCGACGGTGGCACCTCCGTGCCCCCCTTTTCTTTCTTTCTTTTAATTATTTTTCATTTAATTTTCGTCGCCCCCTCCAGGCGCTGAGGACCGGCGCATGGAGCCTTCTTCCCCCCAGCCTCACGGCGGGGACTTAATTTTCCACGTGGACTCCAATGCCTGGTGCCTCTCCTGTTTGAGGCCTGACCCCTTTTTCCCGGATTCCCCGGGCTACAGTGTCGGGAGAAGACCCTCCCTCTTTCGGGTATCCCTCGACGACGTCTTTGCGCCCAAGGCGCAGTCGTCGGGTTGTTCTTCTCTCCAGGATCAGGTAACCATACAACAGTCTGTTAAGACTAGCCGAGTCTTGAGGGGTGAGTCTCATGCGCGGCATGGCGACGGCTCCAGCCAACCCCTCAAGTCCTCCTTGGCTGATATACCCCGGCGGGAGTCCTCGGGCTCCAAAGCATTTACGGGGTTTCGGGATGTTCCTGAGGTTCGCTCCTCACAGAACATTCCCGAGCCATGCCCGAGGGAGGTACCCGCTTCGAGCGGTGCCGATTCCCCGGCGTCGGCGTCGAGTGTTCCACTCTTTGCCAGGGATCGTCAGCCGGTGTCCTCGGCGCCTTCGGGGCCGATCGACTCGACCGGGTCTGACCTCCCTACATCCAAGCCATGCTCGGGTGTGGTAGCCGCTCCGGGCGGTACTGAGCCCCCGGCGTCTGTGTCGAGCGCTCCGCTCCTCACCGAGGATCGTCGGCTGCTGTCCTCGGCGCCTCCGTGGCCGATCGACTCAGTCCAGCCTGGCGTTCCTCCATCCCTGCCATGTGCATGGGCGGTACCCGCTTCGGGCGGTACCGACCCCTCGGCGTCGGTGTCGAGCGTTCCGCTCCTCACCGGGGATTGGCGGCTGCGGTCCTCGGCGCCTCCGGGGCCGACTGACTCGCGCCGGTATGACGTTCCTACGGGGGGTGGTATCCGCTTTGGGCGGTGCCGACCCATCGGTGTCGAGTGACCCACTCCCCACCGGGGATCGCCGGCCGCTGCCCTCGGCACCTTGGGGGCCGATCGACTCAACACTGTCTGACGGCCCTACGTTCAGGTCATGCGCGGAGGTAGTACCCGCTTCGAGGGCGCGGGCGTCGGTGGTTCCGCCCTGCGCCGGGGATGGTCATCTGGCCTCCCTCCCCTCGGGGCCACTCGCTTCGACCCGTGCCGGGTCACCGGTATCCCAGCCCTGTGCAAGGGTGGTACCGGGTTCGAGCGGCGCCGCTCCGCTGGCGACGGCAGGGGCATCGAGCACGAGGGACCGCCATCGACCTTCCCTGGGGACCTCGGGGTATGTCGGCCAGCGCACGGGCGACTCCCCGGCATCGACGCGGCCGTCGAGGGCCCCGCCCTTTCCTAGAGAAGGGGACTCAGGGTCTTCGACCGCTTCGACCCATTCTGGATCTGCGCCGCCCCGCAACGGTACCCCGACATCGGCGCAGGGGCTTTTGCACTCCCCCCCCCCCCCGCAGGGACTCGTCGTCGGGTGACCGGGGTCCCCTCGGGGACGGGCCATATGCCCCGGAAGGATTTCTCTCCGGGTCGGACGGGTTCGAGAGGGAGCCCGGCACCGGGCAGTGCCCGCCGATCGACATCGGCGCCGGCGTCAGATGACCCCCATCTCCTCCGAGCACCGTCCTCGGGGGCCCTTGATGCTCGCGGCACCGGTCGGCGCGGTTCCGATCCGCGCTCCGGGATCTCCACCACCGGCGCGGTCACTCCCGCTGGGGGCCTCGAGGAAGGAGTCGTTCTCCTCGCTCGGTTCGATGCCCAGCCTGGAGTCGTTGTCCAGCCTTGAAAGCCTGGCCACGGCACATCTCGGGATCGGCCCCTGTCCTCTCCCGCAGAGCAGAGACCGCTGGCCCCTGCCCTCTGGCGGCCGCGGATTCGCTCCGGTCCTGGGGGGAAGCGCCGCCCCCGGGTTCGGGGCCGAGGCCAGTTCCTGCGGCGCCGTCGGTGTCATCGACTTCTTCGATGCCTAGCTTGGAATCAATTCCAGGAGCCGACGACGCCATGTTGACTGCCCCGATCCGGGTCGGTTGGTCCCCTCCTCTGCCCAGCGGCCTCTTAGTGCCCTGGCGGCCTCTCCCACCATAACTGCTCCGGCAGAGCCGCATTTTCAGGATTTCCTCCTTGACATGGCGGACTTGCTGGCCATCCCTATCCCGAGCCCAGGCCCTGCGGAACAGGCAGCCGCGATGCTTCCTCTGCATCCCGACCTGCAGGATCTCCTGCTGGGGGCTTGGCGGTCGCCTTTGAGGGTTCCGGCGCCGCCGACTGCGATGCAGGCTCTGTACCGGGTGCCTCCGTCCCCGGGGTTTCGGCAGCACCAGCTTCCACATCGGTCCATTGTGGTGGAATCGGCGCTGAGGAAGGCTGGAAGCAAGGAGAGGCATGCTTCTCGCCCTCCAGGCCGCGCCTCGAAGACGCTAGATACTCTAGGACGTCAAGCCTTCCAAACGTCTATGCTGGCGGCCAGAATTATTTCATATATTTTATATGAGTCTGTCGCTTCGGGAGGTCACCGAGAGGTTATCTCGGTTATCCACCTTTGTATCTGCAACCAAGGCCTTTGAATATTCCCTGCTTCTTTATCATTGCAGGAATATCTCCGGGTTCCTTTCTCGTGCTTCGCTGGACTCCATTCCGGTCGGTCAGCAGAGCCTCTGCTGTTGCCATTAGAGCACGCCGCACGGCATGGTTGCAGGCGTCCGAGTTGTGTAGACGGGCACAGCACATCCTGGGTAATTCTCCCTGCGACGGAGATCACCTCTTCAATAGCGAAGCCTTACGTCAGGTCGCACAGTGCTTCGCTAACCTTCCCAGAGTTAGCAGCCAGCCTAGGGCCCGGCTTCCCCCCGGTGGTGGTAAACGCCCCTCCAGACCCCCCTTCCCTAGGAAGAGGAAATGTCAGCCCTCCGCCCACCATCCAGGCGCGCCCAAGTAAGGAACCTCTCACCCCGGGTTGATGTCCCCGGGCCCGCGCCAGGACTCTCATACTAAGCATTTTTAGGCTCAGGTGGGCGGCTGCCTGCACTTAACCTCCTTACCAGAAGTTTAGACTAGAGCTCTACTCTGGGGCTCGTCCAGTTGGAAAATGGTTCGGGGACTTATCTAGGGGTTCAGGTCTTCTCCTCCGTGGGAAAGGGAGACCACCTTACGCTGTGATAGCTATGGCCCACGGTCACCCTACTTACTCTTCGGTGTGTCCCCGAACCCCTCTCAGCCAGTATCCTCTTGCTGATTGCTTCCGTACTGGAATTCCCCTCCAGCTGCTATAGTCCCCTATACTCACCAGGGACTATACCCTCATGTCCCCCGATTGTGCGGGGGACAATTTCTACGCGCAGGTCCTAGGGACACATTAGGGCCTCCAACCCCTGCGGCATTCTACCGGACTGATGCTATCCTCCGTCCCCCGCGCTACCGCGCTCTTAGCTCGCCGATCTGCCCTTGCCCTCCGGGAAAGATCCCTCCCCTGACGGATCTTGCGGCCACCTCTCCAGGTGGACGTTCTGGGGATCGATGGCAGATCCGCCTTACCTGAGTGCTGCTCATGGAGGCAGGCCCCCCGGCGTGCCTGCGTTAGTACCGGAGGGGGCGTCCCCATGTCCACAGGCTTAGATATACTAGATATCACCTGCTTGGCAGGCGCCTTTGGGGGATCCCCACAGTACCTGTGTTTACCGCCTTTTTTCCCCTATGGCTGGTACTCACCCCCCCCCCCCCCGGGGGTCCGGCCAGTCCGCCTGCCTATTCCCCGATCGGACCGCGGACTGGTGGTACCCTACTGCTCTAAAGTCAACAGTCCCCTTTTTCAGTTAGGTCCTCCTCCCGGAGGTCCGGACCCTTGTCTCCCTATCTCTCGCTAGGGCAGACTGTGTACCCCTTCTGCTCCGGGGTACACCTCTACTCTTCTCCGGGATAGGCTCTCTAGTTCGGCCTGTCTTCCACTGTTGGTCCTCTGAGTTATGGACTCTACTCCTAAGGGAGTGCTCAGCTTGCCGTGAGCCCCCGGGAAGACCTGCCGTCCTTCTCCTGACCCAGCTGACGCCTGGATCCCATGGCCTTCCGGATTTGGAACTTCCTCCTCGCTGCGGTGAAGTTTCCTTGATGACCTCGCTACTGCGTCTACAGTGCCTTCATCACAGGACTTCTTCCGACAACCCGGTGGATAAGCAGTACAGGGTTCTAAACCATTAATTCATTAAAACTTAATGGCCGGTAAGCTCTTTATGGTACTAGGTCATTTACTCATTACATGCTTACTGATTCTCTTCATGCACCCCTCTGACTACCCCCGTAGCCTGGGGTTTTTTTTGCTGTATCCTAATGGTACCTGTTCTGCACTCTAAAGACTTGCCTCCGTAGTCTTTGGATTCGCTGTTCCTCTATTCAACTCCTGCCCTCCATCCCTCAGGGGATGCCGGAGATTCAGGCTGGGCAAATGCCATCCCGTCTGGGCTGCGCTTATGGGATCTCCCCGGGCATCCTAAGCTAGGGAGTCCCCACGTGTGAAGACTCATTCCTGCTTGTTCCTGGAGATAGCACAGTTACTTACCTGTAACAGGTGATCTCCGGAACAGCAGGAATTAGTCTTCACAACCCGCCCACCTCCCCTGGGAGTTGTACCTCTCTTTTTCTCTATTCCTTTCTCTCCTCTCCTTCCGGCTCAGCTATGAAACTCAACTGGGGAGAGGCAGTAGGAAGAGCGGGAAGCCACCGCGCAGGCGCAGGGGATGCTCCCAAAGGCTTTCTGATTGGATGCTGGGGAGCATTCCCATGCGGGCTCCGTCGGCGACATCTCCCACGTGTGAAGACTCATTCCTGCTGTTCCGGAGATCACCTGTTACAGGTAAGTAACTGTGCTTTATTTGGACTTGCGTAGGGCGTTAAAGAAGTATCTTAAGAGGACAGCAGGTTTCCGCAAGTCGGATAGGTTCTTTATCCTGTTTGGGGGACCCAGAAAGGGTGACGTGGCGTCCAAGGCATCCATTGCTAGGTAGATTAAAGAGGCCATAGCGTCCGCGTATGTTTTGAAAGGAAAAAGGGTGCTTGAAGGGCTAAAAGCTCATTCCACTAGGGCGCAAGTGGCGTCTTGGACTGAGTGCCGGTTAGTGCCGGCGGTGGAGATTTGTAAGGCGGCCACATGGTCTTCCTTGAATTCCTTTGTCAGACATTATCGACTTGATGTTCAGGAGAGGGGGGGATGTGTGTTTTGGGTCTTCAGTGCTTCAGGCTGGTTTAGCAGGTCCCTCCCGTTGATTATGTTTACTGCTCTGGTATATACCCAGAGGTCGGGACTAGACTGGAGAGACGATCAGGAAAAGTAAATTAGACTTACCTGCTAATTGTTGTTTCTGGAGTAAATCCAGTCTAGTCCCGTATCTCTCCCGTTGTTTCTTTCAGTGTGCGAAGTCCTGAAGCAGATGAGAAATGGCAGGTGAGCGGTTTCAGTTTTTTTCTACGCATCAGAGTTAGACTGGAGGGAACCTACCCTCTCTCTATGTGTCTCTCTTGTTCTCACTCTCTTAAAAGGGAATGCAGGCCTGATGGGTTCCCTCAGTAGAGGATAATAGTGTTAATGGTAATAATAGTTCAGTGGGTTACCTTGATAGTGCTGTTTACTACTTAATTGTTGCTCCGGTGAGTTTGCTTTGTCAATACTGGAGTGAGGAGGCAGATCCTCTGAGGATATACCAGGGTCATCACAAAAGGATGACGTTTTCTCAGTCTCCAAAGCTGCTGGAGGAGGAGCAAAACCCAGAGGTCGGGACTAGATTGGATTTACTCCAGGAACAACAACTAGCAGGTAAGTCTAATTTACTTTTAGTCTTACCTCTGTGATGAGTAAATTAATGGAAAAGCTGCTAAAGCAGAGGGAGTGGTGCAATATAGGGGATGAAGTATTTCTGTGCTTGAAAGAAGAGTGCCTGGGAGTGATTATATCGGATGATCTTAAAATGGCGAAGCAGGCAGAAAAGGTGACAGCAATAGCTAGAAGGATGCTTGGGTACATAGGAAGAGGAATGGCCAGTAGGAAAAAGGAGGTGATAATGCCTTCATATAAACCACTTGTGAGACCTTATTTGAAGTACTGTGTACAGTTCTGGAGAATGTTCCTTCAAAAGGATATAAACAGTATGAAGTTGGTCCAGAGAGTGGCTACTAAAATAGGCAGTGGTCTTCATCATAAAGCTTATGGGGATAGACTTAAAGACTTCAGTAAATATACTCTGGAGGAAAGGCGAGAGAGGGGAGATATGATAGAGACATTTAAATACCTTCATGGCATAAGTGCACTGGAGATGGGCCTCGTTCAGTTGTGAAAGGAAGCTCTTGAACAAGCGGTCATAGGGTGAAAGTGAAAGGAGTAATCTAAGGAAAATGTTCTTTATGGAAAGGTTGGTGGATATGTGGAACAGCTTCCCAGTGGAAGTGTTGGAGACAAGAACTATATCTGAATTCAAGAAAGCATGGGACAAGTACTGAGGACGAGGATAGTATTATATAACTTAGTAGTTTTTATGGATGGACAGATTGGAAAGGCCATGTGATCATTATCTGCCATTATTTTCTCTGTTTCTATTTTTGTGAATCACTCTGGTGCTACCAGTGTAGACTGGTATGGAAACCAAATTAAGAAACTAAACTAAACCTTCTAAATCGTCCCTCCAGTTCAATTCAGACAAGTGGGTTATGCTCACCAACCAGCAGATGGAGACTGAGAAACACAAGCTGTCTGTGCAGTACAAGTAGCCTGTGCCCACTGACCTGAGCCAGTCTCTGTCAGTCTACAGCAGATAGTGAGCATAGCCTGTGCTGCTGTCTGTGGAGTCTTGGATTTGGGGAGATTTCAGGCCAGGGGTCCAGAACCTGAAGGTTCTGGGTCCCTCCCCCAGTAGCCCCCTCTTGTTGGCTCCCTCCCAACTTTTGGAAGGAAGCCGGAAGTAGAGGTACATTCTGGCTTTAAAAAAAAAAAAGACACAAAAGCCAAGTGGAGCAGGCACGGTCTAGCAGCATGGGACTGGCTTCAGAGTCTGGTACCAAAAGAGGGGGCAGCTGGGTAAGTTCTCCAGCAAATTCCAGTGTGTTGGTTTGAGCAGTAAAGGAGCAGCCACCATATGGAATGCGGCCGGTGTGCTGTCTGTGGCAGCCGCAGAGCACAATTGTCCGATGAGCTGTGCCGCGGCTGCCACAAATCAGGGGAATCGGCAGCTGAGGGACTCAGGGGTGGCCAGGGAGATCCTGATGTGGGCGAGGCAGGAACACAAGCAAGCATTGTGGCCTCAGAGAATGGCAGCAGGCCAGCAAAATCAGTGAGAACCGCCGCATTTTAGAAGGCCCTTGTGGTTGTGCAGCCGGTCTATGGATGTAGCCTCTAAGACAAGACCATAGTAAGCTCCCCTTTGCGGGCAGACTGCTGTTTAGGGAGGATTTGGAGAAATTTGTCAAGTCCTTGAGTGAGTCCAAGGTGCCCAGATTGCCTGAGGATAAGCTCAAGGCCAGCAGAGGTGGCCTGGTCAGAGGCAATGAGGGTCTGGGGGCCCCGGCAGGAGTGCAGCCGGTGGGCTTCCACCTGGGCCCAGATCACCTCCGATGCCTGGGTCTTGGAGGTCTTTCGTGAGGGCTATGCTCTTGAATTTGCTTGGCCCCTGACTGAGCTCTTAATGTTGTCCCCATGTGGGACTGCCTGGAAGGCGCAGCCTGTAGAAGACACACTCGATCGTCTCTTGCAGCTGGAGGCAATAGTCCCAGTACCCTGGTCCGCATGGGGATCCAGGAAGTACTCCATCTACTTTGTATTGCCCAAGAAAGAGGGTTCCTGGAGGCCCATTTTAGACTTGAAAGGGGTCAACAGGGCCCTGAGAGTTCTGCAATTTCGTATGGAAACATTGCATTCGGTGATCATGTAGTCCATCGGGGCGAGTTTCTTACCTCCTTGGAGCTCACAGGGGTGAGCCTGCACCTTCCAGTCAGGGCAGAGCACCAGCGCTTCCTTCACTTTGCAATGCACAGGGGGCATTATCAGTTTCAGACGCTACCCTTTGGCCTGGCCACAGCCCCTCGGGTGTTTACAAACGTCATGGTAGTGGTGGTGGTGCACCTCCGCAATCAAGGGGGGCTGGTCGACTGGTTAATTCAAGGGAAGTCCTTCAAGGAGAGCAATCGGTTGACGGAGCTGGTGGTTCATTGCTACAGGAGCTGGACTGGGTGGTGAAATTTGCTAAGAGCCAGCTACAGCCATCGTAAACCCTGGAGTATCTGGGGCCCACTTCAACAAATGCCAGAGCATAGTTTTTCTCCCAGAGGGCCACATTGTGAAGCTGCAGGGTCCCGCGTCCCCAGGCATGGGACTATCTTCAGGTCCTGGGGTCTTTTGCAGCCTCTCTGGAGCTGGTGCTTTGGGCTTGGCTCCATATGAGGGCCCTGCAGGAACGTCTCCTCTCCCGCTGGTCTCCCCTAGTACAATCCATGGGCATATGACTTCTGCTGTCAGGGGAGGTCCGAGTGAGTTTGTGGTGGTGGTTCGACGTGGGACTGGGTGATGGTCACCATGAATGCCAGTTTGTCTGGGGTGGCTGCTGTCTGTCGCACGTGGCTCAAGGCCGGTGGTCCACTGAAGAAGGGCAGTGACCCTTCAGTCGGTTGGAGATGTGAGCAGTGCATCTAGCCCTGGAGGCCTTTCTGCCTTTGATACAGAAGTGAGTGGTGCGGGTCCTTTCAGACAACACCATCACAATGGCTTACATCAATCGCCAAGATGATATGTAGAACTCCCTGGTAACAGCAGAGGCAGTAACACTCTTACAGTGTGCAAAAAACCATTTAATTGCGCTCTCAGGGGCTCACATGGCTGGGTCAGCGAATGTCCAGGTGGATTACTTGAGTCACCACACGCTGGGTCCGTGTTCCAGTCACTGGTGGAGTGTTGGGGTGTGCCAGCGATGGATTTGATGGCATGTCTGGGGAACATCAAGGCCCCCGTGCTTCATCAGTCATCGCAAGTCCCCCATGTCCTTGGGCCTGGACGCTCTGGTGCAGCCATGGACTTGCTGTATGTGTTTTCGCCTTGGCCCCTGATAGGGTGGGTGTTGCAGCAGATAGAGGCACATTGCTATTGAGTGCTGCTGATAGCTCTGGACTGGCCCCGCCAGTCCTAGTGGGACTTCTGGTGGAGGATCCTGTATATCTGCCATTGGTGCTGGACCTTCTGACACAGGGACTGGTGTGCATGCCCTTAGTGGATCAATTCTCACTTACAGCTTGTATCTTGAAAGGGCTTGGTTGAGACGCTATGGCTATTCCACACAGGTTATTACTACCTTCTTGCAGACCCATCAACGTTCTACTTTTGTAGCCTACGTGCATGTTTGGCAGATCTGTGATGCTTGGTATGAGAAGAAAGGGGTCTGTCCCCTCGGTGCTCCAGTGTTGGCCATTTTGACCTTTCTGCAGGGAGGACTCAAGAAAGGCTTAGCGTTGGGCTTGTTACTTGTCTTGCTTCCACAACTGGATGCAGGGTATTAGTCTGGTGTCCCATTCAGATGTAGACCAGTTTTTTTTGGGGGGGGGAGGGGTTAAACACCTTCAGCCCCTGGCTGGTGGTGCCTGCTTGGGACCTCAACCTAGTTCTGTCTGCTTTGAGTGGTCCTCCCTTTGAGCCTCTTTGGGGTGCCTCTGTCAAAGATTTGACCTTGAAAGTAGACTTTCTTATGGCAATTTGTTCTGCCCATCGGGTTTGGGAGCTGCATGCTCTTTTATACAGGGAGCACTATTTGGTGTTTTCCAAGGAAAAGGTGTTCTTATGGACGATGCTTTCCTTCTTGCCGAAGGTTGTGTTGGATTTTCATCTCAATCAGATGGTGGCTCTACCCTCCTCCTTGAGTCGGCAGGACTCAGCGGAGGCTTCCCTCTTGCACAAGTTGGATGTTCGTAGAGCCTTGAAAAAGTACCTGTCTGTGACGCAACCGTTTTCAGCACTTTTATTCTTTATTATGCATTTGATATACTGCCCAGGCAAGAGTGTCAGGGCAATTACAATAGTAATATAATTGCTGTGAAAATCAGGAAAAGCTTGGAGAGGCTGTTCGTTCTCTTTGGCGGACCCCAGGAGGAGGAGGCGGCGGCGGCAACACCTAAGGCCTCCATTGCCCATTCAGTCTGGGAAGCTATTGTGTCCGTCTATCTTTTGAAGAGGCAGCAGGCACCGGTGGGTCTGTGCACCCTCTTAATGAGGGCTCAGGCCTCTTCCTGGGCTGAAATGGGGAAAGTTCCTCCCATGGACATCTGTCAGGCAACCACCTGGTTGTTGCTCCATTCCTTTGTGCAGCATTACCATCTGCATGTGCTGGCGAGTCAAGATGCCCTCTTTGGGGAAAGGGTGTTGCAAGCAGGGCTTTCGGTTCCCACCCAGCTTTAATAATGTTTAATTACATCCCACTTGTCTGGACTGGACTGGAGGGACAATTTGGATGGTGAACTTAGACCTTACCTGTTAGTTTTCTTTCCTGGAGTCCGTCCAGTCGAGGACCCTCCCTGAAAGTGTTGTCCATCTGTTTGTCGGTCCAGCATGTTTTGCTCAAGTGTTTTTGGGATGCGCAAGAGCACGTTCATGCCTGGATCCGAGGGCTTGGTTTCCCGTGTTAGGTTTGTGCTTGTTTTCATGAGACTATTATGCATATATCTGTCATAGCAGTATTCTAAGGCATGCAAAATGCAGCCTAAAATTAAAAAAAAAAAATACAAATGGACAGGATCCCCTGGCCAAGGCATCTGCTTGGCGGACAAGTTCCACGGGGCTCTTTTGAGGAGCTAGTGTCTGGCAGAGAAGGGGAGTCTTGGGGCTCTGGTTGTGATCTCTGTATGGTGAGTGAAAAAAATACTGGCTCAGGTCAGTGTGCACAGTCTACTTGTACTGAATTTAGAGCTTGTGTTTCTTAGTCTCCACATGCTGGCAAGTGAGCATAACCCACTTGACTGGACTGGAGGGACTCCAGGAAAGAAAATTAGCAGATAAGGTCTAATTTCATCTTTAGTAGGACAATGATCTCAAAAACAAAGCAAATGCAATAATGGAGTGGCCGAACAAGAATAAAGGGAATATTCTCAAATGGCTTAGTAAAAATCAAGACCTGAATCTCAGAGAAATCTGTGTCAAAACTTGAAGACCGTCATCAACAGATGGAAAAGCTTGAGCTATTCTGCAAGAATGAATGGGCAAAAAACTGCAGCTTCCTATTGTGCAAAGCTAGTAGACACTAATCCTAAACAACTCATGCCTGCTATGTTGCTGTTGAAAAAAGAGGAAAGCTTGTGCAATTAACAATACATAAAACAAGGTTTGTTTAAACATAACAGGGACAGAGTAACAGATCAGGGGGAGGAAACCTCTCAACTGAGGATCACAGAGGAAGTAACAGGTATATGAGTGTAGGTCGGCGGTACAATGGAATCCATCAAAAATGAGCGCAGTGTAGGGAACTATGGTTCTTAAGAGCAATGGGGAGGATTATGAGGGCAAATGTTCAGAGGAGGATGGTAAAGGACGTAAAGTTTAGATTATATCATCAAAATGCTCTTTGAATAAGGTTTTTAGGAGTTTGCGGAAGGTTATGAGGTCGGAGGAAAATCCGATTTGTGCAGGAGAGCATTCCAGAGACTTGGTGAGTATAGAGAAAATGCATATGCACATGTAGTCTGGTTTCTTGTGGGGAAGTGCAAGCATATTTTTTGCAGAGCTTCTTCTGAGCCTGTTTTCAGGAAGTTTTTGCAGCAGATTCTGTAAATACTGTGAGCATGATTTATGGTAGATTTTAAAAGCAATTACAAGGATTTTTTATTTAATGTGGGAATGGAAAGGTAATCAGTGAAAATCTTTTAGTATGAGGGTGATATGGCTGGATGCACCCCAGGAGTATTCTGGCAGCTGCTGGGTGAGTTGTAGAGGGTGCAGAAAGGTTTTGGGTATACCTTGAAGGATGGCATTACAAAAGTCAAAATGAAGGAATATCAAGGCTTGGAAGATAGTTCTAAAGTCATGTGTTTTGAGGAGCAGTCTGAGATGCTGAATAATCCTCACTTTATTGTAGATGGTTTGTATTACTTTTTTGATATGTGATTGAATTATGAGGTGTTGATCAATGGTGACAACGACGTAGCGGACTTCTGGTTTTTCAGCTAGGTCATCGTTATTAACCGTAAACTACGATGGTGGGGAAAGGGATTGATCTCTGGTTATGAAGAGTACTTCTGTTTTTCTATAATTAATGGTGAGGAGGTGATCCGATAACCACTGGGTATGGCATTAAAGCAGTTTCTAATTTTGTCATAGGAGGCTCTTATGGTGGAGAAAGGTGCATAGATCATAATGTCATCAGCATAAAGGTGATAGAATACATTATGAGCTCAAATGATGTCACAAATCAGTTTGATATAGATATTGAATAATGCAAATAGGGAAGATCCCTGGGGGACACCTTGTTTTTACATATAGGGTTCAGATTTGTTGGGTCCTGATTGTACAAAATGCAGACAATCAGATAGGAATGAGCAAAACCAGGTTAGTGCAGTGTCTTGAATTCCAGATGTCTTGAAGACTCTGCAGTAGAATGCCACATTTAACACTATATGCCATGACAGTTATGTTCATAAAAATCAGGACAAAGCCCTGCTTAGGATTTTCAGTGCCTTTTATGAGTCTGCCAATGAGAGATTAGTAGGGGGTTCAATGCCATGACCAGGTCGGAATCCATGCTATTGTATATCAAGGGAGACATAAACGTTAATGTCCTGCAGTTGTTGTAGGACTGCTTTCTCTATTGCTTTCACTAAGAAAGGTAAACTTGAAATTTGCCTGTAGGAGCTTGGTCTCCTGGTTCCAGTTTGGGATTCTTTAGGATTGGGTGGACAGAGGCAATCTTTAGACTGGTAGGTATGTATCCTTGGGCGAAAGAAAGAAGAAACATTTTGGATAGGGTTGAGGCTAATTCAGATCTTGAGATTTTGACCCAACTTACTGGGCAGGAGATCATTGGGGAGGTTGTGTGAGGCTAGTTAGGATGCAATGTCTGAGAATGCCGGGGGGGAGTTAAGCAGTTGTGACTGGAAATACTTAGCAAAATCCTGAGGTGTGGGAGTAGTAGTAGGAGGAGGAGGTAATTGGTGGTTCTCTGTTGCTAGGGATTTAACAATCGAATCAGTAAACAGTACATTCCAAAAAGTATCATAGACATTGATCAGCGCTGTCTTCTTAAACAAGCCTTACTAGGCCACATTCCACAGACTAAAAAGGATAAAAAAAATTTTTTTCAAAGGGTCTCAGGCTTGTGGACAACGGACTTAAAATGGCCCGTGTGTCCCATTTGCATCAATGACCCAAATGTATGTAACTACACTAAAGCTAACATCTTCAGTCGTAAAAATGGAACAAATCTTATCTTGTTGTCGAAAAAGCCATGTCACACTGCCGCCAACTCCAGTCCCCGACGCCAACTTAGAGTACCACTGTTGCGTTTCACTTCTCGTTTCATCAGGGGCTTAGGTCAACCGCTCCTGTGGCTCAATGTGAAAGTTCCACGTCTTTTATCAACTTTTCTCTTCTGTGGTAAAACAAAATATCATTTGAAACATATAAAATGACGCTGTCAGTCAACAAAATGTCTACCACCTACATCTCAAGATCGCTCACCTCCGTGTTCATGAAAAAAGGAGAAACAGAACAGATGCTGCCCACGTCCAAGGGTCACTAATGCTCCTGCTCCCGGTGCTTCATGCACTTGAAAAGACGCCGCGCATGCGGAAATGCGCTACCTCCTGATTTAAAAAAAAAAGGGGAGGCTGCAGATGTCGCTAAACGGACATCATCAAAAATACCTGCTGCATGCGGGCCGGCTAAAAACAACCGGGCTATATCACCTTCCCAATAATCCACCCCCTTACATGCCGAGCCATCTCCACTTGTGTAATAAACGGATACCCCATCCCAGTGTCTCCCATTGATACCGGTTACCCACAAGTTCTTTAAATGTTATGCAACAAAAGACTGCTGCTCCTTATCAAACCCCCAGCTTCAACATACACAGGCTCCCCAGTCTATGTAGCCATTGAGGCCTCCTGGCTCCACTGTGTCCAATTCAGAAATCCACCACTGTTCCCTAATGAACCATTGATCAAGGGACTTACTCTTCGCCCCTCTCTGAACCTGCTCAATACTGAAGCATCTCAAATCTTCAAATGAATGTTGAAAACTGAGACAGTGCTGTACAATCGGGGCCTCGACTACTTTATGCTTAATCCGGCTCTTGTGCTCTCCCATACAAGTTTTTAGCGCCCGAGTGGTTTTGCCCACATACAGTAAATCGCAAGGGCACTGAATGATGTAGACAGTGTGAGTGGAATCACTCGTAGTATTATATCGTAAATCATAGGTCTTCCCTCGGTGCTGAAATTCTGTAATCTTTTTCATAATAGGGCACATCCCACAAGTGCCACATTTTCTATGGCCTGCAGACTCTGCTGTAGTAGACTCCCCAGACGCAGGAGTCTTCAATACCGCCGGACTGAGGTGTTCCTTCAGATTCTTTCCTCGCTGCCACACGCAGTGGATTTTCTTGTGCTGCAATGCTGGGACATTCCCTAGCACATTGCTGTGCTTGCGTAAGATCTTCTGAATGAATTTGCTAAGGGGAGAATAAGCGGTAATGAGATTGATATTATCATCGTCGAATCGATCGCCTCCAACAGGATCATTCTGTAGCAACAAAGCCCTATTATTGTAAAGGGCTCTCGTGTATGCCTGCTTAACCAGTTGTGTTGGATAACCACGTTCTTCGAAACCTGTGGCCAACAAGCGTGAAGCCGATCGAAAATCCCGTGTGTCTGAGCAATTTCTTCTATACCTCAGAAACTGGGAAAAAGGCAAACCTGCCTTTAACCAAGACGGGTGAGCGCTCGTGAAATGGAGGAAGGTGTTGCGCTCTGTCTGCTTGCGGTACACAGTCGTAGCCCAATCTCCCCAACCTATGGTTATCTTCACATCCAGATACGTTATCTCCTTGGCACTATCTGGATGTGAAGATAACCAGAGGTCTCAGCCGGGAAAAGTAAAGATAACTACCGGAGAAATGCAGGCAGCGGACATAGAAGAGATAGAGAACTAACAAGGAAGGACAATGATGTTTATTGTTGAGCGATCCCCTGATGAAAGCATATCTAATGAAACGCATGACTGGTACCCGTAAAGGGCGTCGGGATTCCTTAACAGTCCTACTCAGCGGGTGCACTCAGGCTGTTCAGATAAGTACAGAGCTTGAGTCTTTTTGAAATTGAACCTAACCTGAACTGGTCACCCGCTTAGTTCCTAGAGGTCGTTGATGCAAATCGGCAATCTGCTTTAAAAACGGACGTGAGTCCCAGTAGCAGAAGCCAAGATTAGTCTGAGACCTCAGTTAACTAAAAGATTATTATGTTCTAAGTTATCTATATAAGAAGAAGTGATCTAATCACCGGTATTAATACATGAGCGATTTTTTGTTATTATTTAGTATAGTTACATACATTTGGGTCATTGATGCAAATGGGACACACGGGCCGTTTTAAGTCCGTTGTCCACAAGTCTGAGACCCTTTAAAAAGGATAAAAAAAAATGTTTCAGTCTGTGGAATGTGGCCTAGTAAGGCTTGATTAAAAAGACAGCGCTGATCAATGTCTATGATACTTTTTGGAATGTACTGTTTACTGATTCATTTGTTCACATTCTGAAGAAAGACCTAATTTTGAGGGATTTAACAATGTCAAACAGTTCCCTAGGTTTATTGAGCGATTTCATTATTAGTGTAATGTGAAACTCTCTCTTAGTTTTGTTGTTTTTGGTCCGGTAGTCTTGGAGGTTGCACAGATAGCTGTTTTTAACTTGTTCCTCTAAGGTGTGTCTCCATTTACGCTCAAGCTTTCCGAGGTCATGCTTAAGATTTTTAAGATTGGGGGTGTATCAAGCAGTGTGGTCGCAGTGCTGGGGGCTTGTTGACTTAGTGAGAGGTGTTGTAGCATTATTGCTTATGATGATGTCCTGCCAGTTATTAATGATGAGCTCTAGATCACTGGAGTCTGTGTTCAGTCAGGGAATGACTATCTAGAAATGAGGTTTTATCAAAGAGTTTAAAGTGACGGTAATTCACTTTGAGCTGAATGATGTCAGGGAGCGAGATAAGATCTGCCATACTGGGTCAGACCAAGGACCATTAAGCCCAGTATCCTGCTTCCAACAGTGGCCAATCTAGGTCATAAGTACCTAGCAGTCTCCCCCAAAGACACAGGTACCTCAGTGCTTGTATTGGGTCAAGCAGTGATATCCTGGGTTCCTTTTAATAATAGTTTATGGATCTTTCCTCCAGGAACTTGTCCAAACCTTTTTTAAACCCAGCTACACTAACAGCCTTTACTACATCCTCCAGTAAAAAATTCCAGAGTTTGATTACACATTGAGTGAAAAAATATTTTCTCTTTATTAGTCTTAAATAGATTACCCTGTAGCTTCATTGCATGTCCCCTAGTCTTTCTATATTCTGATGACGTAAACAATCGAGCTACGTTTACCCGTTCCACTCCATTCATTAATTTATAGACCTCTATCATATCTCCCCTAAGCCGTCTCTTTTCCAGGTTGAAGAGCCCTAACCTTTTTAGGCTCTCTTCATAGGAGTATCCTTCCATCCCCTTTACCATTTTGGTGGCTCTTCTCTGTACCTTTTCTAATAACGCTATATCCATTTTAAGTTACGGCGACCAAAATTGCACACAGTATTCAAGGTGCGGTCGCACCATGGAACGATACAGAGGCATTATAATATCCTTTGTTTTTATTTTCCATTCCTTTCCTTATGATAACTAGCATTCTATTTGCTCTCTTGGCCACCGTTGCACAATGGGCAGAGGGTTTTAACATGCTATCCACGATGACGCCTAAATCTTTTTCCTGGGTGGTAGTTCCCAATGTGGAACCTTGCATCGTGTAACCATAGTTTGGGTTGTTCTTCCCTAGGTGCATAACTCTGCACTTGTCCACATTAAATTTTATCTGACATTTGGATGCCCAGTCTTCCAATTTATCAAGATTCTCTTGCAAATTTCCACAATCCTCTTGGGTTTTAACAACTTTAGTTTTGTGTCATCTGCAAATTTGATAGCCTCACTCATTATTCCCTTTTCCAGGTCATTTATGAATATGTCAAAAAGCAGCGGACTCAGCACAGATCCCTACGGTACTTCACTATTCACCTTTTTCCATTTTGAAAATTGGCCCTACCTTCTGTTTTCTATCTTTTAAGCAGTTCCTGATCCACAATAGTACACTGCCTCCTATCCCATGACTTTTTAGTTTTGCCAAAAGTCTCTGATGAAGGATCTTGTCAAAGGCTTTCTGAAAGTCCAGCTACACTATATCAACCGATTCACCTTTGTCTACCTGTTTATTCACATCTTCAAAAAACACATAACAGATTAGTAAGACATCTTCCTTGCCTAAAACCATGCTGGCTGTCTCCCATTAAGCCATGACTGTCTACATGTAGAGTAATTTTGTTCTTTATGATGGTTTCTACCATTTTTCCCGGTACTGACATTGGTCTGTAGTTTCCCGGATCACCCCTGGAACCCTTTTTAAAAAGTGGTGTTACATTGGCCATTGTCCAATCTTCATGTATTACAGATTATTTTAATGATAGTTCACAGATTACTAATAGCAGGTCTGAAATCTCATATTTCAGTTCTTTCAACACCTTTGAATGTATACCATCCGGTCCAGGTGATTTGCTACTCTTCAATTTATCAAATAGTTGTAATATATCTTCCCGGTGTAGCAATATTTCTTTCAGTTCTTCTGCAGTATCACCTTTAAATACCACTTCAGTCATGGGTAACATCCCTACATCTTCCTCAGTAAAGACCAAAGCAAAGAATTCATTCAGTCTCTCCGCTATAGCCTTGTCCCCTCTTACTTCCCCTTTTACCCCTCTATCATCTAATGGTCCAACTGACTCTCTCACAGGGAAAAGTGAATAGTGGAATACCCCAGGGATCTGTGCTGGTTCCGCTGCTTTTTAATATATTTGTAAATGACCCAGAAATGGGAATAACAAATGAGGTAATCAAATTTGCAGATGACACAAAATTATTCAAAGTTGTTAAAACCCAAGAGGATTGTGAAAAAATTGCAGAAGGACCTTGATAAATTGGAAGACTGGATGCTGAAATGGCAGATTAAATTTAATGTGGAGAAGGGCAAAGTTATGCACCTAGGAAAGAAGAACCCAAACTATGGTTCCACAATGCAAGGTTCCATATTAGGAACCACCACCCAGGAAAAAGATTTAGGCATCATCGTGGATAACATATTGAAACCCTCCGTCCAGTGTGTAGCGGCAGCCAAAAAAGCAAATAGAATGCTAGAAATCATAAGGAAAGGAATGGAGACTAAAATGATATTATAATGCCTCTTTATCGTTCCATGGTGCGGCTGCACCTTGAATACTGTGTGTAATTCTGTTCGCAGTATCTTAAAAAGGATATAGTGTTGTTAGAAAAGGTACAGAGAAGAGCCACCAAAATGGTAAAGGGGATGGACGGGATACCCCTATGATGAGAGGCTTAAAAGGTTAGGACTCTTCAACCTGGAAAAGAGACAGCTGAGGGGGAGATATGATAAAGGTCTATAAATTAATGAATGGAGTGGAACTGGTAAACGTAGATCGATTGTTTACGCCATCAAAATATAGAAAGACTAAGGGACATGCAGTGAAGCTACAGTGTAACCTATATTTAAGACTGATTACGCGTTGAGTGAAAAAATATTTTCTTTATTAAACTCTGGAATTTGTTACCGGAGGATGTAGTAACAGCTGTTAGTGTAGTTGGGTTTAAAAATAGGTTTGGACAAGTTTCTGGAGGAAAGGTTCATAAACCATTATTAAAGGGGACCCGGGAAATCCACTGCTTGCCCCAATACAAGCATTGTGGAAACTTTGTCTTTTGGGGAAACTGCTAGGTACTTGTGATATAGATTGGCCACGGTTGGAAACAGGATACTGAGCTTGATGAACCTTGTTCTGACCCAGTATGGCATATCTTATGTTAGGTAGAAGGTAATGATTTAGTGGTCTGACCATGGAACTTGTGTCAGCTGTGGATCCGGTGTTGCAAGACCATCAAAGAGTTGGGGCAATATTAAGATAAGGTTCAAAGTATTACCCTTTTCATGTGTCAGATGGTGGACCATATGTGTTTAGTTGAGACTCCATTGCATCACGAAATGCCTTTGCTTGTCTTTTTGGTACAGGAGGTAAGTTAAGAATATGAAGGATGTACAAGCGTGTGAAGACCTTGTAAGGCACTCCAGTTGGTGTGCTTGGTTTTCTTTTATATTCGATATTTATTGAATTTTTCAAGCCAAGTTACTGATAGAAACCACAAAATGGTACTCTTAGATAGCAAATCAAAGGAGGAATATAGATATGAATTCAAACAAAGACATTTTTCCAAATACAAACTTAGAGTAACATCCTCAACTATAGTGGAGTAGGAAAAATAACTAAATATAATTCCAAGAATAGCATCAAAATGCATAACTAAACAGCACCATATTACTTAATAATCAGATAGTGTGTTTTTTAATATTTCTATGCATGATGCTGATCTTACAAATATCCAAAATTAAAGTAATTAAATTCAGTAATGCCATGGAATTTGAATGTGGTACTAAATAAATTCAATTTAACATTCACTAATGTTATTTTCTGTTTTGGTTACTCTTTAATTATATATGTTTCATCTCTTTGTAGCCTCTGCTGTTGGGACACGACCTAAGAGACCCACCGCTACTAAGAGGTAGCAGTATTTAGTATGTGCACTGCTGGATCAAAAACTTGTAAACTTTCTCTGGAACTTAAATAAGTATCTGACACTAGTGTTTCAATGCATAAGGATGCAGAAAAACATTGAAGGAAAGTTGTCTTCAGCGAATGAGGCCCAGCCAGCGCTGGTACAGAATTATGTGGATTTCCGTCTTCGAAGAGGAGTTAAGATGGAGAAGGGTAGCTTACCTGTAATGAAGAGAGCCAAAGCAAGACTTACGTAGAAATGCTGTGTTCTAGGACTGTGTGAGTAAGATAGGGAAGAGTAGAAGGAAATATAAATATTTGTGTTGTCCTGATGTGACCAAATTATGCTGGTAATGTTTATAGTTTGTCTGGTTTTTTTACACCTCAATTTTTTTCTGTTCCTTTCTATGTCTCTTGTTCAATCAGAAATAAGGCTGGGATCTGGAGTACAAGCCCTCTCTCACAACTAATAAAGGAATTTTCCCCCTATTTCATATCCATGTCCTCAGTATATCTAGTTTGGTCATTACCAGGGCAGTCCAGAACCTGGAACCATGCCTGCATTAGCGAATCCTGCAATCATGGTACCCTGAATCTGGTTGTTAGGTGTTACCCTCTTAAGCACTGGCTGTCTCTCCCTGGAATTATAAACACTGCCTCTTTCCCAGACCCTGCTGCCCAAGGAGGTGAAGGCTTGATGCAGGATCAACATGGGGATCTTCTGCATGGAATTGCACAGTCCTTTCTACCAGAGGCACTGGACCAGTCTTATTTCGTAGTATTATGAAGAACTGCATAAAAGTAAATCATAGTTACTCACCTGTAACAGTGATCTCTGGGAACAGCAGAAATTTAGTCTTCACATATGGGTATCGTCGGTACCGATGGAGCCTGCGCGGGAACGCTCCCCATCGTCCAATAGGAAAGTTTTTGGGAGCATCCCACAGTGCCTGAGTTCTGCCTTCCTGCCTTTCCCAACTGTCCCTCTCCAGTTGAGTTTATAGCTGAGACAAAAGAGAGAGGGAAAGAGAGATACAACTCCTAGGGGTGGTGGGTGGGTTGTGAAGACTAAATTCCTGCTGTTCCCGGAGATCACCTGTTACAGGTGAGTAACTATGCTATCTCCAGGAACAAGCAGGAATGTAGTCATCACATATGGGGACTCCCTAGCTGCAGATGCCAGGGAGAAGACCCCAGAAGTTGTGTGCCCTTCTGAAAGGGCTCCACTCCCCCCCCCCCCCCCATGGATCACTGGCATCCTACCAGGGATGGTGGGTAGGAGTTCATTAAGTATGGACCAGGTGTTGAAGAACAGCCTGACCAAACAAGGCATCCCGGCGGGAGTCCTTGTCTAAGCAGTAATGGGCTGTGAAGGTATGAACCAAAGCCCAAGTAGCTGCTCGGCAGATGTCGTCGATAGACACAGAGTGAAAATGAGCCGTAGAGGCTGACATGGCCTTCCAGAGGAAGGTTTTTATTCTCATATGCAAAAGATATAGACTATGCAATCCAGTTGGACAGTGTTCTTTTGGAGACTGGAAGTCCCAAATGACTAGGATCAAAAGCAACAAAGAGTTGAGAGGACTTCCTATGTTGCTGTGTCCTTTGTAAGTAAAAGGCCAGAGCCCCTTTTACAATCCAAAGTATTAAGATTCCTTTCTGCATTTGAGGCATGGGGCCTTGGGAGGAATACAGGAAGGTAAACCGCTTGGTTTAAATGAAAAGGTGACACCACCTTTGGCATAAAATGTGGATGAGTCCTAAGGACTACCTTATCGTGATGGAACCTTGTATAAGGAGGATCAACCACCAATGCTTGCAATTCACTGATGCGATGTGCTGAAGTGATTGCAATAAGAAAGATGACCTTCCAGGAAAGGAATTTCAAAGAGGTAGTGGCTAATGGTTCAAAAGGCGGTTTCATAAGCTGCCCAAGAACCAAATTTAAGTCCCATGCCACCGGTAGTGGCTTAATGGGAGGCTTAGTTAAAAGAAGGCCTCTCATAAATCTCGCTATGAGAGGAAATAGGTTGCCCATTTAGATGCTTGAAAGAAGCTGCAATAGCACTCAAATGAACTCTCACGGAATTGGTCTTAGGCCCTGCATTAGACAAATGAAGAAGATACTCCAGTAATGATTCCAGAGGTATCGCAAGAGGGTTAAGACACTTCTGTGAGCACCATATGGTAAACCTTTTCCACTTGAAAGCATAAGAGCGTCTTGTGGAAGGCTTCCTGGAAGCATAAAGGATATCCTTTACCTGTTGAGAAAGGTTAAGACCGTGAAGATCTAGGCTTTCAGCAACCAGGCCATAAGATGCAGAGACTGGGGATTGGGATGCCACAGCATCCTGTCCTCCTGAGAAAGGAGATCAGGAGCAGATCCTAACTCCAGAGGTGGAGCTTGAGAGAGATATAGGAGCAGAGGGTACCGCATTTGCCGTGGCCAATGTGGAGCTATGAGAATCATATGACCTCTGTCTCTCTGAAGCTTGAACAGGGTTTTGGGAATTAGGGGAATGGGTGGAAAAGCATACAGGAAGTCCTGGCCCCAATGGAGGAGGAAAGCATCCCTGGCCTGACAACCCTGAACCGGAATTCTGGAACAGAACCGGAGAGGTTTGGCATTCAGTGGGCTTGCAAAGAGGTCTATGTCCGGGGTTCCCCAAATTTGGAAAATTTTGGCCACCTGGTCTGCATGGAGAGACCATTCGTGTGGAAGCAGAACTCGACTGAGTCTGTCCGCCCAAGAGTTTTGAATGCCTGGAAGATACACCACAAGGAGATGAATCTGATGCTCTCTGGCGAGGGCCCATAGTTGCAAAGCTTCGTTGCATAGCAACAGAGAGCCTGTTCTGCCCTGCTTCTTCATATGGAACATGGCTACTTGATTGTCCGTTTGAACTAGGACTGTCTTGTAGCTGAGCTGGGTATGGAATACTCGAAGAGCAAGGAAGATTGCTCTGAGTTCCAGGAGATTGATGTGCAGATAGGCCTCCTGTGGAGTCCAGGTACCCTGGGTAGAGAGGCCTTGCAGGTAGGCTCCCCAACCCACCTGTGAAGCATCTGTTGTTAGAGTGGCTTGGGGTGGGGATTGCTGAAAAGGAGACCCCACCAAACGTTTCTGGGGTGACTGCCACCATTGGAGGGACAAAATAAGGTGATCTGAGTTTGCTATTTTGTCTGACAGGCAACCTGATGCCTGAGTCCACTGAGAGGATAAAGTCCACGGGGCTGCCCTCATATGAAGGCGAGCATAAGGAACCACATGCACGGTGGATGCCATGTGGCCTAGCAACTGTAACATTTCTCGAGCAGTGAGGTGAGGTTTTAACACTGCTTGGGAAGCTAACTGCACAATGCGAAGGCAGCAGGCCTGTGGAAGATAGGCCCTTGTCTGTCTGGTATCCAGCAGAGCTCCTATAAACTCTAGGGACTGAGTGGGAGCAAGGTTGGATTTTGGGAAGTTTATGACAAGTCCCAAATACTGAAGGATGCGCATTGAGTGAGAAAGAGCATCCCTGGCCTCTGGCTCTGAAGGGGCTGGTCTTGTAGCTGAATAAGGGAAGATGAATATTCCTAGGGTGCGAAGAAATGCTGCCACCACAGCCATGCATTTTGTGAACAGCCTTGGTGCAGAGGCCAGGCCAAAAGGAAGAACCCTGTATTGGTAGTGCTTCCCTTGAAATAGGAAGCGAAAGAACTTTTGATGAGTTGGATGGATGAGAACATGAGTGTACGCATCCTTGAGATCTAGAGAACAAAGCCAATCCTGACTCTGAAGGTATGGCAGCAGAGTTCGCAGAGAAATCATTTTGAACTTCTCTTTGAACAGGAATTTGTTCAGTTCTCTGAGGTCTAAAATGGGTCTCTGTCCTCCTGTTTTCTTTGGAATAAGGAAATAGGGGGAGTAGAACCCTGTACCCTGTTGTAGAATGGGTACCTCTTCTATTGCCCCTTGGACTCAATCATCTGCCTAATAACCCGGTGAACCGGAAAACAGCGTTGCTCCGCTTTGAAACCTTGCAGTAAGGGATCTTCGAGCGGCTCTTGAGACATGGAGGGCAATTAAATATTCAGCGCTGCCAAAGACTGCGAAATAAGTGCCCCGAGCTCCTCCTTGCGGAACACGCGAAACACATTGGGATCTTCTCCAGGAGCAATCTCCCCCTCTTCCAGCTCCCCTAGCCAAGGATCCAAACCTGTGTCCGAGAGAAGGTCACCTTCCTCTCCTAAATGAGTCTCCTTTGCCAGGGGAGTGCCAAGATCCTCTGCAGCAAGCTTTCCTAACAGCCCTTGGGAAGACCCCTCCCCCGGGTCGTTCTGAGGCCTATCTGGCTGCTCCTTTAAATCCTGCCAGGAACCCGGAGCCACTGTAGCCTGTGCAGATTTCATCAAAAACGCCTTATGCATTGCTAAAATAAACTCGGGGGAAAAAAAAGCAGAGAAGCGCTCCTGAGCTTCAGGAGGCTTTAGCTGCATTTGAACCGCCCGTGGCATTTCTTTTGCGGACTTAGACTTCCTTTTGCCGTGTTTTTGAGGCCCCGCAGCAGACACCGAGGGATCTCCCAAAATGGCGGCCGTTCCCACCGTTTCTGACGGCAGAGAAGGCCGCTCAGCCTCAGCCGATTTGATTTCCATGCGGTCCAGAGTCCTAAGGCCTACACGAGACACCGTCCCGATCTCCCCCAAAGCCCACGGCGCCAAAAGAATGTACTCACGCCCCCCCCCCCCCGGAGGACCTTCGATACGCGCAAGTGCCCGGAGTTACCTGAGCAGCCTCGCTGCGCCCGTAGGCTCCGGAGAGCTGAAGGCAAGAGCGCCGTTTTTCTCCCGCTCCCCCGCTGCTAGCGGTAGAAGAGAAAAGGCGGCGGCTTTGACTGGAGGGTGATTCCCGAGGCTCTCAGGATCAGAGCTCCCAAAAATTCAAATGTGTTTGTATGCCCCCCGAGAAGGCAGGCTCTGCCCCCTCGTGCTGCCCCCACCCGGTCCCACAAGATCGCCGCTGTGGAATTAGAAGACCGTAAGCAATGAATGGTGCAGCTAAGGGGAATATAGGAGCCTCAGCCCTGCTAGAGCCTGCTCACTGTCCGCCGTCTCTAAAAAAAAATAAACAAATCTTTCACTTTAACCAGGAGCCTGTCAGCACGTCGTCCTGTTCAGCTGCTGGGGACTGAAAGACTGGAGTGCTGGCTTCAGGAGGAGGAGCTTAAGCTGTCAGCAAAACTTCTAGTATGTCAGTCCTCAGCTGCTGGACAGGATTGACAACCCTAGCGTTCCCTGGACTGGCCCGGAGAAGCGATTAGGAAATGAAGTTGAGTGGTGGATGACAGGCATAAGTAAAGAGCTGTGGAAGAGAGGGTAACAAAAGGAAGAGAGAAGCTGAGAAGAGAAATGGGAGGGTAAGGCATAGAATGGTAGGGATCAGACCCAGGAAGCAGAAAGACCAGATATGGAGATGATAGGGATGTAGAGAAGGATGAATCCAGGGTGCTAGTGTAGCAGGATGGAGAGGAGAAAGGAGATCATGAACATATAAGAAATAGTGTCAAAATGAAACTAAAGAGAAGCAGAAGTAGGCAGAAAAAAAGAGAGGAAGAGAAAGCATTAATCTGAAAGAAACAAACAAGGGAGTGAGAAGTGAAACAGAAAAAGAAAAGCACCAGAAAAAATGGAAGAAGAGAAGATGGAACCAAGAGAGAGGAAAAAATAGATAAGGATAGACATCAAACTGGGACACATTGCTGGGAAATTGTTTATTTTAATTTTGGATAGGATTTCTTACCTTAATTTTTCTGGACTAGGTAGTAGGCCTGTGGTATGGTGCTCCCAGAGGTTGGGGTGGAAACAATTGTTAACTTCCTTATTCATGCTTGTCACAGGTGTAAATAAGATTTTACTGAAGGGACTAGCGAAAGGGGAAGAGGCCATGCCAAGTGATGTAAACTTCCCCCTCAAAAAGTGCTCTTTTCTTGACAGTTCTGCAACCATCAAGGTCTAAAATTATAGAAAGTAAATACAATCAGGCAAGTGGTTGTATATCCCACTGTAAACTTTCTTTTTAAATATATATCTATTTGATCAAATTGTAAAGATGATTCACAGCTGAAAAGCAATAATTAAACAAAGACTGAAAATGATTTGTTAGAACCTGAAGATTTTTGCACCATAATAAAATGGAGACTGTGGTACTAGAGTGTAAAACGCATTGTAAGAAAAATAAACCTTCCAAGTGGAAAAAAAGGTGCATGATATTTACTTTGTACTGATGGTGTACACAACAGTGTTTAAGGTAAATAAATGGTAACACAAATCTCAGATTTACATTTGTTTGGCTTCCAGAACATTCTAAGGCAAAAGCTTTCACTTGGACATCATATCTCTCGGCCTAGCTGCAGCAGCTCTTCTCTGCCATGGTATGGACCACAACAGATTCTCCCCTCCTGTAAATGTTTGTTCAAGAAATTGGTCCATTCTTGGTCCTGAGCAGATTGTAAAGGAGCATGAGCCTATGATGTGTGTTAGCTTAATCCCTCCCTCATGCCAGCTGCTGTTTCATTTCGAACCAGGATGAGCTATGACAAAAGCATCACATCACGGCAACTTGGCCGCAGTGGGCAGGCCAATATAAATAGGTATTGCCTGGAACCAGAAAGACCAGGGTTCAAATCCCACTGACACTCCTTGCAGTCTTGGGCAAGCCACTTAACCCTCCATTGCCTCAGGTACAAACTTAGATTGTAAGCCCTCTGAGGACAGGCAAATAACTACTGTACCTGAATGTAATTCACCACGAACTACCACTGGAAAGGAGTGAGTTAAATAAAATAAATAAATAAATAAATAAATTTCAAACCATCAATTTGACACTTCAGGTATATAGGAACTAAGAGCAAAGTGTTACTAGTTTTGATCAGGGTGAAAGGGTGGGGTTCATGCAGATTGTTGCACTGAAGTGTGTGTATTCAGAAGAAATTTGGAGGTGGACTGGAAGGAACACTGATGTATTGAAATAGAGAACTAAGTTCAAGAAGGAGATTTGATGATAGAGCCAGTGTAGATGGAGAGACCTTACAGAAAACTCTCAATGTGATAACCTTGCCAGACCCGGGATAATTGTTCTACTTTCCTGAGATAAAGAAAGAGAATGGTTGAAAACTATAAAAGCACATCAATAAAGATTCAGAAATAAATGTTTAAGCAAGTCTAAAAAAAAACTTTCCTGTACTGTACACTCAATATGGTTATTTCATACACAAGTTGTCAGTAGGATTTAGAACATTGAAAACAACTGGAGGAAAAAGAAGTCAATTGCCACAAGATGCTATCAGGATTCTGCTGATCTATTAAAAGAAGAAACTAAGAGGCAATATTCAGTCAAATGGATAAGATGTCCATGTATCTTTATAATCCGCCAGACATTCCATATATGTCTGACTGTTGAACAATTAGTCATTACTTTATATGAATAATGTATCTGTATAAAGTTAGGCCTACAGTTAGGTTTGAACAGATAAGTATTTGGAGCAGAGAGCTTTTAATTTAAATTCAAAATGCAGTCAGGGCCTAATATCGGCAGAGAGCTTTTAGTTTAAATAGAGAACTATTAATTTAAATTTAAAACCCATGACCTAGTATTAACAGATAGTTTTTTGTTTAAATCAAATCAGACTATAGCTTAGCATGAAGGAAGAATAAGGGAAATATTCTTTGAGTAGAAATAAATAAATTGTTTCTAGAGACCTTTACAAAGAGGCCTTCCACTTCCAGTGATGTCACCAACCCTCATGGATGGCTGAGTAAGAGCTCTGCCAGAGAAACCCACAAATAGTTGGAAAAAAACCCCAAGGGGTGAAAAAATACCCCAAAACAAACACTCAAACCACAACCAACAAAAGGGGAAATGACGGTGACCCGTAAAATAAATGCAGACTTACGAGAGTTTGTATACTCAGGCCTACGCAGTGAACATAAAGAAGGGGAAAAAGTTGCAGGAGACTCCGCTGTGGGGCACGAGGAAGAAGAGCCGACTAATGTGACAGACCTGCTAAAGGGCAAGGGAGCAGTAGTACAAAGATCTAAAGAAGAACTGCACTCAGAAATGGCGGGGTTCAGGGCAGATATGGAGGCAGGCATTACGGGGTTTCGCACCGATGTACAAGACCTGGGTAAACAGGTAGAAGATGTGAAAGGGCAAGTGGAGGATATGCAGGGCACTGTGAGTGACAAAGACAGTCAAGGCCCTAGAACTGTCTAGAGAGCAAATAGAGTTCAAGCTTGAAGATCTAGAAAATTGGGTAAGATGCAATAACCTAAGAATAAAAGGTGTTCTGGAAAACTAGGAATACAGTAATGTGAACAAACAGCACGGGAAATCTGAAAAGCTGTATTGGCTGAATCAGAGGAAGGAACAGATATGCTGGAGATTAAGATGGATTGAGCACTGGGTCCTAGAAGGGGGAGGCCCCCTGATTTATAATTATATGCCTCCAAGACTATAAGCTTAAAGAAAAAATAGCCACAAGCATGAGAAGAACAAGACAATTCAAATGGCAGGGGCATACTGTGGCAATTTATGCGGATTTGGCTACTGCTACACTGCAGCGCAGGAGAGCTTGGCAAGGATACACAACAAGGCTTCAGGAAGAGAATATAAAACATAAATGACTGTACACTGCAGGTATTGCTTTCACTATTAATGGAGTTACAAAAAGAGCAATTACAGTGACCCAGCTGGTAGCAGCGTTAAAAGAAGCAGGAATCACCCGCATTCCAGAGATAGAAGACTCAAGGAGGCCAAAGATAGGGAAGACAGCAGTGTGGCAAAAAGTAGAAAACAAAGAGAAGAAAAGTAAACGCAGACTCCAAAAAAAAAAAAAGACATCGGACAGTTGAGAGCATCTTTGAACATCAAATTGTGCACAGGGTGAAGTAATGGACAGTTTCAGAGATAAGTAGGGGGGATGAGAGAGGAAAAATTGATAACCAGAAAGGTAAAAGGTATGAGAGATGAATAAGAAGGGGCATTAATAATAATGAAGATGGGAGAAGGATGAATGGAAGGTATGAATGCGATATAAGGTTTAGATAAATAAAAGTAACAGAGAAATTAATTGGGGGGTTGTTAGAATCTAGGATCTTCATACTTCTAGATGACACTGCAGCAGGGATGTGCCAATCAACATCCAGCATATTGAAATCACCTATCAGTAGCACTTTGGCTTTCCTGGCAATGCTGTGTATGTCTTCTATTAAATCTCCATCCACTTCTCCCTGTGAGAGGAGTCTGTATATCACGCCAATGCAAATTGGATTTCTCTTTCCCTCTTTCTAGTTTAGCCCACAGTGCCTCTTTTCTCCCTTTTAAGCCCTGTAATTCTAGAGCTTTAATAATATTTTTTTTAGATATAGTGACACTCCTCCCTTTCTTCCTACCCTATCCCTCCTGAATAAAGTATAACCTGGTATAATTACATCCCAGTCATGGTTGTCTGTGAACCAGATGTTGCCCCTTTTACCAATTTCCATAGAAGTATTTAATGTTTTACTTACCTGGGGAGGCATTCTTCACCCATCCTCAATGAATCTAGTTTAAAGCCCTCTTCAGTAGGTTAGCCAGTCTGCTGCTGAAGACACTGACTTTTCTTGGACAGATGTCACCATCTCTTCTCTGCAGCCCTTGGAACAGCATCCTATGGTCCAGGAAATCAAAACGCTCTCCATGACACCATCCAGACAACCATACATTTAACTTTACCCTCAACAGGGAGGATTGAAGAGAACACTACCTGCACACCTATCTGCTTCAAGATCTGTCCCAGAGCCATGAAGTCACTTTTGATACACTCAGAGGGATACCTAGCAGTATCATTGTACAGACATGGATGAGCAACATCTGGTAATATTCAGTAGGTTTGATGGGTCTCAACAAACTCTCTATAACATCTCAGATTTTGGCACCTAGCAGACAGCACACCTCTCTGGACATCAGGTCTGGTCAGCAGATAGACGCCTCAGTACCACTCAGAAGAGAGAGAGAGTCACCAACCACCACTACCCTTTGCTTCTTTGTGGTCACTGATTCTGCAACTTTGGAGTGCCCGAGCTCTGTTTTTCCCTTTCTTGGGATGCTTTCACTTCCTCCACTTCCAGGGCTGCATAATGGTTCTTCAATTCAAGGGCTGGAGGAGTTGTATCAGTGATTCTGCAGGCCCTGGTGACTTGTGTCCTACTTTCTTCATTCTGTAGGTTCCCATCTTCACCTCTGTCAGAGAGCTTGGATGTTTCAAGAAGCATCTCATCATTGTACTTCTATCCCTAATGCTTCTCGGTCTTGCCACCTCTTCTCTGAGTTCCTCCACTTGTTTTCTGAGAGCTTCATCATGCAGCATCCTGCACGTGGAACCAGTTCTTCAACTGGCATTGGGATCTCTGTCTGAACAGAGAGAGAAGCTGTAACAGGGGCAACCGCTTTGGCTATATGATTTTTCCCAGCCATTTTTCAGTTGGTGGAGCTTTGGTACCTGTTGAAGTAAAAGAGACTTACCAAAGTCCTTGCCTGTTCCTCAGCTGTCCTTTAAGAGAAAAAGCAGTTAACTTATTTTAAGTGTGTTCTAGCAGTGCTGTTCTACGTCCCTGTGTGTAGCTAATTGGGGAGTTGCCCTATAAAGCAACGCTGCTTACATGGGGTGGATTGGACATAACAAACGAGTGAAATTTAAATTTCAAAAGAATGACAACCACCCTACAATGAATTCAACTAATCAGATAGTCATGCAGCTCAACCAGTACTATCCTCACGTGGACATCAATGAACATACGAGATGCCAGATGATGCAAATCAAAATAAACTGACGACACTGAACTACGACAAACCTATGTACGTTTAGAAGACATAGCAGATGCGAGATCACAAGGGCAGGAAAAGCAGCGGCATAAGGAAAAAATGACAAAGGAGTGAAAATTAAAAAAAAAAATTGACAAAGGAAGAAAGCATTCAGGTAATCATGGAATAAATCCATTCAACAAATGCTGTCATCGTACGCCTTACAAGAAATCAGCATACAAAGAAAAATCATCACAAGCACCACAAGCAAGCATAATCGAGAACAATTTAACTTAAAACTTTCAACTCCATTAACGGATGACTTTCAGTTTGTTAGATCACAAATAGGAAAGGGCAAACTGGCATATAATGGATACATTTACCGACAGCAATGAACACGAACAAATAATCACTATTTCCGGTACAATGACAAACTGTAATGTTCTGCAACCCTCCGTGGTGCGACAACATTTAACACCCTTGGAGGTTCACTTTCAGAGCGTAAAAAACACAATCATGCCCCACTGAAAGGAAGACTAGAGGCTGTACAATCTATAAATTCAATCGGAAATGTAGCCAAAACTACCACATCTGCACCAGCAGCAATTGTACAAGGAATAATACAAAACTTTGGGGTTGACATTTCAATAGAAATGCCTTCTACAGCCACAGTAAGACAAGTGATTCATCGTATCAGAAAAAAGGTATTTCCAACTGAACCAAAGCATGCCACTGATGTAGAGATTCCAAACCATTTGAAGATAACACAGTCAGGGGAAAGACATTTCCTTTTATTTGATAAGAGAATAAATTTTGAAAAAAAAAGATCATGAAAACAATGAAAGGATCATTACCTTTGATACTGAAGAAAAAGAGTAGTTACTCACCTGTAACAGGTGTTCTCCAGGAGCAGCAGGAATCAGTCCTCACTTATGGGTGACGTCGGCGCCGACAGAGCCCTCGCGGAGCAATTTTCCCCAGCTTTCGCAGAAAGCCTTTGGGCATTGCAGCGCGCATGCGCGGTCCCCTTCCCGCCTAGGGATGCCATCTTGCTCAGTCTGATGACATAGCGGCAAGACAGCAAAAGTTAGCAAAAACATGCAAAAAGAATGACTGCAACTTCGAGGGGAGGAGGGAGGGTAGTGAGGACTGATTACTGCTGCTCCTGGAGAAACACCTGTTACAGGTGAGTAACTACTCTTTCTCCAGGACCAAGCAGGAAGTCAGTCCTCACTTATGGGACTCCCAAGCTTAAGGCTACCGGAGACCTCAAGCCTAAAAAGAGCTCCCTGAGGCTCAACAGTACAGAGGGAAGGAATCTTCTCTGAATACGCATCCGGCCGGTAGCCAACGCCGGGGCCGGAGGGTAGGAGTTGCCTAAACCTCAAAGAGATTGTGGAGGACTGCCTGACCGAAAGCACTGTCCCTGCGGGACTCCCTTTCCAGGCAGTAATGAGCCGCAAAGGTCTGATCTGAAGACCAAGTAGCGGCCCGGCAGATGTCTGCCAATGGAACAGAGCGGAGGTGAGCCACAGACGCGGCTTTCGCCCTGACCCGATGTGCCGTGACACGACTTTCCAAGGAGAGACCGGCTGCCCCGTAAGTCCAGGCGATACAGTCGGCCACCCAGACGGACAGAGTACGCTTAGAGACAGGTACCCCCAACCGATTGGGGTCAAACGAGACGAAAAGCTGGACCGCTTTTCTATGCTCTCGCGTACGGTCAAGGTAGAAGGATAAGGCTCTTCTACAGTCCAGGGTATGCAGCACTGTCTCAGCTCAGCTGGTGTGCGGCCTGGGAAAGAAGGTCGGAAGAACCACCTCCTGGTTGATGTGAAAGTGGGAGACCACCTTTGGAAGAAACCTGGGGAGGGTCCGCAGGACTACCCTATTCCTGTAGAACCTAGTGTACGGGGGCTCCGACACTAGGGCTTGTAGCTCACTCACTCGCCTCGCGGAAGTGAGGGCTACCAAGAAGAGAGTTTTCCAGGAGAGGAAACGAAGAGGGCAGGTAGCCATGGGCTCAAAAGGTGGGCAGGTAAGCCTTTGCAGAACCACGTTGAGGTCCCAGTCAGGGGCTGGGGGGCGCAACGGAGGCTTAAGTAGAAGGAGGCCTCTGAGGAAACGCGCCACCAAGGGGTGCGAAGAGAGAGGCTGGCCTTCAACCGGTGAATGATGTGCAGAGAGAGCACTGAGGTGGACTCTGACAGAGTTGGATTTGAGACCTAGATCGGATAGGTGAAGCAAATATTGCAGTACCACCGATACTAAACAAGCGAAGGGGTCCTCAGCTCGCTGAGAACACCAGACCGAGAAACGACGCCATTTGAGGGCGTAAGATTTCCGGGTGGAAGGTCGCCGAGATGCTAGGACGACGGCTTCCACCTCCGGGGGTAGCAGAAGCGGAGCTAGGACTACCCTTTCAGCAGCCAGGCCATCAGGTGCAGAGCCCGGATGTTGGGGTGCAGAAGAGTTCCCTGATCCTGAGTCAGGAGATCGGGCTGAAACCCCAGAGGGAGAGGGGTTCCACCGCCAGCTGTAGAAGCAGAGGGAACCACGGTTGTCTCGGCCTCCGGGGCGCTACCAGGATCACGGAGGCCCTGTCCTGGACAACTTTGAACAATGTCCGGGACACCAGTGGCGTGGGAGGGAAGGCATACAGCAGACCCGTGGACCACGAGATGAGGAAAGCATCCGGCGCTACTCGAAGAGGATGAGGGTGCCGGGAGCAAAACCTGGGGAGCAGCCTGTTCAGGGGACTGGCAAACAGGTCCACGGTGGGAGAGCCCCACCGGAGGAAGATCTGCTGAACTTCCATTCGTGTGGTAGCAGGATCCGGCTCAGCTTGTCCGCCAGGCAGTTGTCCTGCCCTAGCAGGTAAACCGCCTTGAGGAGGATGTCGTGATCGACCGCCCAAGAGCACAGCCTCCGGGCTTCCTGACATAGAAGGAGGGAGCCCTGCCCCCCTGTTTGTTCACGTAGAACATTGCCACCTGATTGTCCGTCTGCACCAGTACGGACTGACCGAACGTTAGGTGAGAGAAGGTCCACAGAGCTAGGCGGATCGCCCGGAGCTTCAGGAACTTTATCTGCTGGGCGGCTTCCCAAGGTGTCCAAAGGCCTTGAGTGCACGTCCCCCGACAGTGCGCCCCCCAACCCAGGAGGGAAGCATCTGTCGTGAGCACCCGGGACGGCGGTGGAGACTGAAAGGGCGTGCCGAGCACTAGATTGGGCAGGTGAAGCCACCACTGCAGGGAGGAGACCAGACGGTCGGAAACCTGTAACGGGTTCGACAGCCTCCCTGTGGCCTGATGCCACTGAGAGTGAAGGCTCCACTGGGTATGTCTCATATGCAGACGGGCGTTCGGAGTGACATGGACCGTGGAGGCCATGTGCCCGAGCAACTGCAGGAACTGTCTGGCAGGGGCCGGCGACTCGCCGCTGAACCCGCCAGCTAGGGCCATGAGCCTATTGGCCCGTTCCAGAGGCAAGAAGGCACAAGCCCGCCGAGTGTCCAGCCGTGCCCCTATGTACTCGAGGTCCTGAGAGGGGAGCAAAGCAGACTTTTCGAAGTTTATGATGAAGCCCAAGTGCTGAAGCAGAGCCACCGTACGTTGGGCGGCCTGGGCGACCTCTGGAGCCGACGACGCCCGGATGAGCCAGTCGTCCAGGTATGGGAAGACGAAGAGGCCTTGAAGCCTCAGGAAGGCTGCCACCACTGCCAGGCACTTCGTGAACACCCTGGGAGCGGAGGACAGGCCAAAAGGCAGCACTCGGTACTGATAATGATTCCCTGCCACCACAAACCTTAGGTATTGTCGGTGGTCCGGATGAATAAGGATGTGGGTATAAGCCATCCTTTAGATCCAAGGAGCATAGCCAATCTCCCCGCTGGAGGTAGGGCAGGAGGGTTCCAAGGGTAAGCATCTTGAACCTTTCCCGCTGCAGGAACTTGTTGAGGTTGCACAAGTCCAGAACGGGCCTGAGGCCTCCTGTTCTCTTTGGAACCAGGAAGTACCTCGAGTAAAGCCCGTGACCCCACAGGTGTTGGGGCACTGGCTCCACCGCCCGTTCTTGAAGCAGGCTTTGCAGCTCCTGAAGGAGTACGTCCTCGTGCAGCGGGGGTCTGGAAGGCTCCCCTGGGAAGTAGAGGGGGGGCACCTGGTGAAAACGCAGGAGGTAGCCCTTGTGGACCACCTGCAACACCCAGGCATCGGATGTAATGGCTGACCACCTGTGAGCAAAGTGGGTCAGCCGACCCCCCGTGCTGGCATAGTCAAAAACCTCCACCCTGCTGGGCCGGGGCCTGCGTGGTGGGTTTGGGGGCTTTTTGCTTCCGGGAACCGTTACCCTGTCCCCTAGGCCGCTGCCCCTGAAGGGGGGTAGTGGCCTGACATTGTGGTTGGTGATGCGTATAAGCAAACATTTTCCTCGGGTAAAAAGGCTTTTTGCCCGAGCCCTTCTTCTTCTGAGAAGGGGCCGAGGACTTCCTGGAGAGGCGAGTCCTGGTGAGAGTCTCGGACTCTAGCTCCGCCGTCTTTTCGGCCATGGGTTTGCCGAAGAGGTTTTCCCCTCGGCAAGGAACATCGACCAACTTGTCCTGCACCCATGGCTCGAGGTCGGATGATTGAAGCCAAGCCTGGCGGCGAGCCCCGATGCCGGCTCCGGCTACCCGAGCCGATGCCTCGAAGCCATCATAGGCCGCCCAAGAAATGAACTTCGAACATTCTCGAATCCCTGAGGATAAGGCCTGGAACCGCTGCAAGGGTTCCTCGGAGAGATCGGCAGAGAAACCCTCAATTTCTTTCGCCAGGTCTCGGAGGTACATACCCATATACAGCTGATATGTCTGGACCCGACAAGCAAGCATAGAGCCCTGGAAGCACTTCCTACCGAGGGCGTCCAGGTTCCGGGCCTCCTTACCCGGGGGCACTCGAGCTCCTCGGCTCAGGGTTCCTCCTCCGGATCCGCAGGGAAGGCCAAAGCCTTGGCCATGCCCCTCACGAAGTCGGAGAACCGGGTATCCTCCGGGGGGGGGACCGCCTCCGAGGCGGGCGAATCGGAGGGGACGCACCGTGTCTGGAAAGAACCGGGTGACTCGTCCTCCTCCGTGTCCCAGCCCGACTCCTCCGAGGAGGAATCGAGCGGTTCTGCGCGGGCGGGGCCCGGGGACCGCCGCGGCCGGCGTCGAGGACCTCGGTCCCGAACGGGAAGCCGAGGGAGACCTAGGTCGAGGATCGACTCGAGCTCGCATGGACTCGAGGATCGACTCGGCCTCCGGGGTCGACTGGAGCGTCGACGTCCCGGTGGTCGGGGCAGATGCACTGGCGAGGCCGGTGATCCATGCCTGCTGCTGGTCCATGAAGGCAGATATACTGCGCTCCAAGGACGTCAGTCTGAGATCAAGCTCAGAAGACCCAGCAGCCATCGACTCGGGCCCGACGTCAGTTCATCCGAGGGGGAGTCCAGGAGGACTATAGCACTCACGTGTCTAGGAGACTCCACTTCGAGACGAGGAAGCTTCGAAGGCCTTTCCCCCTCCGACGGCCCGGGGTGTCGGGCCGGGCTAGGTGACCTGTCCCTCGAGGGACCGGGGTCGCCTCCCGGCTCCACCCTCGCGGGCTTCTTCTCCCGCCGGTGTTCCCGGCCAGGGGAGCCCCGCTCATAAGAACTCCGACGATGCTCCGAGCCGGAGCCACGAGGCGTCGAGGCCTCTGACGAGGTCTGCGCGGAGTCAGAGAAGATCCGATTCCTTTGCGACTGCCGGCTCCTGAGCGCCTTCGAGGACATCTTGCTGCACGGGCCGCAGCTCATAGGGTCATGCTCGGCCCCGAGGCAGCGGAGGCAGCAGTCATGCGTGTTGGTGAGAGACATGAGTCTGATATAACGATCACACTTTTTAAAACCACTGGCGGCCATCGGGGGAAAAAGAACCCCGGCAAGGTCGAAAGACCGCGCTGCCAGGGATGAAGGAAAAAAGTGGCGGGAACGCCAGTTGGAATAAAATAAAAACGTCGACGGGCCCAATAGAGGATATCGAGGCCCGGCGGGAAGAGGAACACACGAACCGAGAAAAATTTAACGTAAAAACAAATCAAAGAAATCAACTTTTCTGAGGCGATAACAGACTACGTCTGTAGGGCTCCGCGGAAAAAAGAAGACTGAGCAAGATGGCATCCCTAGGCGGGAAGGGGACCGCGCATGCGCGCTGCAATGCCCAAAGGTTTTCTGCGAAAGCTGGGGAAAATTGCTCCGCGAGGGCTCTGTCGGCGCCGACGTCACCCATAAGTGAGGACTGACTTCCTGCTTGGTCCTGGAGAATTTACGAAGACTAGCAGAATCAGACATCTGGTTTGTAGATGGAACATTCAAAACTTTGTCTTGCCTTTTCCAACAATTATATGCTATCAAGTACATGTTTTGAGAAGCATTTCCAGCAGTTTGTATTTTAATGACTAGAAAAAGTCAAACTGTATACATCCATGTTGGAAGAATTACTGTCTGCAGCAGATGAAAGAGGAATTCCATTGAATCTAAATTTTATGGTCCTGGACTTTGAATTAACATGCAAAAATGCACTTCAGCAGAATTTTCCAGACTCCAAGTATCTGGCTGTCTCTTCCACTTAGGTCAAAGTATCTACACCAAAGTATTCAGTGGATGTGTGAGTTATAATATAAGCCACTTTGATTTAATGATAAGGCGGTATATAAAAACTGTTAAATTAATAAAGAGAATATCTCCTTAAGCTTGAGGAAGCTTTCTGCACTTGCATTTTTACCTCCAGAAGAAATTCAAGGTGCCTTCCTTACTCTCTCAAACAATGCTGCTAATGAGGTTAAACCAGTGTATAATTATTTTTGAGAAACTTATGTATTAGGAAAACGAATTACAAAATGCGTAAGAGGAAGGTCACTGCGAAATCAATGAAATCACCCACCAATATTTCCACCATCTGTGGCGTGTCCATCTTCAGGTTCACAATCTTCCAGGAACAACCAACAAAATAGAAGCCTGGCACAGGCACTTCAGAACAGTTGTTGAACATTGCACATTGGAGTATATTCAATGATAAAGGAGTTCATAAAAGAAGATCACCACACAGATCAGGAAGTCGAATGACTAGTAGCAGGAACTAATATGCCAAGAAAGAAGTAATTCAAAGAGAAGAGCGACTAACCGCTGTTTTCAAATGATATGGTGAAGCATCTTTAGAAGAATACCTGCGCAGGATTGCACACAATCTGCACTATGGGACAAGCAATGAAACAGTGAGTTAAATGAGGAATAACTGAAAAAAAGTTGTTTAAAAATGATTTAAATGAAAAGATAGAACAGCTGATTCCAGAATAAGTACCGTTAACTGTAAAAGAAAAAAAGATTTTTTTTTCAAAGTTAAATTTGTTTGCATTCAGTTTAACTGAAAAATATTACCAGTAAATAATGACTTTTAACTGTGTTATAATTTAATAAATTCCAATTAATTGATTTGAAATAAATTATAACTTAACAGATAAAATACAGTTAAGTGAAATGCTTCAGTCTAACTCATTAGCAATGACTTATAGCTCTTATGAAATATAAATAAACTTATAATTCAATAGAAATAACTGTTATAAAATACACCAGCTTATGAAAAAATATGACACCTTTATCAATTGTCACTACTTCATTATTCAATTTGCAACTCTATTTTAAGGTTCATCAAGTGATTTTAATTTAAATTGTAATTAATTAAATAAAAATATTGTTTATCTCCAATTTGTCACACCATTGTAATATTCAAACAGTTTGTCGCTCCTTCATGCTTTCACTCCTTCATCCCAATATTTTTGTCACTACTTTGATATCTCAGGGAGTGGAGGAGTAGCCTAGCGGTTAGAACAATGGCTTAGTAATCAAGCAACTAGGGTTCAATTCCCACTAGCACTCCTTGTGGCCTTGGGCAAGTCACTTAACCCCCCATTGCCTCGGAAGAAAGGCCTGGCAATCTACTTCTGGTCACACTGCCAAGAAAACCCAGAAGCTTCTGGGTCGCCAGGAATCAGCATGGACTCAAAGGCACACATTGCATTGTTTTGATATCTCAATCCTTTGTGCTGTCACTTCTTAGTTATGTGAATGCACAGTCAGATGTGAATGAGCAGTCAACCGAGCAATGTCACTCCTTCATGCTGTTGCCCTTTTGTTACATGAATGCTTCGTGCTCTCATTCTGTCATTGTCACTCCTTCATTATATGAAGGCGCATCACCGCTTTGTTATGTGAATGCTTCGTACTGTCATTCCTTTGTTAGTCACTCATTCATTAATATTGTAACTCCTTTATTATTTAAATGCGTACATGCATTATTGTCTCTCCTTCGTTATGAGAATGCACATGTGTCTGGTCAACTTAGATTAGCTGTTGTCACTCCTTCGTGATTGGAATGCGAGAAATGTCTATTTTTTTCACCCTTTTGTTATGTCGTTCCTTCGTGCTGTCACTCCTTTGAAAAGAACCGCCAAGAATAGATTAAGTTCCTGAAATTATTCTCTGGGAACAAACAGGAAGTCAGTCCTCACATACGGGTGATGTCTGTGCAGAGTCCTCACAGAATCATCTCCCCAGCTTTCAAAGAAAGTCTTTAGAAGATGCCACCATGCATGTGTGGTCTCCTTCCTGCCCAAGGGTGTCATCTTGCTCAGTCTCCTTTTTTCCCCATGGAGCCCACCAGATGTGTATATGATTTCCCCAGAAAAAGTTGATTAAATTTTCAGTGAAGTGTTTCCCTTTTACTCCAGTTGTGACCAGTTCCTTTCCCACCTCAGAGCTCGCTTGCCCCGGCATCACGTCTCGTACACGTTTTGTAGTTTTTCCCTTGGCATAGATAAGCACCTTTTTTTTTCCACCACTGGTCGCTCCTCAGGTCTTCGACCTCGCTGAGGTATTTCCCCCCCCCCCCCATGGCCAGCAGCTTTAAAAAGTGTGATCGGTGCACAAAACATATGTCCCTCACTAACACACACGATTGCTGCCTCCGGTGTCTAGGCCATCAAACTCCATCAGCAGGGGAATGAGCCAACTCAGCGCTATAGTAAAACATTCAAAAACATTTAATTAAACTATCTGATAATTTCAGATTTGTCAAATTAAATCTGGAATGTTCAAAGTGTAATAGCATAACAAAATCTTTTTTGATGTTTTCCTATCTGATAATTAGGAGCTATGGCATGCAAATATTCTATAGGGTGTCTAGTGCCATAATCTGACACAATCTTTGAAATATGTTGACCAGCTTATTCCTCAACTTGGCTGGAGGACAATGGCCTGAAACAAGCTGTTCATAATAGGCATCTCTGCCCTTCTGCACCTTTCTGAGGCCATCAATGAACTTCCAGATCGTGGGATGGCACATTCCAAGTTCAGCTCGGAGGCGACAATTAGCAGCTTCAGAATGGTCATTAGAACAGAGTGCCGAGGATCACACTATCAAACAGATTCCACATAGATGGAGGAAACAGAGGAGATAGTCTGTTTCCTCTCCTATTTGGGTGACCGATATAGCAGGAAATGGAAAAAAGAGCCAAACGACGAAACCTGGAAACAGCACAAGCACAGGCAAGTCAAATGCAAGGCATTGATAAAGCAGGCAAAGGGAGAATTTGAGAAGCTTGCTGCGGAAGCAAAAACGCAAAATAAAGATTTTTTTCAAGTACATTCATAGCAAAAAACCTGTGAGAGAGTCAGTTGGTCCATTAGATGATAGAGGAGTTAAAGGGGCACTAAGAGGCGACAAGGCGATAGCGGAGAGACTGAATGAATTCTTTGCTTCGGTCTTTACTGAGGAAGATGTAGGGATGTTACCCATGACTGAAGTGGTATTTAAAGGTGTGGAAGAATTGAAGGAAATATCAATACATCGGGAAGATGTATTACAACTATTAGATAAACTGAAGAGTAGCAAATCACCTGGGCCGGATGGTATACATCCAAGGGTGTTGAAAGAACTGAAATATGAGATTGCAGACCTTTTAGTAATTTGTGAACTATCATTAAAATCATCTCTAATACCTGAAGATTGGAGGATCGCCAATGTAACACCAATTTTTAAAAAGGGTTCCAGGGGTGATCCGGGAAACTACAGACCGGTGAGCCTCACATCAGTACCGGGAAAAATGGTAGAAACCATCATAAAGAATAAAATTACTCAGCATGTAGATAGTCATGGCCTAATGGGAGACAGCCAACATGGCTTTAGACAAGGAAGATCTTGTCTTACTAATCTGTTATGTTTTTTTGAAAGTGTGAATAAACAGGTGGACAAAGGTGAGTCGGTTGATATAGTGTATCTGGACTTTCTGAAAGCCTTTGACAAGGTCACTCATCAGAGACTTTTGGCAGAACTAAAGAGTCATGGGATAGGAGGCAGTGTACTACTGTGGATCAAGAACTGGTTGAAAGTTAAAAAGCAGATGGTTGGGCTAAATGGCCAATTTTCCCAGTGGAGAAAGGTGAGTAGTGGTGTACCCCAGGGATCTGTGCTGGGTCCGTTGCTTTTTGACATATTCATAAATGACCTGGAAGGTGGAATAACGAGTGAGGTTATCAAATTTGCAGATGACACAAAACTATTTAAAGTTGTTAAAAGCCAAGAGGATTGTGGAAAATTGCAAGAGGATCTTGATAAATTGGAAGACTGAGCATCAAAATGGCAGATGAAATATAATGTGGACAAGTGCAAAGTTATGCACCTAGGGAAGAACCACCCAAAATATGGTTACACAATGCAAGGTTCCACATTAGGAACCACCACCCAGGAAAAAGATTTAGGCGTCATTGTGGATAACATGTTAAAACCCTCAGCCCAGTGTGCAGCAGCAGCCAAGAGAGCAAATAGACTGCTAGGTATCATAAGGAAAGGAATGGAAAATAAAACAAAAGATATTATAATGCCTCTGTATCGTTCCATGGTGAGACCGCACCTTGAATATTGTGTGCAATTCTGGTCGCCGTATCTTAAAAAGGATATAGCGTTATTAGAAAAGGTTCAGAGAAGAGCCACCAAAATGGTAAAGGGGATGGAAGGATACTGCTATGAAGAAAGGCTAAAAAGGTTAGGGCTCTTTAACCTGGAAAAGAGACGGCTGAGGGGAGATATGATAGAAGTCTATAAATTAATGAATGGAGTGGAACGGGTAAATGTAGATCGATTGTTTACGTTATCAGAATATAGAAAGACTAGGGGACATGCAATGAAGCTACAGGGTAAACTATTTAAGACTAATAAAAGAAAATATTTTTTCACTCAACGTGTAATCAAACTCTGGAATTTGTTACCGGAGGATGTAGTAAAGGCTGTTAGTGTAGCTGGGTTTAAAAAAGGTTTGGACAAGTTCCTGGAGGAAAGGTCCATAAACCATTATTAAGAAGGGACACAGGATATCAATGCTTGACCCAGTACAAGCATTGCGGAACCTGTGTCTTTTGGGGAAACTGCTAGGTACGTATGATCTAGATTGGCCACTGTTGGAAACAGGATACTGGGCTTGATGGACCTTGGTCTGACCTAGTATGGCATATCTTATGTTCTGTCCTCGAACCAGCTGAGCAGAGGATGAAGTTCTTCAGGCAGGTGTCCTTCCAGAGCAGCAACAATTTCCCAAGTCTGGGACAGGCATAAATGCTAAGGCCACAACCATTTTGGCTTTAAGGGTGAACTCCGTAACATGTCGCATTGTGGAACAGAACCTTTCAACGCCAAATGCTTCCTCATGTTCTGAACCAGGTGGAAAAAGCAGCCTTTTAAAGTTCGCCCTTAAAGCCAAAATGGATGTTCCAGATTTCATTTGACAAATCCAAAATTATCAGATTGCTTAATAAAATGTTTTTGGATGTTTTACTATTGCACTTTTTTGACATTTCCAAATTTCACCTCATATGTGAACAGTAATGGGTCTTGGACAACTCAGCGCACTACACTGAGTTGGCCCGGGCTGAGTTGTCCTAGACACGTCAGTAGAAGCACGATAATATCATCAAAAGGTCAGAGTCTGCCCCAGAGCCCCCGGTGACTCCATGCTCTAGGGCCCCATCCAAATCTCAGGAGTCATACAGTAATCCCTCAGCTACCGATCGGGGCCGCAGGGCCTCCGACGGGTTCCCCAGAGCACAAATAGAAGAAGAAAAAATCATTCAGCAACTACTCTTGGAACATGGACAAGCCCCACACTAGGTCCTGCAGCCCACACATAGAACCCGAGGAGTAAGAGTGGCAGTGGCCAGCCAAGGTCCCCCGGAAGGATTCGGAGACTTCTGGCGATTGGCATCGGACACCCAAGGACATCCTCGTCAAGGACTCCCTCTCCTTGCCGACACCGGACCGGGTAACCCCGATGTCCGGTTTGAAGACAGTGACACTTCCTGAGTGGAAAACCAGGCTGGTAGCCTTGGAGCGCAGTTTGTCTACCTTCCTCACCTCGCAGCAAACATCAGTGCCCAGCTCCACCAGCAAATCCACCCAGACCAACAGGACCTTGACATTAAGGACTTCCCCGGTTGCTGAGCAGATTTTCATGAACCCACCGCTTCGTGTCGATCCTCGGCAGAGGTCTCGATCATGATCCCGCTCATCAGGAATGAGATCCTCACAGGCAAGTGCTTGCAGCTCTCGCCATGAAGCTGCTGTGACCCATTGCCCCCCTCCCAGGTCCTGCCCCACAGGCCCAACCCGGCGCTGAATCCTCAACTGACTACTCCGACTGGGAGTCTGAGGATGAGACATCACTGGACACTCGCAAACACTGCAATATCCTGTCAGTCCCGTCTACTCCAGGGACCCGGCGTCGGTCACCGCCCGAGGAGACTTCGTTCCTCGACTTCGTGCAGGACATGTCAAGGGCACTGGCCACCTCCACGGAGTTGGAGGACGATTTTCGCACAGAGAAGCTAGAGATTCTCTAATACGACTCCCTGCCGAAGGAGGCACTGACAATTTCCATCCCTGCCATCCTCGAGAGACTTCTCCTCTGCATGTGGGAGATGCCAGCATCGGTGCCCATAGTCAGCCATCTTCTCGATGCAATGTACCGGACTCAGGCGAGGCCCCGGATTCAGGAAGCTGCAGTTGCCCCATAACTCCACGGTAGTGGGGTCAACTCGAGTCAGAAGAACCATTCTTTGGTGAAACCGGGTAGGCAGGCCCGTACCCTTGACGTCCTCAGTAGGAAGTGCTACCAGGGCTTGATGCTTGCCTGCTGGATTCAAACATACCAGCTCTATATTGGCATGTACCTTTGGGACTTGATGAAGGAGCTCACCGGGTTCTCTGCTGGCCTCGGGATGATCACCTCCAGAGATTCTGGAACTTGACTCAGGCGGCCTACCATGGCTTTGAGTCAACCGCGAGTATAGCTGCCATAGGCATCGGTGCCCGACGCCTGGCATGACTGCAGTCGTTGGATCTGGAGCACTAGATGCAGGACAAGCTCATCGATGTCCCATGCCAAGGAGAGAATCTCTTTGGCAAACCCATGGCAGAGAGAGCTACAAAGATGGGAGTCCAAGTTCCTTATGAGGACTCGATTCTCCAAAAAGACTGCTACCCTCCCCAGGAAGAAAATCCAGAGGAGGGGTCAGGCTTAAGCTTCTCTTCAGGGCCACCATGCCAAAAGATAAGGTCAGGGCCCCCACAAGCAGGACCCCAAGCCCCCAGTACCAGCTCCAGTACAGCCTGGGGGGAGCTTTTGACTCCCAAGGTATACCTCTCCACCCTTAGGTGGTCAGCTGCCCACAGGGGACGTTTGGTCTACTTCGCCCACCAGTGGCCTGCCATTATCACCACCGATGCTTGGGCACTCCAGGTAGTCAGAGAAGGCTACCTTCTCCACCTGGATCAGATGCCTCCCCCATTCTTCCTAGGAGAGCCCTCTCGGAGTTCCCTGCAGTAGACTCTGCTACTGCAGGAACTTGCAGATCTTCTCATGTACAAAACCGTGGAACTAGTACCCCATCACCTGTAAGGGGTTCTACTCACGATACTTCCTATTCCCAAAATGAACCGGGGGCCTAAGGCCCATCCTAGACCTGTGAAATCTAAACAAATTCCTGGTGCGGGAGAAATTCAGGATGCTCTCCCTTGGAACATTGCTGCCATACCTCAAGTAGGGAAACTGGCTATGATCCTTGGATCTAAAGGATGCGTATACCCACATCCTCATTCATCCCAGCCACAGGCAGTACCTCAGATTCATGATCGGGGGCGACCACTACCAGTACAAGGTGTTACCCTTTGTTCTAGTCTCCACACCTAGAGTCTTCAGCAGTGGTGGCAGCCTTCTGTCTCCAGGGTGCCTTTGTCTTCCCCTTTCTGAAAGATTGGCTTGTAAAAGCATGGTGGCCATCCTCCATACATTGGATTGTAAGAGGGCCCTGTTCTTCTACTTGCCATGTACCCAGGGCCACCACAAAGCCTCCCAACGTTTTGTCTCCTATGGCTCCAGTTGGCTGGGAGTCAGTAACCAAGTGAACCCTATCCACCTGGGTGGTAGACTGTTTTGCCCTTGCCTACGAACAGGCAGGGCTCCCTCTTGAGCGCCGGGTTATGGTACACAGCATCAGGGCAATGGTGACCTCAGTTGCAAACTTGTGCTCTGTCTCATAACAGACATCTGCCAGGCTGCCACTTGGTCCTCAGGCCACATCTTCGCAGCTCAATACTGCCTGGAGAGGGAGTGCCAATGGGACAGTGCCTTCAGCCAGGCCATACTCCGTAATCTCTTTGGGGTCTAGGCAACGCCTGCCCTCCTTGTTCAGGTTACCAGAGTGATGGTTCTCTCTGGATACTAGGGTCTTTTCAGAGTCTGCCTTCGGACTCACGTGCCGCTGCTCACAGCTTGACCATGGTTTTCTACAGGTTCTCGGTAGCTTGTAGCTAGAGTCCCATATGTAAGGACTGACTTCCTGCTTGTTCCTGGAGAAAGTGTAGTTACTCACCTGTAACAGGTGTTCTCAGCAGGAATCAGTCTTCACAACCCTCCCTTCTCCCTTTGGAGTTGCTGTATATTTTTGTCAAATTCTTCTGTCAGCTCTAGCTATGTCATCTGATTGAGCAAGATGGCATCCTTGGGCAGGAAGGAGACCACACATGCGTAGTGGCATTCCCAAAGGTTTTCTTTGAAAGCTGGGGAAATGCTCAGTGCAGGCTCCATTGGCGCTGTCACCCATATGTGAGGGTTGATTCCTGCTGTCCCTGGAGAACATATGTTACAGGTAACTACGCTTTATACTTACTACTCTAAATTTATACCATAATTTGGCATGTATATAGCAACTTTCAATCAAATGAAAGTTAATAGGTTGTAAAGTGCATGCTCCAAGCACGGCACAAAGGTGTGTTTCCTCAAGAGGGTGGGTGGCTGGCTGGTTGGTTGGTTTTAGTTAGGGTATGTGTTAATTGCATTTGTATTGGGTTGCTTTGTGTGTGAATGACTAGGGGTGTCAGTAAGTAGTGAAGGTATGGCTACTGCAGACTGACTTTCTATCTCTGTCTCCCACTTCAGCTGCTGACCCTCAGCAACAACTACTGTCACTGCAGACTGGATATGCTTTGACTTTTCTCTCTCTATTTCTGTCTGCTCACACTTGCCTCTACCTGCTGACATCAGTGGCTCCAACGTTTATGTGTGGGCTGGTTGGGCTCAGATTGAGGCTGCTCCTTTATCCATTCCCTTCTGTCTGCCTGCTGTCTTCTCACTGGTTGAGCAGGGACCCTCAGAGTCAGAGGGGACAGGTGGAGAAGCACTAAAAGCAGATGGGGTTGCAGCACATAATGCCTGGGGCTAGAACTGCAGATGCACAGGGAAGAGGAGAAGGAAACTGAGCAAGGCTGCTTCTATCTGCTTCCTCTCCATGTACCTGCCTACTCCAGAGAGCTGAGAGGTGGATGTTATTATTCAAGGAAAGTCTTCTTAGCGAGTCTCCATTGCAAAGCAAGGTATTTCTTTGGCTCTTGAATACAAATTCTCTGCTTGAGAGCTCTAAAAGGTGGCTTTTTTTATATTTAATTGCTAACTTTTTCTGCCCCATTGCCTAGTGAATTGTACCTTTATTGCAAAAGGTGTATCTTTGTGTTCTTAAGCAAAGCTTTTTTCTACTTTTATAGTTTTTTTTTTCTTCTCTTGTAGCCCTTAGGTTTAAAGGTTGTGAGCAGCGGTTGTTTTAGTCATTGCCTTTCGTTGGGGTTAGATCCCTTCCTTCCCACCTCAGCTCCCACCCACCCCACGTTAATATTCTTGCTATATAGGGCAACTCACCAATTAGCTTGTTAGCAAAGACAACAGATTTTATTTATTGGTTGGTAGGCAAAATCCAGAAAGTAAATAGTTCCACATTTGGATATCTACTAAAAGTAAACAGTTTGATAGCCTCATATGCATATCAGAATTTAGTGCTGTAAAATAACAGCTGTTTGGCAAGCTGGCAGGGCTACATACAGATACATAGAATGGAGCTGTTATTACACACACAAAAGTGGCTAGCTACTTTTTCTTTGAGGAAAATGTAGGGACTTTTGTAGGTTTTTCTGGATTTTCTTCAACAGGTACTAAAGCTCCAACAACTTGACTATGTCTGGGAAGAATCTTGCCCCTGTTACAGTTTCTGCCTTTGTCTAGATCAGGGGTCACCAACCTGCGGCCCGCGGGCCGCATGCGACCCACGAGGTCCCTTCGTGCGGCCCACGAGGCTCTACCCCGGTTAACATTACGTGCGGCCCGCCAAGGATTCCCGCCATTGTATCTGCGGCCCGCGGCATGCTCAGCGGGTTCAACGGCACGTGACCAGTTTCCCAAGAGCAGCGCGCAAATTAGAGGACCAATCAGCAATAAGGCTTAAACTTTGATTCTGTTTTTGCAGCTATCGATAGAATTCCTGTTCTCTTTTTTTCCCCATGGCTTCCCCCACGAACAAGAAGCGCAAGCTCAGCGATGAGAACTGCGGCTTCAACCCTGAGTGGAACAAGCTCTTCTTCACGCTGCACAAGGATCGTGCGCTGTGTGTCATCTGTTTTCATAATTTTGCGTTTGTTTTTTTTCGCGGGGGCGGGGAGAAGGGGGGTGCGGCCCGCGAGGCTCCCGGTAGTCGGCTGTGCGGCCCGCGGCCCTCTGGAGGTTGGTGACCCCAGGTCTAGATGGACAACCCAATCCCAGTCGAGGGATGAGTTCCAAGTGCACGATGCCTGCAAGCTGATGCCTGATGAAACAAGTGGAAGAGCTCTGAGAAGAGGTGTCAAGGTTGAGAAGCATCCATGATAGCAAGAAATACATTGATGAGATGGTTCTTGAGGTATCCAAGCTCTCTGAAAGAGGTGAAGATGGTATGTTACAGAATGAAGAGAATTGGACATCAGTCACTTGAGCCTGCAGAATTGACAATCCAACTCCTCCAGCCTTCAAATCGAAGAACCAGAATGCAGTCCTGGAAGTGAAGGAGATGAAAACATCCCAGGAATGGGAAGAACCAGAGTTCAAGCACCCCACGCTTGCCGAATCGGTGACCACATGGAAGCGAAGGGTAGTGGTAATTGGTGACTCTTCTGAGGGATACTGAGGCATCCATCTCCCAACCAGACTTGATGTCCAAGGAGGTGTGCTGTCTACTAGGTGCCAAAATACAAGATGTTATGGAGAGTTTGTCGAGACTCATCAAGCCTACTGACTATTGATGCACATCCATGTCGGCACAAAATGTGACTTCATGGCTCTGGGAAAGATGGTGAAGCAAATAGGTGCTCAGGTAGTGGTCTTTTCAATCATCCTGGGTGAGGATAAGGCCAAGAAAGAAGTTCTTATCCTGGAGATGAATGCCCAGTTGTGTCGATATCATCAATCGTTTTGGTTTTCTCGACCATGGGATGATTTTCCAAGGGCCGCTGAGCGGAGATGGTGTCCACCAGTCCAAAAAGGGACTGGCTAACCTACTAGATTCGTTGGGGATGGGTGAAGAAAGCCGCCAGGGTAGGTAGAAGCCTTCAGATAAGTGAAGCATTTAATACCTCTGCAGAAATCGCTAAAAGGGGCAACGTCTAGAAAGCTATGTGCATTAATACCTGTAGTATGCTAAATAAGATTACAGATGTTGAGGCTTTAATGGAAGAGGCTGACTTGGAATCAGTGGTGGTTACAGAGACAACCATGACTAGGATGTAATTATACCAAGCTATACTTTATTCAGGAAGGAAAGGCGAGGACGAAGGGGAGGAGGAGTGACACTATAAGTAAAAAATCATATTAAAGCTACAGAATTACCTGGCTTACAAGGGATGGAGGAGGCACTGTGGGTTAAACTAGAAAGAGGAAATGGGGAATCCATTTGCATGGATATGATAAACAGATCTCCTTAACAGGTAGAATTAGTGGACAGAGATTTGACTGAAGATATTCTCAGTATTGCCATGAAAGGAGAAGGGCTACTGATGATGATGATTTCAATATGACAGATGGTGGTTGGTGCATCCCTGATGCAGTGTCATCTATAAGTAAGGAGATCCTGGATTTTCTACAGGGAGAATTATTCCAGCAACTGGTAACAAAACCCACATGTGAAGGGGCCATACTGGACCTTGTGTTTACCAATGAGGAAAGTGTTTCCAGTGTTATAGTAGGAGATCATCTTGCATCCAGCTATCAAGTAGCCTAGTAGTTGGGGCAAGTTGCCACGGGCTGGAGGTTTGAATCCCACTGAAGAAGAGCAACCTCAGGACAGAGGACTGGGGTTTCTGGTCCCACATGTGCTCGTGACCTTGGGCAAGCCACTTAACCTTCCATTGCCTCAAGTACAAAGCGTAGATTGTGAGCCCTTTGGGGACGAGGGAAATATATACTGTATCTGAATGTACACAACTTTGACCCGGTGAAAAGTGGTATATAAGCATTGCTAAATACATAATCACCAGATGGTGTGGTTCAGTATTAGAAATAGGGCCTAAATTCAAAAGTGAGGGTCCTAGAATTTAGGAAAACTAACTTTGCCAAGAAGGGACAATACCTCAAGGAGTCAGCGGGATGGGAACAGCTGGGGGATGTAGGAAAGCAATGGGCAAAACTGAAAGGGAATATTTTAAGGGCAACAAAACATTTTGTTAGTAAAGTAAATGTAGAAGGAAAAGGCAGCGATTCTGGTTCTTGAAAGAATTATCTGAAAAGGTGAAGAAAAAGAAGGTGGCCTTCATAAAATAGAAGAGATCACAGAAAGAAAACAAGCATCAATATTTGGAAAAACAGAGAAGCTAGGCAAGTAGTCAGGCTAGCAAAGATACAAATAGAAGAAAAAAATAGTGCAATAAAATGGGGGGATAAGACATTTTTCAGATATGGTAGTGAGAGGAGGAAGAACAAAAGTGGTATTGTCAGACTTAAGGGCTGTGTTCACAGATGAAGGGCCAGGAGCAGGATCTCAGAAAACACCCATGAATAGGAACAGAAGTGACGGGGAGCTCAATTTTCAGAAGACTGTGTTCGTGAGGAACTAAACAAACCAAAAGTAGATAAAGCAATGGGACTGGATGGGATATCTCTCTTATACACACGCTGGCTATGTAAGATCATAAGATATGCCATACTGGGTCAGATCAAGGTCCATCAAGCCCAGTATCCTGTTTCCAACAGTGGCCAATCTAGGTCACAAGTACCTAGCAGTTTCCTCAAAAGACACAGGTTCCACAATGCTTGCACTGGGACAAGCAGTGGATTTCCTGGGTCCCTTTTAATAATGGTTTATGGACCTTTCCTCCAGGAACTTTTCCAAACCTTTTTAAACCGAGCTACACTAAAAGCCTTTACTACATCCTCTGGTAAATTCCAGAGTTTGATTACACGTTGAGTGAAAAAATATTTTCTCTTATTAGTCTTAAATAGATTACCCTGTAGCTTCATTGCATGTCCCCTAGTCTTTCTATATTCTGATAATGTAAACAATCGATCTACGTTTACCCGTTCTACTCCGTTCATTAATTTATAGACTTCTATCATATCTCCCCTCAGCCGTCTCTTTTCCAGGTTAAAGAGCCCCAACCTTTTTAGCCTCTCCTCATAGGCTTATCCTTCTATCCCCTTTACCATTTTGGTGGCTCTTCTTTGTACCTTTTCTAATAATGATATATCCTTTTTAAGATACGGTGACCAGAATTGAACACAATATTCAAGGTGCGGTCGTACCATGGAACTATACAGAGGCATTATAATATCTTTTGTTTTATTCTCCATTCCTCTCCTTATGATACCTAGCATTCTATTTGCTCTCTTGGCTGCCGCTGCACACTGGGCCGAGGGTTTTAACATGTTATCCACAATGACGCCTAAATCTTTTTCCTGGGTGGTGGTTCCTAATGTGGAACCTTGCATCATGTAACTATAGTTTGGGTTGTTCTTCCCTAGGTGCATAACTTTGCACTTGTCCACATAAAATTTCATCTGCCATTTTGATGCCCAGTCTTCCAATTTATTAAGATCCTCTTGCATTTTTCCACAATCCTCTTGGGTTTTAACAATTTTAAATAGTTTTGTGTCATCTGCAAATTTGATAACCTCACTCGTTATTCCCTTTTCCAGGTCATTTATGAATATGTCAAAAAGCAGCGGACCGAGCGCAGATCCCTGGGGTACACCACTATTCACCTTTCTCCATTGGGAAAATTGGCCAGTTAGCCCTACCCTCTGATTTCTATCTTTTAACCATTTCCTGATCCACAATAGTACACTGCCTCCTATCCCATGACTCTTTAGTTTTGCCAAAAGTCTCTGATGAGGGACCTTGTAAAAGGCTTTCTGAAAGTCCAAATACACTATATCAACCGACTCACCTTTGTCTACCTGTTTATTCACACCTTCAAAAAAACATAACAGATTAGTAAGACAAGATCTTCCTCGTCTAAAGCCATGTTGGCTGTCTCCCATTAGGCCATGACTATCTACATGTTCAGCAATTTTGTTCTTTCTGATGGTTTCTACCATTTTTCCTGGTACTGATGTCAGGCTCATCGGTCTGTAGTTTCCCGGATCACTCCTGGAACCCTTTTGAAAAATTGGTGTTACGTTTGCCATTCTCCAGTCTTCAAGTATTACAAATTATTTTAATGGTAATTCACAAATTACTAATAGTAGGTCTACAGTCTCATATTTCAGTTCTTTCAACACCCTTGGATGTATATCATCCGGCCCAGGTGATTTGCTACTCTTCAGTTTATCTAATAGTTGTAATACATCTTCCTGATGTATCGATATTTCCTTCAATTTTTCCACACCTTTAAATACCACTTAAGTCATGGGTAACATCCCTACATCTTCCTCAGTAGAGACCGAAGCAAAGAATTCATTTAGTCTCTCCACTATCGCCTTGTCGCCTCTTACTGCTCCTTTATCCCCTCTATCATCTAATGGACCAACTGACTCTCTCACAAGTTTTTTTGGTTACGAATGTACTTGAAGTCGTCTTTATTACATGTTTTTGCTTCCGCAGCAAGCTTCTTCTCAAATTCTCCCTTTGCCTGCCTTATCAATGCCTTGCATTTAATTTGCCAGTGCTTGTGCTTTTTCCAGGTTTCGTCGTTTGGCTCTTTTTTCCATTTCCTGAAAGATGCTTTTTTGGCAACAGCTACCCCTCTGACCTCACCTTTAAACCATGCTGGCAGTTTTTTGGACTTTCTTCCACTTTTCTTAAAGCGTGGAATACAGCTGGTCTGGGCTTCCAAGATAGTATTTTTCAACACCACCAAAGCTTGATGTAGGTCTTTAACCTTTGCAACTGCTCCTTTTAGTTTTTTCTTAACTATTTTCCTCATTTTATCATAGTCTCCCTTTCGAAAGTAAAAAGGTAGTACTGTGGATTTCCTTACCATCCCTCCACCACTAATTAAATCACACGCGATCATGCTATGATCACTATTGCCAAGTGGCCCCAACACCCTTATCTCTTGCACCAGATCTGCTGTTCCCCTAAGGACTAGGTCCAATATGGCTTCCCCTCTGGTCGGTTCATGAACCAGCTGCTCTAAGAAGCAGTCATTTATTTCATCTAGGAACTTTATCTCCCTAGCATGTCCTGCCTTGACACTGACACAGTCTATACCTGGGTAATTGAAATCACCCATTATTATTACTGTGCTATAACTTTTGTTAGCTTCCTTGGTTTCTTTGAGCATTTTATCATCCATTTGTTCATTCTGGCCAGGCGATTGATAGTACACCCCCACTGCCATCACCTTCCCCTTTTTACATGGAATTTCAATCCCTAGAGATTCTACAGCAAATTTTGTTTCCTGCAAAGCTTTAATCCTATCTTCTTTAATGAGATTGCTACACGACAGATCAACACAAATTTTTTAAAAATTTAAACACTACGTCTCAGAACATTTTTTCATTTGTGGCTAGCCTACATGATACTTTGGCGTCCATCTGTCCAAGAAAGGTTGATGGTTCTTCAGTAGCAGACTGGCTAATCTACTAAAGAGGGAGATAAAATAGATTCATTGGGGATGGGTGAAGAAAGCCCCCAGGTAAGTAAAACATTAAATACCTTTATGGAAATAGGCAAAAGGGGCAACATATGGAAAGTGGTGTGTATAAATGCCAGTAGCATTGGAAATAAGATCCCAGATGTTGAAGCTTTAATGGGAGAGGCCGACTTAGATTTACTGGCAATTACAGAAACATGGTTCACAGAAAACCCATGATTGGGATGTAACTGTACCAGGCTATACTTTATTCAGTTCAGAAAGGACAGGGTGGGAAGAAGGGGTGGCACTATATGTCTGACTCATTCCACCCCATACTACTGGATAAATGTGAAATAGAAGTGGCACATCTCTGGCATTGTTTTGTTTCTGCCTAGCAGACAGAAAATCTCAAGTCAAGATAAAATGCAATGTATCGAGACCTTTCTCACTAAAACAAGGTCTCCCTCAAGGATCTTCTCTCTCAGCTTTACTCTTTAACCTTTACTTACAGCCAATATGCAAAATACTACAAGCCTACAACCTACACTACCACCTAATGATATACACCACCCTAGACATAAAGAAACCCAACTACTCCACCATCTCATCCTGCATGACAGCAATAACAGAATGGTTAACATTACGGAACATCGAGATCAACTACAAAAAAAATCAGAAGCCCTAATAGTCACAAGGGACTCCACATTCAAACCCTCAGACAACATAACTATAGGAAGCAGATCAATGCCAATAAAAAACAAGGTAAAATACCTAGGAATTTACCTCGACCAGAGACTTAATTTCCAGACTCACATTAGCAAGACCACCTCCAAGGTCTATTACAAAATGAAATTTCTGCAAAACCTCCGTCCCTTACTTGATCAGAACCACTTCTGAACCACATGTCAGGAGCTAATCACACCGCATCTCAATTATTGCAACCTAATCCTACATGGCTTAACCAAATGTGCAACCCAGGCCTTACAACTAGCTCAGAACGCAGCAGCCCAACTAATCACAAGATCCAGCAAACATGCTCATATCACCCCCATTCTTGAATCCCTTCATTGGCTCCCCATCAATTCCCGAATAAAATACAAAGCCATAATGGTATTCAAAATTTAACACAACTAATCTGCCAACTGCCTAAAAAACCTAATCCGAAGAGCCCCAGACAACAGATCAAGAAGAACACAGCATCAAAACCTCCTTGCAAGCTCCACATCCTATGCAGGAATCTCTCAGAATACCTTAAGGACAGCATTCAAACTCTACATCCCATCACTTTGGAACTCTCTCCCATACCTCCTGAGAGCCACCACAGACATCACTGACTTCAGGAAGCTCTTGAAGACCCACCTATTTACTGAACATTTCTATATTTCACCAACCGTGTAATGTACTGTCTATCACGCCAGATAGACCTGGAAATCCCAAGGCACCCTGCAGAACTTAAATGTTAACATCTCTTGTATATAGTTCTGAAATAGTGTTTTATGTAAACAAAGTTCTGTTCTATGAAAACCGCCTTGAGAATCTGAAAGGTGGCATATAAAAAATGTTAAATAAATAAATATGTAAAAAATATTATTAAAGCTTTGGAACTACAGAGCTTAAAAGGGAGAGAGGAGGCACTGTGGATTAAACTAGAAAGAGAAATCTGTTTGCATTGGCATGATATACAGACCTCCCTCACATGAGGAAGAGGTGGATTAAGAGATAATTGAAGACATACAGAACATTGCTAGGAAAGGGGAAGTGCTACTGATAGGGGATATCAATATGCCAGATGATGTTTGGCACATTCCTGCTGCAGTATCATCTATAAGTAAGGAGATCCTGGATTCTCTAAAGGGAGAACTATTCAGGCAAGAGAACCCACACGTGAAGGGACCATACTGGACTTGGTGCTTACCAATGGTGAGATGTTTCTGATGTTATAGTGGGAGATCATTTTGCGTTCAGTATTAGAACTAGGGCTGTTAGAATCCATTCAAAAGCAAGGGTCTTAGACTTTAGGAAAACTAACTTTTCAAAGATGGGACAATACCTCAGGAGTCATTAGCAGGATGGAAACAGCTGGGGGATGTAGAAAAACAGTAGGCAAAACTGAACGGAGATATTTTAAGGGCAACCAACCTTTTTGTTAAAATGGTAAATAAAGGTAAAAGGAAAAGAAGACCGCTATGGGTTTTGAAAGAGGTAGCTGAAAAGGTGAAGAAAAAGAGGGAGGCCTTCATGAAATAGAAGAGAAGAGATCACAGAGAGAGGAAGACAGGCATCTATATTTGGAAAAACTTAGAGAAGCTAGTAAAGTAGTCAGGAAAGCAAAGATTCATAAAGAGGAGGAAATAGTCAATGCAATAAAATGGGGGGATGACATTTTTCAGATATGTTAGTGAGAAGAGGAAGGGAAAAAGTGGTATTGTCAGACTCAACGGTGAAGGGGGGGGGGGGAATATGTATAAGCTGATGAGGATAAAACAGAATTACTTAAATATTTCTGTTCTGTGTTCACAGATGAAGAACCAGGAGCAGGCCCTCATTAAACACCCACAAACAGGAACAGAAGTGAGGGGCATCATGAACAATTTTCAGAAGATTGATTGTAAGAAACTAGCTAAACTTAAAGTAGACAAAGCGATGGGACCGGATGGGATACACCTAGAATACTGGGGGACATTCTAACAGCTCCGCTGACTGATCTTTACACTGCCTCGGAGTCAGGAGTGGTGCCAAAGAACTGGAGAGAGCACATGTGGTCCCTTTACACAAAAGCAGAAGTAAGGATGTGGTTGAAAACTACAGGCCGGCTATTTTAACTTCAGTGGTGAGTAAATTATTGGACGCGCTGCTGAAAGAGAAAATAGCAAGGTTTCTGCAGTCCAGCGGATTACAGGATCCAAGGCAGCATGGATTCACCAGAGGCAGGTCTTGTCAGACAAATCTGCTTGATTTCTTTGACTGGGTGACCAGGGAGTTGGAATGAGGGAGAGCCCCAGATGTGGTATATTTAGATTTCAGTAAAGCCTTTGACACCGTTCCTCACAGGCGACTTATAAAGAAACTGAGCTTCCTATGAATGGATCCTAAAATTACTGCTTGGGTTAGAAATTGGTTGAGTAGGAGGTAACAAAGAGTACAAGTAAATGGAGCTCATTCTGAGGAGGTGGTTACCAGTGGTGTGCCCTAGGGATCTGTCCTTGGTCCGATTCTTTTTAAAATCTTTGTTAGTGATATAGCGGAAGGACTGCCGGGTAAGGTTTGCCTCTCTGCGGATACCAAAATCTGCAATAGAGCAGACACCCAGGAAGAGGTAGATAATATGAAGAGGGATCTAGCTAAGCTTGGAAAATGGTCTAGAATTTGGCAGCTGAGATTTAATGTTAACAAATGCAAGGTCATGCATTTGGGCTGCAGCAGTTCAAGGGAGCAATATAGTATAGGGGGTGAAGTACCTTTGTCCACTAAAGAAGAGCAGGACCTCCGTGTGGTTGTGTCTGATGATCTTAAAGTAGCTAAACAGGTAGAAAAGGCAACAGCAAAAGCTAGAAGAATGCTTTGGTGCATAGGGAGAGGAATGACCAGCAAAAGAAAGGAGGTGATAGTGCCTCTGAATAAGTCTTTGGTGCGACCTCATTTGGAGTATAGTGTGCAGTTCTGGAGACCGCACCTTCAAAAGGATATAAACAGGATGGAGTGAGTGCAGAGGGTGGCTACTAAAATGGTTAGTGGTCTTCATTATAAAGCATATGAGGACAGACCTAAAGATCTTAGAGGAAAGGCAGGATAGAAGTGATATCATTGAGACATTTAACACTAGAAGCCCCAAAAGGAATTTTACCTAGAAACCCCAAAGTGCGTCAATTGACGCATTATCACGACTGCGTTTAGCAAGATGTGAATTAATGTGAAGTTACTTATTTGTTAAATACGTGCAGTATGTGATGTCATTACATGATGTCATTGTGTGTTTACAGTTTTACTCCGACATTACAAACAATAAACAGTGATTGAGATGTGCCACCTAACGGGAACATGAATTTATACCTAGAAGTCCCAAAGTATGTCAATTGACGCATCCAAGACAGTTGAGTGCGTTAATTGACGTACGTTGGGGCTTCTAGGTATAAATTCATTTTCCAGCTAGGTGGTGCATCTGTCATTAATTTTCGATGCACATATTTGAACATCTTGACCTTGCTAACAAAGTCATGGAACATGACTGACATGGTTCTAGCAATGGCGCTGGTATACAACTTCGAAGATGCATCTGCGTCAACTGACGCACTTTGGGGCTTCTAGTGTTAAATACCTCTGTGGCATAAATGCAGAGGAGAGCCTCTTTCGATTTAAAGAAAGCTCGGCTACGAGGGGACATGGGATGAGGGTGAAAGAAAGATAGATTCAGGAGTGATATGTGGAAATATTTCTTTACGGAAAGAGTGATAGATCCGTGGAATAGTCTCCCAGTGGAGGTGGTAAAGATGAGGACAGTATCTGAATTCAAAGAAGCATGGGACAAACTAAATAGGCCATGTGGTCTTTTTCTGTCGTCATGTTTCTATGTTTCTAATAACCTTTTAATTTTTAACTTATTTTGTTTTGAATTACACTATATTATTTTTTTAAACCCCTTCTCCTACAGTAGACACAAAATTTTTAAGCAATGTGGACTAAAGTCGCTTCTGGGTCCCCTCTGGGATTAGGGACCCTGAAGCTTAAGCTTCATTAGTTTCACAGTAAATCCACCCCTGGGTGGGGAGCATACTGATCCCAGGGCTAGTCCATCCACTCTGACAACTAGCTGGGCTCCAGGGTCCACCGATCATGGTGGACAGCATGCTGGCCGTTCCCTCCCCTCCCTGCCATCATGGTACAGCCGCTGTTTCAGTGCTGCAGGTGGCCTTATTAAGGTTGTACACATGCCGCTCCTGACCCCCCTCCACCGGGGTATGTGGGCACTCGTGCTGCTGCCTTAGACCTTGGAAGGGAGGTGTTGCCATGTGCTCCGCTGTACCTGCTGCTGACACGCTTGCCATCCCACTGACAGTGGCAACTGCAGCACTGCGCCAGACACACAGGGCAGGGACATAATTTTGTCTGCAGCAGGCCGCAGCCGCTGCATCCGCCACCCCCACTCTCACATATTGCTGACACGGCAGCATGGTGGCATGACTCCTTTTTGACTGTAGCTGCCACTGTCACAGTGGAGTCATACCAGACATCACAGATGTACATTCTAGGCAGTGGCCTTGTGGGCCAACAAGCCCCACTGCATCACTCACGTAACACCTCCTTTGCTACTAGGTCACCATACTGTTGCTGCCAATGGAGCACCATCATCACATATTTAGGAATTCCGGTGGGTTGAGCACATTGCATACATTAATAACAGCTCTCCCCCCTCAGAAATAGCCCTTACCATGAGCTTTCAGATGGCGTTAGTGTTCCCAGCGCTGGGAGCTCTAACACATGATCACACAACCCTGCATTAAAAGGAGCACACACTATCCCCGACCACTCTCCGCCCCCATTGATGCCCACTCTCCACCTCCTTTCACCTTAATGCTACGGGCCCAACTTCCACAGGTTTATTCAGAGTTATTAGCACTTTCTGCAGCATTAACCTCTCATGGGTGCCGATAATGTACGTTAACACACTTGCTCCCTTACCGCCCTTTAGTAAAGCTATCCCCCAGTCTCCAAGCTGCAGGTGGGACAGACGACAACCCATGGGTAATGGGACTGGACTGGAGGAACTTTAAAGAACCCAAGTTTTCAATGGATTAGTACAAATACAGTTGCAGAAATAAAAAGCAGGAAGAGGGGACGCTTCCAGCCAGCAAGTATGTTATCTGAAGCTTAAAAATACATTTGACAATGCAACACTCAAAATAGTGAATGGTCCATAATTAGTACTTTATTGTTTTGTACTTGGCAATATAAAATACACATTACACCTTCCATAAAAGTAAGGCACCATGCAAAAATATTGTGTAATTACTGTACAGCCATAAGACTTATATAACCCTTTAGCTAGCAATATTTAGATTTTGTTTTTGTTATTACCATGCAGAAGACTTGGTGCTAAATTTTGCTTTCTGGCACATTAAGAGATATAAACATATCAAATCTAAATACCGTATTAGGAACGGTACTGTAATGGCTAGGATTTCTATTCCAATGTACATTAGGCTTCTCAAATCCAAGTTGGATTCTGGTGAATCATATAAAAAGTTTAAAAAAAAAAAAAAAAAAGCAAAAGGTCATACCCATTTTTAATTGGCATTTCTATACAACTGTTAAGAAAAAAAAGTTATTTGGCAACTCCAGTCTCTAGATAGCAATAGGCCTTCTCACATTCACTGTCATACAATGCTGAAGACCATGGAGAGGTACTGTTCATAGGACACTTGAATCCAGCCATCCTGATCGGTATCAAACCGTCTGAATACATCTGTCAGCCTCTTTAAAAAAAAAAACAAATACATTAACAATGTTCAGATTACGAACTCATTCCATTTGGTTTTATAGATCATATAAACACGATGTGTTTTTCTCAAAATAATAACAAACAACATATTTTGAAATAACTTATGTACACGATATAATTTTGTAACCTGCCCTGAGCAGTTTAAGAGAGGATAAAAATTGAATAAATAAAATTAAAATAAATAAAAAAACTGGTTGCTTTTCAAAGAGACATATCTGGCTAGCCACTGCTATTCTGCATATATCTCCCTTAGGTACTGTTAGCCATGGAAATTCTATGGCACTATCTGGGTAGCACCACCGAATATGCTCACAGCACCCTGGCACTATTCACATAATGCCAGGACGGTACTTGGGGTGGACGCAGAAGTTATCCAGAGAGCGGCAATATTGAGGGAGCTGTCTGGATAGTTATCCACAACTTTAGAACAGCAAAAAAGTTCTTAAAATTATCTGGATAGACATCTGGAGCCAAATTTGGGTGCAAAGAAAAAGCAGTTGAAAACACATCAAATAACCTCTCAACTGCAGGGCTATGAGAGAAGAGGTTCAAGTATAGGAGACTCATATTTTCAAATATCACCAAAGACATCAAAGCTAAGGCAAGGAGCAGCTAATATGGAAGCAATGATTATTTCACTGGAATCCATACGTCATGAAAACAGCAAGGACAGAGAAACATACAATTCACTTCAATTTTATTTTCCATAAAACAAAGCAAACAAGTTGTAGATAAAACTTTATTTTATTAACATAACCTAATACATTTGTGATTAGAGTTGTATCCTGTTGACTTCAAGTGTGCAAAATAAAGCAAGAATGATTTTGTGCACACAAGTAAACTGTTGAATTCTACTGGACAAAGTCAAAGCCTAGAAGTCTGATGGGAAACCATATCAGAGCAAGAGGGACTGAAGAATATGTATACCAAGCTCCACATAACATGAGCATAGTGCACCAGGCTAGGGTTCACTTAGCCACCCCATCCCCTACTTTCATTTCCTTTCAGCAAATTATAGATATCAATTTTTGTGTGTACGGCAATAAACGACCATGGTTTTAATACTATAACGTTTGAACATACTTTTTTTTTTTTTTAGAACATCAAACTTGAGTTGCAAATGCAGCTTTTGTGAACCTTTTTGTAGGCAAATGGAAACACCTCAACAGCTCGAAAGGGGTAATCAAGCCTTTTGACAGTTATCTGTCTCCTTGTGCCAGGCTTGATTTGCTGTTTTCCACCCACTCCATGGTAGAAAGGCTGTATCTTTGTGGCTCCCACTGCTCTGTATGGTCACCTTGGCCCAGTTTCCCCAGGTAGTCCCTTCTGAGGTCTTGGGTTAGACCAGATGCAGTCCTGGGCTCAAGACATACAATCGAATTATGGTGCCTGGACCTCCAGAGTCTCCAAGTCAAAAATCCCCTTTTACGGTGTCTGGACCCTCTTCTGTTCAAGCCCAGCCTATACACATTTTGCTACAGTAGTGTCTGGGTCCTCACCATACAACTATATCCCACTTTCTTACCAGTGAGCTCCTGCCATCAGGAGAGGTGAACCTAGGCATCAAACCCAATTATCCCACCTACAAAACTGAACTAATCGCCCTGCACAAATTGGCCACCAAGATCTCATTACCCATTAGGTGGCTATTCCCCAGGAACAAGCACGAAGTTAGTCCTCACGGGTGATGACTGTGCTGATGAAGTCCCCTGTGGAAGCATCTCCCCAGCTTTCAAAGAAAACCTTGGGAGATGCCACCACGCATGTGTGGTCCCCTTCACGCCCAAGGGTGCCATCTTACTCAGTCTCCCTTTTTCCATGGAACCCAACAGACGTCAGTCTTCTTTCTCCGAAAAAAAAGTTAATATTTTTGTGCATAAAAACGGCCCTTCTTTCGCTTAGCACTGATCCCCTTACAGCCTCCAAGCCCCGTTGCCCTGGCATCGAGTCTCGAAATCGGTTTTTTTGTCCAGCACGGTTTCGCGCCCTTTTCTAACCGCTGGCCACGTCGAGGGTCTTCAACCTTGCAAGGGTCCTTTTTGCCCCAATGGCCAGTGGGTTCAAGAAGTGTGAGCTGAGTGCAAAGAACATGTCCCTGACCGATACACACGACTACTGCCTCCGGTGTCTAGGTGCTGACCATGACGCAGAGGTTTGCGCCCTGTGCAAAAAGATGTTTGTGAAGGCCATCCAAAGTCGTCTGTAGAAGCAAGATGACATCTTCCATAGGTCATATTCTGCCCTGGTATCCCTGATAGCTTTGCACTCTAAGGCTCCAAACGGACCTTCGGAGTCACGTAAAGCCCCCATGGCATCTAATTGGATCTGCGGACACTCAGACAAGGGTTCCCCGGAGTGCGAGCGCAAGAAGAAACCCTTGAGGACTTCATCCTGGGAGTTATACACCCATGGCAAGTCCCATGCCAGGTCCTACAGTCCCCAGAGAGTATCTGAGGATTCGGAGCAAGAGCAGTCGGTGACGGTGCCCAGAACAAACATAAGATATGCCATACTGGATCAGACCAAGGTCCATCAAGCCTAGTATCCTGTTTCCAACAGTGGCCAATCTAGGTCATAAGTACCTAGCAGTCTCCCCAAAAGACACAGGTTCCTCAATGCTTGTACTGGGTCAAGCAGCGATATCCTGGGTCCCTTTTAATAATGGTTTATGGACCTTTCCTCCAGGAACTTGTCCAAACCTTTTTTAAACCCAGCTACACTAGCAGCTTTTACTATATTCTCCGGTAACAAATTCCAGAGTTTGATTACACGTTCAGTGAAAAAATATTTTCTTTTATTAGTCTTAAATAGGTTACCCTGTAGCTTCATTGCATGTCCCCTAGTCTTTTTATATTCTGACAACGTAAACAATCGATCTACGTTTACCCGTTCAACTCCATTCATTAATTTATAGACCTCTATCATATCTCCCCTCAGTCTCTTTTCCAGGTTGAAGAACCCTAACCTTCTTAGCCTCTCTTCATAAGAGTATCCTTCCATCCCGGTGGCTCTTCTCTGCATCTTTTCTAATAACGATATATCCTTTTTAAGATATGGCAACCAGAACTGCACACAATATTCAAGGTGCGGTCGTACCATGGAACGATACAGAGGCATTATAATATCCTTTGTTTTATTTTCCATTCCTTTCCTTATGATACCTATCATTTTATTTGCTCTCTTTGCCGCTGCTGCACACTGGACGGAGGGTTTCAACATGTTATCCACGATGACACCTAAATCTTTTTCCTTTGCAGTGGTTCCCAATGAGAAACCAAGCATTGTGTAACCCATAGTTTGGGTTGTTCTTTCCTAGGTGTAGAACTTTGCATTTGTCCACATTAAGCTTCATCTGCCATTTGGATGCCCAGTCTTCCAATTTATCAAGATCCTCTTGCAATTTTCCACAATCCTTTTGGGTTTTAACAACTTTGAATAGCTTTGTGTCATCTGCAAATTTGATAACCTCACTTGTTATTCCTTTTTTCAGGTCATTTATGAATATGTCAAAAAGCAGTGGACCCAGTACAGATCCCTGGGGTACTCCACTATTCACCTTTTTCCATTGGGAAAATTGGCCATTTAGCCCTACCCTCTGCTTTCTATCTTTTAACGAGTTCCTGATCCACAATAGTACACTGCCTCCTATCCCATGACTTTTTAGTTTTACCAAAAGTCTCTGATGAGGGACCTTGTCAAAGGCTTTCTGAAAGTCCAGATACACTATATCAACTGACTCACCTTTGTCTACCTGTTTATTCACACCTTCAAAAAAAACATAACAGATTAGTAAGACAAGGTCTTCCTTGTCTAAAGAGGTCTCCGGTGACAGATCATGGATCCCTAAGGCCTGTCCCATCGAAGACTCCCTCTCCTCACTGATGCAGACACAGTCACCCCAGTGTCTGCGTCGAAGGCTGCAACTCCTGAGTGGGAAGTCAGGATGATGGCATTGGAATGCAGTGTCACTGCCTTCCTTGCTTCACAGCAAGTGTTGATGCCCGGCCCCGCCGATACTAGTGATGAGACCACAGGAATCTCGACATAGAGGACTCTCCAGGCCATCGAGATTATCCCAGAGAGCCCTGAGATGATCCTCAGCGAGAGTTTTGATCCCACTCCTCAGGAGCGAGATCGTCTCCGGCAAGCGTTTGTGGCTCACCGAGGACCCAACCCGAGCCCAAAGCCTCAATCGCCATCCAGCCTAGAGTCCTCGACAGACTACTCAGACTAGGAATCAGAAGACAAGGCTTCCTTGGAAACGTGTTAACACCGTGATCTCCCCTCTGACTCATCTCCCCCGGCATCAGTCCCCACTCAAGTACACATTGTTCCTCGAGTTTGTCCGGGACATGGTGAAAGCCTTGTCTCCCACCACGGGGTCTGAGGAGGACCCTCGCACGGAGGAGCTTGAAATCCTCCAGTCCAAGACTTAACCTAAGGAGGCCCCGACGGTCCTCGTCCCCACCATCCTCTGGAGACTCCTCCTTCAGATGTGGGAGACACCAGCATTGGTGCCAAGAGTTAGCCTATGCCTCGACACCAAGTACCAGGTCCAGCGGGATCCCGGCTTTTGGAAAACGCAACTCCCACACACCTTTATGGTGGTAAAGTCGACCATGCTCCGTCAGAAAAGCCCAAAGACTCACTCCTCTGTGCTCCTGGGCAGGGAGTCCCACACCTTTGATGCCCCTCGGCGCAAATGCTACAAGGGCTTGATGATGGGTTGTCGAATCCAAGCTTACCAGTTGTATATCTGCATGTATCTCTGAGACCTAGCAAAAGAACTTGCAGGTTTCTTGGTGGGTCTCAATGGAGATCACCTCCAGCAATTCCAAACCCTCACAGAGTGTGTCGGGGAGTGCTCGAAGTACATGTCTCGAGCTGCCTATGACGGTTTCAAGTCCAACGCAAGGGTGGCCACCGCAGGCATTAGTGCCTCGAGCAGTGGGTCCAGGAGAACCTCCTTACCGTCCCCTTGTCTCAGTGAAAACCTCTTCGGCAAATCGATGGCAGAGATCGAGAAAGAGTTCGTCACAAGGACTTGGCTCTCCAGGAAGTCCTCCACCCTTCCCAAGAAGAAACCATTGGGGAAGAGGCCAGCCTTACTGAGGTTATCCCCAATACCAAGCCCTCCCAGACCCCGCAGCAGGGTCACCAGAGCAAAGGAGCTGGTGAAGGCCAATGCAAGCCTAAAAGCTCTAAGCCCAAACATTGGCTCTTGGCTGGGTCGAGGATTTGACTCCCTGAGCATAGCCTCTCCTCCAGGGAGGAGCAGCTGCCAACAGGAGGGGGGGTCTGATCCACTTTACATATCGGTGGCCGGCCAGCCGTAACCGACAACTGGGCCCTCCAGGTAGTCAGAGGTGGCTACCTCCTTCACTTGGACCAGATGCCTCCCCCTTTCTTTCCAGGAGAGCCCCCCTTGGACTCCCCCTGCACCAGGCCCTGCTAGTGCAGGAACTGGCAGGCCTCATCAGGGATGAAACTGTGGAACCAGAACCCCTCCACCTCAGAGGCAAGGGGTTCTACTCCAGTTACTTTCTGGTCCCAAGAAAAACAGGGGGCCTAAGGCCCATTCTGGACTTGTGAAACTTGAACAAGTTCCTGGTGTGGGAGAGGTTCAAGATGCTCTCCCTTGAAACACTGCTGCCCTACTTCCAACAGGGAGATAGACTATGCTCCTTGGACCTAAAGGATGCTTACATCCACATCCTTATTCATCCCAGTCACAGGCAGTACTTAAGGTTCATGGTTGGGGGTGACCATTACCAATACAGGATACTACCCTTCGGCCTAGCCTCCGCACCAAGAGTCTTCACCAAATGCCTGGCAGTGGTGGCCTCCTACCTCAGTCTCCAAGGTGCCTCTGTCTTCCATACCTGAATGACTGGCTTGTTAAGGAGGACACGGCCATCGAGGTGCAACAGGTCATGGCCCGCACCATCACAGTCCTGCAGCATTCTGGATTTGTGTAAAAACACTCCAAGTCTCACCTTACTCCAGCGCAGGACCTGGAGTTCATAGGAGCTCGACTGGACACTCTCCAGGCCAGAGCCTTTCCCTTGGACAGGGCAGATCGCCTCAGGGCCCTGGCCACCGAAGTGCAACGCCATCATGCAGTGTCGGCATGGTCCATTCTCTGTCTACTGGGCCACATGACATCCACAGTCCATATGGTTCCCAATGCCCACTTCCACATGCAGGCGGTTCAGTGATGTCTCTGCTCACAGTGGACACAAGAAACATGCAGGCTCCGGGACAGGGTCTTAGTGGCCTGTCAACTAGCAGAGTCACTCAACTGGTGGCAGGGCACACAGCACATGCAGGAAAGCATGCCCTTCCAGTCCCCAAATCCCCCAGAGGGTCCTCACAACAGACATGTCCCTACTGGGCTGGGATGCCCATTGCGAGGAACTGCACACACAGGACAACTGGTCCCTAGTGGAGAGCCAGCAAAAGATCAACCTGCTGGAGTTCAAGGCCATTTTTCTGGCAATCAAGGCCTTCTACCACCACCACCTGTGGAATAAGTTTATGCTAGTCCAAACAGACAACCAGGTCGCGATGTTCTACATGAACAAGCAGGGAGGCACAGGGTCTCAGTGCCTCTACCAAAAAGCAGAAGCCCTCTGCTCGTACGCGATCGGACAGGGAATGCTCCTCAGGGCGGCTACCTTCCAGGCCAAGACAATGCCTTGGTGGACAGGCTGAGCAGGGTTCTCCAGCTGCACAAATGGCGACTAGACCCCAGGATGGCACAGCGGCTCTTCCGACTCTGGGGAACCTCCAAGTCTGGACCTCTTCGCCAGCTCGACAAATGCTCAGCTGTCCCACTTCTGCTGTCCTCAACTGCATCAGTCCCAGATAGCGGCAGACGCCTTCCTCATCTCGTGGTCGGGGGACCTTTTATATGTCTTCCCTCCCACACCATTAATCGCCCAAACCCTCTTCAAGGTCCTGCAGGACAAGGCCTCCATGATCCTGGTGGCCCAGGCAGCCTTGGTTTCCCCTGTTGCTCTACCTATCGACGGAGCTCCTGGTCCCTCTGGGGAATGCCCTGGGGCTACTGACCCAGGAGGAGGGCTCCCTTCTTCACCCCAACCTGGGGTCCCTCTCATTAACAGCATGGCTACTGAAGGCATAAGCCTTAGCACCTTTCAACCTCCCAAGGGAGGTGGAGAAAGTCCTGGCCTCTTAAGCATTCCTCGAGAAAGGCTTATGCCTTCAAGTGGTGCAGATTCTCAGTATGGTGTGTAGAACAATGGGTTGACCTGTTCTCCTGCCAGGTGCACACGGTGCTACAATACTTGCTTCACCTTTTGCAAACCAGACTCAAGTCCAATTCCGTCAGAGTGTACCTGAGCACACTCTTGGTGCACCATCATTCCATAAAGGGCAAACCTCTTTCTGCGCAGCCACTCATTACCCAATTTTGCAGGTCCTCCTGCTCTCTAAGCCTCCCATCCGCCCTCCCACAGCGGAAGGGGACTTCAACGTGGTTCTGATACAACTTATCAAGCCGCCCTTTGAACCTCTGGCTACCTGCCATTTGTATTCTCTCTTTGGGAAGGTCATTTTCTGGTGGCACTCACCTCTGCCTGCAGAGTCAGCGGGCTTCATGCCTTGGTGGCCGAAGCACCTTACACTAGGTTCCACAAGAACAGGGTAGTGCTTCACACTCACCCTAAATTCCTTCCGAAAGTGGTATCCACCTTCCACCTCAATCAGAAGGTGGTTATCCCCATCTTCTTTCCACAGAACCACACCGACAAGGCGACGGCCGTTCTCCATACTCTAGATCAGTGATGGCTAACCTTTTTGAGCCCGAGTGCCCAAACTGCCGCACAAAACCAAAGAATTTCCTCAACGTGCCAGCACGTCAATTAAACCTTAACAACAAGATTTTAGTATCTAAAAACTCTTTATAAAGTTGCCTGAACTATGTAACATCATTTGTAAAGGTTGGAATCTTTGTATTGTCAGAGAATCAATTTGATTCACAATCCTTTGGTTTTCATTTCAATTTATAATGTTTTAATGATTTCATTCAATTTAATGAATTTAGGAAGAATTTGATTCAGTTACACAATATATTTTAAATGTATTATTCACATAACATGTCAAATGTATCCTGAGTAAAAAAAAGATAAACTTCTTAAAACTGTTAACTGTGTCAGGACTCGGTGTGTATTCCCAAAGAATCTATACATGAAAAAAATTAATGTGATGTTTGTTGTTGCATGCATGCTGATAACTTGTCAAAGAGATATCTTTCTACCTTTTGTGCATTTTTTTTCAGTTGCAATTGCTCCAGCCACTTTCTTCTGGTTTCTTCATGTTTTCTGCTAACTCTCCATCATCTGCTGTCCATTTGTCCTTTCTTCTCTCTTCTAGTTTTTTTTTCCATTCTCTCTCTCTACATCCGCTTTAACATACTAATCTTTCTCCTTTTGCTCTTTCCTCATTCCTATTTCATCCACTCAAATTTTACCCCTCCATCCTCAATCCCCACTTACTCTCCCAATACCCGGCCAATTGTAGATTTTTTATCCCTCCCACACAAAATATTTTTCCCCTCTCCATTTTACTCTCCCAGCCCCATCCCATTCTAATCCTCCCCCAACATCAGCTCCCTTCTAGTTTCAGCCTCACCCAGCATCCATTCCCTTCTAGTCCCTGCATCAGCCCATTTCCAGTCCTAGCCCCCCATCAGCCCATTTCCAGTCCTAGCCCCCCCCCCATCAACCCACTTCCAGTCCTAACCCCATCAACCCATTTCCAGTCAGCCCCCCATAGCCCATTGCCAGTCCTAACCCCCCCATCAGCCCACAGCCCATTACCAGTCCTAACCCCATCAGCCCACCTCAAGTCCTAACCCCTCCCTATCAGCCCATTTCCTGTCCTAGCCCCACCCCATAGCCCATTATCAGTCCTAACCCCCCATAGCCCATTACCAGACAGCCCCCATCAGCCAACAGCCCATTACCAGTCTTAAACCCCCATAGCCCATTACCAGTTCTAACCCCCCCAACAGCCCACAGCCCATTACCAGTCCTAACCCCATCAACCCACCTCAAGTCCTAACCCCTCCCCATCAGCCCATTTCCTGTCCTAGCCCCCCCATAGCCCATCAGCACTCCTAACCCCCCCAGCCCCCCCATAGCCCATCAGCACTCCTAACCCCCCCAGCCCATCAGCACTCCTAACCCCCCCCAGCCCCCCCATAGCCCATCAGCACTCCTAACCCCCCCAGCCCATCAGCAATCCTAAACCCCCCCCCCCCCCAGCCCAGCCGAGGGAATTTTTTTTTTTTTAAAGCTGTCTTCTCCCGCTGCCGGGGCCGCCGCGGCAGACTCGAGTGTGCCGCGGGGCCCCCCCGGCCCAGCACAGCCTGTCCTCCCCCTCTCACCGAGCTCTCATCGCAGCTCACAGTGACACGCGCCGGCTTTCAGAGAGCGAGGGAAGAGTTTCTCCCTCGCTGCTCTGTTAAGCCCGCGGGGGCTAATGGGAAGTTCCCATCAGCCCCCGCAGGATTAACAGAGCCGCGAAAGGAAAACTAATCCCTTCGCGCTCTGAAAGCCGGCGCGTGTCACTGTGAGCTGCGACGAGAGCGCGGATAGAGGGGGAGGGCAGGCTGTGCTGGGCAGGGGGGGCCCGCGGCACACTCGATTCTGCCGCGGCGGCCCCTGCAGCGGGAGAAGACAGATTTTTTTTTTTTTTTAAATTTTACTTGCGGACCTTCCCGCGTGCCAGCTGCAAGGCCTTCGCGTGCCACAGCTGGCACGCGTGCCATAGGTTCGCCATCGCTGCTCTAGATTGTAAGAGAGCCCTATCCTACCTGCAATGTACCCACAACCACTGCAAAGCCTCAGAGCTTTTTGTTTCCTACAACCCCAGTCGACTGGGGGAAGCTGTTAACAAGTGGACCTTGTCCACCTGGGTGGTGGACTGAATCGCTTTTCGCCCATGATCAGGCTGGGCTCTTGGAGCGCCGGGTCATCATAGTGCACAACGTCAGAGCTAAGGCAACCTCGGTTGCAAGCCTACGCTCTTGTCCCTGTGACAGATATCAGCCAGGCCTCTACCTAGTCCTCAGTTCACATCTTTGCAGCTCATTACTGCCTGGAGAAGGAGTCCTGACAGGACAGCGCCTTTGGCCAAGCCGTAGTCCGTAATCTGTTTGGTGTTTAGGCAATTCCTACTCTTGACCCTTCTTGTTCAGGCTACTGGAGCAATTGTTCTCCCTGGACACTGGAGTCCTTAGAGTCTTTCCTCAGACTCACTTGTGGCTGCCCACAGCTAGGCCGTATTATTTCTACAGGTTCTCGGTAGCCTGTAGCTAGGGAGTCCCTTATGTAAGGGCTGACTTCCTCTTTGTTTCTGGAGAAAGCAAAGTTACTCACCTGTAACAGGTATTCTCCAGGGACAGCAGGAATTAGTCCTCACGACCCTCCCCTCCTCCCTGTGGAGTTAATGTTCTATTGTTGGCCATCTTCTTTTGTCGGCTCTAGCTATGTCATCTAAGAGGGCACCCTTGGGCAGGAAGGGGACCACGCATGCATGGTGGCATCTCCCAAAGACTTTCTTTGAAAGCTGGGGAGATGCTTCTGCAGGGGCCCCATTGGCGCTGTCACCCGTAAGTGAGGACCGATTCCTGCTGTCCCCTGGAGAAAGCACAGTTACTTACCTGTAACAGATGATCTCTGGGAACAGCAGGAATAAGTCTTCACATATGGGTATCGTCGGTACCGACGTAGCCTGCGTGGGAACGCTCCCCAGCGTCCAGAAAGAAAGCTTTTGGGAGCATCCCACAGCGCCTGCGCGCTGCCTTCCCGCCTTTCCCAACCGCCTCTCTCCAGTTCGAGTTTTAAGCTGAGACAAAGAGAGAGAGGAAAGGAAAGATAGATAGAGAGATACAACTCCTAGGGGAGGTGGGTGGGTTGTGAAGACTTATTCCTGCTGTTCCCAGAGATCACCTGTTACAGGTAAGTAACTGTGCTATCTCCAGGAACAAGCAGGAATGAGTCTTCACAAATGGGGACTCCCCAGCTAGAGATGCCAGGGAGATCTCCAAGGTTGCGAGTCCCTGAGAAGGGCTCTACCTGCCCCCATGGATCTCGGGCATCCAACCAGGGATGGGGGGTAGGAGTTGATTAGGTATGGAACAGGTGTTTGAGAACAGCCTGACCAAACAAGGCATCCCGGCGGGAGTCCTTGTCCAAGCAGTAATGGGCTGTAAAGGTATGAACCGAGGCCCAGGTGGCCGCTCGACAGATTTGGTCGATGGACACAGAGTTTAGATGAGCCATAGAGGCTGCCATGGCCCTCACATTGTGAGCTGTGACATGGCCCTCCAGAGAAAGGTTCTTACTCTGGTAGGCGAAAGAAATACACTGAGCAATCCAATTGGACAGAGTTCTCTTAGAGACTGGAAGTCCCAAATGAGAGGGATCAAAAGCAACAAAGAGTTGAGAGGACTTTCTATGTTGCTGTGTCCTTTGTAAGTAAAAAGCGAGCGCTCTCTTACAATCCAGGGTATGGAGATTCCTCTCTGCACTTGATGCATGAGGTCCTGGAAAAAAGACAGGTAAATACACTTCCTGGTTCAGATGAAAAGGTGAGACCACTTTAGGCATAAAGTGTGGATTAGTCCTGAGGACTACCTTGTCATGATGGAACCTTGTATAAGGAGGATTAGCCACCAAGGCTTGCAGCTCACTGATGCGGCGAGCTGAGGTGACTGCAATGAGAAAAATAACCTTCCAGGAAAGGAATTTCAAGGAGCTGATGGCTAAGGGTTCAAAGGGTGGCTTCATAAGCTGGCCAAGAACCAAATTCAAGTCCCATGCCACTGGAGGTGGTCTAATGGGAGGTTTAGTTAAAAGAAGGCCTCTCATGAATCTTGCAACAACAGGATGAGAGGAAATAGGCTGTCCATTGAGAGGCTTAAGGGATGCTGCAATAGCACTCAAATGGACTCTTACTGAATTTGTTTTAAGGCCTGCATGGGATAAATGCAGCAAATACTCTAGTAAAGAATTCAGAGGTATTGCAAGAGGGTTAAGACCCTTCTGTGCACACCAAATGGTAAACCGTTTCCATTTAAAAGCATAGGAACGTCTAGTGGAAGGCTTTCTGAAAGCATGAAGGATATCCTTCACCTGCTACGAAAGATGCAAATCTTGAAGGTCTAGGCCTTCAGCAACCAGGCTCTGAGATGAAGAGACTGGGGATTTGGGTGCCACAACGTTCCCTCCTCCTGGGACAGAAGGTCTGGAGCAGATCCCAAGTCCAGGGAGGGAGCTTGTAGAGGGTACCACACTTGGCATGGCCAATGGGGTGCTATGAGGATCATAGACCCCTTGTCTCTCTGAAGTTTGAACAGTGTCTTTGGAATTAGGGGAATGGGTGGAAAGGCATAGAGGAAGTCTTGCCCCCAATGAAGGAGGAAGGCATCCCTGGCCTGAACTCCCTGACACGGAATCCTGGAACAGAACCGGGGAAGTTTGGCATTCCACGGACTTGCAAACAGGTCCATGTCCGGGGTTCCCCAAATTCGGAAGATCCTGGCTATCTGGTCCCCATGGAGGGACCATTCGTGTGGAAGCATAACTCGACTGAGTCTGTCTGCCCAAGAGTTTTGAACCCCTGGAAGATACACTGCCACGAGATGAATTTGATGCTCTCTGGCGAAGGCCCACAATCTCAAAGCTTCGTTGCAAAGCGACAGAGAGCCAGTCCCGCCCTGCTTGTTCACGTAGAACATGGCTACTTGGTTGTCCGTGTGGATGAGGAGTGTCTTGTAGCTGAGCAGGGTGTGGAAGACTCTGAGAGCTAGAAGAATTGCTCTGAGCTCCAAGAGGTTGATATGTAGAGATGTCTCTTGTGGAGACCAGATGCGCTGGGTGGAGAGATCTTGTAGATGAGCTCCCCAACCCTTTGGAGAAGCATCTGTTGTAAGGGTTGCTTGGGGTAGCAATTGTTGAAAGGGGGACCCCAGCAACAGATTTTGAGTGGACTTCCACCACTGGAGAGACCAGAAGAGGCGACTGGAGGTTGCTATTTTGTCTGACAGGCACCCTGATGCCTGGGTCCATTGGGTGGACAGAGTCCACTGAGCTGCCCTCATGTGAAGGCGAGTGTAAGGAACCACATGCATGGTGGATGCCATGTGGCCTAACAGTTGTAACATTTCTCGAGCAGTTAAATGGGACTTTAACTGAATTTGTGAGGCTAACTGCACGAAGCGTAGGCAACGGGCCTGGGGAAGATAGGCCCTTGCAGTTGTGGTATCCAGCAAGGCCCCTATGAACTCTAGTGACTGAGTAGGGGTGAGATGGGATTTTGGGATGTTTATTACAAGTCCCGGATACTGAAGAACACGCCTTGTGCAGGCTAGGGAAGTCTGGGCCTCTGACTGGGACGGAGCTCGGATGAGCCAGTCGTCCAGATATGGGAATACAAATATTCCTAGAGTGCGTAGAAATGCTGCTACTACTGCCATGCATTTTGTGAACACTCTTGGAGCAGAGGCCAGACCGAAAGGAAGCACTCTGTATTGGTAGTGCTTTCCTTGATAAAGGAACCGAAGGAACCTTCTGTGTGTTGGATGGATGAGGATATGGGTGTACGCATCCTTGAGATCTAGAGAACACAGCCAATCCTGACTCTGAAGGTATGGAAGGAGAGCACCGAGAGAAATCATCTTGAATTTCTCCTTGTATAGAAACTTGTTCAATTCTCTGAGATCTAATATGGGTCTGTAGCCCCCTGTTTTCTTTGGGATAAGAAAATAGGGGGAGTAGAACCCTGAGCCCTGTTGAAGAAGGGGTACTTCTTCTATTGCCCTTTGGGCAAGAAGGGTAGCAATCTCCTGACCCAGAAGGTCGAGGAGAGATGTTGGAGAATTGAACTGTCTCACCATGGTGTGAGGAGGAAGGTTTAAGAAATGAAGTTTGTACCCCTTCCTTATGATGGAGAGGGTCCATTGCTCTGCCGTGACTTGTTCCCATCTGGGAGCAAAGTGGGCTAACCTTCCTGGAATGGTGAGAGGCTCTGGTTCTTCTAGAGCCAGAAAGGCTAAGTTCTCTAGATGTAAGTCAAAGGCCCTGAGGAGGCTGAGGCTGTTGGGCCGTAGCAGTCCTTGCAGCCTTAGGCTTGGCTTGTTTAGGTTGTTGCTGACGCTTTGCAGCAAAATGACCTGCAGAAGATGCCTGCTGACCATAAACAGGATAATATTTCCCCTTTTTGGGAAAGAAAGCCTTTTTGAATAACCTTTTTCTAACAGGAGCAGAAGTAGACTTTGAAAGTCTATCTAAGGCAGAATTCTCAGCATCCATCTGAGTGGCCTTTGCTTGCCAATCCTTGCCAAAAATGTTTTCACCTGTACAAGGAAGATTTCCTAATCCATCCTGGACCCAGGGTTCCAAATCAGAAGCTTGTAACCAAGCAACTCTGCGTGCACCTATGGCAATAGCCGAGGCTCTGCTGGCACACTCAAAAGAGTCAAAGGCTGCACGGTTGGAAAATTTGGAAACATCCTGGGCATGTTTAAGCCAGGTGAGAAACTCTTCCCTTTTATCTTCTGAGATAAAAGAAGATAAAGTTTGCAGATGATCTGTAACTTCCTTTAGAAACATCCCCATATAGAGACTATAGGAGTTGATTCTGGCAACAAGCACATTGGCCTGGAAAATTCTCCGTCCAAAAGCATCCAAGGTTCTGCATTCTCTTCCTGGAGGATGAGTGTCTTTTTGCACTCTATCTTCTTCATAGCAGACTCCACCACAATAGAGTGGTGAGGAAGCTGAGTCTTATGAAAGCCAGGACAAGGAGGAACACGGTACATGGTGGCCAACCTACGAGAATGAGGGGAGATAGTAAGAGGTGTCTCCCATATGCCCAACATGTGATCATAAAGGATCTCATGAATTGGTAAAGTAGCTGCCTCTTTAGGAGCCTTAGGATATTGTAAAATATCCAATTTCTTGGCTCTAGGCCCTGATTCAGGGGCCACTGAATGGAGAGGCCCCTGGCCACTTCCCTAATGAAGTCTTGAAAAGACAAGTCTTCTGGAGGAGACATTCTTCTTTTCGGAGAAGAGGGCCCCTGAGGAAGGAGTACCGATGCTTCAACAGAAGCCTCTGATTCATCAGAGTCTTCGGAGGAATCGAAGTATCGCCTGTCTGGATGCTCCTGCAGCGCCCGATACGTGTACCGAGTGGTATCGACATTGGGAGTGATCGGTACCGATTTGGTACCGATTCGGTACCGATGGGCATCACAGAACAGGGTACCGCAGCAGTCGACACCGAAGCTGATGTTGATGCAATCGGTACCGGCACTGGAACCGATATCGGTGCCGGTACCGACAACGGAGTTTGTTGCGGTACCGGCGGCGTCGCAGCTTGTATGAATGCCGTAATGGCACGCTGCATGGTCAGAATATTCTGATCTATCGATGCAACCAATGTCTGGATGTCAGTACCAGTGGAAACCACCGGTACCCCAGAACATGGCAACAGGTGATCGGTCGAGGCCACGCCATCGATGTCAACCTGTGACCCCATAGATGAAGCTTTGGAAGCCGGAGCTTCCCGCCGGGGTAATTTTGCCGGTGCGGGATCCTCGAGAGCAAGCCCGGAGGCATCTCGATACTTAGAGGGAGATCTACCCTTCGAGGACCGGCTGGACTTATGTTTGGTTACCTGAGATCCATGGGAGGAAGCAGCAGCCCTGGAAGATGTCGATGCCACCGAAGCTGCATCAGAGGGAAACAGGGTACTGAGCTTAGCCGCTCGATTCTGTCGACCTCTTTTAGACATCATGGAACAGGACTCACAATCGGTGATGGAGTGGTCAGGACCCAAACATTTTAGACACCAGTCATGGGTGTCGGTGATAGAAAGAGTACCGCTGCACTTCGTGCACTTTTTAAACCCGGAAGCGGGCTTTTCCATGAGGAAAAGTTTTCTAGGCCTAAAGCCCAAAAGGAAAAAATGCACAGAAGTGGGAAAACGGTAGTTTGTTTGTTTTTTTTAAAGAAGAAAGAAGAAAAGACCGGCGGTACCGGTCCGACGTCGAAGAAGGCAGACGTGCGACCAAAGAAAGAAAAGAAAATAAAGAACTTCTTCAGCGGTGACAGGAACACGACCTGCTGGCTCCTCGGAAAAGAAGAACTGGAGAGAGGCGGTTGGGAAAGGCAGGAAGGCAGCGCGCAGGCGCTGTGGGATGCTCCCAAAAGCTTTCTTTCTGGACGCTGGGGAGCGTTCCCGCGCAGGCTCCGTCGGTACCGACGATACCCATATGTGAAGACTCATTCCTGCTTGTTCCTGGAGATCACTTGCTACAGGTGAGTAGCTATGCTTTCACTTTGCCCCCCAAAGCCCTAATGAAATTGTCCACGTCACGGTTTAACTTCTTCCTTGCCTTCACTATTCCCTCTGGGTCCCCATGCATCCCTCCACTCCATAATTTCATAATGCCAGTTGTTCCCAACCTGGCTCTTGTGTGTACCAAGTCTCTCTTTATCTATATGATAAGTTCTATATTTTTTTATGCAAGTCAAGTCGTTGCCCCCTAAATGCAGTATGATCCCATCTGGTGGATTTTTTCTGTTAGCCCAATTTTCTAAGGCTGGCAGTGTATTTTTTGCTTCCCCAACTATTTAATGGATTATCCTAGTTGCTTGTCCACCTGCTGTGCAAGCATGCACCTTCTGGCCCAGTAGATGCAAAAGCATGATAATCCAAACAGTGTACCTGTATCCCCTTGCAATAGATATAAAGATGTCAGATACAAAGGCTGCATATGGGGGGGGGGGGAAAGGGCTGGTGAGAGAAATTAGCTATCAGATTTCCCACTTACCTATCCCTTATTTATCCCCCACCCAGAAAGTAGTCCTTTATACAAGCACTGCTACCCCAATTTGGAATAAGTGAGATGAAAGTTCTCTCTTCCAACCCTGCCCCCTTCAAGCCCATTAACCACACTCTTGTTGATCTGGAACCTCGAAATGTATGTGCCATCCTGATGCCTGAACATATGCCACCACAGGGACCTAATACCCACGTATGCCCCAGGAATTAATTGGGCAGAGCTCGCTCATTTCAGTTCTGGCTAACTGCATTAACTGCCCTTTTCTTGCCTGATCTGTTTTGGATCTTCTCACCCTTACTGTGACCCCATTCTGAACCCACTGCAGGTCCTCTGCTAATAGCCCTGGGTCCATCACACCTTCTGACTAGAGCTGCTATTTCACTAATGCGAAATGCACAAAGCTACTCTGAATAATGCAACTCCTTGCTTGTTTCTAAGTCCCTCCTCCTTCAAGACACACTAAGCTGCTTGTATATATGTTAATGTATCTAGACACCTTGTGTTCAGCGCCGGTGGATTCTGGCACCATGACCCCTCCATCTTTAGGTTTTTTGTTTTGTTTTGTTTTTAAATATGAAATGCCTTAGTGGAATCGCTGGATCTCCACATGTTTAGAAAAAACGTAATTCCCACTAGATTTATTTTTGCCTGTGCTAAATATATTCTGCTAGCAGCACGCTATTCACTTTGTATGCCTCTGCTAGGGCAGTCCATCCTCTGATAGGCCACAGTATATTTGGGATTATGGCCTTCTATATCAATGCAGGGACCTCAGGAATTCAAGATCCTACAAATGAGCTGACATCCTGACCAGCTTCTCTTCCATTTCCAGTGCTGCACATCTAAAGGGTGCTCACTGAAAACATGAAAGAGCATCAGTCTGTGATACCAAGCTCCTCTGTAACACGTGCTGAACTCCAGACTCACAAGGACTATCTTCCTCACCAAATTCATCAACTTTTCTGCTTCTGATGTTTGCCTATTGATAGCATAAACTATCGCTGCATTATCTCACCAAAACACACCCCTCTTGTTCCAGAGTCTCTCACCTCGCAGTGTTAATGCCACTATGATGTGGAAACACTCCAGGAAGATTGTGTCTTTCATGATACCCTGTGCCTGCCACTCTTTTGTGCACCACTACCCCTTGAAATAGAGGCCAAATCCTTGGCTTCTAGAAACATCCAACTCCCAATCCTTATTGCTGCTGCTACTACTACTACTAATCATTTGTATAGCGCTACAAGGCATATGCAGCGCTGTATATGTACAAGTAAGAGATGGTCCCTGCTCATCAGAGCTAACATAGTATATGACAGCAGATAAAGTGTAGTTACTTACCTGTTAACAGGCGTTCTCCAGGGACAGCAGGAATCAGTCCTCACATATGGGTGACGTTGGCGCCAACGGAGCCCTTATGGAAGCATCTCCCCACTTTCCTTTGGCGGCCCGGGGAGTCCTCGAAGTAGAGGTCACTGTGGTCTCTGCGGGACTGGGCGACACCCGCTGGGAGACAATGAATGCAGAAATGCTGCACTCCAGCATCAACATTCGGGCTTCCCAATCAGGGCTAGCAGCCATAGACACCGACAACGGGGGTGACTGGGTCAGGTGTTGAGGAGGAGAGGGGGTCCTCAACGTGATGGCTCTCGGGAGACAGAGGTCCATCGCCGGAGACCACAACATCTGTTTGGGCACCTTTCAGGGACGCACACTCTCAGATTCATCAGGTTCTCACTGGGGACTGAGGGACCGGGCGTGGGACTCCAGTGCTTGTCTGCTTCTCCATAAGAGGCCCTCGAGGCTGCTGTCTTCTTCCGACACTCTCACTCCGGGGAACCTTGTTCGAGTGCCTGCGGGTCTGCTGAGGAGCCTCAGGAGCCTTGCGTGACTCCTAGGAGCCATATGGGGCCTTCAAACGTGAGGCTACCGGGGTAGAGTCTGCCTGTGGAAGATGTCATCCTGCTTAAGCCGATGGCTCTGAATGGCCTTTGTGGACATTTTCTTACACAAGGGGCATTCCTCCGGGTCATGGTCAGCATCCAGACATCAGAGGCAACAATCATGAGTGTTGTTGAGGGACATGTTTTTTGAGCACCAATCACATTTTTTAAAAACAGTGGCCTTTGGGGCAAAAAGGACACCAGAGAGGTTGAAGATCCTTGATGCAGCCAGCGGTTGAAAAGGGCACGAAAGTACTAAAAAGAAAAATTAGACCAGCGAGTCTCAAGGTGGGAAAGAGCCAACGCAAGTCAGAGAAGCACACAATTGTACGGGTTAGATCAACTTTTTTCCGGGGGGAACAAGATGAACGTTTCTAGGGCTCTGCGGAAAAAGAGAGACTGACCAAGATGGCACCATTGGGCAGGAAGGGGACCACACATGCATGGTGGCATCTCCGAAAGGCTTTCTTTGAAAGCTAGAGAAATGCTTCCGCGAGGTCTCAGTCGGCACCGTCACCTATATGTGAGGACTGACTTCCTGCTTGTTCCTGGAGAAAGACCAGTATGGTCCATCTAGTCTGCCCAGCAAGGCAGCAAGAGTAGGTGCACCCGCCGCTCCGTGCAGGTCACCCCTCCCCATGCCTTTTTATAGGGGTGTATCCACTGTTCCATGCAGGTCACCCCTATTTGTTGAGATACAAGAGATAGTTATGTTTATTTTGATTTTATCCTGTTGCTATAAAGGGATCCACTGTGTCTGTCCCATGCCATCTTGAATTCTGTCACTGTATTTGCCCCCACCACTTCTATCGGGAGGGCATTCCAAGCATCCACCACCCTTTCAGTGAAAAAGTATTTCCTGATATTGCCTTTCAGTTTACCCCCTTGCAGCTTCATGTTATGCCCTCTAGTTTTACAGCGTCCCCGTCTTTGGAAGAGGTTTCTTTGTTCATTAATACTCTAAGTATTTGGAAGTCTAAATCGTCTCTCCCCTGTCCCTCCTCTTCTCTAGAGTGTACATATTTAGCCTGATCCCTGCTGATTCCAGTAGCTGAAGCAACTTTTAAAAGCAGACTGCTATCGGGCGGGCCTGCGCCTGAGGGCCTCGCCAGAGGGCCCTTTGCGTGGCCCTTAGGCGCAAGCCCGCCAGGTGCCCCCCCCCCCCCAGGTGCTCCCCTTCTGTCCTTTGTTTCCTTCATTGTAACCACCCTTTTAGCTGATGCTACCCACTCCGGTTGATGGCTCTCTGTCCTTGGCCATTCCTGCTTTGATTCGCTTTCTGAACCCGTTCTCATTGTATTGCTGCTGTGATCCTCTGCCGCATGTTGACTGTTTTCCTTGCTTTGCACTACTTATTGACCGTTGTCATTTATTGTTTGTTGTATTTACGCTGCTTATCCTTGAATCCTTTGTTTAATTCTTGTTTATATTTGATCATACACTCTATTGCCACCCCTCTGCTTATTTATTATTCCTCTCCTTTCCTTTACTTTTGCTCCACTTTACTTTGTCTTCCTTTACCTCATTCTCCCTAACTGTTCCTCTCCTTCCCTTTCCTGCCATTGTTGTCCGTTTTCCCCTGTGATGCATAACTTGTCTAATCTTATCCATATCCCCCTCCCCTCTCCTCCCTCCCTCCCTCTCCTGGTGTTATCTTCCCCAACCCTGGACTTCCTAAAAATCCGCCTTATTCTGTTAAAAGCAACTCACGGAATCTGTCTAACCTTATCCATATCCCTCTACTTTCCCTCTCCTCTCTCCCTTTTTCTTGTGCCCTGTGGAACGCACATTCTGTTTCTAATAAACTTACTTTCACACATGACCTCTTTATCTCCAATGCTCTTCATCTTCTTGCTCTTACCGAGACCTGGCTCCTCCCCGACGATACCGCGTCTATTGCTGCCCTCTGCTATGGTGGCTATCAGTTTTCCCATATGCCTCGTCCCAAGATGGTGATGTCGGCCGTGATGGTGGTGTCGGCCTTCTTTTCTCCCCCTCTTGTCAATTCCAGCCTCTCCTCCTGCCTCAGTTTCACTCTTTCCTCTCTTTTGAGATCCACTCCATCCACCTCTTTGCACCTCTTCCTCTCGGGTTGCTGTTAGCTATCGTCCTCCCGACTTGTCTGCTTCCTCTTTTCTCTGACTTTGATTCTTGGCTCTCCCTCTTCTTTAACCCCACCTCCCCTACTCTTATTCTTGGAGATTTTAACATCCATGTTGATAACTCCTCTGATCCTCTAACTGTAAAGCTCCTCTCCCTTACCTCCTCATTTGGCCTTCATCTCTGTTCCACTGCCCCCACTCACCAGCGTGGCCATTGTCTTGATCTGATATCTTTCGTTTGCTCTTCACCCTCTAACTTTCACAGCTCAGTTCTTACTTTATCTGATCATCACCTTCTTAGCTTTAATCTTCACCTCCTCCTGCCTCAGCCTCGTCCTATCTCTTCCACCCTATTTAGGAACCTTCTTGCCATTGATCCCCTGGCTCTCTCTTCCACCATTTCTCCATCTCTCTCTTCTACTTTGTCATCCAGGTCTGTTGATGAGGCTGTATTGTCCTAGAATGCTACTCTCTCCTCAGCTCTGGATGTTCTCGCTCCACCCACACTTAGTCCTGTGAGACGTTCTGTACCACAGCCTTGGCTCTCACCTTCCATTCGCTATCTTCGCTCTTGTGCCCACTCTGCTGAACGTGCCTGGCTCAAATCCCGCTCCTCTGAAGATGTCCTTCATTTCAAATTTATGCTTTTCTCCTTCCAGTCTGCCTTAGCTCTTGCCAAGCAGGACTTTTATGTCCACCTTACTAATTCTTTTGCCTCTGATCCTCGCTGTCTCTTCACTGCTCTCAACTCTCTCCTTAAAGTGCTTCCACCTCTAGTCTATTCCTCCCTTCCTGCCCAAACTCTGGCTGATTATTTCCATGATAAAATCCACAAGATCATCCTCCAATTCCCCACTAAGTCTGCTAATTCCCCTCCTCCCCTTTCTCTCTTCCACTCCTACCCTCTCTTCCTTTCCTTCGATTTCTGAGGAGGAAACTGCTCACCTTCTCTCGTCCTCCAAACTTACCACCTGCTCCTCTGATCCTATCCCCACCCGTCTCCTCTCACCCATCTCTGCTACTCTTGTCCCCTCCATCTCTCATATCCTCAACCTCTCACTCTCCACTGCTATTGTCCCTGTTGACTTCAAGCATGCTGTGGTCACACCTCTCCTTAAGAAACCCTCACTTGATCCCTCCTGTCCTAATTATCGTCCCATCTCCTTCCTTCCCTTTATTTCTAAACTGTTAGAGCGTACGGTTCACCACCGCTGCCTTGACTTCCTTTCCTCTCATGCCCTCCTGGATCCCTTACAGTCTGGCTTTCGTCCTTTGCACTCTACTGAAATGGGCCCTTGTCAAAGTCTCGAGTGACTTGTTCCTGGCAAAATCTAAAGGCCTTTACTCGGTCCTTATTCTTCTTGACCTCTCTGCTGCTTTTGACACTGTTGATCATGATCTTCTCCTTAACACTTTGTTCTCACTTGGCTTTAGGGACTCTGTTCTTTCCTGGTTCTTTTCCTATCTCTCCCATCGCTCATTCAGTGTGCGTTCTGGTGGCTCCTCCTCCTCAGCTACTCCGCTCCCTCTTGGTGTACCTCAGGGTTCTGTCTTGGGTCTGCTTCTCTTCTCTCTCTATCCCCAGTCCCTTGGTGCGCTCATCTCCTCCCATGGTTTTCAGTACCATTTCTATGCTGATGATTCCCAGATCTACCTCTCTACTCCTGATCTCTCTTCTTCAATCCAGACCCGGATCGCTAATTGCCTTTCTGCTATTGCTGATTGGATGTTCCATCGCCGCTTGAAATTGAACATGGCCAAGACCGAACTTCTTATCTTTTCCCCAAAAATTTACCTTCCTCTTCCTCCTTTTTCAGTCTCTGTGAATGGCTCTGTTTTCTATCCTGTTCCCTCAGCTCGCAATTTAGGGGTTATTTTTGACTCTTCACTCTCATTCTCCACGCATATTCACCTTGTCGCCAAGACCTGCCGCTTCTTTTTCTTTAATATTGGGAAAATCCGCCCTTTTCTTTCAGAACATACTACTAAAATGCTCATCCATTCACTTATCACCTCTCACCTTGATTACTGTAACCTGCTCCTTGCTGGTCTTCCACTGAGTCATCTTTCACCCCTTCAGTCTATTCAGCATTCTGGTGTTCGTTTCATCTTCAGCCAACCTCATTCTGCCCATATCACTCCTCTCCTCAAGTCTCTTCACTGGCTCCCTATCCATTTCCGCATCCAGTTCTAACTTCTCCTACTGACCTATAAATGCATTCATTCTGCAGCTCCTCTATCTTTCTTCTCTCATTTCTCCTTATATTCTCCCTCGTGAACTCCGCTCTTCTAGTCAACTGCTTCTTGCTATGCCTTTCTCCTCTGGTGCTAACTCCAGGCTTCGCTCTTTTCGCCTTTCAGCACCCTAAGCCTGGAATAGACTTCCTCTATCTATACGTCAGGCATCTTCTCTGACCCTCTTCAAATCCAGGTTGAAAGCGCACCTCTTTGCTTCTGCCTTTGGTTCATAGTAACATAGTAAATGACGGCAGATAAAGACCAGCATGGTCCATCCAGTCTGCCCAGCAATACGGCAAGAGTAGGTGCACTTGTTGCTCTGTGCAGGCCACCCCTCCCCATGTCTTTGTTTAGGGGTGGACACACCACTCCATGTAGGACACCCCTATTTGTTGAGAAGTTAGATGGTTCAGTTTATTTTGTTTTTATCCTGTTGCTATAAAGGGATCCGCTGTGCTTGTCCCATGCTGTTTTGAATTCCGTCACCGTGTTTGCCCCCACCACTTCCATCGGGAGAGCATTCCAAGCATCCACCACCCTTTCAGTGAAAAAATATTTCCCAACATTGCCTTTCAATTTTCCACCTTGCAGCTTCATGTTATGCCCTCTAGTTTTGCAGCTTCCCCATCTTTGGAAGAGGTTTGTTTGTTCATCGTTCCTCTAAGTATTTAAAGGTCTGAATCATATCTCCCCTATCCCTCCTCTCCTCCAAAGTGTACCTACATGACTTACCTGTTCTCCTCCTCTTCCCTTGTCTTGTTTTCACCTGTTCCTTTTCTTTTCCCTTGTTCTCACCTTGTTCTCTTGTTTCTCCTGTTATCCTTCCTTTGCCTTTGTTCTTTCCTCGTCCTTCGCCTTCTTTGTTTTGTGTTTTTAGATTGTAAGCTCTTTTAGGCAGGGACTGTCTATTTTTGTCTTTTTTCTGTACAGCACTGCGTGCATCTGGTAGCGCTTTATAAATGCTCAGTAGTAGTAGTAGGTCTTCAAGTCTCTTCTAGAGCAGCTTTTAAACTAGATAATAGGGGAAAGCCGACAGTCGCCCAAGAGCGGATGGTTCAGAAGAATGTATCCTTGAAGGATACTACCAAAAGCAGAGAGGTTCCAAAAAAGAGTAAAGTAGCCCAAATGCCCTCGAGTATGGAGCAGACAGAGCTTAAAGATCCCAAATTACCCATGTCTACCAACAGCCAAATTAATATGAATAAAATACAGTCTCTAAAATGCTTGTATGCAAATGCTAGAAGTCTAAAAAATAAGATGAGAGAGTTAGAATATATAGCACTAAATGAGAGGTTAGATATGATTGGAATATCAGAGACATGGTGGAAGGAGGACAACCAGTGGGACACTGATACCTGGCTACAAACTATATTGTAATGATAGAGCTGATCAAATTGGGGGAGGGGTTGCGCTCTATGTTAGAGAGGGCATTGAGTTATTTATTTATTATTATTATTATTTATTAACAATTCTTATATACCGCACTATTAGACATCAGCGCGGTTTACATTAAACAGAAAACATCCGACAGTTTACATATGTCTGGTCATTACATTTAACAGGAGGTATAACTTGGAGAAATAGGGGAAACTAAATACAATGGTGGTTTATCTAATAAGGGATATTATGGTGAACTATATACAAAGGAGGTCCCACAGTACATGGGAATGCTTGTTATCTACAATGTAAAGTTGGCCTGTTGTGAGGGGTCTATCCATTTGACCACTCCTGCTATTCACCTGGTGGTTATGATTAAAGGATTAAAGTTTTGCAGGAAACAAAATTTTCTGTAGAATCTCTATGGATTGAAATTCCATGTAAAAAGGGGAAGGCGATGGCAGTGGGGGTGTACTATCGACCGCCTGGCCAGAATGAATAAATGGATGATGAAATGCTCAAAGAAATCAAGGAAGCTAACAAAAGTTACAGCGCAGTAATAATAATGGGTGATTTCAATCACCCCGGTATCGACTGGGTCAGTGTCATGACAGGACATGCTAGGGAGATAAAGTTCCTAGATGAAATAAATGACTGCTTCTTGGAGCAGCTGGTTCATGAACCGACCAGAGGGGAAGCCATATTAGACCTAGTCCTTAGTGGAACACCAGATCTAGTGCAAGAGATAAGGGTGTTGGGGCCACTTGGCAATAGTGATCATAGCATGATCGCCTTTGATTTAATTAGTGGAGGGGGGATAATAAGGAAATCCACAGTACTACCTTTTAACTTTTGAAAGGGAGACTATGGTAAAATGAGGAAAATAGTTAAGAAAAAACTAAAAAGAGTAGTTGCAAAGGTTAAAGACTTACATCAGGCTTGGGTGGTGTTGAAAAATACTGTCTTGGAAGCCCAGACCAGCTGTATTCCACGCTTTAAGAAAAGTGGAAGGAAGTCCAAAAAACTGCCAGCATGGTTTAAAGGTGAGGTCAGAGAGGCTGTTGTTGCCAAAATGGAAAAAAAGAGTCAAATGACGAAATGGAAACAGCACAAGCACTGGCAGGTCAAATGCAAAGCATTGATAAAGCAGTCAAAGGGAGAATTTGAGAAGAAGCTTGCTGCGGAAGCAAAAACGCGAAATAAAGATTTTTTCAAGTACATTCGTAGCAAAAAACCTGTGAGAGAGTCAGTTGGTCCATTAGATGATAGAAGAGTTAAAGGGGCACTAAGAGGCGACAAGGCGATAGCGGAGAGACTGAATGAATTCTTTGCTTCGGTCTTTACTGAGGAAGATGTAGGGATGTTACCCATGACTGAAGTGGTATTTAAAGGTGCGGAAGAATTGAAGGAAATATCGATACATCGGGAAGATGTATTACAACTATTAGATAAACTGAAGAGTAGAAAATAACCTGGGCCGGATGGAATATATCCAAGGGTGTTGAAAGAACTGAAATATGAGATTACTAATAGCAGGTCTGCAATCTGTGAACTATCATTAAAATCATCTCTAATACCTGAAGATTGGAGGATCGCCAATGTAACACCAATTTTTAAAAAGGGTTCCAGGGGTGATCCGGGAAACTACAGACCGGTGAGCCTGATGTCAGTACCGGGAAAAATGGTAGAAACCATCATAAAGAATAAAATTACTCAGCATGTAGATAGTCATGGCCTAATGGGAGACAGCCAACATGGCTTTAGACAAGGAAGATCTTGTCTTACTAATCTGTTATGTTTTTTTGAAGGTGTGAATAAACAGGTGGACAAAGGTGAGTCGGTTGATTATAGTGTATTTGGACTTTCTGAAAGCCTTTGACAAGGTCCCTCATCAGAGACTTTTGGCAAAACTAAAGAGTCATGGGATAGGAGGCAGTGTACTACTGTGGATCAGGAACTGGTTAAAAGATAGAAAGCAGAGGGTTGGGCTAAATGGCCAATTTTCCCAATGGAGAAAGGTGAATAGTGGTGTACCCCAGGGATCTGTGCTGGGTCCACTGCTTTTTGACATATTCATAAATGACCTGGAAAGTGGAATAACGAGTGAGGTTATCAAATTTGCAGATGACACAAAACTATTTAAAGTTGTTAAAACTCAAGAGGATTGTGGAAAATTGCAAGAGGATCTTGATAAATTGGAAGACTGAGCATCCAAATGGCAGATGAAATTTAATGTGGACAAGTGCAAAGTTATGCACCTAGGGAAGAACCACCCAAAATATGGTTACACGATGCAAGGTTCCACATTAGGAACCACCACCCAGGAAAAAGATTTAGGCGTCATTGTGGATAACATGTTAAAACCTTCGGCCCAGTGTGCAGCGGCGGCCAAGAGAGCAAATAGAATGCTAGGTATCATAAGGAAAGGAATGGAAAATAAAACAAAAGATATTATAATGCCTCTATATCGTTCCATGGTGAGACCACACCTTGAATATTGTGTGCAATTCTGGTCGCCGTATCTTAAAAAGGATATAGCGTTATTAGAAAAGGTTCAGAGAAGAGCCACCAAAATGGTAAAGGGGATGGAAGGATACTCCTATGAAGAAAGGCTAAAAAGGTTAGGGCTCTTTAACCTGGAAAAGAGACGACTGAGGGGAGATATGATAGAAGTCTATAAATTAATGAACGGAGTGGAACGGGTAAACGTAGATCGATTGTTTACATTATCAGAATATAGAAAGACTAGGGGACATGCAATGAAGCTACAGGGTAAACTATTGAAGACTAATAAAAGAAAATATTTTTTCACTCAACGTGTAATCAAACTCTGGAATTTGTTACCGGAGGATGTAGTAAAAGCTGCTAGTGTAGCTGGGTTTAAAAAAGGTTTGGACAAGTTCCTGGAGGAAAGGTCCATAAACCATTATTAAGAAGGGACCTAGGATATCGCTGCTTGACCCAGTACAAGCATTGAGGAACCTGTGTCTTTTGGGGAGACTGCTAGGTACTTATGACCTAGATTGGCCACTATTGGAAACAGGATACTGGGCTTGATGGACCTTGGTCTGACCCTGTATGGCATATCTTATGTTCTTATGTTCTCATATGTCTTCTGGCGCAGGCTCCAAATCATTTTGGTCGCCTTCCTCTGAACCTTTCCAGTCTTTTTATATCCTTTGTGAGATATTGTCTCCAAAACTGAACACAATATTCCAAGTGAGGCCTCACCAGTGACTTGTACAGTGGCATTAGTACCTCCTCCTCCTTTCTGCTGGTAATTCCTCTCTGTATGCAACCCAGCATCCTTCTGGCTTTGGCCACCGCCTTGTCATACTGTTTCACCTTGAGATCCTCAGAAATAATCACTCCGAGGTCCTTCTCCTGGTCCGTGCACAGCAACCTCTCACCCCCTATCGCACACAATTCCCTTGGATTTCTGCTTCCCAAGTGCACGACACTGCACTTCTTCACATAAAATCTTAACTGCCAAACATTAGATCATTCTTCCAGCTCTTGTAGATCTTTTCTCATGTTATCCACACCCTCAGGGGAGTCCACTCTGTTGCACATTTTCGTGCCATCTGCAAAAAGACAGACTTTTTCATTCAGTCCTGCAGCAATATCACTCACAAATACATTGAACAGTACCGGTCCCAGGACCGAACCCTGGGGCACACCGCTAATCACCTTCCTTTCATCTGAGTGAGTTCCATTTACCATCACCTTCTGTCGCCTGTCATTCAACCAATTTCTGATCCAGTTCACCACCTTGGGACCCATCCCCAAGCTGTTTAGTTTATTGTTAAGCCTCCTATGAGGAGCAGTATCTAAGGTTTTGCTGAAATCTAGGTAGATCACATCCATCACATGCCGCTGATCTAGTTCTCTAGTCACCCAATCAAAGAACTCAGATTTGCTTGGCAAGATTGTCCTTTGGAAAAACCACATTGCCTCAGATGATGCAACCTGTTGGTTTCGAGAAAGTCCACTATTGGCTCTTTCAGGAACATCTCCATTACTTTTCCCGCTACCGAGGCAAGGCTTACTAGCCTGTAGTAGTCATTTCTTCCCTATTACCACTTTTGTAAAGAGGTATCGCATCAGCCCTTCTCCAGTCCTGTGGAACTTCTCCTGTCTCCAAGGATCTATTAAAAACATCCTTTAAAGGCGCCGCAAGAACTTCTCTGAGCTTTTTCAGTATCCTGGGATGCATCCCATCTGGTCCCATGGCCTTATACATTTCAGTTTTGCAAGCTGTTCAAATACATTAGATAATGTAAATGGTATGGTATCTACTCCATTCCCATTTATATATTTGTCAATCATAGGTGGTCCTTCTCCAGTATTTTCTTTTGTAAAAACATAACAGAAATATTTGTTTAGCATTTTCGCTATTTCAATGTCACTTTCTACAAATACGTTCCTGGCACTTTTGAGTCCTGCAATTCCACCTCTGATCATCTTCCTCTCCAGAATAATGTTGTTGTTAAGTGCCGTCGAGTCGGAGTCGACTCATGGCGACCCTCTGGATAGCTATCCTAAATTGTGCTCAGTCTTCAGTCAGGCAGCTCATTGTTGACAGACTGGTACCCGTAGCTGCTGTTATTGTATCGATCCATCTCATTGCTGGCCTGCCTCTTTTGCGTTGACCTTCTATCTTGCCAAGCATGATGTCTTTCTCTAATGATCTCTCTCTCTTCGCATGATGTGTCCAAAGTATGAAAGTCGAAGTCTTGTCATCTGAGCTTCTAAAGAAAGCTTAGGTTTGATCTCCTCTAGTACCGACTGGTTTGTTCTTCGGGCAGTCCATGGTATACACAGTATTCGCCGCCAGCACCATAATTCAAAGGCATCAATTTTCTGCCTGTCTGTCTTTTTCACTGTCCAGCTTTCACATCCATATGATGTTATTGAAAATACCATGGCTTGAACAAGTCGAATCTTTGTATGGAGAGAGACATCTCTGCTCTTGAGAATCTTATCTAGGTCTTTCAAAGCCATTCTGCCAAGAGCAATGCGTCGTTTGATTTCTTGACTGCTTGTTGCTTCTTTATTGATAGTTGATCCAAGTAGGTTAAAGTTGTTCACGATTTCAATTTCTTCTCCTTCAACGATGAACCTGTTGATTATGCCAGTTGTCATGATCTTTGTCTTCTTTACATTAAGGTGCAGGCCCATTTGAGACTATGTTCTTTGATTGTGAGAAGCAAATGTTTCAGATCATCTTCACTTTCAGCCAGTAATGTAGTATCATCAGCATAGCGAAGGCTGTTGATGAGTCTTCCACCAATCTTCACACCTCTGTTGTCTTCATACAATCCTGCTTCTCTGATGATTTGTTCTGCATATAAATTAAACAGGTAGGGGGAAGTATGCAGCCTTGTCTTACACCTTTGCTTATTTTCAACCATTCTGTTTCTCCTTGTTCCGTTCGAACTGTTGCTTCTTGATCAATGTACAGATTGCGCAAGAGAACGATCAGGTGTTCTGGTATACCCATGCTTCTTAATGTGGCCCAGAGTTTCTCATGGTTTACACAGTCAAAAGCCTTGCTATAGTCGATAAAGCACAAATAGATATCCTTTTGGTATTCTTTAGTCTTTGCAAGGATCCATCTCACATTTAATTTAATTTAATTAACAGTCGCTTATATACCGCACCTTCCAGAGATCAGGTGCGGTTTACATTTAACAACAGTATAACAGGCTGATGTCTGTTTTACAATGAACGTCTGAAACAGTGTAACTATTATACAACAAAACAGTCAGTAATAAATTACAAGGAACATCTTAAAACAAAGGAAAATTGTGCAAAAACAAATAACATTTTGGTAACTATATACAATTGGGGTATGAGTGCATTACATAAGAAGTAAAAATATATTATAAATTTCTAAACTAAGTGGAAGGTGTTGGATCATGTCAATTTTGTGTCACTCAGTCAAACAGTGTTATTATCCGTTTTCTTGTTGGGAGAGGGAGTTTGTTCATTGTTCCGCAATGATGTCTCTCGTTCCTCGCCCTTTCCTGAACCCTGCTTGCACTTCAGATAGTTCTTGTTCCAGGTATGGTTGTAGTCTCTTTTGAATAATCTTCAGTAGAATCTTGCTGGCATGTGGGATCAGAGCGATTGTTCGATAATTTCCACAGTCAGTTGGATCACCTTTCTTTAGTATTGGTATAAACACAGATCTTTTCCAGTCAGTTGGCCATGATGTTGTCTTCCATATTTCTTGGCAGAGCCTTGTAAGTATGTTAACAGCTGCATCAGATTGCTGCAATACTTCTATAGGAATGCTATCAATGCCTGGTGCTTTGTTCTTTGATAAGGCTTTCAATGCTGCTTCAACTTCTTCTTTCATCACCAATGGTTCCGATCATAAGGAACAGGTTGAAACGGCTGTTGGTCCACTTGATCTTTATCATATAAAAACTCTGTATATTCCTTCCACCTTTTCTTGATCTTCTCAGCATTATTCAACATAGAACCTTGAGCATCTTGTAACATTCCAATTTGAGGCTGGAACTTTTTCTTTAACTCTCGTAGCTTTAGGAAAGCCGATCTTGTTCTTCCTCTAATAGTTTCTGCTTCTATTTCCTTGCAAGTGTCATTGTAGTACTTTTCCTTGTCCTGTCTTGCTGCAAGTTGGAAATCTCTGTTGAGTTCTGCGATTGTCTTTCTTTCTCCTCTGGCTTTCGCTTCTCTGCGTTTCTGGGCAATTTTCAGAGTTTCTTCTGTAATACAATTTGGCCGCTTTTGCTTTTTCACCTTTTGTAGAGACTTCTCGCTTTCTTCCAACACAACCTTCTTGATGTCATTCCATAACTCTTCCGGAGCTCTGTCATTTGTATCTAAAGCAGCAAATCGATTTTGCAGGCAGTCTTTAAATTCCAGTGGTATATTCTCAAGGTCATATTTTGCTGCATTCATGAGTGGTTTGCTCTTTTTCAACTTTAGCTTGAGTTTGCATACTAGTAGTTGATGATCTGTACCACAGTCAGCTCCAGGTTTTGTCTTTGTTGATGTTATAGAACTTTTCCATCGTTGACTTCCACAGATGTAATCAATTTGATTTTTATACAATCCATTGGGTGAAGTCCATGTGTACAGTCACCGCTTGTGTTGCTGGAAGAAGGTGTTTGAGATGAATAGATCGTTGGTCTTGCAGAATTCTATCAGTCTTTCTCCAGCTTCATTTCTGTTGCCAAGTCCATATTTTCCAACTACTTTGCGTTCCAGTCACCCATGACTATCAGGATATCCTGTTTGCATGTTCTGTCAATTTCAGCTTGTACTTGTTCATAGAACTCTTCAATTTCATTCTCTTCTGCAGCTGTTGTTGGGGCATATACTTGAATTATAGTTGTGTTGATAGGCAATCCTCGTAGATGAATAGAGATTAAGTGTTCGCTGACTGCATTGTATTTCATTACAGTTCTTGCAAGTTTCTTCTTTATTATAAATGCAACACCATTTCTTCTTTGTCTTTCATTTCCAGCATAGTAGACCATGTGATCATCTGATGCAAAGTGCCCGATGCCAGTCCATTTCAGTTCGCTGACACCAAACAGATCAAGTTGTACACGTTCCATTTCATTCTTGACCACCTCCAACTTCCCTTGGTTCATGCTTCGTATGTTCCATGTTCCAATGCGTAAGACATCTTTACAGCTTCTGACTCATTTCATGCGCAGCTACATCAGCAGTCAGACTTCCCGAGGGCTTTGATCCAACCACATCATAAATGCTGGCTTTACTCTGAAAAGTCTTCAGCTCTTCCCCAGTAGCTAGTTGAGTGCCTTCCAACCTGGGGGTCTCATCTTCCAGCACCATAGCACAATTTGTTTTGTTGTAACTATCCATTGGGTTTTCATGGCAAGATACAGAAGTAGATTGCCGGGCCTTTCTTCCGCGCAGTTTAAGTTTGGTGTTGTTGCCGTTGTCACAAAAATGTGATCCTCCGCCATCAACACTATCCCATTCTGCTGCTGCCCAGATGGGTGGTTTGTCTTGGTCTGGCACCTCAGCTGAGACCTATCCATCTTGGGAGACCCTGCCAGTAGTTAAACTACCGATAGTTTAGCTCTCAACATCACTGATGCACGCAAGCCCTCACAGCACGACAAGCTGCAAACCAAGTGAGAGCTCTCCAGAATATACTTGAAAAAAAAAGTTTTGTCACCACACTTCTCCCTTTGATTTTGCTATCCTTATTTCTCTTTTTTGTCTCTCCTAGCTTTATCCTGTATTCTTTTCTGTGTTGCTCTTTTTGCAAACTTCTGAATTTTGTGAAAGCTGTGTTTTTTGCCTTAATTTGTGCAGCCATTTATTTGGAGAACCAAATAGGTTTTCTTTTCCTCTTGTTTTTATTTACTTTCCTTACATATGTATCTATTGCCCCTTCTACTGTCTCCTTTAGTTTAGCCCACTGCCATTCCGCTTCCCTTATAACCTCCCACCCTGCCAGCTCCTCCTTTAGGCACTTGGCCATTTTACTGAAGTCAGCGTTTTTGAAGTCTAGAACTTTGAGCTTGCTGTGATTGGACTCTGCCTTGGCTTTTTATCTCAAACCACACTGTGTGATGATTGCTGCTGCTCAAATGGGCACCCACTCAGAATTTTGACATACTATCTCCGCTGTTGAGTACTAAATCCAGCATCAAGCTTTCCCTGATTGGTTCCATCACCATTTGTCTAAGTAATGCATCTTGGAAGGCATCCACAATTTTTTTACTTCTTTCCAGATTTGCAGAAGGAATACTCCAATCCACATCGGGTAGATTAAAGTCACCCAATATGATCACTTCCACTTTTATGGCTATCTTTGCAATATCAATAACACTGGTAAACAAAATCCAAAAACGTTTCTGTCACAGAAATGAAAATGGCTGATTCTAGCACTGTTTTTGGTTAAGAACTCGGATATGTACTTAGAAATTCTCCATCACGTAACGTTTTTGAGTGACATGTAGTTTAAATTTAGACTATGTTGCTCATATTTACATTAGATGTATATTGTAACGTAATGTCTCCTAAAAGGTAGTTGTATATGATTTTCTGCTGTATTGCGCCTCAAGAACATCCCTCTTAAGGGTCGAACAATAGTCTACAAGCATACTGGAGCTCAACTTGCCCTGGTACCTATTTTCCATTACCGAAATGTCCTGATGAAACCTTTCCCCATGTTCATTGCTGACTGCTCCTAGATTTGCAGGAACAAAAATCCAGGTGTGAATGCAAGAAGTGCATTTTCAAAGACATGTTACATCCCAGTTTCTGGTAAGATTTCAGTAGAGTATCCACTGATTCTGCGTAGTTGTCTGCCTTGTTATTTCCCAAGAAGTCGCAACAAACAGTCTTAAAGGACTCCCATGCAGCTCTTTCAGATTCATTCAACTGACCGTCAGTTTCCATCTTTCATCAGTTTTCTAATATCAGGTCCTACAAAGATCCCTTCTTTGATCTTCGCCTCACTGATTCGTGGAAATGTCTTTCTTAGATATGCAAATCCAAGTCCACGTCTATCCATGGCTTTTACAAAGTTCTTCATAAGAGCCAATTTTATATGGAGTGGAGGTAGATATACTTTATTCGGCTCCACAAGTGGGTCATATGCAACATTTTTCTGGCCTGGGACTAATGATGTTCTCTTTGGCCACTGTTTCCAGATGTAATGATTTTTCCTGCCCCTGCTGTCCCACACACACAGAAAGCAACAATATTTTGTCCAACCAAGCTGTTGTCCAAGCAAGAGGGCAATTACTTTTAAATCGCCATAAATATTCCACTTGTGTTCTTCATACTTGATATTTGTTAGCAGGAGATGCATACTGCTGTAAGTTTCTTTCATATTGGTGGCATGAGCTACTGGAATTGATGGTAAAATATTTCCATTGTGGATAAGCACAGCTTTTAGGATATATTGAGAAGAATCAATAAATTGTTGCCAATCCTCTGTTCTATAATCCGGACAAAGTGTTTCCATCAGTGATTTAACTTCACAACAAAAAGCAATTCCATCTTCAAAGGCAAAGTAATCCACAAACTCGGTATGCCTATTTCTAAAAGTGCACACTGGTTTTTTTCTGAAGAAGATTCCAGCCTTTCAATCGTGACCTTAACAGTTCTGCTGGTCACTCTGAAAGATTCAAATCTCTGACGAGATCATTCAAATCGCCTTGGTCCAATAAATGTGGTTCAGAAGAAGAACCGGATGCCTCAAAGCTTGGATCCTGCATTACAACATTGCCATCATCGTCATCAGCATTCATTGGTTCTTCTTCTTCTTCATCCTCATTCACTGTAAGATTTTCTGGAGGTTTTGGCACTGGCAATTCTTGACATTGAGGCTCAGGCCTCATGGCAGATGGTAAATCTTGGTAATTTATAGTGTGTTTTGATTTTGAAGTAATGTTTGTAAGGCAAAAGTAGCAATCTGTCAAGTGATCTCTTGGTTCCCTCCAGATCACTGGAACAGCAAAATTCATGTGTCGAACACCCTTTACCTAACCTGTTAGGAGTCTGACACAGGTAATATAGCAGACATGAGGCGCCCAATTTTTGTCCTGGTCACCGACTTGACATCCAAAGTACAGCTTATAATGTGTCTTAACAAGCGGAGTAAAACGTCTTCTCTGCTTCTTAAAAGTAACCTCACCGCAAATGTAGCAAAATGAATCCGGACGACTAAACACTTGAGGCAAGTTAAACTACAACGATAACCATAATATTTATTAACCAACTGCTGTTTATGAAATAGATTAACGCAAACTCACAAACATTCAGATTCTGTTTTTTTTCAAACAATACAAACCACAATCGCTGACAGCGACAGAAAGCATACCAATACATGACTCAGCGTTTTCTGCTTGTATCAGCAGGACCAGTAGGGCAAGGGGCCCGGTTAATTATGTTATAACTACATGACTCAGCATTTTTGGTTATGGCTGACAACATACAATAATCAGCATGTGGTATATTTAGATTTCAGTAAGGCCTTTGACACTGTTCCTCACAGCCGACTTATAAAGAAACTGAGTACCCTAAGGATGGACCCTAAAGTTACTGCTTGGGTTAGAAATTGGTTGGGTGGGAGGCGACAAAGAGTAAAGGTAAATGGAGCTCACGCTGAGGAGAAGGATGTTACCAGTGGTGTGCCCCAGGGATCTGTCCTTGGTCTGATTCTTTTTAACATCTTTGTTAGTGATATAGCGGAAGGGCTGTCGGGTAAGGTTTGCCTCTTTGCGGATGATACCAAAATCTGCAATAGAGTAGACACCCAGGAAGGTGTAGATAACATGAGGAGGGATCTAGCTAAGCTTGAAGAACGGTCTAGAATTTGGCAGCTGGGATTTAATGTTAAAAAATGTAAGGTCATGCATTTGGGCTTCAGCAATCCAAGGGAGCAATATAGTATAGGGGGTGAAGTACTTTTGTCCACTAAAGAAGAGAGGGACCTAGGCGTAGTTGTGTCTGATGATCTTAAAGTAGCTAAGCAGGTAGAAAAGGTGACGGCAAAAGCTAGAAGGATGCTTGGGTGCATATGGAGAGGAATGGCTAGCAGAAAAATGGAGATGATAGTGCCTCTGTATAAGTCTTTGGTGCGACCTCATTTGGAGTATAGTGTGCAATTCTGGAAACCACATCTTCAAAAGGATATAAACAGGATGGAGTCCGTACCAGAGGGTGGCTACCAAAATAGTTAGTGGTCTTCATTATAAAGCATATGAGGACAGACTTAAGGATCTTAATATGTACACCTTAGAGGAAAGGCGGGATAGAGGTGATATGATTGAGATGTTTAAATACCTCCGTGGCATAAATGTACAGGGGGAGAGCCTCTTTCGATTGAAAGCAAGTTCTGCTACAAGAGGACATGGGATTGAGGGTGAAGGGGGATAGATTCAGGAGTGATATGCGGAAATATTTCTTTACAGAAAGAGTGGTGGATCTGTGGAATAGTCTCCCAGTGGATGTGGTAGAGATGAGGACAGTATCTGAATTCAAAACACAATGGGACAAACACAGAGGATCTCTAAAGGAAAAAAGGGGACTGCTGTAGTTGTTGATATGGAAGAACAGACTAGATAGGCCATGTGGTCCTTTTCTGTTGTCATATTTCTATTTTTCTAATTCCTATACATTTCTTCGATTTGAGTTGGAGGCTTGTAGACTATACCAGAATGGATGACAGTGCCATTTCCTCTTTCCAACACAATCCACAGCGCCGCTTCTTTTCCTCATGTCCCCTGCATTTCAGCAGCTTTAATATTGCTTTTGACATATAGGGCTACTCCTCCTCCTTTTCTACCCTCTCTATCTCATCAAAATAGATTATAGCCAACTATGGCTATATCCCATTCATACGACTTGTTACTACTACTACTGAGCATTTGTATAGCGCTACCAGTCGTACGCAGCGCTGCACAGACATGTAAGAGACAATCCCTGCTCATCAGAGCTTACAATCTAGTCAAGACAAAACACAGAAGGTGTAGGCAGGGTAAAACAAGGGGAAAGAAAAGGAAAAGGAGATCAGATGAGTCAAGATCCAAAAGCAGCAGCGAAGAGGTGAGCTTTCAACCTGGATTTGAAGAGGGTTAGAGAAGGTGCCTGGCGTACAGACACAGGTAGTTTGTTCCAGGTGTAAGGTGCAGCAAGGTGAAAGGAGCGAAGTCTGGAGTTGGCGGTAGAACAGAAAGGCACAGATAGAAGCAGTTGGCCAGAAGAGTGGAGCTCCCGGGGGGGAGGGGGTTGTAAGGAGAGATAAGGGAAGAAAGTATTGAGGAGCGGCAGAGTGAATGCATTTATAGGTCAGCAGAAGTAGTTTGAACTGGATGCAGAAACGGATAGGGAGCCAGTGAAGTGACTTGAGAAGAGGAGTAATATTGGCATGACGAGGCTGGCGGAAGATTAGCCATGCAGCGGAGTGTTAAACAGATTGAAGGGGAGAGAGATGATTCAAAGGGAGACCAGCTACCGGGGAGACAAGTTGCTGATAATATGGTCTGCTAAACGCATGCCGGATCAGACGCTGCTTCTCTCAGACGCAGAGAAAGCATTCAACCAGGTGTCGTGGAAATTTTTGTTTTCCGTGCTAGAGCATATGGGATTTGGAAACAGCTTTGTGGATTGGATAAAAGCGCTTTATACGAGTCCAAAAGCGTGTGTGAGGGTAAATGGGGGATACTCAAGGTTCTTTACATTGGGGAGGGGGACCAGGCAGGGGTGCCCTCTATCGCCGCTGTTATTTGCTCTGTCCTTAGAGCCACTAGCGGGGAAAATAAGGAAGGAGTCCGAGATCAAAAGGGTGGTAGTGGAGCAGAGGGAATATAAGATGGCCATGTTTGCCGATGATATTTTATTGACGATTACCAAGCCAAGGGAGACACTGGCTGCAGTTATGAGGGAGTTGCAGGAGTATGGCAGCCTGGCTGGCTTCAGGATAAATTGGAATAAATCAGAAATTTTGAATTTAACAGGAGGGGAAGAGCTGGAGCGGAGTTTACAGGACACTTATCAGTTTAGGTGGGCGAAGAAATCTATTCGATACCTAGGAGTTCAGTTGGGGAGGAACTTAGAGGACCTCTACAATATGAACTATAAAAAGGTGTTTGGACGGGTGGAAGCACAGCTGGGGGCATGGAGTAGAAGATACATATCTTGGTTGGGGAGGATGGCGGTAATGAAAATGATGTTACTCCCACAGTTCCTTTTCTACTTTCAGGTACTACCAATTGAGGTACCGGCAAAGGCGCTGCAAAGATTGCAAAAGCAGGTTGAGGGATACATATGGGGGAATAAGAGACCTAGAGTGGCGGCGAGGACCCTGCAGGTGTCTAGGGGAGAGGGGGGACTGGGAGTTCCCAATTTTAGAAAGTATTATATTGCAGCGCAATTGAAAGCGGTGTATTCTTGGATGAGGGAACAGCTCAAGCACTGGGTGGTAATGGAAGGGACGGGATTTAGGCCAGGGGAATTGGCGAGGTTGGTATGGGGAGGGAAGAGAAGGAGGGGGATAACCCATTGGTGGGCCATACTCTGGAGGTATGGAATCGCCAGAGGAAGGGGATGTTAGGGGAGAAATGTTGTGCACGTGCAAGGTCACTGGTTGCATGCTGCGATGAGAGAGTGGGCCCGGAAATAGCAGTTCTACAAAGGTGGGCGCACTGTGGGCTACAAGTAGTGTCTCAAATAATCCATGGGGAAGGTGTCAGAGATTTCTAAGGTATCCGGGATCTATACCACCTGAGGGAGAGTGATAGATATTATTTGCAGATGGGATCGGTACTCCGGCAGAGGAAGCAATGGCGAGACATCACAGCGGAACCAGGGTGGTTTGAAGGTAGCTGTCTAGGCTTGATGGGCCGAAAGAGGATTATTTCTCGAATATATAAAGGGTTAACGGAGAGAGGGGAGGAGAAAGCGTAGTTACTCACCTGTAACAGGTGTTCTCCAGGAGCAGCAGGAATCAGTCCTCACTTATGGGTGACGTCGGCGCCGACGGAGCCCTCGCGGAGCAATTTTCCCCAGCTTTCAAAGAAAGCCTTTGGGAATTGCAGCGCGGTCGTCTTCCCGCCCGAGGGTGCCATCTTAGCCAGTCAGATGACATAGCTAAAAAAGACAGCATAAAAATTTGCAAAAAAAGAACATAAGCAGACGATTGCAACTCCAAGGGGAGGAGGGAGGGTAGTGAGGACTGATTCCTGCTGCTCCTGGAGAACACCTGTTACAGGTGAGTAACTACGCTTTCTCCAGGACCAAGCAGGAAGTCAGTCCTCACTTATGGGACTCCCAAGCTCAAGGCTACCGAAGACCCTAAGCACAAAAATGAGCTCCCTCTAGCTCAGCAGCACAGAAGGATAGAATCTTCGCTGAATTATCACCCACCGGTAGCCCACATCCGGGATGGAGGGTAGGAGTTGCTCAGACCTCAAAGAGATTACGGAGGACTGCCTGTCCGAAAGCACTGTCCCTACGGGACTCCCTCTCGAGACAGTAATGGACCGCAAAAGTCTGGCTTGAAGACCAAGTAGCGGCCCGGCAGATGTCTGCCAGCGGAACAGAGCGGAGGTAAGCCACTGACGTGGCCTTTGCCCGAACGCAATGAGCCGTGACTCGACTTTCTAAGGAGAGTCCGGCTGCCCCATAAGCCCAAGAGATACAGTCCGCAACCCAGATGGACAGAGTACGCTTGGAGACCGGGAGCCCCAATCTATTGGGGTCAAAAGACACAAAAAGCTGAGCAGCTTTACGGTGCTCCCGCGTACGGTCAAGGTAGAAGTTCAATGCCCTTCTACAGTCCAGGGTATGGAGGACCGTTTCAGCTCGGCTGGAGTGTGGTCTGGGAAAGAAGGTTGGAAGTACCACCTCCTGATTGATGTGAAAAGGGGAGACCACTTTAGGCAGAAATTTTGGGTGAGTCCGTAGGACTACCCTATTCTTGTAGAACCTAGTGTAAGGGGGATCAGACACGAGGGCCTGCAATTCACTTACGCGTCTAGCGGAAGTGAGGGCTATCAAGAACAGTGTTTTCCAAGACAGAAAACGGAGAGAACAGGTAGCCATAGGTTCAAAAGGCGGACAGGTGATCCGCTGCAAAACCACATTCAGGTCCCAGTCAGGCGCTGGCGGGCGCAGAGGTGGTTTAAGTAGAAGGGGACCTCGGAGAAACCTCGCTACGAGAGGGTCATTGGAGAGAGGTCTGCCGTCCACTGGCACATGATGTGCTGAAAGAGCACTGAGGTGAACTTTGACGGAGTTGGACTTAAGTCCCAGATTAGAGAGATGCAGCAAGTACTGCAAGATCACCGACACCGGGCAGGAGAAGGGATCCTGAGACTGTTGGGTACACCAGACTGCAAAGCGACGCCATTTAAGGGCGTAGCATTTGCGGGTAGAAGGCCGTCGCGAAGCCAAGACGACCTCCTCCACCTCCGCCGGCAGGAGAAGGGGAGCAAGGACTACCCTCTCAGCAGCCAGGCCATGAGGTTGAGAGACCTGAGGTTGGGGTGCAGAAGGGACCCCTGATCCTGAGTGAGGAGATCCGGTTGTACCCCCAGAGGGATTGGATCCTCCACCGCCAGTTGCAGCAGGAGCGGAAACCACGGCTGCCTGGGCCAGCGAGGGGCCACCAGGATCATGAAGGCTTTGTCTCGGAGAACCTTGAAAAGAGTCCGAGAGACCAGCGGGATGGGAGGGAAAGCGTACAGAAGGCTCCCCGACCACGAGATCAGAAAGACGTCCGCCGCAACCCGAAGGGGGTGTGGCTGACGAGAGCAGAAGCGAGGAAGCTGCCGGTTGTGAGGACTGGCAAAGAGATCCACCGTGGGGAGACCCCACTTGAGGAAGAGCTTCTGAACTACCAAGGGATCCAGACGCCACTCGTGCGGCTGGAGGACCCTGCTGAGTTTGTCTGCAAGGCAATTTTCTTGGCCCGGGAGATAAACTGCCTTGAGGAGAATGCCGTGACTGACGGCCCAAGAGCAGAGCTTCTGTGCCTCCCGGCAGAGGAGGAAGGAGCCCGTGCCCCCCTGCTTGTTCACGTAGAACATGGCAACTTGATTGTCCGTCTGGACAAGGACGGACTGTTGGGAAGTCAGGTGGGAGAAGGCCTTGAGAGCTAGGCGGATCGCCCTGAGCTCCAGGAAGTTGATCTGCTGAGCAGACTCCCACGTGGTCCAGAGGCCCTGAGTACGTGCCTCTTGGCAATGTGCTCCCCAGCCCAGGAGGGATGCATCGGTGGTCAGCACCCGGGTCGGCTGAGGTGACTGGAAAGGCATTCCGAATATCAGGTTCGGCTGCCGGAGCCACCACCGGAGAGACGAGAGCAGCGGCGCGGAGACGCGCACTAGGTCTGCCAGGCCGCCTGTGGCTTGTCGCCACTGCTGGCGGAGACACCATTGAGCAGACCGCATATTCAGGCGGGCATTGGGGGTCACATGGACGGTGGAAGCCATATGGCCGAGCAGTCTCAGGAAGCGCCTGGCGGAGACCAGGGGCTGGCTGCGAAAGCGGTCGGCTAGGTCCATGAGCCGTTGAGCCCTGTCGAGCGGTAGGTACGCTCGTGCCCGAGGAGTGTGCAGCCTTGCGCCGATGAACTCGAGATCCTGTGAGGGGAGCAAAGTGGACTTTGCGAAGTTTATAACAAAGCCCAAGTGCTGCAGCAGAGTCACCGTGCGGCACGTGGCGTTGGTGACCTCCTGAGCGGACGCTGCTCTGATGAGCCAGTCGTCGAGGTACGGAAAGACATAGAGGCCGTGAAGCCGGAGATGGGCCGCCACCACCGCGAGACATTTTGTGAAGACTCGCGGTGCGGAGGATAGGCCAAAGGGCAGTACTCTGTACTGGTAATGATTTCCTGCCACCACAAACCTTAGGTATTGGCGGTGGCTTGGGTGGATGAGGATGTGCGTGTAGGCATCCTTTAGATCCAAGGAGCATAGCCAATCTCCCTGCTGGAGGTAGGGCAGAAGGATTCCAAGGGTAAGCATTTTGAACTTCTCCCGCACAAGGAACTTGTTGAGGTTGCGCAAGTCCAGGATGGGTCTGAGGCCCCCTGTTCTCTTTGGTATCAGAAAATACCTTGAATAAAAGACTTGACCTCTCAGGTGGTGGGGCACCGGTTCCACCGCCTGTTCCTGCAGAAGACCTGCTAACTCCTGAAGGAGCAACTTCCCTGTGCAGAGGGGGGCGCGAAGGTTCTCCCGGAAAATAGGAGGGAGGGACCTGATGGAAGTGGAGAAGGTAGCCTTCTCGCACGACCTGAAGTACCCAGGCATCTGCGGTGATGCTGGACCACCTGTGGGCGAAGTGAACCAGCCGGCCTCCGGTGCTGGGAGGAACCAGCGGGGGGGGAGAGGCTATGCTGAGCGAGTCAAAAACCCCCACCCTGCTGAGCAGGGGCTGGTGGTGCAGGCTTGGGGGCTTGCTGCCTACGGGACCCGTTACCCCGTCCCTTGGCCTGCTGGCCCTGTTAGGGAGCTGCAGGGGCCTGATAATGGGGGTACTGTTTGTAGGCAGCCGCCTTCCTCGGGTAAAAGGACTTTTTTCCCGAGCCCTTCTTTTTCTGGGAAGGGGCGGAGGTCTTCCTAGAAAGCCTGGTCCTGGTGAGAGTCTCAGTCTCAATTTGTGCAGCCTTTTCCGCCATGGGCTTGCCAAAGAGGTTTTCGCCTCGGCAGGGGACATCGACCATCTTGTCCTGTACCCAGGGCTCAAGGTCCGACGACTGAAGCCAAGCCTGTCGGCGGGCACCGATGCCGGCTGCGGCCACTCTAGCCGAGGCCTCAAAGCCATCATAGGCTGCTCGGGACATGAACTTTGAGCATTCCCGAATGCCCGTAGACAAGGCTAGGAACCTCCGCAAGGGCTCCTCGGAGAGACCAGCGGAGAATCCGGCTAGCTCTTTAGCCAGATCCCGGAGATACATGCCCATGTAGAGCTGGTAAGTCTGGACACGACATGCGAGCATAGAGCCCTGGAAGCACTTCTTGCCAAGGCCATCCAGGTTACGGGCCTCCCTTCCAGGAGGCACCGAGGAGTGCATCTTCTGGCTCTTAAGACGATGCATGGCCGATTCCACTACCATGGAATGGTGTGGCAGCTGTGCCTTCTGAAAGCCAGGGCTCTTGCGGACCCGATAGATAGAATCGACCCGCTTGCTCAGGACCGGCGAGGAGGCCGGACTCTCCCACATGCGGAAGAGTAGTCGTTCCAGCATAGGAGGAACCGGCACAGTAAAGTGCTCCCTCGCGGGAGAGTCATACTGGAGGGCGTCGAGCTCTTCGGCTCGAGGCTCCTCCTCGGGATCCGCAGGGAAGGCCAAAGCCTTGGCCATATCCCTAACGAAGTCCGAGAACCGGGCATCCTCCGGGGGGGACTGCTTCCGAGGCTCGGACCCCGGTGAGTCCGATGGGACACACCGAGTCCGGAAAGAATCAGGTGACTCTTCCTCCTCAGACTCCCAGACCGACTCCGACGAGGACTCGGTGGGGTCGGCCCGGGCAGGGTGCGGCGCCAGCCGTCCCGACGTCGAGGGAGTCGGCGTCGGCGACCTCGGTCCCGAACGGGAGGCCGAGGGTGACCTCGACCGAGGATCGACTCGAGTTCTCATTGACTCGAGGATCGGCTCGGTCTCCGGGGTCGACTTGGACGTCGACGTCCCGGCGGTCGGGGCAGCGGCGCCAGCGAGGCCAGCGAGCAGTGCCCGCTGCTGGTCCATGAAGGCAGACAGTCTGCTCTCCAAGGCCGTCAACCTGAGTCCGAGCTCAGGTGACCCAGCAGCCCCCGACTCGGGCCCCGACGGCGTCGGGCCCGACGTCGGCTGTCGCGGAGGAGAGTCCAGAAGGACCACAGGACTTACCCGGGCAGGCATCTCCGACTCCAGGCGAGGTCGCTTCGGGATGTGTTCCTTCTCCAAGGACCCGGGGCGGCTGTCGGGGCTATGCGACCTGGCCCTCGCGGAACCAGGAGCGTCCACCGACGCCGCCCTCGCGGGTTTTTCCTTCCGACGATGGTCCCCGGAGGGAGAACCCCGGTCGGAGGAGCTCCGGCGACGGTCCGAGCTGGAGCCTTTCGACGCGGAGGCCTCCGACGAGGTCCGGGTACGGCTGGGGTCAGCGAAGATTCTCTCACACTGATGCCGCCGACTCCTCAACGCCTTTGAGGACAGTTTGCTGCAGGGCCCACAGATCAGTTCCTCATGATCCGGGCCCAGGCAGCGGAGGCAAAAGTCGTGTGTGTCGGTTAGTGACATATTTCGGTCACACCGACCACACCGCTTAAACCCACTGGCAGCCATCGGGGGAAAAAGGGCCCCTGCGAGGTCAAAGGACCGGGCTGCCAGGGAAACCGAAAACGAAAGCTGACTAAGTCAGAAAAACCGAAAAAAGTAAGCGGACTCGAGACCGGCGTCGCGAGTCCGGGCGGGAAAACGATCGGCGTCGAACCGAAAGAAAAAAGGATAAAACAAAGAAGAAAATCAACTTTTTCGCGGGGACAAGACGGGGACGTCTGTAGGGCTCCGCGGAAAAAAGACGACTGGCTAAGATGGCACCCTCGGGCGGGAAGACGACCGCGCATGCGCGCTGCAATTCCCAAAGGCTTTCTTTGAAAGCTGGGGAAAATTGCTCCGCGAGGGCTCCGTCGGCGCCGACGTCACCCATAAGTGAGGACTGACTTCCTGCTTGGTCCTGGAGAAATTAGGTTATATGATGGCATGGGAAAAAGAGATAGGGGTGTCATGGGAGGTAGGTGACTGGGAGAGGATAGCGCAGAACACAGTGAGGGTCTCTATTGCCACCTCCCTGCGTGAGAATGGGTGGAAAGTACTGTCTAGATGGTACTTGACACCGGAGAGGTTGTGTAAAGCGGGGATAAGTGGATCGGATGACTGCTGGAGACAGTGTGGTGAGAAAGGAATGTGGTGGCATATGTGGTGGTCATGCCCCTCGGTACAGGAGTATTGGGGAAAAATTGGAGAGGCTATTGGGGAAATCACGGGTGCAGAGGTGGACCTCACACCTGAGTCATGTCTTCTATTAAAGGATAATGATGAGGGGGGGGGACAATGGGAGCATTGTACGGCAATGTATTTTGGCAGCAAGGTGTGAAATTGCATTGCACTGGAAGAAAAGTTCACTGCCATCTTTGGGAAAGTATGTTCAGCGCCTGACAGAATTGTATCATATGCATCGTTTAACAGGGTTAAAGAAAGGGAAGGTGGAGACAGTGGAAGGGAGTGTGGGACTGGGTCAACAGGGGGGAGTGGCAGACTAAGGAAAAGGGTGGGAGGGTGAAGGTGCAATACAAGGGGGATGCTTAAGTTACCAAAATGGTTTTCAGTTCTGGGCGAGCTTGATGTGTATTAGAATTCACTTGTAAAGTGGCTTAGGAGGTCAGTCTACAAGGGGGGAGGTAGGGGAGGGGGGTAAGGGAGGGAGGAAGGGGAACTAAAGGGAATAGTTTTGGTTGGTTGTATAAGTGTTGTAAGCATGACAGTTAGGGATTTAAAAGTCAATGACAGGGAATTGTATGGTAGATGAGATGCAGGACCGTAATGTTTACACTCTGTATTATTGGTGTGTTTGTACCAATAAAATGATAAGTTATAAAAAAAAAGGGAGACCAGCAAGGAATAGGTTGCATTAGTCAAGACGGGAGGTGATTAAGGAGTGGATAAACGTTTTAGTAGTGTGTTCAGAAAGGAAAGGGCGGATTTTGCTAATGTTATAGAGAAAAAAATGGCAGGTCTTAGCTACGAGATGGATATGTGTGGAGAAAGAGAGAGAGAAAGGAGTCAGACAACCCCCCGATTGCGGGCCGAGGAAACAGGAAGGAGTACAGAGCTATCCACAGAGACTGAGAAAGGAGGAAGAGGAGGGGAGGTTTTAGGGGGAAAGATAAGAAGTTCAGTCTTGGCCATGTTCAGTTTCAAGCGGTGGTGAGACATCCAGGCAGCAGTGTCAGAAAGGCAGGCAGAGATCCTACTCTCTACTCCTGATCTTTCTTCTACATTCCAGTCCCGGATCTCTTGCTGTCTCTCTGCCATCGCTGCTTGGGTGTTCCATCGTCGCTTGAAATTGAACATGGCCAAGACCGAACTTCTCGTTTTTTCTCCTAAAATTTCCCTTTCTCCTTCTTTTTCAGTCTCTGTGGATGGCTCTGTTCTCCAACCTGTTTCATCCGCTCACAACCTGGGTGTTATTTTTGACTCTTTGCTCTCTTTCTCCTCTCATATCCAACTCATCGCTTCTTTCTCTTCAACACTGGCAAAATCCACCCCTTTCTCTCTGAACTCACTACTAAAACCCTCATCCATTCCCTAATCACCTCTCGTCTTGATTATTGTAACCTGCTCCTTGCTGGTCTCCCACAGACTCATCTCTCCTCCCTTCAGTCTATTCAGCACTCCACTGCACGTTTAATTTTCCGTCAGCCTCGTTTTGCCCTTATCACTCTTCTCCTCGGATCTCTTCACTGGCTCCCTTATCCATTTCCGTATTCACTTTAAACTTCTCCTTTTGACCTATAAGTGCATTCACTCTCTGGCTCCTCAGTACTTTTCTTCTCTCATTTCTCCCTACTTCCCCCCTCGTGAACTCTGTTCTTCTAGCCAACTGCTTCTTGCTATGCCCTTCTCCTCTTTTGCCAACTCCAGATTCCGCTCCTTTCACCTTAATGCACCTTACGCTTGGAATAAACTTCCTTTGTCTATACGTCAGGCATCTTCTTTTTCCCTCTTCAAACTTAAGTTAAAAGCTCATCTTTTCGCCTCTGCCTTTGGTTCTTGATTTTGCTGTTCTCCTTCCTTCCCCTCTTTTATTTCACCTATCCTACTTCCTCTTACACTTGTTCTTACCGCTTTCCTTTGTCCTGCCTCTACTTCTCTCGTCTCTTTGCCCTTGTTCTTATCTTATCCTTATCCTTTTCTTGTTTTGTCTTTTTAGATTGTAAGCTCTTTTGAGCAGGGACTGTCTCTTGTGTGTTTTCTCTCTGTACAGCGCTGTGTGCGCCTGTTAGCGCTATATAAATGCTTAGTAGTAGTAGTAGCAGATCTGGGTCTGGATTGCCAGAGAGTTCAGGCGTAGAGAGGTAGATCTAGGAGTCATCAGCATACAGATGGTACTGAAAGCCATGGGAAGAGATAAACGCACCAAGGGACTGGGTATAGAGAGAGAAAAGGAGTGGACCCAAGACAGATCCTTGAGGTACACCAACTGGGAGCGGGGTAGCGGAAGACACACACTGAAGGAGCGATGGGAGAGATAGGAGGAGAACCAGGATAGTACAGAGCCCCTAAAGCCAAGCGAGGACAGGGTATCGAGGAGAACACTGTGGTCAACGGTGTCAAAGACAGCAGAAAGGTCAAGAAGCATGAGGACAGAGTACAGGCCCTTGGATTTAGCCAGGAACAAGTCTCTGGAGACTTTGACAAGAGCAGTTTCAGTAGAGTGTAAAGGATGAAAGCCAGACTTGTAAGGGATCCAGGAGAGCATGAGAGGAGAGGGAGTCGAGGCAGAGGCAGCGGCAGTGAACCACACGTTCAAGTAGTTTAGAAATGAAGGGAAGGAGAGAGATGGGTCGATAATTAGAAGGACAGGTGGGATCAAGTGATGGTTTCTTGAGGAGAGGTGTGACCACAGCATGCTTGAAATCTGCAGGGACAGTTGCAGTGGAGAGCAGCATTATAAGAAATTACTGCCTCGTCGACAGATTTGGATGACAAAATGGAAGAAAGAGATGGAGAAATGGTGGAAGTGAGAGTAAAGGGATCAATAGCATGAAGGTTTCTAAATAGGCTGGAGGTGACAGGACGAGGTTGAGACAGCGGGAGATGAAGATTAAAGCTTAAAAGGTGATGGTCAAATAAGGGAAGAACTGAGCTACAGAAGTTCAAGGGTAAGGAACTAGAGGAAAATATCAGGTCCAGGCAGTGGCCATGCTGGTGAGCGGGGGCAGTGGAACAAAGTTTGAGGTCAAACGAGGAAGTGAGGGAGAGGAGCTTTAAAGCATGAGGATCAGAGGGGTTCTCGACACGAATGTTAAAATCCCCAAGAATAAGAGTGGGGGAAGAGGAATCCAGAAAGAAGGAAAGCCACGAGTCAGAGTCAGTGAGAAAGGTAGAAGCAGACTTGTCAGGAGGTCAATAAATAATAAACCATGTTTTTGTAATAGCCACAATGTCTAAGTCCATTTCCACCATTAGGGCTTCCAGGTCAGGAAATTTGTTGGCTAGGCTTCCAGCATTTGTGCTCGTTGCTTTCCAGCATTTGACGACTGGCTTGCCTGTATTTTGCATGGATTTTGTTTTACATGCTTCTTCTCACTTGGCATTGATGTGTGGATTAAGAGCGTCTGTTTCCAATGTTATGTTTTTGCTGGGAGCAACGTCCTGAACTTGTTCTTTTCCATCAATCATCACCTTTCCCTAGTTTAAATGCCTGTCCACATAATGCCTGATTTTTTTGACTTAGGATCCTTTTCCCTGCAACAGAGAGGTGTAGTCCATCAACACAGTCTAGCTTCTTGTTGTTCCATCTATTTCCCCAGTCGCCTAAATATCTAAATCTTTGCCCCAGGGTTTGGAGCCATGTATTAAAGTTTATTACGCAATGCAGCCTTTCTGCCTCCTTACCAAGAACAGGCAAAACGTCTGAGAATGCTATAGTATTAGCAGTCAGTTTGAGTTTCTCTCATAGAATCTGGAAGTCCCTCTGAACTGTAGAGGTATTGTTTCTAGCCAGGTCATTTGTACGCAAATGGATGATAACATCAATTTTGAAGTGCTCACTTTCTGCACTAACTATGCTAGCAATTTGCTTCGTATTCCTGTTGGCTGAAGAGCCTGGGAGGCATTTTACCATCTTCTCTCCTTTGAACTGTGTTCCGAAGTTGGTGCCTCTGATGATGGAATCTCCAAGTAGTAGTTTCCTCTTTTGTGATAGTTTCTTCATATTTAGTGCATTGTCAGTAGATTGGGCATTAACCTTCTCCTTTAAAGGCGCTTCAGTTTCCACTAATTGGGCACTCAAATTTCCCAAGGCAGAGAAGGCATTATGCAGGGTTATCTCTTGATGGAGAGGGTGTCTTCTTGTTACAGGTCGCAACCTACTAGAGCCTACTGTGATTCATTTGTTCCAGGGCTGCTTGATTCTTTGTGGGAGTGGTGGTGGATTTTTTTAAAATTTGAACTCTAGAGGAGGTATGTTTAATTACAGTTAATTCTTCCATTAATAGAATCAATTCTTTATGCATGGCAGGTAATTTGAGACATACAGGGCAAGCCCTTAGGCTCCAAATGATTTTTATTAAAATAAAGGCACCATGACTATTGGATTGAATACACAACATGCTGATTAAGAAGGTTATAAAGCAGTTCTAGGACAAGGAGAAAAGGTGGGTGTTACACCTAACTGGAGGACAGATGTCAATCTATGTGATGACTATATAGGCAATGCAACCCTGGGATGGGTGGGGTGAGGGGTAGGGCAGGCAGGCAGGAATTTAAGTGTCCCTGGCCAGTAGACCTTCTATGAACTGAGGGCACACGCAGATCTAAGAGAATATAAACATGTAATAAATAGACAAGGAAAATGTATATCAACACCAGCCAAAATAGTAAATTTAGAAGCTTAGCTTTGTAGTCCCTCTAAGGGTTGTGATGGCAGTTGCTGGATCAGAACGCCTGCTCAGGCAGCAGAGACTGATTGCATTGCATTGCACTGGACACACAGGACAGGGACAATGTTTCATCTGAAAAAGTCCACATCAGCTGTGCCCACCACCCCCACACAATGGCAGCATGATTGCAGTGGGAGTGGTGCAACTCCTTTTTGGTTCAGCTGCATGAATCTGTGCTACCACTGACACACTGGAGTCATACTCGGCATCATAGATACACACCTTAGGCATCAGTATTGTAAGTCTTGTGGACCTGCCAGCCCCACTGCATCACGACACCCCCCCCTTTGCCAATTTGGCACAACAACATAGTGCCCTTTCTTAATAGGGCACCATGCTGTTGCTGTCAATGGAGCACTACTATCACAACTTTGGAATCTCCTGTGTGTGGGGCACATTGCATACACTGAAATAAGACCTCCTCCCTCATAAATACCCTTTTCTGCGAGCTTTCAGCTGGCATTAGGATACCCAGCACTGGGAGCTCTAATGCATGGAAACACAGCCCTCTGGTAGGAGAGCACATGCTATTCCTGCTCACTCTTCGCCCCATCAACACCCACACTCCACCTGCTTCTCCCTTAACACTGTAGGCCCCTCTTCTGAGCATTAATCCAGCATTTTCGCCACGTTCCATGGTGTTAACCATTCATGGGCACCGATAATGTTCATTAACGACTCACTTTGTCCCTTACCGCCCTTTAGAAAACATACACCCATGTCTCCGCTCAGTCATTCTTTGGAATGGATCAACAAGTCAAAAACAAAGCAAAAAAATCCATTCCCTGGATCAGAACGCCTGCTCAGGCAGCAGAGACTGATTGCATTAACCACACCTTTTGAGGTGGGCTTCTAAAACAGCAATGGAACTTTAAACGTTCAAATGAAATCCTACTTCTATGTACCAGTCTACTATGGAAAGGATGTTGGAACTTTAAAATGTATACCTTTACTGCAAAATTTAGCAGGAAACCAGGTCTCTGCAACTCTAAAAGCAAACGTGTACTGCTAATCTAATGAAGACAGACCACACAACAACTGGGGACTAGGGTAATTCCAGGGGACTGGCAAGATACAGATAGGAAATAATCAGGAGAATAAGGGGACCAGAATCCTATTGCAGCCTCAAAGAGGTAGGTTTTTAGCCTGGATTTGAATAGGGCCAGAGAAGGAGCCTGGCGTACTAACTCGGGTAGTTTGTTCCAAGCATATGGAGTAGGAAGATGGAATGAGCGAAGTCTGGAGTTGGCAGTGGCAGAGAAGGGCAGAGATAAAGTGATCTGCCAGAGGAGCAGAATACTCGAGGAGGGTGTAAGGAGTGATAACAGGAAAGGTAGTGAGGAGCTTCAGAATAAATACACTTATAAGTCAGTAGGAGAAGTTTGAATTGAATGCAGAAATGGATAAGGAGCCAGTGAAGCGACTTGAGAAGAGGGGCTGCGTGAGCATAGCAAGGCTGGTGGAAAATTAGCCATACAGCCGAGTGTTGAACAAATTGAAGGAGAGAGCGATGATTCTAAGGGAGACGGGAAAGCAGCAGGTTGCAGTAGTCTATATAGGAAGCAACTAGAGAGTGGATAAGGGTCTTAGTGGTGTGCTCAGAAAGGAAAAGATGAATTTTACTGATGTTATAGGAGGAAGAAACTGCAAGTTTTAGCTATCTGTTGTATATAATCAGAGGTGAGAGAAAAGTCAAAGATGACCCCAAAGGTTGCGGAGATGAGGAAACGGGGAGAAGTAGAGTGATAGCCACAAAGATAGAAAAAGAAGGAAGGGGGAGGGAGGTTGCTTTAGGAGGAAAGATGAGGAGATCTGTTTTAGCCATGTTCAATTTCAGAGGGCAGCGGGACATCCAGGCAGCAATGTCAGATAAGCAGGCTGAGATAGGGCTTGGATTCCTAGAGAGATTTCAAGGGTAGAGAAGTAAATGCGAGGGTCATCAGCATAAAGATGATACTGAAAACCATGGGAGGAGATGAGTGCACCAAGAGACTGAGTGTAGAGAGAAAAGGAGAGGTCTCAGGACAGAACCCTGAGGTACACTGATCGAGAGTGGGATGGGGGTAGAGGAGGATCCACAAGAACATACACTAAAGGTGTGATGGGAGAGTAAAGAAGTAAACCAGGACAGAACAAGGTCCCTAAAACCAAGGGAGAACAAGGTATCCGGGAGAAGGTTATGATCAACAGTGTCAAAAGCAGCAGAAATGTCAAGAAGAATGAGGATCGAGTAAAGGCCCTTGGAATTGGCGAGAAACAAGACTTTGGGCAAGAGCAGTTTATGTAGAATGTAAATGACGAAAGCCAGATTGCAGTGGATCCAGAATGCCTTGAGAGGACAAAAAGTCCAGATAATGGTGGTAGACTGCATATTTGAGGAGCTTAGAAGCAAAGGGGAGGAAGGATAAGGACAGATAATTAGGGCAGGTAAGGGCTAGTGAAAGTTTTTTGAGGGGAGATGTAATCACAGCATGGTTGAAGGCTGCATAACAGTTTAATGGAAAGCAATAGGCTGAGGATAAGACATATGGAAGGGATTACAGTAGAGGAGACAGAGCTTAGTAGACGGGTGGGAATGGGGATAAAATGAATGGGTAGTAAAGTTTGGAGGAGGAGAGAAAATGAGAAGTTTTCTGATGATTTTAGAAAAGGAAAAAAGAGCAACAGAGGCCGAGGGGAAGATTTGGGAATGTAGAAGACCTTGAGAACCAGACAGGCCTCACTCACACGCCCTGCCAGTGGCGCCAACGGGGTCCCGGGGCCCCGGCGCTCCAAAACGAAGGCACTCATGGGAGAGACCCACGGCCTCGAAGGGATCTGGAGAGATGCCGAGAATCGACCTAAAGCTGATGCTGCTTTAGCACTGGCTGGATTTCCTCGGGAGATTGCCTCATGGTGGAGGGCACTGGGCCCTGCTGCTGGCCAAAGGCAGCATTCCAAGGCCAGAAGGCTCCATAGCCACTGGCATGGGTACAGAGGGTATCGGTTCCTATGCCAGCTCCATTGAAGGGGTTTGCTCAATAACGACGACTTTGGAGGACCGATGCTGATCCCCCGATGCCCCTGGAGTCTCCTCCAGCCAGGGTAGCTTCAAAGGCCACTCCCGGCCATCGTCCACAGCACTGCACAGAGGACTCCAATGCCGGTGACCAAGAGACTTACTTCCCAGTTCCAGCTTCATCCTTCGATGCCGCCATGGACGGGATCCGATCCTTCTGAGGACAGCCCTCTGCGGATGATCCCAGATCCGATGCCCTGAACCTCAGGGCTCTGAGTGGGCATGGCCGCCAGATGAGGTTGAGGCCTCCGCAGTGGCCTTGAGGACGTCGATTCCGCACTTGAGGTCAGGGCCGAAGAGGTGGTCTAACAGTGTTTCCCACTGCTTTTTACAATTCCTGCAACCCTTGTTCATCATCTGAAGACAGAGCGAACAGGCAGAGGCATCACAGGCAGCAATATGGGGATCAGTGCAGGACATAGTGTGCCCGCAACAGTCACACTGCTTAAATCCACTAAATGAGGACATAGCAGGGAAAACGGTACCTGAAAGATCAAACTCGAAGGTCCTAGTTAGGAAGGGTGCAATAAAAATCTTGTGCACTGAAGAACAAGAAAACGTGCCTGAAAAACATGACGCTGAGAAGATAGTGGTTCTGGGAACAGAGGTGGTGACAGTAAATAACTGAATGAAAGAATAAAGGAAAAACAAAGACAAAAAAGGCAACCTTTTTCAAGGGTGCAGACAAAACATCCGATGGGTTCTGTGGAAGAATGAAGACTGAGGTAAGATGACACCCTTGGGCGGAAAGGTCACCGCGCATGCGTGGTCTAACTCCCGACAGCTTTCTTTGAAAGCTGAGGAGTATTCACTGCACGGGCTCCATTGGTGCAGATGTCACCCATATGTGAGGACTGACTTCCTGCTTGTTCCTGGAGAAGGAGAGAGATTGAGGCAGAGTGAGGTGTTGAAACTGACAGAAGTAAGAGAGTAGAAACCCAATACCACCACCAATAGGGCCAGTGGGTCAAGGAGCATGGGAAAATAGGTAGCCTCCATGAAAGAAGGCACAACTGAAGCAGAGTCTTCAGGGAGAAGCCAAGTTTCAATGATGAAAGCATTAGAGAAAGAGATCATGAATGAAGGCAAGCTTAATGGAGACAGTGTGCATTCCACAAGGCACATGGAAGAGGGATATGAGTACAATTTGAGGGGTTGCACATTTATCTGCCTTGAGAGAGTGAAAATCTAGAGGCGTCAGGGCTGGGATTGATATCCCCAGATGAGAGAAGAAGGGCAGTACAACTGATGAGGGCGAAGTTCTTTCCGAGAGAGAGAGAGTGTGGACATAAGAACATAAGAAATGCCATACTGGGTCAGACCGAGGTCCATCAAGCCCAGTATCCTGTTTCCAACAGTGGCCAATCTAGGTCATACGTACCTAGCAGTTTCCCCAAAAGACACAGGTTCTGCAGTGCTTGTAACTAGGCCAAGCATTGATATCCTGGGTCCCTTTTTAATAGTGGTTTATGGACCTTTCCTCCAGGAACTTGTCCAAACCTTTTTTAAACCCAGCTATACTAACAGCCCTTACTACATCCTCCGGTAACAGATTCCAGAGTTTGATTACACGTTGAGTGAAGAAATATTTTCTCCTATTTGTCTTAAATAATTTACCCTGTAGCTTCATTACATGTCCCCTAGTCCTTCTATATTCTGATAGCGTAAACAATTGATCCACGTTTATCCGTTCCACTCCATTCATTAATTTATACACCTCTATCATATCTCCCCTCAGCCGTCTCTTTTCTAGGTTAAAGAGCCCTAACCTTTTTAGCCTCTCTTCATAGGAGTAGCCTTCCATCCCCTTCACCAATTTGGTGGCTCTTCTCTGTACTTTTTCTAATAACTCTATGTCCTTTTTAAGATACGGTGACCAGAATTGCACACAATATTCAAGTTGCGGTCGTACCATGGAGCGATACAGAGGCATTATAATATCCTTTGTTTTATTCTCCATCCCTTTCCTTATGATACCTAGCATTCTATTTGCTTTCTTGGCCGCCGCTGCACACTGGGCGGAGGGTTTTAACATGTTATCCACGATGACTCCTAAATCTGGAGATGGCTGAAAGAGAGAAAGAAAATGATGACGCTCTAGAGTGGATAGGGTAGGAGACCAAATGGCAGGAGAGGTGAGGATAAGCAGTGCGTGATAAGGACTAGAGACCTGGGGATGTTGGAATGAGGGAAAGGATTAGGGAGAGCTAACATTAAAAGAAGGTGATGTGGAGCCAAGAGAATAGGAGGAAAGGAGGGAAGATAAACTAAACTAAAAGAGATGTTATATGGGCGGGCAGGCAGGAGAAAGGTACTAGAGGGATGAGGTGCGCCTGAGAGTAATGGTGCTAATGATCCTAAGAAGGCTATATGAGGCAGCTAAGCCATGGGGTGGGTGGGAGGATACCAAGTCAAGTGCTGTAGAGAGAAGAGACAAATTGCAGGAGTGTGCAGAAAGCTTAAAAAGATTACAGCAAGCCAAATACAATTAAGTAATAACAGCACACACACACAAGAATAAATAAATACTAACAATCTTAAAGCTCTGAACAAGCAGAATATGCGGTATGAAAAGGAAAAAAACAACGCTACAAAAAGGCTGAAGTAGAGCATTTAAACAGGGATTCCGATGTACAGACAGAAAAGAAGTCCTGCCAAATGGCTCAGCAGGAGGCAAGCCCTCCCCCCCCCCAAGGTGCAAAGCAAGCAAGCCAAATAATATTTAAGATTACAGAAGCTAAGTTACAAAAAAATAGGACAGACTGAGCAGATGAGATATTTTAATACAAGACAGATTGAAGGAAAGATGCAGTCAGGCAGAACAATAAGAAAAATGAGTTAACTATAGTAGACCTAGAAGTTAAGAGCTTTAACACAAAAGTAGCCAGAGAACAGGGACACACATTGAAAAAAAAAACAGATAAAAGCAACAAGTAGCAGAGTTTTGAGCAAATATATGCAATAACAAAACCGATAACTTTGAAAGCTAGCAAGGAAGTGCCCTTTATTGCCCACTGCTCTTTCCCGCTACATATTCAACTCACTGTACTTCCCCAGAAAGGCCAACCAGATTTTTAGATCCTCCTTCAATGGGACAGATACTCTGATAAAGGGATAACTATTCTTTATGTGCCTGGCCGCAGCCACCAAGTTCCTTGTGAATGCCTGGCCCATTGTCACTACCCTGCATGTGAGGTGCCCTATCAGTGCTTGCAGTTGAGCTTAGTGTTACTTTCTTGGCTCCCAAGGTGTTGCCTACTAACTCCCTCAGGGATCCCAGCTTAGATGAAGGAGCCTTATGACCATGTTAACCATGTCTCTCTCAGTTCCCAGGAAGGATTATGTTTGCTGTGAGCCTTCCATTTTCTACCAGAGGACTGCAGCTCCTTTGCCTTATCCTGGAATACCCCCCTTGCTGGCACCTAAGATCAAGAAGTTGCCCAGATAATGAATTATCCTACCCTCTCAGACTGTCCTCTCTACAATTCATTGTAGAAATATGCTAAATCAAAGAATGAACAGGACACTAAGCACCTCATTGATAAATATTTGTCATAGTAATAATAGCTCTTAAAACTTGAAACCCAGAAGGTGGAATTATCACAGGTGGACAGGAGAATCCTGATTCTATATCGGTTTTCACTAGCCAAATTCCCTTCCCGTATCATCTTTATTTCTAAGGGGTAGTCTAATGATGCTTTGGTGACTAAGCAGAGGTCCTTATCTAAGAAGCAATTTACTGACCCATTCTCAGGAAGGATAAAATGGTGGAATTCCCCTGGTTCTTTCTTAGGGACCTGACCTAGTGGGGATATCATCAAATTATTAAATGGCTTTGTTTTGAATGGTCTTGCTACCCTGGCCAGTGCCCTCTCCTTTTCTATGTTCCTTTCCACTACTGCTAAGTGGTCCAAGGTGGATTTCAGGTTGAGTGCTGTCCTCCAAGTGGGCGTTGCTCCCTAAAGGACAACCCCACAAGCCTGGCTTTGAAGGCTTATTCTGCTGACCTATAGTGGAGTCACAAGCACCTCTGTGCCAACCTCACAAAAGCGATGGACCTAGTCATTGGAACAAGCCATCAGCTAAAAAACACTCTTCTGGAGTCTCGGCATGCAACCTGCTGAATCTCTGGAAACTGGTTTCTCACATATCCATTTGAAACCCACAGGCCTAAAAATAACGAGGTCTGCTTTGCAAGATCCTCCACTGTTCCATCCAGCAGGAGTTTTCAGACCAGGCTTCCCTTCACTGAAATGATGGTCACCTTGGCACCCCTGTTCCCAGAGCATCCACCCTGAAAAGGCAAAATAACTGTTTAAGAATATCCTGTGGCTGGAGCCTCCTTTGGACCGCCTCACCTTTCAGGCCAGAATCTAGGGACTCCCAGTCCACCAGGACCATACCTCAAGAGCCCTATCAAGGGAGCAAGACCTAGAATGGCTTATGAAATCCCCCTCAAGATAGAGTCTCCACCTAATGCCACATAGGACATGCTGTTTCAAATGGACAGACTGGCCAGTACAGCTTGACCAAAGGCAATGCCTCATGTTAGGGCTATGTCCCAACAGTAAACGTGCAGTAAAGTATGAAAGGAGGACCATGTAGCTGCTTTGCAGATTGTATCTAGTGAGACAGACTTTAGACCACTGCTGTCACTGTAGCAGCTTTAATCTTGATTTTGGAGAAGAGAGGAGCATCTGTTTGTTCATAACAGAATTGGGTACAGGATGCCAGCAAATTTGCTAAAGTTCTTTTTGCGACTAGTATGCCAAGTCTGTTGGGATCAAAGACAACAAAGTTGCATGGACTTTCTAAACTATTCAATTCTTTTAAGATAGTAGGTGAGAGCCTGTTTACATTCTAATGTATATAGGGTTCTCGTATAGATTTGAATGTAGCTTTGAACAAAACGTGTGAAGCCCTATTTCTTTCTTTTTCACCATTTAGTCTATTGATTACAGCAAATAAACTCCAAAACAAATCCACAGTACAGGGAGCATTACTTAAAGGGGATAGTTTATTTTAGAAAAGCCCCTCTTCAATATGCACAAGAGTTTTGCCCCCTTGAGTAGGGCCCAATATATGGTCATTGGGAAAAGGTAGAATTGAAAATCCTTGGTCAGTTATGGAGGTAAAAAGTATCATGGGGTTTGGGGAGTTAGCGAATGAATGTGGTGTGGATCTCACGGATAAATTTCAATATGTATAAGTGTGACAAGAGTTTGAAAACGTAAACCCTTGGGGGATGTAGAGCTGGAGAAATTCCCCTCTGGAAAAGGCCCAGAGTTTGGCTCCATCTAGGGGGCTTGTATCTCCCGCATTTGTAGGGCACTGAGTTTGAAAGAGAATAAGTACTCCGAAGTACTTGGCGGCATGGGAACATGATCTGAATTTAGTCCTGGATAAGGACTTACAAAAGAAGATTTATGATGGGTTCTTAAGGACTTCCCTTGCTGCCCCAGGTCCCGGTTTTCTTCCATGGATAGAAGTACTTCACCCTTATACTGTACTGCTCCCTTGGATTTTTGCAGCCCAAATGCATGACCCTGCCTTTTTCAGCGTTAAATTTCAGCTGCCAAATTCTCAACCATTCTTCAAATTTTGCTAAATCCTGTCTCATGTTATCTATACCTTTCTGGGTGTCCACGCTATTGGAGATTTTGGTATGATCTGCAAAGAGGTGAACCTTAACTGATAGCCCTTCTGTAATACCACTTACAAAAATGTTAAATGAATGCACAGGCTTATGCTCCAAAGAAGTAGATAACAATAAGGTCCTATGACCGAGCGCTTCTCTGTGCTAGCTTAAGGCCTCAGGAATGCGACAGCTCCTCTGAAGGTTGCTGGGAATAAATGTTAGATAAATCCTTGCAATAGCTTTTTAGAAACTCATTGAACATCTTTTGAAGAGAGGCTGCTCCTGAAAAAGACAGACCCAGAGAATGAGGATTCATCAATCAAATTAACCAGCATCAGAGTAGAAGAAATGGGTTGTTGTGCAGAAGGTTGCTCAGAGGCAGTCTGTTCTGCACTGAACAGTTCATTAGCCATACTGGCAAGGTCTGTGCAGAATATACTCAAATACACTGAGGTTCTTGCCCAGAAAGAGTGGCCAAGTACTTCCTCCTGGCCTGGGGAGATTCAGCGTTGGTATGTTTGCGTTTCTTCAGCGTTTTAGAAGAGACTGACAAAAATCACCTCTCTCAGGCTTTTGCAGGTGCTCCAGAAGCAGCTACATTGTAAGCCTGGAACCTCATGAGGAATATGCCCTAACTTTTAAGGTATTTGGCAGTCCCCGAGGGTGGCTGGACTCAAAGTCACCACACCTGGAAAGTGGCACTCTATGGAAGATTCTCAATTCCTATACACGGAGCTCAATTTTCTGTGCAGAGGAGCTTTTCTTCTAACTTTTTTCAGGAAGAAGCCTTTTCTCAGCCTTGTAATGACCATGGAGTCAAGTTAGACAATCTCTTCATGCTCCTAGAAACATTCAAGCGCAATTGCTTATAGTTCTGATTATGGTCCAGAACCAAGCATAGAAGACACTTGGAATGAGCATCTGCTCTGGATTCTTTGCTACACTTTGGGCAGGATTGACACCCCGACTTCGGCAATATGTTTAGTTTTTTTTCCAAAAATAAAAATAAAGCTAAATAAACAAATTAAACTGATAAAAGCATCAGAAAGATTGCTATTTAGTAATTTAAAGAACCTTTACAGGAGAGCTTCGATTTGCACCCATTCAGAACTGAGGAGTTAAGGAGACTGCTGCGCATGAGAAGTGCCATGCTTCCTCTGAACATTAAACTAAGTTCTGAATTGTGGAAAAGCAGTAATATCCCAACACCGTTCAATAGTCACCCAGTTATGTGCTTGACTCAATCCTGCTTTTCAATATAAAATGTTAAGCACTATTGTATAAAATTAAAATATAAATCCTCACACACCTGAAGGACAATGCAGCACTGAATAAAATCATCAAAAGCAATTTGTGCTCTTCCTTGTCTGTCAAACTTCCGGATAAGGACATCATAAAATTGGTCGGACAGTCGATAGCCTTAAGAGAGAAAAAAAATGAAATAGTTACATGACAGATGACTGGAGATTTTCAGATGTTCAATAATGCTGCTGTGCAAAAATTACCAGAACATTTTGAACTGAACACAGAATGAATAATACTGAATAAAGTGCTGTACACCTACATTCTTAGAGATCTCAAGATGCTGTCTATATGTCACAATGGGCCAGTCCTATTTAACATCCTTACATCCAGAAGAAATGCTAGGTCACTTGTGAAGGGAAATCTACAAATCCAGAGTTGACTGAACCAGTTAGTTATTCAGGACAAGATATTTAGCTAAAAACTCACTGCAGGTGGCACTGAATCAAAACTATGACAACTTTCATCAATATGTGTGATAGGAAATAATTTAACAGTAACCTAGAGCAGTAGTTACCAACCTATGGTGGATGGACCTCTAGTAGTATGTGACTGCACAGGAAGATAAAAAAAAACCCCAGAAGTTTCCTCAGTAGCTGTGAAGGGCTTTCTACCCAAATGAAACACTATCTCTACAGCTACAGTCTAAGAAAAGTGAAGTGAGGGCAGGATTGGCCAGAGCTGTGCAGGACCCGAAGGAGTCCTGTGAGGGTGCAAATGGTCATGCAGGCCAGAAGCAAGAGCAAATATGCAAGAAGGACCAGTAAGGGCTAGAACAACAACAGGAAAGGTCAATTACTACTACTAATCATTTGTATAGCACTACAAAGCGTTGTACATATAGATGTAAGAGACAGTCCCTGCTCAGAGCTTCCAGTCTAATCATGATTAAGAACATTACAAAACATTTAAATCTAAAAATCCACATTGAACTGTGTCAGATTTATAGCACCCCTCCTCTTTTATTTTAATTTGAGACCAAGATCACCAGCCTCAAGGGTAATTTTAAAAGATATTTACCCCTGTAAAATAGCTGATTGAAAGCTGCTGCCCGCACCACTCCTCCCCATATGTGGATGAAGGGAAATGAAGTTTCCACAGTAAGCACACCTTTAGCCTTGCACATAAGGCATTCTTGTGGACATGCTTATGTTTGAGGACGTGATCATTGGCGCAGGTGATTTTCTAATGTATGCAAGCTATTCTGCCCTTGCTCAGCAGGTGTAAGGCACACTGACTGTCTTGTCTACTGTGCTGATAATTTTCTAGTGTCAATACTAGTCTTGGAATTTTAATAAGCAGCGATATTTTATGCTAGATCTGTTACTACATGAACTTTATAGTCCACATAGGTGTCTGCTTCAAAAATATGACTTGTAGGAAGCTATGACCTCTTTAAGACTTACGTCAAACTCAATCGCACAGACATCCATGTTTCCAAATGAAAATGTGGCTCATTGATATTTTATAAATTCCAAAATGTAAAACTCATTATATTCAGATAATAAAGGCTTTCAAAGAAAAAACAAAATTACCAAAACCTGATAGTGCTTGCTTTAGTTCATTCTTGTCAATCATGCCAGAATTGTCCCTGTCGTATGTCCGGAAAATGTTCTGCCAATCTGTGACATACTTCCAGACGCCGGAGAACTCGTTGAAGTTTACACCACCTTTGCTCTCCCTGTCAAACATACCTGATAGAAAGAGCAACTAGTCAGCAAGGCAAGTTATCTCCAGAAACAAAGAAAATGGAACACTTTTTTTTTTTTTTTTTTTTAAACACACTTCTCCATGCATTTGCCAGCAGAAAGTATTTTTTTTTTTGCCAATCACAAGTAAATTACCACACAAGAGAGGAAATTGTTTACTTGTTCGCAAAGTACTCTACTCTTCTGCTAGTTACAGTACTCAAACTTTTATAAGAATTGCCATACTGGGTCAGACTAAAGGTCCATTAAGCCCAGTATCCTGTTTCCAGCAGTGGCTACTCCTGGTCACAAAGTACTTGACATATCCCTTTTATAACAGTAGTTTTTAGAGATATGATGGTTTGTTTTTTTAAACTTTGTTTATTGATCCACGAGTGCAGCACATCACAGCATTCCAACTTAAAAACCACTCCTGATGGAGTGTTGTATTTAATTTAATTTGTTTAACGTCTCTTCTATACCACGCTATTCACATCAGTGCGGTGTACATTTAACAGAACCTTATACAATGCAGTTGGGACTGCATTGTATCTACAATAAACAGGATCTATAACTTGGGCAAAATTGGGGTAACTTTCTACAAATTATTTACACTAATAAATATACTAGTTAACTCTGATCCAACACCTGATCACAAAGAATCGGTCACTCGTGATATACAACATTATATACCCCATTTCCTCCTCCCCCCCTTTATCCCCCCTCCCTCCCACCCCTCCTCTCACCCCCATAGTCTCATCCTTCCCCTGAGCAGAGGGGGGGTGCTGTATACTTAGTGTCCATCCTCCACCCCATCCACAAGGCACCCCACCTACCCCAGGCCCCACCTCAACGCGTTTGCAATATTCCGTTACGAGTGTGAGGTCTCAACGTCTGAATATATGGTTCCCAGACCAGAAGAAATAGGGACCACCTTTTGACATTCCCTCTAGCACCTGCCCTCTCAAGGAGCATCAATTGGTGAAAACTATTACGCCATTCCCAAAAAGTAGGAGGGGTCTGCTCCCTCCATCTGTGTAAGATCGGTCCCTTCCCCACCAAACAGGCCTTCCGTATCAGTAGGCACTCCCATTTCCCTTTGGGTGGCGTGGTCCAAGATGATCCAAAACGACCAGAGCCCCCGTCCAACTGATCGGTTGCTTTATCAATCTACTCATATAGTTACTAATCCGCAGCCAGTAAGCCCGAACTCGCTGACATCCCCACCACATATGACCCAAATCTGCCATCGGAGCAGAACACTTCGGGCATCCGCCATCCCAGCGTGAGGTGACTCCGTAACGCCCTCCTTGGGGAGAAATGAGCTTGAATAACACATTTAAACTGCACCTCTTGCCATCTAGCCCCCTCTACCAAACTTGCGATTCGGCTCAAGGCGCCCTGGACAGACCCTGGAGCCACCACCAAGCCCAGTACTCGTGCCCACAAGGCCTCTTCTGATGAATACTCTGGAGGAGCCCTATATTTATCCAACCGTTGCTTCAAATCTGAAATTTTTTTGTGGAGATCCCTCCCCCAGAGCAAGAAACTCAAGGATCGTCGCCGATCTCTCTACCGCCAGATCCCCTTGTGACAAGGAGGTCACATAGTGGGAGAGCTGGGCATACGCAAAAATATGGTGGCTGCTCACCCTATATTCCGTACAAAGAACCACAAAGGCTTTGCATCGCCCTTCCACGTCCACCACATGTCCAAGTTTGCTAATCCCAAGTTCCTGCCATTTTTGAAACACCACCATGTCCGACCCCGGGGGGAATTGAGTATTACCCTGCAATGATAGCCAGCTTGACACCTTGGGGGGGGGGGGATCTACCCCAAAAATGATTTAATTGCCTCCACACACATCTTGCTGGAGTCAGCAGCACACTCCTAGTCAGTCGCAACGGGAGCGCTGATCCCTCCGAGTGCACCACCGCCAACAATGTATGAGGGCTACAAATGCCTCCTCCAACAATCTGGGGGTATAGTACTCTGTATCCCCCAACCAGTCCCCTAAATGCCTAGCTTGACAAGCCAGGGCATAAGACCACAAATCTGGGACCCCTTATCTCCCCTCTGCTCCATCCCCCTTGCAGGCGATTCAGCGGGATAAGGGCTCTGGCCCCTTTCCACAAAAAACGTCGGATCTAACGCTCTAGACGGGTAAGGTCTTTTCTCAATTACCAGACCGGGAGAGTTTGTAACCAGTATGACACCCGAGGCAAAACTACCATCCCCAGCGCCGCCACTCTGCCTAATAGAGCCAGGGGTTCTATGCCCGCAGCTGCGTGCAGAGCCTGCGGAATACCCGCTCAAAGTTCCATTTATACAACTCCTTAGGATCCCTGGACAGCAGGATACCCAAATATATAAAGGAATCATCCGCCCATTTCAGTGGGAAAGTAGTCCCCCAACCATGTCTAAGAAGTCCCGACACATCCAATGCCTCCGATTTATCCATATTAATACGTAATCCTGCAAAACTTCCAAAACAGGCAAACTCCTCCAACAGGCAAGGCAAAGACTGTTGTGGGGATAGTAAATGCACTAACATATCGTCTGCGAAAGCTGCCTTGAAACCACACGCCCCAATCCGCACCCCCCTAATATCCCCGGACGCCTCTGTCGTATCAGCGGATCCAATGACAAGAGGTGAAAGGGGGCAGCCCTGTCACGTGCCTCGCTCTAAAGAAACAACTTCTCTGACAACACTCCATTACATATCACCCCGGCCGTGGGGCTCAAATACAGAACCTCGACCATTTTACAAAAGGAGGGCCCCGAGGCCATACCGCGGCAGCAAGCCTTTCATAGACTGCCAGTTCACCTGGTCAAAAGCTTTTTCTGCGTCGAAACGTATCAGCAACGACTACAACTCTCTCATGTATCCACTCCAGTGACGCCATGATCTTTCGCAGATTCCGAACCGCATATCGCCCCTTCACAAAGCCCACTTGGGAGTCATGCACCAGGTCTCCCAGCACTATCACCAGTCAGTCCACTAAAATCTTAGACATTACTTTCAAATCAAAGTTTAGCAGTGAGATTGGTCTGTAAGAGGCGGCTCGAGTATGGTCCTTCCCCGGCTTAAGTATTAACACAATATGCGCATGGTTGTCCCCCCATGTGAACCCACCCTTTTCTGTTCATTGGTGAAACATCACCACCAAGGATAGGGTCACCAAGGGCTCCAACACCTTCTACAATTCTGCTCCAAACCCGTCCGGACCCGGCGCTTTAGAACAACTGGCTCTCTGAATAACATTTTGTACCTCCTGTATTGTGACTGGTTCTTCTAACTGCGCCAGCTGTTCAACCCCCAACCGAGGGAGCTGTATGTCCCTCAGATAGTACTCCATCTGAGTCCGGGATCCCTCAACTTCCGAATACAATTGTTGATAAAAAGATCGGAACATCTGCGCGATCATGGGACTCTCCTTATGTAAGTTACCCTGTGCATCCCGCAAGGCCACCACCGATCTACTGCCTTGCAGGCAATGGGCCAGAAGTCTCCCCGGCTTATCCCCAAAATGATATAACTGGTAGCAATAGTACATATAAGATTTCTTAGCTTGCCTGTGTAATAGCTCTTCAGGGCCACTTGCGCTTCCCAGAGCCCCTTTTTATTCACCGCATTATGACAATTCGCCTATCTCTGGCGCTCCTGAACCGTACGTCTTTCCATCCGAACAATCTGCTCAGATAATAACCTCCTCTTCCGTGCCGCATAGCCTATAATGTCACCTCTTAGCACCACTTTAGCTGTCTCCCAAAACAACTCCGGATCATCCTGGTGTCACTCGTTATGTACCACGAACTCTGGCCACCGCTGTTTGATAAAGACATGAAAATCATTGTCCCGGTAGAGATCCAACGGAAACCCTCCACACCCTAGTCTGCGCAACAGCATCATACCATTCCAACTCCACCCAAATCATCGCGTGATCCGAAATTTCCATGGGTCCAATTTGTGCATCTGTCGTTCTAGCAAACGGCCCCCGTGATAGCAGTATGTAATCAATTCACGCACTGGTGCCGTGCGCCCTAGACTGGTGTGTGAAATCCTTGTCAGACAGGTGCAGCAGGCGCCAAGGATCCACAACACCCAGTCGTTTCTGAAGGCCCCGCAATACTCTCACCGTTTGAGCCCGTGTCCGGTCCCCCCCTCCTCGCGATGTGTCGAGGACAATATCCAAAAGTCCTCTCCTAAGATCAAAGGGACCTCCGGCAACTGCTCCACCCTAGAGGCCAATCGCGCATACATCTCCCGGTCCAAGGAGTTTGGACTGTACAAAAATTACCCAGCACGACTGGCTTCCCTTCCAGCAGACCATGCAGCAATATGACCACTCCACCTTTTTTCCCCTTGGCCGAGGCCCCCCACCCCTGTCCCACCCAGTCTCTGTGCAGTTTAAGGTGTTCTTCTGCCGTCTGGTGGGTTTCCTGCAGCATAGCAATATCGCTTTTCTGCCTCACTAACCCTTGCAACATTTTCTCTCTCTTTACTGGACTACCAAAACTCCACAGACATTCCAGGATACAATCTTCAGGGTGGCTTATCCCTATTGTTCTCATATCACACCATACTGAACCTTTCCCCCAGAGGGGCCCCCCCAGTATCCCTCCTATCCCCCTCTGCTCGACTCATCCTTCCCCTGAGGCTACGAACCCCCCTCCCCTATATTCTTCCCTCAATCCCCATACTTCCCCTCCCCCTTCTCTACCCCCTCCTCCCCCTCCCAGAACCCCCCCTCAAAAACCTTATCATTGTCCTCCACTAATCCTATCCCTCCTCTCCTACCTGGTCACGATCGATGTGAACAGATCCCCCTCCCCCTCCACCGTTCAGCACGCCCCCTCACTCCATTTACCCCCTCCCTGCCCTACCCTCTCCCTCTCCCTCAGCGCCATCCTCCCCAAATTCCCCCTCCCTCCACTTACCCCCTCACTGCCCTACCCTCTCCCTCAGTGCCATCCTCCCCAAATTCCCCCTCCCTCTCACCAGCCAAATATCGTGGTCAGATCCAAACTAGTCCCTCCAACCAGCCCGCCCTCCACATCCCAGAAAAAGAGAACATACAACAATACAAACAAACCCAAAAACATAAACAGAGAACAAGCTAATATGAAGCATTATGGATATCAAGGCACATTTATCACCCCCTTCAGGCATCCGACCTCCCCACCCCCAAGAGATAAAGCCCTCTCCGCCAGCTCTCCACTGACATATCACCTGGCAAGGTCATAGCACCAGTCCCGGCCCCGAACACCCAGTCATATCTCAGGCACAATGCTGGACAGTATCGCCTCCTTAAATGTACTAGGTGCTCACTTCTGCACCAGTGCATACTCCTCAGGAAAGTCTCTCATGAAGCCCCGGTCTGCTCCTCGATAAGGGTAGTGTCCTCAGTCCTCAGGCTCTCTACATATTTAGTCGCCTCCCCCGCCGATTCAAATACCCGGTGCACACCGTTCCGGGTAACATGTAATTTGGCCGGGTATTGCACTGTAAACTGGATGTTGGCCTCTATTAGTGTTTAGCAGATGGGCTCATATGCTCTCCGGCGCTGACTCAGGGCCACGGAGTAGTCCTGCGCTATTCGTATTTTCATATTGTCTCTCTGAATGGTACCTTGCTTTCGCGCCGCATTACTATCACTTATTTTTATATGCAGTTTGTCACTATTGCTTTTTGATACGATTGTGTTTGGTTCATTTGTTATGATCACTCCTGACATTGGATGGTTCTTATGTACCAATTTTATTTGTCTGCTTTAGATTGGGAAAGAGTGATACTGTTCCGCCCTTCCGGACGGTTTCTATGCTCAGTCCTTTGTATCTTTTGGTAAAGTATTGTATTTTTTATTTTGTTTGTTTTTTAATATTTGTGTTTGTATATGAGTATTGTATTTTCCATATTTTAATTGTGTGTTTATGTGTCTGATTTCAGACCCCTGATGAAGGCATAGGGCCGAAACTTGTTTAGTTGGGTCTTCAATAAAGTATTTTTCGGATATTATTTGTGCTGGCCGTGGTCTTTGTCCTCCGCTACTTTTCACCAAATACTCTGCGGAAGACCCCCTTCTCCTGTTTTTGATATCCCCAAAGTAGCCAAATCCAATGCTATTTATCCTCAGGGATAGTCAGAGGCTTTCTCCAGGTTTCCAAACCTTTTTTAAACCCAGCTACACTAACTGCTTTCACCATATCCTCCAGCAAGGGATTCCAAAGCTTAACTATGGATTGAGAGAAACAATTTTCTACAATTTGTTTTAAATATACTACTTTGTAACTTTATGGCATGTCCCCTAGTCTTTGTACTTTTTGAAAAAACAATTGATTTTTACTTCCCATTACACTCAACTCAGGATTTTATAGACCTTTCATATCCCCACTTTAGTCATCTTTTCTCCAAGCTGAAGAGCCCTAACCTTTTAAAGCCTTTACTCAAAGGAGTGTCCTTCCATCCCCTTTATCTTTTTTGTCACCCTTCTCTCTACCTTTTCTAATTATGCTATATCTTTTTTGAGATGCTGTGTCAAGAACCGCACACAATACTCAAGGTGCAGTCACACCATGGAGCGATACACAGGCATTACGATATACTGTGCTTTATTTTTCATTTCTTTCCTAAGAATTACTGCATTTAGCAGATTCTACAGCAGCAGTTACCATTGTTGTGTCACCTTCCCATTCTCTAGCATTATCCTCCTTCTGTTCCCTTGAGATCACCTTCAGCTAGCAAACTGCACATCTAACCTGCTTTTTGCTGCTTCTTCTGCCGCTTTCCCTCTGAAATTGGCACAACAGAACTTATAGTCTGGCAAGGCTCACCTGTCCCACAGTTTTATTTTTATTTGTTGATCTCCTGCCTTTTCATCAAACAGTTCCAAGGCAAATGACAAAAATACCATCACACAATATAAGAACCACAGCATGCTATCATTAGGAAAATACAGATGCTGTCTCCATTCCGACATTTCCTGCCAATACTAATTCCCCTTCCAGGGCATCAGACCAAAGCCAGCGGAGGTGGTGGCAGTAGCAAGACATGCTACTCACCAACCACCTGTCAGCCAAAAGAGACAGTGCAGAAGGCAGGGGTATAGAGGGGGATAGCATAGTTACTCACCTGTAACATGTGTTCTCCGGGGACAGCAGGAATCAGTCCTCGCATATGGGTAACATTGGCGCCAACGGAGCCCTCACAGAAGCATCACCCCAGCTTTCAAAGAAGGCCTTTGGGAGATGCCACTACGCATGTGTGGTCTCCTCCCTGCCCAAGGGTGCCATCTTGCTCAATAAGATGGCATAGTTAGAGCTGACAAAAGAAGATGGCAAAAATACAGCAACTCCATGAGGAAGAGGGTGGGTTGTGAGGACTGATTCCTGCTGTCTCTGGAGAACACCTGTTACAGGTGAGTAGCTACACTTTCTCTGGGAACAAGCAGGAAGTCAGTCCTCACATATGGGACTCCCTAGCTACAGGCTACCGAGAGCATGTAGAAAATCATGGTCAAGCTGTGAGCAGCCGCACACGAATCCAAAGGCAGATTCTGAAAAGACCCCAGTGTACAGTGAGAACCATCGCTCTGGTAGCCTGAATAAGAAGGATCGGAAGGTAGGAGTTGCCTAGATCACAAAGAGATTACAGGGTACAGCCTGGCCAAAGGCGCTGTCCCGTTGGAACTCCTTCTCCAGGCAGTAGTGAGCTGCAAAGGTGTGGACCGAGGATCAGGTGGCAGCCCACCAGATGTCGGTCATGGGGACAGAGCACAAGTTTGCAATCGAGGTCACCATAGCCCTGACGCAGGGTGACGTAACCCAGCACTCCAGCAGGAGCCCTGCCTGTTGGTAGGCGAGGGCAATGCAGTCCACCACCGAAGTAGACAGGTTCCACTTGGTTACCGCCTACCCCAGCAGACTGGGTCATAGGAGACAAAAAGCTGAGAGGCTTTGCGGTGGCCCTGGGTATGCTGCAAGTATAAGGAGAGGGACCTCTTTTCATGGCCTCACACTGATAGGACCATCCTTCATATCTTGGATTGAAAGGATTGGGAAGCACCACCTCCTGATTGAGGTGGAATGAGAACACCACCTTTGGAAGGAATTTAGGGTGCGTGCGAAACATGACCTTGTTCTTATAGAACTCTGTGAAGGGTGGCTCTGCCACCAAGGCTTGAAGCTCGCTGACCCTACGAGAGGATGTGAATGTCACCAGGAAAATAACCTTCCAGGAGAGGTACCGTAGGTGGCAAGAAGCTAGGGGCTCAAACGGCAGCCCAGTGAGCCGTGACAGTAACACTAAGGTCCCATTACACCGGAGGTGGGCGGGTGGGGGGCTTAGAGAGCAGGAGGCCCCATAGGAACCGGGTAATGAGGGGCTGCACAGAAAGGTATTTGCCCTCAGTAAGGTGGTGGTGCGCTGAAGGAGCACTCGGGTGCACCCTGACAGAGTTGGACTTGAGCCCAGCCTGCAAGAGGTGAAGCAGGTACTGCAGTACGGTCTGCAGCAGGCAGGAGAACAGGTTGACCCATTGCTCTGTGCACCACACTGAGAATCTGCATCACTTGAAAGTGTAGGCCCGCTTTGTAGAGGTCTTACGAGAAGCCAGGAGAACCTCCTCCACCTTCCTCGGAAGGTGGAAGGGAGCCAAGACTACCCATTCAGGAGCCATGCTGTTAGCGCCAGAGACCCCAGATTGGGGTGATGGAGGGAGCAGTCCTGAGTCAGTAATCCTGGGGCATTCCCCATGGGGACCAGGGGCTCCATCGATAGGCAGAGCAACAGTGGGAAAACAGGCTGCCTGGGCTACCAGAATCAGCGATGTCTTGGTCCTGAGTTCCAGCAGGTTGATCTGTTGCTGGCTCTTTGCCCTGGACCAGTTGCACTGTGTGCGGAGACTCCTGCAATAGGCCCCCCACCCCAGCAAGGAGGCATCCGTGGAGAGGACCCGCTGGAGCACTGGGTTCTGGAAAGGCATGCCTGCCTGTAGGTGCTGTGTGGCTTTCCCCCAGCTGAGCAACTCTGCCAGCGGGCGGGTCACACATCCTTGTCCTGAAGTCAGCCCATGGCCTGTGTCCACTGGGAGCAGAGGCCCCACTGAGCTGCCCTCATATGAAGGCGGGCACTGGGTAGAACAAACTGTTGATGCCATGTGGCTGAATAGATGGAGTAGGAAGCGAGTTGACACAGAGCAGCGGCAATGTATCTCTGTGGCCAAAGCTACGAGGTGACTTGCTTTGTCTGGGGGGAAGAAGGCCTTGGCCTGGAGAGTGTCAGTCAAGCCCCTATGAACTCCAGATCCTATGTAGGGATCAGGTGAGACTTGGAGTGGTTTATCACAAACCACAGGTGTTGCAGGACACTGATGGTGCGCGCCACAGCTTGCTACACCTCTGTGGCTGTGTCCCCCTTTACAAGCCAGTCATCCACATAGGGGAAGACAAAGGCACCCTGGAGATGGAGGAAGGTCACCACCACTGCTGAAGCCTCTGGGTGCAGAGGCTAGACTGAAGGGTAGCAAGCAACCTGTAATGGTAGTGGTAGCCACCAACCATGAATCTGAGGCTGGGATGAATGAGGATAGCGTAGTTACTGAATGGCAGTACCTTGTACTGGTAGTGCTGCCCCCCCCCCCCTTCACCATAAATCTCAGGTACTGTCTGTGGGAGGGGTGGACCAGGATGTAAGTGTATACGTCTTTGATGTCTAAGGAGCAGAGCCAGTCTCCCTGGTGGAAGTAGGGCAGCAGTGTCCAAAGGGAGAGCATATTGAACTTCTCTCTCACCAGAAAACTTGTTCAAGTTGTGCAGCCCCAGGATGGGCCAGAAGCCCCCTGTTATTTTTGGGACAATGAAATACCTTGAGTAGAACCCCCTTTCCCCAGAGGTGTTGGGGTACAGGCTCCACTGCCCTGTCCCCGAGTAAGCCTGTGAGTTCTGCGACGAGCAAGGCCTGGTGGAGGAGAGACTGTGATGGGTCTTCCTGGGAAGAAGTCTAGGTGGTCTACTGTAGATGGAGGTGGTAACCCTCCCTCATCACCTGCAGGACCCATTTGTCTGTGGTGATGCTGGAACAGTTGTGGGCAAATGAGGCCAGCCAACCCCTTGTGGGCTAAGGTGGGACTCCTGGGGGAGGGGAGGCCCTGCCCATGGAGTCAAAAGCATCCCTCCTGTTGGGTGGGGGCTGGTATCTGGGGCTTGGGGGCCTTGGGCTTCTGGGGCCCATGCCCCTGGCTTTTAGGCTGTGAGGCATGGTACTGCTGCCCCAATTAAGGCTAGTAGGGCCCAGCCTGGTGATTGCCCTTTTATCTGGGGAAAAATGGCTTTTCCCTGAGGATTTTTTTCTTAGGGAGCGTCGAGGTCTTCCTGGACAGCCTTTGCTGGGTCACTACCTCTACCTCAATTTCAGCCACCTTGTCGGACATCAGTTTCCCGAACAAGTTCTCGCCATTGCAGGGGACATCCAGCAGCTTTTCTTGTATACACTGCTCAAGGTCTGAAGTTTGTAACCATGCCTGGATGAATCGGCACCTGGATGCTATCTACCGCGTCCAGAAGGGCTCCAAGTTCCATAAACAGCAACTCCCCCACAACTCCATGGTGGTTGAGTCCTCCACGCAGAAACTGAACAGCCAAAAAAACTTACTCTTTGGTTCCCCCCGGCAGTGAGGCCTGAGTCCTCAACGCCCTGGGCCACAAGAAGATGGCATAAAAATATACAGCAACTCCAAAGAGAGGAGGGAGGGTTGTAAGGACTGATTCCTGCTGTCCCTGGAGAACACTTCTTACAGGTGGGTAACTAAGGTTTCTCCAGAAACAAGCAGGAAGTCAATCCTCACATATGGGACTCCCTAGGTACAGGCTACAGAGGACCTGTAGAGGCTTGGCATTGCCGTGAGCAGTTGCCAGTGAAAGCCGAAAGCAGCCTGAGGACCTCTGGTCTATGGATGGCCATGCTCCCGGTAGCGGAACAAGAAGGGTCAGAGGGCAGGAGTTGCTTAAACCTCAAACAGATTATGGAGTACAGCCTGGCCGAAGGTGGTGTCCCGACGGGACTCCCTCTCCAGGCAGTAATGCACCACGAAGGTGTGAGTGGAAGACCAGGTAGCAGCCCAGCAGATGTCCGCCAGTGGCACAGAGCACAGACTAGCGACTGATGTCGCCATCGCTCGGACACTGTGAGCCGTGATGTGACGTTCCGGGGGAACCCAGCTTGAGCCTAGGCAAAGGCGATGCAGTCCGCCATGCAGATGGACAAGGTACGCTAGGTGACCGCCAGCCCAAGCGGCCGGGGGTCAAAGGAAATGAAGAGCTGCCCAGATCTGCGGTGGTCCTTAGTCCGCTGCAGGTAAAAGGAGAGAGCCTTTTTACAATCCAGGGTGTGGAGGATTGTAGATGCCCAGTCGGCGTGGGCTTTCAGGAAGAAAGTGGGCAGCACTATCTCTTGATTGAGATGAAAATCCGAGACAACCTACGGGCGAATTCACAGGACCACCCGGTTCTTATAGAACCTCGTGCACGGTGCCTCGGCCATCAACGCCTGGAGTTCACTGACTCTCCGGGCGGAGGTGAGAGCTATCAAGTAGACCACCTTCCACGACAGGTGCCGCAGCAGGCAAGAAGCCATGAGCTCAAAAGGGAGGCTTGGTCAGCTGCGTAAGGACCACATTGAGGTCCCATTTCATCAAAAAGAAGCAGGCCTCACATGAAACGAGAGACAAGCGGTAGTCCCAAAAGGGGTTTGCCCTCGAGAAGGTACTGCTTTGCTGAGATGGCACTCAGGTGAACCCTGACTGAGTTAGACTTCGGCCCAGACTGCAAGAGGTGGAGCAGGTACTGCAAGACCAAACTGGTAGGGCAGGAGAATGGGTCTGCTTGGACCTCCGAGCACCAGACCGAGAAACGACACCACTTGAAGGCATAAGCCCATCTGGTCAAGTCCTTTCGAGAGGCCAAAACAATGTCCTCGATCTCCACGGGGAAGTGGTAGGAGGCTAGGGCGACCCACTCAGCCGCCAAGCTGTGAGGAACAGGGACTTCTGATTGGGGTGAAGAAGCAACCCCTCCTCCTGCATAAGCAGCTCCGGTGAGAACACGAGCGGGACCAGGGGCTCCGTTGAGAGATGGAGCAACAGGGGAAACCAAGACTGCTCAAGCCACCTCGGGGCTATGAGGATCACCGGGGACCTGTCCCGCTGGACCTTGAGGAGGGTCCGGCTGATGAGGGGCATGAGGGGGGGGGCATACATTAAGCCCGTGCTCCATGAGATGAGAAAGGTGTTGGGTGCCATCCTGCCCGAGTGCGGGAAGGGACCGCAGAATTGAGGAAGCTGCGAGTTTGCCGGGCTGGCGAAGAAGTCCAAGCCTGGAGTCTCCCAATGCTGGAAGAGCTGCTGCGCCATCTGGGGACACAGGTGCCACTCATATGGCCAGAGGACCCTGCTGAGCCGGTCTGCCAAAGCATTGTCCTGACTCAGGGGGTAAGTGGCCCAGACGGTCATGCCCTGGCTCACCACAAAGGAGCACCGAGCTGTCGCCTCCAAACACAGGCTGTAGGATCTGGTACCCCCCCTCCCCCCGTTTGTTCACATAGAACATCGTGACCCGATTGTCTGTCTGGACCAGCACCGCCCGGTGCTGCAAGTGGTCCCTGAAAACACAGACAGCAAGGCAAATTGCTCGGAGTTCCAGCAGATTGATGATCTGCCTGGACTCCTCAAGGGACTAGGACCCCTGAGTGCACCAACCCTCGCAGTGGGCTCCCCATCCCACCAGGGAGGTGTCCGTGGTCAACACCACCTGATGCGTCGAGGCTTTGAAGAGCATACCACGAATCAGGTTCTGAGACTCCTGCCACCAAGCCAGAGACTCCACCATGCTGGGAAAGACCGAGATGGGGTCTCAGAGGTGGCCAGCCGACTGCGTCCATTGCGCCCTGAGGAACCACTGCGTCACCCTCATGTTAAGATGGGCATTGGGTATGACATGGACCGTGGAGGCCATGTGGCCGAGAAGGTGAAGCATCATCTGAGCTGGGACGGCACCACGGCCTCGCACTTCGGACACCAGGAACACGAGGTGGTCCGCCCTGTCCCGGGGGAGAAAAGCCATGGCCCGAAGGGTGTCCAAGCGAGCCCAGATGAACTTCAGGGACTGTACTGGAGTGGGGTGGGATTTTGGGTAACTGATCACTAGCCCCAGCTGTTCCAGGAGGCCAATGGTGCGGTCCATGATCTGCCTGGCTTCCAAGACCATGCCTCCTGTTATGAGGCAGTCGTCCAGATATGGGTAGACGAAGGTGTCCTGCAGCTGCAGGAGGGCTGCAACCACAGCCAGGCACTTGGTGAAGGCCCGCGAGGCCAAAGGGAAGCACCCTGTACTGGTAATTGTTTCACTGAAGCATGAAGCGAAGGTACTTAATGTGTTTGGGGTGGACGAGGAAGTAAGCATAGGCATCCTTTAAGTCCAAGGCGCATAGCCAATCGCCCTGCTGGAGGTAGGGCAGTAACGTTCCAAGGGAGAGCATCCTGAACTTCTCCCGCACCAGGAACTTAAGGTTCCACAGGTTGAGGATGGGCTGAAGGCCCCCTGTCCGCTTGGGGACGAGGAAGTATCGGGAGTAAAATCCCCGTCCTTGGAGGTGCGGTGGGACTGGTTCTACCGCGCCGTCCTCAAGGAGGCCTGCGAGCTCCTGACTCAGGAGGGCCTGGTGCTGGGGAGGCCGACATGGCTCCCCGGGGAAGTACGAAGGAGGAGCTTGGTCCAGATGAAAGTGAAAGCCCTCCCGAACGACCTGGAGAACCCAGGCATCGGTGGAGTTGGACTCCTACATGTGGGAGAAGTGGACCAGGCGCCCCCTGATGGACAGCTGCTGAAGGGGGAGAGGCTATGCTGATAGCATCAAAACCCCAAGGCTGGCTGAGCCAAAGCTGGGGATTGGGTCTTGGGGCCCTTTGGCTTGCGAGGGCCATGGCCTGTGGACTTGCCCTGGCCGCCCTGAATGGGGGTCGACGCCGGAGGATAGGCATGGTAGCCCCTTCCACTGGAAAAAGGGCTTCTTGCTCTGTTGCTTATTCCTGGGGAGGGAGGAAGATTTACAGGAGAGGCGAGTGCAAGTCACATACTCAGACTCAATTTCCACGGCCTTGTCCTCCATGGGTTTGCCAAATAGCTGCTCCCCGAGGCAGGGGACGTCCAGCAGCTTCTCCTGGACCCACTGTTCAAGGTCCGAGGATTGGAGCCAAGCCTGCCAGCAGGCTCCAATGCCAGCCCTGGCATGCAGGTGGAAAACTCAAAGCTGTTGTACGCTGCTCATGAGACATACTTCGAGCATTCACCAATGGACTTCAAGAGGGCTTGAAAACGCTGGAGATGGTCTCCATCAAGGCCCACCGCAAAACCTCCGAGCTCTCTAGCATGGTCAAGGAGAAACATCCCAATGTATAATTGGTAAACTTGGATGTGGCACGACAACATGGAGACCTGATAAGCCTTGCGCCCGAGGGCATCAAGGGTTATGAGACTGTCTGCCTGAGGGGACTGACAAATGAGTCTTTGGGCTCTTTAGCTTCCACATGGCTAATTCGACCACCATCGATGAGTGGGGAAGCTGGGCTTTCCGAAACCCCAGACCTCATTGGACCTTGTACAAAGCATCCAGGAGCTTTCTTACAATCGGGACAGAGGCCAGGGACTCCAACATGAGGAGCTGGAGGCTGTTCAGAATGGGAGGAACCGGCACTGCGAATGTCTCCCTCGGGGGAGCTTCATATTGCAGAATATCAAGCTCCTCAGCACGGGGCTCCTCCTCTGACTCAGTGGCAAGCACAAGGGCCCCTGCCATATCCCGGACAAACTCCAAGGAGGTGTCCTCAAGAGGTGACCGCTGCTTCTGGGTTGGCAGGGTGGGGTCGGAGGGAAGTCTCGGTGGGACAGAGTCTCCGGGGAGGTCTCCCCGTGGGATTCCCAGTCTGAGTAGTCCATGGAGGACTCTAGGTTGGGCAGCTCAAGACAGATGGGTGACCCGGGTCTCCAAGACCAAACCTTGCCTGGAGCTGGAGGCGCTTGCTTGCCAAGATCTCGCACCCGAGGAACGGGACGGACATCGAGACCCTCGCCAAGGATCCTCACAAGGCTTCTGGCTCTCGATGGTCACAATGGCGGCCCAGGGAGTCCTCGAAGTTGAGGTCCCTGCAATCTTGAGGCGCATGCCGGCAGGGCTGGGCAGCAAGGAATGCAGAAACGCTGCATTCCAAAGCCAGCATTCGGGCTGGGGCCCTGCGACAAGATGCCTGGGTGACCGGGTCAGGTGTTGAGGAGAAGGGGGGTCCTCACAGGACAACCCTCAGGAGACTGGGTGCCTTCGCCGGAGGCCTCCGTATCGGTTCGAGGTACCTTACTGGGCCGCTCCCACTCAGACTAGAAACTGCTGAGGGGGGCTGAGAGACTGGGCGTGTGACCTGCAAATTCAAGTGGAGGAGGGAGGGTTGTGAGGATCGATTCCTGCTGTCCCCGAAGGACACCTGTTACAAGTGAGTAACTTTGCTTTCTCTGGGAACAAGCAGGAAGTCAGTCCTCACATATGGGACTCCCAAGCTACGCTACTGAAAGCCCATAGCAAAAACAGGGTCTCCTTTATGGGGAGCCGCAAGCAGCAGCAATGAGTCCGTGTCCACAGACCACAGTAGGACCCCCGTGTCTGATGAAACCAGCACTCCAGTAGCCTGAACACAGAAGGGTCGGAGGGTAGGAGTTGCCTAAACCCCAAAAAGGTTACAGAGCACAGCCTGGCCAAAGGCACTGTCCCATCGGGACTCTTTCCAGGCAGTAATGGGCTGCGAAGGAATGGACTGAAGACCAGGTGATGGCCTGACAGATGTCCACCATTGGGACAGAGCACAAGTTTGCCAATGAAGCTGCCATGGCCCTGACACCGTGCGCCATTATGCGGCCTTCCAGCGGGAGCCTCACCTGCTCATAAGTGAGAGCAATACAGTCCACCACCCATGTGGCGAGCATATGCTTGGTCACCGCCTCCCCCAGTCTACTAGGGTCATAGGAGATGAAAAGCTGAGAAGCTTTGTGGTGGTCCTGAATGCGTTGGATATAGAAGGGCAAAGTCCTCTTACAGTCCAAAGTGTGAAGGACCGTCTCCGCCCGAATGGAGTGAAGTCTTGGGAAGAAGGTAGGGAGCACCACTTCCTGGTTAAAATGGAAGGGCGATACTACCTTCGGCACCACTCTGTTTTTGTAGAACGTGGTAAAAAGCTCCTCTGCCACAAGGGCCTGAAGCTCGTTAACTTTGCGAGCGGAGGTAAGCATGACCAGGAAGACCACCTTCCAAGACGGGTAGTGAAGGTGGCAAGTAGACAGAGGCTCAAAGGGTGGGCGAGTGAGCTGCTCCAACACTATGCCGAGGTCCCATTTGGTTTCCGGAGGGTGAACCAGGGGCTTCGATAAGAGCAGGCCCCGAAGAAAACGGGTCACCAAGAGATGGACTGAGAGGGGTTTGCCATCCACTGGATAGTGGTGCACCTCCAGGGCACTAAAGTGCACTCGGACGGAGTTACGACTTGAGCCCGGATTGAGAGAGGCGGAGAAGGTACTATAACACCAGCGTCACCAGGCAAGAGAAAGGGTTAGCCCCGTGTTTGGCGCACTAAACCGAGAACCTGCGCCATTTGAGGGTGTAAGTCTTTATAGTAGAGGCCTTGTGAGAGGCTAGCAGAATGTCTTCCACCTCAAGTTGGAGGCTGAAAGGGGCCAGTCGTCATCCTCTCAGCAGCCATGCTGTCAGTGACAGGGACCCCAGGTTGGGGTGCAGGAGAGAGCCCCCCTCCTGAGATAGGAGTCTCGGGGCGGTCCCAAAAGGGATGGGGGTCGCCACCGTCAACTGTAGAAGCAGCGGGAACCATGGTTACCTGGGCCACCGAGGAGCTATCAGGATGAGTAAGGCCCTGTCGCGGAGGGTCCTGAACAAGTTCTTGGAGATCAGTCGCATAGGAGGGAAGGTGTACTTGAGGTCTTCTGACCATGAGACAAGGAACGCATCTGTTACCACTCTGGAAGGGTGGGCCTACCGGGAGCAGAAGCGGGGTAACTGAAAGTTGTCCGGGCTGGCGAACAGGTCCATCATGGGTTTCCCCCAGAGCTGGAAAAGTCGACTGGCTACCCTGGAGTCCAGCTGCCACTTGTGCAGATGGAGAACTCTGCTGGACCATGGAGGCCATGCGCCCGGAGGCGGCATAGGAGATGCCGAGCGGGCACCGAGAGACAGTACTGTACGTTCCGAGCCGGAGTTCTGAGACAATTGGCTCAGTCCCTGGACAAGAAAGCCTTCGACTGGAGAGTGTCGATCTTTGCCCCAATGAACTCCAGACACTGAGTCGAGTCGAGGCGAGGCGAGGCGAGACTTGGGGTAGTTTATGGCAAACCCAAGTGTTGCAGAACCTGGGTGGTGCATGCGGTGACCTGCTGCACCTCTGAGGCCGTGCCTCCCTTTATGAGCCAGTTGTCCAGGTAGGGAAAGACGAAGATCCCCTGGAGCCGGAGGAAGGTGGCTATGACCGCCAGACGTTTTGTGAAAACTCTTGGGGTAGAAGCTAGGCCAAAGGGAAGCACTCTGTACTGAAAATGCCTGCCCCACACTACGAACTGCAGGTACTGCCTGTGGTTGGGGTGGATGAGAATGTGGGTATAAGCATCCTGGAGGTCTAAGGAGCATAGCCAGTCTCCCTGCTGGAAGTATGGCAGCAATGTTCCAAGGGAGAGCATCTTGAATGTCTCCTTCACCAGGAATTGAGGTTGCGCAGGTCGAGGATGGGTCTTAGGCCCCCTGTCCTTTTTGGCACGAGGAAGTACCTGGAGTAGAATCCTTTGCGCCCTTGAGATGGTGGGGCACTGGTTCCACCAATCTGTCCTTGAGAAGATCTGCCAACTCCTTCAGAAAGTCCTGGTGGAGGGGAGACCTGAGGGGCTCTCCCGGGAAATAAGGGGGAGGTGTCCGAGTCAGGTGGAGGAGGTAACCCTCCCCAACTACCCAAAGTGCCCAGGAATCAGTGGTCATAGACATCCACCTCTGGGCATAGAAGGCCAGACGTCCCCCTGTAGACTGGCTTCTGATCTCCTTGGGGTAGATAGTCTATGCTCAAGGAGTCAAAAACTCCCCCCACCTTGGCTGGGCCAGAGCTGGTGCCTGGGGTTTGGAGCAGTCTGCTTACATGGGCCATGCCCATGTCCCTTGGCCTGCTAATCTTGTTGGAGAGATGGGGAGGCCTGAAAAGGTGGGTAGTTTCAGTAAGCAGCTCTCTTCCTCAGGTAAAAGGACTTTTTACGCAAGCAGTTCCGTCGGGGAGGGGTAGCGTCATGAACTCGGTCTCCAGCTCGGCAGCCTTGTCAATCATGGGTTTGCCAAAGAGGTTCTCTCCTTGACAGGGGACATCGACCAATTTGTCCTGAACCCACTGCTTGAGGTTGGATGACTGTAGCCAAGCTTGGCGGCATGCACCGATGCCAGCTGCCACTACTCGAGCCACTGACGCGAACCCATCATAGGCCGCTTGAGACATGAATTTGGAGTATTCACCGACTGCTTTGGCCATGTTCTTAAATCGCTGCAAGGGTTCCTCGGAGAGACAAGCTAAGAACCCAGCGAGTTCCTTTGCCAGGTCTCTCAGGTACATGCCCATATACAGTTGGTAGGCCTGGATGCGGCCGATGAGCAATGAGCCCTTGTAGCACTTTCTACTGATGGCGTCCATGGTGTAGGCCTCCCTGCCAGGGGGGGCACCAAGGAGTGTGTCTTCTGGCTTTTTAGTCAATGCACTGCCGATTCCACCACCATGGAGTTATGTGGCAGCTGTGACTTTTGGAAGCCTGGGCTCCAGCGGATTCGATACATACAGTCAAGCCGTTTGCTCACCACTAGCACTGAAGCCGGTGTCTCCCACATTCAGAGCATCAGCCGTTCCAGGATGGGAGGGATGGGCGCCGTAAGCAATTCCCCCGCAGGGGCCTCATACTGGAGGATTTTCAACTTATCTGCCCGAGGGTCCTCCTCCGACTCGGTTGGGAATGCCAGGGCCTTAGACATGTCCTTGACAAAATCAAGGAAGCCCATATCCTCAGGCGGGGAACTGCCCTTGAGGCTTCGAGACGGGAAAGTCAGATGGGATGTTGCGGTGGGGACGGGTATCGGGGGACTCCTCGTCCTCCATCTCTCACTCGGAGTAGTCCGTTGAGGACTTGTAGAAGGGCTGCACCACAGGCCTCAGGGCCCCCCAATGCCCTGCAGCCAGTGCCTGGCAAACTTGCTGAGGATGACCGCAGTCCCATCGAGCGGGATTCAGATCACAACCTTGGCTGAGGATAGACTTCAGGCCGAATGACCTCGAGGATCTGCTCAGCCTCCAGGGACATATTGGACATCAAGGGCCCAGTGGTTGGGGCAGATGAACTGGTTGTGCCGGACAACAGTACCCACTGCTAGTCCATGGAGGCAGACACACTGTGCTCCAGGACCGCCATTCTGGACACCAGACCAGAAGGTTCGGCAGCCTTAGGCGTGGGCACCGAAGGATTCGGGCCCAACGCCGGCTCCCCCAAAGGGGAATCCTCGACTAGGATAGTGTCTGGGGACCAAGGTCAGTCTGCGGTTGGATCCTTCTGGGGGACCTTTGCAGGCTACTCCTACTCAAGACACCACGGATGAATGTCTCGGACTGCGGGACTGGGCTTGGGGAGCACCCGGCTGGCCGGTCGGAACCGTCCAAGGACACCACCTTCAAGGGTTTCTTCTTCCTGGGTTCCCTCTAGGGAGACCCCCTTCTGGGGACCCGCAACAGGGCTCAGGTTCGGAAGGTTCTACCCAATATGTCGGGGTCTCAGATGAGGCCCTAGCCTTTGGAGGCACCGGGGACTCGATAAACTTATCGTGCTGCAGCTGGCGGCTCTTGAGGGCCTTACTGGACATCCTCTTGCAGAGACCACAGGCTACTGGACTGTGGTCTGGCCCAAGGCAGAGGAGGCAGCAGTCGTGTGTGTCGGTCAAAGATATAATTTTAGAGCACCGATCACACTTCTTAAAGCCACTGATTGTCATGAGGGAAAATAGTACCCCTGCAATGTCGAAAACCCTGAAGAAGCCAGGAAAAGAAAAGAATGGAAGACTACAAAAACAGACTGAACTCAACGCTGAGGCAACTAGTTCGGTAGGCGGGAAGAGTACTGGTGCAATACCGGAGGTGAATATGAAACTCGGAGAAAAATCAACTTTTTCCTAGGACAAGCCAGACAAACGTCTGAAGGGTTCCACGGAATAAAGGAAACTGATGGCACCGTTGGGCGGGAAGGGGACCACTCATGCATGGTAGCATCTCCTAAAGGCTTTCTTTGAAAGCTGGGGGATGCTTCTGTGAGGCCTCGGTCGGTACCGACGTCACCCATATGTGAGGACCGACTTCCTGCTTGTTCCCAGAGAATAAACACTTTACTGAGAAAATAGTCAACTTTTTCCGGGGGAATTTGACACACATCCGGTGGGCTCCATGGAAAAAAGGTGACTGAGCAAGGTGGTATCCTTGGACGGGAAGGGGACCATGCATGCATGGTGGTATCTCCCAAAGGCTTGTCGGCACCGACACTCATATGCGAGAACTGACTTCCTGTTTGTTCCCGGAGAAGACAGTCACTAGCTGCTGCAGCTGTGACTCAACCCAGTCTTCTCTCTGCATGTCAAAAGTTTAAATGCACAGTGGGATCTGCTACGTCACACCAATTTATAAAACACAAATCATAGAACTCAGTGGTGTTGAGAAAGCACAGTTACTTACCTGTAACAGGTGATCTCTGGGAACAGCAGGAATAAGTCTTCACATATGGGTATCGTTGGTACCGACGGAGCCTGCGCGGGAACGCTCCCCAGCGTCCAGTAAGAAAGCTTTTGGGAGCATCCCACAGCACCTGCGCGTTGCCTTCCCACCTTTCCTAACCGCCTCTCTCCAGTTCGAGTTTTAAAGCTGAGACAAAGAGAGAGAGAGGAAAGGAAAGCTAGATAGAGAGATACAACTCCTAGGGGAGGTGGGTGGGTTGTGAAGACTTATTCCTGCTGTTCCCAGAGATCACCTGTTACAGGTAAGTAACTGGGCTATCTCCAGGAACAAGCAGGAATGAGTCTTCACATATGGGGACTCCCCAGCTAGAGATGCCAGGGAGATCTCCAAAGTTGTGAGTCCCTGAGAAGGGCTCTACCTCACCCCATGGATCTCGGGCATCCAACCAGGGGTGGGGGGTAGGAGTTGATTAGGTATGGAACAGGTGTTTGAGAACAGCCTGACCAAACAAGGCATCCCGGCGGGAGTCCTTGTCCAAGCAGTAATGGGCTCTAAAGGTATGAACCGAGGTCCAGGTGGCCGCTCAACAGATTTGGTCGATGGACACAGAGTTTAGATGAGCCATAGAGGCTGCCATGGCCCTCACATTGTGAGCTGTGACATGGCCCTCCAGAGAAAGGTTCTTACTCTGGTAGGCAAAGGAAATACACTGAACAATCCAATTGGACAGAGTTCTCTTAGAGACTGGAAGTCCTAAATGAGAGGGATCAAAAGCAACAAAGAGTTGAGAAGACTTTCTATGTTGCTGTGTCCTTTGTAAGTAGAAAGCAAGTGCTCTTTTACAATCCAGGGTATGAAGATTCCTCTCTGCACTTGATGCATGAGGTCCTGGAAAAAAGACAGGTAAATACACCTCCTGGTTCAGATGAAAAGGCGAGACCACTTTAGGCATAAAGTGTGGATTAGTTCTAAGGACTACCTTGTCATGATGGAACCTTGTATAAGGAGGATTAGCCACCAAGGCCTGCAGCTCACTGATATGGCGAGCTGAGGTGACTGCAATGAGAAAAATAACCTTCCAGGAAAGGAATTTCAAGGAGGTAGTGGCTAAGGGTTCAAAGGGTGGCTTCATAAGCTGGGCAAGAACCAAATTCAAATCCCATGCCACTGGAGGTGGTCTAATGGGAGGTTTAATTAAAAGAAGGCCTCTCATGAATCTTGCAATAAGAGGATGAGAGGAAATAGGATGTCCAATGAGAGGCTTAAGGTTCGCTGCAATAGCACTCAAATGGACTCTTACTGGATTCGTTTTGAGGCCTGCATGGGATAAATGCAGCAAATACTCTAGTAAAGAATTCAGAGGTATTGCAAGAGGGTTAAGACCCTTCTCTGCACACCAAATGGTAAACCTTTTCCATTTAAAAGCATAGGAACATCTACTGGAAGGCTTTCTAGAAGCATGAAGGATATCCTTCACTTGCTGAGACAGATGCCAATCTTGAAGGTCTAGGCCTTCAGCAACCAGGCTCTGAGATGAAGAGACTGGGGATTTGGGTGCCATAACGTTCCCTCCTCCTGGGACAGGAGGTCTGGAGCAGATCCCAAGTCCAGGGAGGGAGCTTGAGAGTGATGCAGAAGTAGAGGGTACCACACTTGGCGTGGCCAACGTGGAGTTATGAGGATCATAGACCCCTTGTCTCTCTGAAGCTTGAACAGTGTCTTGGAAATTAGGGGAATGGGTGGAAAGGCATAGAGGAAGTCTTGCCCCCAATGGAGGAGGAAGGCATCCCTGGCCTGAACTCCCTGACACGGAATCCTGGAACAGAACCGGAGAAGCTTGGCATTCCACGGACTTGCAAACAGGTGTATGTCTGGGGTTCCCAAAATTCGAAAGATCCTGGCTATCTGGTCCCCATGGAGGGACCATTCGTGTGGAAGCAGAACTCGACTGAGTCTGTCTGCCCAAGAGTTTTGAACCCCTGGAAGATACACTGCCATGAGATGAATCTGATGCTCTCTGGCGAAGGCCCACAATCTCAAAGCTTCGTTGCAAAGCGACAGAGAGCCAGTCCCGCCCTGCTTGTTCACGTAGAACATGGCTACTTGGTTGTCCGTATGGATGAGGACTGTCTTGTAGCTGAGCAGGGTGTGGAAGACTCTGAGAGCTAGAAGAATTGCTCTGAGCTCTAAGAGGATGATATGTAGAGATGTCTCCTGTGGAGACCAGATGCTCTGAGTGGAGAGATCTTGTAGATGAGCTCCCCAACCCTTTGGGGAGGCATCTGTTGTGAGGGTTGCTTGGGGTAGCAACTGTTGAAAGGGGGACCCCAGCAACAGATTTTGAGTGGACTTCTACCACTGGAGGGACCAAAAGAGGCGACTGGAGGTTGCTATTTTGTCTGACAGGCAACCTAATGCCTGGGTCCATTGGGTGGACAGAGTCCACTGAGCTTCCCTCATGTGAAGGCGAGCGTAAGGAACCACATGCACGGTGGATGCCATGTGGCCTAACAGTTGTAACATCTCTCGAGCAGTTAAATGGGATTTTAACTGAATTTGAGAGGCTAACTGCACCAAGCGTAGGCAACGGGCCTGGGGAAGATAGGCCTTTGCAGTTGTGGTATCTAGCAAGGCCCCTATGAACTCCAATGACTTAGTAGGGGCGAGTTGTGATTTTGTGATGTTTATCACAAGTCCCAGATACTGAAGAACACACCTTGTGCAGGCTAGGGAAGTCTGGGCCTCTGACTGGGATGGTGCTCAGATTAGCCAGTCGTCCAGATATGGAAATACAAATATTCCTAGAGTGCGTAGAAATGCAGCTACTACTGCCATGCATTTTGTGAACACTCTTGAGAGGCCAGACTGAAAAGAAGCACTCTGTATTGGTAGTGCTTTCCCTGATAAAGGAACCGAAGGAACCTTCTGTGTGTTGGATGGATGAGGACATGGGTGTACGCATCCTTGAGATCTAGAGAACAAAGCCAATCCTGACTCTGAAGGTATGGAAGGAGAGCACCGAGAGAAATCATCTTGAATTTCTCCTTGCATAGAAACTTGTTCAATTCTCTGAGATCTAATATGGGTCTGTAGCCCCCTGTTTTCTTTGGGATAAGAAAATAGGGGAAGTAGAACCCTGAACCCTGTTGAAGAAGGGGTACTTCTTCTATTGCCCTTTGGGCAAGAAGGGTAGCAATCTCCTGACCCAGAAGGTCGAGGAGAGATGTTGGAGAATTGAACTGTCTCACCATAGTGTGAGGAGGAAGGTTTAAGAAATGAAGCTTGTACCCCTCCCTTATGATGGAGAGGGTCCATTGCTCTGTTGTGATTTGTTTCCATCTGGGAGCAAAATGAGCTAACCTTCCTGGAATGGTGAGAGGCTCTGGTTCTTCTAGAGCCAGAAAGGCTAAGTTCTCTAGTTGTAAGTCAAAGGCCCTGAGGAGGCTGAGGCTGTTGGGCCGTAGCAGTCCTTGTAGCCTTAGGCTTGGCTTGTTTAGGTTGTTGCTGACGCTTTGCAGCAAAACGACCTGTAGAAGATGCCTGGAGACCATAACCAGGATAATATTTCCCTTTTTTGGGAAAGAAAGTCTCTTTGAATAACCTTTTTCTAGCAGGAGCAGAAGTAGACTTTGAAAGTCTATCTAAGGCAGAATTTTCAGCATCCATCTGAGTGGCCCTTTGCTTGCCAATCCTTACCAAAAAGGTTTTCACCTGTACAAGGAAGATTTCCTAATCCATCCTGGACCCAGGGTTCCAAATCAGAAGCTTGCAACCAAGCAAGTCTGCGTGCCCCTATGGGAATAGCCGAGGCTCTGCTGGCACACTCAAAAGAGTCAAAGGCTGCACGGTTGGAGAATTAGGACACATCCTGGGCATGTTTAAGCCAGGTGAGAAACTCTTCCCTTTTATCTTCTGAGATAAAAGGAGATAAAGTTAGCAGATGATCTGTAACTTCTTTTAGAAACATCCCCATATAGAGACTATAGGAGTTGATTCTGGCAGTAAGCATATTGGCCTGGAAAATTCTCCAGCCAAAAGCATCTAAGGTTCTGCATTCTCTTCCTGGAGGACTAGATGAGTGTCTTTTAGCACTCTTTATCTTTTTCATAGCAGACTCCACCACAATAGAGTGGTGAGGAAGCTGAGTTTTATGAAAGCCAGGACAAGGAGGAACACGGTACATGGTGTCCAACCTGCGAGAATGAGGGGAAGTAGTAAGAGGTGTCTTCCATATGCCCAACATGTGCTCATAAAGGATCTCATGAATTGGTAAAGTAGCTGCCTCTTTAGGAGCCTTAGGATATTGTAAAATATCTAATTTTTTGGCTGTAGGCTCTGGTTCAGGGGCCACTGAAATAGAGAGGCCCCAGGCCACTTCCCTAATGAAGTCTTGAAAAGACAAGTCTTCTGGAGGAGACATTCTTCTTTTTGGAGAAGAGGGCTCCTGAGGAAGGAGTACCGATGCTTCGACAGAAGCCTCTGATTCATCAGAGTCCTCAGAAGAATCGAAGTATCGCCTGTCTGGATGCTCTTGCAGGGCCCGATAAGCGTACCGAGTGGTATCGACATCGGGAGTGATCGGTACTGATGGGCATCACAGGACAGGGTACCGCTGCAGTCGACAGCGATGCCGATGTTGATGCAATCGGTGCCGGCGCCGGAACCGGTACCGCCGCCGGCGCCGGAACCGGTACCGCCAACGGAGTTTGTTGCGGTACCGGAGGCGTCGCAGCTTGTATGAATGCCGTGATGGCACGCTGCATGGTCAGAATATTCTGATCCATCGACGCAACCAATGTCTGGATGTCGGTACCAGTGGAGACCACCGGTACCCCAGAGCATGGCAACAGGTGATCGGTCGAGGCCACGCCATCGATGTCAACCTGTGACCCCATAGATGAAACTTTGGAAGCCGGAGCCTCCCGCCAGGGTAATTTTGCCAGTGCAGGATCCTCAAGGGCAAGCCCGGAGGCATCTCGATACTTAGAGGGAGATCTACCCTTCGAGGACCAGCTGGACTTATGTTTGGTTACCTGAGATCCATGGGAAGAAGACGAAGCCCTGGAAGATGTCGATGCCACTGGAGCTGCATCAGAGGGAAACAGGGTACTGAGCTTTGCCGCTCGGTTCTGTCAACCTCTTTTAGACATCATGGAACAGGACTCACAATCGGTGATGGAGTGGTCAGGACCCAAACATTTTAGACACCAGTCATGGGTGTCGGTGATAGAAAGAGTACCGCTGCACTTCGTGCACTTTTTAAACCCGGAAGCGGGCTTTTCCATGAGGAAAAATCTTGTAGGCCCAAGGCCCAAAAGACAAAATTGCACAGAAGTGGAAAAACAGTAGATTTTATTTTTTTTATTTTTATTTTTTTTTAAAGAAAGAAAGACAGACCAGCGATACCGGTCCGACGTCGAAGAAGGCAGACGTTCGACCAAAGAAATAAAGAAAAATAAAGAACTTCTTCAGCGGTGACAGGAACACGACCTGCTGGCTCCGCGGAAAAGAAGAACTGGAGAGAGGTGGTTAGGAAAGGCGGGAAGGCAGCGCGCAGGCGCTGTGGGATGCTCCCAAAAGCTTTCTTACTGGACGCTGGGGAGCGTTCCCGCGCAGGCTCCGTCGGTACCGACGATACCCATATGTGACCTGCTTGTTCCTGGAGATGAGACCTTATTCCTTGGGAGAATTCTGAGCAACTGCACAACAAAGAATTTCTGCAGAATACATCACAGCAAGTAGGTAGCAGGAGCGGCAATCATGATAAGGGGTATGGCTCTCTACAACAACCCCCTCCCCCATGCAGGACGGAGGAATAAAGTGGATGCACATCAGGCTGCATCCTCCTCTGCCTTCCTGGGCCTGATGTGAACCATGAGGGATACCATACAACCATGCAGTTCAACTAGCAATCTGACTGCAGGTAGTAGAGGATGAAACAGCTTTATGTGCAGTCACTTTCCTCCTCCTCGTCTTGCCAAATGACTGGACCAGTGAAAAACTCAGCAGAGTGAGCTTGAGGATAGAGAGAAAGAGAAAACAACTAGAGGTCTTGCTGGAGGTTGGAGAAGGGGGATGGGAGGAAGAACAGGGAAGCAGAGAGGGGCAGGGGTAAAGAAGAAAGAACTAGATTGGTACAGAAAGCTTGGGGTTGAGTCTACTTGAGAGGGCGGTGGAAAATTAAGTCTAGATGGGGTTTAAGTTAAATCTGAGGAGTCAGGGATCTGGATAGGGTAGGAGCTGGACAGTAATATAATTGGGGAACATTAAGCCTTGTAAGTGAGAAAGCTAGTTTGGAGGGGGAGGCTTTATGATGGGGTAAATCTGAAACAAAAAGAAAAATAAATACAAATACTGTGCACATCACAGAATTTTAAGCATTTTTCTGCAGGCTTGCCCTAGAAGTACACCAGAGCTCAAACAGCAACAATTTGAGAGCAGAGAAACAGCCAGCATTGCATAGCACAGAGAAAAACCACATCCAGAGGCGATAGTGCGTGAAGCAATTAAACATACGGCGAGGCAAGGTGGTCCAAAGGTAGAGAGGTGCAGTCCAGAGCAGAGGCACATCAGATTGCTGCTATGAGTTCATTTTTAAACCTGTAGACAGCTCCTTCCGTTGTGTTAATTACTTTAAATTTTTGCCTTTTAAATCCTTTCATTTCTGTGCTCAATATACCAGATGATGAACCTTTTGCAGGCTGGGGCAATCTTCCTTTGATGATGATGATATAGTACCCCTCTGGACCACTTACTGATCACTACTGTAACAGCAGCTACCCTCCCTCTTTGAGCACACCATCGCTTAACAGAAGACCTGAATGCAGAGTCCCCACAGCCTGAAACATTGGGCAGCCTCATTTATTCTTACACACACAAAATAAGACTGTTGAAAATTCAGCTCCATATATATTGAGAGAGGAGCTGGGATCCTTACTTGTTTGCTACAGATATGACACAAAGCCAAATAAAAAAAACTGGTCACTTCCGGAGTGAACAATCCCACAACTAGAAAAAATCACTCCATCAAATTATCAAAAAGCGTATGGTATTAAATACTAGAGGATTAAAAAAAAAAGAAAAGGGAGAGATGGAGAGTAGGTCTCAGATCAATATAGGACCTCACATCGGCAACGGGGAAACCCCTCTAAGTCACTGTCCCCACACATCAACGACCTTTTAAACTTCCTTCTCTCACCATTCACCACAGAAATCAGATACACCCCAGCAGATCAAGAGCAATAAGCAGAACTTATCTGAAACAACTTTCATAAGATTAATCCCGGAAGAACTCATGCACTGCTCCGAGCTGCAGCACCTCGGATCCAGCGGATTCTGTTGAAACATGCGAATGTTTTAAGAGCGATTCCTGGGCTAGCTGGGAAAAGAATCCGGTGTGTTTGGTTGCGTGACCAAAATTTAAAAGAGAAATTGAGCCCTGCATGTCTGCGTCCACGGAGAGGATGGGTTATAGTAGATGTGGGAATTGTTCCATTTGTTCAGTGTCCTGTGACATGCAGACTTTCTCGTATAATGGTAAGGAGTATAGGTTAAGGAATGTGACGTCCTGTGGATCTACATACGTTGTTTATGGTATTTGATGTCCCTGTGGGCTTTTATAAATTGGGAAGATGGTGCGGTCATTTAGGATACCTATGTGTGCGCATAAAAGTCGGCTAAATTGTAAAAGACGGGAGGCTCGTATCGTACAACACTGCTTAGAAAAGGATCATGGTTTTGGTGATCTGTAGTGTTTTTGTATTGATATGGTAAGAGCAGGGAGCAGAGGCCATTCTACGGAACAAGCTCTGATTGTGTGTGAACAACGGTGGATTTTTCGTTTGCATACGGTGATTCCAGGGGGTTTAAATTTGCAAATTGATTGGGGTACTTGTTTGTGAGTTTATCTGCTGGTATGAGATGAGTGTGTGCTTTCTCTTTAAGTAGTTAAGGGAGGAATGTATTTTAAGCTGCATACATTTTTTTAGTAGGTCTGGTCTTGTTGAAGTTTGTCTGGGACCGTATGTTTGGTGACACTTGTCTATTAGTAGTAAATAGAAATTACACTTACCTGGTAATTGTAGTTCCTGGAGGGTCCAGTTTAGTCCTCCACATCCGGGTAGTGCACCTCCTCCTGCAGCTAGGAGACTGGACCAATCAACTCTTCAATATCATAGTATGTATACAGTTGGAGCTCCCATCAGCCCCCCAGTGAACTAGTAACAAAGCAGACTAAGAGAAAGATCATATGAACAGTATTTAACAAAAACTAGCCATATCCCCCCGAAACACAAATTGACCCCCTCCCCAAACGAGAGAGTCCGAACCTTGCACCTTGCTTCCTCCCCCTGACCGGAAGGCAGTGACGGACAGAGCAGCAAGCCGAAGCAAAGAACCTGATCAGCAAAGAGGACTTGGATTTTTTTTTTTTTTTTTTTAAAGACACACAAATCCAACTCCTTCTCCTCCCGAAATAGCGCGCCGCAGAGGCCAAAGAAGTTTACTTGCTTCCAGGGAGGGACTGAGGACTAAACTGGACCCTCCAGGAACTACAATTACCAGGTAAGTGTAATTTCTATTTCCTGAGCGGTCCTCCAGTTTAGTCCTCCACATCCGGGATGTAACAAAGCAGTTCTCAACGGGCGGGGCCCTGTCAACCGGCGCGCAAGACCACTGACCCAAAAGAAGAATCCCGAGACGCCGCCACGTCCAAACGATAATGCTTACTGAAGGCATGAAGGGAAGACCAAGTCGCCGCCCTGCAAATTTCCAGGGGCGGGACAAGACCATGCTCCGCCCATGACGTCGCCTGCGCTCTAGTAGAATGGGCTCGCAACCCCACGGGAACCGAATGGCCCTGCAAGACATATGCCGAAGCAATCGCTTCTTTAATCCAGCGAGAAATGGACGATTTCGCCGCCGCTTCCCCTTTCCGAACACCACCATATAGGACAAACAAGAGATTGGACTTACGGAACGCCGCAGAGACTTTGAGATACTGACGCAAAATCTGACGCACATCAAGCCGGTGAAGCCCGGCGTCTGAAGCACTAGTGGAGTCAGAAGTAAAGGCGGGCAAGACAACAGACTGATTCAAATGAAATGGAGAAACCACCTTTGGAAGAAAGGAGGGCATGGGTCTGAGCACTACTCTATCCTTAGAAAACACCAAGAAGGGAGCCCTACATGAGAGAGCTTGGAGCTCTGAAATGCGCCGTGCCGAAGAAATAGCTACCAGAAAAACCGTCTTCAGAGTTAAGTCCTTAATGGAGGCATTGACCAGAGGCTCAAAGGGCTTCCGAACCAAAGCCTGCAATACCAGATTCAAATCCCAAGGGGGAATGGTCACTCGGCAGGAAGGGCGGAGACGAAACACGGCCTTAAGAAAACGCTGGACATCTGGGTGCTCACCAAGGGACACGTCGTGAACTTTGCCTCTGTAACACGCGAGGGCCGCCAACTGAACCTTCAGGGAGCTAGCTGCGAGACCCTTGTCAAAACCGTCCTGTAAGAAACCTAGGACTACGGCCACCGACGCCGTCGCCGCCCGAATAAGATTCCTAGAGCACCAATCTTCAAAGATCCGCCAAATCCGAACATATGTAAGCGAAGTGGAAGACTTCCTAGCGCGAAGCAGGGTAGCAATAACCGCCGGAGAATAACCTTTTCTTCTCAATGCCATACCTGCTAGCCCTCTCAATGGCCATACCATAAGCGAGAATCGATCCAGTTGCGGCATGCGCAGCGGACCCTGCAGTAGCAGGTCTGTCAAAAGAGGAAGCCTCCACGGGACGCTGTCGAGAAGCCGAACCAGATCGGCATACCAAGGTCACCTGGGCCAATCCGGAGCTACCAACAACAGCTTTCCGCGGTGCGCTTCTATGCGCTGGACCACTCTGCCGATCAACGCCCACGGTGGAAACACATACAGAAGACCGTAACGGGGCCACGACTGGATGAGGGCGTTGATTCCTTCGGACATGCGCTCTCGCCGTCTGCTGAAGAAGCGACTTGTCTTTGCCGACTGGAAGGTGGCCATGAGGTCCATGAGCGGTGGTCCCCATCGGCGAACAATCTGCGCATAAATCTGCGGGTGCAATTCCCACTCTCCAGCCTCCACCTGCACTCTGCTGAGAAAATCCGCTGTCGCATTTTCTTTTCCTGCAATATGTGCCGCCGAAATGGCCAGGAGACGAACCTCCGCCCACTCGAAGAGCGCCTCCGCCTCCTCTTCCATAGCCACACTTCCTGTGCCGCCTTGTCGGTTGATGTACACCACCGTAGCCGAGTTGTCTGAGAGAACTCGCACCGCTCGATGCATTACTGTCCCCTCGAAGGTCTGCAGCGCCAATCTCACCGCTCGCAGTTCGAGCCGGTTGATCGACCACAAGGCCTCCTGGGCTGACCACGTCCCCTGCGCGTACCTGTCTTGACAATGAGCCCCCCAGCCCACTAGGCTGGCATCCGTCATTAGCGGCAACCACTCCGGCTGTTCCAAGGGCAGTCCCGCCCGCAGGGACTTCGGGCAAAGCCCGCCGAACGGACCCTGGGCAGGGCAATCTCCGATTCAGCGAATCCGACTGATTCGACCAATGCCGAAGAAGCGCCCGCTGAAGGGGACGCATATGAAACCTAGCCCATGGAACCACTTCCAGAGTAGCCGCCATTGTTCCCAGTAACCGCAGATACCACCACGCGGAAGGAGCGGGAAACGTCAAGAAGGTCCGCACGAGACGACGCAAGGCACACACTCGACGTAACGGCAGACTGACGGAGCCCTTCGCCGTGTCGAAGCATATCCCCAGATACTCGAGAGACTGAGTAGGCACTAGGCGACTCTTTTTGGCATTGACCACCCATCCGAGGCTCTGCAGCAAATGTACTACTCTGTCCGTAGCCTGCACACTCACTCTCTCGGATTTCGCCCGAATCAACCAGTCGTCGAGATAAGGATGAACGAGAATCCCCTCTTTTCTCAAAGCCGCTGCAACCACCACCATAACCTTGGTGAAGGTGCGAGGAGCTGTAGCTAGCCCGAAAGGCAAAGCTTGAAACTGGTAATGCCCCCACGGAAAGGCGAACCGCAGGTACTTGTGATGGGCCGGCCTGATGGGAATATGGAGATAGGCCTCGGAAAGGTCCAGAGAAGTTAAAAACTCCCCCTGGCGCACCGCCACTATGACGGACTTTAGGGTCTCAATGCGAAAATGCGGAACCCGAAGGCAACAATTCACGCCTTTGAGATCTAAAATAGGACGAAGAGACCCGTCCTCCTTTGGCACCACGAAATAAATGGAGTAACGCCCCACACCGCACTCTGATTCCGGAACGGGAGCGACCGCTCCTAACGCTAGTAAGCGCTCCAGCGTCGAACGAATGGCCAGTACTTTTTGCTGTCCCTTGCTGGGGGAGAGAACGAATGAGTCCCGAGGCGGGTAGGCAAACTCCAGCGCATAGCCTTCTCTGACTATCTCGAGCACCCACTGGTCCGAGGTTATTGGACCCAAGAGGAAAGAAAGTTTTGAAGGCGACCCCCGATAACTTGAGATTTCTCCGGGGTCCGCCTCACTTCATTGTGGTTTGCGATTAAAGGAAGTGGATGCTGACGAGGGTGCAGCGGCAAAACCTCTTCCGGCTCCTCAAAACCCACGAAAGGCCTGGAACCGTGACCCAAGTCTACCACGTTGCGAACCCCAGGGTCGGGTAGGTCGAAACCTCCTGAAGTCTCTAAGCTGACCACGGGCACCCGGCAAACCTCGGCCTGGCCTAGGCTTATCTTCCGGTAGCCTACCGCCTTTAGATTCGCCAAGATCCTTTACTAATTTATCCAGGTCATCCCCAAACAGCAACCTGCCTTTGAAGGGAAGTTTGCTGAGCCGGGATTTGGACGAACCGTCAGCCGCCCAATTCCGCAACCAGATGGATCGCCGTGCTGCCACCAAGGACGCCATACTATTCGCCAAAGTCTTGATCATATCATAATGCACATCAGCTAAATAAGCCAAACCAGACTCCAAGCGTGTCACCTCGAGCAAACCTTGCTGATCCAAATGAGGGTCCTGACGCAAACGTTGCGCCCACCTCAAGCAGGCCCTAGCCACCCAGGCGCCACAAATAGACGCCTGTAAAGACACGGCATTAGTCTCAAAAGCCTGTTTCAGCAACCCGTCTACCTTCCTGTCCTGCGTGTCTTTTAAGGCCACACTCCCCTCAACCGGGATCGTTGTTCGCTTGGTCACAGCCGACACTGCGGCATCCACTCGAGGCAACTTAAACCTCTCCTTGTCTTTGAGAGCTAACGGATAGAGGCGGTTCATCGTCCGAATACCTTTCAAGCCAGCTTCGGGTTGATCCCACTCAGCCTGAATCATCTGCTCCACCACTCTGTGAACGGGGAACACCACTTGAGATTCCCGCACCGCCTGGATCAGGAGATCTTCCAACTCTGCACCTTCAATCGGGGGCACCGCAGCGAGATTGAGGGTTTGAAGGGTTTCTGTAATCAGGGGCACCAGCTCCTCTTTCCTAAAATCACGGATAATTCTTGCCTGATCTTCAGGCTCAGGAATCTCTCCTTCCTCGAGGTCCTCAACAAAATCCTCCAGCTCCCCCTCAACATCGGCTTCCTGCCACTCCATATCGTCCTGAGACATCTCCAAGGTCTGAAATCTTTTAGCTGGCATGGCGAGAGGCAGCAGGGCAGCCTCCGAGGTGGGAGGCAGCAGGGCAGCCTCCGAGGTGGGAGGCAGCAGGGCAGCCTCCGAGGTGGGAGGCAGCAGGGCAGCCTCCGAGGTGGGAGGCAGCAGGGCAGCCTCCGAGGTGGGAGGCAGCAGGGCAGCCTCCGAGGTGGGAGGCAGCAGGGCAGCCTCCGAGGTGGGAGGCAGCAGGGCAGCCTCCGAGGTGGGAGGCAGCAGGGCAGCCTCCGAGGTGGGAGGCAGCAGGGCAGCCTCCGAGGTGGGAGGCAGCAGGGCAGCCTCCGAGGTGGGAGGCAGCAGGGCAGCCTCCGAGGTGGGAGGCAGCAGGGCAGCCTCCGAGGTGGGAGGCAGCAGGGCAGCCTCCGAGGTGGGAGGCAGCAGGGCCGCCTGAGCGGCGCAGGACTGACAGCCTACCTAAGCGGCCCAATTGGAAGGCCTGGTGCATCATCAGTACAAAGTCCGGGGAAAACCCAGGCAAGGACGAAGAAGACCCCGCCTCTCCTTCCGGCAGACTAGAACTCTGGGCCCTAGAAACAGCAGGAGCTGGGGATCCAAGAGTAGGAGCATCCCCCTCAGCAGGCACCACAGGCTCTAAGGGATCAGGTTGTGGCAAGATCGCCATTTGCTGTGTCACATCAGGGGAGACAGCCGCGCAGCGTTTGCAGAAACCTGCGGCTGAGACCGAGGATTTGCGAGAACCGCAGACCACGCACTGCGGTCTCGCGGCCATAAAGGCGGTCCCCCGCACTCCCTAGAAGCAAGAGAAAGTCTGCTCGTTCCAGACCTGTCCAGCAAGGAAAGGGGAATATAATTTTTTTTTTTTTTGTAGCTGAGCACACCACCGCAGAAAGCTCCAGAGGTTGCCCTTAAAAACCGCCCAGGCTACACCCTAGCAGAACCCCGTGTCAACGACTGAAAGCAAAAAACAAAAGGAAAATTGCCACAAAAATGGCCGCCGCAGCAAACGAGCGTCGGGGAAAAAGGCGCCAAAACAAACCCGGCAGAAAGAATTAAATAAACAACAATGCCGCGTATCGGCCCGGCAAGGGGTGCCTGCTCGCACAAAAACGGAAAAGCATCCACTTACCCCGTCCAACTGCGCATGAAGAGCCAACTGCCCCGCACGAAGTCTGAACTGTGCGCTGCTGATTCCCCGGCTGTTTGTCAAAGCCGAGGACTGAGCCCCCCCTCCCCCCCGGCAGGCTTCTCCGCTGTCGCCAAGACTCCAGGCCAAACGCGTTGACCCAGAGACAGGTGCTGCGACCAGCAGATCTCTCCCCCGTTCTGTCCAGGGGGAGCGATCAAAGGCACGGCTTGCTCTGAACCGCCAGCCAAAAAAAAAAAAAGAGGGGGGGGGGGAGGGCAGCGGACTGCTCGACTCCTCAGGCGCGTTTGTCAGGTTTATTTTTGTTGTTTTTGGGGTTTTTTTAAAAGCTATAGTCTGCTGAGAAAGAAAAAAATAAGGAGAAACAAGAGAAAAATAAGTTAAAAATAAAGAAAGCACAGAAATCCTAACTCTAGTCCTAAGTGAGCCCTGCCAGGCTCACACGTTCTCCTGCTGCAAGGAGACTGGACACACTGGGGGGCTGATGGGAGCTCCAACTGTATACATACTATGATATTGAAGAGTTGATTGGTCCAGTCTCCTAGCTGCAGGAGGAGGTGCACTACCCGGATGTGGAGGACTAAACTGGAGGACCGCTCAGGAAATGGGGTTTGATGATTTGGGAGTATTTGTTAGGGTATGGTAATCATTGAGGGCAAGATTTTATGGTTTCTTTTGTGTTTTCAACGAGCAGAAGCAATAGATGACCCAGTGGCTCAAAAATAGCTTAAAAAATTACTTTATTGAAGGTCCCCGACGCGTTTCGGCTTACGCCTTTCTCAAGGGGAGGGATGCTTACAAAGTAAAAAATATAAATATATTAAATACATACATTAACACATCATTAAAAAGCAACCGGAGAACATTTACATATAATTAAAATTAAAATACATAATAAAAACAAAAGTGAAACTGATAAAAATGATAAATATACAATAGGGAATTAAAAATACCATTCATATTGAATCAATAAATAAGTAAAAACATATCAAAACACATTAAAACACCATGAAAAGATAGACGCAGGGCAGAGAAGAACTCATTCAAACAAAATGAATGGAAACTACTCATGTAAAATGTAGGGAAGAGACAAACTCATTTGAACAAACTACTCACTAAACCGTACATCAAAGTGCCATTTAAAATAAAAGGACACTGAGGTCTTTTAGTGAGATAGTATTGTACCCACGAATCACATTTGAAACTAAAAATTGCACTGAAAATAAACTCTTGTAAATACTTTAGAAACAAAGTGTTATTAAATACCTGTTTGACTGCACAGTCAAAATTAACCTTACTTCAAAGAACCAAACACTGTGCTGACAAATGAAACGTGCACCGAAGTGCCGTTTGCTTGCAAGGACACTGAAGACTTTAGTGAGGTTGTGTTTTATGTTTTGGCACTGTGTAATATAAAAGAGAAAGGTCACACATTAAAACTAAAGATAGTAATAAAAAAAGTTTTAAAAAAGGGGGAGCTCTAAGAAATGAAATGTTTAAAATACCTGTTAGACTGTACAAATCAGAATGAACCTTGTTTTAGGAGCAAGGACGCCGTATTAGCGAACTGAAGAGAACACAAAAAACCAAGAGACATATGCCGTGAATAATTATATTGAAATACAAATTGTTTCTTTAAACATGAAATAAGACTATTCTTTACTTACTAGTGATGGCAGAGGTTGTGCAAAGTGCGTTCTTCCAAACGGATCAAAATGTTACTAAAAAGTGCTTTTTTTAAAGGCGCTAATTTTCGTGCCAAAAGAGGCGCGGCCACCTTCAACCAATCAATGAAAAGATATCGTGGAGTGTTTGATAAAGAGGAGACTGTATATAAAGGAACAATGATTTCATAATAAAACATGATAAAAAGTAATTAGATCTTACCTGCTAATTAGTGTTCCTGAAGGAACGACAGTCCAGTCCCTTTACTTCTGGGTTGCGCAACCCTTCCAGCAGCTTGGAGGCTGAGCCCAACCTTTTTGGAGGGGGGGCGGTATAAATACCACTGGGACCACCCACCAACTCCAGTAATCGAATGAAAAAGCAGACCTAAAGGAATTCCATTAGCGACCTATATAACATAAGGACCTATATAACAAGAACCTAAATAACATCACATAGACTATATATGTCTTAACTTTTTTTTTTTTTTTTTTTTTTTTTTATGTATATAGAGAGTAGAGAGCATGAGTGGAGAAATGTTTATGGGAGGAGGTGATATGCCTGAGGCTGCCGAATCCGACTTTCTCCCGCATTCCTTCACCCCGAACTGGCCCCACGCTCGGCTCAAAGCTTCCGTCTGACTGTGAGGTCCTAACCGGGTGGGATCAGGGACTGGACTGTCGTTCCTTCAGGAACACTAATTAGCAGGTAAGATCTAATTACTTTTTCCTTATCGTCACTCCAGTCCAGTCCCTTTACTTCTGGGATGTAAAAGAGCAGTTCAATCCTGGGTGGGTTCCGGAATACCGGACTGAAGGACCGCCAGACCAAAACGAGTGTCCGCCGCACTCTGTATGTCGAGCCTGTAATGCTTGGTGAAGGTATGCAGCGATGACCAAGTCGCTGCCCTACAGATATCTAGCGGAGGAACTAGACCGAATTCTGCCCATGAGGTAGCCTGTGCCCGGGTGGCGTGTGCTCGGAGACCCGGAGGCACCTGCTTCCCTTTCAGTATGTAGGCGGAAGCGATCGCTTCCCTGATCCATCTGGAGATGGATGCCTTGGCCGCCGCCTCCCCCTTGTGGGGACCCCCGAACTGAACGAATAGCTGCTCGGCCTTCCGGAAGGGGGCTGTGCGGGAGAGGTAGCGTTTCAAGGTCCTCCGGACATCCAAGAGGCGAAGTTTGCTATCCCTGCCTTCAAGCCCCTCGGCGGGGAGAACCGGGAGGTTAACTGCCTGATTCACATGAAAGGGAGAGATGACCTTAGGCAAGAAGGAAGGGACCGTTCGCAGCACTACCTTGTCCTTGAGAAACAATAGGAAGGGGGGCTGAGAGGACAACGCTTGCAACTCGGAGACTCGCCTTGCTGAGCAGATAGCGACCAGGAAGACTGTCTTCAGGGTTAAGTCCTTTAAGGAGGCCCTCTTCACTGGTTCAAAGGGCTCCCTGGTCAGTGCGTTAAGCACTAGGTTGAGGTCCCAAGAGGGGATGACCGACCTCCGTTGAGGTCGCAGGCGTCGCACCGCTCTTAGGAATCTGGAGACGTCTGCGTGTGCCCCTAGGGCCTTGCCGCGGACCTTACCTCTATAGCACGCGATTGCCGCTAGCTGGACTCGCAAGGAGCTGTGCGCTAGACCCTTGTCAAATCCTGCCTGAAGAAATTCTAGGATCTCTGGGACAGAGGCGGAAAGGGGTTTCCGTCGGTGTTCTGCACACCATGCTTCGAAGATGCGCCAAGTCCTAACATAGGAGAGGCAGGTTGAGCGCTTTTTAGCGTTCAACAGGGTCGAGATGACAGCTCCTGAATAACCCCTCTTCAGGAGCCTCGCCCTTTCAATAGCCAGGCCGTAAGCGAGAATCGATCCACGTGAGGCATACGAACCGGGCCTTGCCTCAGGAGGTCCCTCTTGCAAGGGAGCCGCCAGGGTTGGTCGGCGATCAATCTCACCAGATCCGCATACCAGGGGCGGCGAGGCCAATCCGGAGCTATGAGGATTACGAAGCCCTGGTGAGACTCCACGCGCTGGAGAACCTTTCCGATCAGAACCCAGGGAGGGAAAACGTAGAGCAGGCCCTCCGAGGGCCACTTCTGTGACAGGGCATCCAGGCCTTCGGACATTCTTTCCTTTCGTCGGCTGAAGAATCGGTCCACCTTGGCGGACGAGAACCTCGCCATGAGATCCATGACTGGGAGGCCCCAACGTGTCACTATCTGGTTGAAGGTCTCCTGGTCCAGTTCCCACTCTCCGTGGTCTATCTTGCACCTGCTGAGATAATCTGCGGTGACGTTGTCCGTTCCCGCTACGTGCTGGGCTGACAGGGCTTCCAACCGAGTCTCCGCCCACTGGAACAGAGTGCCCGCCTCCTTTTCTAAGGCGGGGCTGCTGGTGCCGCCCTGGTGGTTGATGTAAGCCACCGCGGTGACATTGTCGGAGAGAACGCGAACTGCTCTCTTTTGCACTAAGGCCTCGAGAGCCCTGAGCGCTAAGCCGACTGCCCGCAATTCTAGTCTGTTGATGGGCCATTGTGCTTCCAGCGGAGTCCAGTTGCCCTGGACAAACTGGTCCTTGCAGTGAGCTCCCCAGCCTACTAGGCTGGCATCCGTCGTCAATAATAGCCACTGATGGGGCTCGAGAGGCATCCCGCAATCCAGGTTCCTTGGGCACTGCCACCAGCGTAGCGTCTGTTTGGTCCACGGAGCGCAAGGTAACTGCATTGTCAAGGGGTGGTGCTGGGGCGACCATCGACGCAATAGAGCCCTCTGCAATGGCCGCATGTGGGCTCGGGCCCATGGCACCACCTCTATCGCCGCTGCCATTGTTCCCAGGACCTGAAGATAATGCCACGCCGTGGGGATTCGTCTTGCCAGGAACTGCGTGACTAGCAGTCTCAGTTCTCTTGATCTTGACCGAGACAGAAATACCCTGCCCTTGCTGGTGTCGAACCTTGCCCCGAGGTACTCGAGTTCCTGGGAGGGAGTCAACTTGCTCTTTGCTCGATTGATGACCCAGCCCAATTCTTCTAAGACTTGGATCACTCTTGCCGTCATGGAGTGGCTTTCTTCCTCCGACTTGGCCCGGATTAGCCAATCGTCCAAGTAGGGGTGCACCAGTATTCCCTCTTTTCGTAGGGAGGCCGCCACTACCACCATCACTTTGGTGAACGTTCTTGGAGCCGTAGCTAGGCCGAAAGGCAGGGCCTGGAATTGAAAGTGGCCCCTTGGCACTGCGAATCTCAGAAATTGCTGATGGGAGGCCCTGACCGGGATGTGCAGGTAGGCTTCTGTCAGATCGAGGGACGTTAGGAACTCCCCGCCCCTTACGGCTGCTATGACTGAGCGTAGGGTCTCCATCCGGAAATGAGGGACCCTGAGGCAGCGATTGACTTGTTTTAGATCCAGGATCGGGCGAAAGGACTCTCCCTTCTTTGGCACTACGAAGTAAATCGAGTACCGACCAGAACCGCACTGGTCTGGTGGTACCGGGACCACGGCCCCGAGCATTATTAGACGGGAGAGAGTAGACTCTACCGCCGCACTCTTTGCTGAAGAACCGCAGGGAGATTGAACAAAGGCTGGGTGTATTTGTTTCGCAAATTCGAGAGCATAGCCGTCTTTGATAACCTCTAGGACCCATTGATCGGACGTGACCCGGGACCAGGCGGGAAGAAAGCGCCTTAGGCGACCGCCCACCGACGGTTCTTCCCCCTGGCCCCCCGTCACCTCATTGTTTTCTATTACCCTGGGAGGAGGAGAAGGAGGAGGACCCCCCGAAGCCTCGGCCTGCTCCTCGAAACCCCCTAAAACCTTGTCCCCTCGAGGGAAACCGGCCCCTGGAAAAGGAGTTTGACCTGGCTGGACGGAACCTTCGGGAGTCCCTGGGCTGGGTACGCACTGGGGCTAGGGGCCGTCCTTGCTTTGGTCTATCCTCAGGCAGCCTGCCCCCCTTGGACTCGCCCAGGTCCTTAACCAACTTCTCCAAATCTTCTCCGAATAACAGTTTCCCCTTAAAGGGAAGACGGCTCAGGCGTGCCTTCGAGGAGGCGTCCGCCGCCCAATTCTGTAGCCACAGATAGCGCCTAGCCGCCACCACCGAGGCCATGTTTTTGGCTAGGCTTCTGATGAGGTCATACTGACTATCCGCCAGGTAGGCTGCTCCGGATTCCAACCTCGCAGAGTGGGCCTGAGCCTCGCCTGTTTGTCCCTCTGCTGCCTGAAGTTGTTGTGACCACCTTAAGCAGGCTCTTGCCACCCAGGCTCCCGACACCGAGGCCTGCAGGGCAAGGGCACTCACATCAAAGGCTTGCTTAAGGAGGGTATCTAGCTTTCTGTCTTGAGAATCTCTAAGGGCAGTGCTGCCCTCCACTGGGATAGTAGTCTTCTTGGTGACTGCTGATACCGCTGCATCCACCCTGGGAGACTTCAGCAGCTCTTTGTCTGCCTCTGGAAGTGGGTATAGGCGAGACATGGATCGGACTCCCCTTAAACTGGACTCAGGTTGATCCCATTCTTCTTGGATCATCTGACGCACTACTCTGTGGACAGGGAAAACTTTCTGAGATCTCCTAATGGCCTGGATTAATGGATCCTCCAGCGCCTCCTCCTCTGCTGGTGTGTCTGAGGCCACATTGAGGACTTTTAGGGATTCATTAATTAGTGCTGGAAGCTCCTCCCGACGAAAGACTCGAATTATCCGTGAATGATCTTCTTCAGGGATCTCTCCTTCTTCCAGCTCTTCCTCTTCTTCATCCCAGTCCTTGTCAGAGCCATCCTCCTCCGGGGTGCCCTGGGAGAGGGACGCTAGGGAGTCTTCAACGCCCAGACGGGAACGTTTTGGTGGAATGTCCGGGTCTGGATTGCAAGCCCTCTTGGGCTTGGCTTCTGCCACTAGACCCGCTTCTCCTGTCCCTGAGCCCTGCTTCCGCAGGCAATAAGCCTTATGGAGCAAAAGAATGAAGTCTGGGGAGAAAAAATCCCCGGCGCCCCCTGTCCCAGATGGGGGTGGCGAAGGGGGAGGAGGAGGGGTGGGTAAATCCGAAGACATTGAGGGAGGAAATTGGGACCCCCCCTCCCCTTCTAAGGAGTCTGCAGACCCCTGAGAGGGCTGGATTATGGCCAAGTTCATTTCTTGTTCCACGGAGGCAGCTACTGCAGCACAAGCCCTGCAGACTCCTGCCTCCGAGGAAGTGCCCCTGCGCGTGCCGCAGGAAGGACATCTAGGTTTGGCCGCCATACTCTTGATTCCAGTTATCAAGGCCCTAACTCCTAAGGGGCCTGAGCAACGGGCCTAGGGCTCAGCAAACTGCACCGATAGGCCCGTGTATGTGCTCTCTCCTTCAGCGGGCTAAAGATCTCTCCGAGAGAAAAGCAGCTGAAAGGCCCTCTATTAATTTTGCAATGCAAACCCCAACCAAAACCGATGCAAGGAGGATAATGTAAAAATTTAATTAAAACCACATCAAACCAAACAAACTAAACTAAATTTAAATTTAAATTAGATTAAAATGAAATAAGTTCCTTTTAGCAATATACTTGCAGTTTGCAGCTGCCGTGCTGACTGGGCCCGGCTCAGCGATCCCTGCCCGTTGGCTCTACACGTGGTAGGCCTCCCCACGTGGAGCCTAATGGGGGATCGCGAGTCTGTCCTCTGAGCCGCTTATTCTTCCCTCCGGGAACCGCAGGGAACTGGAAGTCGAGTCCTGGCTGAAATGTCGAAATCCGCTTCCCCTCCGCGATCGGGAGGCCCGAGGCTCGCCGCCGCGTCCTTTAGCTGCAGGACGGGTCCGGCGTCCAGAATCTGTTTCCCGGCGTTGCCTCAAGCGCTCAGCCTCCGGGAGGGCTTCGGCGCGAGGTAGGACCAATCGGTCAAGGAAATCCTCGGGAGACAGCCGGATCTCAGCTGCAGAGCTCAGCACAGATCACCTCCGATGCCCGGCCCGCCTGGGGGGGGGGGGGGGGGGGGGGAGAGAGGAGAGAGCAGGCAGGAGCAATTAAAGAGGCAGAGACTGCTTAATTTTAAACGAAAGAAAACACAGAGGAAATTAAGATAAGTAAAATTAAAGATAATAAAAGATAATAAAAGTAATAAGGTATTTTTTAAAAAGAATTAGGAAGACTCCAGTAAGCCCTAGGCTTACGGAACCCTCCAGCTGCTTGGAGGCTGAGAATACTGGAGTTGGTGGGTGGTCCCAGTGGTATTTATACCGCCCCCCCCTCCAAAAAGGTTGGGCTCAGCCTCCAAGCTGCTGGAAGGGTTGCGCAACCCAGAAGTAAAGGGACTGGACTGGAGTGACGATAAGGAATAGGTTCTACTGAAAATGCGCATTTAAATATAAACTTTAAAAGTGTGTCGACCAGGCAAATAACGATCCTTTATCCAATATCGTAGTGGGTGTTTCCTCAAGATCCTAGCTTGCTCTAACATAACGCAACTAGCCGCTATGAAGGGCAGCTACAAGTGAGGCTGGGGCAAAAAAAGTAATGCTGTAAGTAAATGATAAAACCAACATTAAAACCTCCGTATTTAAATAACCTACACTTATAGGAACATGCCTTCGTTATCTATGTTTTATTATCAAATCATTGTTCCTTTATATACAGTCTCCTCTTTATCATACACTCCACGATATCTTTTCATTGATTGGTTGAAGGTGGCCACGCCTCTTTTGGCGCGAAAATTAGCGCCTTTAAAAAAAGCACTTTTTAGTAACATTTTGATCCGTTTGGAAGAACTCACTTTGCACAACCTCTGCCATCACTAGTAAGTAAAGAATAGTCTTATTTCATGTTTAAAGAAACGATTTGTATTTCAATATAATTATTCACGGCATATGTCTCTTAGTTTTTTGTGTTCTCTTCAGTTCGCTAATACGGCGTCCTTGCTCCTAAAACAAGATTCATTCTGATTTGTACAGTCTAACAGGTATTTTAAACATTTCATTTCTTAGAGCTCCCCCTTTTTTAAAACTTTTTTTATTACTATCTTTAGTTTTAATGTGTGACCTTTCTCTTTTATATTACTCAGTGCCAAAACATAAAACACAACCTCACTAAAGTCTTCAGAGTCCTTGCAAGCAAACGGCACTTCGGTGCACGTTTCATTTGTCAGCACAGTGTTTGGTTCTTTGAAGTAAGGTTAATTTTGACTGTGCAGTCAAACAGGTATTTAATAACACTTTGTTTCTAAAGTATTTACAAGAGTTTATTTTCAGTACAATTTTTAGTTTCAAATGTGATTCGTGGGTACAATACTATCTCACAAAAAGACCTCAGTGTCCTTTTATTTTAAATGGCACTTTGATGTACGGTTTAGTGAGTAGTTTGTTCAAATGAGTTTGTCTCTCTTCCCTACATTTTACATGAGTAGTTTCCATTCATTTTGTTTGAATGAGTTCTTCTCTGCCCTGCGTCTATCTTTTCATGGTGTTTTAATGTGTTTTGATATGTTTTTACTTATTTATTGATTCAATATGAATGGTATTTTTAATTCCCTATTGTATATTTATCATTTTTATCAGTTTCACTTTTGTTTTTATTATGTATTTTAATTTTAATTATATGTAAATGTTCTCCGGTTGCTTTTTAATGATGTGTTAATGTATGTATTTAATATATTTATATTTTTTACTTTTTCTTTGTAAGCATCCCTCCCCTTGAGAAAGACGTAAGCCGAAACGCGTCGGGGACCTTCAATAAAGTAATTTTTTAAGCTACTTTTGAGCCACTGGGTCATCTATTGCTTCTGCTCGTTGTGTACTCCACTGTTGCCTGCAGGAGCCCTGCTCTCCTGTGTTCTTCTTTTGTGTTTTCAACAGTGAATTTTAATAACCCATGAAGAAGCAACATTGGCGAAACGCTTAATGGGCGCTATTGAGAGGCGTTAAGTAGTGCTGCAGCTCGGAGCAGTGCATGAGTTCTTCCGGAATTAATCTTCTGGAAGTTGTTTCAGATAAGTTCTGCTTATTGCTCTTGATCTGCTGGGGTATATCTGATTTTTCTTTTGTTGCTCAGGTATTTAAAACCATACACTTTTTGATAATTTGATGGAGTGATTTTTTTCTAGTTGTGGGACAGATATGACACAAACATAGAAAAGGACAGCAGAGAGAGACCATGCGGCCTTTCCGGTCTGCCCAGTCATACCAACTACTCTCTACAATGCTTTCCTCTCAGCGATCCTGTGCTTGTTCCATGCTTTCCTGAATTCAGACACAGTCCTTGTTTCCATCACCTCTGCTGGGAGAATGCTTGACTTATCCACTACTGTGTCTCCTAAGTCCCCATATAGCCTGTCAATGAGCATCTATTTCCCCTCTAAGACTTTGTTATTTATGTACTTGCAGCCTGCCAGACAGACTTAGCTGCTAATTAATTTTCACTATGTCAAGTATGTTAGCCTAGGATTTAGAAAAAACTGCATAAGGGATAAGACGGCCATGAAGTTTACTTTTAAAAGTTGCAGAAACTGTACTTACCTATAATAGACCTCACAGTGGCTGGATTAAAAGGGGTCCATGTACCTAAACAAAAGAGAAAAATCTCTGTAGAATTGATGTTTGTCCTTTCAAGCTTTATGTAGCAGGCATGGAATGTGCTCCCACATAGATGCCAAGGCAACATATTCCCCAGTGTGAACGCAAGAAAAACATTTAAATAATATAAACAGCAATCCTTTGTAATACACAGTAAATAAGTAGCAATGGTTTGCAAAAACTAACCCGGACAACAAAAAGATGGAAAAAAATATATGTATGTATAGTGCCCGGGTTGCCAGGAGTCGGCACCGACTCAAAAGCACACGCACACACGCCATATCAATGATGCGTTTTAACACAGAGCAACAAAGACTAAACTACCTACCCCACAATTAACATGCATAAAGATTCTTTTGATAACAATGGGTATCATACAAAAATGCATGTTTATGAAAGGAAAAACCTCTACTGCCTGGTCATTTCAGTTTATGATCATTCACCCTTGTGCATGCAAGGGAGATTTTTTTGTTTTGTTTTGAAGTCTGCAAAAGCTTTCACAGACACAAAAACAGCATATTTCTCTATTCGTAACACGTACACACTAGGACTGCGACATTCCACAACATTTCTCTCTCCTCAGATTCCTTCCTTTAATCCTCTCTGACCTTCAAACCCTCCCTTACTTATGTATACTCCCTTTCTCCCCTTCCAAATCCCACCCCATATGCCAGTTCTCTCTCATTCTTCACCTCCAATACCTTCCCCTATCAAACCCTTTTCATTGCTGCAGCTCGCTATCTAACAGCTGTTACCAGAGATCAAAGATGAGCAAGGTGCTGTCAGTGTGCATCTATCTCAACACCTCCCAAAGGTACTTACAATTACTGATGAATAAATAGCCAAACAAAGACACACCACCTATTGCTTTCTCCTCCAGTTGGAATTTTAGTATGCTGAAAGATGTTTGTGGAACCAAATGTTTTGTAACACATGAGGATTTAAGACTAAAAGGAGGTCCTCTGTTTTGACAACTATATCATCTAGAAAACAAAAAAAAGATACTTCAAAACAATCCAAGAGCAAAACATTTAGGGGACTTGATTTTCACCCTTATTTTATCACTTGCAGCGGGGGTCTGTTACCTACGACTGAGCATCAGCACATTCCTGCTGTTCTTCTACTCCCATGGCTCCAACAGCAGCACAACCATTTACATTTCTTGATCTGTGGTTGCTATTGGGAGCTGCCTCTGTGCTCCTGAAACACTCCCTGTGCATTCAACACAGCAGCAGGAGCCTGACACAAGAACTCCCATTCCCTTGGCTGCTCTCCTCTAATGCTCTTTTGACCGCCTTCTGTTGCGATGGCAACCAATGTGCTTCCCAGCTGCTTCTGACCCTCTCTCCTGCACCCGCCTTTGCAGCCATACAAGAGCCAGAATGGCAGCATTCGTGCTACCTACAAAACTAGACTCCTACTAACATTAATGCTTTGGGCACTAGGTCAGCCAAAAGCAGAGTGGGGGGGGGGGGGGGGAGCCTGGGTGCACTGCTATCTTTGGTCAGTCTCTGTTGTCCTCTTTGGCCTTGCAGGCTGATGAAGAAGTGACAGGAAATAGAGTTAAATGAAACGGGGGTTGGGAGAGACTAAAAGAATGCCAATGTTGAGGAGAAGGGCTTACCGAGAGGGAGAATGCTGGAGGTAAAAGTGTGATAACAGAAGAACACACGGGACAGGAGTACAGACAGAATGCTGCACGCAGGGCACGATGGTTGCTGTGGATGGAAGTACTGAGAAAGACTGCTGGGGATACTTACAGCCAGGAAACTGTGTGCCAGAAACTTGAGGCATGTGTGTGTGTGTGTGTGTGTGTGTGTGTGTGTGTGTGTGTGTGTACAGGCTGCTGCAGGGCCAAGAGATGCACATTACATCTGCTGGTGCAAGGGCAAAGGGCATGGCATGTTCAAAGATGCAAGAGCAAGGGGCACCCATCCTCCCATTGCAAGGATACTAGGTACCCCAAGCAAACCTTCAGCCTTACAGCTCCCCCTCGGGAGCCTGGTAATTAAACACAATTATGATCATCCCAACACCACTCCTACAACAATGCTGTAAGAATGAATAATTCGACAATGTATTTTAAAATTTTAAACTCTGCTTTGCATTTATGCATGCGGCCATGCTCCATGCAGACAGAAGAATGTACTACTGGTTCTTTAAGTTAATGGAACTATCAGAGCTATTGGTTTTACTTTGACTGCAATTGTCCTAGACAACTGCCTAATGACAGTGTCTCTTCCTCTTCCCAATAGCAATGTTCTTGCCCTCTCCCCAAGCATCTGTCCCCTCTCTCCATCCCTGCAGCAGTCTCAGTCTCCCTCCCAACCACTCTTTCCCACCTCAACCTGGGAGGAAATCACCTGCACTTCAGTGTTGAGGCAGAGACTGGAGTCAGCATGCTTCACAATAAAGCCAGGAGGCAACAAGTACATTACAGGGCTTTAGAGAGGAGCATACCAATTCAGACTTCAGCCGGCACCTTCAAATTGAGGTGCAACTGCCACCTTCCCATGCATCAGGTCTCAGAAACAGCCTTACCTGGTTCAGATGACAGCCTGAGCACACAGCAGTGGGTGCCCCCAGCTGCTTGTGCATGAAGTCATTTTAACTGCATACTAATTCTCTGAGATTTACCATTACTATTCTGGCCAGGTTTCACACAGGCAGGCAGTGATGGGCAGCCTCAAAAGCATGCTCAATTCCACCCGCCTCTGGCTGATGAGCTGAACATGGACTATCTGCATTTCTGGTATAGGCAGGAACATGCAGCATGGAATTTGACCCTAGTTGACTGCCAACTGCTCGTAGCTACCTGCCTCTCTGGTTTCATTTTGGGCTCTGCTGCTGCCTGCACTTGAATCTTGACTAACTATACACAGTTCAGCATAATATGCAAAACGAATCTTGAGTGAAATTAGGCATGCATAAAATCCTGTAACTCCCCGAGATGTAGATGGGACTGCATGAGTAACTAACAGGGGAAAAAAAGGGAGGACCAAGGGACAGAGGGAGTGCACATGCACCAGCAATAAGATGACAGTGGACAATCGGGATATAGTACACCAAAGCAAACAGTTGATTCATAGCAAAATGCCATTTTCCATGTAAATAGGTTTGTTTTGGTGAACAGACAAGTCATTTTCCCCCTAATTTTCTACTTCTGTTTTTAAAATAAACACTGAAATTCTTGGGAAAACTAAGACTACCATAAAAACTTAAAGTGAAGATTCCTAGAACAATTAATAAATTAAACTGGTTGAATACAGAAAGAACATAGCTGAGTTTACAGGTAAATAAGTGCCCATGTTGTTATCTTACCTTTCTGCCTGACCCACCCTTTTAATCTTAATAAACCACCACTACCATTATGTAACCTATAATTTACTTTTATGTTCTGTAACATCTATATTCTGCATTGACCTGATGAAGGGAGCTTGTTTTAAAATGGGATATACCCCGTAAACTCGCAACATACTGCCAGCAGTCATAAATGGTTTTCCAGCCACTGACTTCACCACATTAGATTATAGTAGAGAAGGCAGCAATCTCAGGCAACATAACCCTATTATCAAGCTATTTTCCACACCTTTGTTACTTAGATGTTTTCTTTTTCCATTTCCTTCTTGCCTTTGTAGTTCTCCTTTTCGGTAGGGCTTGCCCTTTCTGGAACATGTGTCTGGACTCTACGGCACAAGAGCATCAGAACTGATTGTACCCATCTCGTTCTCATTGATGAAACTCACATGTGGTCTCCCTCAGATCAGCCAAGACAGATCCCTGGCAATTCTCACTTGAAGCTTCTTTGGTACCAATCTCCTCCACTCACCCACCCCCACCCCACCCCCATTTAAGAGGCCTTTTCTGTGGCAAGAATCATATCTGAAATGTTTGTCTAACAGGTTTTCTTTTTTGGATCACCCATAGAGCATAGTTACTCACCTGTAACAGGTGATCTCCGGGAACAGCAGGAATTTAGTCTTCACATATAGGTACCGACGGAGCCTGCGCGGGAACGCTCCCCAGCGTCCAATGTGACAGCTTTTGGGAGCATTCCACAGCACCTGCGTGCTGCCTTCCCACCTTTCCCAACTGTCCCTCTCCAGTTGAGTTTATAGCTGAGACAGAGAGAGAGAGAGAGAGGGAAAGAGAGAGAGAGAGATACAACTCCTAGGGGAGGTGGGTGGGTTGTGAAGACTTATTCCTGCTGGTCCCAGAGATCACCTGTTACAGGTAAGTAACTGTGCTATCTCCAGGAACAAGCAGGAATGAGTCTTCACATATGGGGACTCCCAAGCTAAGATGCTTGGAGACTGAAACATGCTATACCTCATATGGCCAGGCATCCTGAGGATGGAGGGTAGGAGCTGAAAAAGAGAGGGAGCTGTAGAAAACAGCTAACGTAAGATAGGACTACAGGCAAGGAGTCCTTGTATGTATGATAATTATCATGAAATATATTGAATAACAATTGCAATATAAACCTCACCTAGTGGATTGCAGGAAGTAGAGAGGCTGAGGGAATCTACTGGGGATCCAGTAGAGGAATCTTCAAGGTGACCTCACTGAGTGAAGGTGAAGGTCAAAAAACTGGAAGTGACAGGTGACCCCAGGATTTAACTGGGGTAGTACAAAAAACGGTAGGTCTTCAGAGGGAAGCTTTATGGAAAAAGCTGAAAACTCTTTTGGCTACAGAGTTATTCACAGTGAGGAGCAAAAGAGGAAGACTGACCGATTTGGACAAAAACTGGCCTAGTCCTTGAGGGAAGAAAGGATATGGAAAAAATCCCATATTCCCAAAGAAAGGACAGGTGTCTGAGGAGTTGAAAACCTCAGATCTCCTGAAGATCCACCATGTCTTTCCTAACTGGTGAGAGGTAGGAAGATATTGGGGCATGGAGCTTCAGGGATACTTAAACCTAGGGTTATGGTAGGAGCTGTCAGCACCACAGCAGCGGTTGTGTGCATAATACCCCAAATATACTGTGGAACAGCATGAACATGGGCACAGTCCACTGTCTGGAACATATAGGAAGGGAAACCTTTATGAGCATAGACAGTTAGGGAGATAAGTATGTAAATACATATCTACCTATAATAAAGTATCTCAACAGATACACACACGTGTGTATATATATATATATATATATATGTATATGTATGTGTGTGTGAGTGTGAATATATATATATATATATATATATATGTATATGTATGTGTGTGTGAGTGTGAATATATATATATATATATATATATATATATAATGAGATCTAGAAGGGCATAACATATGCACACTTAGCTGACAGACAGATATATCTATAGAGATGCATATATACATATATATATATATATATGAATACATAGGTTTAAAGATAGATGCCTGCAAATAAGCAGACAGAGCTATGCATATTAGGACATTCACATGGAAGATGTGAAGAGGAAAGATTCATCTAATAACAAGCAGGTGGAACCTACTTGAGAAGATATATAAAGAATCTATTCCCCAAGGTTATAATGGTGCAGGAATGCTATCCAGTGAAATAACCAGGACAATATCAGTCTGTAAACAGCAAGTCCTGAGTCCTGTAGAACTCTAGCATGGTAAATGGACAGAAACGCATAGGAGGAGATCCCAGGTTGACCCATATGAGGGACAAAAGGGGTATCAGGCGTTTTCCAGTTTAATATGTGCTGTCCATGAAGGATTAGGATACCATGAGGACAAGCTGCAAGGAAAAAAGAGCATATTCCTTGTAGGAGCTGGATAACTCTTTAGACTTACACGTGGAGAAGGCTAATATCCTTTGTTCGAAAAGGAGATAGGAGGGTGTGAAGAACCCTCACAGTCATGGGGGATGACTGAGGAAGCCTTTTTTGACCATGATGGATAGTCATTAGAGAAAAAACTCCATGCTCTCTAGCAAGGGCCCATAGTGGAAAGCTTCTCTGTAGGATTGCAGAGAGCATTATGCAGGAGAATTGGGAGATAGAACTGGCTGATGGAAAACCAGCAGCCAAGTCAACTATGCTGCCAAACCCAAGGATTGGAGATGGCAAGGATAGAAGATAGTGTTAGAAGCCTGTAGTGATAAGGATTATCCAAGAAAGATGTAAGTACTGTCTTGGAATCACTACTAAGGTCAGACCGAAAAGTGGTGGAAGACAAGACTGGAACTTGTGGAAAAGTACCAGTAGTCAAATCACTGAAACTCCTGCATGGGCAGCTACTGAATAGGACAGCAGAGAGAATCTTTCTGTGTCAAACAGAGAGAAAAAACTGAAGGGGAGAATCCTGTCCCTGTCTGATGAGCTGCCCAGATAAAAGAAGGGAGTTCACCCCAGAGAAAAAAACTCCACAGTGGAAAGAAAGACAAGTCGTCTTTCAGTGGTATGGTACCACTCTTGCAGGGGAAAAACCTGGAGGAGAGGGTAGAGATACAAGAGCTGAAGAAGGACTTACCATATGGTAAGTCCCTGGAAGGAAAAAATTCATGTTGGTACAGAAAAACTATCATGTGATAGTTGTTAAACTTCTCTTCTTGTCAGGAAGAGGAGGAAAAACCTGTGACCCATAGACATGAATAGCCTGACAGATCAGCATACGGAAGAGCAAATGGATGTCCTGGGAATAGGAATCCCTGTGTAGAGTTTTGCATGAAAAAACAGTGAAAAACTTCTGTTGAAAAGAAGTTAACTGTAGGTTATAAAGAGACTAATCAGAACCCCATGGTTGCTGTGTTTATTCAGCCTGGCTAGAGTTTGGATTCTTCAGACCAGGACGAGGCTTCCCCTGCTTGGGAACATCTGAATGATGGGCAGGAAAAGAGTAAAACCTCTTTCTCCTGGGAAAAGAAGGTTTGGTAGGGCATTTCCTAACTACTGGGGAAGGAGAAGGCCAAGGATCGCCCTCAGAAACAGGGAAGTCAGTGGAGCACTGAGCAACCTGATGTAAAGACTCCTTATTGAAGAGATTTTCTCCAGTGCAAGGAGTATTACCCAGTCTTTGTTGTGCCCATTTGTTCAAGTCTGAAGCCTGGAGCCAGGCTCTACGTTGTGCCCCTATGGCTATGGCAGAGGTTCTGCTAACAGACTCAAAAGAGTCTAGGGAAGCACGAGAAAAAAACCAAGAGATATTTTGGCTATGACTAAGAAGTAAGGAATAGTCTGCAGCCTTGGGCTCTGATAGAAAAGGAGTCAAAAGAGATAATTTCTTTGTGACCTCCTGAAGGGATAGACTCATATAAAAAAATATATGAGAGAATCCTTGTTGCCAGCATAGATGTTTGGAAGATTTGACGTCCAAAGGCATCCAGTGTTCTGGATTCACGACCTGGCAGGTAAGAAGAATGCTTCTTCTTGCTTTTTACCTTCCTCATTGCTGATTCCACTACAATGGAATGATGGGGAAGTTGAGTCTTTTGAAACCCTGGAGAGGGGGGCACCTGATATAGAAGATCAGTTGCTCTAGAAGGTGAGGAAACTCTTAAAGGTGCTTCCCACATTCTTAGAAGAAGATCCTGCAAGGAATGATGTAAAGGAAGCATTATATTTTCCTTTTCTCCAGAACAAAGAGAGCCTTGAGCAGGATCATAGCCAGGGGTAGGAATAGCAAGGGATGTTGCTATGTCCAGGAGAAAATTCTGAAAAGAAGGATCTCCAACAGAAACCATCCCTGGACAGGCTAGATCTGAAGAACTAGCCTGGGCACCAGAGTAGGCACTTGAGAATGTAGGAATAGAAGATCTCGCCCGGTGCAGAAAAGGATCCCTAAGGGATGGATGCTGGTACTGGAGGTCATGACGTGAGACAGTCAGTACTGCATCGTCTATGCCAGGTATCGACTCCAAACTAGGTATAGAAAGGAGCGACTCTGGTGAAAGAATCATGGAAGGAGCTGACCCCGATGCTACTGCAGGTATCGGCACCGATACCAATACCGGTAGCTGTGCCGGAACCGAAGATGATACTGACGTCGAAGCAGTCAGCGGAGGCTGCTCAAGTGGTACCGAGGAAACCGAAGGCCTTTGGTAATTACCCTCGGTACCGAGCATCCGGAACCGGTAAGCATCGGATCCGAGACGTGTCGGTACCCAGTCTTCCAGACTGGAAATCGATTCAAGACTCGGCATTGAAAGAAGCGAGTCTATCGATGCATGTCTAGCAGGTACCGACCTCGGTGGTAGTATCGGCAGTGATACCAATACTGGAAAGTCAATCTGGGATGTATCAACCGGTCCCGAAGGTACTGAGAAAACCAGATGACGATCCCTGGTGAAGAGTGGATCGCTCAACACCAGTGCCGATGCCGGGGTATCGGTACCGCTCGAAGCGGATGCCACCACCGAGCATGGCTCAGGTATGTTCTGTTAGGGGTGAGCCTCAGGAACAACCTGAAACCCCTGAAAAGCTTTGGAGACCGAAGACTCCCGCCGGGGTTTTGAAGCCAATGGATCCTTGAAGGCAAGGCCGGAGCCGTCATCATGCTGTGCATGAGACCTACCACTCAAGGATTGGCTAGTCTTAACAGACTGTTTGTGGGTTACCTGATCCTGTAGAGAAGGAGAAATGGTCGGTGCCCTGCCATTGGAAGGGAACTCGGTATCAAGGAAAACTCGAAAAGGGAAATCTCTTCTCATAATATTGTAGCCTAATGGCTCCGGATAGTCAGGACTCAAACAGTTTAGACACCAGGACTTGGAGTCTAAAAACAATACTGCACTGCCACAGTTAAGGCACTTCTTAGGAAAAAAAGGAGGCGGCTCCATAATGGAGAGGCCTGAAGGCCCAAACGTTTAAACTGAACTGAGGGAAAAACAGGAATTCCCTGGAATAAATAAAAAGAAAAGAAAAAAAACACCGGCGATACTGGTGGAGTCAGGGAGACAGCCGTGACCACAAGAAAACAAGAATTAAAGAAAAGATTTTCTGCGGTGACAGGAGGACGTCCTGCCGGCTCCGCGGAAAAACAAAAACTGGGGAGAGACAGTTGGAAAGAAGGGAAGGTAGCACGCAGGCGCTGAGGGATGCTCCCAAAAGCTTTCTGATTGGACGCTGGGGAGCGTTCCCACGCAGGCTCCGTCGGTACTGACATACCCATATGTGAAGACTCATTCCTGCTTGTTCCTGGAGATAAAGCTAAAGCTCTTTTACAATCCAAAGTATGAAGATTCCTTTCTGCATTTAAGGCGTGAAGCCTTGGGAAGAATACAGGAAGATAAACCACTTGGTTTAAATGAAAAGGTGACACCACCTTTGGCATAAAGTGTGGATGAGTCCTAAGGACTACCTTATCATGATGGAACCTTGTATAAGGAGGATCAGCCACCAATGCTTGCAGTTCACTGATGCGACGTCCCGATGTGATTGCAATAAGAAAGATGACCTTTCAGGAAAGGAATTTCAAAGAGGTAGTAGCTAACGGTTCAAAAGGCGGCTTCATGAGCTGCCCAAGAACCAGATTTAAGTCCCATGCCACCGGTAGTGGCTTAATGGAAGGCTTAGTTAAAAGAAGGCCTCTCATAAATCTCGCTATGAGAGGATGAGAGGAAATAGGTTGTCCATTCAGAGGCTTGAAAGAAGCTGCAATAGCACTCAAATGAACTCTCACTGAATTGGTCTTAAGCCCTGTATTAAACAAATGAAGGAGATACTCCAGTAATGATTCAGGAGGTATCGCAAGAGGGTCAAGACCCTTCTGCGAGTACCATATGGTAAACCTTTTCCACTTGAAAGCATAAGAGCGTCTTGTGGAAGGTTTCCTGGAAGCATAAAGGATATCCTTTACCTGCTGAGAAAGCACAGTTACTTACCTGTAACAGGTGATCTCTGGGAACAGCAGGAATAAGTCTTCACATATGGGTACGTCGGTACCGACGGAGCCTGCACGGGAATGCTCCCCAGCATCCAATCAGAAAGCTTTTGGGAGCATCCCTCGCCCCTGCGCACTGCCTTCCCGCCTTCTCCACTGCCTCTTCTCAGTTGAGTTTCACAGCTGAGACAAAAGGAGAGAAAGAGGAAAAGAAGATAGAAAGATAGATACAACTCCTAGGGGAGGTGGGTGGGTTGTGAAGACTTATTCCTGCTGTTCCCAGAGATCACCTGTTACAGGTAAGTAACTGTGCCATCTCCAGGAACAAGCAGGAATGAGTCTTCACATATGGGGACTCCCAAGCTAAGATGCCTGGAGCCCTAACATGTTGAAGATAGAAAACATGCTACACCTCATATGGCCAGGCATCCTGAGGATGGAGGGTAGGAGTTGAAAAGAGAGGAGCTGCTGAAAAAACAGCAGGAAGTAGAGAGGCTGATGGAGTCTACTGGGGATCCAGTAGAATAATGTTCAAGGTGACCTCACTGGAGTGAAGGTGGAGGTCCACATCTGGAAGTGAGAGGTGACCCCAGGATTTAATTGGGGTAACACAAACACGGCAGGTCTTCAGTGGGAAGCTTCATGGAAAGCTGAAAAACTCTTTTGGCTACAGAAGTATTCAGAGGTAGAAGCAAAAGAGGAAGACTGACCGATCTTGACAAACAGACCTAGTCCTTGAGGGAGGAAAGGGTATGAGAAGAACCCCATACTCTCAGAAAGGACAGATGTTTGAGGAATTGAATCTGAAATCCACTGAAGATCCATCATGTCTTCCCTAACTGGTGAGAGGTAGGAAGACATTGGGGTTGGAGCTTCAGGGATACGTAAATCTAGGGTACGGTAGGGCTGTCAGTTCCACAGCAGTGGTTGTGTGCAAAACATCCGAAAACATACTGTGGAACAGTATAAAGCTGTGCAAGCCCACTGTCAGAAACATGCAGGAAGGTAAATACCTTTATGAGCATAGACAGTCAGGAGATAAGTATGGAGATACATATCTACCTATAATAAGTATCTAAATAAATAAATAAATAAATAAATAAATATATATATATATATATAAATAAATAAATATATATATATATATATGTATATGTATATGTATGTATATATATATATATATGTGTGTATATATATATATATATATATATATGTATATATATATGTATATATATAGATAGATCTATAAAAAGATCTATAAAAAGATCTAAAGGGCACAGCATATGCACACTTAGCTGACAGACAGATACATCTACAGCAGCCTTTGATTCGGTACATCATGAGCTCCTCCTTGGTCGACTGAAAGAGAAGGGAATCCGTAATACTGCGCTAGAATGGTGCAAGTCCTATCTAGATGGTCGATGGCAATATGTAAAATCTGGATCAGGAGAATCAAAACAATTCCATCAAACACAAGGCGTGCCTCAAGGTTCCTCCCTGTCATCTCTACTGTTCAATATATACATGCAACCTATCTGCAATATCATCAGATCATTTAACATGAGCTATCTGATATATGCAGATGACATTCTCTTATACATGCCTTTCTCGACAGTTCAAATGGACCTTACACTACTTGTAGAGTGCTTCAATGCGATATCCGATTGGCTACAATCACAAAACCTCTGCATCCAGCACAAAAAAACGGAGGTACTGTTCATCTCAAGAGACCCTGACTTTATTCCAACATCTCATGTAAGAGTCAAGGAAGCGGAATTGCTAACCAAAGAAACAATAAAATACCTTGGGGTCACCCTAGACCAACATCTGGACATGAAGTCTCACATAAGCAACATAGTCAAAGCTGTTTATTTCAAAATCCGTTCACTCAGACACCTGCGCTCCCTACTGGACCCAGATGATTTCCGGACAATATTCCAAGCACTGATCCTGCCTCATTTTGACTTTGCCAATTCCATTTTACAAGGTCTCCCTCAATCTACACTGAACCCGTTACAACTGGCCATAAATTCCACAGCAAGGGTCCTCCACGGAGCCCACAGAAGTGACCATGTGACTCCTATTCTAAAGCAGCTTCATTGGCTACCCATACACGGAAGGATTATATTCAAGACCCTACTCCTCTCATTCAAGGCCATCAATTGCCTCTCCTCTATGGCACTTATTGAGCTTATCCACACAGTGCCTCTCAACAGATACAGAAGGTCAACAACCCTAAATCTACTAATAACCCCGAAGTCCTTAACCAAATGCAACAACATAACGGCAAATAGAGCTTTCAGTCTTTACGTCCCCAAATACTGGAATGCACTACTACCAGACATCCGAGCTATTGTAGACCTATCTCAATTCAGGAAGGCAATCAAATTTCACCTCTTCCTTCAATACTACCCAGCCAACAACGGACTCTAAGTAACCCTACCTAAGATAACAATCATTCCCTAGTGTTTGTATATTCCAGCCTCCTTCCTGCAGCTCAGGCGCATACCGTTTAAAGTGATCACTAGATTTCATTTAGATCCCTGTAATTATTACTTCATGTATTCACCACATCCCTGTTGTTGCAATTTATTATCTCTTGTATATAGTACAACCCTGTTGTTGTAATTATTATCTCTGTATATAGTTCAACCCTGTTAGCCAAGTTGATACTCCTGTTCCTTGTAAAACCAAACAGAATGTTGTCTTGGTCGTTTTGTTATATTGTAAACCGCGCTGATACCGAATAGTGCGGTATATAAGCAAATGTAATAAAATAATAAATATAGGTATATAGATAGATAGATAGATATAGATATATATACCTGAATATATAGGTCTAAGATAGATGCCTGCAATAAGCAGACAGAGTTATGCATATCAGGACATTCACATGGAGATGTGAAGGGAAAAGATTCATTCAAGAACAAGGAGGTGAAACCTACTTGAGAAATATATAGAGAATCTATTCCCTCAGGAATGATGATAAAGGAATGCTATCCAGTGAATTACCAGGATGGTTATGTGAAAAAACAGAGGATAATATTAGTCTGTAAACAGCAAGTCCGGAGTCCTGTGGAACTCCAGCATGGTAAAAGGACAGAAACGCATAGAATGAGATACCAGGTTGACCTATATGAGGGACAAAGGAGGTATCAGGCGTTTTTCAGAGTAGTATGTGCTGTCCTTGAAGTAATAGGATACCATGAGGACAAGCTGCAAGAAAAAAAAAAAAAAAAAAAAAAAGAGTATATTCCCTAAGGAATGGAATAACTCTCAGACTTTCCTGTAGAGAAGGCTTATGTCCTTCTCCGTCTTTTTTTTTTTTTTTTAAAAGATAACAGGGTATGAAGAACCCTCACAGTCATAGGGGATGACTGAGGAAGCATTTTTCAACCATGATGGATAGTCATTCAAGAAACTCTATGCTCTCTAGCAAGGGCCCATAGTGGAAAGCTTCTCAGTAGGATTGCAGAGAGCATTATGCAGGAGAACTGGGATGTAGAACTGGCTGATGGAGAAAACTGACAGCCACGTCCATTACGTGCCAAACCCAGAGATTGGAGATGGCAAGGGTAAAGGATAGTGTAAGAAGCCTGTAGTGAAAAAGATTATCCAAGAAAGATGTAGAAAACGGTCTTGGAATCACTACTAAGGCCAGACAGGAGTGGTGGACAACAAGACTGGGACTTGTGGGAAAGTACCAGTAGGCAAGCACTGGAACTCCTTCATGGGCAGCTACTGAAAGGACAACAGAGAGAGTCGGTCTGTGTCAAACAGAGAGAACAGACTGACCAAAGAGAGCAAGCTGTCTCTGTCTGCAGAGCTGCTCAGATAAAGAAAGGAGTTTATTCAGAAGAAAAAACTCTACAGTGAAAAGAAAGACAAGAAAAGTCTTTCAATGGTAGGGTACTATTCTTACAGGGGAAACCCTGGCGAAGAGGGTAGAGCTAGAAGCTGAAGAAGGACTTACCACATGGCAAGTCCATGGAAGGAAAAAATTCATGCTGGTACAGAGAAACTATCATATGATAGTTGCTAAACCTCTCTTCTAGTCAGGAAGAGGTGGAAAACTCTGTAACTTATAGACATGAATAACCTGACAGTTCAGCATAGTGAAGAGTAAATGGATTTCCTGAGAATAGGAATCCCTGAGCAGAGTTTTGAATGGAAAAACAGTGAAAAACTTCTGCTGAAAAGAAGTTAACTGTAGTTATAAAAAGATTAATCAGAAACCTATGGTTACTGTGTTTATTCAGCCTGGCTAGAGTTTGGACTCTTCAGACCAGGGTGAGACTTCCCCTGCTTGGGAACATCCGAATGATGGGCAGGTGAAGAGGAAAACCTTTTTCTTTTAGGGAAAGAAGGTCTGGTAGGGCATTTTCTACCTGCTGAGGAGGGAGAGGGCTTAGGATGGCCCTCAGAAACAGGAAAGTCAGTGGAGCAATGAGCAACCTGACGTAAGGACTCCTTATTGAAGAGATTTTCTCCAGTACAAGGAGTATTACCTAGTCTGTGTTGTACCCATCTATTCAAGTCTGATGCTTGGAGCCAGGCTTTACGACATGCTCCTATGGTTATAGCAGAGGTTCTGCTAACAGACTCAAAAGAGTCTAGGGAAGCACGAGAAAGAAACCAAGAGATATGTTGGCTATGACTAAGAAGTAAGGAATAGTCTGCAGCCTTGGGGTCTGATAGAAAAGGAGTCAAGAGATAATTTCTTTGTGACCTCCTGAAGGGATAGACTCATATAGAAAATATATGAGAGAATCCTTTTTGCCAGCATAGATGTTTGGAAGGTTTGACGTCCAAAGGCATCCAGTAATCTAGATGCACGTCCTGGCGGGAAAGAAGAATGTTTTTTCTTGCTTTTTACCTTCCTCATTGCTGATTCCACTACAATGGAATGATGGGGAAGTTGAGGCTTTTGAAATCCTGGAGAGGGGGGCACCTGATACAGAAGATCAGTTGCTGTAGGAGGTGAAGAAACCCTTAAAGGTTTTTCCCATACCTTCAGAAGAAGATTCTGCAAAGAGTGATGTAAAGGAAGCATTACAGTTTCCTTTCCTGCAGAAACCCCTGAGAAGACTCATAGCCAGGGATAGGAATATTAAGGAAGGTTGCCATGTCAAGGAGAAACTTCTGAAAAGAAGGATCTCCGATGGGAACCATCCCTGGACAGGTTAAACCTGAAAAGGAAGCCTGGGCACCTGAGGATATACCTGTCCGGTGCAGAACAGGATTTGCAATGGATGGATACTGGAACTGGAAATTATGAGTTGTCAGAAGTGCATCATTCATGCCCGGAATCGACTCTAAACTAGGCATAGAGAGGAGCAATCCAGGTGACAAAAGCATGGAAGGAGCTGGTTCCGATGATGCTGTAGGTACCGGCATCGACACCGATACTGGTAGCGAAGGCGCCGAAGCAGACATCGGAGACAGGTCAAGCGGTACCGAGGTAAGTAAAACCCCTTGGTGATTATCCTCGGTACTGTGTATGCGGAATCGATAAACATCGGTTCCGAGACGCGTCGGTACCCAGTCATCTAAACTAGATAGCGATTCCAGACTCGGCATCGAAGGGAGCGAGTCTATCGATGCATGTCTAGAGGGTACCGACGTCGGTGGTGCTATCGGCGATGTTGCCGATACAGGAAAGTCGGTCCGGATCGTATCGATCGGTCCCAAAGGTACCGAGAACGCCCGATGATGATTCCTGGTGAAGAGTGGATCACTCAACACCGGTGCCGATGCCGGGGTATCGGTACCGCTCGAAGCGGATGCCACCACCGAGCATGGCTCAGATACAGGAAAATCAATCTGGGTCGTATCGATCGGTCCCGAAGGTACCGAGGACGCCCGATGATGATCCCTGGTGAAGAGTGGATCACTCAACACCGGTGCCGATGCCGGGGTATCGGTACCGCTCGAAGCGGATGCCACCACCGAGCATGGCTCAGGTATGTTCTGTGAGGGGTGAGCCCCAGGAACAACCTGAAACCCCTGAAATGCTTTGGAGCCCAAAGACTCCCGCTGGGGTTTTAATGCCAATGGGGTCTTGAGAGCAAGGCCGGAGCCGTCAGCATGCTTTGCATGAGACCTACCACTCAAGAATTGGCTAGTCTTAAGACTGTTTGTGGGTTACCTGATCCTGTAGAGAAGAAAAAACCGGTGCCCGCACTTCGGGAGGGAAAACGGTATCGAGGGAAACTCGAAAGAGGGAAGTTCTTCTCCCAGTTTTGCAGCCTGAGTGTTCAGGGGAAAAAGGGTCAGGACCCGAACAGTTTAGACACCAGGAATTGGAGTCTAAAAAGAAAACTGTGCTTCCACAGTGAAGGCACATCTTAGGAGACGAAGGCTCCATGGTGGAGAGGCCTTGTAGGCCCAAAAATTTAAAGACAGAAACTGAGGGAAAAATCTCCCTGAGTTTAAGAAAAAGAAAAGAAAAATCCACCGGTGGTACCGGTGGCGGCAGGAAAACAGCCGCGACCACAAGAAAACAAGAAAAAAGGGATTTGAAGAAAAAATTTCTGCGGTGACATGAGGATGTCCTGTCGGCTCCGCGGAAAAACGAAAACTGAGGAGAGACAGTGGAGAAGGCGGGAAGGCAGTGCGCAGGCGCGAGGGATGCTCCCAAAAGCTTTCTGATTGGATGCTGGGGAGCATTCCCGTGCAGGCTCCGTCGGTACCGATGTACCCATAATGTGAAGACTCATTCCTGCTTGTTCCTGGAGATAGCCTAGAACTTCATGCTCTTAACCTTTCAGCAACCAGGCCCTGAGATGCAGAGACTGGGGACTGGGATTCCACAGCATCCCGTCCTCCTGAGACAGGAGACCTGGAGCAGATCACAACTCCAGAGACGGAGCTTGAGAGAGATGTAGAAGCAGAGGGTACCACACTTGCCGTGGCCAATGTGGAGCTATAAGAATCATATGGCCTCTGTCTCTCTGAAGCTTGAACAGTGTTTTGGGAATTAGGGGAATGGGTGGAAAAGCATACAGGAAGTCCTGACCCCAATGGAGGAGGAAAGCATCCCTGGCTTGACAACCCTGAGCCAGAATTCTGGAACAGAACCAGGGAAGTTTGGCATTCAGCGGACTTGCAAAGAGGTCTATGTCCAGGATTCCCCAAATTTGAAAAATGTTGTCACCTGGTCTACATGGAGAGACCATTCGTGTGGAAGCAGAACTCGACCGAGTCTGTTTGACCAAGAGTTTTGAATGTGTCTGGAAGATACACCACAAGGAGATGAATCTGATGCTCTTTGGCGAGGGCCCATAGTCACAAAGCTTTGTTGAAGAACGACAGAGAGCCTGTTCCACCCTGCTTGTTCACATAGAACATGGCTACTTGATTGTCCGTTTGAACTAGGACCGTCTTGTAGCTGGAGCTGGGTGTGGAATACTCGAAGAGCAAGGAAGATTGCTCTGAGTTCCAGGAGATTGATGTGTAGATAGGCCTCCTGTGGAGTCCAGGTACCCTGGGTAGAGAGGCCTTGCAGGTGAGCTCCCCAACCCACCTGTGAGGCTACTGTTGTCTGAGTGGCTTGGGGTGGGGGTTGTTGGAAAGGGGACCCCACCAAAAGGTTTTGGGGTGACTGCCACCATTGGAAGGACAAAATAAGACGATCCGTGTTTGTTATTTGTCTGACAGGCAACCTGATGCCTGAGTCCACTAAGTGGATAAAGTCCACTGGGCTGCCCTCATATGGAGACAAGCATAAGGAACCACATGCACGGTGGATGCCATGTGGCCTAGAAATTGTAACATTTCCCGAGCAGTGAGCTGAGGCTTTGGCACTGCTTGGGAAGCTAAGTGCACCATGCGAAGGCAGCGGGGCTGTGGAAGATAGGCCCTTGTCTGTCTGGTATCCAGCAGAGCTCCTATAAACTCTAGAGACTGAGTGGGAGCTAGATTGGATTTTGGGAAGTTTATGACAAGTCCCAAATACTGAAGAATACGCATTGTGCGAGATAGAGAAATCCTGGCCTCTGGTTCTGACGGGGCTCGAATGAGCCAGTCGTCTAAGTAAGGGAAGACGAATATTCCCAGGGTGCGAAGAAATGCTGCCACCACAGCCATGCATTTTGTAAACCCCCTTGGTGCCGAGGCCAGGCCAAAAGGAAGAACTCTATTGGTAGTGCTTCCCTTGAAATAGAAAGCGAAGAAACTTTTGGTGAGCTGGATGGATGAGAACATGAGTGTACGCATCCTTGAGATCTAGAGAACAAAGCCAATCCTGACTCTGAATGTATGGCAGCAGAGTTCCCAGAGAAATCATTTTGAACTTCTCTTTGAACAGGAATTTGTTCAATTCTCTGAGGTCCAAAATGGGTCTGTGTCCTCCTGTTTTCTTTGGGATAAGGAAATAGAGGGAGTAGAACCCTGTACCCTGTTGGGGAATGGGTACCTCTTCTATTGCCCCTTGGGCAAGAAGCAAAGTGACCTCTTGACCTAACTGGGCATTGAGAGAGGTCTGAGAATTGAACTGTCTTACTATTGTAGGAGGGGGCATGCTGAGGAAGTGAAGCTTGTATCCCTCTCTTACAATGGACAGAGTCCAACTTTCTGCTGTTATCTGATCCCATCTGGGGGCAAAATGACATAACCTTCCTGGGATGGTGGAGGGTTCCGGGCCATTCAGGGCCAGGAAGACAAAGTTCTCTAGATAGGCGTCAAAGCCCCTGTGGAGGCTGAGTCTGCTGAGCAGGTTGAGGCTTAGCAGCTTTTGATTTTCTTTGCCTAGGCTGTTGCTGCTGTCCTTTTTGGGCAGACTGACCTACACGATGTCCCTGTTGGGTATAGGAGGGGTAAAACTTCTTACTGAAGAATGGTTTCTTGTAGGATTTTTTCCTTGCAGGATCAGCTGTAGATTTAGACAATCTATCCAGGGTGATATTGTCAGCATCTACCTCATTAGCTTTTTCCTGCCAAAGAGATTCTCTCCTGTGCAAGGAATATTCCCCAGTTTGTCCTGTACCCAAAGTTCCAAGTCAGATGCCTGGAGCCAGGCAAGCCTACGTGCACCTATGGCAATAGCAGAGGTTCTGCTTATGCACTCAAAGCAGTCAAAGGCTGCACGATTTACAAACTTGGAAACATCCTGAGCATGTTTGACAAGTGCAAGGTAATCCTGCCTCTTATCATCAGGAAGGAGAGGGCTCATAAGCTCTAAACCTCCGGTGACCTCCTTAAGGAACATTCCCATATATAATATATATGAACTGATCCTGGTAGAAAGCATGGAAGCCTGGAAGGTTCAACGTCCAAAGGCGTCAAGAGTCCTACACTCACGTCCTGGAGGATTAGATGCATGTCTTTTTGCGCTCTTGATCCTTCTCATAGCTGATTCCACCACCATGGAATGGTGTGGTAGCTGAGTTTTTTGAAATCCAGGACAAGGAGGAACTCGATACATGGTGTCGAGCCTTCGAGAGTGAGGAGAAGTGGTTAGAGGTGTTTCCCACATCCTTAACATGAGATCATGCAGGATCTCATGAATAGGTAAAGTAGCTGCCACCTTGGGAGCTTTAGGATACTGCAGGATTGCCAATTCCTTTGCCCTATGCTCTTTTTCAGGAGCCACTGTGATGGAAAGACCTCGAGCCACATCTCGGATAAAATCCTGAAAGGACATATCCTCTGGAGGAGACATCCTACGTTGAGGAGAAGAATCATCCTCGGGAAGAAGTACTCTGGTATCTGCAGAGCTTTCAGAATCTTCAGACTCATCTGAGGATTCAAAGTATCTCCGATCCGGGTGATTGTGCAAGACATGATACCAGTACCGATCGAAGTCGGTTTCGGAGGGGTCCGGTACCGACTTGTCGATACCGGATGGGTAAGCTTGACTCAGTCCCGGTAGAATACCTGACGATGTCGAAGCAGTCGGTACCGGTACCATTTGAATTGTCTGAAGCGGTTTCAAGGGCATCGAGGCCGTGAGAAGAGCCGCCAGACTGCATTCAATAGCCAAGAATCTCTGGTCTATCGACGCTGCCGATGCTTGGGTATCGGTACTGGATGAAGCAGCCGGTACCCCAGAGCATGGCACCAGTAGTTCTGCCGAGGTTGGGGCCTCGAGAACATCCTGGAGCCCCGTTAGTGCTTTGTAAGCCGAAGCCTCCCACCGGGGCAATTTTGCCAGTACAAGTCCCTCAAGGGCAACGCCAGAGGCATCTCGATGCTGGGAAGGAGATCTACCTTTTGAGGACCGGCCAGATTTATGTTTAGTTACCTGAGAACCATGGGAGGAAGACGAAACCCTGGAAGACAGACATCGATGCCACAGACGCTGCATCGGAGGGAAAAAGGGCGCTAAGTTTAGCAGCTCGGTTTTGCCGACCCCTCTTCGACATCATCCCGCAGGCAACACACTCTGAAATAGAGTGGTCAGGACCTAAAGATTTGAGGCACCACTCATGGGTGTCGGTGACGGAGATGGTACCGCCACACTTAGAACACATTTTAAAACCCGAAGCGGGTTTTTTCATGTTAGAGGGAAAATTGGGCCTAGTGCCCAAAATGGCGCGTGGCACCTGAAGGAAAAAGTAGCTGGAAGAAATTCCAGAAGAAAGTTGTTGGGTTTTTTTTTTTAGAAAAGTAAAGAAGAAACCGGCGGTACCAGTGTAGCGTCGAAGGAAGGCAGATGCGACCACAAAAAAGAATAAACGGGAATATTTTCTGCGGTGACAGGATGTGTGACCTGTCGGCTCCGCAGAAAACAAAGAACTGGAGAGGGACAGTTGGGAAAGGCGGGAAGGCAGCACGTAGGCGCTGTGGGATGCTCCCAAAAGCTTTCCTATTGGACGCTGGGGAGCGTTCCCGCGCAGGCTCCGTCTGTACCGACGATACCTATATGTGAAGACTACATTCCTGCTGTTCCTGTAGAGTGGCAGCAGCTCTGCTCTGGCAATTAGGGCAAGATATTTCACTGGAAGCCCACAATGACACCTAAATCGTTTTCCTGGCTGATGGTTCCTATTGTGGAACCTTAGTTTGGGTTGTTCTTTCCTAGATGCAAAAGTTTACAGGTTTCCTCATTAAATTGTATTTGCTATTTGAACATCCAGTCTTCCAATTTATCAAAGGTCCTCTTACAATTTTTCACAATCCTCTAACAACTTTCAATAATTTTGTGTCATCCGCAAATTTGATCACCTCACTCCTTATGCCCATTTCCAGGTCATTTATGAGAATGTTAAAAAGCAGCGAACCCAGCACAGATCCCTGGGCTACTCCACTATTCTCCACTGAGAAAACTGGCCACTTAGTCCTACTCTCTTTCTATCTTTTAACCAGTTCCTGATCTACGGTAGTACACTGCCTCCAATCCCATGACTTTTTAAGTTTAGCCACGAGTGTCTCATGAGGGACCTTATAAAAAGGCTTTCTGAGAATCCAGGTACACTATAATCAACTAGCTCACCTCTGTCTACCTGTTTATTCACACTTTCAAAATATAACACAGGTTAATAAGACATGATTTTCCCTGGCTAAATCCATGTTGGCTTTCTCCCATTAAACCAGGACTATCTACATGTTCAGTAATTTTATTCTTTATAATGGTTTCTACAATTTTGCCTGGTATGGCCGTCAGGCTCACTGTAAGATATCCCCTGGATGGCCAGGCTACAAGCATACCATGGAGCGCCCCACTTGCATTCTGGCTTCTGGGAGCTCCCATTCTGCAGACATCAAATCCTTTATGGCACTATATCGGGGAAAGGACCTTGTAGGTTTCCTAATTCCCTACATCAAGGAGCCCTCCTGTGTTCCTTCCTTCACGGGAGAAGCTGTTGCAATATTTAGGGCTGCTAATGAGTAGGAAATAAATGCCACCAGTTCCTCTCAAAGAAACACCCTAATTACGGTCGGGTCTTCTCCTGGCAGGATTTCCCCTTCCTTAAGTTCCTCTTCTGCGGGATCACCCCAGTACCCCGATGGTCCTTCTAGAGGGTTCTCAGATCCCTCCGACAGGATGGAACCATGGTTTTCCCATAAAACCTCTTTGATCCTATGTTACTTTGAAGGGGGCTCCAATCCTGCCTCAGATTCTGGGCCCTCAGGCCTTTCCTGGCCATGAGTCACCTGAAGAGACTTCTGCTCCAGGCCCTGCTTCATGCAAGAGGTCCGGTGCAGAAGCAGCACGAATTCTGGGGAGAAAGGAAGTTTCTGTGACGTAGCTTCCCCTCCAGGGGTGCCCAAACTGCTACGCTGCCCCCCTGGTAGACACCGATTGACTACGATGAAAAGCAGATACTACTTTAGGCAAAAATGAAAGAACTGGATGCAAAACAACCTTTTCCTTAGACATCACAAGGAAAGGAGCCCTACACGACAAAGCCTGAAGCTCTGAAATACAGCAGGCTGGGCAGATGCTACTAGAAACACAGTCTTCAAAAGTAAGATCCTTCAGGATAGAGGAACCAATGGTTCAAAGAGCAATGCTGACAAGGCTGACAACACCAGATTAAGATCCCATGATGGCACGATCTGACGTCTGGATGGCAAGATGTTTAAGTGCTATGAGAAAACAAACATCTGGATGCAAGGTTATAGACACGCCCTGAATATGCTCCCGGTAACAAGATAGAGCGGCTACCTGCACATGTAACTAATTCAACGCCAGACCCTTATCAGAATCAACCTGCAGTTCCTCACACCAACTCTCAACTAGACACCAGATACTGATACAGGATAAGGATGTAGAATGTCTTTGGGCCCGCAGCAAGTTAAAAAAAAATCACTTCCACCAAGTAACCTTTTTTCCTTAACCGAGGTCTTTCAAGAGCTAAGCCTTAAGAGAGAACCGATCCACCTGCAGCATGAGAAATGGACCCTATAACAACAGATTGTGTTTCGCCAGAAGACGCCACAAAACACCCTCAAACAAGCACACCAAGTCCGCATACTATGGCCTATGAGGCCAGTCCAGCACTACTAGAATCACTTGGCCCTGGTGATATTCTATCTTCTGCAGTAAGCAACCAATGAGAGCCCACTGAGGAAAAACAAAGCAGACTGTCCACTGGCCACATTTGGGCCAGTGCATCCAGTCCCTTGGACATCCTCTCGTGCCAACAGCTGAAGAAGCGACCCACTTTGGCACTGGATGTAGTGGCCATCAGAGCCAAGCGAGGTAGACCCAAACTAACTATGTCCTGAAACACCAAGTCCTCCAGAGACAACTACCCCAGATCCAACTAGTGCCTGCTGAGGAAGTCAGCCTGCACATTTTCTTTCCTGCCATGTGTACCGCAAAAATTGCTAGATTTGATTCTGCTCAACAAAGAAGGAGAGCCACTTCCTCTGCCAGACTTGCACTCCCTGTGCCTCCCTGACAATTGTTGTAAGCTACCGTGGTGTTGTCTGAGAACACTCTTACTGCTTTGCCCTGCAGTAGATGACAAAAGACCTGTAAAGTCAGAAACACCACCCACATCTTAAGACGGTTTATAGATCATGAGGTCTGTTTCAGCGACCATTGCTCTTGCGCCACTTCCCACAGACAATATACTCCCCATTTGGGCAGGCTGACATCTGTGGTCACTACTATGCATTTGGGTGCTTCCAATGGCATCTATGATGCCAATTTCTCCAGCCTCAACCACCACTGCAAGCTCCTGCGAGTCTCCTGCAGATAGGGTAACTGCCTCAATAGTGTGTGCTTTTGTGAAGTCCACAGAGAAAGCAGAGTCCTCGGCAAAGGGTGCATGTCTGCCCTCACCCTGGAACCAGATCCAAGTGGCTGCCATGGTCCCCAGAAGCTGAAGGTAATGCCTCGCTGACTGTGCTTTCATTCATAGGAACTACCAAACCAGACTCTGAATCTTTGCGACACTGTTACGAAGCAAAGACACCATTCCCTTTCTCGGTGTCTTAAAGTGCCCTCAGATACACCAATCCCATTTAAAGTGCATCTCAGCCTCAGTAACTCCCTATGGCGTTTCTTCTAACTTTCAGATGACTCAGGGGAACCTTGCCTAGAGACATCCAGGAGCCATCACCCCTGCTTGTGAGGCTCTTCAGCACTACAATTAGGCTTATAACAGTCGTCATGGGTTCTGGGTCTCCTCCAAGGTGGCATACTGGGCTTCATCAGCACCTGAAGGACTTATATAGAGAACCCCTGGCTGGGAAGACGAGAAACATTTACCAAAGTTGCATTTAAGATGGACTCAGTCTGGAAAACGTACTGGACGGGGTTGTGTGTGGGGGGTGGGGAGGAACATGTTGCAAGTGTAGAGTATGTTGGGTACATCAGTGAAACATGCTCTTATTTATTTATTTGGCATACATTTATACACCGCTCCTTCCAGAGATCAGAAGCGGTTCATCGTTGTACAAGATCGGGGAGAGGGGACAAGACAAGGGAGGGATAATCAAAGAAAAGATTACAGTTATACAATTAATTGGTACATAAATTACTGCTTGAACACCAGTATAAGTTACAACTTGTTGTACAGGACATGGTAGAGTGGACAATACACGGGGTAGCTTGACAACGGCATGATTATAGATATACATATCTACACTTATCTTAAAGGATTTTGATCACTATTGTCTAGACAGCAGAACATGAAAAATGTACAAGGGTGTTAAGATGCTTACAAGGCACTGAATCCCTAATGCAGCCCTGGAGTGGATCCTAGGCTGTAATCTTTATTAATGGGAAGGCATCTAGAGCAAATATGAACAGCAGCAAAGTTTTCTAGGGTAAAGAATACCATTTCAGTGTTAGTCCACTTGGCAAAAATAAAAAGACCAATCAAGATGTAGGCTTTTTTTTTTAAATTAAATACTTGTGCAACATTCAAGAATTTATTATCAGGTCAAAGCAAAAAGGCACACAAATTCCATGGCTACAGTTAACAACTGGGTAAAGCATGGCTCAGAGAATTCTTTCCAACTCCTGTGTGTATTCTCTTGAGTGGTGTGTGTGCTGGGCATGTATTGCATCTGTGGTTGGGTAGCCGAGAGGCATTTATGTAGGACGTACTTTTGGGAATTGGTGACAATTGTAGTGAAGTAGTTTGGGGGAGGGGGGGGTACTTTTCAGAATGGTGGGGCAGTTATGTAGGGAGTTATCAGTAGAATCATGAAAAAAGCCAGATAACTGTCAATCCTAACCACCCGACTGCTGAGCACAGCACCCCCCCTAAAAACATTGGACCTTTTATATGCTCCTAACTTGCCAATGACTTCATCTATATCTATTCCTGCCTTACATATAGCCACCAATAAGAAAGCAGTACAAATTGGTCAATAACTTTCACAGAAGAAACAACAGCAAGAAAAATGAAACGTGTCAATGTGAAATGAAGTACATCATAGCTAGGGGAATTATTTTGAATCCCCGTGTCATCATGTGTTGCATCTGTGGCGAGACATTTCTGGTGGATATCTTTTGAGAGTGGAGTAGACTGCAGAGTGGTGGGGCAGTTACGACGAGATAGTTTGATGTGCATAACAACTGTGATGTGGTATTTTGTGAGAGGGGGCAGTTTGTGGGGTGGTGAAGTAAATGCAGGAGGCAGTTGGCAATGTGTAGGACAGTGGTGGGTTTCCTGAGGTGGGAGCAGTTTGTGGGATGATGGGGGGAATTGCAGAGGGTAGGAGTTGAGGATGGGGCAGTTTGTGGGGGCATTATTTGGTAGTGGCTTAGTAGGCTACTGCAGGAGAGTATTCATTTGAAGTGGGGCAGTTTGTGGGGCGATGAGGAAAATGCAAGGGTAACTGGCAAGATGGTGGTAGAGTTGTGGGGGTATTTTTGGAGGTGAGATAGTTTTCAGGGTTGTGGGACAGTGTGGGGGTATTTTTTTTTAGGGGTGGGGTGGCATACCATTTGCTTTGGAGTTTTTTTTTTTTATAGATAGGAGCACTGTGCAGATTGGTGGGGCAGTTGTGAGGGGTAGAGTTTGAGGGGGCAACTTAAGGAAGTCTTCTAGAATGGGGACAGTTTGTTGAGTGGCGAGGCAATTAAGAGGGAAAGGATCTGAGGATGGGCAGTTTGTGGAATGGTGGGACAGCTGTAAGGGGGTATTCTTTTGGGGATGGAGCATCTGTGGGAGGTTGTTTATTGGTGTGGAGGCAGTTTGTGTTGTGGTGGGACAGTTGCAAAGATGTTTTTGGGAATGGATCAATTTTTTTAGGGTGGTCAAGCAATTTGTGTAAGGAGTTTTTTTTGGTGGGGACATTTGGCAGGTTGACAGAGCAATTGTGAGGGAGTATTGTTGGGGGTTGGGACAGTGTGTGGGGTGGGGCAGTTGTGAAAAGGAGCAGTTTCAGGGTTTGGGAGATTAGAGAACAGGGAGAGAGAGTTTAAAAGGGCAACTCTGTTATGTTTCACTGTATGCAAAGGGGCAGAGGAAAGAGGCTGTGTGACAGAAGAATAGTTTCACTAGCCTTAGAAGTACTTCACTACACAAGGGCTATATCTGCAGTGGCCTAATGGCGGCGCGACCACAGTGCGTGGTGTGTGGCACCCGGAGGGGCACAGTGGCCAATTCCGGGATTTGCCGCGGATGCGCAGCTCTCTTCTTCCGTAGAACAGCAGATGGATGCCAAGGATGTCCTGGAGACGCAAGGGGCGTCGGGGAGGCAGGTTTCTCAGGCGGAGCAATTTCCCGGGCTAGGTTTCACGTTGGGGGAGGCTGCTGGGCCCCCTGGGAATCTGTCAGCCTCGGGGACCTCGGATCTTGGGGAGTTTTGCCCTGACTTCATCTTGCTGATGCATCAGGCCTTTTGCTTGCGACGGCAGGGCAAGGTAACAGCTCTGTGGCCGTTGCCGTCCCTCCCTCAGCCTATGGATGTCGCTGAGGAGGGGGGGGGGGGCGGGATCGTCGGCACCTAAGATAGCGCGCACGCGGGCCCTGTCGTCCGCAAAGCAGGACTGGGTGGACGTTGAGGTGCCCGAGTGGAAGCGTGACGAAGAGACGGAGGATTTGGAGGAAGGCGAGATCCCGGAGCCAGAGGATCAAGCTAAGATCATCTGGGTCTTCCGCAGAGAGGAGCTGTCAGCTCTGATTACTGAATCTCTCCAAATGTTAAATTTAGCGACTCGGTCGGTTGTTGAAGAGGAGGTCGAGGATCCGGTTATTCAGGCCGTCAGGCAAACGCAGGTAGTGTTTCCGGTGCACAAAGTGGTCGACAAAATGATCCAAGACGAATGGGATCAACCGGAAGCAGGGCTTAGAGGAATGCGTACTATGAATAGGCTTTATCCTCTGGCCGACAAGGATAAAGAGAGGTTTAGGTCGCTGCATGTGGATGCGGCGGTAGCGGCGGTTACCAAAAAGACCACTATTCCAGTGGAAGGTCTGGTAGCATTGAAGGATACGCAGGATCAGAAGGTCAAGAGTTTGCTGAAGCAGGTGTTTGAGGTGGACGATTTGTCCTTGCAGGCTTCCATCTGTGGCGCTTGGGTGGCAAGGGCCTGTTTGCGCTGGTTTCAGCGGCTGCGCCTCTCGTCTCGCCTGGACCAGGAGGAGCTCAAGGAGCTGGGTCGTCTCGAGTCCAGATCGGCGTATTTAGCGGACGTCCATTATGATTTGATCAGGGCCCTCGCGAATAGTACGGCGTCCGTCGTGGCGGCCCGCAGGTCGGTGTGGTTATGAAATTGGGTTGCGGATGCTTCGTCTAAATCCCGTCTGGGGAAGTTGCCCTTTAAAGGGCAATTGCTTTTTGGAGAAGAGTTGGATAAGTTGGTGAAGGATCTCGGAGAGTCCAAGGGTGGCAGACTCCCAGAGGATAAGCCGAAGCAGGGAAGGTCCGGACTGGGCTTGCGGGAGCAGTCTCGGGATTTCCGCAGATTTCGAGCGTCGCGTGCCGGAGGCTTCCAGAGAGGGCGTGCTTTCTTGAGGGGCCAGAGCTTTTGGGGCTTCTGGGGAGCAAATAGAGTGTTTTCTGCGAGCTCTGCTCCTGCGGCACGAAAACCACAATGAAGGGACGCGGATCCCGGTAGGCAAAGCTCCAATCGGCGGGAGGCTTCAGGAGTTTCTGCCTGCTTGAAGCCGAATCACGTCCGACCAGTGGGTTTTGGAGATAGTTCGTCACGGCTACGCACTAGAGCGGGCGCGGCCTGTGAGAGATTCGTTCGTCATGTCCTCTTGCAGAGGGCCACAGAAGATCTTGTCGATTTGCGCGACCCTACGATGGCTCTTACAGTTGGGAGTGGTTGTAGAGGTGCCGGAGGTTGAGCGCGGTATGGGTCGGTACTCCATTTATTTCGTGGTGCCAAAGAAAGGAGGTACGGTGCGGCCCATTTTGGATATCAAGGGCGTAAATCGTTGTTTGCGGGTCCCACATTTCAGGATGGAAACGTTGCCGTCAGTCATTGTGGCCGTATGTCAAGGGGAGTACTTGACATCGCTCGATCTCACGGAAGCGTATTTGCATATTCCCATTCGGAACACGCATCAAAGGTTCCTGAGGTTCGCCTTGCCTTGGGGTCACTATCAGTTTCAAGCTTTGCCCTTCGGTTTGGCAACGGCGCCGCAAACTTTCACCAAGGTCATGGTGGTGGTGGCGGCGGCGGCGTTGCGCAAAGAAGGAATCCTGGTACATCCGTATCTGGATTGGTTAATTCGAGCGAAGTCCGAGGCAGAGAGGGTGCAAGTGACCGGCAGGGTAGTGCGCTTTCTCCAGAGTCTGGGTTGGGTGGTCAACCCAGCCAAAAGCAGGTTGGAACCTTCTCAGAATCTGGAGTACCTGGGGGTTCGGTTCGACACGCAGAGCGGCAAGGTGTTCTTGCCGGAGCATCGGGCCCAGGGCCTCAGGCGGTTAGTGCGTTCGTTCAGGGCTACACCGGCTCCCTCGGCTTGGACTTACCTGCGTGTGCTGGGGACCATGGCGGTGACCTTGGAGGTGGTACCTTGGGCCAAGGTTCATATGCGGCCATTGCAGAGGTCCCTTCTTTGCCAGTGGTCTCACCAGAAGGATTCGTTGGGCAGACGGCTGCCGTGCCCCTTCAAGGTCCAACAATCGCTGCGGTGGTGGCTGATTCCCGCCTCTTTGGCAGCGGGAATGCCACTGGAACAGCCGGAGTGGCTTCCCTTATTGACAGACACCAGTCTCGGTGGCTGGGGAGCCCACTGTGAGAGCCAGTTCACGCAGGGGTCTTGGTCCCCCCTGGAGGGCTCTTGGTCGATCAATCGGCTGGAGCTCCGTGCGATTTTCAAGGCCCTACAAGCGTTCGAGCCGGTGGTGACGAGCCGAGCGGTCTGGGTGTTATCCGACAATTCGGCAGCAGTCGCATACGTCAATCGGCAAGGCGGCATGGGAAGTGCGGCCATGGAGGAGGAAGCGGACTTGTTTGCCTGGGTAGAGAGTCGTCTATCGGCGATTTCGGCGGCGCACATCGATGGAAAGGACAACGTGATGGCCGATTTCCTCAGCAGAGTCCGGGTGGATGCCGGGGAGTGGGAGCTGCATCCGGACATCTTTGCACAAATGGTTTGCCGTTGGGGAAGTCCCATAATGGATCTAATGGCGACCTTTCGGTCGGCAAAGGTCAGCCGGTTCTTCAGCAGAAGGTGCGAAAGGATGTCGGAGGGCATAGACGCGCTGTTGCATCAGTGGCCGTCCTCAGGTCTTCTGTATGTCTTTCCTCCATGGGTTCTTATCGGTTGGGTGATTCAGCAGATCGAAGCACACATGGGGAGGGTGCTGCTCATGGCACCCGATTGGCCGAGACGGCCTTGGTACGCGGACCTCGTGCGGCTTCTAGATGGGGAGGCCTGGAGGTTGCCAGCCAGGGCGGATCTGTTGTTGCAGGATCCTCTTTTCATGCCTCAGGTGGATCGATTCTCGCTTATGGTATGGCCATTGAAAGGGCTAGGCTGAAGAAGAGAGGCTATTCGCCGTCGGTCGTGGCTACGTTGCTCAGAGCTCAGAAACAGTCCACTTCTCTGGCCTATGTTAGAATCTGGCGTATTTTTGAGGATTGGTGTTCGCGGCGACAGATTTGAGCGTCTACGGTGTCCATCCCTTCGGTTTTGAGTTTTCTGCAGGATGGGTTTGATAAAGGTCTTGCTGCCAGTTCCTTGCAAGTGCAATTGGCAGTGCTTTCTTGTTATCGCGGTAAGATTCAGGGGGTGGCGCTCGCCACACATGCTGATGTGTTGCGGTTTCTCAAAACAGTTACTAGGTTGCGACCCTCGCGAAGAGTGATGGTTCCGCTTAGGATCTTAATTTGGTTCTGTCGGTGTTGTCCAAGGCTCCCTTTGAGCCTCTACACCAGGCTTCGGTGAAAGACTTGATGTTGAAGATTGTGTTTCTGGTGGCAATCTGTTCGGCCCGGCAAATCTCGGAGTTGCAGGCCCTGTCGTGCAGAGAGCCGTTCTTTCCTTTTATAGGGAAATGGTGGTTCTGCGACCGGTTCCTTCCTTTCTGCCTAAAGTGATTTTGCCCTTTCATGTGAATCAGACAGTGACATTACCTGTGTTGGGGTCGCTTACTGGGGGGGAACCGGATCGTGCCTTGCGCCGGTTGGATGTGAAGAGGGTATAGAGTAGTTACTCACCTGTAACAGGTGTTCTCCAGGAGCAGCAGGAATCAGTCCTCACATATGGGTGACGTCGGCGCCGACGGAGCCCCCGTGCGGAGCATTTCCCCAGCTTTCAAAGAAAGCCTTTGGGAATTGCAGCACGCATGTGCGGTTCCCTTCCCGCCCAAGGGTGCCATCTTGCTCAGTCTGATGACATAGCTAAAAGACAGCAAAAATAGCAAAAAATAAATCATATGACTGCAACTCCAAGGGGAGGAGGGAGGGTTGTGAGGACTGATTCCTACTGCTCCTGGAGAACACCTGTTACAGGTGAGTAACTACTCTTTCTCCAGGACCAAGCAGGAAGTCAGTCCTCACATATGGGACTCCCCAGCTTAAGGCTACCGGAGACCCCAAGCCGAAAAAATGAGCTTCTCACTTAGATTCTACTTTCGCCCTTCACCCTCGTCAATCCGGATTTCGTGTAGGCCACAGCACTGAAACCATCCTTGCAGCCCTCCTTTCTGAACTGCACTGTGCTCACGACCGTGGTGATTTCTCTCTGGTGGTGTCTTTGGATCTTTCTTCCGCTTTTGATATGGTTGATCACCGCACTCTCCTGGCTCGTCTGTCTGACTTTGGTATTGGTGGGACCGTTTTGCAATAGTTCCATTCTTTTTTGTCTGCACGCACCTTTTCTGTACACTCCTCCCACTCCGCCTCCGCCTCCACTCCATCCCTATCAATCTGCGGCGTCCCTCAGGGTTCTATTCTCGCCCCCCTACTTTTCAACGCTTTTCTCGCCCCATTAGCCTTACTAATTCAACAATCTGGCATTTCCTTTTACATTTACGCTGATGACATCCTGCTGGTTCATCATACCTCTTCTTCCGTCCCTGACCTTGCCCCTCTCAACCACTGTCTTTCCGCTGTTTCATCATGGTTTGGTTCTAACTTTCTACACGCAAACCCTGCCAAGTCCTCCGCGATTTGGTTTTCTTTCGGACTCTCCTCTCCAAGCTTGTCACCTGTTATGTCTTCCCGTCCCATTCCTCTGGTCTCGACCCTGCGGTATTTGGGCGTTACCTTGGATTTGTCCCTCTCTTTTCACCAACACATCTCTGCTGTCATCCGTACTTCCTTTTTCCATCTACGCAGGATTCGGGCTGTCCAATCATCACTTCCCCCTTCCTCAGTTGTCACCCTCGTTCTGTCCCTAGTTATGACCCGGTTAGACTACTGTAATGTCATCTATGCAGGTCTTCCCTCCTCCCAGCTTTGCCGCCTTCAAGTAGTACAGAACGCCGCCGCCCGCCTCGTCACCGGTTCCCCGGCCCGCTCCCATGTGTCTCCCTGTCTCCTTGCATTGCACTGGCTCCCAGTCAAATTCCGTTTCATCTTCAAAGTTCTTATCCTCACACACAAGGCTCTCCATTCCAGCACCCCCCCCCCCCCAATACCTATCGGATGTTATCCGTCTCCAGCCCTTCCCCACGTCTTCTCCGATCCGCCTTCGGTAACTGCCTCTTTCTCCCTTCCCCCTCTCAGGCCCACTTAGAACTGACCCGCCACTCCGCCTTCTTTTTCTTGGGCCCTGCTCTTTGGAACTCACTCCCTTTATTTCTTCGTTTGGAGCTTTCCTACCCCCGCTTTAAGAACCTTCTCAAGACGCATCTCTTCTGCCAAGCCTTCGACCTTCCCCTCCCTGATGACGGTGCCCTGTCCCCTGGCCGTGCCCCCCACCCCCCATGATCATCCTTTTGATAGTCCGCTCCCCTTCCCTTTCCTTTCTCCCCGCCCGCCTTTCTGTCCCTCTTGCCCCTACTGGGCTCTTCTCTCTCTCTGTCTTTAATCTATCCCCTCTTTTCCTATCAGTTTTTGGCGTTCTTTTCTGACTTTGTTTCCAGTAGCCTGTTGTTGTATTGTACACCGCCCTGATGCTTTGGCCTGGGCGGTCCATCAAATTCTGTAAATAAAGATAAAGATAAAGCTCCTTCTAGAGCGTCAGAACGTAAGGAAGGAATCTTCTCTGAGAATGCCCCCGACTGGTAGCCCAACAGCAGGGCCGGAGGGAAGGAGTTGCCTAAACCCCAAAGAGATTATGGAGTACTGCCTGTCTGAAAGCACTGTCCCTGCGGGACTCCCTCTCAAGGCAGTAATGGGCCGCAAAAGTCTGGCTTGAAGACCAAGTAGCGGCCCGGCAGATGTCTGCCAACGGAACAGAGCGGAGATGAGCCACTGACGCAGCCTTCGCCCTGACACGATGAGCCGTGACTCGACCCTCCAACGAGAGGCCGGCTGCCCCATAAGCCCAGGCGATACAGTCAGCGACCCATATGGACAAAGTACGCTTGGAGACAGGTAATCCCAACTTATTGGGGTCAAAAGAAACGAAGAGCTGAACAGCCCTCCGATGCTCCCGCGTACGGTCAAGGTAAAAGGACTACGCCCTCCTACAGTCTAGGGTATGCAGAACCGTCTCAGCCCGGTTGGCATGCGGCCTGGGAAAGAAGGTCGGAAGAACCACCTCCTGATTGAGGTGGAAAGAGGAGACAACCTTAGGGAGAAATTTGGGGTGAGTCCGTAAGACTACCCTATTCCTGTAGAACCTAGTGTAAGGGGGATCAGACACCAGCGCCTGAAGTTCACTTACTCGCCTAGCAGAGGTAAGAGCTACCAGGAACAAAGTTTTCCAGGACAGAAAAACGGAGAGGACAGGTAGCCATAGGTTCAAATGGCGGACAAGTAATCCGCTGTAAGACCACATTTAAATCCCACTCAGGGGCCGGTGGACGTAAAGGAGGCTTAAGCAGGAGGAGGCCTCTGAGGAAACGAGCCACTAAAGGGTGGTTGGAAAGAGGCCGCCCGTCCACCGACGAGTGGTGCGCTGAGAGAGCACTAAGGTGAACTCTGACAGAATTGGACTTAAGGCCTAGATTGGAGAGGTGAAGCAAATATTGCAAAACTACCGCTACCAAACACGAGAAGGGATTCTCATTGTGCTGAGCACACCATGTGGAAAATCTACGCCACTTAAGAGCGTAGGATTTCCGGGTGGATTGCCTTCTAGAGGCTAAGACTACGTTCTCCACCTCTCTAGGCAGTAGTAGGGGAGCCAGAACTACCCTTTCAGCAGCCAGGCCATCAGATGAAGGGACTGGAGGTTGGGGTGTAAGAGAGATCCCTGTTCTTGAGACAGGAGATCGTGTTGAATCCCCAGAGGAATAGGAGTGTCCACCGCCAGTTGCAGCAGAAGCGGGAACCACGGTTGCCTCGGCCACCTGGGGGCTATCAGAATCATCGAGGCCTCGTCCCTGAGGACTTTGAATAGTGTTCTGGATACTAGTGGCGTGGGAGGAAACGCATACAGTAGACCTTTGGACCACGGGATCAGAAACGCATCCGCTGCCACTCGGAGAGGATGCAGTTGTCTGGAACAGAATCTCGGGAGTTGCTGGTTCAGAGGACTGGCGAAAAGATCCATGGTGGGGAGGCCCCATCTGAGAAAGATCTGCTGAACTGCCAATGGATTCAACCGCCACTCGTGTGGTTGCAGGATTCTGCTCAGCCTGTCCGCCAGGTAATTCTCTTGACCTGGGAGGTAGACGGCCTTGAGCAGGATTCCGTGATTGATGGCCTAGGAGCATAGCCGTTGTGCTTCCTGACAGAGAAGGAAGGAGCCTGTGCCTCCCTGTTTGTTCACGTAAAACATGGCAACTTGATTGTCCGTCTGTACCAGTACAGACTGGTGAGACGTGAAATGGGAGAAGGCCCTCAGAGCTAGGCGTATCACACGTAGCTCCAGGAAGTTGATCTGCTGAGCAGCCTCCCAAGGGGTCCAGAGACCCTGAGTACATGCCCCTTGGCAATGCGCTTCCCAACCTTGAAGAGAAGCATCTGTCATCAGCACCTGAGAATGCGGAGGGGATTGAAAGACCACTCCGAGTACCAGATTCGGAAGATGAAGCCACCATTGCAGAGAGGAGACAAGCAGGGCGGATATTCTTACCGAGTCTGCAAGGCTCCCGGTGGCCTGATGCCACTGAGTTCGAAGGCTCCACTGAGCAGGCCGCATATGCAGGCGGGCATTGGGGGTTACATGAACCGTGGAAGCCATATGGCCGAGAAGCTGCAGGAATTGCCTGGCTAGATCCATCAATCTGTGGGCTCTGTCCACGGGCAGAAAAGCCTTCGCCTGAAGAGTGTCCAGTCTTGCTCCTATGAATTCCAAGTTCTGGGACGGAAGCAAAGTGGACTTTGCGAAGTTTATGACAAACCCCAAGTGCTGAAGCAGAGCCACAGTGCGAAGGGTGGCTTGACTGGCCTCCTGGGCAGACTGGCCTCTTATGAACCAGTCGTCCAGGTATGGGAACACAAAAAGACCTTGAAGCCTCAGGTAGGCCGCCACCACTGCCAGGCACTTGGTGAACACCCTGGGGGCGGAGGTTAGGCCAAAGGGTAGTACCCTGTACTGGTAGTGGTTTCCTCCCACAACAAATCTGAGATATTGTCTGTGGTCTGGATGAATAAGGATGTGAGTATAAGCATCCTTTAGATCCAAGGAGCATAGACAATCTCCCTGCTGGAGGTAGGGCAGCAGGATTCCAAGGGTAAGCATCTTGAACTTTTCCTTCTCCAGGAACTTGTTGAGGTTGCGCAAGTGTAGGATGGGTCTGAGGCCTCCTGTTCTTTTTGGTACCAGAAAGTACCTGGAATAAAAGCCGTGACCTCTCAGGTGGCGGGGCACCGGTTCCACAGCCTGTTCCTTCAGCAGACTTGCTAACTCCTGAAGGAGTAGGTCCCTGTGCAGAGGGAGTCTTGGAGGCTCCCCTGGAAAATAGGAGGGAGGTACCTGGTGAAAATGGAGAAGATAGCCCTTTTGGACTATATGGAGCACCCAGGTATCTGATGTGATGGCTGACCATCTGTGGGCAAAGTGGGCCAGCCGGCCTCCTGTGCTGATATGAGCCAGCTGAGGAGAAGAGGCTATGCTTGCTGAGTCAAAAAACCCCACCCTGCTGAGCAGGGGCCGGTGTTGGTGGCTTGGGGGCCTTCTGCCTACGGGGCCCATGACCCTGCCCCTTGGCCTGCTGACCCTGTTGGGGAGCTACAGAGGCCTGATAATGAGGGTATTGTTTATAGGCAGATGACTTCCTCGGGTAAAAGATCTTTTTTCCGAGCCCTTCTTTTTCTGAGAAGGGGCAGAGGTTTTCCTGGACAGCCTATTCCTGGTGAGAGTCTCTGTCTTGAGTTCAGCAGCCTTTTCAGCCATGGGTTTCCCGAAAAGGTTTTCACCTCGGCAGGGGACATCGACAAACTTGTCCTGTACCCATGGCTCGAGGTCGGATGACTGTAGCCAAGCCTGTCGGCGGGCACCGATGCCAGCCCCGGCTACTCGGGCCGAAGCCTCGAAGCCATCGTAGGCTGCCCGAGAGATAAACTTCGAGCACTCTCGAGTACCCGTGGACAAGGCCAGGAACCTCTGCAAAGGTTCCTCGGAGAGACCAGCAGAGAACCCAGCAATCTCCTTTGCCAGGTTTCGGAGGTACATGCTCATGTAGAGCTGGTATGTCTGGACACGGCAAGCAAGCATAGAGCCCTGGAAGCACTTCTTACCGAGGGCATCCAGGTTCCGGGCCTCCCAGCCGGGAGGCACCGAGGAGTGCATCTTCTGACTTTTCAGTCGATGCATGGCCGATTCCACAACCATGGAGTGGTGCGGTAATTGTGCCTTTTGGAACCCGGGGCTCTTGCGGACTCGATAGATGGAATCAACCCGCTTGCTTAACACTGGCGTTGAGGCCGGGGTCTCCCACATGCGGAAGAGCAGCCGCTCCAGCATCGTAGGAACCAGAACAGTAAAGGCCTCCTTTGGGGGAGAGTCATACTGGAGGGCCTCGAGCTCTTCGGCTCGAGGCTCCTCCTTGGGATCCGCGGGGAATGCCAAGGCCTTGGCCATATCCCGCACGAAGTCCGAGAACCGGGTATCCTCCGGTGGGGATCGTCTCCGAGGTTTGGACTCCGGTGAGTCCGATGGGACACACCGAGTCCGATAGGTGTCAGGTGACTCTTCGTCCTCCGTCTCCCAGCCCGACTCCTCGGAGGAGGAATCGAGCGGCTCCGGTTGGGCGGGCACCAATGCCCTCCGCCCCGACGACGAGGGTACCGGCATCGACGACCTCGGTCCCGAACGGGAGGTCGAGGGAGACCGTGGCCAAGGATCGACTCGAGCCCGCATGGACTCGAGGATCGGCTCGGCCTCCGGGGTCGACTTGGACGTCGAGGTCCCGGTGGTCGGGGCAGATGCACCGGTGAGACTGGCAATCAATGCCCACTGCTGTTCCATGAAGGCAGCGACTCTGCTCTCCAAGGCCGTCAACCTGAGTCTGAGCTCAGGAGACCCAGCAGCCCCCGACCCGGGCCCCGACGGCATCGAGTCCGACGTCGGCTCTCCTGGAGGAGTCCACAAGGACTACAGTACTCACGTGCCCAGGAGACTCCATCTCGAGACGAGGTCGTTTGGCAGGCCTCTCCGACTCCGAAGACCGGGACAGCTATCGGGGCTATGCGACCTGGCCCTCGAGGAACCAGGAGCGTCCACAGACGCCGCCGTTGCAGGTTTTTTCTTCCTGCGCTGCTCCCGCGAAGGAGACCCCCGCTCAGAGGAACCTCAACGCTGCTCGGGGCCGGAGTCCCAAGACGTCAAGGCCTCTGACGAGGTTCGGGCCTGTCCGGACATGGAGTCAGAGAAGATTCTATCCTTTTGGTGCTGCCGATTCCTCAACGCCTTCGAGGACATTTTGCCACACGGACCACAGATCATCGGGTCATGATCGGGTCTGAGGCAGCGGAGGCAGCAGTCATGTGTGTCGGTAAGAGACATAAGTTTCTTACAGCGATCACACTTTTTAAACCCACTGGCAGCCATCGGGGGAAAAAGGGCCCTTGCGAGGTCAAAAGACAGGGCTGCCAGTGAAAAGAGAAAAATGGCGCGAACGCTAGTCTCGAAGGATAAAAACCGAAAAATAAAGTGTGGGCTCGATACCGTTGTTATCGGGTCCAGGCGGGAAAAGGATCCGGCGTTGAACCGAAGAAGAAGAACAAAAAACAGGGAAATCAACTTTTTCCTCGGCGAAAAACGAACTACGTTCGTCGGGCTCCGCGGAAAAAAAGAAGACTGAGCAAGATGGCACCCTTAGGCGGGAAGGGGACTGCGCATGCGTGCTGCAATTCCCAAAGGCTTTATTTGAAAGCTGGGGAAATGCTCCGCACGGGGGCTCCGTCGGCGCAGTCACCCATATGTGAGGACTGACTTCCTGCTTGGTCCTGGAGAATGAAACAATATCTGAAGGTGACAGAGCTCTTTCGTAAGTCGGATCGGTTGTTCATTCTGTTCGGAGGAGGACGCAAAGGAGAAGCGGAGGCTAAAGCTTCCATTGCCAGATGGATTCGGGAGGCAATTGCTTCTGCCTATCTCCTTTTAGGGCGCTCGGTCCCCGTGGGGTTGCGCGCTCATTCTACTAGAGCGCAGGCATCCTCCTGGGCGGAGCACGGTTTGGTTCCGCCTGGAGACATTTGTAGGGCAGCGACTTGGTCGTCGTTGCATACTTTCAGTAAGCATTACCGTCTTGACGTGGCGGCAGTGAATGATGCCAGTTTCGGGTCAGCGGTTTTACATGCTGGCTTGAAGGGTCCCTCCCACTGATTACTGCTCTGGTACATCCCAGAGATAGAGGACTGAACTGGAGGAACGATAAGGAAATGATAATTACACTTACCTGGTAATTGTAGTTCCTTGAGTGACAACAGTTCAGTCCTCATTCCCACCCGGGTGTATTGGAGAGTAAAGATTTGGTGGCGCAGGGACAGAACTTTCGGATAGGACATTGGTTTTCTTTGCGCTAGCTCCTTGCCTGGTTTTTAGTGGTTGGCAGGGAAGAGTGTAAGAAAGGTTTTCCTACTTGAAGAAATGGTTCTCTAGTTATGATTGTTCTTTAGCTACTTATTTGTTGCTCCTTTGAGTCTGCTTTGTTAAATAGTTCACACTGGAGCTGATGGGCGTGTCCGGCAGGCTATATCCAGTGATGTCATGATTCTGACATGCCAGTCTCCAAGCTGCAGGAGGAGGTTGACAACCCAGAGGTAGAGGACTGAACTGTCGTCACTCAAGGAACTACAATTACCAGGTAAGTGTAATTATCATCAATTCCATAAGCTTCTATGCTACAGAAGCTGCAATTCTTTCCCCCATAGAAATGCATTGGGCTTTGGGTGGGGGGAGGGAGAAGAGGGGGGTTATTTCACTGGAAACCATCACCTGATTTTACCCATTTTTGAACTCTATGGTGACATTTTACTTACCAGATAATGTCCTGTCCTTGAGTCCTGCTAGGCCAGTCCAGTCAAGTGGATTGTGTTCCCCTACCAGCAGAGGTGGAGACAGAAAAATCCAGAGATTTCTGATGACCTCACCCTGTACTATATCTAGAGTAGCTAGAAAGCATACGACCTCAGTATCTGTATCAAAGCCATGGATAAGACTCCCTGGCCGCACAAACCAATGAGGGTAACAAGGACTAACAGTCCAAAAAAACAGAACTACATACAGAACACCTTGCATGCAGCAAGTCACAGAAGACTGCACTGCCCGTCTTGTTCCAGAGATGTAGGAGAGCCAAGTGAATGGCTCTCGCCACCACCAATTGATGGGCCAAGCTGCCTCCTGCTTACTCCAGTGACACTGGGTAATCTGCCCTCAGCAATAAGCTCCCCAGCTGAACAGGCTGGCATTCATCGTCACCATAAGATCTTTCAGCAGATGAGTAGGCTACTCACACCACTTCAGACTGGCCACTACAAATGGGGGAAGAGGAAGCCTGGTGTCAAAGTCCTGTGAAGGAGACCATAAGGACAGCAGGGAACTTTGCAGTGGATGCAGGTACACTCATATCCAGGGGACCATCTTGATCGTTGTCACCATCAACCCTAGGGGTTGGAGGTAGTCCTAGGCTATACCATAGTTGATTTCATTCAGAACCAAAACACAGACGTAATGTACATAACAGAAACATGGCTCTCAGAAACTGACCAAATCTTGCTGAGTCAACTCGCACCACACACTCACACCGCCTTTAACTGTCCGCGAACACACAAGCGAGGAGGAGGAGTGATACTAGCCAAAACTCATTTTAAATTCAAAATGATCTCATCGACCAGTACAGAGGAAAGTAACACCATAAATAATTGCTAATAAATACATCACACTTTGCCTCACTCACAGAGCCCCCAACTTCAAAGCTGAAGAGCTCTCATCACTCCTGGAAGCAGTATGCACTTTCACTTCATCTCACAAACCCATGCTGACCACGGGAGACTTCAATCTCAATTCAACAAACCAAAAGGAGGCCAAGTCTTTCCTCAGAGCCATGGAGGCCATGAACCATTCACAATTAATACACAAGCTCAAACTCAGGCAAGGCTCCACCCCAGACTTTGTATTCACTCCATCAACACTAAAAACACAAACACATAACCCTCCCAACTATAATGCCAACCCCCTGGTCAGATCACTATATAATAATATTCCATATAACAGTCCTCACCCCGGATAATCACACCCAGGAGCAACATAAAGGAAGGAGATTCAGGACCTATAATAAAGAACAATTCTTGAAGGAAGTTTTACCCAAACTGGATCATGCCCACACAGACCTTGAAAGTACAATTGAGAATTGGAACCACTCCATCATTAAAGCTGCAATTGCACCCCAACATAGAGCGACTACAGTACATAAGAGACAACAAACCCCCTGGTACTCAAAAGAAATCAGAGAAGCCAAAAGGAACTTCAGAAAAATGGAGAGGAAATGGAGATGAACAAAGGACCAAGGTACATCACAAAAATACAGAACTATGCAAAATGAATACACCAAGAGAACTCTTTGAAATAGTCCGCACGCTAACAAGAGAACCCTCACAGGAAGGCTTAACTGACATACATCCACAACAAGTAGCAGACTACCTAATGATGAAGCAGAATAGCAATCAGCCAAAAACAAAGACATCAACTGAAGCGGAAAGCCAACTTCGACACAGCAGGACATGGAGAGAATTCACTATTCCAGCATTCAGACAAGTAGCTCACACAATAACAACCCCTGAATACAATAACCTCACCAAGCGATCCCTGTCTAGTTGCTTAGATAAAATCAACTAAGGAAATGCTCATTTCTTTTATACACAAACTCATACACACATCCCTCTCACAGGGACATATATACCTGCATCCCTTAAAATAGCATCAAGCCCATCCTAAAGAGCCCAAAAATTGACAAGGCAGCCAGTTTACAGCTTACCTTTCATGATGAAAATCATAGAAAAGACAGCACAATTACATCTACAAGATCATATCAACTCATATGCACCCCTGGATCCACATCAACATGGATTCAAACCACACCACTTTATGGAAACATTGCTAACAGCACTCTGATCACATTATCAGAGGAATAGACAATATAAAAAAAAGAGCATTATACTAATATTTCTCGATATATCAGCTGCTTTTGACTATGCCACACACCATACTTCTAAGACACCTACAGGAGAGTGGAACCATTTCAATGTGTTATTGTAGAGACCAATCATGCTTAACTGCCAAACAGTATGTCAGATGTGGGGGAGACACAGCCTCTCCATTCACATTAAAGCAAGGAGTCCAACAGGGATCAGCAATATCAACCCTGCTATTTAACCTATACATTAAGCCAATTTGTGAGGTCATACAGAAACAAACATTCACTACAAAATTTACGCCGATGACATATTGTACACATCCTTTGATGTCAAAACTCCTGATTACACAACTATAACTGAATGCCTCATCGAAGTCTCAGGATAGCTCAAGGCCCACAAACTCAACATAAACTATAGCAAAACGGAAGCACTAACAACAACAAGGAACAAAACCTTTACTCCCCCTTGCACAATAGCTCTAAATAACAGAAATAAAGCTGTCAAACGAAGTTAAATATCTAGGGATCATCTCAATCAGAACTTAAAACTTACAGGCTCAGATTAACAGAACGCATACCATAAACTGAAAACCATCCAGAAACTAAAACCTCTTCTAAGCCACAATGACTTCAGAACGGTCCTACAAGCCATAGTCACACCAGTGTTAGACTTTTGCAACTCACTATAAACCAAGGCCTGCCAGCTACCACCATTCATTCACTGCCGAAGGTCCAGAACCCAGCTGCCCACATTCTCACAGGAACAAACACACACAAGCACAACGCCAACATTTAGCTACACTGGCTCCCGATCAGGAGTCGCGCAAGGTTCAAGACAACAATTAATATATTCAAAGTACTGCAAAATGAATCAGCTGAGTCACTCCAAGATCTGATAAAAAATATCCTGAAAGCCGCCCAACAAGAATAAAAGTGCAACATTAGTTACTCCAACTGAATTCTCCAAAGCAAAGCAGAACACATCCAACAGGGCTTTATCACTGTATGCAATGAGCTTATGGAACTCCCTTCCGGAGGATAATCAGAAATACGAAGGATACCAAGGACTTCAGAAAAAAGCTGAAGACATTCCTGGTTATTGAATATTTTGGCAGTATCACATAGAATAACCTGTTCTTTTCATCCACTCCGGCACCAGACAATTAATAATAAATAATACTGCACAAACACTAAACGTGACCCCAATTTGTAAATAAGTTACAAAATGTACTCTTAAGATTACTTGTGAGACAGCCTGCATTATGTATTGTGGTGAGGAGAGCTCCCAGGAAGAGATGGAAGTGGAGGAAAACCCTGTTTTTCCCTTTAAAACAAGTGACAGTTCACTTGTGCACAATGCTTGCAAGAAAAAAGCTCAGCTCTCTGCTAAGGCCAGGCCACGCCCTAGTTCAGACAAGGAGCCAAGCTTGCTCAGTGATTGGTCACACCTGTACAAAAGGCAAGGGAGTGCCCGGCAGCAAACGGCTTTTAAAAGCACATTCAGAGAAGAGAAAGAGAGAGGCACATGGAAGAGATGGAACACAAGGGGAGACACACACACAGGAGATGCAGCAGGGAGAGCCAGAAGGAGAAACTCTGAAAGATCCTGGAAAGATAGAAAGGTTCCAAGGAAACTTTCAAGAGAGTAACTATCTGGGAAGGAGTGGAGAAAGACACCAGAAGGCTGAATTCCATAGCCTGAAAGATATCAGGAGGAAAGGAATCAGTAGTTGTCTGAGAGACCCGCCCCAAGGTAAAGCCAGCACTTGCAGAGCTAAACAGCTTGCAGAAAAACAGTTTGCTACAGCTAGTGTCCAGGAGCCTGACCTAATGTCTTCATCTGCTAAGAGGTGGGTGGATAGTTTTATGCATGGAGAAAACAGAAACCCAGATAAGAGCAGAGAAACTGAGCTTTTAACACTAGAAGCATTAAGAAAACTGTTTGCAGAGAGGAAGCTTTACCCTCCCAATACCAGTGTACTTTCTCAGGGTGATTTGCTGTGGAAACAGTTCCAAGAGTTTTTAGAAGACAGGAAGTCTGGGAAAGTTTATAAAACTGGTGAAAGAGAGAAGTACCCGGTATCCACAGAAGATATGCAGGTGGATTCTTGTATGCCAGAGTCCGACTCAGAAATATCACCAATGGATTGCTCTTTTTGTCTCAAGGAGAATTAGGCATTGTGAAACAGGGTTGAAAGACTGTGAAACATAGCTTCTAATTCTTATGACTGCAAATAGTTGAGAAAAGCCAAGAATGTGTTTAACCAAGTGTGTGTGCTTCTGAAGCCCAGGGGCTGTCATTAGTTGGGAAAAGAAAACAGCAGCTGTGAAACGTTTACCTTGTTATGCTGAATGACCACCAGGAGCTGTGCTCGGTACAGCTTTATTTGAATGAAAGCTGCTACTTAGTGGAAAAAGCCTTTTTGTTACATTTTTTCTCTGTTATCCTGATTTACTCTTGTGTTGGAGAAGCATCCTTTTTGCATTTGTGTTTTGAGCTTTAATGCCTTGGGAATCCTACAAAAAAATAAATTTCTTGCTGCCTTAAACCACCGGACTCACAACTACATTTGTCCTTATATAAGTAAGCCAACTACAAGTCCCAGAATCCCTGGGGACAAACAAGGGAAGCTTTATTTAAAAAGGACATTATAAGGCTGTTCTATGCTTGTAAGCCCTCGGGCCCAAGCTAGGGCATCGCAGTATACATTATAATATTGTAGATAGGGTGGGGTTGCACAAGTTATTGAGTTGATTGTAAAGCACCTTCTTACAATGTAAACAGTTGGAGTTCAATGTAAACCACCTTGATTTAAGAAAAAGGTGGTATGTAAATTCTGTTAAATAAATAAATATACATACAAATAAGTAGTAGTAGTCGTCTTGGGAAACTGCTGCCTCCGAAACGCCATCAGCTGAGAATGCAGCTTTGCTGCCCCATTCTCAGGCAGGAAAACCTTTCCTGAACTGATGAAGAACTGCACTCCAAGGCACTCTAATGACTGGGCAGGCTCCAGGAACCTCTCTTTGCAGTTTATCACCCAGCCCAGACCCTTCAGAAACAGCACCACTCAGGCTTACATATGAAGGGCTCCGCATGCAGCCTGTCCTGAATAAGTCTGTCGACCTGGCAGGGATGCACACCAATACATTTACATCGCAGGGTGATGACGGCCACTGCCATAGCCCTGGTGAATGTCCTCAGCAAAGTGGAGAGGCCAAAAGGTAGAACAGAAAACTGGAAGTGCGAGCTGAGAACAGAGAAGCACTGCTGTTCTTTCCGGATGAGAATGTGGAAGTATGCTTGGCCAAGTCCAGAAATGCACAAAACTCTCCTCGCTGGACCGCTCTGTGCGGAAGGGAAACTCTTGGGTGAACACTGATACCCTTGAGGTCCAGGATCGGGTAAAAGGACCCAACATCCTTTAGCACCAAAAGAAAATATCATATTGGTCCTTGCTCCTTTCGGCAGGTGGCACCAGAATTACAGCCTCGAGGTTGAGTCATCTTTTCAGAGTAGTCTGAATGGCAGCCCTCCTGACCGCAGATCCACATGGAGATATCAGGAAGGCAATCAGGATGGGGTCCTTGCATTCCAGCACATAGCCAAACTGAATGATGTCGGGTTCGCACTAGTCCAAGGTCATGCAGGCCCATCCAGTCCTTGCATCTGACAGGAGAATTCAGATTTGGAGGGAGGAGGGAGCCTCGCAGGTCCCAAAGGAGCCAGAGGAAATGAAGATGGCCACCCCAAGTGCTCCTTCTGAGAGTCCCTGAACCCCTGAGACTCCTGGTGGTGAGAGCGAGGAGAAAAGGCCATGCTTCAAATGCATTTTAGGTTTATCCTCTGGATGATGATGTGATTTGGATGCTCTCACCTCCTTGACCAAGTTCTCCAAGTCCTCATCAAATTCAAGTTTCCCCTCGAAAGGAAGTCCAGAAAAAACAAACAGACTTGGACGCCGTGTCTGCTGCCCAATGGCAAAGCCAAAACCAACGATGTACCACCATGGAAAAGGCAATATCCTTGGCTGCCAAGTGGACCAAATCATACATGATACCCACCAGGAAAGCTGCTGCTGATTCCAGAGCATCTCAGGATCGTCCCATGGGAGTGACTGCATCCAGTAGAGTAAAGCGCAAGCCGTAATCCCTCTGCAAACTACCGTCTGAAGAATAAAGGCGGCAGCCAAAAACTGACTTTTTAGAAAAGCCTTGACCTTGCAATCTACTTGGAGAAAGCCTTTAGGAGATGCCACCACACATGCATGGTCCTCTTCCTGCCCGAAGTTATCATCTTGCTCAGTCCTATGACATAGCTAAGACAGCAAAAAACAAATTGGTATAGTTAAGGTGAATCTACGGGGAGGAGGGAAGGTTGTGAGGACCGATTCCTGCTGTCCCTGGAGAACACCTGTTACAGGCGAGTAACTATGCTTTCTCCAGGAACAAGCAGGCAGTCAGTCCTCATACACGAGACTCCCTAGCTACAGGCTACCGACAACCTGTAAAAAAGACACGGTTAAGTTATGAGTAGCAGCCGGTGAGTCCGAAGGACTGACTCTGAGAGGATCCCAGTGTCCAGAGAGAACAATCACTCCGGTAGCCTGAACACAGAAGGGTTGGAGGGTCGGAGTTGCCTAAACCCCAAAAGGATTATAGAGTACGGCCTGGCTGAAGGCGCTGTCCTGTCAGAACTCCCTCTCCAGGAAGTAGTGAGTTGCAAAGGTGTGGACTGAAGACCAGGTGGTGGCCTGGCAGATATCCATCATCGGGAAAGACTTCAAATTTGCAACAGAGGTTGCCATATCCCCGACACTGTGAGCCATGACTTGGCGCTCCAGCGGGAACTCAGCCCTATTCGTAGGCAAGGGCGATGAAGTCTGCAACCCAGGTGGACAGGGTTCACTTGATCACCGCCTCCCCCAGTCGGCTGGGGTCATAAGAAACAAAAAGCTGCGAGGCTTTGCAGTGGCCCTGGATACGCTGTAGGTAGAAGGACAGAGCCCTCTTACAGTCCAGAGTATAAAGTATAACCTCCGCGTTGCTGGCATGAGGCCATAGGAAGAAGGTGGGGAGCACCACCACCCCCTGGTTGAGGTGGAAGGAGATGACCACCTTCGGCAGAAATTTGGGATGCATGCAAAGCATGACCCTTTTCTTATAGAACCTCATATATGGTGGCTCCACCATCAGAGCCTGGAGCTCACTGACCCTGCGAGCGGAGGTGAGCACACCAACAGGAAGGCGACCTTCCAGGAGAAGTACTGCAGATGGCTAGGGGCTCAAACGGCAGCTGGGTGAGCCATGTCAGCACTACTTTAAGGTCCCATTTTGCCGGGAGCGGGTGGATTGGAGGCTTGGAGAGCAGTAGGCCCCGCAGGAAGCGGATGACGAGGGGATGAACCGAGAGAGGCTTGCCCTGGATAGGGTGGTTTTGTGCTGAAAGGGTACACAGGTGCACCCTGACTGAGTTGGACTTGAGTCAAGCATGGAAGAGGTGCAGTAGGTATTGCAGAACTAGCTGCACCTTGCAGGAGAAGGGGGTCTGCCTGTTTCTTCGAGCACCACACGGAGAATCTCTGCCACTTGGAAGGCATAAGTACGTCTTGTGAAGACTTGTGGGAGGCCATCAGGACCTCCTTCACCTCCTCCGAGAGGTTAAAAGGGAAGCTCAGGTTACCCGTTCAGCAGCCATGTTGTTAACGCCAGAGACCCCAGGTTGGGGTGAAAGAGGGAGCCCTCCTCCTGAGTCAGCAGCCCCGGGGAGTTCCCAAGAAGGACCAGGGGTTCCATCGATAAGTGGAGCAGCAGTGGGAACCACAGCTGCCTGTATCACCAGGGAGGCTACCAGCATTAGCAATGCCCTGTCCTGAAGGGCCTTGAATAGGGTCTTGGCAACCAGTGGCATGGGTGGGAAGGTGTACAGAAGACCTTTCAACAATGAGATGAGAAATCGTCCACCGCTACCCGATGGATGAGGTTTGCGGGAGTAAATGCGGGTCAGCTGGGCATTGGCTGGGCTGGCAAAGAGGTCCATCTGGGGGGTCCCCAGAGCCGGAATAGCCTATGGGCTACTTTGGGGTTTAACCACCATTTGTGCAGTTTCAGGACTCTGCTTAGCCTGTGCACGAGGACATTGTCTTGGCCCGGCAGATAGACCACTCTCAGGAGCATCCACAGGCTGACTGCATATGAGAAGAAGGATACTGCCTCTCTGCAGAGGGCGCAGTTGCCCATGCCTCCCTGCTTGTTCACGTAAAACATCACCACTTGGTTGTCTGCCTGGATGAGCACCGGCCAGTGCTGGAGATGGTGGCAGAAGGCCTTGAGCTCCAAGAAGTCAATCTGTTGTTGGGCTTTGGCCCAGGACCAGGTGTCCTATGTGTGGAGGTTTTCACAGTGGGCTCCCCAACCCAGCAATGAGGCCTCTGTGGTGAGGACCTGCTGAGGAGTAGGGGGGGGGGGATTGGAAAGGCATGCCTGCCCTCAGATGTTGCATGGTCTGCCACCAGCAGAGCGATTTCGCCAGAGGGCTGGTCACGTAGACCTTGTCCTGGAGGCGGCCAGTGGCCTGCATTCACTGAGACCTGAGGCACCACTGAGCCATCCTCATGTGAAGGCAGGCATTCGGTGTGACATGTACTTCGAGGCCATGTGACCGAACAGGCAGAGCATGCCACATGTCAGCACGGAGTGTCCACCCTGGACTTTTGCGACCAGGGCAATGAGCCATCCGGCCCTGCTGGCAGGAAGGCCTTCACCTAGAAAGTATCAGGTACGCCCCAAAGAACTTCAAGCCCTGTTTTAGGGTGAGGTGGGACTTGGGGTGGTTTATCACGAACCCCAGGTATTGCAGGACAGATGGTGCGGCCTGTGGCCTATTGCACCTCGGTGGCTGTGTCACCTCTGATGAGCCAGTCGTCTAGGCAGGGGAAGACTAAGGCTCCTTGGAGGCATAGGTAGGCCGCCACAACTCTTGAGTGTGGAGGCGAGCCCGAAGGGTAGTACCCTGTATTGACAGTGGTCGCTCCTGACTATGAACCTGAGGGGTACTATCTGTGCCTGGGGTGGATGAGGATGTGGGTATACACATCTTTTAGGTCCAAGGAGCATAGCGAGTCTCCTTGCTGGAGATATGGCAGCAAGGTTCCAAGGGAAAACATCTTGAATTTCTCCCGCACCAGGAATCTGTTTGTCTCTCAGGTCTAGAATGGGTCTTAGGCTTCCTATCCTTTTGGGAACAAGGAAGTACCTTGAGTAGAACCCCCTGCCCTGTTGTTGATGGGGTACTGGTTCCACAGCCATGCCTTTGAGAAGACCTGTGAATTTCTGCAGTAGCAGAGCTTAAGATATGCCATACTGGATCAGACCAAGGTCCATCAAAGCCCAGTATCCTGTTTCCAACAGTGGCCAATCTAGGTCATAAGTACCTAGCAGTTTCCCCAAAAGACAGGTTCCACAATGATTGTATTGGGTCGAGCAGTGATATCCCAGGCCCCTTTTAACAACAACTTGTCCAAACCTTTTGAGCTTGATGCAGGGGAGTCCTAGGGAGCTCTCTTCTGGGAAGAAAGCAGGAGGTGTCTAGTTCAAAAGGAGGAGGTAACCCTCTCTGACAACCTGGAGAACCCAGGAGTCAGTGGTGATAGTCGACCACTGGTGGGCAAAGTGGGCCAGTCGCCCCCCCCCCCCGACCGTCGCCCCGGGCCTGTGGAACCGGAGAAGCCTGCCAAAGTTCCTCGTGTGGAGCCAGAGTCTGCTGGACACGTAAGCCCCGTAGTCCTCGTGGACTCTCCTCCCAGGGAGCCGCCGCCAGGGCCCGAGTTGGTGGCTGCTGCGTCTCCCGAGCTGAGTCTCAGGATGACAGCCTTGGAGAGCAGAATGTCTGCCTTCATGGAGCAGCAGCGGGCACTGATGGTCAGTCTGTCTGGCGCCATCTGCCCCAACCACCGGGACATCGACGTCGAAGTCGACCCCGGAGACCGAGCCAATACTCGAGTCCATCGTGGCTCGGAGTCGACCTCGGTCGCGGTCCCCCTCGACCTCCCGTTCGGGACCGGGGCGGGTGCTCCAGGGCCCCGTGGGGTCGGGCCCCGACTCTTCCTCGGACGAGTCGGCTTGGGAGACGGAGGACAAGGAGTCTCCTGACACCTTTATTTATTTATTTATTTATTTATTTAATTGGATTTCTATACCGCCTTATCATACAATCAAAGCGGTCTTACAAACAAAGATATTAAGAGTATTAGTGAGAAAATGTAAAGAAATAAAAGTTAAAGTTATGGTATAATGTGTTAGAGTGAGTTGCATTATCTACATAGTGAGCTATACTATAATGTGAGCTATTATACAATATGTATATGATTTACATTCCAGACAAATTAAGTTAGTTAATTGCATGACCGTAGTGTTCTATAAACAAAGATGTTTTCAGTTGCTTTCTAAAGTCATTGATGTCTTGAGCTGCTCTTAGCTCATTAGGTAGAGAGTTCCAGATGGAAGGTGCAGCAAAAGAGAAAGCCCTTTCAGAGGTGTCTTTACGTGTTTTTCTGACATCATTTGATAAGCTGATTCTGTTGTCAGATCCTCTTCTTCTAGGTCTGTTGCTAATATCTGACTGTATGAGATATGTCAGGCTTTCTGCAGAATATTGTTGTTTTATCTTGAAAATATAAATTATAGTTTTATATTTTACACGTGAAGCTATTGGTAACCAGTGAAGCTCTTTCAAGATGGGAGTTATATGTTCTCTACTTGATAGACCAAAAATTATACGTGCATCCGGGATATGGCCACTGCCTTGGCTATTCCGGCGGATCCCGAGGAAGAGCCTTGAGCTGAAGAGCTCGAGGCAATGCAGTATGACTCTCCTCCGAAGGAGGCCTTTACTGTCCCGGTTCCTCAGATGCTGGAACGGCTCCTCTTCCGTATGTGGGAGGCACCGGCCTCAGCGCCGGTTCTTAGCAAGCGAGTCGATTTGATCCATCGGCTCCGTAAGAGTGCTGGTTTTCAGAAGGCACAGCTACCACACCATTCCATGGTTGTGGAATCGGCCATGCATCGTCTGAAGAGTCAGAAGATGCACTCCGCGGTGCCTTCTGGCAGGGAGGCCCGAAACCTAGATGGCGTCGGTAGAAAGTGTTTTCAGGGCTCGATGCTTGCTTGCCGTGTCCAGTCTTACCAGCTGTACATGGGCATGTACTTGTGGGATCTGGCCAAGGAGTTGGCCGGATTCTCTGCTGGTCTCTCCGGGGAACCCTTGCAGAGATTTAAGTCCTTGTCCTCGGGGATTCGGGACTGCTTGAAGTTCATGTCCCGCGCCGCCTACGATGGCTTCGAGGCTTCGGCCCGAGTTGCGGCAGGCATGGCTGCAGTCATCGGACCTCGAGCCATGGGTTCAGGACAAGTTGGTCGATGTCCCTTGCCGAGGTGAAAACCTTTTTGGCAAGCCCATGACCGAGAAGGCCGCTCAGCTCGAGACCGAGCACCTCACCCAGACAAGGCTGTCGAGGAAGACCTCTGCCCCTTCTCATAAGAAGAAGGGCTCGGGTAAAAAGCCCTTTTACCCGAGGAAGGGCACTGCCTACAAACAGTACCTGCAATATCAGGCTGCCCAAGCTGCCCCCCAGGGTCAGCAAGCCAAGGGCCAGGGTAATGGGCCCCGTAGGCAGAGGACCCTGCTACCACTCAGCAGGGTGGGGGGTTTTGACTCCTTGAGCATAGCCTCTCCTCCACTGCTCTCCCAACCCTGCACAGGAGGTCGCCTAACCCTCTTTGCCCACCAGTAGCCCCTTATCACCGGGGACAGTTGGGTGGTGGAGATAATCCATAAAGGATATGCCCTCCATTTCCACCAACTGCCACCCCCATACTTTCCAGGGGAGCCTCCAAGGCCTCCTCTGCACACAGACCTTCTCCGTCAGGAGCTTCAGGGTCTGTTGGTGGACAGGGTGGTGGAGCCTGTGCCTCCCCACTTACAAGGTCACGGGTTCTACTCCAAGTATTTCCTGGTGCCTAAAAGGACCGGTGGCCTTCGTCCCATTCTGGACCTCAGGAACCTCAACAAGTTCCTAGTGAAAGAAAAATTCAAGATGCTTACTCTTGGAACCCTTCTGCCCTACCTCCAGCAGGGAGATTGGCTATGCTCCTTAGATCTAAAGGATGCGTACACTCACATCCTCATTCATCCAGACCACAGGAAGTACCCGAGGTTCATTGTGGGAGGAAACCATTATCAGTACAGAGTGCTGCCTTTTGGCCTCACCTCCGCCCCCAGAGTCTTCACAAAGTGCCTAGCAGTGGTGGCGGCCTACCTGAGAAATCAGGGCATCTTTGTCTTCCCCTATCTGGACGACTGGCTCATCAGAGATCAGACAGGTCAGGAGGCCAATCAAGCCACCCTCAGGACCGTTGCTCTTCTACAACGCCTGGGGTTTGTCATAAACTTCGCAAAGTCCACTTTGCTCCCTTCCCAGAACTTGGAGTTCATAAGGGCAAGGCTGGACTCTCTCTCCTGGCAAAGGCATTCTTGCCAGAAAACAGAGCCCACAGGTTGATGGCCTTAGCAAGTCAGTTTCTCAGCAGCTCCCTGGTCTCCGCCAGACTCTGCCTGAGGCTGCTTGGCCACATGGCTTTGACAGTACATGTCACCCCCAATGCCAGGCTCCATATGAGGCCTGCACAGTGGTGCCTTCGGACTCAGTGGTCACAGGCCACAGGCAGCCTCAGAGACAGGATAAGAGTGTCCAGACCATTTCTGCACTCCCTCAACTGGTGGCTGCACCCACCAACCTACTGAAAGGGGTGCCTTTTCAGATTCCAGGGTACACAGTAGTGGTGACAACAGATGCCTCCCTGCAAGGCTGGGGAGCTCATTGTCTGGGCAAGTGCACCCAGGGCCTCTGGTCTCCCTGGGAAGCGGCACAGCAGATCAATCTCCTCGAACTCAGAGCTATTCGATTAGCACGCAAAGCTTTCACTCCTACCCTGGCTCAACAGTCCTGATTCAGACGTACAACCAAGTTGCCATGTTTTATGTGAACAAACAGGGCGGAACTGGGTCCAGGATCCTTTGTCGAGAAGCTCAGGACCTTTGTTCTTTTGCCCTGAAGCACAACATGCTCCTCAGGGCTGTGTACCTTCCAGGCCAGGACAACTACCTGGCAGACAGGTTAAGCAGAATACTGCAGCCCCACGAGTGGCAGCTGCATCCTTCAGTAGTTCAGAAGATCTTCCTGAAATGGGGTCTCCCTTTGATAGATCTCTTTGCCAGCCCCATGAACAAGCAGCTGCCACAGTTCTGCTCCAGGCAACCGCATCCTCTGCGGATAGCAGCGGATGCTTTTCTGATATCTTGGTCTCAGGGCCTCCTCTATGTGTTTCCTCCCACGCCCTTGGTGGCCCGAACCCTATTCAAGATTCTCCAGGACAAGGCCTCGGTCCTGCTGGTAGCTCCCAGGTGGTCGAGACAGCCTTGGTTTCCTCTTCTGCTTCAACTGGCGGTGGATCCTCCACTGCCTCTGGGGTTGCAACCCGACCTTCTCACACAGGACCAGGGTTCCCTTCTGCACCCCAATCTCAAGTCTCTCAATTTGATGGCCTGGAGGCTGCAAGGGTAGTTTTGGCTCCCTGGGGCCTACCTCAGGAAGTTGAGGAGGTTGTCCTAGCCTCTAGGAAACAGTCCACTAGGAAAACCTATGCTCTCAAGTGGAAGAGGTTTTCTGTGTGGTGTCACCTACGTACAGAGGATCCTTTCTCCTGTACTGTGCCAGTAGTGCTTCAGTACTTACTGCACTTATCCAATCAGGGCCTTAAGTCCAATTCTGTTCGGGTTCACCTCTCAGCTCTAGCAGCTCACCACTCATTGGTAGAGGGGCAATCCCCATCTGGTCACCCCTTGGTGTCCTGCTTTCTCAGGGGCTTGCTTTCGCTAAAGCCTCCCATCCGTCCTCCTGCCCCTGAGTGGGAGCTGAATGTGGTCTTGCAGCAACTGACTCGCCCACCTTTTGAGCCGATGGCTACTTGTCCACTACGCTTCCTCTCCTGGCATTCTGTTCCCAAGTCTGGCTGGGGATGATGCAGAAGGAGCATTCACAGCCCATGGAGGGTAGAGAGTGAGCAAAGCCGTAGCCATTGCTTAAGGAGCATCTTAGTGCTAAGCTAGCACACAACTAGGCTGCAAATCTAGCACGGAGGCGCACACACTAACCTCAGGGGGGCACATGCAATCATTCTCCAGCCGGTTAGCATGTTGCAACCACACAGCAATGTACTAACCAGAACACTGGTGCACTTAAGGCCACCCACTGAGGTGATGTTTAAGTGCACCTGTGCTAATGACAACAGCTGCAGTTGGCACATGCCAAAAACACCCACGTTCCTCCCTTAACCTGCCCAGTCCCCAGCCAATTGCATGCTAACCGGTTAGCGTAGGATTTTTACCACAAGGCCCTGCACTAACTTTTAGCATGATGCATTTAGTGCACGACAAACCTCTTGGTTGTTACTGCACTTTAATGAACATGCTCCTTAGTGCATGGTACCAGGCCAAGGATTGTTTCTTTAAGAACCAGACTAGGTTTATGTTCTCCTTCCTTCTCCACCCTCAAAAATGGGGAAAAAAAGTCCTTAAATAGTTGCAAATGAAAGTACTTAGTGCCAAAGTTCAGCCCTGCCTCTAACTGAGCTTAACGTATACAAAAAATAGAAACGGACAAAACTGCCATGCCAATAAAACAAACTACACTGGTGAAGAAATATAATAGAAAATTTAAGGCACCAGTCAAAATGTTTGTGAGCTAGGAAAAAAAATATAGATTGCTCACTTTTTTGCTCGATATTTTTTCTTATTCCCTTTTTAGAGTTTAGTAGAGTATTAACATACTTCTTTTCATATTTTTATTTTCTGATATTTAGGCACCCATATGACCAGGTTCACAGGACATTTCCCATCTCTCTGCTACAATACTAATATGCTAGTAACGTTTTCATTATTTATTTAAAAATTACTTTTAACACTGAACAAACCAGCCAACCCAAGCAGTTAAACATAAAATTACAGAAAATTACAGCTCAGTGTTCCATTTTCTAACACGTGCTTTGTCTTCCAATAAAACATTATTCCCCTATTAAGGTATGGAGAATTGTGTGTTTAAGAGTGGGGGAAAAGTTTGACACCCTGACACAACAAACGTGAAAAAAGTGAAACACTGAAGTTGCTGTATGTAGACTTTCTATAGGCACTTTCTAGAATTTAACTAAAAGGTCTAGATTTACAACTTGTTTGTTGACCTTTATTATGTTACTCTAAGCAGAAATCCATGCTTCTTGCCTTTGATTTTTTTTAAGACATAGTCCTGTACCTTTAGGAGGATTTTGAAATTAGGTGGTTGTTCAAAGCAAACCATGCACAGAACCTGCTTAGCTCACACACACTCAGAATGGCTGTTTGGTTGATTCATTCAGAAATATCTTTGACAAAGTTATTAGAGGGCCATAAAAGAAGCCTTTATTCCCTGGAGCTATAAATTACGTCAGACACCATTAAAACAGAACATCCTAACAAGTAGCATGAAGCAACTGTGACGGTTCCTCTGTGCGGAATGGCATAGAGCTCAATTTTTCAGCTTCTATTTAAATATTTAAAGACCACTTCTATCAATTTATCTACACGCACACACGCATACAAAGGTGAAATTATATTTACCTATTAATTGTTGTTCCTTAAGGAAGTCTAGTCCAGTCCCGCACCTCTGAGTGATGCACCTCTTCCAGCAGCTTGGAGACAGTGTTATCTTTTGGATGTCACTAGTACAGTACTAATACCACCGGGACCGCCCAAAAGCCTCAGTATCCTATTGACAAAGACTCACCAGAGCAACAAATAAGTAGACAAACTTGCATGCAACTACAAGAACTACAAAAAATGTTAACTGACCGCCCTCCCCATACCCCTCACTGGAGAAGAGAGTCCCCCACTTCCCTCGCAGAGGAGGCTTACCTACCGCCCAGCTAGGCGACTGCAGCCCCAAGAGTCAGACAGAAAAAAACCCGTCCTACTCCCCCCACACCAATGTAGCTCACCAACCGAACCATTCCACACCCCAGGATCCCAACTTCAAGCCCCGATCACCTAACACCGGCACTCAGGGAGGGATCCAGGACTGGACTGCAGTTCCTCAAGGAACAGCAATTAGCAGATAAGTCTAATTTCACCTTCCTTATCGTCCCTGCACTCCAGTCCCATCCCGCACCTCTGGGGATGTAACAGAGCAGTAAACTAATGGAGAGGGACCTGCTACCACAGCCTAAAACACCGCCGATCCAAAACAGGCATCCCCTACCGCCTGCACATTCAGGCGGTAATGCTTGGTAAAGGTATGGAGCGAAGACCACGTCACCACCCTGCAAATCTCTGCCGGAGGCACCAGACTGAACTCAGCCCAGGAGGCCACTTCAGCCCACGTGGAATGGGCTCGCAGCCCTGCAGGGACTGGCTTGCTCTTCAAGACATAGGCCGACGTAATCACCTCTTTTATCCACCATGAAAGTGAAACTTTGGTCGCCGCCTCCCCCTTGCGAGGACACCCAAAAAGCACAAAAAGGTGATCCGACTTGCGGAAGTCTGCTGTTCTCTTTAAATAACGCCTTAGGGTCCGCCGCACATCAAGAAGGTGTAACTGCAGATTATTCAAGACACCCCCCACTCCCCCTCCAAGGACTGGGAGACACACATACTGATTCACATAAAGCACAGTTACTTACCTGTAACAGGTGATCTCTGGGAACAGCAGGAATTAGTCATCACATATGGGTACGTCGGTACCGACGGAGCCTGCGCGGGAAAGCTCCCCAGCTTTTCAAATGAAAAGCTTTTGGGGCCTCCCACTGCACATGCGCGCTGCCTTCCCGCCTTCCTGACCAGCTCTCCTCAGTTCGAGTTTAAAGCTGAGACAATAGAGAGAGGACAGGAAGATAGAGGAATAGAGAGACAACTCCTAGGGGAGGTGGGTGGGTTGTGATGACTAATTCCTGCTGTTCCCAGAGATCACCTGTTACAGGTAAGTAACTGTGCTATCTCTAGGAACAAGCAGGAATAAGTCATCACATATGGGGACTCCCTAGCTGAGATGCCTGGGAGATCCCCCTCCAAGGGTAACCATCTTCGGATGGATCTCAGGCATCCATTCTGGGAAGGTGGGCAGGAGTTGTTTAAGTATGGAACAGGTGTTTGAGGACAGCCTGACCAAACAAGGCATCCCGGCGGGAGTCCTTGTCCAAGCAGTAATGGGCTGTGAAGGTATGAACCGAGGCCCAAGTGGCTGCTCGACAGATCTGATCTATGGACACAGAGTGAAGATGAGCCATAGAAGTAGCCATGGCTCTCACATTGTGAGCTGTGACATGGCCTTCCAGAGAAATGTTCTTACTCTGGTAAGCAAAGGAAATACACTGAGCAATCCAGTTGGAAAGTGTGCGTTTGGTGACTGGAAGTCCCAAATGAGAAGGATCAAAAGCCACGAAAAGCTGAGAAGACTTTCGATGTGGCTGAGTTCTATTGAGGTAAAAGGCGAGAGCTCTTTTACAGTCAAGAGTATGAAGGTTCCTCTCTGCACTGGATGCATGAGGAGCCGGAAAAAAGACAGGTAGATATACCTCTTGATTAAGATGAAAAGGCGAGACCACTTTAGGCATAAAGTGGGGATTCGTCCTAAGGACCACCTTATCATGATGAAATCTGGTATAAGGTGGATTTGCCACCAAAGCTTGCAGTTCACTGATGCGGCGAGCCGAAGTGACTGCAATAAGGAAAAAGGACCTTCCAAGAAAGAAATTTCAGGGAGGTAGATACCAATGGTTCAAAGGGTGGCTTCATAAGTTGACCCAGAACTAAATTCAAGTCCCATGCTACCGGAGGAGGCCGGATGGGAGGCTTAGTGAGGGTTAGGCCTCTCATGAATCTTGCAATAAGAGGATGAGAGGAAACAGATTGTCCATTTATAGGTTTTAAGGATGCTGTAATAGCACTTAAATGGACTCGTACTGAATTCGTCTTGAGGCCTGCATTGGAAAGATGCAGGAGATAGTCTAGTAGAGAATTCAAAGGAAGTGCCAGAGGGTCAAGACCCTGTTGAGCACACCAAATGGAAAAACGTTTCCATTTGAAAGCATAGGAACGCCTGGTAGAGGGTTTCCTAGAGGCATAAAGGATATCTTTCACAGGTTGAGAAAGATTAAACTCTTGAAGGCTTAAGCCTTCAGTAACCAAGCTCGGAGATGTAGGGACTTGGGGTTTGGATGCCACAACGTCCCCTGCTCCTGAGACAGAAGGTCTGGTGCAGCTCCCAGGTCCAGGGAGGAGCCCTGGGAGAGCTGTAGAAGGAGAGGGAACCACACTTGGCGTGGCCAGCGTGGAGCAATGAGGATCATGGATCCGTGGTCCCTCTGAAGTTTGAACAGAGTCTTGGGAATCAAAGGAATGGGTGGAAAAGCGTACAGGAATTCCTGACCCCAATGCAGGAGAAAGGCATCGTTGGCCTGAGCTCCCTGACACGGAGTCCTGGAACAGAACCGGGGAAGTTTGGCATTCCACGGACTTGCAAAGAGGTCTATGTCCGGGGTCCCCCATTCCTGGAAGATTCTGCGTATCTGGTCCATATGTAGGGACCATTCGTGTGGGAGCAGAACTCGACTGAGTCTGTCTGCCCGAGAGTTTTGAACTCCTGGAAGATATACTGCCAGAAGATGAATTTGGTGCTCTCTGGCGAAGGCCCATAATCTGAGAGCTTCGTTGCAAAGCGACAGAGAGCCCGTCCCTCCTTGTTTGTTGATATAAAACATGGCCACCTGATTGTCTGTCTGAACTAGGACAGTCAGGTTGGCAAGGAGGGTATGGAAGACTGTGAGGGCAAGGAAGATTGCTCGCAGTTCCAGAAGATTGATATGAAGGGTGGTCTCTTGGGGAGACCAGATTCCCTGAGTGGAGAGATGTTGAAGATGAGCTCCCCACCCTGTTTGGGAGGCATCTGTTGTGAGGGTTGCTTGGGGCAACGAAGGTTGGAAGGGGGTCCCCAACAACAGATTTTTGGAGGATGTCCACCACTGGAGAGACCAAAACAGACGTTTTGAGGTGAGTACCTGGTCTGACAGCAGTCCCGATGCTTGAGACCACTGGGTGGCCAATGTCCATTGAGCTGCTCTCATATGGAGACGAGCATAAGGTACCACATGAACCGTGGAGGCCATGTGGCCGAGAAGTTGCAGCATTTCTTTGGCTGACAAGTGACTTCTGGACTGAGCCTGGGAGGCCAAGCTTATTAGCCTTTGACCTCGGACCAGAGGGAGGTAGGCCCTTGCAGTGGTGGAGTCCAATTGGGCCCCTATGAATTCCAGGGACTGAGTAGGGATAAGTTGGGACTTGGGAATGTTTACCACAAGTCCCAGATATTGAAGAATACGCCTTGTACGGTCCAGAGAAATCTGGGCTTCTGATTGAGATGGAGCTCGGATGAGCCAGTCGTCCAGATATGGGAAGACAAAGATTCCCATGCCTCTGAGAAATGCGGCAACGACTGCCATGCATTTTGTGAATACTCTTGGAGCAGAGGCCAGACCGAAGGGTAGTACTCTGTACTGGAAATGTTTTCCCTGGAACAGAAATCTTAGATACTTTCTGTGGGATGGATGGATGAGTATATGAGTGTACGCATCCTTGAGATCTAGAGAACAAAGCCAATCTTGACTCTGAAGGTACGGAAGGAGAAGGCCCAGAGAGAGCATTTTGAATTTCTCCTTGAATAGAAACCTGTTCAATTCTCTCAGATCTAGGATAGGTCTGAAGCCCCCTGTCTTCTTTGTTATGAGAAAGTAAGGGGAGTAGAAACCTAACCCCTGTTGTGGAGGAGGAACCTCCTCTATTGCCCCTTGGGCAAGAAGAGAAGAGACTTCCTGACCCAACAGGGTCAGAAGAGATGGGGGAGAACTGAATTGCCTCACCATGGTATGGGGAGGAAGGCTGGAGAAATGAAGTTTGTAGCCTTCTCGGATAATAGAGAGGGTCCATTGCTCTGATGTTATTTGCTCCCATCTGGGAGCAAAGTGAGCTAGCCTTCCAGGAATGGTGAGGGGCTCTGGCTGTGCTAGAGCCAGAAACGGCAAGTTCTCTAGAGGGAAGTCAAAACCCCTGAGGGGGTTGAGCCTGCTGGGATGTAGCAGACACTGCAGGCTTTGACTTTACCTGCTTAGATTGTTGACGCTTAGCCGCAAGGCGAGGCTGAGCAGATTGTTGGCCAGTATTTGTGGGAAATCTGGTCTTTTTATAATAAGGCCTTTTAAAAGGCTTCTTTTTGGTAGGGGTAGAAGTAGACTTGGAAAGTCTATCTAGAGTGGCATTTTCTGCATCCATTTGAGCAGCTTTAATCTGCCAGTCTTCCCCAAATAAGTTCTCACCGGTACAGGGCAGATTCCTGAGACCTTCTACAACCCAGGGTTCTAGGTTAGAAGCCTGGAGCCAAGCGAGACGTCGGGCTGCAATAGCAATTCCCGAAGCTCTGCCTGCAACCTCGAAGGAATCAAAGGCTGCTCTGTTGGAGAACTTGGAGACCTCTGAAAGTTGTGTCACCATAAAAAAGAAGTCCGCCCTTTGATCATCAGGGATAAAGGGGGCAAAATTCTGTATTTTTAGGGCAAGTTGCCCAAGATACATGCCCATATAAAGGCTATAAGAGTTGATCCTGGCTATAAGCATACTAGCCTGGAACATCTTTCTTCCAAAAGAGTCTAGGTTCTTACATTCTCGCCCTGGAGGGGTAGAAGAATGCCTCTTAGGACTCTTTATATTCTTCATAGCAGACTTCACCACAATGGAGTGGTGAGGCAGCTGAGTTTTCTGGAACCCAGGCGAAGGAGGGACCCGATACATGGTGTCCAACCTGCGGGAATGGGGAGACAGTGTTAAAGGAGTCTCCCACAAATCCATCAAGTGTTCTTGAAGGATTTCATGGACAGGCAGAGTGACTGCCTCTTTAGGAGCTTTTGAGTATCCTAAAATGTCCAATTTTTTTGATCTGGGTTCTCTTTCAGAAGATGTAGTAATAGAAAGTGCTTTAGCTACATCAACAATGAAATCCTGAAAGGATAAATCCTCTGGAGGAGACATCCTCCTCTTGGGAGAAGAGGGCTCCTCAGGAAGAGTAAGCTCAGCAGAGTCATCAGAGGAATTAAATTCATCAGAAGAATCTGAGTACTCTTTCTGTGCTTCCAATGTACGATACGCATACCGATCGGTATCGACATCGGGCGTATCGGGCATGGGATCGGTACCGGGCGAAAGCCGGAATCCGGCATGCGAAACCGATCGACGTTTAGAAGTCGATGGTCTCGGTTCCGGTGTAGATACCGGAACCGGGGTCGGTACCGATGAAAGCGGTACCGAGGGCGTCGCAGCCTTAATGAAGGCCAGTACGGCCTGCTGCATGGTCTGGACAGTACTGCCCATAGACGCCACTACTGCCTGGATGTCGGTACCGGTATGGGCCGGTACCCCAGAGCAGTCCAACAGGTGATCTGTCGAGGCCGTGCCATCGATGTCAACCTGTGACCCCATGATTGCTTTGGAGGCCGGAACCTCCCGCCGGGGTTTTTTTGGCCTGGGCAGAATCCTCGAACTCAGAACTGAGAGCCTCTCGATCTTTAGAAAGAGATTTGCTTTTAGAGGATTTGCCCACAGAAGTTTTGGTTACCTGAGATCCATCCGGAGAGGAAGACCTGGATGACTGTGATGCTTCTGAAGGAAACAGCACATGGAGCTTGTTAGCCCGGTTCTGCAAACCGCGTTTAGACATCTGGGTGCAGGATGGGCAGTCCGGTATGGAGTGCTCAGGTCCCAAACATTTGAGACACCATTCATGGGTGTCTGTGACAGAAATGACAGCACTGCATTTGGTACATTTTTTGAAACCAGGGACTGGCTTCTCCATGAGGAGAAATTGTGTAGGCCTTAAGGCCTAACACCGGGTACCAAGCTGTGCTGAAGAAAAATAAAAAAGTCTTTTTTTTTTTGATATAGAAAGAAAGAAAGACCGGCGATACCGGTTTCGGTATGGGGAAGGCAGGTACGCGGTCTAAAGAAACAAACAAAAGTAACAAATTCTTCAGCGGTGACAGGAACACGACCTGCTGGCTCCGCGGAAAAAGAAGAACTGAGGAGAGCTGGTCAGGAAGGCGGGAAGGCAGCGCGCATGTGCAGTGGGAGGCCCCAAAAGCTTTTCATTTGAAAAGCTGGGGAGCTTTCCCGCGCAGGCTCCGTCGGTACCGACGTACCCATATGTGATGACTTATTCCTGCTTGTTCCTAGAGATAGCGCTGAAACCACTTTAGGTAAAAAGGATGGCACTGTCCGCAGCACCACTTTTTCCCTAGAAAAAGACAGAAATGGCTCCTGACAGGACGAGGCCTGCAACTCCAAAATACGTCACGCCGCGCATATGGCTATAAGAAAAACTATCTTGAGAGTCAAATCCTTCAAAGACGCCCGACCCAATGGCTCAAAGGGCTCTCCTCCGAGCGCTGACAGCATCAAATTAAGATCCCAAGTCGGACGCAAATGGGCCACCGCTCTGAGGAACCGAACAATGTCTGGATGCATTCCCAGAACAACTCCCTGCACCTTCCTGCGATAGCAGGAGATCACTGCCAACTGGACCTGTAGAGAACTAGCTGCCAGGCCTTTTTCAAACCCAGCCTGCAAAAAGGCTAATATGTCTGGTACCGAAACCCACTGATGGTCGAACCTGCCGATCAGCACACCACACCTCAAAAAATAAGCCAAAACTCTTATATGCGAGCAAGGTAGACGTTCTCCGTGCCTGCAACATCATCAAAATCGCTCCCCTTGAGTAGCCTCTCTTCCTCAATCACACCCTCTCAAGGGCCATGCCGTAAGCGAGAATCAATCCACCTGTGGCATCCGCACCAGCCCTTGAGTCAGCAGATCTCTTTGGATCAGTAAATGTCATGGACGATCCACTAGCAGCCTCACTAGATTGGCACACTAAGGGCATCTCTGCCAATACGGAGCAATCAAAATGACCATCCCCTGATGAGCCTCTATCCGCTGTAGCAGCTGACCTATGAACGCCCATGGAGGAAAAACAGAGACGTCCCCCCATGGGCCACTCCTGCACCAGGGCGTCCAAGCCCTCCAACATTTTCTCCTTTGGCCTGCTGAAAAACCAACTTGCCTTGGCATTCTCCCAAGATGCCATGAGATCCATGATGGGGGCGCCCCAGCAGCGCACTACCTAGTAAACACCTCCTGATTGAGCCCCCATTCGCCTGGATCCACGTGCACTTGGCTGAGGTAATCTGCCATCACGTTGTCTACCCCTGCCATGTGCACTGCAGAGTGCGCCTGAAAGTGCTCTTTGGCCCAAACCAACAGACCCCTAGCTTCCTCTTCCAGGATCGCACTGCCTGTGCCCCCCTTGGCAACTGATGTAAGCTACCATGGTTGCATTATCTGAAAGAACCCTCACTGCTCTCCTGCACAGCCGAGACTCGAAATTCCAGAGAGCCAGGCCTACCGCCTGCATCTCCAGTCTGTTGATCAATCAATCTGCTTCCATCGCATCCCATAGTCCCTGAGCAAATTGGCCCTCCCAATGGACTCCCCAAACAGACAGGCTGGCATCCATCATCAATACGACCCAGGGAGGCACCTCCAGAGGCATCCCCCATTCCAGATTTTCCTGGCACAGCCACCAACTGATGGCTATCCTGGTCTCCGGAGGACAGACAAGCCGTTGAGACAAAAGCTGCAACTGGTGCGACCACTGTCGCAGCAAGGCACTCTGCAGAGGTTGCAAGTGCGCCCATGCCCAAGGCACTAGCTCAAGAGTGGCCGCTATAGTCTCTAGGACCTGCAAGTAATGCCACACTGTCGGCTCCTTCCACCTCAAAAACTGACACACCAGGATACGAAGCCCCTGGGTCCGATGTTCCAGCAGGAAGACTCTCCCCACCCGGGTATCGAAACGAGCACCCAAGTACTAGATCTCCTGCGTCGGAACCAACCGACTTTTGGCAAAGCTGACGACCCAACCTAGAGACTTTGAAGAAACTGAACCACCCTGGCCGTAGCCCGTTCGCTCTCTTCCCTGAACTTTGCCCAAATGAGCTAGCCGCCTAGATATGGGTGTACCAGGACCCCCTCTCTGCGGAGTGCCACAGCTACCACCACCATGACCTTGGAGAAAGACCGCAGAGCAGTTGCAAGGCCAAAAGGCAAAGCCCGAAACTGGAAGAGATTCATAGGCACTGCAAACCGGAGGAACCGCTGATGTTCCGGTCGTATCAGGATATGTAGATATGCCTGTGTCAGATCTAGCGAAATGAGAAACTCCCTGGTCCTGACTGCCACGATGACCAACCGTAAGGTCTCCATGTGAAAATGCGGAACCTGCAAACAGCGGTTTACGCGTTTGAGGTCTAGTATGGGTCAGAAGGAACCCCCCTTTTCTGGGACCACAAAATAAATGGAGTATCGACCGTAGCCGTACTGGTCCCGGGGAACGGGCACCACTGCCCTCAGCTGCAGAAGCCATCATAGAGTGACCCTCACAGCCTCAGTCTTGGCTGCTGACTTGCAGGGAGATTGAATGAAGGCGTCGCCCACAGGACGTGCAAGCTCAAGTGCATACCCTTTGCGTATAATCTTGAGCACCCATTGGTCTGAGGTTATCTGGGCCCAGGCAGGGTAAAACTCCCATAACAGACCTCCCACGAGCTGCACCCCTGCCTGGGCCCCCCTCACTTTATTGCGGTTTCTTGAGTCCCAAGGCAGAAGAGGCGGCAAACCCTCTGCCTGCCCCTGAAATCTTGAAATCCCCGCCTTCTAGACTGAAATCTCCCCTTCTGAAAGGGGGTAAAAACGAGAAGTCCAAAAACACTTAAACTCCTTTGGCTGAGTTTGGGCGTGAGCCAGTGTACGGCTCTGCTTCCTCTAGTCTTCCGGCAAATGGCCCCATTTGGACTCCCCCAAATCCTTCACCAATTTCGAGGTCCTCTCCGAAGAGAAGCTTGCCTCAGAAGAGAAGCTTACTGAGCCGCGCCTTCGAGGAAATGTCCACCATCCAGTTTCACAACCACAGGTACCAATGCACTGTTACTGCAAAGGCCATGCTCTTTGAGAAACCTCTGATAAGATCATAATGGATATCTGCTAGATAAGCACCCCAGATTCCAACTAAGCTGCTTCTGCTACTTAGTCCTCTGCTGCCTCTGTGCTGTTGTATTCACTGAGACCAGCAAAGACACGCTCAGGCCACCCAGGCTCCACAAATGGAGGTCTGGAGCAAGAGAGCGTTGGTGTCGAAGGCCTATTTCAACAAGGTGTCTAACTTTTGATCATGTACATCCTTTAGTGCTGCACTACCTTCCACCGGAATGGTTGTTTTCTTAGTAACTGCGGCCACCGCTGCATCCACCTTAGGAGGCCAGAACCAGTCGCGGTCCTGATCAGACAAGGGGTAGAGTTGGGTCACGGTCTGCGCCCCTTTAAGGCTTGCCTCTGGAAGCTCCCACTCCTCCTGGATCATCTGCCGAACCACCCTATGCATCGGAAATACCTTCTGCGACTTGCGTACTGCTTGAATCAGTGAATCCTCCAGAGACTAACCTTCCCATGGCAGACTGGTAAATTCATCACCTTGAGGGATTCGAGATGAGCGCCAGTAACTCCTCACGATGAAACACTCGTACTATCCTTTGCCGTTCATCCTGGTCTGGGATCTCCCCCTCTTCAAGATCCTCTTCCACCTCCAGGTCCTCCTCATCCGCTGCTTCGGACAATGGAGACTGGACCTGATCGTCTACTGCGAACTTCAGCTGCACTGGACCCCGACTCCAACACTAGGATGCCCTGCCCTCTTGGCCCCCCCCCCCCTTGGGACGCCGAGAGACTGGAAGCTCCCTGTTGCCGCAGACAGAAGGCCTGATGAAGCAGGAGTACAAATTCTGGGGCAAAAACCACCCGGAACTCTCAGCTCTTCCAAGCCATGCCCCGCTGATGGGTCCTGGCAGGGCTGTACAGAGAGTGAAATGTGCCTTGTGCGACTTGCACATCGGGCGTGCGCCCCCCCTCCCGCACCTCCATCTAGCCACTTTATGGGGGCGGGAGAGAAGAGGCGCACACCCGATGTGCAAGTCGCCGGCACACTAAGCAGGTCTGGTCCCTCCCGGAGAGACCAGACCTGCTTAGTGTGCCAGCGAGAAGACTTAAGGGGCGCATTTCAGCTCTCTGCTGCTGCCTGCCTCTGAAAAAGTGGCGGCGGCAGGCAACGGCAGAGAACTGAAATGCGCCCCTTAAGTCTTAGTGCCCTGTGCAGCCGCACCGCTCGCACAGGGCTCGGTATGGTCCTGGGTCCTGGGGTAGCCATCAGCCCTGCAGCAACTTCTGGGGATAGACTTACCACGGCCCCTGAGGCCTGTGCCCTCCCCTGATGGAGTCGGCATCGCCTATTGGGCTATTCCAAGTTCCATGGTAGAGGCCTTACTGACACAACCCTTACAAATACCAGTCTCTGAAACAGAGACGTGCCTGGCTCCACACATCAGGCACTGCGGCTTGCCTGGCATTCTCCTAGAGCCTGTTATGCTCTTTGGTCTTTGCCCTGTTTTTCCTTTTGGTTTTCTTTTTTTTGTTGGTTTTTTTTTTTTTTTTAACAGGAGCCCCACTAAAAACAAACTGCTCCGTGTGTGTTTTTTTTTGTTTTGTTTTGTTTTTAAATATATATAACCCCAGTACAGAAAGGCAAAATAAAGGTACACTAAAGGCCCAGTGATTTGGGACCTCCAGAACCGCGGGAGAGTGCAAACCGCCCGGCCACGCACATAACAAAACAAAGCCCCGCCTCCTTTCTTCCCGCGCTGGTTCAAGGCTCCTCTCATATGGTCAGGCCGCTACCGAAGAATTCGAGCCTGCCCGCACTGCTCTCCCCATCAAATGGCCTGCTCAAAGTACCTCTGGCACCCTGGGGGGGGGGGGGGGGCCAGAGCACATGTCGCGATCTGGTCTCCGTTCCTACCATGCTCAGCCGGTCCCAAAAACAGCATCGGCATGGCTGGGGGAGGGCTTTGGGGAAACTCTGCCTGATGCTTGAATGCAGCCGTGTTCAGAGGCTCCTCACCCAAAGAAGGGTTCAAGAGTTGCTTATCCCCCAAGACCACCGGCACTCCGCCTAAAGCAGTCTCCACACCCAGGAGGGAGAAGGTAAGAGAGAAAGTGGCTTCTCCTACGCCAAAGTCTTCTTCCTCTGACACCTCCCCCCTCCCCCCCCCCCCAGTTTATAAATTTTCTGTCCCAAAAGAGAAATAGAAATAAGTCCTGCCCTCTACAAAAACCTAGCCTAGCTAAACTCCTTATTTGTTCCTACAGTGAGCCAACACCCTGGATCACCATCTCCTCCAGCTGCTTGGAGACTGAGCATACTGGGGCTTGTGGGCGGTCCCGGTGGTATTAGTACTAGTGACATAGTCAGTCTCCAAGCTGCTCGAAGACGTGCATTACCCAGAGGTGTGGGACTGGACTGGAGGGACTATAAGGAAGAATGTTTCTGGACCACTAACCATGCTAAGCAACACAATTTTGCGAAGGATCCAACATGCATCATGTGACTGACAACACTTCAGAGAACTCATAAAAATTAGGTCATACAGAAAAGAGCTAAAATAAAACCCAACCCCAATAATACTTAACAATTCATTAAGTCTACCACTTCAAGTGGTTTATAATTTTTTTTTAAAAGGTGCGATATGCATAGGCTATTGCTTTTGTTCCAGGAGCAACATAAATCCATCCTCTCCTATATACACTCTCACCTCAAAATGTATTGCAATGCAATAAGTGCCTTCAAGTCAATCCTGAATCTAGCAACCCAGACCCTGGGTTTTCTTGGCAAGGTGCAAATAGAAGTAGATTAGTAAAACTCTTTATACTCGGATATATAAGGACCCATCAACTAAAATTACCCAAAGACGGGTCAGTCTCTCTCAATGGGAAATGCTCCAGCAGAAAACAGCACTGGAGATTAATTTCTACCTAGCAAACTCAAAAAGTAGGTGAGATTCACTTGCATCCTGGGGTTATATCCAATTTATTATAGTTCTGTATGATGTTTACATGATTATAAATTAACAGACTTTTGGGCTTGCTCTGTACTTTACCTGCTCATTCTAGCAAGAAGCTTCTTAAACAGCCTGGTCCTCTCCAGCCATCAGGGAGAGCTGCAGTGCATTCCTGCTATACCTGGCCCTGAAAATTTCCCGAGAATACCGTTTGTTTTAAACAATTTTGTATTCAATGGGTACAAAAGTCTGTATTTTAGTGTATTGTTCAACTGAATTATTTGCTTTTGATCCTGTTTTGCAAAAGTGGCGTACATACAAGCATACATTTCCACATAATTAAAATTCAAAACTGGTAAACATATATAAACTAGCATTGAAAAAAAAAAAGTTAACTCTTTCCCTAAAATCTCTAAAATATATACATCTTCCAAAAGCATTTCAACTTAAGGGCTTAGATTGGGATTATTTATTCCTCAGGCGTGAGCACTGCAGGTGGTGCAAAAGACATAGGGGGAGAAGCAGCAGTCATAACCTTGAGCGCTTACTGGGTAGACTAGATGAGCCATGCTAGTCTTTATCTGCCATCATTTATTAACAGTCTAGTTGCTTTTTTTTGACCACTGCCACACACACTGAACAGAGGATTTCCATGTATTGACCATAATGACACCAAGGGGAGGGGGTGTATGAAAGAGTTACATTCTTGCACTTACTTTGCATCACATGCAAAAAATATTGTGTGGTAATCTCAAAGACTGCTTTTAGGAGTGTTCCCAGCATCTTCCCCAATAGTTGGCATAGAGGGCAGACACTTCTCACATGGGCCTATATTCCATGCCTGGGCATACAACACAGATATACCCCACGTTACATGAGGAGGCATGGAACATGTACCCTGTGCAAACAAAGATACATTAAAAAAATATTGTGTCAAGCATCATGGTAACCAGACCTCCATCCCAGCCTATAACCCTCCCAAATCAAGCTCCCTCTTACCAGATCCCCTCCTTCCTGATTGGATCCTCCCCCCATGATCATCTACCCCCAAGGTCACTCCCCCAGTCAGTCCCCCCCTCATCCTGACAGCATACTCCCCTGCCCAAAGTTTATACCCTGACCCTCCCCCACCTAGGACTCATCCAGGGGTTTTCTGAGTTGTCTAGTCCAGTGTTTCCCAACCCAGTCCTACGGGGCACACCGACCAGTCAGGTTTTCGGGATATCCCTAATGACTATGCATGAGATATATATGCATTAGAGATATCCTGCCAACCTGACTGGTTTGTGGCCCTCCAGGGCTGGATTTGGAGACCCCTGCCTTACACCTCTGTCATTTAAGATTGTGAGTGGGCAAGGTGCAGATGTCCTAGACATTGAAAGGGTATATAGAATGTGACACATTCCTCCTCGATTCTCACCACCACCAAAATATGTCTATTAGACAACTTTTTGGTGGTGGTGAGAATCGAGGAGGAATGGGTCACATTCTATATACCCTTTCGATGTCTAGGACATCTGCACCTTGCCCACTCACAATCTTAAATGACAGAGGTGTAAGGCAGGGGTCTCCAAATCCAGCCCTGGAGGGCCACAAACCAGTCAGGTTGGCAGGATATCTCTAATGCATATATATCTCATGCATAGTCATTAGGGATATCCCGAAAACCTGACTGGCCGGTGTGCCCCGTAGGACTGGGTTGGGAAACACTGGTCTAGTCAACCAGGGGCAAGACTGTACACTTTCACTGATGCCCTGGAGCCACTGGGTTCCAAAACGGTGGCTATAACCCCTAATGGTAGTCTCATGGTACTACCGCACAACAGCTGCAATGCTCAGTTTTGCCCAGAACTCACTCACTCACTCACTGTCACAAATCAACCCATGTTAGGTACTTATTGGGGAGTGTTACTGCATGGTAGCGATTAGCACAAGCCCACACATCAGTTACTGAGTGTTTAAACCTGCAGTAAGTGGTTAACATGGAACCCAGCATTGTGTACCCCTTGGTTAGAATTATTTTTCCTCATATATATATTAGTTTGCACTTATACTAAATTTTATCTGACATTTAGATACCCATTCCCCCAGCTTTGCAAAGCTCTGCAGCAGTTCGTCATAATCTACTCATGATTTAATAACTTAATTTTGTTTCATCTAAAATGTTAACCTTCTCACTCACTGGTCCCTTTTCTAGATCATTTATAAAACATATGTACTAGTACAAATACTTGAAGCACTCCATTATTTACCTTTTTCTCCATTTGGAAAACAGCCCATTTAGTTCTATTCTCCATTTCCTATCTTCTAACTAGTTCCTAATCCACAACATGACATTGCCTCCTATCCCATGACTTTTTGCATTTCCTGAGGAGTCTCTTATGAGGGACTTTATCAAATGCCTTCTGAAAAGCCTGACTCACGGTATCAGCTTTCTCACCCTTATCCACGTGTTTAAACACCAACAGGCTGTAAGGTAAGACTTCCCTTTTTTACTCGTAATCCATGCCGGCTCCGACCTTTTAAGCCAGATTTACCTATATGGCCAATCATTTGGGGGTTTTTAGAATAGTTTCTTACCAGTCTGCCCAGCATAGACATTAGGTTCATCAGTTTGTACAATCCTGGATCATCCCCAGACCCATTTAAAACCAAAACAAAACAAAACAAACTGGCCATCCTCCAATCCTCTGGTACAGCAGCTCATTTTAATAATAGATTACAGATTACTAATAGGTCTGCAATTTCATTGTTGAGTTTTCAGAACTCTGGAGGTGTATAGCATCTGCTCCTGGTAATTTGTTACTTGTTTTTTTAATAACATTTTTAATTTATTAAATGTGAGGATTACAATACAAACAGATAACTGACACAACAACTTGGTAATACAGATTCAAAAGGTACACACTTCAAACTAGCAATAAGATGTTCAGTCACAAAATGGCTCCCAGAGAACTCCTCCCCTCCCCCCAAAGAAGCAGCATGAGCAGATGTTATGACCAAAAATATACAGTTACTAAAGATGGGCAAGCCACGTCTCAAATGATAAGCATATGATAAAAATCTAGCAGAAAGGACAAATCAGCAACTTATAGGTAAGGAGGAGAGACATAGCACCCAAAGCAATAAGGGAGCCTCCAGATATACATCTAGACTACATCAACTCCCCTGTCAAGCAGAAGGCCCCACAGAGTTTATCGGATAGAGCTACTAGCAGTTCTGTTCTCCTTGCAGGGGTTCTCAACCCTGTCCTCGGGACCCACCTAGCCAGTCGGGTTTTCAGGATAACCACAATGAATATGTATGAGAGAGATTTGCATACACTGCCTCCATTATATGCAAATCTCTTCCATGCATATTCATTGTGGTTATCCTGAAAACCCGACTGGTTAGGTGGGTCCCGAGGACAGGGTTGAGAACCTCTGCTTAGGGCTTCCTAAGGGAATAGTGGATATCTGATTGACCTTTAATTAGATGGGCAAGTTGATCCAGTTTCCAATCCCCAATGGTTGGCCCCCCATTTTCCCTCCAATGGCATGTCACCAACATATGTGCTCCCAACAAGAGCAGCTCAGTCAACTGCCGTGAGTTCCGCGGAACTCCTGAGTTACAGTCAAAGAAACCCAGCAGGAAGCTGACAGGAGACACTGCCAGCTGTCCCTCAATGACCTCTTCCCAAAAAACAAAACAAAACAAAACACAAACGCCCACCAAAGATGGAAAAAACAAAACAAAAAAACCCTGCCCGCCCACATCCCCTCCAGCAGCCACCCTCCGCCCGCAGTCCAAGTTGAGACAACCTGACAGGGGTCATATAAGCCTGCATCAGCAGTTGAAATTGAGTTTGCTGACAGTTCGCATTCCAAACACACTGATACCCTCTCCAGTGTATAGTATGCCATTCTGCAGTGGTATTTGTTATTTTTCAATTTGTCCGTTTACCGTTTTACATCATCTCCGGTCAGCTTTAGTTCCTCTGAATCCTCCCCATTAAAGAGCAAAGCAAAGAACTCATTTAATCTTTGTGCTCTGACCTTGTCTTCCAAGCATTCCTTTTACCTCTTGGTCAACCTGGGTCCAACCGACTCCCTTACAGGCTCAATGTTTTAGAGTTCTGCCTCTATGCAATCTTTTCTCAAACTTCTTTTGGCCTGCCTTATTAATATTTTTCATCAAACGTGCCAGTTCTTAGGCTCTTTCCCATTTTTTTTATCTGGATAGGCTTCCAATTTTTTAAATATGTCCTTCTGGCTGTGTCTTTTACCTCACTCTTTAATTATGTTGGTGGTTATTTGGTTTTATTTTGACTTAATTATGTGAAATATATTTGGTCTGGGATTCCAAGATTTTTTTTTTTAATGAGTGCCCATGCTGCTTTCACAGAGTTTGTTAGGCAGGACTGGCACACACTAAACACATTTAGGGACATGAAATCTTGTTGCCATGTTGACCTGGCATCCAGGATTTGTCAAGCCCTGACCAAAAAACAAACACGTCTTTCTGGGTACCACAAAATATAGTAATCTCTCTCCCTTCTTTCAGGCCCTGGCACTAGTACTACCACGTGCAAGTCACAAAGATGACAAGAGGGTCATCTCTACCACTGTTGCTTTTTCCAGGGTATTACAGCAGGACACAGAGAACACTTTGTGGATTGGAGCAGCAATTTGGGACATAGCAGTGAATGACAGAGAAGACCCATTAGTTTGCTGTGATGCAGGTCTAGGAAGAGGCAAGCTGTTGGACAACCCCAACAGGAAAGACCTTTGCCTGAAGCCCCCACATGCAATTGGATAGACTTGGGTCCAGGAGAAAGGGATCCAGTCTTGGATCCCCATTTGAAGCCTCAAAAGGGAAGTCTTCTGCTAGAGCATCCGCGCTCCTTTGTATAGAGGCATATCTAAATTTCCTAGTGGCCCAGGCATCCCAGTTTTGTTTTCTGAAATCACACCTCAGGTCTTAACTCCAGGAGGCTCTGTCTAAACCCTCCAAAGTTCCTGATGAGCTTATCCAAGTCATCTCCAAACTTCCCTTTAATAAGGTAGTCTAAAGTGAGTTTTCAATGCCCCACCTATTGACCAACATCTTAGCTAAAGACTATGGCTACTAACTAGATTTATAACCACAAAAGGACCAGGCAAAAAGAGCACCACAAATATGTAAATTAATAAAAAAATATTTTTTGTCGGACTGCTCACAGAGGACAATTCCTCTTCAAATGAAATGTCCATTTTAAACAAATATTTTGCAGTAAAAAGCAAGCAGAGGTACTTAGCTGTATAACCACTAATCCAACAGATTCCCGCCATTCAATCTATAAAATTTCTTCAGGTAAGGAAACAAGCAAGGCTTCTTCAGACAGATGCAACAGTACCACGTTTCAGGTCTGACTCTCAAAACCATGCAACAGGTACTCTGTCCTCCATAAACCATACTGAAAGCATAGTTACTCACCTGCAATAGGTACTCTCTGGGGACAGCAAGAACCAGTACTCATATGGGTGACATCAGCGCAGACTGAGCCCTTGAAGCATCCCCCCAGCTTTCAAAGAAAGCCTTAGGGAGATGCCACCACACATGCATGGTGCCCTTCCCACCCGAAGGTGCCATCTTGCTCAGTCAGATGACATAGCTAAAAGACAGCAAAAAATAAAAGATAGTAGAAATGCAACTCCAAAGGGAGGAGGGAGGGTTGTGAGGACTGATTCCTGCTGTCCCTGGAGAACACCTGTTACAGGTGAGTAACTACGCTTTCTCTGGGAACAAGCAGGAAATCAGTCTTCACATATGGGATTCCCTAGCTAAGGCTTCCGCAAGCCTGTAGAAGAAAACCCACAGTCGCCCTCAAGGAGAGCCGTGAGCAGCAACAGCAATTTAGTCTGCAGATACAGACTGCAGGAGGACTCATGTATCTGATGGAACCAACACTCCGAAAGCCTGAACACAGAAGAGTCAGAGGGTAGGAGTTGCCTAGACCCTGAAGAGATTCCAGAGCACAGCCTGGCCGAAGATGCTGTCCCATTGGGATTCCCTTTTCAGGCAGTAATGAGCTGTGAGGGTATTGAATGAAGACCAGGTGGTAGCCCGGCAGATGTCCAGTAGTAGGACGGAGTGCAGGCTTGCCACAGAGGCCGCCATGGCCCTGACACAGTGCGCCGTGACCAGCCATCCAATAGGAGCCCCGCCTGCTCATAAGCAAGAACGATACAGTCTGTCACCTAGGTAGACAGTGTGTGTTTGGTCACCGCTTCCCCCAGCCTACCGGGATCATAGGAAACGAAAAGCTGAGCAGCTTTGTGGTGGCCCTGCGTACGCTGAATGTAGAAGGACAGGGCCCTCACAGTCCAAGGTGTGGAGGACAGTCTCCACACACTACTGGGGTGAGGCCTTGGGAAGAAGGTGGGCAGCTCCACCTCCTGGATGAGGTGGAAGGAAGATACCACCTTTGGAAGGAACTTGGGGTGTGTGTGGAGCACAACCCTGTTCTTGTAAAACCTGGTATATGGCACCTGTGCTGCTAAAGCTTGGAGCTTGCTAACCCTGCGAGCGGAGGTGAGCGCAACCAGGAACACCACCTTCCACGAGAGGTATCGCAGGTGGCAAGTAACCAGAGGCTCAAAAGGCAGTTAAGTAAGCTGCGCCAATTCTACATTAAGGAACCACTCAGTTGCCGGGGGCAGGTTTTGACAGCAGAAGTCCCCTCAAGAAGCGGGTCACCAGCGGCTGGACCGAGAAGGGTTTGCCATCCACCACGGAGTTTGATTTGAGCCTGGATTGAGAGAGATAGAGAAAGTACTGCAGCACGGGACAGGAGAACGGGTTAACCCCTTGCTCTGCACACCAAACCAAAAATCTGCCCCATTTGAAGGCATATCTTTTCCCAATAAAAGCCTTACGGGAGGCCATCAGGATCTCCTCCACTTCTCCGGAGAGTTTGAAAGGGGCTAAGGTCACCCTTTCAGCAGCCACACCATTAGTGAAAAGGACTCCAAGTTGGGGTGCAAGAGAGAGCCCCTCCTCCTGAGACAGGAGCCCTGGGGAGCTCCTCAGTGGGATGGGAGTCTCCATTGCCAGCCTGAGGAGCAATGGGAACCACGGCTGCCTGGGCCACCGAGGGACCACCAGGATCAGTGAGTCCCTTTCATGAAGCACCTTGAACAGCATTTTAGCAATTAGCGGCATGGGTGGGAAGGCATACATGAGACCTTCCAACCACGGGATGAAGAACGCATCTGCCACCACCCATGAGGGGGTGGGCTTATCAGGAGCAAAAGCGGGACAACAGTTGTTTGTCCAGGCTGGTTAAAAAGTCCACTCATAGTGTCCCCAGAGGTGGAAGAGATGGTTGGCCACTCTGGGGTTCAGCTGCCACTCATGCGGCTGGAGGACGCTGCTCAATCTATCTGCAAGAGTTGTCCTGTCTCAGAAGGTATACTGTCTGTAGAAGTATGCCCCGCTGGACTGCGTAAGAGCAGAGCACCATTGCCTCGCAGCAAAGGGTGCAAGACCATGTGCCGCCCTGCTTGTTCACATAGAACATCGCCACCTGGTTGTCCATTTGGATCAGCACCGGCTGATGCTGCAAGCAGTGGCAGAATGCTCGGAGGGCTAGATATAATCGCCCGAAGTTCAAGGAGGTTGATCTGCTGGCTGCTCTTGTCCTGTGACCAGCTGCCCTGTGTGTGATGTTCTTCGCAGTGGGCTCCCCATCCGAGCAGGGAGGTGTCCATCGTGAGGACCCTCTGGGGGCTTGGGGTTTGGAAGGGCATCCCAGCTTCGAGGTGATGGGGGTTTTGCCACCAAGTGAGAGATTCTGCCAACTGGTGCATCACTGAAACTCTGTTGAATTGGAGCAGTGAGAAAGTTCTTATACGAAGGAGAGATGCATGTTCAGATAAGCGAAACGTAAAAGGATGAATCATCTGTCCAATGTATTTTAAACTGCAAGGGCAAAGTAATAAATAGACCACATACTCTGATTCACAAGAAGTGTAGTGGCGAGAGTACCATATCTTGCCTGTTGTGGTGTCAGTCCAAGAATCCCCCACTCATAGTATCTTGACAAAAGGCACAATGGCCACAAGGAAAATGACCCTTTAATTCAGGAGAATGCTGAGATGGAAAAACAGTACATATTGGTTTATCCCTCAAATTGCTGCCTCTAGTAAAAGCTATGCCCAGGGGTTTTGGAAACACCGATGAAGATATAAAATTTGCCAATGTTTGCACAGGATGTTGATAATGTCTTGTGATTTATCCATGTAAGGAAGAATTCCCATCACTATCCCATCAGCAGTAGGTGCTTGTGCAGTTGTTGCATCATCCGTGGTTGTAGCCATAGGTAAAAGCCATTCCCTATGGCTATTCAAGGCTCGTTCGGAAGCCTTCTGGATGACTGAAAAGAGTAACCCCTTGCCAACAGATGATCGAATAATTCACACACATGAATTTTAAAATCAGCAGTTGAAGAGCAAATGTGTCTAATCTGTAAGAACTGCCCAAATGGAAGGCTTCTTTTTAAGGAACCAGGGTGAAAACTGTGGAAACATAAAAGATTATTTCTTTGAACCGGTCTTAAATGCAATGTTGCAAGTAGACGATCACCTCATCGAAAAACTGTCACATCCACAATTCTTTTGGATGTTTCTTTGGACTAACTAGATTTAATCATAATGAGCATCTGCAAGAAACACTGCTGCCGATTCCATATGTGCATTTGTAAAAGTAATTTGACCTGCATCTGTTGAAGCCAACACAGCCCAAACAAATAGCCAAGCCCCGTTTCTTCAATGATCCATTTAAAAAAGGTCTTCAGCCTATTGTGGAAGTCCTCGTGAGATGCCCCTTCCCTCTTGCATGAAGATAAGTCATAGGTTTGGTCTCTGCTGAAACCAAGTCATCCACTCTAAGGATAGCAACAACCTCTCCTGCTCTTCTCAAGGCAGGGGATAGAGCTTAGAGTCCTCACTCCTTGAAATATTGCATCTAGTACCTCTAAAGTCTCTTAAAGTCAGATCACTATTCACCTGTTGAAGTGGAAACTATTTTTCTCATCTAGTTAAGCTAGTCAGAAAGGGATCTCACACCTGTGCTCATATGACCACAGTACGCCCCATCATCTGATCAATAAGGTGAAAAGCCTAACCGAGTAGCTTTCCTTTTTCTCTCTTCAGATCACTGATCCCATTCCTTGCTGTTTGCCTCTGGCAGCTCCTATGCAGCGAACAAGACAGGGTTGGAATGACTGGGAAATGCTGGACTTCTTGTCCAGTTGAGGCCAATGCTGTCTTGACCCCTAACCCCAGAATTGATAAACCTGATACATCTATATCAGAAAAATCATGGTAGAAGAACAGCAGCCCCTGCCTCTCCTTGGCCCACAGAATTTGATCATCAGTGACAAGGGTGGAGCAGAAAACCCTAGCAAATTTTCTTCCCACTGGTCCTAACTCCATGGAGGGACCCAGAGACAGTTCTCTCCAAGGTGTTTTTAAACCGCTGGTAATTTGCCAAAGTTCCCATTTCCTGAGAATCACACCTGAAACAAAAAGAAGCCTGCCACCAAGCTTTACTTTCTGTAACTACAATTACAACTGAGACAGCACCTGCTGCTCCTCCTGGAGGATGGACATGATTCATGGATACTGATCTAGCAGGGTTTTTTTTTCAAGTTTCTGACTTAAATGCATTTCCGGACATCTCTCCTACAGATGACCTCTAGTTCTTAGACATCTCTGCATTTATTCCTTCTGTTGCTATCCCGTTACAAATTCTATGTTTTCTGAAATCATGACTTCTACAAACACATCCAGCCTAGATCTCATCCCACCCAAGCTGGTAAAGGATTCCACATTGAAGTCATCTTTCTACCTATTTAGAATGGTTAACAACAACCTTAGTGCTGGTGAAGTCCCCATTTCCTGGAAACATCTTGTGACTAGACCAGGGATTCTCTATTCAATCTTCAGGAGACACCTACCCAGTCAGGTTTTCAGGATAACCACAATGAATATGCATGGGAGAGATATGCATACAACGGAGGCAGGTCATGCAGATCTCTCATATACATATTCATTGTGGTTATCCTGAAAACCTGACTGGCTAAGGGTGTCCCGAGGTCTGGGTTGAGAACCCTTGGACTAGGTCAATACTAAAACAAAAATACTTCACTTAATCTCTTGGTCCTCTCTAGCTACTGGCCCATCTCCAATTTATCCCTAATCTTGAAAACTAAACGAGCGTGCTATCTTTTGGCAGCTAAGAAGCTTTCTTGTGAAAAGAAAATGCATTGTACCTCCTGAACAGTGAAATCTGTGAAATATCTATATACAGTAAGTGAAACACTGCTTTAATAGCATCACTAGACCTATCAATAGCTTTTGACCTAATCAGCCACAAGCTTTTATCACTGCACCTTGCTGACCTTGGTCTCAAAGCTACTGTTCTTAGTTGTTTTTAGCTATTTCATAGTTAATCTAAATCTCCTTTCTTTCACCTTTCCTGTGGTGTCCCCAGTGGGATCCACATTGGAACCACCCTATTTAACTTACTCCAGAGTCTCCGAGCTAATGCTGTCCAACTGCACAGCACTAGTGGATTTTAAGATTGATTCTGTAAGAGAACAGTAGCCAAATTTAAAATTATTATTTTTTTAAATAAAATTCTAGCCCAATCGTCTGTTCAGGTAGTCCACTAAATAAGAGCTCTTCCCCAATTGCTGAAGACTGATAGACTGGAGTCTGAGTGCTGTAGGGGGGAGCTCTTATACTGCACCAGCAAGACTGTCATGCTCAGTCCTCAGCTGCTGGAGGGGGCTGACAACCCATTTGTTACTGGACTGGACTGGCCTGGAGGGATAATAAGGAATATTCTTTTAGTCTAAGATTCTTCATTCTGGTCTGCTTACTAGCTCTCTGATCTGCTTGTGTCATATACCCCAATAATCTTTTAGCTTTCCCTTTGCTATGCCGAGTGCATCTTGTAGCAACTTGTCACTCTGACTTTTAACTTCCTTGTCCATTTATGAAAGGAGCTGCTCTCTTATTTATGCCTTGAAACTTTACTTAAGAAATTTAAGTCCCTCTTTAAGGCTTATTTTTTTTTCTTGCAAACCTTTCCGGGCCGCTAAAGGTTTGTGTTAGGTCATGGTGGCTGTGGTGAGGACACTAGTTCAGTATCCGTTTTTCTCTCTTTTCATTCTTCTGACTAGATTTTAATTGATGTATTAATTCCTTCCTTTTCTTTTCTATTCTTTTTCCTTCTTTTTCTAGCTTCACCTATCTTTTGAAACAGATGTTTCTACTATAAAACTCCCTGATGCTAAAGCAAAAGTGGTAAACATCCATACCAGAACTTTTTAATTCTCTTTCTCATACCGGCATATATAGTGGAGGAGCAAAAATTTCTCTTTTCTCTCCTGCTGTTAGGAGGGTCTAGAATGATCTGCCATGAACCACAAAGAACTACTGCACCTGAACATAACACATCTTGAGCTACCACTGAAAAGGCATAAGCTAAACAAAACAAAACCTCTGCATGTGCTGCATGTGTTATATATCCCATTCATAGCAAATGAGGCAAGAACAGCATGGCCCATACAATCTGCCTGGTAAGATGCTTTTACTCTGGGGGTTGTTTATGCTCTATGTAAGTTACCCCTACCCTGCGCTTTCATTTTGGGTTGTAACCTTCCCTTTGTGCAGGTTACTCCTGCCCTGTGCCTATTTTAAATTGTGAAAAAGTCACTTAAGTTTTGCTTTGAGCAGGAATACTCTTCTTGCTATACATATATCCTCTATTTATGTTTATGTTGATTCAGTTACTTGATAAACTGCACCTTCATTACATCAGGGCGGTGTACAATCAACAAAGTAATCAGAAAATGGCTAAAGCCGGAATGAGAAAGGAACTACAATATGAGACAGGAAAGGCACTTAGATACATAGAACATAAGACAGGCAGGAAATTTCTAAAGGAGCGAGGTCCTCAAGGAGAGGAAAGGTCAAAAACAGAACAGAAGAGGTGAGGTTTCATTAGGGATTTGAATCTGGAAGAGACTGTTTCCAGACAAAAGGTGGTGGGGAAGGAATTCCAGAAGGAGGTCTTCAATTCATATGTTCGCAGCTCACTACTGCCTGGAGAGCGAGTCCCGCAGGGACAGTGCATTTGGACAGGCAGTACTCCGTAATATTCTCGGGGTGTAGGCAGCTCCTGCCCTCCGACGCTTCTGTGTTCAGGCTACCGGAATGACAGTGTCGCTGGATGCTAGGGTCTTGCAGAGTATCTCAGTGGGGACTCATCTTCTGCAACTCATGGTTACCCGGACTTGGCTGCCGTTGGTGCTGTCGTCAGTCCTCGGCAGCCTGGAGCTAGGAAGTCCCATATGTGAGGACTGACTGCCTGCTTGTTCCTGGAGAAAGTGTAGTTACTCACCTGTAACAAGTGTTCTCCAGGGACAGCAGGAATCAGTCCTTACAACCCTTCCTCCTCCCTGGGAGTTGCCTCTCTACCTACTATTGTTTTAACTACCGTCCTAGCTATGTCATCTGACTGAGCAAGATGACATCCTTGGGCAGGAAAGGGACCACACATGCGTGGTAACATGTCCCAAAGGCTTTCTTTGAAAGCTGGGGAAATGCTTCGTGCAGGCTCCATCAGCACAGATGTCACACATATGTGAGGACTGATTTCTGCTGTCCCTGGAGAACAGCTGTTACAGGTGAGTAAGTATGTTTTCTCAATCACATGATTTTCCATTTTCCAGACAAGTGGTGCAGCTAAACAAAGAAAACAGAAGGAAGCACAAGAACAGTCGAAGCAGCTACGAAAAATAATTATCTTCTTCAAAGCTGATGGAGGTAGTGTTGGTGTACGTGGATCTACTAGTGCTGCTTGTCAGGATTCTGCGGAGGACCTCTCCTCATCAATGCCCACATGTAGTGACACAGGAAAACACAGGGGTATGTTTACTAAACCGCGCACACATGCGTGGCGCACAGTAGCGTACGCTAATGATGCACTTAAGTGCTCTTAAGTGCCCCGCACGCGTGCGCGTCACACTAACGGGCCTCCGCACACGTGCCCCTCACACCGACGGTCCCGTGCAAGTGTGCGGTGCGCTGATATGCGATAGAGGCGTGGAAAGACATTTCGAGGGTGGAGGAAGGCTCCCGAGGGGCAGGGGGACGGGGTCAATGGGTGGAGAGTGGGAGGGGAGAGGCTCCATGCACAGGAGCGGGGCTGAATTTCGGCAAAAAAAATACCGCGAGTGAAACCCTCGCGTTAGAGCCGATTTAAAGGGAAGAGAAACCATTTCTGTCAGCAATGTACAGCAAAACCGGGGAAACCTGCAAAACGTGAGCAGTGTGATACATATACACAGAACAAAATAGCAAATATAAATTGAAAATGACCACAACAAATTCCAAAAACATTATAATCCAGCTGGGCAACAGTGATATTAATGGGCAACCATAAAAAACACTCCCAGGAAAGCTCCAAAAAAAAGAAATGATTTTTGGAAGGGTCTACGCTCCGTAGACTCTTTCAAACATCACTGCATTGTATTGGAGCTTTCCTGGGAGTGTTTTTTTATGGTTGCCCATTGATATCACTGTTGCCCAGCTTGGTTTTGGTTTTCTTCCCCTTTTTTGGAGGTCATTTTTGAGGTTTATTTGCACCTTTGTCCCCATACAAGGTAAACGAGCCCACAGTAAAATTGTGCAGAGCAGGGTGTCTGACTCGTGCGGCCAGGTTTCCTATCTCCAGAGACTGCACTGTCTCTGTGGCCACAGTGTGGTGCAGCGGACACAGCCAGTGCCTGTAGAACCAGAGGGTCACAGGTTCAAATCCCAGCTGGGGCACCTGCCAACCCAGTCTCCATAGTTTTACCCACCACTAAACAGTGATAGTAAAGACACTCCTTTATTACTGAGAACATAAGCATGGTTCAAACACCCATATTTTACCCTACACCGCACACAAACCATAACAATGGGCATTACCTACAGCCGAGTCCCCCAAATTCAGTCCTGGAGTGCCACAACTCAATCAGGTCATATGCTTTTTCCCAGATAAGGACATGTCTGCATGTTGGCGGAGGGTACAGGTGGTGGAGGGGGCAGTGGCTGCAAGCCACAGCAGACAGTGGCCTAGGTGTGTGCAGGCTGGCACCGTCCACCGCAACAGACAAGCTCTGTTGGATGTACAGTCATGGACTCCCCAGGGAAGGCAGCATATCTGTGGCAACACGGTGGTGCAGTGCACACAGACAGTGTGTGCAGGAACAGAAGGTCACAGGTTCAACGGCCAGCTGGGGCTACCTCCAATCCTGTCCCACAACTAAACCGTGATAGTAAGGACAAACCTTTATTGCTGAGAACATATGCATGTTTAATACGCCTATATTTTACCACACCAAACACAGACACCATAAACAGCCGCATTACCTAGAGCAGAGTCTCCCAAATGCCGTCCTGGAGGGCCCCACACCATTCAGGTTCCATGCTGCCTCTAATAAAGATGCCTGTGCTGCATATTTATGCACCACCCCCATGGTATGCAGATGTAGCTCATGCATATTTATGAGGGACAGCATGAAAACCCGAACAGTGTTTGGAACACCAGGACTGGAGTTGGGAAACTCTGCCGTAAAGCAGCAGCCAACAGGGCCAGACACACCCACACACACACACAGGCCCCATTGGCCAATGCCTCCTGGAGAGGCAGGACATTGGGCCCTGCCTGTATCTCCCAATACTAGCAGTTGCATACCTTAGCAATGCCACCCTACACCTGGGTATATGGTACACAGCTATCAAATGTTTCCCATGATAACTGGCAGATATCAATTCCTACGTTAAGCACATTTTGCTCCTTGGGCTACACCATAACAATCATTCTGATGTCTGCGGTGTGTGCTGCAGGTCTGGTCTCTGACAGTGTTTACCGCCCTGGGGAGTGACCCCCAACAGTATTGCGTACCATATCCATGCCTGTACTGTGCCCAGGACTGGTGTGGTGGGTATGGCTGCTGAACCCCTCTATAGTAGCACAATGCTGGCATAGGTGTGGGGGTGGCTGTCTGTCTATCCAGTGTGTGGTGGCTGCAAACACCTTCCACAGCCCACACTGCCAGCAATGTTGCCAGTATTGGGCTGCCAATGTGCATAATGAGGAGCAAGGTACCATGGGTATAGGCCGGACAGGGAGGCCTGGCCAGGGTGCATCTGCACAGGGCATAGGGCACTGACTGGGACATTTTAGTGCCCTGCCACCACCTACACGGACAGGGTGACCTCAGTATGTCCTGCTGAGAGATCACTCTCACCCTGACTGTGCAGTGACCACAGCATGGCTAGGCACCCCCATAGTACCATATAGTATTACTCTCATGTGATAGATATGGGTTTCCTTTTGGGGCCCAGTCACTGATTTATCTGCTTGCTGTGTATGCTGACATCCCAGTTCTGGGTGCATGCATCTCCACTGGGAACATGCACTGTGGACTAACTAGCACACTGTTTACAGCTGGTATGTGTCGTGATGGAGCAGCTTGCAGGGTGCAGTGGATGACGACTTGCTGCAGGAGAATATCAGATAGTGGTGGGGTGCAGCTCACCATATCCAGGCCTAATGTCTGTCTGCTATTGTGTTATGGATGTGTATAGAGCTGCATTGACTGCCCTGTGGGGTGTCTGCTCCTCAGCAGGACTGGGGTTGATGGACCCCTCTACTGCCACCTTTGCAGGGAGGTAGAATGTGGATCTATTGATGGGAGACCCTGTTTGCCACCCTCAGCCCTGGGAGGAGGGGGGTGGTGGTACATAGCCCATCTAGGGGTCCATAGGGGCTACACCTGACTGAGTCAGACAGAGATATCCAAGGTGTTTGTGCAGGAACTACCTATCTCACACATTAACACTGCTTTGGACCTCCGGCATGGCCTCTTTCAGCCATGGAAGGTGTTGTGGACCTGGTCCTGGGCGCCTCATTGCACCCTCAGGGTGAGCACAGTACCCACACAATGTGACGGTGTGTAGCTACTCTGTGCCAGTAAAACACACGGTCAGTACCCCCTACCAGGCCGAGGTAGTGTGTGGGTGCACATGGTCACTTCCCTCTACCGGGCCGAGGTGCTGTGGGGGTGCATTGCCCATCTTGTGTTAATCTGTGGACAGTTGATTTGCATGTGCAGTGCATCATGGGTATGGGTGGGCTAACCCTATCCTGGTGACCACAGCAGACTGTCTGTGTGGTGACGTGCATGCTCTCTGCAGCCAGCCAGGGGCTTGCTAGCAGCTATAGAGCTGTAGCCCAATGGTTACTTCACTGCCTCTGAAGCCAGAGGTCATGGATTCAAACCCACAGTGGGGTTATTTGATAGGGTTGTCCAATGCATTTTTTTTTAATGTACATATTTTGATGCCAGCAAAAACACCCTCAGCGTACTGTACCCATAAGGTGCCTCTGAGGGTGCTTTATAGGGCGCCCTATAGGGCACCTTATGGTTCCCATCCATATAAGGTGCACTATACAATATCCTGTGACGCAACCTATAGGGTGCCCTATAGGGGACATTTTAGGGTGCTGTGGCGGACAGTGCAATTTATAATGTGCCCTATAGAGTGCCTTATACGGCACCTTCAATTACGGCACGTGAGGGCGTGTTTGCTGGCAGCAATTAATAACATAAAAATAAAGTGCTGCAGGACAAATATGTACAATGCAAAGCTGATGCCACAGCCAGCCTTACGTATTAGGCACACTGGGGAGCAAACTCATGACCCCTGTATCAGCAGTCAGTGCCTTAACCATTGTGCTCCACTGCTGCTCCTCCTTGCCTGTCAGCGCACCTACTTATGCTTTTCATTCCTTAAACTGCACAATGCTGCCATAAAAAACAGTACACTGACCTTGCGGTACCTCATACGGCACCCTCTAAAGCGCCCTATAAGCAACATTCTAGGGTGCCTTGGTTGACAGTGCACTTTAAAATGTGCCTTATAGGGCGCCTTATGTTAACACGCTTTGAGAGTGCGTTTGCTAGTAGTGATAATTAAAATATGAATAAAATGCCTCCTAAAGCATTCATCCCCATAATATGTTATGCCTCAGCCAGCCTTGTTCATTGGGCACTTTGGGGTATTGAACCCCTGATCCCTGCACCATTGGTCAGTGTCTTAACCATTGTGCTGTGGTTTTGTTCCTGTGATTGCACATCAGCGCGCCGCCTTATGCCGCCCAGTATTAAAAAGCCTCCTAAAACATTAGCGCGCCGCCTTATGCCCATCAGCGCGCCGCCTTATACCGCCCATCATTTAAATGCCTCCTAAAATAATGCCTCAGCCAGCTGTCTCCATTGGGCACTGTGGGGGATTGAACCCCTGATCCCTGCACCATTGGTAAGTGCCTTAAACATTGTGCTGTGGCTCTGCTTTTCTTCCTGCACATCAGCGCGCCACTTATACCTCCCAGTATTATAATGCCTCCATAAACATCAGCGCGCCGCCTTATGCCGCCCAGTATTAATATGCCGCCAAAAACATAAGCGCGCTGCCCTATGCCGCCCAGTATTTCTGCGCCTCATAAATTAACGCCTCAGCCAGCCGTCTTCATTGGGCACTGTGGGGGATTGAACCCCTGATCCCTGCACCATTGGTCAGTGTCTTAACCATTGTGCTGTGGCTCTGCTCTTTTTCTTGCACTTCAGCGCGCCGCTTATGCCTCCCGCGCAGCTATCTCATGCGCTAAGGTGCGGGGCGCACATGGGCGCCGCGCACCTTAGCGCATATGTAAATTCCGGCTTTTCTTTTTCAGGACGGAACGCCCACTCCTTATATGGCACCCGCACACTACCGGGGCCCGCACTTTACCGGGGTTTTAGTAAACATACCCCACAGTGTAGCAGTGATTTCAGCCGAAGTAAACAAAAGGATTCAACCTCAACAACAGATATTACTGCATACAGCAACTCAATACACATCTTGCAAGTTACTGCTTTTAACTCACTTCTATAAGAGCAACATCCTATTGATAGAGGACATTTTTCTGTTGATGTACATAATAGTGCTGTCAAATGGTTTGTAACTGGAGCGTGTAGACCAAAACGGTCCTTTCCTAAGGATAAAAATGACAGAACACCAGATCTTTCTCTGAATTATATTACAGCACTATTAGCAAGGTAGGGCTTGCTATTCCTGTTACTTGGCAGTGTTATTCTCCAAGGTTATATGCTACATACTGTGAGCCAGGTTGGCTATTTGGCAATCTGAGTAATTCAGCATACCATTTTGCTTCGTCTAAAAAAGTATTAGTGAATGGCAGGGACTTTCAAGAAAAATCTAAGATCATTTAAAGTCTGTTCCACATGTTACATCTTGTATGATTTATCAACAGTGGTAGCAACATGGCATTGTTGATGAAAATGTGGAATGCAATATTAGGAGAGAGAAGAATTTTTGGAGGGAAGTCTTAAAATGCTTGGTGAAAATAGTGCTAAATATAACCATTAATTCACAAGCATTCAGGGCTCATCGTGAGAAAATTGGAAATATCTACAATGGAAATTTTCTCTCTCAAGTTAAATTACTTGCTGAATTGGATCCAGTAATAAAAAAATTTCTTAGGAAGAAGAAAGGTTCAACTAAGTATTTAAGTCCAGTGGTCCAGAATGAACTGATTGAAGTAATGGGTAGTAATTTGGAAAACAGTCTTATTGAAGAAATTAAAGCTGCCCCTTTCTATTCTGTAATTACAGATACCATCAAGTCATAACAAAAGAGACCAACTGAGTCAAATCTACAGATATGTCAAAGTACATAAGATATGCCATACTGGATCAGACCAAGGTCCATCAAAGCCCAGTATCCTGTTTCCAACAGTGGCCAATCTAGGTCATAAGTACCTAGCAGTTTCCCCAAAAGACAGGTTCCACAATGATTGTATTGGGTCAAGCAGTGATATCCCGGGTCCCTTTTAACAACAACTTGTCCAAACCTTTTTTAAAGGCAGCTACATTAACAGCTTTTACTACATCCTCTGGTAACAAATTCCAGAGTTTGATTATACATTGAGTGAAAAAACATTTTCTCTTACTAGTCTTAAATAGGTTGCATGTCCCCTAGTCTTTCTATATTCTAATGACGTAAACAATCAATCTATGTTTACCAGTTCCACTCCATTCATTAACTTACAGACCTCTATCATATCTCCCCTCAACCGTCTCTTTTCCAGGTTGAAGAGCCCTAACCTTTTAGCTTCTCTTCATAGGGGTATCCTTCCATCCCCTTTACCATTATGGTGGCTCTTCTCTGTACCTTTTCTAATAACGCTATATCCTTTTTAAGATACGGCGACCAGAATTGCACACAATATTCAAGGAGCGGTTGCACCATGGAACGATACAGAGGCATTATAATATTGTTTGTTTTATTTTCCATTCCTTTCCTTATGATACCTAGCATTCTATTTGCTCTCTTGGCTGCCGCTGCACACTAGGCAGAGGGTTTTAACAAGTTATCCACAATGACGCCTAAATCTTTTTCCTGGGTGGTGGTTCCTAATGGGGAACCTTGCATCATGTAAACATAGTTTAGGTTGTTCTTTCCTAGGTGCATAACTTTGCACTTGTCCACATTACATTTCATCTACCATTTGGATGCCCAGTCTTCCAATTTATCAAGATCCTCTTGCAATTTTCCACAATCCTCTTGGGTTTTAACAACTTCAAATAGTTTTGTGTCATCTGTAAATTTGATAACATCACTCATTATTCCCTTTTCCGGGTCATTTATGAATATGTCAAAAAGCAGCAGACCCAGCACAGATCCCTGCAGTACTCCACCTTTCTCCATTGGGAAAATTGGCCATTTAGCCCTACCCTCTGCTTTCTATCTTTTAACCAGTTCCCTGATCCACAATAGTACACTGCCTCCTATCCCATGACTTTTTAGTTTTGCCAAAAGTCTCCGATGAGGGACCTTGTCAAAGGCTTTCTGAAAGTCCAGATACACTATATCAACCGACACACCTTTGTCTACCTGTTTATTCACACCTTCAAAAAAAACAAAACAGATTAGTAGGACAAGATCTTCCTTGTCTAAAGCCATGTTGGCCGTCTCCCATTAAGCCATGACTGTCTATATGTTCAGTAATTTTGTTCTTTATGATGGTTTCTACCATTTTTCCCAGTACTGACATCAGGCTCACCAGTCTGTAGTTTCCCGATCACCGCTGGAACACTTTTTAAAAATTGGAGTTACATTGGCCATCCTCCAATCTTAAGGTATTACAGATTATTTTAATGATGGTAATCTGTGAACTAATAGCAGGTCTGCAATTTCATATTTCAGTTCTTTCAACACCCTTGGATGTATACCATCCGGTCCAGGTGATTTGCCACTCTTCAGTTTATCATATAGTTGTAATACATCTTTCCGGTGTATCGATATTTCTTTCAATTCTTTCGCAGTATCACCTTTAAATACCACTTCAGTCATGGGTAACATCCCTACATCTTCCTCAGTAAAGACCAAAGAATTCATTCAGTCTCTCCGCTATGGCCTTGTCCCCTCTTAGTGCTCCTTTTACCCATCTATCATCTAATGGTCCGACTCTCTCACAGGTTTTTTGCTCAGAATGTACTTGAAAAAGTCTTTATTATGCGTTTTTGCTTCCACAGCAAGCTTTTTCTCTAAGAAGTAATTAGATCTTACCTGCTAATTAGTGTTCCAGTAAAGGGACTGGACTGGAGTGACGATAAGGAATTCTCTCTTTGCCTGCCTTATCAATGCCTTGCATTTAACTTGCCAATGCTTGTGCTGTTTCCAGGTTTTGTCATTTGGTTCTTTGTTCCATTTCCTGAAAGATGCTTTTTTGGCAACAGCAGCAGTAATTGAAGATGATAGGAAACAAGCAACGAGGTTCAGACTGGGCTTTTATGAATGGAAGAACCAAACTACAGAAGGAATTTCAGCATAGATTCCAGACATAATTCAGGCTAAAGGTTTGTCACTAGATAGGTGCTGTCAAGGATATAATAGTACTCCAACTATGAGTGGCTTTTATAATAGAGTACAAAAAAGAACCCTAGAAAAGCAACCTGAGGCGACATGTACACTGTGCAGCACACAATTTAAATTTAGCTATAAATGATGCAGTGATTGCTGTACATGAAGTCAGTGGATTTTTTTGAGACATTGCAAAAGGTATACATGTTTTTTGGTACTAGTATACATACGTAGATGGGATTTGCAATCCTCATTCACAGGTAAATCTGAAGTCACACTGAAAATATTCAATCCAACACAGAGGGCTGGCCCTTTAGTGTCACTAACAGAAATAAAACACCAATATGTACAGGTGATCAAGGCACGGTTGACTAATTCTTGAGAGTAACAAGAAAGAGAAAAGCAGCTATACATCTACTGAAGTATCTGGAGACATTTGAACGTATCTTCATCCTTATTCTGCTTTTAAAAAGTACTGCGTGAATTAAATGTTGCTTCTAAATATCTGCAATGCAAGGATGCAATTACTACCGAAAGCAACAGAATACCTATAATCAGCATTGGATGCATTATCCAACTACTGGAAGAATTTTGATGTGACCAAGCAAGGAACTAATGACATTTGAGTGTTACATCCATTTTCAAAGATAAACACTAAAGAAATAACACGTCACTGTGATGAGCTACTAGGTTGACAGATCCTGAAGACTGTTTCAAAGTTAATGTATTCAACACTGTGCTCAACATCATCATCGCCAAGCTTAAAAACAGGTTCAAGGGAATGACATTTTCGGCATTTCACCCAAAGGTGCTAAGCACAGCAACTGAGATACTTAAAACAAGAGTAGCTAGAAGATCTGACAGATGTATTCCCTTTACAGCCAGTCACTTTTCAAGCGACAATGAAGAAATAGGCAAGCTTGTCATCTGTGAAAGAGCTAACCCACCTACTAATTGTGGAATACTCGGCCATGTCTTCTGGGTTTACTGATGTGATAACTGCACTGCTCTTATTCCTCACATTGCCCGTTACTGTTTCAACAGCTGAAAGTTCATTCTCAAAGCTATAGTGAAGAATTATCTGAGAAACACAATTGGACAGGACAGGCAACGAATTCAGCTTTGCTAAATATTGAAGCAGCACGTACTAAGAACATGGATAAGGAAAAACTAATAGATGACTTTGCTAAATTGAAGGCACGTCAGAAGACGACGTAATGCAAATTTCAAAGAAAATTCTTCAGAATCAAGATGGTGGCAGGCTGCTAAGACTGTCTTTGTTAGCAGGTTCCTGGGTTTGTTAAAATTGTACTATGTTTGTGTTTTTTGCAACATGTTCAAAAGGATCTTTTCCTTTCGTAATCTGAAAGTACAATAAAAATAAAATCATCCATCAGTTATTAACCATGTGTGTTGTGGTGTAAAAATGTGCCCTGGGTCTTTCCCAGTTGTTGGTACTGTATATCAATGAGGAGATTCATGAAAGTGATCCTTCCTTATATTCCTGCAGCACCCAGATCAGACAGAAATGACCCCTGTTTCCAGGGAGAGCAGGGGAGCCTTTTGCAAATTTACGCCCCTGTCCCAGACTATTCTGATAGGTTGTGATGTATATGGGGTTTAATGTTAGTGATACAGAGGAAATCTGAGTCTTCACACATGGGAAGGGGAATGCACCACTGTGTCACACAGTGCCGTTTGCAACTTGTTCTCTTCAGCTTTTAAAATTAATTTCAAGTATAGCACCAGCTTGGGACACTTAAGGGAACACTCCACACTGGCATGCAAGTAGAAAGGAAACAGTCATGTGAGAATGAATAGGAACTGACTGCTTCTAGCCACTTTGTGACCATAGTTAGCAAGTTTCATGAACTTAGCAAGAAAATCCAATCTATAAAAAACTTCAGGTACCACCTACTAAAAGTGGCTAACTGTTCATACAGAGTCCAGACATAAATAGAAGTAAAATCTTGACATTTCCAGTCTCTTTAGTCAACAGATCATGCAAGCGTACAATAACTGTGTGTTTTCAAGGGTAGGGGAAAATAAAGCTTTCCTTGAATACATAAGTAAAACCACCTTCTTTCTGACTCTCCAAGGGCTCAGAACAAAGTTGCTCTGTATGAATCATACCACAGGCATTCCCAGAAACAGAACTGAACACCTCTTCAGTATGGAAGAGAGTTAGATATACCTATTTACAACAAATTACATCAATTTCAGCAATTTAAGGAAAGAGCGTTCAGCTTCAATTACATTCCCTTTCATGATCTGTTCCGAGTCAAAATCTCTGTAAATGTAATTTAAAATAATCCAGATACAAAGAAATCCAGTTTACTTTGAAAGCTCTGAAAAGGGAATGAAAGAAATTCTGCCTCATACTTATAGAATTAAGACAATCTATTCTTTTCGCTTCATTTTAGCACTATATTTTCTCTGTAGATAAGTAGTACAATGCAGGCACACTTGCTGCTGACCTCTCACATGGAGCCAGCATGTCCAGAGCCCAATATCACTAACACTTGTTGGCAGGGGCGGCCCAAGGGGGGTGCGGGGCCATATGCGGAGACTCGGTGTGTGGCCTCATTTGCATAAGGGGCCTCATTTGCATAATATTTGCATAATGTTACCATATACTAACTTTTAGTAAACATGCCTCTTAATGAGTGTATGGATAAAGAAAGACTAAAAGATTTCTACATTACTATAATCCAGTGCCAACTGCCAGACACATTAGGAACTACTACAAACACTGCCCATTTAGAACCCATAGCAAACCCACCGTATCCTAACAGCACTACCAGGACTCACAAAGCACCATACTCTACCTATCAAAAGGCAACACTGCAAATATTAAACCAATACATTTCAGAGAATAACAATACATGACCTACTGGGGAAAGAGAACAAGTGGCAATGTCAAATAGGAATTACATAAACAGAATACCTCAGCTCAGTTACACATGCAGAACATAGACCATCACCAAACAAGGAATCACAATTTAGAAACAGGAAGACAATAATTAAACTGGGAATCCCAAAAGCCAAACTTGGAATGTACAACACTGTAGAAATAAAACTATACATTAATTTGCTCTTGTACTAAACAAAGCACAGACGTTAATGATGCACATTTACCAGAGCTGACATATTCCAATTAATAAATTCAAAATAAAGAGATATTTTCTACCTTTTGTGCATTTTTTTTCAGCTGCAATTGCTCCAGCCACTTTCTTCTGGTTTCTTCGTGTCTTCTGCTAACTCTCCATCGTCTGCTGTCCATTTGTCCTTTCTTCTCTCTTCTAGTTTTTTTCCATTCTCTCTCTACATCTGCTTTAACATACTAATCTTTCTCCTTTTGCTCTTTCCTCATTCCTATTTCATCCACTCAAATTTTACCCCTCCGTCCTCAATCCCCACTTACTCTCCCAATACCCGGCCAATTGTAGATTTTTATCCCTCCCACACAAAATATTTTTCCCCTCTCCATTTTACTCTCCCAGCCCCATCCCATTCTAATCCTCCCCCAACATCAGCTCCCTTCTAGTTCCAGCCTCACCCAGCATCCATTCCCTTCTAGTCCCTGCATCAGCCCATTTCCAGTCCTAGCCCCACATCAGCCCATTTCCAGTCCTAGCCCCCCCATCAACCCACTTCCAGTCCTAACCCCATCAGCCCACTTCCAGTCCTAACCCCCATCAACCCATTTCCAGTCAGCCCCCCATAGCCCATTGCCAGTCCTAACCCCCCCATCAGCCCACAGCCCATTACCAGTCCTAACCCCATCAGCCCACCTCAAGTCCTAACCCCTCCCCATCAGCCCATTTCCTGTCCTAGCCCCCCCATAGCCCATTATCAGTCCTAACCCCCCCATAGCCCATTACCAGACAGCCCCCATCAGCCAACAGCCCATTATCAGTCTTAACCCCCCCCATAGCCCATTACCAGTTCTAACCCCCCCCATCAGCCCACAGCCCATTACCAGTCCTAACCCCATCAGCCCACCTCAAGTCCTAAGCCCGCCCCATCTGCCCCGTTCCTGTCCTACCCCCCCATAGCCCATTAACAGTCCTAACCCCCCATCAGCCCACAGCCCATTACCAGTCCTAACCCCATCAACCCATTACCAGTCCTAACCCCATCAGCCCACCTCCAGTCTTAACCCCCCATCAGCCCATTTCCTGTCCTAGCCCCCCATTGCCCATTAGCAGTCCTAACCCCCCTAACAGCCCACAGCCCATTACCAGTCCTAACCCCATCAGCCCACCTCCAGTCTTAATCCCCCCAGCCCATTTCCAATCCTAGCAACCCCCCCAACCCATTACCAGTCCTAGCCCCCCATAGCCCACTCCCAGTCCTAATCCCACCAGCCCATTTCCAGTCCTAATCCCATCACCCAATTTTTAGTTTAAGCCCCCCCATAGCCCATTACCAGTCCTAACCCCCCCATCAACCCACTTCCAGTCCTAATCCCATCAGCCCATATACAGACTTAGCTCCCCCATAGCCCATCACCACTCCTAACCCCCCCAGCCCCCCCATAGCCCATCACCACTCCTAACCCCCCCCAGCCCAGCCCCGCCCCGCCTAGGGAAAATTAAAAAAAAAAAAAAAAAAAGGTGTCTGCTGCCGCTGCCGCTGTGGCAGAATCGAGTGTGCCGCGGGGCCCCCCCTGCCCAGCAGAGCCTGCCCTCCCCTGTATCACCTCTCTCTTTGCAGCTGCAGTCACACGCGCCGGCTTTCAGAGCGCGAAGGAACTAGTTTCCCTTTCGCGGCTCTGCTAAGCCCGCGGGGGCTGATGGGAACTTCCCATCAGCCCCCGCGGGCTTAACAGAGCAGCGAGGGAGAAACTCTCCCCTCGCGCTCTGAAAGCCGGCGCGTGTGACTGCAGCTGTAAAGAGAGAGGTGATACAGGGGAGGGCAGGCTCTGCTGGGCAGGGGGGGCCCCGCGGCACACTCGATTCTGCCGCGGCGGCCCCGGCAGCGGCAGCAGACAGCTTTTTTTTTTTTTTAATTTTACTTTTAGATCAGAATGTTTTTTACGCAGGGCCCTGTGCAAAAAACATTCTCGCTCAATGGACGGGCCGGCCCTGCTTGTTGGCGATATTGCGGAAGGGCTGTCGGGTAAGGTTTGCATCTTTGTGGATGATACCAAAATCTGCAATAGAGTAGATACTCAGGAAGGAGTAGATAACATGAGGGGGGCATTGAGCTAAGCTTGAAGAATGATTGAGAGCTGAGATTTAACACTAAAAATTACAGGGTCATGCATTTGGGCTACAAAAAGTCAAGGGTATGATATAGTATGGGGTGAAGAACTTCTGTCCACGAAAGAAGAGCAGGATCTGGGTGTGATCGTTTCTGATGATCTTACAGTGGCTAAACAGGTAGAAAAGGCGACAGCAAAAAACAGAAGGATGCTTGGGTGTATAAGGAGAGGAATGGTCAGCAGAAAAAAAGGCGGCGATAATGCCTCTGTATAAGTTTCTGGTGCAACCTCATTTGGAGTATTGTGTGCAATTCTGGAGACCGCAACTTCAAAAGGTTATAAGCAGGATGGAGTCTGTGCAGAGGGTGGCTACCAAAATGTTCAGTGGGCTTCATTATAAACCATATGGGTACAGACAAAGATCTCAATATGTATACTTTAAGGAAAGGCGGGATAGAGGAGATATGATGGAAACCTCCATGGCACAAATACACAGGAGAAGAGCCTCTTTCAACTGAAAGAAAGCTCTGCAGCAAGGGGGGCAGATGAAGGTGAAAAGGGGATAGATTCAGGAGTAATATACAGAAATATTTCTTTATGGAAAAAAGAGGTAGAGCATGGAACAGTATCCCAGTGGAGGTAGTAGAAACAAGGACAGTTTCTGAATTCAAGAAAGCATGGGACAAACACATTAGTTCTTTAAAGGAAAAAATGAGGGACTATAGTAGTTGATATGGAAGGGCAGACTAGATAGAAACATAACAGCAGAAAAAGACCAAATGGCCTATGTTTCTAAGAAGTCTGACTTCTCAGTCTGTACCAATATTCCCTTGCTGACCATATGACATTCTGTAAGTACAGTCGGCTCCTTAGTATAGTTCGTCTGCTGGACTGTGCAAATCGCCTTCCTTCTCCTGACCCATCATACTAAATGCCTAATGGCGATCTCGCAAGAATTAATCATCACTAAAAAGGCAGCAACATTGCAAGCCACTAACTTGTCAATTTCACTCACCCTTTTCATCAGGGTTCTCTGCACTATGGTCAGGCAGCCCCAAGCAGTAGCCTCGCTTGCTTCACCAACAGACAGGCCCAATTCTGGTCTGTCAGAGGAAGCAGTTAGAAATCAGATTTCAACTGTGTAAACGGGAGCAGCTAGCCTCCTGTCAGAGGTGGCATCTTCGAGCACATGGCCCCCAGCACCAGACATCAGGGACAGAGCTTCTTCCTGCCCAAGTGTGGGCTGAGAAAAAACCTTCTTCCATACAAACAGTACTACCTAGCCAAATAGTAGAGGGACCAAAAGCATGTGATAAAACACAGAGGATCCATATATAACAAAAGCAGCATGTCTGCTCAAAAGTAAATCTTAAATGAACTTTATACTTCAAAAATGGTAGACAGCCCAAAGTAAAAGTACCTTACTGCACAGAATGAATGGGCTATACTGGTCTTCATCTGCCATCATTTATTATATTGCTATGTTAAAATCAAAATCAGCTCTTCAAAGCTTCCCAGCTCCAGATCACAAAGGAGCAGATTTCAATAGGAGAACCAAAATGAAAAGTCCCAGATAGATCTCCTCACAGTTCTGAGGAGAAAGGCAGCCCATGGATCCCCAGGGTATTTTAGTTAAGAAATACAGACAGTCAATCAAGTCCCACAAGCTAGCTGAAAGTATCTGATACTAGTTCTCTTACCAGCTATGCAGGCAGAGTCATGTTTTATGGCTTCCAGTATCTCCCAGTATGTCCTCTTGCAGCTCCTTATAAAATGTGTGCAAGGACACTACCAATGCCCATGGGACCTATGCTCACCATGAATCCAGACCACCAATCCTCAGGCCAACTTCAATCACAGTTCACAGCCAGCCAGCCAGCCATGGACACTTCTGTACTCAGAGCTGATCTCTGGAACCTTATGGGTCACCAAAACTAGCTAGTAGTTACCCTCCCTCACAGCGCTCAAATCACTAGCAGCTACTCCCGAGGAGACAAATTCTCTCAGCTACGGTAGAGGAACCAGAAGAGGACTACTCCAGGCCTTGACGAATTTTCTTGAAATCTAGGAGCTAGCTTAAAAATTTAGGGCCCGATTTACTGCTTTCATATTTTCTACAGAAAAAAAAAGCTTAATAAAGCAGGCCTTTAACGTGCCATTGCACAATGTCGGAAGGCAGTGACCCTTCTCCTCCTTCACCCCCCCCGCCCCCCGCCACCATGAGCAAGCTGTCAGCAGCGCAGTATTTAACAGCCTCCACCCAGTGTGCAGCAGCGGCCAAGGCGGCAAATAGAATGCTAGGAATGATGAGGAAAGGAACGGAGAATAAAACAAAGGATATTATAATGTTTCTGTATTGTTCCATGGTTCGACTGCACCTTGAATATTATGTGCAATTCTGGTTGCTATATCTTAAAAAGAATATAGCAGAATTAGAAAAGATACAGAGAAGAGCCACCAAAATGGTAAAGGGGATGGAAGGATACCCCTATTAGGAGAGGCTTAAAAGGTTAGGGCTCTTCAACCTGGAAAAGAGACGACTGAGGGGAGATATGATAGAGATCTATAAATTAATGAATGGAGTGGAACGGATAAACATAGATCGATTGTTTATGGTTTATGCCATCAAACAGCAGAAAGACTAGGGGACATGCAATGAAGCTACAATATAACCCATTTAAGACTAACAAGAGAAAACATTTTTTCACTCAGCATAATCAAATTCTGGAATTTGTTACCAGAGGATGTAGTAGAAGCTGTTAGTGTAGATGGGTTTAAAAAAAGGTATGGACAAATTCCCGGAGGAAAGGTCTATAAACCATTATTAAAAAGGACCAGGAAATCCATTGCTTGCCCCAATACAAGCATTGTGGAACCTACTAGGTACTTGTGACCTGGATTGGCCACTGTTGGAAACAGAATACTGGGCTTTATATACCTTGGTCTGATCCAGTATGGCATATCTTATGTTCTTATTGGTGACCCTGTATTATTGCTCCTGAGGCAACTTCATTTTTTGGCTTCATGTATCACTATGGCCTGATGAATTGGGGGGGGGGGAGAAAAAAAAAAAGAGAAGTCTCTCTCCATAGTCATTATACCCTCCCTTCACCCAGGCTCGCTCTCTCTCTCTCATAGCCCCCACCCCCCAACAACTTTCACACCGTCTCTCTCACCATTCTGCTTGGTTTGCTGTTTAGAGCTACAGTGAAAATGCCAAGTTTCTTTCTTTTCCCACTGTCATTAGTTCTCTGCTAGTAGCTTGAGCCATTCGGTGAAGGAAGTTCAGGTTGATCTTGTGGTTTCAAGTCTCAAAAACCTTTGGGGAGCCTGGGATGTTGAGCCCTGGACAGTTCCTACAGCAAAGTTTTACAAAAGCAAAAGGTTTTCAAGGAATTTGCCTTGACTTCAAAACACCAACAGCGAGCAGGCCCATACTACCATCCTGCAGTGCGCTTAAAGAGATAATAGCACTACCAATCGACCAAATCCTCCAGTTTTGCATTTGGAAAACACCATCATCCGTCCAAACAACTTCAAGATGTCCAGAGCTCAAGTTTTATTGACCCTAGGATATAATCAACCACAAGAGCCTTACAATCTGTGGTGTCCGAAGAAGCCCTCAAGAAGATGACGGTTTCCAAGTCTCAAATGCATATTTCTCCTGGAAGGACTATAGAATTCTGGACGCTATGGGAAAGAAGTTATACTAGAGTGCCATGCTCGCCCTGAAAGAAAGAAGCCCGCTAAGTCTAAATCCAACACTACGATCAGGTCCCGATTCAACAGCTCAAACATCAACAGGACCAACTGCAAGTCTTATCTTCAGGAATCGGCTTACCACTATATATTATGCCTATGACACAGCAGCCCCCATAGCAGCCACTGCCATCACATCACAATGTATGGCATGGCTTAAAGCATCAGGATTATGGGAAGACCTGCATGACCAACTAACTGATGCCCCCTTTTTAAGGGGCAACCTCTTTGGAGATAAAGTCAAAAGACAGTGTCTCAAATTAAAAGATGATTGTTCTGCAGTTAAGGGGAATGTTTTGTCTGACATGACCAATGCTGCAAAGGCCAACAAGTGCAGTATTAAGAGGCCTTAACACTACCAATACATCAAGCAATCTTACCCAAGAAGAAGTCACCAACAATATCCTAAAGTCCCATATCAATGTTCCATGACACAAACATATGAACAGCATCAACAACCTTGTAAGTACATATAGACTATGTGTTTATGTTTATGTTTATTTCATTTGATATACCGCCCTTCCATGATAAGCAGGGCGGTTTACAATTCATAAAATTACAATAGAGGCACAAAGCCAGCAGAAAAGAAAAGGAACTACAATTGGTGACAGGAGAGTGGAAGAAAAAGAAGAATAGACAAAGCGTAAAGAAAACAGTTATACAAAGGGGGAGGGAAGGTCAAAGGCCAGAGAAAATAGGTGGGGTTTTAGGTTTTGCTTAAAGGTGGCATGATGGGGGTCTAAGCGGAGCACAGGGAAGGGAGTTTCAAAGGGCAGGACCGGCAAAGAAAAAGGCTGAGGAGCGGGTGGAGTGCAGGTGGGCAAGGGAGGGAGAGGGGAGGGTGAGACGGTTGAGATGAAAGGAGCGTATCTGAGAGTATGGAAGGTGATGAGATCTGCTAGGTATTGTGGAGTGCTGGTATGGAGAGCCTTGTGAACAAGGGAGAGCAGTTTGTATTGAGCACGGTAGGGGACTGGTAACAAATGAAGATGAAAAAGAAGGGGTGTTACATGGTCACGGGGGGGGGAAGAGTGAGTGATGAGGCGTGCGGCGGTGTTTTGAATCCTCTGAAGGCGGGTCAACTGGGCTTTAGAGAGACCAGTAAAGATTGAATTAGAAAAGTCAACGCGCGACATGACAAGAGATAGTAACAGGGTAGTAAGAGAAAGGGGCGGATTGCACGGATTTGGCGGAGAAAGAAAAAGGAGGTCTTAGTGATGTGGGAGATGTGTGTCTGAAATGAGAGATCAGAATCAAAGTGCACACCCAGATAACGAAAGGAGGAAATCAAGGGTACGGGAATGCCAGAGAGAAAGAGGGGGCTAGAGGGGGAGGTGGGCTACCATGAGAAAACCAGATAGCAGTAGTTTTAGTGAGGTTAAGGTGGAGGCAGTTCTGAGTCGGCCAGTCTGCAACGATGGAGAGGCAAGAATTTAGTGCAGAGAGATTAGGGCAGGAGGGAGAAGTGTGGTGAAGGAGGACTATCACCTCTATCCCGCCCTTCCTCTAAGGATCTTAATATGTACACCTTAGAGGAAAGGCGGGATAGAGGTGATATGATTGAGATGTTTAAATACCTCCGTGGCATAAATGTTCAGGGAGAGAGCCTCTTTCAATTGAAAGCAAGTTCTGCTACGAGGGGACATGGGATGAGGGTGAAGGGAGATAGATTCAGGAGTGATATGCGGAAATATTTCTTTACAGAAAGAGTAGTGGATCCATGGAATAGTCTCCCAGTGGAGGTGGTAGAGATGAGGACAGTAACTGAATTCAAAAAAGCATGGGACCAACACAGAGGATCTCTAAAGGTAAAAAGTGGACTGTTGTAGTTGTTATGGAAGGACAGACTAGATAGGCCATGTGGTCTTTTTCTGTCATCATGTTTCTATGTTTCTATGACTATGTCGTCGGCGTAATAGAAAGCAGTGATACCAGACTGTTGAATTAGCAGGGCGAGAGGAGCTAAGAAAAGATTGAAAAGAAGGGGAGCCGAAACAGAACCTTGGGGGACCCCGCATAAGAGGGGAAAGGGGTCTGAAGCGGGAGTGCGGGGAGAGGAGGAAAGAACTGCACAAGATCGAGAGGAGAGGAAGGAGTGAAACCAACGGTGGACAGTACTACAGAGACCCGCTTCCCGTAGACGAAGAAGGAGGAGAGAGTGGTCGACTAAATCAAAGGCAGCGGAAAGGTCAAGAGCTACCGCCACCGAGATATCCCCGTGATCGTGAGCCACATGTAGTGCATTGGTGATGTCCATGACCTTGGGATGAAGCGAAATCCCATTCCTAATTTTTGATAACCTTCCTATTATAAGTGGGGAGGTAGAATTCAGCATTTCAGGGAGGTATGGAAAGAAATCAGCTCAGATCCACAGGCCCTCAATATACTGAATCAAGGCTACAAAATAAAATAAACACATCCCATCAAACTCCCACCAAAGAACCATTCTGACCATTTAGTATGCCACACTAATATAGCCCCAATATTGATACATGAGATTGCTATGCTTTTATGCCAACAAAAGGAAGTCCTGCTTAACCAATGGGGGTCAAGGTTTCTACTCCAGATTCTCTCATATCTCCAAAAGGACTGTGAGACCTATGACCCATCTTGGATGTATGCAATCTCAATTCTGTATATAAAGGAGGAGAAACTCAAAATGAGCTCACTTGCTACAATACTGTCCCCTCCTGGACAGAAACAATTGGCTTACCTTCCTGGATCTGAAGGATGCCTATACTCACATCCCAATTCTTCAACACCACTGGCTGTTTCTAAGCTCCACATGCTAAAAATAGTCACTTCCAATACAGAGTTCTCCTTTTCAAACTATAACTGGCACTGAGAGTTTTAACAAAGCACTCTGCAATTGTCGCTGCTCAGCTATGCAGCAAGGGACACTACATCTTCCCATATCTAGACAACTGAAACTGGCAGCATCTGAGGCAAGCATCCAAATCACTGCAAGGTATCTTCCTTTTACAGATGACAAGATTCCTAATAAACTATGAAAAGTCTGAACTTGCCCTAATCCAGATCATCTTCATCTAAGCACAGACTGACAACAGGAACAACAGCATATCTTCCATTAAAACTAGTGACTTTGCTCATATGATTCAGTGCCTCACCAAGTCCACTCCATTACTGCTCAAAGTATATACAGACTCTTGGAACATGTATCAGCTGCAGTTCATGTCCTGCCACTGGTCAGACTACACAGGCATCCACTTCAGCAACCTCTCAAGCGGCACTCAAAAATTCCTATTTCCACTGAAATCCAGCAATCTCTCCAGTGGTAGATAAAATCAAGTGACTTCTGTTGGTTGTCTTTTCATCCCATAGTTGTTCTTATGGCAGATGCATTCACGCAGGGAGCCCCATCTTCTCAAAGACATGTGCAGTCACGTTGAGAAAGCTTTACATACCAATATATTAGAACTCAAGGGCATCTCAACACCATAATTCAAAACATGTTTCTATGGTTATGAGGCAAGACAGTTATCACCAGGACAGACTATCAAGCAGTGATGATTACCGTATTTCCTGGATTATAAGTCACAGTTTTTTTACATACGGAAACCATGGCGAGAGCTATACACAGGAGCGACTTATCTAATAAATTTATGCAGTGGACCTCGCTCCTTGAAAAAGATATAAATATTTGCAACTGCACAGTGGACGGTCTTTCTCCCTGGACCCTCCACTCTATAACCAAACGCTAGCAAGCAGGCTCTCCAATCAGCAGATTGGTAGGTACTTTTACTATACTCGTAAACAGCATACCAAATGGCATACAAAATAACTTTTTTGGTAACCGAAATTCATCCAGTATGCTATCTTTAACACGACAAAAAATGGTGACCCTGAAGGCGTGGAACTCATACCACGGAATTCAAATTTAAAGTTATTCATTACACAGAAGAATATAGTAACAAAGCCACCAAGCAAACTTTTGGGATAAATGAGAAATTAGTTAGAGACTGGAGGAAGACACAAGGAAAACTAACCTAGATGAAACACAGCAAGAAGGCAAATCACAGTCGTCGCAAAGTTTATGTTGCCAAGGAAATGAATGTCAAGGGATTCAAGGCTGGTCATTTGTGGTGCTACCAATTTATGATAAGAAACAAATTAAGCATTTGACAAAGAACCACTATGTGTCAGCAGCTCCTCGCTGATTTTTTGGATAAAGTACAGAATTTCAGAGAATTTCTGAACAAAGAAATCATCTCATATACAGTGATGCCGGACTTCATAATCAACATGGATGAGGTTCCCTTAACCTTCGACATCCAATTAGGGAGAATGGTCAGTCAAAAGGGGGTCAGAACAATAAATAGTAGAACTACCGGACACCAAAAAACACTCTTTACAGTAGTGCTGACCTGCTGTGCAAGTGGAAAGAAGCTGCCACCTATGATTATATTCAAAAGGAAGAAAATGCCATGTGAAACTCTACCAACCAACGTTGTTGATGTGAATGAGAAAGGATGGATGGATGAGTGTATGATGATGAAATAGCTGCAGCGCTACTTTAGTAAGAGACCGGACGGATTTTTCAAGAAACAGAAAGCACTACTTGTCATGGATAGCATGGCAGCCCATTTCACTGGAGACAAAGAAAATAAAATCTCTCTACATTGTCCCAGTTATTATACCTGGTGGTATGACAAAATGCTTCAAACGCTTGACATTTCCGTCAACAGAAGATTCAAAGCTGTGTTGCATCGCCTATGGGAAAACTGGATGTGTCATAGAAAAAACAAACAGTTTCATGGCTACCAACTGTATGTGCCATGCCACATTTGCAGAAGTTACCGGGTGGGTTGCGACAGCATGGTGGGGGAGCGCAAATGCTAAAATCAGATTTTGTAAAGGCTGAGATCCTAAAGAGTCCTGATGATCGTGAAGAAGGCAGCTCTGAAGAAGACAAATCTAATACAAACTGGCACGAGAAACTGCAGAACTATTTCACAGTGACAAAGATGAGGGCTATAACGGCTTTCCCCGAGAGTGATACAAAACAAATCTGATATGGAATGAGTGTTATTGTAAAATTAAAGTGAAATAGAATAAATCTGGTTTTAAGAAACAGCAATGTTGTCTTACAAAAAATAAAGCGCAATTGCGACTTATACTAGTAATTTACATGTGAAAACGCCAAATTGAGGCACTGCAACTTATACCCATGGACGACTTATAATCTGGGAAATACGGTAACAGACAACCAGGGCAGAGCAGGCTCTCTCCCTATTTGGAAGCAACAAAAATCTGGCATCTATCATGCTCCCTGCAAGCATATTCTTACTGGATACGGAAAACCAGTAGCAGACTCCATAAGCCAATAGTGGGACTTTCAATAGTGGTCACTCAACCTGAACATTGTGCATCACCTTTTCCAATGCTGGGGAACCCTAAAGGTGGATATTTCTACCACAGCAGAGAAAACAAAATGCATTCAATTCTGATCCATTTATCCAAGCACAGAAAGACTAACCACCAATACCTTCGCAATCTCATTGATCAAAAAGCTTGCTGTATGCTTTTCCTCCATTCACTCTAATTCCAAGAGAGAGTTATAAAAAATTTGCAGACAGAGAGCCAGAGTCATCCTCAAAGCACTGCACTAGCTCAAAACTCTGCTCCTCTCCCTCACCACTGTACAGCCGATAACCCTGGGACAAAAACCAACACTTGAGACTCAGGACCAAAGACCTCATACATCTCAATCTAAAGAATCGCTCCCTCATGATGTGGATATTGAGAGGCTGTCAATCATCAGCTGTTCAGTCTGAAGAAGTGAAATTGATTCAAGAAGACTCAACAAGAAAATCATATCAGCACAAATGGGCTCAATTTACCCAGTGGTCCACAGCTTGAAACCAGAATCCTTTCACTTGTCCAGTCCCTAGAGCACTCATATCTTCTACACCCAATTCACTTCAATATGCATCCACCTTTCAGTCATAACAACCAAATCAAGGGAAGTCTTTCACTAGAGTCATGAGAGATCTCATGAACACAAGACCACTGCCAAAACCACCCACCCCTACTTAGGACCTCAACATCGTCCTTACACGGCTCATGACCATGTCATTTGAACTACTGGTTCTTGCGCTCTTTGAGCATCTCAGCTGACTACATCTTCCTGATGACCATAACATCAGTTTGAAGAATCATCAAGCTCCAAGCTTTAGTTGATGACCCTCCATAAACTCAATTCTATGACAATAGAACTGTCCTCAGAACTCATCCAATGTTATTGCCAAAAGATTGTCTTGGAGTTCCACCAAAATCAGCAAATATAACCAACCTTCTTCCCTAATTTTCATCCTACTCAGTCAGGCATCTTGCTGCACTGCACATATGCACTTTTGTTTTACTACCGTCAGGACACAAAAGGACCTAAGAACATTGCTGTTCATAACCTACGATCCTAATGACCCAGGCAAACCAGACTCAAAGAGAACTTTTTCCCTCTGGACATCTGATTGCATCAATTTCTGCTACCTCCAAGCTAATATGCAACCACCAAGTCACATTGTTGCTTGCCAACTTCGGATCAAGGCAGCCTCTATGGTCAGTTTGAGGGCTACTTCTATCCAAAATATTTGCAAAGCAGCCACATGGGCTTAGATCCACACCTTAACAAAAGATTATCTTAATCAGTCTACAGCCCAGAACACAGCCTTCGGAGATGCAGTTCTCCAGAATTTGTTTGCATACTAACTGCCTCCATAAGTAGTTTCCATTACCTTCACCCTTTTCGACCGCAGGCTATAAAAGGGCAATCACTAGAGCCCTTAGCCCTGGAATCACCAGCAAATGTGCCTGCATTAAAATTCCTGCTAGTATGTGGAAAAAGCAAAATATTGCTTACCTGCAATGGGTGTTTCTCTATAGAAAACTGGGAAATGCAGCCACAGACTTTCCCTCCCACTATCCCCATAAACAAACATAAAAAAGGTGTGAAAACAAAAAGGATGCCAGGGAAAATTAGCCATTACTACCTAACGAACACAATCACCCAACTCATCAGAACTGCTTGAGCTCCACACAGAGCGAGGAGCTGATTGTACTTACAGTAGATATCGTGTAGTCAGCACAGGAATACTGGCACAGATTCAGAGAAGTCAATAAGACTTCTCAAAGCTGGAGGGTGGCTCTGGACACACTGGGTCCACTAGAAATGTCACTATGAACGTGGCTGCCATTTCCCTGCTTTCTACTGAGAACCCCCATTACAGGTAAACAATTTTGCTTTTTTTTTCTGGTTCAATCAGATAGGTAAAAATCAATTCTGGAGCACCACACCAGCGCTTGGCTGGGGCAGCCACTCATCTCATCCACCAGAAGGGGCCCACACTGTCTAGATGCAGCCCCTTAGCCAAACACATGGGACAACTACCGCTGTGACCTAACCTCTGTCAGGGAGCTGGGAGACAGTCCACAAGGGGCACCCATACTCTGAGGACACACCATGGTACCCTTATGCACCCCCATGGAAATGGACAGCCCCCATCAGCTCCAAGCTGGAGCACTCCAGCTTTCAGATAACTGAAGGCTCACAAGCCATTGGGAGTCCATGACAGCTCCACAGGTCATTGGAAAACCTCATCCTTTGGAAAAGGGGCCAGGGGATGGGACACTTCTCAGGTCGCTCCAACCAAGTTAGCTCAGATTCAGTGATAAAAATGGGAGGTATCTGCTCAGAGCCAGTAAGCCAAAGACATGTGGTCAGGGTGAGAGGCCATCTGCACTGGCCCAAGGGGTAGATAGTGGCCCAACAGCACAGTTTGGTGGCAAACTTTCCTTCTGCCAGTGATTGGACCACCACTTTACATGCCCCGCCCCGAGATAGTAGAGTTTATCTCCATCCCTAGCGTTAAAGTCTGTGCTCAGTGAAAGAGTGAGACCACATTTTCCAACTCGTCCATGGCTGATCACACTAGCAGCCAACCACATCTATTCATATATATGTGACCTGTTTACTGTCAAGATGGCCACTGCTGTGTAGTAGAGGTGTGCCCACTCTCCCAACTAGTACACTCATGTGCTACAGGCTCTGGATTTAAGGCTGTCAGATAGTGGTGTTCTACTGCCATGCAGTTGCGCCTTACCGCCCTTCAGATACTGGCTTCCTAGGCAGGCACCTGGTTCACATGTGACCTTTGCTATCCTGCATTGTGACGAACGGTATTGTGTGTGGGATGGTTATGGCCTTTAAACCATGTGAGATTCACGGCCAGAACACACATTTGTTATGCGCTTGCAAGGCAGTTTGATAGGTGACTTGTGATAGTCATACGCTAGTCGCTGTGGGTACAACTGCTACCGTACACTCTCGACCTCAACTCCACCTATTTGTATGCTTTTAGCGTAGGAGCCTTCTGGCCATGGGCTCCTAACTACTGTGGGCCAAACACACGTGCTGGCCTTGTGCACCCAGATACCATGCTTTAGGAAACATGTTGCAGTGTTTGTCTTCAGCTTTTCCTGAATAAAGGTTCTGTAGAAGCAGTTTCTGTATGTGAGTGAATATTTTATTTGAATTATATTTTATTATTTTCTTTCAATTTATCGCACACCTTTTTCCGTAGTAACTCAAGGTGATGGTAGCTATTTTCCTCTTCCCAGATGGCCGACAGTCTAACTTAATCCTCCATTGCCTCAGGCACTAAGTGACAATTTGCTCAAGGTCATAAGAGTGTCATTTGAGAACCAGGTTGACATCCTGCTTCTCCTATCTACAACTTTAACCACTAGGCTGCTATTCCACTTCTAGGCAGTTTCATATTTGTTTGCTTCTGCATAAAAGGTAACATTTTACTTAGCAGATACGTCCTTTCCTTGAGACCAGTCTAGGCAAATAGGAGAAGTTTGAATTTCTGCCCAACAAATGGCTGCAGGGACTTCAGAGCTCTGCTCTGCCCACAAGGACACTTGCGCTTGCATAAAATGGGCGTACAAACCCTCACGAACTAGCCAGTTACACAAAGATATGTAAATGAAAATGCCTCCTTAATCTAGCACCCCAAATTAGACTTAGCCACCATGTCACCCTTGTGCGGGCCAGCAAAAAAAGCACAGATGATCCGATTTACAAAAGGAATTTATAACCCCCAAGTACCGGAGAAGTGCCCTCTGGTCATCCACAAGGCAAAGATCCTTATCTTTCCCCCAAATCCAGAGATGCAAGGAACTCCCCTTGGTGAATGTCTTGATTCACGGATTGCAAAGTTTCCATCTGGAAGCACAAGTGCTCATTGACACCCTTAAGGGCCAGAATGATCCATCCTTTTTCGGCACCACAGAACAGATGGAGCATCTGCCCTTGCCCTGACCATCTGGGGAAATGGGCACCACTGCCTTCAGGACCAGCAACCTGTCCAAGGTGATCCGCACAACTGCCCTTTTGTTCATGGACCCACAGGGAGAGATGATAAAAAACGTCCAGGATCAGTCCTCTGCATTTCACGACTCTGCCTGTACTGAATGGCGTCTAGCACCCAGCGATCCGTAGTGACCCAGGCCCATTCCAGAAAGAAGGGGCAAAGCCTGCCCCCAACCAGAAGATCCAGGAAATGGGCCCCCAAACCTTCATTATGATCAGAAAGTGGCTAAACAGGTAGAAAAGGTAATGGCAAAAGCTAGAAGGATGCTTGGGTGCATAGGGAGAGGAAAGGCCAGCAGGAAAAAGGAGACAATAAGTGCCTCTGTATAGGTCTCTGGTGCAATCACATTTGGAGTATTGTGTGCAGTTCTGGAGACCATGCCTTCAAAAAGGATATAAGCAGGATGGAGTTGGTGCAGAAAGTGGCTACTAAGATGGTCAGAGGTAGTCTTCATTAGAAAGCATATGAGGACAGACTTAAAGATCTTAATATGTATAAGTTAGAGGAAAGGCAGGATAGAGGAGATATGATAGAGAAATTTGAATACCTCCGTAGCATAAACGCACGAGAGCCTCTTTCAATTGAAAGCAAGCTATGCTACGAGGGGACACAGGATAAGAGTGAAAGGGGATAAACTCAGGAGTGATATGCAGAAATACTTCTTTACGGAAAGAGTGGTAGATGCGTGAAACAGTCTCTCAGTGGAAGTGGTGGAGATGAGGATGGTATCTGAACTCAAGAAAGAATGGGACAACCACAGAAGATCTCTAAAAGGATAAAAGGGGACTACTGTAGTAGATATAGAATGGCAGACTAGATAGAAAAATGATGGCAGAAAGAGACCACATGGCCTATGTTTCATTACACAGCCCTGGAGAGGGCCAAGTCCCTGGGCCAAAAAGGACCAAAAACGAGCCAGACATCCATAAACAAACAGAGAAGAAGAAAGGTTTTCCAGTCCAGTAGCAACGGCAGTCCTGAGAACCCTAGGAGACTGACTAGCATAATTGCAAGGAGTGGGAGGAGGCTGACAGAAAAGGGGCTGCTGCCCATGGCACAGACCCCTTGGACCTGTTCTCCAGAAGGCGCTAAGATTTTGTCTCGCTCAGGTCCTTTCACCAGGCTTCTCCAAACTGGCACCAAAAAGAAGCCACCCTTTAAAGTTGGGTCAACCGGACTTTGGAAGATGTGTCTACTGCCCATTGGTCTGAGCCAAATCCAATGTTATGTCACCGTTGACAGGGGACTATCCCTAGCTACTAGACATACCAAGTCGTACATGACGTCAAAAGGAAGGCCATAGCAAGCTAATAGAGGGATAGTATCATCCGGTGGGGGAGGCTGAATCCAATGGAGCAGGGCTGAAGAATAGTCACCACAGCAAACTGATTCTTCAACCACGAATCCACCTTTCAGTCCAGAGTATCCTTTAAGGCCGATCTGCCTTTCACAGGAATGGTGGTCTGTCTGGAAACCGCCATGACCTGAGCATCCACCTCGGGAATATCAAACCACACAATGTGTTTTTTTCAGGACAGCATACATCTTCTTATACACCTTTAGCCCCCTAGGCGGGGAGTCGGAGGAATCCCACTCTGACCAGATCATGTCCTTGATCACCTCTGAGAACAGGAAGACAGCAATGGGATTTCCACACCCCTTGCAGGAGTGGATGCACCTTCGGCTCCTGCTCCAAGCTCAAAATGGATGAAACCCTGGCAAATCAATGCCACAAGTTCCTCCTTCCGGAACAGGCAGCTAACATGGGCCTCTTCATAATCCTCTGAAGGCAAAAGTACTTCGTCCACATCAGAGCCCAAAACTGAAGACATCAGAATCCAAATTTCAGTCCAAATCTTGGTCAGATACCATCTCCTCGTTTCCAGGGATGCTTAGCTACAAGCAATCAAATAGGGCATCCATTCCCAGTCTGCCCCTCTCGAGACTGTACTTGTGGGAACCCAGAGATTACAGGATGTGAATTTCCATGCTAGAATGACCAGGCCTGCTGTAGAAAGGAAAAGAATTCTGGGGATGACAATCCACAGGCCAGAAGCTCTCCTCGCAGAAATGACCTCCCTACACCAGGGGACTCCTGAATCCACTGAACACCTAGAAAATGTGGAGCAGCTAACAGCACAGTCACCAGAATCTCCAGCTGGCCAGCCATCCTACCCACAATCCCATCTGCCACTCCCTGCCCTGGGGCAGGCAAAGCCAGACCAACTGCCTTCCCCAGTTGAGATAAGAGGAGCAAGCTACCATGCAGGAAGAGCAGAGTCCAGAAGCCAGGAACGAGGCACCTCGTTTGCCACAGGCCAAAAACAATGTTTCCTGGAAGTAGTCATAGAAAGTTAAGGCAAGCACTACAAACAGTGCACGCTAAGGACACGGTGATCTAGAAGGCCCACATTAAAAGCGCTTAGAGCTGGGCGTATTACAGACACTTGGGTAGGCGCACAGTAGGAAAGATGCTACTAATGCATGCAGAAAAGGGCAGGAAATCCCCACACCATGCCAATGGTCAACAGTGATCCACCCTGAAAAGTGCCCCAGACGTATAGAATCTGGAACCCCCAACAAAGCACAAGCCTTGGTACTCACCAACTGAGAGCCCAAGAAGAAAATGCATGCCGGCTCAGCTCTACTCCCTTGAAACTGCTTCTCTTGCTTTTCAGGCACTGCATTTAAAGGAGCCTGGCAGGCAGATTCCTTTGAGAGCCTTCTGAAATCTTTGGGAGAGAGCAGAGGGACAGAGGAGGAGGGAAGGAGGGAGGGAGGGAGGGAGCGTTGGTTGTGCGAGGCTGCTGAACTCTTCCAAATCCCTCCAATTTTCTGGCTGCTCAACAGGCTCTTATGATGAAAGTGCAGAGCTGAACCAATTTTCCTTCCTCCTATGGCTATCGAAAAGTCTGCAGTTTAGTGGAGCCTCCCACATCATGCTCAAATGAGTCACCCTCAAGATGGTTGTTCATGAACGAATTTAATCTTTTCTTCTCAGTTCATATTTTCTTCAGTGGAGAAAAATTATCCACCATCTGCTGCAGACAAAAATACTGAAGAGACCTCTGGTTGCTGAGGCGAATAAAGGCAAGGGAGTGATGTAATTGTAACATGGGCTTTCAATGGTTCCTCGTCTCCACCAATCTGCTGGTAGGGGAATACAACCCACTTGTCTGGACTAGTCTAACAGGACGTTATGGAATTAGTAGTTATAAAAAAGCATTAAGAATAATTGAGCTTATTTGATGAACAAGTTTTCTTTAAAAAATTAAGAAAATTCTAGAGATTAAGAAGGTGAAATTTGACTTCCGGTCTAGCCACGGAGGTGGAGAGACGTGTCTAAGAGAGCTCCCTGTCCCGCACCCATAACGGAGTGGTAGGATCGGCTCCCCGCGGGCCCCCTTAAACGGAGAACATGCCCAAAGTGGTGAAACTCAAGCCGGGTTCAACTATTAAAGATCTATACGCGGCGAAAGCTGGTGGAGGAAAGAAAGTGGCGGCGAGTTCGGGCACGCAGTCGGCCCCGGTCTCCCCGAGCAGCTCCGAGGCGGTGGAGGGGGAGGAGAGTGCTGCAACGCAGTAGGTAGACTTGGAAGCGATCCTCCGTGAAATCCACGAGACGAAAGAGGAGATCGTGGATCGGGTCTGTGGGCGACTGGAGGAGAAATTCACGGTGATCGGGCAGCGGCTGGAGGAAGTAGAAAGCAGAGTGAGTCAGACCGAGGATGCCCAGGCCTCGACTGACCGCATGGTGCGCTCGCTGCAGCAGCAAGTCAGTTGGCTACACGCCAAAACGGAGGACATGGAGAACAGGGACCGGCGCTCCAACCTGCGCATATTCGGGGTCCCGGAGGGGGCCGAGGGGGACAACGCAATCTCCTTTGTACAGGACATGTTGGCTACCTGCTTTCCCGACCCCCCGTCGCCGCAGTTTGAAATTGAGCGGGCACACCGGGAGCTCAGGCCCAGGCCTGAAAAGGGGGGTAAGCCACGTGCTCTCATTGTTAAGATGCTGCGGTTCCAGGATCGGGAACATGTAATTCGAGCTGCACGGAGAACTAAGAGTGTGCAATATAAGAATTGGACTGTGTATGTGTTTCCGGATCTGGCTTCTGAGACGGTGAAGAGGCAGAAGGACCTGCTACGGTTGCGAGACCAGATGGCGACGCGGGGAGTGCAGATAGCGATTTGGTACCCGGCTCGTATAACGATGGTGGTCAACGGAGTGAGAAGGTCTTTTGCATCTAAAGAGCTGCTGGAGGAATATCTGCAGGCCCATTGGAGTCCGCATCGTGCTTCTCTGGGGTGTCAGCCTGGAGTAGACCAGCAATCAGCGAGCGGGGAGGTCAGAGATCGGCGGAGTTCCGGAGAGTGAAGCACTGCTCTGGTTGATACTGGACTGACTCCATGAGGGGGTGGTTGTGTGGCAAAGAGGGATAGTTTGTTGCGGGTAGTGGGCTTTGATAGGGGCTGGGGTGGATGGGTGGATTATGACTTTGGGCTGTTGCGGGTGTGGTATGTGGGGTTGGGGAGGAGGTGGGGATCGGGGAAGGATTGAGGATTGCGGGAGAGGGGTGCGGGGGGGAGGGGAGTGGATGGAGATGGCAGGAGTGTGGCTAATGGAGGTCGGTAAACAACAAAAATGTGAGGGGCGGAGGAGGAGTGGACAGTGTGGAGGGGCTTGTTTGAAGCCAATTGTGTGTGCTGGGGGGGTGCTGGTGCTGATGCTGACTCTGCAGGTTTTTTGGGATGGTGGGAGAGGGGGTTGGGGGTGGGGAGTGCGATACACTTGGGATGGGGGGACATAAAATCGCCTCGTTTAATGTAAGGGGGATTAATAGCCCTATTAAGAGAAAGAGGATTCTCACGCACCTGGTCAAGCACAAGGTCGAGGTGGCCATGCTGCAGGAGACTCATCTAGTGGAGGTGGAGCAGGTTAAATTGAAGGCCCAAGGGTTTGAGCAAATGTTTGGGGCGCCTTATACTTCAAAGAAGAGGGGGGTGGTGATTTTGGTGCACAAGAGGTTGAAGTTTGTTCCCTATGCCTCGGGGGGGGGGGGGGGATAAGATGGGGAGGGTGGTGTGGGTGGTGGGGAGAGTGGACCAAAACGAGGTGTCCTTTCTGAATTTGTATGCCCCTAACGGGCAGAAAGGGTCTTTCTTTCGGAAGGCACTGCAGGAGTTTGAACGGCAGGCTCGGGGGGAGTGGGTGGTCGGGGGGGACATGAATTGTGTGGTGGGGCCGGAGGATCGGTCCAACTACCAGCGGGTGAAGCACCGTAGGGAGGGGAGGGGAGGGAATTGAGGCAATGTATGGCAGATTGGGGGTTGGTTGATATCTGGCGCTGGGAGAACCCTGGGGTGAGAGGATACACTTGCTATACGCCCAGATTGGAGTGTTATTCTCGGATTAACATGTTTTTGGGGCGGAAGGGGCAGTTGGGGGCTTTGGGGAATGTGCAATTGCACCCTGTGCTTATATCGGATCACGGGATGGTTACCGGGGAATGTACGCCGGGGGGGGGGGGGGAGGGGGAACATAGCCTTGATCCAGTCGGCAGAAGGGCAGGCGGGTCTTAAGAAGGCATGGCGGGAGTTTTTGGAGTGGAATGATAACGGGGAGGTGTCGGATGCCATGATTTGGGACAGTGGGAAAGCGTATATGAGGGGGCAGATGGGGAGTAAGAGGAAGCGGGAGCGGGAAGCGCAGCGGTGGGAGTGGATGCGGGAGTTGGAAGAGGCGCAGGGGGAACATAGTAAGACGGGTTCCAAGGCTGCTAGGGTGAGGGCAGCCCAGTTGCGGGCGAGAGTGAACAGATTGGATGTGGAGGGGTTGGAGAGGATGATGAGAGCGTCTAAGCGAAACTTTATGGAAGGAGGGAACAAGGCAGGGAAGCTGCTAGCGCGGCAGCTCCAACGAAGGCGGGAGAGCCGGGTGGTGGCGGAAGTAAGGGATGAGAGGAGGGAAAGGGTGGCGGAGAGTCGGGAGATCTGTAGGGCTTTCCGCAGGTTTTATGAACAGTTGTATATGGCAGCGTTTTTCAACCACTGTGCCGCGGCACACTAGTGTGCCGTGAGATATTGTCTGGTGTGCCGTGGGAAAAATTCCAATTTCATCCGTAACATGTGGCCTCGGCTCACAAATTAGGGTTGCCAACCGGCCGGTTTTCAGCCGGCCTGGCCGGTTTTTCCATGGCCAGGCCGGCTGCCGGCACAGTTGTAAAACCGGCCATTGAAAAGCCAGTTTTTTGCTCTGGCCGCAAGATCGGGAGCGGCCAGAGCAAAAAACCGGCTTTTGTGCCGAAGTCCGTGGCGCGAACGCGATTCCCTATAGCAGTGCAGCCGCTGGTTCTGCTTTGTACAGAGCAGCGGCTGCACTACACTTACATTGAAAAGTAAAGAGAAACTGTGTCAGGAGCCCTCCGATCATGCAGAGCCCGAGGAAGTGATGTCATGGGGGCGGGCTCCTCACAGGCTGTCTTTCCTTTTCAAATTAACTTTAGCTGCAATAAATTTAATTTGAAAAGGAAAGACAGCCTGTGAGGAGCCCGCCCCCATGACATCACTTCCTCGGGCTCTGCGATGACCGGAGGGCTCCTGACACAGTTTCTCTTTACTTTTCAATGTAAGTGTAGTGCAGCCGCTGCTCTGTACAAAGCAGAAGCAGCGGCTTGGGCAGAGAGGGGGGGGGGGAGTGTGAGTGAACCAGCAGTGGAGGGGGGGGTGGTGTGAGTGAACCAGCAAGGGGGGGGGGCGATGGTGTGAGTGAACCAGCAGGCGAGGGGGGGTAAGTGAGTGAGTGACCCAGCAGGAGGGGTGAGTAAGTGACAGGGGGTGGGTGACTGAACCAGCAGTGGAGGGGGGGGGGGTGTGAGTGAACCAGCAGGGGAGGGGGGGGTGTGAACCAGCAGGGGAGGGGGGTTGGTGTGAGTGTTTGATTCCTATTCAAGAGAATTACTTTATATATAGTCAATATAGGCACAGAGGTAAATTTTTTTAACATTTTCTAATGGTGGTGTGCCTCGTGATTTTTTTCATGAAAAAAGTGTGCCTTTGCACAAAAAAGGTTGAAAAACACTGGTATATGGGACAGGAAGGGGCCAGTCAGGAGAAAATACGGAAGTATCTGGAGGGGATGCACATCCCGAGGGTGAGGAGCAGGCGGAGTGGTTGGGGACGCCTATTGAAGTGGGGGAGGTGCAGAGGGAAATCCGGCGGCTTCCCAGGGGAAAGGCGGCAGGGGAAGACAGGTACCCGGCGGAGTACTTTCAGGTATTGCGGGAGGAGGTGGCGCCGTTTTTGGCGCGGCTGTTCACGGGGTTTTTGCGGGGGGAGCGGATGCCGGAGACGATGTCATAGGCGAATGTGGTGGCCCTTCCTAAGGACGGGAGAGACCCGGACAGATGTGAGAACTACCGGCCGATTGCGCTGCTTAATCGTGACGCGAAGTTGTATGCGCGCGTGTTGGCGGGGAGATTGGAGGGGCTCCTCCCGGGTCTGATTCACCCGGATCAGACCGGGTTCATAAAGGGGAGAGTAATAGCAGATAATGTGCGGCGGGCGCTGGGGATACTCCACTATGTGAAGGAGGTGCGTCTACCAGCCGTGTGTGTGGCCTTAGACGCCGAGAAGGCCTTCGACCGGGTGGAGTGGGGTTTTTTATTTGCTATGATGGATAAGATGGGGCTGGGGGAGGGATTTGTGCAGGGGGTACGAGCCCTTTATGAGCGTCCAAAGGCCCGGATTTTGGTGAATGGGCAGGGTTCCGAACTTCCGAGTGGCTTGACCTGCACAGAGGGACTAGACAGGGTTGCCCTCTTTCCCCCCTGCTCTTTGCGATAGCCATCGAGGGGTTAGCGATTCGCATCCGGAATCGCAAGGAGATCCGCCCTGTCCAAGTGGGACAGGGAGAGCATAAGATTCTTCTCTATGCGGACGATACGTTGATTTTTATGGCAGATCCGGCCGTGTCTCTCCCGGCGCTGGTGGATGAGTTGGGGGCGTTTGCAGTGGTGTCAGGTTTTAAGGTCAATATGGCCAAAACAGAGGCACTGGCCCTTTGAGGGATTCGGAGGGAAGTGTTTCGGGACTTTCCCTTTAAGTGGGCGCCAGGGCATTTTAAATACCTGGGGGTCCAATTGCCGGCTGACTCCGACCGCTTGTATGAGCTTAATTATCAGACATTGGGGGGCAAGATCGGGAGCCTTTTAGATGGGTGGAAGGCTCTGCATCTGAGCTGGGTGGGGAGAATAGAGGCATTCAAGATGAGTGTGTTGCCCAAGTTCCTGTATATGTTTGCGCAGTTGCCCCTGCTGGTCCCGGGGGGGGGGGGGGTGATTCGGAGGTGGGAGGAGCAGGTTCGAAGATTCATTTGGGGAGGGCGGAAGGCTAAGATTAGGATTAGCCAGCTGCGGATGGATAGGGCTCGGGGTGGAGTCCGGTTGCCGTCCCTAAGGTGGTATCAGCAGGCCTGCATTCTCAAGGCCTGGAGGGATCACTACCGGAGGGGGGGAGAAGCGGCGTGGGTGGAGCTGGAACGGACCCTGATGGGAGTACAGTCACTGACTCAATGGTTAGCCATACTGAGAGGTACAGGCATAGGGGTTACGGGGAAGGGACATCCCTTTTTGGGGGCCATGTGGAGAGTCTATCAGCGGGGGGAGGGGCGGAAGTGGTTTCCTAGTTCGGTGTCGGCCTGGACCAGGGTGCGGGATCTTTTCCCCTTCGGGGGGGGGGTCGGCCTGGCTTCAGGGTAAGATTGTCAAATTTGGGGACTGTTTGGTGCACGGGGGGGGTGGGATCTCACCGGGAGTTGGAGAGCCGTGCTCAGGGTTCCATCCCCTTTTATCAGTATTTTCAGATCAGGCACTTTTTACAAACGGGGGAGAACCTCCGATGGATTAGACGTCCCAGCACTGCAATGGAGGCTGTCTTGTTCCAGGGGAATAAGGATAAAGGGATTATTTCTAAGATTTATAGGGTATTGTTGGAGGAGGCGGCGGAATTAGAGGAGAAGGCGGAGTGGGGACATCGGGCACGGTGGCATAAATGGGTAGGGGTGGAATGGGATGAAGAGCAATGGCAGAGGATTTATGGGGCTATATACCGGATCACGGCGGTCGCCTCTTGGAGGCAAACACAATTGCAGATAGTGCACGGGGCTTATGCTACCCCGAGTAGGCTGGCATGGGCGGGGGGGCAGGGAGCGCGGAGATTTTCTGCACATGTGGTGGGGTTGTCGGGTTATACAGCGGTTCTGGCGGTTGGTGCAGGAGGGGATGGGTAGAGGGGCGGGGGGTAGTGGGACGGGGGGGGGGTGAGGGAGTTGGGGGTGAGGGAGTTGGGCGGGGGGCCCCGGGTGTGGGTGTTGGGGGGAGAAGCTCAGGGTGGAGGGGGAAGGTGGGCTAAGCTGCGTGAGGAGAAGCTAAGGCTGGCAGCGCGGATTACGATAGCCTGGCGCTGGAAATGGGAGGGGGGGCCGGGGGAGGGAGACTGGCAGACGAAAGTGGAGGAGATGATCCAGTTTGATAAATTGACTTATCGACTACGGGGCCGGGAGTGGGAATTTCATAAGATTTGGGACCCTTACTTGCAAAATGTATTGAGGTGAAATGGATGGTGGGGGGCGGCGTTGGCACACAGTACACAGCACCAGGCACACAGGTTTTGTGTTTGTTAAAGTTTATCATTCTGTTATAGTATGTTAAAGTTAACGTTGTTGTTTGGGTTCTGAGGTTCTTTTAAGGAGCCTCCGTTCTATGATCACTGTTGGGGGTGGCAGAGGGTTTACTCCCTATGGGCTTTTTGCCTGGGGGGGGATAGCTGGGGGTCATGTACCTGTCGGTTTTGAATGCTGTTTTATCCTGCCTTTCACATGCGTAATAAAAACAAAGTTTCAAAAAAAAAAAGGTGGTGAAATTTCACTTACCGTTAATTTCCTTTCCTGGAATACTGCTAGACCAGTCCAGACAAACGGGTTATGTACCCCTGCCAGCAGATCTTGGAGACAGAGAATTCCACCAGAGCTCTGATAGGGTGGAGACTGGTGATATAGAGCTACCCCTAGGGGTCTCTGTCAGTAACGTATAAAAGCTACGGCAACTTAAAATGAACCTGACCCCAGAGGGTCCCAATTAAACTATATACAAGGGAGCCGAAGAACTCCCCAGAGCTGAAGCTAGCATGCATCAACGTACTCATGGATCACCCATAGCGAGGCATACTGAAAAAGAAGAACAGCGGTCGGTGGCTGCACAGCGCAGCATTACGACAGCAGGGCGGGTCCTGGACTGGTCTAGCAGTATTCCAGGAAAGGAAATTAACGGTAAGTGAAATTTCACCTTCCAAGTCATACTGTTAGACCAGTCCAGACAAACGGGCAGTACCCAAGCTACCTGCTCTCAAGGGAGGGCTCAAGGCCGCCGACAGTACTGCAGCTCCAAAGCAGCCATCCTGACGAGCCTGAACGTCCAACCTATAGTGACGTACAAAAGTGGACAGCGAAGACCAAGTCGCTGCCCGACAAATATCCAGAGGGGCTACATGAGACCGCTCGGCCCACGAAGCCGCTTGCGCCCGTGTAGAGTGAGCACGGAGTCCCGCTGGAACCGGTTTCCCCCAAAGAATATATGCTGCTTCAATGGCCCCTCTTAGCCATCTAGAAATGGTAGACTTGGAGGGCGCGGAGCCCCGACGAGGACCCGCAAACAGGACAAAAAGATGATCAGACGTATGAAACAAGTTCGTGACTTTCAGGTACCGGGAGAGCACTCTCTTAAGGTCTACCGCCCGCAACGGAGACCGACTACCATCACACTGAGCCCTTGTAAAGGCTGGTAGGAAAAGAGGCTGGTTAACATGGAACGGCGTCAGCACCTTTGGCAAAAAAGAAGGGACAGTTCGAAGAGAAACGCCTTCCGAAGAAAAGGAGAGATAGGGATCTCGACAGGAGAGAGCCTGTAGCTCGGAAATATGGCGCGCCGACGTAATAGCCACTAAGAACACAGAGTCAAATCTTTGAGCGAACAGGCCTTCAGGGGCTCAAAGGGAGGAGCAACGAGGGCACGAAGTACGAGAGCGAGATCCCACGTCGGCACCGGCGGACGTAGCGGAGGTCTTAAGGACTTAACTCCGCGGAGAAAGCGAGACACGTCCGCATGCGAAGCTATCGATCGCCCCGCTATGAGACCCCGAAAGCAAGTCAAAGCGGCAACCTGTACTCGCAAGGAACCTAGCGCCAAGCCCTTATCCACTCCGGCCTAGAGAAAAGCCAGGATGTCTGGGATACCGGCACACCAGGGAGATAGGTTATGCCGGGAACACCAACTGTGAAAAAAATCGCCAAACCCTAGCGTAGGCCATCGACGTGGACGACCGCCGCGCTTTGAGTAGGGTAGCGACCACACTCGGTGAATAGCCCTTGCGCACTAACCTGCGACGTTCAATAGCCAAGCCGTAAGCGAGTATGGAGCCGGGTCTTCCATTTCCACCGGTCCCTGGGTCAGGAGACCGGGAAAGGCCCCGAGATGTAGCGGCGATGCTCGAGACAGCCGGACTAGATCCGCATACCACGGTCGGCGAGGCCAATCGGGAGCCACCAAGATCACCGGACCGCGATGCTCCCTGAGCCGTTGGAGAACCTTGCCTATCATGGACCACGGAAGAAAGACATACAGAAGAAGATGGGTCGGCCATGGCTGAGAGAGAGCATCTATGCTGCACACTCCCTCTTCCCTCCAACGGCTGAAATACCATGGCACCTTGGTATTCTGCGCCGTGGCCATGAGATCCATCGCCGGTAGTCCCCATAGTTGAACAATGTAACAAAATGCTTCCGGCTGCAGTGTTCACTCCCTGGGATCCAGAGAGTGCAGGCTGAGAAAAATCAGCCTTCACATTGTCCACGCCCGCGATGTGCTGCGCCGAGATAGCCAGAAGATGCTTCTCCGCCCACGGAAGGAGCAAGCGCAGTTCCTGTGAGACACCCGGACACTTCGTGCCGCCCTGGCGGTTGAGGTAAGCCACCGTCATGGCGTTGTCGGACAAAACCCGAACCGCACGTCGCTGCAGAAGAGGCTGAAACTGTAGCAGAGCCAAGCGCACCACGCGCGTCTCGAGACGATTGATGGACCAACGGGCTTCGCAAGGCGACCAAACCCCCTGCTCTGAAGTCACGCCACAATGTGCTCCCCAACCGGAGAGGCTGGCGTCCGTCATGACCAGAAGCCAGCGCGGAGACTCCAGGAGGAACCCCCCCCCCCGAAGAAGATTGCGCGCTTGAAGCCACCAGAGAAGGTCGCGGCACACCTGCGAAGGCAGAGGTAACCGTACCTGATAATCCTCCGATATCGGCGACCAACGAGAAAGAAGCGCCGCCTGCAAGCTGCGCATGTGTGCTCTGGCCCACGGAACGAGATCTATCGTAGCTGCCATGGACCCTAAGAGCTGAAGGTAGTCCCACGTCAGAGGCGCCGCTTGATCCAAGAAGCGGTGAAGCTGAAGAGAGATCTTCCGAACCCGCTCCTGCATTAGAAAGACCCGTCCCTGACAAGTGTCGAACCGAGCTCCGAGGAAGTCCAGAACCTGAGCCGGTCGGAGACAGCTTTTGGCGCGATTGATCACCCAACCGAGCTGCTCTAAGAAGAGGACCACCCGAGCGACGGTCTCACGAGCTTCTGACCGGAAGTCGGCCCGGATAAGCCAGTCGTCGAGGTAGGGATGAACCCGTATGCCCTGCTTGCACAAGGCCGCCGCCACGACAATCATGATCTTGGAGAAAGACCGAGGAGCCGTCGCCAATCCGAAGGGCATGGTGCAAAACTGAAAATGCTGACCCAGCACCGAGAACCGCAGATATCGCTGATGTTTGGCCCGGATCGGGATATGAAAATAGGCCTCTGCTAAATCGAGAGATGCCAGGAACTCGCCCTTGCGCACGGCTTGAATCACGGAGCGAAGGGTCTCCAAGCGAAAATGAGGAACGCGAAGGTCGCGGTTCACGCCCTTGAGATCCAGGATAGGATGGAAGGAACCATCTTTCTTGGGCACCACGAAATAGATGGAGTAGCGACCCCGACCTCTTTCGCAAGGAGGAACGGGGCAAATGGCGTTTAAGGACAGAAGGCGATGAAGGGTCACTTGAACGATTTGTCGTTTCTTGGGGGAGGCTGCTGGAGAGACGACGAAGGCCTCTGGGATGGCTCGAGCGCACTCGAGCGAATAACCCTGAGAAATGCTGTCGAGCACCCAACGATCGGTGGTGATGCGTGCCCACTCTTGCAAAAACATTGCCAACCGACCCCCGATTGGCGGCAATGTCCCGAGTGGGCTTCCCGCCCCGTCAGCGGGAGGACCGCCCGGCTGCGGAGGAGGAAGGCTCAGCGCCCTTACGGGCCCCTCAAAAGGACTGCGACCACGCTCCATAGCGATTGGCTGGAGTTGCCCCCTGGGAGGATTTAAAGGAGCGAAACCTTCGGGTGTCTCGAGACCGGGAATATCGCCGAAAATTCTGTGACCATGACGAACGGTGAGAAGACGCCTTAGGTCTATCCTCCGGCAAGCGTTGAGGCTTAACTTCTCCGAGGTCCTTCACCAGCTTATCGAGCTCTTCGCCGAAGAGAAGTCGACCTTTAAAGGGCAACTTGGAAAGCCTAGCCTTGGATACTACATCCGCCGCCCATTGGCGGAGCCACAGCCAACGCGACGGCAGCAAGCAAGCAAGCCGGAAGGCGCAGTAAGTCATAGAAGGAATCTGCGATAAACGCCGTAGCCGACTCGAGGCGGGTGTGGGACGGGTCATCCGGCAACCGTTAAAGCCAGTGGAGCAACGCCCGCACCGTCAAGCCCCCGCATACTGTCGCCTGGAGAGCTAGGGACGACGAAGCAAAGGCAGTCCTGAGAAGATTTTCCACCTTACGGTCCTGCGGATCCTTAAGCGCCGCTCCACCCTCCACCGGAATGGTGGTGTGTTTCGTTACTCCTGTGACTAAGGCATCCACCTTAGGGTATGCCAGCCACTGCTCTAGAGCTTCCGGAGACCAGACATAAAGCTGATTGAGGCGACGAGAGTTACGCAGCGGCACATCTGGAGAATCCCACTCCCTGGAAACCATTTGCTGCAACTCTGGAGGAAAGGGGAAGGCCTTGGAGGGCTTTCGAATGACCTGCAACATAGGATCTGCCTGGGACTGACCTGGAGCTGTCTGCGGCTCCCCCAAATTCGTAAGGCGTAGCGCTTCCGACACCTGGGCAATCAGGGTGGATAACTCTTCCTTCCGGAAAAGCCAAATGTCTTGAGAGTCGTCCTGGGCAGGTAAGGACGAATCTGAAGAATATTCGCCATCCTCCCGATCCGATGAAGCCGCAGAGCCCTCTTCCGATGACTTGTCCTCAGGGAAACTGAAAACCTCTTCAGGAATAAACTGAGACGCCTTGAGAGGGCAGGATCTCTTATGCTCTGTAACAGGCTTTTTCTGCTTGCCTGCAGAAGGCACAGAGATGCTCCCCGGAGCTACTGGCAGCTGCTCTGCCCCTGTCGCCGCAGACTCCGCTCTCCAGAGCGACCACGCCTGGCGAAAAAGGGACAGGAGATGTTCCTCAGATGGCAGGCCTGCTGGCGTGGACAGCCCTGGAACCTGAGAAGCTGCGGGAGAGGCATCCCGTGGCTCCACAGGCAGCAGTGGAGGCAGCTGACCATCCACAACAGGTAGAGGAAAGGTTGAAGGGTCTGAAGGCAAAACAGCAGCCGAAGACTCGCCCGGGTGGGCCAAGCAAGCAGTGCACAGGCGATTCTGGAGGTCCTTGTGCTTTTTCTGACACCCCATGCAGTGTTGTCCTGAAGAAGGCATAATGACAATTAAAACTCTGCCCTGCAGTGCAAGGCAGGAAGGCTGTCCTTACTCTCTGCTGGAAACCCCCGTTTTTGTTTTTGTGTTTTTTAAATCCACAGGGAGAGATAAATCTCCCAATCTCCAGCTATGAATCGCTGGGAAAAACGAGCAGTAGGAAAGCTGCTATGAAAACAAGAAGCAGAGGAGAGCAAGCTGGTTTCCCGCCAAAAACCGGAGCTCTTCGGCGAATCAAAATGGCCGCCGGCAAAGTAAAAGGAGCAAAAAAAAAAACCCACAGAATTTAAATCCCCGAAAATACAACAAAACAAAGTAAAGTTCGAGGGAAAGCAGGAGAACCCTGTCTGCATGTGAAAAACCCCGAAATTTGCCAAAAACTTCAATAACGAAAATCGAGCTGCCACGGAGCTGCAGGCACTGAGGGGAGAGAGACAGGTGCTGTACTTACAATGCCGATGGTGCAGGGAAGCCAAAAACTGCTGATCAGACCACATTCAGCTGCCTCACCACTAAAATCAGCCCCAGGGACTAGATTTTAGGAGGGTTGTCATCCAGCGAACTAGCTCTCATGACTAGTGCTGGGGAGCCTTCTCATCAGCGATCTCCACTGTGACAGGGGATCAGCTGGAAAACCAAACCCTGGTGCCTAGGGAATTAACCTGGCAACAACAGGGAACAGAAGATATCAAGGGAATCCCAAGAATTTAAAGTAAATTATGAATTTTGAAGGAGCAAACAAAAAAGCATCCAGATCTGCTGGAGACAGAGAAATACTGACAGAGACCCCTAGGGGTAGCTCTATATCACCAGTCTCCACCCTATCAGAGCTCTGGTGGAATTCTCTGTCTCCAAGATCTGCTGGCAGGGGTGCATAACCCGTTTGTCTGGACTGGTCTAGCAGTATGACTTGGAACATAAGATATGCCATACTGGATCAGACCAAAGATCCCCCACGCACAGTATTCTGTTTCAAACGATGGCCAAACCAGATCAAAAGTACCTGGTCAGGTCCAGAATTGGCCTGGTCTGGCTTGTTAATTCATCTGCTGTACTGGGTGAAGGCAAAGGTTATAGCCTGCAATGTCTACAGAGAAAGGGAAAGTGAAGATATGATGTGACATGCAAAAATTACAGTTAGGAGAAATACCGTTTTGATATTTAGAATATGTAGTGTCATCACTTTTTAATGCAATAAGTACTTACAGCTTATTTCAATGTACTATACCACTTTTAAAAGTAAATATCAAGGCAGTTTACATTTTATAAAAAGCAATATGTGAGGAGACCACGTGACGCATGAGCAGGTGAGAGGTCTCTCTGCTCGCTCCGGGACCGTCCTGTATTAAGCGGCATATTTTCATTTCCTACCCCAAGAACTTTGGACGAAAATACCGGGGAACACCGGGGGTTACCTTAGGGCTACCCCGAGTTGCAGCGCACGTCGTACAAATGCCTCCTCCAGCGCGGAAAGAGAAAGAGAAGGTGCTCCGGGCTGGGCCCTCCGCGGCTGCTGGACCAGTTGCCGCGGTGGTGGTGGCGCGGTCGCCGGGGAGTGAGAGCGTGGACTCAGGCCCAGAAGAGCTGGCGAGGGAAGTGGCTCGGCTGCTTGAACCTAAGTTCGATTTGATCCTCAGCAAACTGGAAACTGTGACCGAAGCGCTCACTGAGTGCACTCACCGGGTGGAGGAGCTGGAACACCAGGTGTCGGCGCTGGAGGAAGAAGAAGGCAAGCATGCACGGGCTGAGAGCCAGCTGCGGAAACATGTGGATGCGCTGCTGGAAAAAGTCGATGACTTAGAAAATCGGTCCAGAAGAAACAATATTCGGCTTGTGGGCATACCAGAGTCACAAACAGATGCGATGCTGATAGACCTCGTGGAGACTTGGTTGCCACGTGAGCTGGGCCTTACAGACCTTGTGGGTCACATAACAGTAGAACGTGCACATCGTCTGGGGCCTATTGGGGAGCTCCGACAGCGCCCTCGAGTAGTGATTGCCAAGATATTAAATTTTCAACATAAGTGGCAGCTGATGCAAGCGTTTCGCAAGAAGAGGGACCTGCGTTTCGACAATAACTCTGTGCTGATTTTTCAGGATTACTCTGCCTCCGTGGCGGCGCGAAGGAAAGAGTTTTCCCCAGTGTGTGCAGCGCTTTTTAGTAAGCATGTCCACTTCAACCTTGCCTTCCCGGCGACCCTTAAAGTGCACCATGAGGGGAAACAACGGGTGCTGGCTACCGCGGCAGAGGCAAAGCGTTTTCTTGCGGACCTGGAGCAGAGTGGACAACAGAAGGCCAAGTTGCAGGAAGCTACCACAGGGAGTGCGAATTGACTTTCCTAGCTGCTAGAGGACCGGACTGAGAGTTGCGGGTGGCCGGGCCCGGACTCGCTGCCCAGACAGTGTAGTGTTATTTGCTGTCTAACTGTGTTTAAAATTCTGCTTGAGGGTGACTCGGAAAGATTTTGAGTTAGAGGCAGCCTGGTGGTTGTATTGTTGAATGCGTGAATGAATGTCTAGTAATGGGGGGTTAGCTTGGGGAGGGTGTTTGCATCGGTTTGGGAGGGCAGGGGTTTTTTTTTTTTTTTTTTGCTTCTTGTTCTTTTTTTCTTTCTTTTATCTTGGCTGGAGGTGGTGTGGTCTTGTTGTGACGGGGGGTTCGTGGGGTGGTTGTGGCGGGTGGGCGGGGGGCGTGTGTGCATGTTTGGGACGCCGAGTTTCTTACCCCGGGCTTCATGTTGTATTATTGCATGGGGGTTTTAGCTCTGTCCCCTTACTAGGGGATTAGGCGCTTCGGGGCAGGACGGCCCTGCAGCGCACGGTGATAGGTCTCAGGCCTGGCAGGGGGGGCCAGGAGTTACTCACATGGTGTTTTTATAGAGGGGGGGAGGGGGGCAAGGGAGAGTAAGGGTACTGTATTGGGAAGAAGGGACAGGGGGGTGGGGGGCTGGGGGGAGGGTATGATAGGGTTGGGCTGGGTGGGGATTCCTAGGAGGGATTGGGAGGGTAGGGGGTGCAGTCTCACGGTTTGGGAGAGGGGGTTACGTGGCTCTGGATTAGTGTCTTCGGGGAGGAAAAGCTGGAGTGGGGTGCTGAGCGCCGAGGCTGGGCGGCTCTCAGCACGCTGGTTGCACTTATGGATTCGAGTCTGTGCTCAGCAGGGCAATGGGGGCTAATGGGTTCTGATTTGCGATTTGTATCTTGGAATGTGGGTGGTTTAAGTACCCCGATAAAACGTACAAAGGTACTTCAGGCGCTGCACAGAGCGCGGGCCCAGGTGGCTTTTCTGCAGGAAACACACTTGACTGCTAGAGAGCATGCTAAACTGCGGCAGAAATGGGTGGGTCATGTTTGTGCTGCGGAAGCAGCTGATGGTCGGAAAAGGGGGGTTGCACTCCTTTTTCATAGGAGCCTTATGGTTGAGATTATCAGTGAAGACCTGGATCCCCTTGGGCGCTATTTGTGGGTACATGTGAAATTGAATGGAGAGGAACTGATTTTGGGTAATATCTATGCCCCCAATCAATATACGCATGGCTTTTTCGAGCAGATTACTCGTAAGCTTGGCGGTTTGCCTAATGTGTCCCTGGTATTGGCCGGCGACTTTAACTGCCCTAGCGATCCGGCACTGGACAAGTCCTCCTCCGGTGAGAAACCGGGTAGGTGGCAATCCCGGGGGGTGAACTATGTGTGCCGGGTCAGTGATTTGATTGATATCTGGCGGCTGTTACATGGGAGTGAGCGGGACTATACCCACCTATCTCGAGCACACCAGACGTGGTCCCGTATAGACTATATTTTGGTGCGGCGGGTTGACCTGGGGAAGGTACGGAAGGTTGACATTCGTCCAATTGTGGTGTCGGATCATGCGATGGTGGCGCTGGACTGGGCGGGTTGCCGCAGAGCGGGGGGAAGATGGTCTTTTCCCGGCCACCTCTGGCTTAGAAAGGATTTTCAGGAGTATGTCAGGGCTCATTGGCAAGAATATCTGGAGCTCAATGAGGGCAGCGTTGCCTCTGTAACTACATTGTGGGAGGCGGGCAAAGCGGTGATTCGCGGACATGTGATGGCTTATGTAGTGCGAGCTCAGAAAAAGGTTAATGCTGACTTGGTGCAACTTACGCGGGTGCTGCAAACGCAGAAACGCGCTGCGGTACGCGGTTCGGGGAGTGGTGCGGACTATCAGGCCTATCTTGAAACTCAGCGCCAGGTAAATGCTTTGTTACAGGATCGAGCGGTCTTCGATCAACAGTTCTATCGGCATCAATTATTTCGTTTTGGTAATCGCTCGGGGAAATTGCTTGCGCGGTTGGCGCGAGGGCGACAGGGCAGACACTTGGTGGTGCGGATTCGGGATGAACAGGGTCGAATGAGGACAGACCCCACGGAGATTGTCGAGGTTTTTCGGCGTTTTTATAGTCGTCTTTACTCCCCGGAGGGGGAAGACCTGCAGAATAGGCAGGCGTTTTGGCATGGTGTGTCGTTGACTCAAGTGACCCCGCAGGAGCGAGAGATGTTAAATCAACCACTTTCAGGGCCGGAAATCCAGAGGGTGATACGGGGGGGCAAACTGCATCGAGCGCCGGGTCCCGATGGGTACGGTATGGAGTTTTATAAAATAGTGGAACGGCAGGTGGTACCTACGTTGGGAGCGGTATATGCGGAAGCGTTGGAGACAGGCCAATTCCCACGGGATATGCGGACAGCCTCCATCACGCTGCTTCCCAAGGCTGGGAAAAACCTTGAAGATCCCGCTTCCTATAGACCTATATCGCTCATAAATGTCGACATGAAGATCCTCGCAGCGGTGTTGGCCGCGCGAGCGCAGGAGGTTCTCTCCCGATTGATTGGGCCCTATCAGACGGGCTTTGTCCGGGGGAGGGTAGCTGCTAAAAACATATTGCAGGTGCTCCTGAGTATGGAACGCTGTCTCCAGCAACGCTGCCCTTTATTACTTGCTAGTCTGGATGCCGAGAAGGCTTTTGATCGGGTTTCCTGGAGTTATCTGTTTGAGGCGCTGCATCGATTTGGCTTTGAGGGTCAGTTTGTAGGGTGGATCCGCGCTTTGTATGCGGAACCTAGGGCGTTCATTATGGTGGGGGGGGACCGCTCGGAACCCTTTGTGCTACAGAGAGGGACTCGTCAAGGGTGCCCATTATCGCCCCTTCTTTTTATTCTACATCTGGAACCTTTATTGGTGCAGCTAATGGGAGAGCGGGCTGTGGCGGGGGTGCCCTGGCTGGCTGGGGAATTTAAGGTCAGCGCCTTTGCAGACGATATGTTGCTTTGCCTTACGGACCCCGCAGGTGTCTTTACCGCGAGCCTTGCAGTTGATCGAACTTTTTGGTACTTTTTCGGGTTTGAAAATCAACACGGCTAAATCTCTAGGACTCGATGTGGGTGGGTATTCTCGGTGGTGCTGGGCGGGTCGGTTCCCCCTGCTTTGGGCGGACGGACAGCTCCGCTACCTCGGCATTCATCTCCCTGAACGGCCAGACCAATTGTACCAGGTGAATGTCCCTCTTCTTATTGATGGGTTGGCGCGACGCCTACAGTCTTGGCTGCAGTTGCCCCTATCGCTTCAGGGAAGGATAGCTTTGTTCAATATGGTGGAGTTTCCTCGCTGGGCCTATGTGTTGCGTCACCTCCCCATCTGGTTGTCGCGCTGTGACCTTGAGCGGATCGGCCGACTTCTGTCGCGGTTCTTGTGGAAAGGACGGCGAGCGCGCATTGCGCTACACACCTTGTTGCTGCCTCGCGAAGATGGAGGAGCTGGCTTACTATCGCTTCGGTGGTACAATTTAGTTTGTTGGACACGTATTCTGCGCGACCTGATAGACGGGACATCGGAGGTGGTCCCTCTCCCTATTCTTGATGAAATGGCGACTCCACAACATCGCTTATTTGTGGTCCACGCGTCTGGCAGGCAGCTCTCCGTGGGCTGTAGGCAATCGTACTTTTGGCTCGGCGTGCGCAAGGTGTGGGGGGCCCTCTGTCGTCGGCGTGGGGTGGCTCCTCATGTGACGGATTGTCTCCCTCTGGGGGGGAATCCGGCCTTTCCGCCAGGCTGTGGAACCCGGGTGGCTTCTGCCTGGGCCTCTAGGGGTGCTTGTTTTGTAGGGCACCTCCGTATGCCGACTGGAGCCGTGGTGGACTCGTTTGCTTCTTTGCGCGGGCGCTATGACTTGGAAACCCGGGATTTTTACTTTTACTTACAGGCCCGCCATTACGTGGGAGCCCTGCGCCGGGAGTGCGCAGGTGTGTTGGATGGTGAGGGGATGCTATCGCTGTTCGGAGCTTTAGATGGGAAGATTACCATCGCGGCTCTCCGCAGAGTGTTTTCGCCTGAGGGTCAATTACACGGCCTGCTTGGTTTGGTGGAGCGGTGGCGTAGTGATGGCATGCCCCAGCTTACAGTGGAATGTCTGCGGGGGGCATTCCAGGGAATTAAATCTCTTTCTGAATCGATTCAACTACAGGAGCTTCAGTATAAATTCCTCTGGCGTGCCTATGTCCATAACATTTGGGCAGCGCGGGCTGGATTGACGACGTCGGATCTCTGTACTCTTTGCAAGGTGGATAAGGGTGGTCTCATGCACCGCTTTTGGTCCTGTAGTCAGGTCCAGGGGCTTTGGTCTACGGTGGGACGTGTGTTGGGGGGTTGGGTACGGACACCTGTGGTGCTGTCCCCCGAGTGGTGCCTTTTTGGTTCCTGTGAAGGAGTGCCACCCCTTGGAGATGGAGCCCGCCAACTCTGTGCTAAAGGCTTTATTATAGTTAAACTCTGCCTCCTAAGACATTGGCTGAGAGATGTGGTCCCAGGGGTAGCGGAGTGGGAACAGGCTGTGAGGGAGCTGATGCACATGGAACAGCGCACGGCTCGGCTATTGGCGGGAGGAGCTTGGGAACGGTTTGTAAAGGTGTGGGGCCCCTTGAGGATGGAGAATTGAAGCTGCAAGTAGTGGTTGGGTGCGATGTCTGTGTTGTTCATAAAAGGAGCCATGGAGCCATTATTTTGGGATGGGGCTGCAGGGGAGGGGGGGGGGTGGGCTGGGGGGGATGGGGTGGGGTATTCTGGGTTTATGGATTTTCCATGTTTTTTCTCTGTGACCCTTTGCTTGGGTCTCATAGCGTGGGTGGGGGGGGGCATGTGGAGTTTGTTGGAACAACGTTATATTGTGTATTGGTTGTTTGCACAGCACTGTATAGCATGTTGCCCCAGGGTGCTCTCAGGGGCCGTTGTTGATCTGTTGCTTTGATATGGTTGGCCCATGCAGGGCGTATTCTGCTGTTTGTTACTTTGTCCTTTTAATAAAAATGATTTACTTAAAAAGCAATATGTGAAAGAGAAAAAACACACAAAAAAAACAAACTTATGAACAGAGCAAAAGTAAAATGACAGGCATACTTGGCTAAGCCTTGCTTCCATGCCTCCTATGTTACCAACTCGCTGACAAATTGTCTATTACAGTGGTTCCTAAATCTGTCCTGGGGGCTCCCCAGCCAGTCAGGTTTTCAGATATCTACTATGAATATTCATGCAAATCTACCTCCTACATATTCATAGTGGTATCCTGAAAACCTGACTGGCCAGGAAGCCCCCCAGAACGGGTTTGGAAACCACTGGTTTATTGAATTCTCATCTGCTAGCTTCTCCTCGTACCCTGTTCCATATTCCTTAGTCCCGGAGTCTTTTCTCCCTCAGTACAGCTTTAAAGAAAGACGTTCTTAAAATACAGACCGAGGGCATGGGGGGCATCTTGCAAGCAATGGTAGTTATAATTCTAATTACCCGAAGTTTACACAAATTTTCACAAGCAACCACCTGTTACAAGCAATATAAACAAGAGTAGTAAAGAATGTCTCTCTTTTTACTTAATAAAAAATAACTAGCCATCTTAAATTCCTTTAGACCACAATAAAAGGGGAAGGAGAAAGTATCTGTGGAGAAGCTAACAGAAAAAAATAATTTAAACAAAACGATTAAACTGGTACTAGGACAAATCTTCCAATAGGGAGGAAATAAATCTTGTTTAAAAAAGTGGCAGCGTAGAAGGTATCTAATATTTCAGTCAGATTATTTTATTGTCAGGTTTCAAAAAGTAATGTGAGGAATGAGAGAAGTTGTATTTTCCTGGGGGCAGTATTTAGTTTGGAAACCGATCTGTCGTCTTTAAAGCATTATAGTTTGCTTAAGCTGCAAGATTCCTGATGCAGCCAGAGTTGTGAAATGCTGCCAGAGTTGAGGCATAGCTTTCTCTCTATTTGGAGTTGAAATTGCAACCTGTCCTTTGAAGAAAACTTGTGTGATTGTGTTCTCTTTCGAGGCACAACTTTTTTCATATTTGGAACTGAAGTTACACCATGGCTATTGCTGAGAAAATACGTTTTTCTTCCTCATTTTTGAATGTTTGGTGTTGTAGCATTTGATGCGTGATGATGTTTTAAAGCTGCTATGACCTAAGCTAAGCATAAATAAAACAATTTTGTATCATTTTATTACTGATGCCCAACACCATTTTTCTTTTTTGAGGTTTTTGGGATTGGCTAATTTTGGGTAGTATTTTTTTTTTTTAATTACAGATGCCTTTTAAAGGCATCCAAAGGCAACATGCCCAGTACTTGGGAAAAATTTGGAAGTTCAAATGCCATATCTGGTTCTCCATTTCTTCTGAGTTCTGATGGATATTAATCTTACCTTTAACCCAGTGGTGGTGTAATTCCTAGACAGTCTGGTTTTCAAGATAATCACAATTTATATGCATGGCATATAGATTTGCATACATGGAGATAATCTCATGCATATTCATTGCGATTATCTTGACAAGCAGACTGCCTAGGACACCAGGACTAGGTTGAAAATCACTGCTTTAACAAAAGCATCTATAATAGCTCATGATTCCTTTACATTTTCTAGTACTTCAAATCATTCTTAGTATAACTTGTGTGTTTTTTTTTTACCAACTTGCTTCTGTGCCAATACAGCCACAGTTTGAACCAAGAAATTAACAGAGAAACACCAAGTTACCTAAGCATCAATTTTAAACTCGTTCTCCATATTATTTGCAAAGTGATCTCTGGGACATCTTGCCCAACTGACAGATCATCCAACTCCAAAGCTGGAGATTCTCCCAAACACTGAGCTGACACTCCTTTACCAAGGCAAGCTCCAGCTTATGTCAAGGCTTGTAAATTAGCTGACACCAGCATTGCTAAAGAAGTCGAGGCTGCTACGCCCTCCTGCGGCTTTTCAATGCCTAGAATGGAATCTTTTCTCTTCCATCAGTAAATGCCGAACAAGGCACGGAACTAAGTGCTCTGGCGAGCTGAGAAAAACCTTGCCCATAAGTAGGGCCAATTCTCTACTAGCAGTGCAGAGAATGGGGGATCAACTGCAAGGTTTGACTTTCTAGAGGGAGCTCTAAGATGATCATCTAGATGCTGCTGCTAGAAGACCACAGCTAACGTCTTTAGAGGGCATAGTTATTACTTTCTCCTTAAGCTTAAAAGCCATTAAAAAAAGATAAAAAAGGAAAAACATCTACAGCAGGGTTCAAAAGCAACTAAAGGTGTGCTGCAATCTTGACTCCTCCCCTCCCCCCATAAACTGAACATTTTAAAAATGTATTAATTTATAGAGAGCATCCAATGACTCCCACAGCTTTCATCTTTTCCCACCTGAATCCAGTTGATGACTGGAGAAAAATTATGAGCAGCAGGTAACGACTATGACACCAACAGGAAATTGTCTGGGGCATTCAGAAGCAACTACAATAAGCAAACTGATGCAACAGACTCAGCAGCACTTCTACAGAAGTGGCTCGATAACAGGAGTGCATCCTACTACTTTGATTTGCATTGCCCACTGCTACTGCTATGTGTACTGGGTGCAAAACGTCAGCAATGTGTAAATTTCTTGATGATCTGAGCCTGCATACATGGTGCCACACAACTTTCATGAAAAGCTTCCAAAGAAAATGTCATGTGATATACACAAACACCTAAAAGAAAGGCAACAAAGTTGTTTTCACTTTATACACTGTACGTTTATACTAGAACCAGTTTCATCATCTTACCATTGGACAAGGCCTGCTGCAGCTCATTCTCAGAGATCACGCCACTTCTGTCTTTGTCAACTCTACAAAACAAAAAAATATTTGAGGAGGAAAAATAGTTATTAAAAACACTGTTCTAAGCTGATATAAAACAGCCATTGCTGCAGGTAACTCAAACATGGCAGAGCAACTGGAATATGTTCTTAAAAAGCTACAAAAAAAAAGTGAAACCCTTTACAATATCATCTTAAATGTTTCTCAGATCCTTTGCTCCATTTTATTCATTATTCATAAGCCACTGAAAAATGTGCTGCTTAAGTTGAATGTCAGGTCTACAAGACATGCCATACTGGGTCAGACCGAGGTCCATCAAGCCCAGTATCCTGTTTCCAACAGTGGCCAATCTAGGTCATACGTACCTAGCAGTTTCCCCAAAAGACACAAGTTCCACAATGCTTGTACTGGGTCAAGCATTGATATCCTGGGTCCCTTTTTAATAGTGGTTTATGGACCTTTCCTCCAGGAACTTGTCCAAACCTTTTTTAAACCCAGCTATACTAACAGCCCTACAAGCAGAAAGTGAGTCAAATATATCATTGTAACTAATTTTAAACACAATTCTAAATGGGGTGCTTTAACTTTCCCATTTCTAAAAATTTTAAAAAATGTCTATGCAAACACCATCTCTCTCACTGACACACTATGGGACCTTAATATACATTAACCACAACCAGAGTTTCTGGCATTATGATTGGTCAATGTCTCATGCCATGAGCTTCACGAAAGGCTGGTTAAAGTAAGTTTTACCTATTATGAATGCATTCTTGGTAGAAAAGCTTGATCAGTCACATACCTAAACTTTTAATGCCCCTATCCATGCTAGTTTCTCAAGTTATGACTTAGTGGAGTTCAGAGTCAGACAGCGGAAGGAGTAGCTGCAGCTTGGTGGAAAGGGAGGTGGACATTTGTAATGAGGAGAACTTAGACAAAAACTGAAAGAGGGCAAGAAAAAATGACCAGTGGAAGGGAATCTTAGAACAGCCATAAAAGCCCTCCCAAAACGCAAGTCCCATCATTCCATCTCCTACTGCCCCCCTCCCAGATAATGAAGAAGAAAAGCAAATCAAAAACTAGGGGGCTTGTTTACAAGGCCGCGGTAGCAGTTCACGATCGTTATCGGAGCCGCGGCCCCATTGAAATCATGATAACGATCGCGAACCGCTACAGTGGCTTTGTAAACAAGCCCCTAGATGTTTAAAAGAAAAACAAAACAAAACAATGAGGGGTGGGGGAAAGAAAATCCGATTTTTCTGGCTTTTAAGTATTTCCCAATCTCTGTCAGAAATCCTTGAGCCACTATGTTAATGATGGTCTTTCAAAACTTCTACTTTGCAGCTAATGTATACACGTTTCTACATGTAGGGGGTATGACTAAAGATGCATTTTCCACCTGATTATTCCAGTAAAATAATCAGAGAATCACAAAGAAAGACTACAATGTTATGTTATATCACAGATCCAAGAAAATACTTTGACATGCCCACAAAATTTAATTTAAAAAAAGCCTGACTTCTTATTCTTTAATCAAACATTCAAAATGGATTACAAAGTTTCATATACATTTACACACAAATGTAGAAAAATATTCCTTTGCCAACACTGGAGTGCCAGGAAATACCATGCTCAAAATGTTTGTGTGCCACCTTTGCCTCATTTCTTATGTGCAAGCACCAATCATGTCTCCTTAGAACTCAGATTTTATTCCAATGGGTATTTGGGGTTTTAGAGCCATTTCCCCTATGTAGCTATTTGAGAATATCTAATCCACCCCCCCCCCCAAATAGAATAGCTTACATTTAGAAATACATACTCTAATTCTCAGGGATCAGTCACTCCACACATGCTTTTTCTTGCACCATCCCATCTTGTGAAATCAACTTCCACAGAGTTTACATGTGGAAACTTGCATTATTTGCGATTCTGAAAACAACTGAAGGCTATGCTGTTTGTGGAGGCATTTATGTCTTTTGACTGCATGGTTTTTATATGTCTTCTAATGTCTCTTTTTTATATTTTTGCACCACTTACAAACTATATATTGGCAGTTATAAATACTATTAAATAAACTAGAGGCCATAAAATTAAGTCGGAAGCCCCCTAACTATTAAGATATCCCAAAAAAAACATATGTGTGTCAAGAATGACCAGGGTTGGCCCAAGGTTTCTGCTGTCCTAGGCCAGCCCTCCATGCCATACCCCTTCCCGTGCCAGAAGTTGACTCAGCATCCATCTATTCACCGGGGGGGAAGGGGGTCAGCATACTGATTCTTACTTTGAAATGGCAGTAGTTCAGTCATGGCAGGCTGTAAACACCCACGTGTGTGCTCATGACTTGCCGCTCCTGCCCGCTCTTTAACTTCCTGTTGGAGGGGGCAGGTGTGGCAGGCCCTGACTGCCAACGCACATGTATTTTAATGCCTGCCATGGTTCTGAAGCGGTGGCTGAACTACTGCCACTTCAAAGGAAGCACATGTCACTCATCAGGGCCAATCACCTAGTTTGCCTAGTGGACAGGCCAGCCTTGAGAATGACACTGCAGCTTGTTTACTAAAGTGCACTAAGCAGTTTAATACATGAATTAGTGGGTGCCAATAGTGCATAAGCACAGTAGCTGTTACTACACAGGCAAGACAGCATGTGCTAATTTGCACAGTAACTGCATGCTGTTTTCTGGGGCAGGAACTAGCCAGATTAGGCATGGACTTCACACAGTCAGTGCATGGTACTTTACCACTGCCGCCACCATCTTGGAAAATGGCAGTACACTGACACCTGATTCCTAACTGTGCATCCATAGAGATCAGACACCACTTTCCAAGATGGCAGCAGAGGGGGATGATGCTGTTGGATGACTTGCAAGACCAGGTAAGTATAATGAGTTGGAGGGGGGAGGGTAGAAAGAAGAGGGCTCTACTGGCATTGAAGGCTCTTTGGCCCAGGGCTTTTCTGTGCTGGGTTCTCAGGCAAGGGTTCATGAGGGGGAAAAGGGTCCAGGATACTAAGCCATCTGAATTTCTGCATGTTTTTATTTGGGGGGGGGGGGGGAAGGGGAACACAAAGAGCTGAATTTTGTTTTGTTTTGGTTTTTTTAATGTCTCCCCACTCAAGCAATGACAGGAGACATTTTATTCATAATGCAGAGGACTTGTTTAATTTTTATTACCATGGCAGTGTGGTGCCTTTTTCCTCCTGACAGCACATACATTTTAATATCATAATCAGCATACTATTATTTTACTGCATTAGGAGTAAAAGGTGGTTTTGGTTTTTTAATGTATATGTTAGAGAGCTGTGCATTGAAACTTAGTGCAGCAGTCTAATGCACTGCTTACTGCACTGAGGTCTATGAAGAGAACTGCATGACCAGGCACATAAAAGAAATTTTAAAAATATATACTTAGTTGTACTTTTTATACTTTTATAAAAGGATAATAAAAGTGTGGTTAGAAGACTCTTCTTGGGTTTAAGTTGAAGATGGTAATATGACAGCCATTGATTAATAAGACTTTTACATCCAGAGTTCACACCACCCAGCCACTTGAAAATGAACAACGCCGAATTGCAAGTAAAATCAGCTATACGCTATCTCGGAGTCACACTGGATCAGAATCTGAACATGAAGCAACATATAGCTAACACTGTCAGAGCGATCTACTTCAAGATCAGATCCCTTAGACACCTACGCCCATTACTTGAACCAAGCGACTTCCGCACCATCTATCAGGCCCTCACTATTCCACACTTTGATTATGCAAACGCCATCCTACAAGGACTCCCTCAGGCCACCTTGAACCCCCTACAACATGCCATGAATAGTGCTGCGCGGATTCTATTTGGAGCTCCGAGAAGAGAGCATATCACACCCCTCCTAAAGCAGCTTCACTGGCTCCCCATTCAAGCCAGGATCAGTTACAAGATCTTAGTGATGACTTTCAAGGCCACCAAGGGGCTCTCCTCCTCTTCACTAAGTGACATCATCTATCCACCCACACCTAACAGGCTAAGGAGATCCTCAGCAGCCAACATCCTAGTTATACCGAGAGACAAGACAAAATGCACCAAAGCAACATCAAATAGAGCCTTCAGTCTATGCGCCCCAAGTCTCTGGAACTCCCTACCACCATACATCAGGACAATCCCCAACTTGAGCCAGTTCAGGAAGGCCTTGAAACACTTTCTCTTTATTAAATACCTCACTGACTCCCCTGAACCCCAGCCATCATTATTAGGGCACCCCCAATTTTAACCAATACCTAATTAATTTTATTTGTACATGTATATAATTTACCTTACTCAAGGTATCGCAGATACTCAACGTATCGCAGATGTATATAGTCTACCCTGTTGTCCAAGTTACTTGTTCCTGTTCAATGTAATGACCTGACTTTTGTATATTGTCGGATACTGTTTGTTCTATGTAAACCGCGCTGATCGCAAATAGTGCGGTATATAAGAAATGCAAATAAATACTGACTTTACTTACTTTCATAAAGGGTAAAAAACAACTAATCCTCAAGACCAGCTCAAGTCAGCTCCCACAATGTCCCTTAAAATATGTTGGGGGTTTTTTTTTGGGGGGGGGGGGGTTTACCTTGGTGGTATATGTACTAGGTGAGTTCATTTATGCTCCTAGAAGTGGGTTTTGTACCAATTTTTATAAAAGGCAACATAAGTGCCTATGATCCTTTACAAAATAAGCGCCCAGAAAACACAAGTACAAGTTTGCAACTGCTCTAAGATGGGGTAAATGTGCACAACACATTGTATACATGTGCGTACTGTGTAAAACACACACACCTACATGCAGCATGCACATAAGTACTCATGTTATTGTTGGCATCTGAATTATACCAATGATTTTAGGAAAGCCCCTTTTCCACATGTGAAAGAGGCTGTGTATGGGGGGAAGCTATTCTAGAATGTCCTTCTACATTAGGGGTTCTCAAACCAATCCTCAGGACAAACCTAGACAGTCAGGTTTTCAGATAATCCACAATGAATGTGCATGAGAAAGATATGCGTACAATGGAGGCAGTGCATGCAAATCTATCTCATGCACATTCACTGTGGTTATCCTGAAAACCTGACTGGTTAGTTGTGTCCCAAGGACTGGGTTGAGAACCCTTGCTCTATACAATAATGCTTATCTTGTAGTAGCATTCAACTTGGGTGGGAAAGAATACACTTCACCCTAACCCCCACCCCTCCTCTCAAGCCAGACCCATCAAAACTTGCTTTCTGCATCCACCAACATCTCTTGACAGCTCCCACTGCCAATAAACTTTCATTGCAACAAATTATGTAGCACGAACACCCATGCTAACTTAAATATGGCATTTTATACTGCTTCAGCCAGTTGCCCAGAACAAGGTGGCATGCAGAGCAATTAACAAGTGCGGTACACAGCTCTGAGTTTCCCATGGTTACTCCTAGGGGGAACTCTGTACACAACGTTTTACAAAATTCTACATACCAGAGTTACCAAAATACTAAACACACCGATTGCATTTTTTTTTTAATTTTGAAGTTTGTATATAAAATTTAAACATTCATAGTTTTAGTTGAGAATTCCCTCATAACTACATCTTTCAGTTTTCAGCATTTTACTTTAGCAATCCATAGTATCCAAGAGGAGAGCCAAGATGCAGAAAGTGCTTATTTTAGCAATTGCCAACACTTGAAACACCACAATCGTTGCTGCTAACCAACTACTGACACTTCTCTTGGGCTCAGCAGATTGTTCCGACCTCAACCAACCATTCCCCTGACCCTCTCTCTCCATCCTGGTCACTCCCATATACGATAGGTAACGTTCACAACAACTTCTTTGCTTTCTGTACAGCGCAGCCCTCAGAGCACGAGTCATGCAATGGCAGAAATCCTGCATTATTCTCAAAAGTTTTTTTGAGAACATGAAAGTTTGGGTACTTGGCTTATACTTTGAAAACCATGTGATGCAGAAGATGCCAATTCTGATTCGTCCTCTTCCAGCAGTGCCTTGTTCATCAAGTGAATCCAGACATCATCTCCTCCACCTGCTAATTCTTTCAGAAGATCACAAAAAGGGGAACACAGAAATGAATATGGGATAAAGCTAAAAGAGAGAAATAAGGATGGCACACAAATCCTTCAGTGCTGCAGCACTGTAGCCACCACCACCATGACCTTGGCAGTGGAGAATCCGAATGGGAGAGCGGTGAACTGAAGGGAGTGCCAAGCAGAGCAAAACACAGATACTTTGCTGATCTCCCAGATCGGGATACGAAAATACACCTCGGCTGAATCTTGAGATGGCAGGAATTCCCCTCAGTACACCGTTTGTATCATGGATCGCAAAGTTTCCATCCAGAAGCACATGATATGCAACAGCTCGACACATTTGAGGTCCAGAATGGAAGGAACATAACGGCCCATGTCAGCACCATGAAACGGATGGAATTCCTGCCCTTGCCCCGATCATCCGGTGAACTGGGCACCACTGCCTTCCGGAGAGGCAACCTGTCCAAGATGATCCGCACAGTGGCCCTGCTGTTCACAGCCCCACAAGGGGAGAAGACAAAAATGGCCAAGATAAGCTCTTTAAATTCCAGGACATGTTGAATGGGGACTAACACTCAGCAATCCTTGGTGAACTGGGCCCATTACTGGAGAAAGAGGCAAAGCTAGCTCTCAACTTGAGAAACCAGGGAATGGGCCCCCCAAACCTTCAAAGCGCAGCCCAGGAGGGTCCCTCTCTGGATGGGGCCGGGTCCCTGGGCCCAAGCACTCCATGAAGGGACTAAGAATGAGCCCAAAGTCCATACGTAGAGAGGAAGAAAGGCACCCAGAAGCTGCAGGGTCTGAATTTCCATACCAGAAGGACCAGGCCTGCTGTATAAAGGTAAAGAATTCCAGGGAGGACAATCCAGAGTCTGAAAGCTCTCCTCTTGGAAAGGTCCCCCCCCCCCCCAACACCAGGAGGCATAGCCACCACAGACCCCCTAGAGCAGCGATGGCGAACCTATGGCACGCGAAGGCCTTGCAGCTGGCACGCGGGAAGGTCCGCAAAAAAAGAAAAAGCTGGCTCTGACTGCTGCCGCGGACGCGGCAAGGGCAGAATGCAGCGTCCCGCGGGGCCCCCTCCGCCCGCTAAGCCCCTCTGCAAGAGCTTTCAGATTCGCGAGGGAGAGCGTCTCCCTCGCGTCTCTGTTAAGCCCGCAGGGGCTAATGGGAAATTTCCCATCAGCCCCTTTAGACGCGAGGGGCTGATGGGAAATTTCCCATTAGCCCCTGCGGGCTTAACAGAGACGCGAGGGAGATGCTCTCCCTCGCGAATCTGAAAGCCCTTGCAGAGGGGCTTAGCGGGCGGAGGGGGCCCCGCGGGACATTGCAATCTGCCGCGGCAGCAGCCAGAGCCTGTTTTTTTTTTTAAAAAAAATTTGCCAAGGGGGGGGGGGGGGGTTAGGACTGCTAATGGGCAGGGAGGGGGGGGTAGGACTGCTAATGGGCAGGGGGGGGTTAGGACAGCAAATGGGCAGGGAGGGAGGCAGGGAGGGGGGGTTAGGACTGCTAATGGGCAGGGAGGGGGGGGTTAGGACTGCTAATGGGCAGGGAGGGAGGCAGGGAGGGGGGGTTAGGACTGCTAATGGGCAGGGGGGGGTTAGGACTGCTAATGGGCAGGGAGGGAGGCAGGGAGGGGGGGATAGGACTGCTAATGGGCAGGGAGGGGGGGGGTTAGGACTGCTAATGGGCAGGGAGGGGGTAGGACTGCTAATGGGCTGGGGGGGTAGGACTGCTAATGGGCTGTGGGCTGATGGGGGCTGTCTGGAAATGGGGTGATGGGGGTTTAGGACTGGAAGTGGGTTGATGGGGGGGGGCTAGGACTGGAAATGGGCTGATGCAGGGACTAGAAGGGAATGGATGCTGGGTGAGGCTGGAACTAGAAGGGAGCTGATGTTGGGGGAGGATTAGAATGGGATGGGGCTGGGAGAGTAAAATGGAGAGGGGAAAAATATTTTGTGTGGGAGGGATAAAAAAATCTACAATTGGCCGGGTATTGGGAGAGTAAGTGGGGATTGAGGATGGAGGGGTAAAATTTGAGTGGATGAAATAGGAATGAGGAAAGAGCAAAAGGAGAAAGATTAGTATGTTAAAGCGGATGTAGAGAGAGAGAGAATGGAAAAAAAAACTAGAAGAGAGAAGAAAGGACAAATGGACAGCAGATGATGGAGAGTTAGCAGAAAACATGAAGAAACCAGAAGAAAGTGGCTGGAGCAATTGCAACTGTGTAACTGAGCTGAGGTATTCTGTTTATGTAATTCCTTTTTGACATTGCCACTTGTTCTCTTTCCCCAGTAGGTCATGTACTGTTATTGTCTGAAATGTATTGGTTTAATATTTGCAGTGTTGCCTTTTGATAGGTATGGTGTGGTGCTTTGTGAGTCCTGGTAGTGCTGTTAGGATACGGCGGGTTTGCTATTGGTTCTAAATGGGCAGTGTTTGTAGTAGTTCCTAATGTGCCTGGCGGTTGGCACTGGATTATAGTAATGTAGAAATCTTTTAGTCTGTCTTTATCCATACACTCATTAAGAGACATGTTTACTAAAAGTTAGTGTATGTTAGCATTATGCAAATATTTATGCAAATTGACGTGCTGGCACTTTGAGGAAACTCTTTGGTTTTGTGCGGCAGTTTGGGCACTCGGGCTCAAAAAGGTTAGCCATCACTGCCCTAGAGGATGAGAAGCAGCTCACAGCATGGTTGTGGACCCTCCCAGCTGGCTGGATATCCTTACCTATAGCACCATCCATCACCTCCTGCCCTGAGGCAGTTATGGCCGGTCTAACTGCATCCTCCAGCTGAGAGAGGGGGGAATCAAGCCCTCCAGGAACAACTCAGAAGCTGCATGCAAGTAGAAGAGTCTAGAATCTGGAGATGAGGCATCTCGCTTGCCACAGGCCAAACAACATTTCCTTGAAGAAGACAATGAATGCTAAAGACGCAGCAGCCCAAAAGGTGCACATTAACGGCACTTTTACTGCAATGTGCGTTACAGGTGCTAGGGTAAGAACACGTTAGAGCTGCTTGAGCAAAAGGTGCAATAAGACCGCCAGGTACACAATAGGTAAAAACACTACTAATTTGTGCAGAAAATGGCAGGAAACCCCCCACACCATGCCAATGGTCACAAGCGGTCTACTGAGAATTGCATCTCACAAAGACAGAATCAGGAGCCCCCCAACAAGGCAATGACAAGGTTAAGTCTTGGTACTCACCCGAGAGCTCTAGACAGAGAATCTGTGCCAGGTTCTGCTCTACTCCCCTGAAACTGTTTCTCTGACTTTGCAGCACTGTGTTTAAGGTGGCTAGCAGGCAGATCCTTCTGTAATCTTCAGGAGAGAACACGGGGGGGGGGGGGGATACAGAGAAGGAGGGAGGTGGTATTGAGGTTGGGTGAGGCTGCTGCACTCTTCTAGATCCTTCCAAATCTTTCCAATTTCTGGCTGTTCAACATGCTCTTATCATAAGCACGTGAAGCTGAACCAATTTTCCTTCCTCCTATGGCTACCAAGAAGACCACTGTCTAGTGGAGCCGCCCACGTCATGCTCAAGTGAGAGCATCACCCTCAAGGTGGTCATTCATTTTATTTATTTATTTAACGGTTTTATATACCGCCTTTCAGAAAAATCAAAGCGGTTTACATAGAACAAAACTTGAACATTACTTTGAAACTTATTCAAACAATTGAAATTACAGTGAACATTAAATTGTATATCATAAAAATGGTAATTTGAAGGTTACAATGCTGAGTAAATGCTGATTAGGTATATAGATAGTTTAAACATATATACAGATTTAAATATTTACAAATTTCAAAAATGTTTTTTTATCTGAGCAAGGAAAAATGTATTGTAGTTCACTAGAATTATTAGTGTAAAGAGTAAATGTGATAATGTGGAGAATTAGGTATTGTAAGATAGAGTAAGAAAAAGGAAAAAGTAAGTTGTGAATTAATGAATATGAGTATACGTGAGTTTAAGTGGGAAATATTTCATCTATTGGGAATGAGTCTCCAAAGTACTCTATAAATAGGTGAGAGTTTTAAGATCTTTTCGAAAAGCTGAAAGATCTGTGATATCTCTGAGTTTATCCGGCAGAGCGTTCCATATTAAAGGAGCATTGAAGCTGAATGCCCTATTTGTTGTAGTTTTATTGAGTTTTGAAAAGTTGTTTGGTGCAAGTAGTGTGTTCAGGTTCCTTTGTCTCACTGTTCTGGTCCTTGAATGAATTGTCAGTAGATCAGTTAGATATGATGGGGCTATATCTCTTATCAGTTTGAACGTTGTTATGATAACTTTATATTTTATCCTACTTTGTATAGGTAACCAGTGAAGTTTGTACAGTATAGGGGTTGTGTTCAGTTGGACCTACATTTATAAGCATTCTTGCAGCAACATGTTGTGCTACTTTTAGTTGGTGTAAAGCATGTTTTGGAATACCTTGAAGAATTATGTTACTAAAATCTAAGTGAGGCAGGATCAGGGCTTGAAGGACTGATCTGAAGTCCAGATTTGATAATAATGGTTTTAGATTTTTAAGATATCTTAATTTATTATATATTGTGTTTGTTGTATTCCTGATGTGTGTTGTTAGACTTAATAGTCTGTCTATGATAACGCCAAGGTATCTTATTTCATCTTTTATGGGGATGCTTATGTTTTCAATTTTTATTTCTGTTGAGGGGGTAAATTTTTGATTTCTAGAAACAAATAATGCTTCCGTTTTCTTGAAGTTAATGTGTAGATTGTGTTCATTTAGCCATTGCGTCATTTTAGTGAAGCATGATTTGATATTGGAGAAGTCCAGGGAGTCTATGTCCATAGGGAGATAAATCATAACATCATCAGCATAAATTGCATATTTTAATTTGCACTGTTGAATGATGTGGCATATAGGTTGTAAATATATGTTAAAGAGTAGAGCCAACAAAGCAGAACCTTGTGGGATTCCTTGTTTTTGCGTATAGGTTTTAGATGTATGGTTTCCTATTTTTGCCTGTTGCGATCGATCAGTTAGATATGATTGGAACCATGCAAGAATAGTGTCATGTTTACCAATCTGTTTGAGTCTTTCAAAAAGGATACGATGGTTAATTGAATCAAAGGCAGCCGATATATCCAAAAATATAAGTAATACTGCTTGTTTTGATTTGTCAATGTATTTTAGAATATCATCAAAGATAACTGCAAGAAGTGTTTCTACACTATGGTATGGTCTAAAGCCGTATTGGTGTGAATCTAAGGGGGCATGGTTCAATGTGATCCTGAAGTTGATTATATACTATTTTTTCTATAATCTTTGCCATAAATGGAAGGCTAGAGATAGGTCTCGTATATGAAGAGGGATCAAGATTGTCTATTTTTTTGTTTTTCAGAATAGGTCTAATCGAGGCTCTCTTTAGGATGGTTGGCATAGTACCATGTGTGAGAGAAAAATTTGCTATATTTAGAATGTAGGGCGCTAGGAGTGGTTTAGTATTTTTGATCCAGCTAACTGGGCAGGGATAAAGACTAGAAGTGGTTGTGTTAATATCTGAGATCACCTTATCCAGTTCTTTTAGTGTTACAGTATGAAATTTATCACATGTGTGTTCAGGCTTTGGGTTGGAGTAAATTAGTGGAATTGGAGGGTCTGATAGTGGAGAGAGCTTAGTTATGTAATAGTCAGCAAGAGTTTGTGGGTTAATAGGGGTGACATCTGTATTAGGAGGGTTTGATACTTTATTTCAAATAATTCTCTGGGACGATTGAGGGAATTTGTTAATAATTCTGTATGAAAGGCTTTTTTAGATGCATTGTTTTTCTGTAGTAGTCTAGTTTCTCATTGTATAAATTTCTGTCATTATTTGAGTTAGTTTTCCGCCATCTTTTTTCAATCTTTCTAAGTTCCCTCTTTATTTGTCTAATTTCTTGCGAGTGCCAAGGTTGGGAGTCTCTCTGTTTGGATCTGGATTTGTTTGTTTTAGAGCTAGGAAGCATAGCTGCTTTTTTATAGTCTCGTTCCAGTTAGCAATACTGATATTGATGTCTGTTACTGTTTCAGGAATATGTGGTAATATCTGTCCTAAAAATTTTCCCTGTCAAATTTCCTGAACATTGTAGTTAGTCTTTGTGTCGGCTGTTGGGTTGTGATTCTATTGAAATGTGGGAGATTGAATCTAATTAAATGGTGGTCGGACCATGGAATGGGAATAGCCTGGGGTTGTGAAACATTGAGATTATAATCTGGAGATCTTTGAAGAAAGATTAGGTCAAGGGTGTTTCCTTTTATGTGAGTCGGAAAATCTATGATTTGCTCAAAGTCAAGTTGAGACATGGTTTCAATGAATGCTTTTGAGTGTGATGGTGTAGTTGAGGGGAGGTTTAAGTCTCCAATGATTACTAGCTGTTTTTTTCTTGTGTTGAGGGAACATGTCATATCTAATATGGAGGATAAAGATTTTGTATCTGTGGATGGAGGTCTGTATATGGAGACCAAATGAATGTGAAGTTGTTTCAAACATAAGAACATCCATGTTCTCAATATTGTTAGTGGAAATGAGGGAAGCTTTAAGGTTATTATTTATAATAGCGATGACACCCCCACCCCTTTTTAAAGCCCTAGAGCAGTGAAGTAGCTCATAACCATCAGTTTGTAATTGATTTAGGAGAATGTTATCATGAACCGTGAGCCATGTTTCTGTTAAGAATAATATGTCAGGTTTATAATCGGTGAGGATATCAGTTATGATCGGTATTTTATTCCTAATTGATCTCACGTTTATAAGCAAACAAAGAAGGTCTTTAGATAAAGATTTGTGTTGTTGGACATGGTGATGGTAAGATTTCCCAGGTGTGATATATATTAGATGATTTCTTTGACCTTGTGCATGAGGTGTTTTGTGATATGGTGCATTATGAGAGATGTTGGGATTCTTATGTTGGAGAATAATTGGAATGTTATGAGTAACAAGGGAGTATGCTTGGATATATTTTGGCACAAATACTGTAAGTAGAATTAGAAAGACAGACATGATTTTAAGCCGATTGATGTAATCCATAATGATAGGAGTCTATTGTATTATTACCTTTCTGAGATTTCAGTAGAATTGAAAAGGTGAAAGGCAAGGTTTCTGCTCTAAGGTCGCAATTAGGTAATGCTCAGCTAGTTACTAATTACTGGCTACTGGCAACAGTATACGAATCTCATGATAGGAATAATTACTGACTACTGGCAATAGTATATTTAAAACAAGAAGAAGTAATTATTAGCTACTGACAACAGTATATGTAAGACAGGTTAGGAAATACTGAAAGAAATACTGAGGAGACCTCTGGTGGACAGAGGCAAGAGGGTGATGTCATTGAAGCCTGGGCTTTTCATTGGTTCTTTGTCTCCACCAAACTGCTGGTAGGGGAACACAACCCACTTGTTTGGACTGATCTAGCAGGATGATATGGAATAAAGATTCTAATGTATGTGACATGTTTGTGAACAGAGCTAATAAAATCTAATACAAATGTTTAATAGTAGTAGTAGTAGCAGCAGTAGCATGAGGGAACTGAGGTAGAACAATTACAAATCATTAATTAAACTAGCTCCTGAGGTAGTTAATCATTCTAGGGAAAAACAATTGCCCAAGTATAAACAATGTTCCATGTAAAACTAATGAAGCCTACTTTACAGCAGGCCTTGACAAATTTTGTGCAGATTGAGGACCCAGGCCAAAATCTTAGGAGCCAGTGCCTATGATCTCCTTGTGCCCCCTCCTTCCCCTGGTTCTCTCACTCTGGTCTCACATTTTCAAGTTCCTATACTGCGCATCATCTTTAGATAACAGCTTTAGCTTCAGATAGCAAGTGTCTGTGTGGGTGTGTGGTGTAATAGCATGCCAGTTTGTGCGTGGGATATGGTGGTGGGTGCCTTTGTGTGTGTGCTGCAGAGCTGAGGAGCTTGTGTGTGTGTGTGTGGTGCAGAGGCGAGGCTCCTGTGTATGTGAGTGTGTGATGCAGTGTGCTTGCATGTGTGTGTTCTTGGGGGAGGGAAATGCACCCTTAGGTAAAAAGGCATTGTGCCCCTTTGTCCCCATGCATTCATCCCTTTAACCTTTCACTCTTCGTTCCCAGTTGTCAACTCCTTCTCACTCTGTTCCCCTTCTAAACTCTCTACCCATCCTCCCTCAGTACTCCCACCCCCCTGCCCTGGATACCCCCATTTTTCTTTTTAAATTTCTGGCTCTTTAAGAATTAAGTTCACTCTCTGTCTAACTTTTCTGTTTTGTTTTTTTATTGCAGACCCTGACCAGCTCCGATCCCCAAGAGCAGCCTGCTTCTGCTCCTGTTCTGCCTGCAAGGATCAGATCTCCCGTGGACAGAATGGGAAGGCCGCCATCACAGCCCAGATGCAAGCTATCTGTGGGAGATGGGATCTCCACAGGCAGACAGCTTGCATCTGTGCTCACCTTCTCTTCTGCCCTTGGGATATCGGATCCCTGCAAGCAGCCAGAGCCAGTCCCTGCCGCGATCATGGCCTTGGGCAGCACTTTTGCCTGAGGGATAGAATCCCCATAGGCATCCAAGGCTGGTCATGCTGCTGCACAGGTGTTCCCAACCCCAGGTCCAATTTTTTTAGTTGTCATAGCAACTTGGCAACTGGGGGTTTGTGGAGCCTTGCTTTACCACATATACGTGTAGATGTATGCATCTACACATATACGTGGTTGATGGGGATTCTGACTACAGAAAATGTGAAATAAAACCACTTATCACATCTCAGACTATAAGAGATGTCAGACTGCTTTCCATTGTTTCTCAGTACCCAACCATCCTGTTTGTAGTCTCATAGGATTTTGTGACACGCTTACACCAAATCTCTTTAGGGTTGTACACAATTAAGCTGACATGGTCTTATTTTTTGTGTATCAAAATATAATGCCTGCTTGTGTTCTGATGAGAATCAGTAAGTCAGCAACCCATTTATTCAGACTAATGTTAGGTCTTCACTCATTCTAGCTATGTTTTAGCACATAAAACCAAATCAACCCAACTTGAAATCACTGGGGGAACTGGGGAGGGATATATGGAAGGAAACACTGGAAAGCAAACATTTTCACCCCGTGTTCTCTTTACAATGTTAAAATTCTAGCATTTTATTTATTTATATATTTGTTATATCACCTGATCACCTAGACATCAAGGCGGTTTACAAACCTAGTGTAAAAGCAGAAACGAATAAAATACAACATACAAAATGATGTCAATGGCACCAACTTTTGCGCATTCCCCGGCTTTAGATTTTATCCATAAGACAAACTGATCTAAAGCGTGGAATGCCCTTCTACAGAAGTTATGGTTGGAGTAAAATTTGTTACAATTTCAAAAAGGAATACAATCCTTTTTATTTCCTACATAAATTATGTAATATAGGATATTAAATTGTAGAAAACTTAAAAATAAATTTGAATAAAGGACAAAGTGGTTTACATAGAACTGAAACAAGGCATGTGCACTGTTGTACACTGTAACTAAACATACCAATAGGGTAATAGGGAAAATGGGATCTAACTTATGTACAGTGACATATGATGGTTTTGGTAAACTTCTACACTGCCCTGACCAATAGTAAGCTTTAGGAAGATATTGTAATCTCAAGAATTTTTGTTTAATCTTCATATCTGAAATTTGTACATTTCCCTTGTACATACATCTCTGAAATATGTTGATTGTAATATAGTTTCTGTAATAAGCATAATCAATCTTGTACATACCCCAACCCCATGACTCAGTTCAATGTAATTACTCTATTCCAGTTCTTTCCACAAGTTTAATGTAAACGTTTTGTTCTTGTTACTTGTAAACCGCCCTTGATCTCTGGAAGGGGCAGTATATAAAAGTACACAAATAAATTAAATAATATCATTTATTTAATGTCTCTTCTATTCCGCGCTCTTTAAAAATCAGTGCGGTTTACAAGTAACAGATTTGTGCAGTGCAGGCAGGCCTACACTGCACTTACAATAAACAGGGAATTATGTACAAGGTAACTTGCTGTCATATGTTATGAGGACAACTAGACACTATTTACACATTGGCTCAGCTATATATATGGTGACAGGCAGGGGAGTGTACCTCTACCCGTCGAGGGGATTGGGGTCTAGCGGGCTGGGCTGCAGACTTGTGGAGTGGCTGTGTCGGGGTGTCCGCCTGGGTCCAGAGTGTGACTGACTGAGGGTTATCCTCAGGTTTGGTGTAGTGCTGGAGGAATAAATAGTGCTTCAATGCCTTCCTAAACTGGGTGAGGTCATCAATAGCCCGGATAGCAGGGCGTCCCAGCATGTGGGTGCATATAGGGCACATATTGTTGTGTTTGATTGTAAACCAGAGATTAATAAATAAATACATTGCATATCAAACCATTTTGAATGACACTTATCATTAAGACAATATATGAAAGCTTTCAAAAGATAAAATAAGTGTTATCACCTTAATAACCTTTACTTCTCTACATTCAAGCAACACACCGCAACAAAACGACTTTATCCAACACAAACAAAAATGTACTGTCCAGAGTAGACTATATTATGAGGGAGGATTGGTTGGGGCAAGTTGCCTCGGGACGGGGGTTCCCGTTGGAGGACAGCGACCTCGGACTGGAGGGACTTGGGGTATCCTCCTCCCCCTTTTCCTCCTCAAGCAGCCACAGCCACTAGTGTTTATTAACACACGTACATGAATATATATCCCTCCTAGGGTTGCCAACTGGCTCCAGATGCGCCCGACAGATTCGATCCAGTCTTGGTTCTGATTTCTCCATTGCACTCCATACGAAAAGGAAAACTACAAGTCACTACATGCAATGGGGTACAACCCAAGACTGGATCAAGCCTGTCGGGCGCATCTGGAGCCAGTTGGCAACTCTAATCCCTCCTCCACCCCCTAAAAAATAAAGACCTCCCTTGTTCTCTCTGCGGCCACTCCTACCCGAAAGGAAGCATGTTTCTCATCTAACTGGAAAAAGAGAGACCCGGCAACCCGAACCGGCCTTCAGGCGATTAGCCTTAACGGATCCGCGCCCCCACAAATTAAAAACATCGATGGCCCACCTCCCACCTCTAAGAGCCGTAGAAACGTAATGGATTTAAAAATTATAAATGGAGGAGGCGTGTGCATCTGACTCCCGCTCTGCTCTCACCGCTGGAAGACGTTCCAGAGGAAGCTCTGATCCTGGACCGCGCCGGGTCGGTACTGCTGTTGCCCGTGATACGCCATGGCGAGCCGACAAGGAGCTCGCGTGCGCTGTGTCCGTCGGTCCCCGGCAACCGTGTCCACTGCCCGGCCCTGGGTTTCGCTCACAGACTGTCACGTTCCCTCCCTGCTGATTTCCGGGTCCACCCTGCGGAACCGGAAACTACTACTTCCATGGAGACAACGAGCGACGCAGCTCGGCTTGACTAAAGCAGGGAGAAAGTAAGGCAGTGGTGTGGGACGGAGCAATGATGGACATGCATAAAGAGAAGAAGAACCAGGCAGCGAGGATTTAATCCTCAAAACTTGCCGTTCGCCTCCCTGATACCACATCCCAACCGCGTTGAAAGCAAAACTAAGACAAAAATCGTGAGCGCAACTATTAAGACACAAATGCTGTTCTGCTTCGACGCCCTTTCCCTGCGTAAAACGTTTGGTCACGTGATACTGCAGGAACTTCGTACAAACTTCCGGGTTTTTGTAGGGACTTTCTGCGGTAGCATCGTACTCGAGTATCAATCTTTCGCCTTCTGTGAGGAGGTAGGAAATCAAAGCTTTTCGGAAACAATTGGGAGCGGATAGCACATTAATACTATCTCCGAGAATAGGTTTTATTATTCCTATCACACCGTTTATTAAATCTTGGGGCCGGGAGCTCGTACGTCTTCCTGAGCACGTGACCAAATCGCAAGAATTCGGTGGCCATCTTTGATTGGGTCAAAATGCCAGTGAAGTGAGATATGAGGATGAAACGGAGGCCAAACGTGGCACAAAACCAGTGACTACCGCATTTTACACTTTCAACATAGTGCCATTATTTTTAATAATATGCAGCATCTTTTTTCTGTTGAAGGAAACATAGGTTGGTACAGGTGAATGTTGTCATTTTATTCCTAGTTTTACCAGTTATGAGACTTTTAATTACCAATCCAAGTTATCTGAGAAAGACCATGTTAACTCTAGTTCAAAAAGATGTATGGTGAACAAAGACAGTGATGGCTTATACAATAAATATTAGTTTTATTTGTGGTGAGCAGTTGATTTTGTTAGGAAAGATCTGTTTCTTACAAAGAAATATTACCATATAAGTCCTGCATTCAGACGTGTACTTGGCAGAAAAATGAATAAATCCCTATCTAAGAATATAAGAATTGCCATATTATTGTTAAGTGCCGTCAAGACTGTCAACTCATGGCGACCCTCACTGTATTCGGTCTTCAGTCAGGTGGCACCTATAGCTGCTGTTGTATCTATCTATCTCATTGCTGGTCTTCCTCTTTTGTGTTGACCTTCTTCTACCTTGCCCAGCATGATGTCTTTCTCTAATGAGCTCTCTCTTCCCATGATGTGTCCAAAGTATGAAAGTCAAAGTCTTGTTATCTGAGTTTCTAAAGAAAGCTTAGATTTGATCTCCTCTAGTACTGACTGGTTTGTTCTTCAGGCAGTCCATGGTATACACAGTATTCATCTCCAGCACCATAATTTAAAGGCATCGGTTTTCTTCCTGTCTGTTTTTCATTGTCCAACTTTCGCTTCCATATGCCGTTATTGAAAATACCATGGCTTGAACAAGTATGGACAGAGACATCTCTGCTCTTGAGAATCTTGTCTAGATCCTTCATAGCCATTCTGCCAAGAACAATGCATCGTTTGATTTCTTGACTGTTTGTTGTTTCTTTATTGATAGTTGATACAAGTTGTTAAAGTTGTCAACTATATCAATTTCTTCTCCATCAACGACTTGTTGCCAGTTGTCAGGATCTTTGTCTCCTTTACGTTAAGGTGCAGGCCCATTTTAAGACTGTTCCTTGATCTTGAGAAGCAAATGTTTCAGATCATCTTCACCTTCAGCCAGTAATGTGGTATCAGCATAGCAAAGGTTGTTAAGTCTTCCACCAATCTTCACACTCCTGTTGTCTTCATATAATCCTGCTTCTCTGATGATTTGTTCAGCATATAAATTAAAGAGGTAGGGGGAAAGTATGCAGCCTTGTCATACGCATTTGCTGACTTTAAACTATTCTGGTCCTCCTTGTTCCTTTCGAACTGTTGCATCTTGATCAATGTAAAGGTTGTGCAAAAGAAAGATCAGGTGTTCTCATATACCAACACTTCTTAATGTGGCCCAGAGTTTCTAATGATTTACACAGTCAAAAGCCTTTATGTAGTCATAAAACACATATAGGTATTCTTTAGTCTTTTCAAGGATCCATCTCACATCCATGATGTTTTTCGTTCCTCGCCCTTTCCTAAACCCTGCTTGCACCAAGTAATTCTCGTTCCAGGTCTGGTTGTAGTCTCTGCTGAATAATCTTCAGTAGAATCTTGCTGGCATGTGGGATAAGAGCAATTATGTGATAATTTCCACAGTCGGATCACCTTTCTTTAGTATTGGTATAAACATATATATTTTCCAGTCAGTTGGCCATGATGATGATTTCCAAATTTCCTGGCAGAGCCTTGTAAATATGGTAACAGTTGCATCAGATTCCTGTAATACTTCTATGAGAATGCCATCAATGCCTGGTACTTTGTTCTTTGATAAGGCTTTTCCTCTACGTTTCTCTGGGCCAGTCCAGGAACTCTCGGGTAGTCGCCAATCCCCTTCAGCAGCTGAGGACCGAACAAACTTTTCCCCTGACAGGCTACCCAGCCCCCCCTGGAGTCAGAGGCTCAGTCTTTCAGTCCTCAGCAGCGGAACAGGACGTGGTAGACAGGCTCCCTGGAGTGACATAGAGGAATGAGAATTTAGTTTAGTTTAAGGCAAGAGATGCTTCTGCCGGGTATTTTGCCCTAGCGGGGTAATTATGCCATGGTTTTTGGCTGCTTAAAAGAAATTAAGCGTTACAGGGAACAAATAAGAAACAACTGCAGACTTCCCTCACAGGCAATAAGGGCAGAGCCTGCCCAGTAAGCTTAATGCTGGCAGTTCTGTTTCTCCGCGGAGGTTGAAGGAGACACTGGGAGCCCCAGAATCCACCCCTCTCTCTTTGGCGTGTAATCTCTCTTTCCCGCTAGCAGCGGTAGAAAGGGGATCGCGCAGCGGCAGCCATCTTCTCGGAGGTGAGTCAGGATTGACTTCAATGTGTGTGCCTGGGTTTGGTTGGGCCTCGGGGCTTGTTTGGTGAAACGGACTTTGTTTTGGCGGTGTGAGCACATGTTACCGGCGGCTCCGTATCTGCAATGTGGTAATCGCCGGGGGCTTTCCGGTTCAGGCTTCTGTCGCTTTTGTGTGAGGGGTAGCTCTAGTGTTGAACAGCTGTTTGGGGGCCTAATGGAGTCCACTTCGGCGGTGGTGGAGATGGCAGCTGCACCTCAGAAGGCAGATTTTAACGCGGGAACGGTGGCCATTTTGGATGGACCATCCATTTCTTCGGAGCCTCACAGCAAGGCGGGAAAAAAGAAGGTGCATGCCAAAAAGGCCTCTACTGCAGGGGATCCGGTGCAGGCACAGGCTGAGGGATTACAGTCAGTTTTTTCGGCGGAATTTATCTTAGCCTTACACAAAGCATATTGTTTGAAGGTTGGTCAAGTTTTGCACCATGAGGTTTCCTTCAATCTGGGGGCTCAGCTGGAGTAAAGGAGCATAACAGACCCGGGAGAGGGGCCCCCTCAGCGGGGGAAAGGTGCTGAGTCCAGCCAGGTTTCCTGCAGTTTGCAGTTAGATCTGCCTTCGGTTGCTGAGGAGGGTGAGATCCTCTCAGAGGCAGGTATAGACTCCTGGGCAGGAGATTTTGAAGAAGGAGAGCTGCTGCCTGGTATTTCGTAAGGAGGAGCTGGGAGCATTGATTTCTCAGTCGTTAGCGGCCCTAAATCTAGTGGTTACGCAGGAGCCTCTTGAGGATCTCTTGCTTCAAGGTTTTAAAGCGGAGCAGCGCTGTTTTCCCATTCATAGGGTAATAAAGCAAATGATTGAGTCCGAATGGGAATGTCCAGAGGCCACCTTAAGGGGGAGCCATGCTATGGGTCGTCTGTACCCGTTACCGCAGGAGGAGAAGGAGTTATTCCGCATGCCTAAGGTGGATGCCTTGGTCGCTGCGGTGACAAAGAAGACAACTATTCCGGTAGAAGGGGGCACTGCCCTTAAGGATCTACAGGATCGGAAGTTAGAGTCCCTGCTTAAGCAGGCGTTTGATTCAAGTGCATTGTCTCTACAGGCCTCCATCTGTGGAGCGTATGTTTCACGAGCTTCTATCCGGTGGCTTCAAGGGGGTATGGGGCCAGCCAAGGAAGATGGCTCGTCTCCGGATGAGGTAAAGTTGGAATCTGCTGCAGCTTATCTAGCGGACACCTTTTATGATTTAGTTCAGATAGCGGCTAAGTCAATGGCGTCGGTGATTGCAGCTAGGCGGTTTCTCTGGCTTCGAAATTGGGCAGCGGATTCTTCTTCTAAGACTCGGCTGAGTAAGCTGCCATATAAGGGCAAGCTGCTCTTTGGGGAGGCGCTAGAGAAGATTGTTAAAGATTTGGATGATTCCAAAGGAGGTCGTCTGCCGGAGGACCGACCTAAGCTAGCGAAGCAGGGCCCGTTGCCCAGAGGGCAAAACAGGAGCAGGTTTCGGGGCTCTTGTTTTGCTCCGTATCAAAGAGGTAGGTTTCTGTCCAGAGGTCAGCCCTTTTGAGGAGCTCGAGGGTTCAGCAGGGGGTATTTCAGTGCCCAGCAGAGCTCTAACAAGAAATCTCAATGAAGGGACGCAGGTCCGGATGGAGATTCCGGTGGGAGGACGTTTAAGGGAGTTTGTCTCCGTTTGGGCCGCTATAACTTCAGACAAGTGGGTGCTGAGAATCATTCGCGAAGGTTACGCCCTGGAGTTCTCTCAACCGCTGGCAGAGGCCTTCGTGAAATCCCCATGCGGGTCCAAAGCGAAGGCAGAGGCAATCTCTGCCACGCTGCAGCGGTTGATGCAGCTCCAAGCGGTGGTTTCGGTGCCTCTCTGCCAGTACGGATTAGGTCGGTACTCTATTTATTTCATAGTTCCCAAGAAGGAAGGGTCTTTTCGGCCAATTTTGGATCTCGAGCATGTAAACAGGTGTTTACCCGTGCCGCATTTTTGAATGGAAACGCTCAGGTCGGTGATACGGTCGGTTCAGCTGGGAGAGTTACTTTCGTCAATAGATCTGACAGAAGCTTATCTGCACATTCCTATCAGGGCGGATCATCAGAGGTTTTTGCGGTTCGTGGTGCTCATGGGTCATTTCCAGTTCAGGGTGTTGCCCTTCGGGCTTACTACAGCACCTCGCACCTTTACAAAGGTGATGGTAGTGGTGGCTGTGGCATTGCGAATGGAAGGCATTCAAGTGCATCCCTATCTGGACGATTGGTGATTCGTGCGCCCTCGATAGCAGAATCAGAGTCCGCCACCAGGAGGGTGGTGGACTTTCTGGAAAGTCTTGGCTGGGTTATCAACCAGACCAAAAGCAAGCTGATGCCCTGAAGCGCCTTTCTTATCTCGGGGCGTTGTTCGACACAAAGATAGGGTCAGTGTTCTTGCCCGAGGACAGAGTGCAAAAGATTTTGAGGCAGGTGAGATTATTTTTGCGCTTGCAGATGCCGACGGCTTGGAGGTACTTGCAGCTTCTCGGTTCCATGGCAGCAGCCTTGGACTTAGTACCGTGGGCAAGGGCGCATATGCGTCCTCTTCAGAGGGCGTTATTGACCAAATGGTCACCTCAGGATCATCCTATGACCCAGCGGCTGGTATGCCCGGGAGACGTCCACGACAGTTTGCTGTGGTGGTTAGACCCGCAGCATCTTCGTGCAGGGATGCCATTGCGAGAACCGGAGTGGTTGGTCACCACGGACGCCAGCCTCTCGGGCTGCGGAGCGCATTATCTCTCATGAGTAGCGCAAGGAGTTTGGTTGGCAGAGGAGAGCACATGGTCGATAAATCGGTTGGAGCTCTGGGCTGTGCGCTTCGCTCTGCGGGAGTTCGAGGATCTCGTTCGGCAGAAAGCGGTTCGCGTGTTCTCAGACAGTCTGGTAACTGTGTCTTTTATATCAACAGGCAAGGGGGCACGAAGAGCGTAGCTATGCTGGAGGAGAGTCAGTTGTTGCTACAATGGGAGGAAACCCATTTGGTGACGTTGTTGGCAGCGCATGTAGTGGGAAAGGACAACCTGCAAGCGGATTTCCTCAGTCGTCATTTTCTAGACCCCGGAGAATGGGAACTAAATGCGGCAGTGTTTCCACGACATCATGCTATAATGGGGACACCCAGTTATGGATCTGATGGCGACCTTCAACAATGCAAAGGCATCTCGGTTTTACAGCAGGGGCAGGGAGCGCATGTCAGAGGGCCTGGACGGCCTGGTGCAGCCCTGGCCGGTGCGCGATCTGCTATATGTGTTTCCGCCTTGGCCAGTGATAGGTCGTGTGATCCAGAGAATTGCGGGTCACGTGGGGACGGTAATTCTCATTGCCCCAGATTGGCCCAGACGGCCGTGGTATGCGGATCTGGTGTGTCTTCTGGTGGATCGGCCATGGCGGCTTCCAGCTCGGGTCAATCTGTTGGCTCAAGGTCCCATTCTCATGCCGCAAGTGGATCGGTTCTTGCTTATGGCTTGGCTCTTGAGAGGGAAAGGTTGCGACGGCGGGGATACTCAGCGTCGGTGATCAACACTCTGTTGCGGTCCAAGAGGAGATCGACGACTGTAGCATATGTTCGTGTCTGGCAAATTTTTGAAAGTTGGTGCAAGGACAGGGAACGCAGGCCTTTGGCGGCCTCCTTACTGGACATCTTGGCTTTTCTGCAAGGAGGGCTAGAAAAGGGCCTAGCGCTTAGTACTCTCAAGGTTCAGCTGGCGGCCTTGGCTTGTTATAGAAGACGAGTGCACGGGGTTTTCTTGACCTGGCATCCGGATGTTCTGCATTTCTTGCGAGCGGCGAAAAACATAAGGCCTCCGTTGAGGCAAGTAGTTCCCACTTGGGATTTGAACTTGGTCCTGGAAGTGTGGACGCAGACTCCCTTGCGGTCCGCAGCGGCGAAAGACTTGAAGGAGCTTTCGTGGAAAACGGCTTTTCTGGTGGCCTTATGTTCCACTAGACGGATCTCTGATCTACAAGCGCTTTTGTGTCGGGAGCCGTATTTGCAGTTTTCGGCGGAGAGGGTGTGGCTGAGACCGGTTCCATCCTATCTGCCGAAGGTGGTTTCCAGTTTTCACGTAAATCAGCCGATTTCTCTTCCTATTTTTTCGGATTGTGTAATAGGGGCGCAGGGTCAAGCCCTTCGTCAGTTGGACATGGGAAGAGTACTAAGGCGGTACTTGAGGAAGACGGCTCCGTTTCGTAGATCAGACAGATTGTTTGTTTTGTTTGGAGGTGTCCGTAAAGGAGAAGCAGCTGCCAAGGCTTCAATTTCTCGCTGGGTGAAGCAAGCCATGATGGCAGCGTATGAAGCTAGGGGACGAGCGCTTCCCGGGGGGCTCAGAGCACATTCTACTAGGGGACAAGCGGTGTCCTGGGTGGAGTTCACTTTTGTTCCTCCAGTGGACATCTGTCGAACGGCAACATGGTCGACACTCCACACCTTCACGAAGCATTATCGTTTGGATCTTCAGGCTAGAGATGACGCAAGGGTCGGAGCATCAGTCCTGATGGCGGGGCTCGCCGGTCCCTCCCATGTATAGGAACTGCTTTGGTACTTCCCGAGAGTTCCTGGACTGGCCCGGAGAAACGTAGAGGAAGGAGAAATTAGGCCTTACCTGCTAATTGTCTTTCCTTGAGTTATCTCCGGGCCAGTCCATGCCCCACCCAGTACGGCTCGTAGGTTGGCTGAGAGGTTAAGAGTAGGTTGGGTGGTTACAGGTATTTGTGGTAATTTTTAGGTTTATGGTGCTTGAATCAGCTTTTTTCTGAAATCGTGTGGATCTTCCAAGGGGGTGGATTCTAAGATCCTGGTAGGTGTCATAATTTTCTCCCTAATATAAGAAAAAGAAAAGAACAAAAGAGAATAAAGGGAGACAGCGAACAGGGATGGCCATGTGCCATGAACATCCTTGTCAAGTTATTTAAAGTTGCTGTTGGTGAGTTTTGCAGTGGTTTGTTTTCAATGAGTTTCAGTTACGGCAGGTTACGCTGCTTTGACAAAAGTAGACTGAGCCTCTGACTCCAGGGGGACTGGGTAGCCTGTCAGGGGAAAAGTTTCAGTGTTCAGTCCTCAGCTGCTGAAGGGGATTGGCGACTACCCGAGAGTTCCTGGACTGGCCCGGAGATAACTCAAGGAAAGACAATTAGCAGGTAAGGCCTAATTTCTCCTTAATGCTGCTTCAACCTCTTTCATCACCAATGGTTCTGGATCATAAGGTACAGGTTGAAACGGCTGTTGGTGCACTTGATCTTTATCATATAATAAATAGGAATTACACTTACCTGGTAATTGTGGTTCTTTGAGTGACTCCTGTTTAGTCCTCAACCTCTGGGTAGTGAACCTCCTCCAGCTTGGAGACTGGGCATGTCAAAAACTCATGACATCACTGGATATAGCCTGCTGGTCTCTCCCATCAGCCCCCAGTGAACTATTGACAAAGCAGACTCAAAGGAGCAAAGAAATCAGTATTTTTTTTTTTAAACATATTATATTCAAGGGCACGCAGAACATATAACCTATCTACCTACTACTCCCCTTCCAGAAGGAAAGGGACTGCTTCCTGCATGCTCCCCTTTCCATCGAATGCCTAGCCTTAAACAATCCAGAGCAATATAGCAATATATATAACAATATCATAATATAACAATATAGCGCAAAACAAATGGAAGCATCAAAACGATTGAACACCAATGAAGGCCTATATCCACTTTTAACCTTGCACTTCCCCCAACAGAAAAACCACTGCTAAGACCCCATCCCCGGGCGGGAATGAGGACTAAACTGGAGTCACTCAAGGAACCACAATTACCAGGTAAGTGTAATTCCTATTTCCTTATCGTTCCTCCAGTTTAGTCCTCAACCTCTGGGATGTATCAGAGCAGTAATCATTGGTAGGGACCTTTCCAGCTGGATCTCAACACCCCCTCCCTGAAAACGGCATCCTTAGCCGCCAGAACATCTAGGCGGTAGTGCTTACTGAAAGTATGGAGAGACAACCAAGAGGCCTCCCTACAGATGTCCACTGGCGGAACCAAACTGTGCTCTATCCAAGAAGACGCTTGCACTCTGGTAGAGTGAGCTCGTAAGCTCCCTGGGACTATACAGTCCCGTAGAAGATAAGCTGATGCACTCGCCGCTCCAATCCATCCAGAAATGGACTCCTTCGTCACCGCTTCCCTTTGCGTGGCCCTCCGAACACCCCAAAGAGAGACGATCCGCCTTGCGAAAGTTTCTGAAACCTTTAAACACTGCTGCAGCGCTCTCTTGACGTCCAAACAGCGCAAACTATGGTTCAATACGCTCCCCTCCGCCACACCTAGCGCTGGAAGAGAGACCATTTTAGTTAGGTGAATGCAGAAACCATCTTTGGCAACAACGACGGAACCAGCCGCCAGGCCACCTTCTGTCTGGAGACTGACAAAAAACGATTCCTGACAGGTCAACACCTGCAACTCCGAAAATCACCTCGCTGAACAGATGACTATCAAACATACTGTCTTCAAGGCAAAACCCTTAACCTATGCCTGTTGCAAGGGCCCCAATGGCGCGCTAGCTAACGCTCCTAAAACCAACTTGAGCTTCCCCGGTGGAATTAATATCCTACGACAGGGCTACAAGTCTGGTAACTGCCTGAGAAAGCGTACCACATCGACCTGTGCATGAGAGCTACTCCCTGTCCTTTGCCTTTATAGCAAGACAGAGCTGCTAACTGAACTCTCCAGGACCTGCCTTTTACCCGTCCTGCAGAAAACTTAATACCAAGGGAACTGACACTGTTGCGCGCGCGTACCTCCGCGAGCACCCGTCCTCAAAGATGAGCCATATACGCACACATGCAAGGGACGTAGACTTTTTTTGCGGCAAGGTGGCAAAGACTGCTGTCGAGCAACTCTTTTTCCTTAAGCTTGCCCTTTCAATGGCCACACCGTAAGCAAAAACTGATGCACCTGAGGCATTCGAAGGGAACTCCGTAGCAACAGAATCTCCAATGCCAGAAACCTCCATGGATTCCCGTCGAGCAACCGCATGAGGCAGGCATACCACGGGTGCGTTGGCCAGCCCGAGGCCCCCAACCACACGTTTCCCCGAAGCGCTTCGATACGCAGAACCACTTGACCTATGAGTGCCCCCGGTGGAAAGATATAGAGAAGACTGGACGATGGCCGCTGTTGAAACAGTGCGCCGATGCCTTCCGTCCTCCTTTCGCATCGTCTGCTGAAGAAGCGACCCGTTTACGCAGAGTGAAACACCACCATGAGGTCCATTACTGGCTGTCCCCATATATGACCGATCTGTGCAAACACCTCTGGATGCCACTCTCATTCTCTGGCATCTACTCAGACCCAGCTGAGGAAATCCGCTGTCACAATGTCCTTACCCGCAACATGCGCCACCGAAAACACTGGCAGCCAAAGCTCTATCTACACACACAGACCCTCTGCCGTGGCCTCTATGGCCACACTTCCGGTTCTGCCCTGCTGATTGATGTAGGCCCCCGCCGCGGAGTTGTTGGACAGTACTCGCACTGCTCGACCTGTCACCTTAGCTTCGAACGCCTGCAACGCCCGGTGAATTGCTCGCATTTCCAGTTGGTTGGTTGACCACAGGGTCTCCAAGAGCCTTGCGTGAAACGATCTCCGAACGTAGCGGAGTTTAACAAAGTTTTTGGCCAAGTTCCCGGAGGAAAGGTCCATAACCTTTTATTAGAGAGAAACTGGAAAATTATATATATATTTTTTTTATACCAACTTTCACCAATTCAAGATGTTCTACAAGGCACACAACCCAACAGAGCGTCACATCTGTTGTACATGCAACAGAACCCTTAAAATATGAGCATACATGAATCCACCGCTTGCCCCGATACAAGCATTGAGTAGCCTATTCGTCTTTTTGGAAACCAGCCAGGTCCTTAAGACCAGGATTGGATACCCTAGGAAACAGGATACTGGACCTGAAAGAGCTTGGTCTTACCCAGTATGGCATTTCTCATATCCTTATGAACGGAACCTCCCCAAGGTCTCTGCCTTAGAAGTAACAGGCTGCGCCTGGCCCTATGACCCTGTGGCTAGCTCACACGGAGCAGTGCGGCCTAGTGGTTGAGGCAAGTTGCCAGAGGACCAAGGGTTTGAATTCCAATCGAGACCACCAACCTTGGGCCATAAAAACTGGGGTTTCTGGTCCCACAGGTGGTCCTTCTGGCCTTTGTTAAGCGACTTAACTCTCTGCCTCAGGTACCAAAACATAAATTGTGAGCCCTTCAGGGACAAGGGAAATAGAAATACCGTAATCGACTGTATCCCACCCTGACCTGTAGGCAATCAGTATACTCAAATAAATAACTGACTGGGAATATATGACTGTAGCAAACACTGGCAGTGGAGAGACATCAGAGCTGGTGCTGGTTCCTGGTCTTTCTTTCTCGCTCTCCCAGTCTTTCTGCCAGCATAGAGAGAGGCTGAGAATAGATTGTCCAGTGGGCCGGGGACCTTGCGTCCTGGACAGAGAGAAAGAGGGGCTAGGATCTGGGAGCAAAGCCCAAAGAGAATGGGAAACTGGTGACTGCGACACTGTAGCTCCTCCGGATGGCTCACTCCACAGCAGATCTCACAACTGCATCTCCAACCCCATGTAACACCATGAGGACCTCACGCACTTTATTACAATCGACATCCCCCCATTACTGGAGAAATTACCTTAATCTGATAATACAGTCTGAGCAAAGAAATGCAGTCTCACTCTGCAGAGTGCACCCAAAAATCATGCCTAAGCAATTGTGAGCACATACAAAATGCACATCTACATATATGGGTGACCCAGCACCTGTCACCCAAACACAGTGCAGTGAGCATGCTTGAACATAGGCTGAATGCATGGAGCATACACAGAGTATTGACTTCCTCTATGAAACCTTCCAGTGCCCTGGAGCGCTAAGTGCTACCTAGACGTCCTTCTCTTCACCCTCAGCACGGGCCCCTTTAACAAGATAGCACAGACGGGTCAGTGCCCCTGCTAAGTGCTTAAAGCCCTGCTCTGCTCTGACAGCACAGGCTCTAGAAATAGATGAGAATTTCCTGGGAAGGGCATACTAAGTGGAGCTATGAAACACACACAGGCACCCCCCCCCCCCCCCAGCCTGGGGAAAGCGATGGCAGTAGGGGTGTTCTATTGACTGCCTGTCCAGAATGAACAAATGGATGATGAAATGCTCAAAGAAATCAGGGAAGCTAACAGAAGTTACAGCATAGTAATAATAATGGGTGATTTCACTTATCCCAGTATCAACTGGGTCAGTGTCACAGCAGGACATGCTAGGGAGATAAAGTTTCTAGATGAAAGAAATGACTGCTTCTTGGAGCAGCTAGTTCATGAATCGACCAGAGGGAAAGCCATTTTGGACCTAGTCCTTGTGGAACACAAGATCTGGTGCAAGAGATAAGGGTGTTGGGGCCACTTGGCAATAGTGATCATAGCATGATCACATTTGATTTAAAAAATGGAGGAAGGACGGCGAGGAAATCCACAGTACTACCTTTTAACTTTCAAAAGGGAGACTGATAAAATGAGGAAAATAGTTAAGAAAAAAACTAAAAGGAGCAGTTGCAAAGGTTAAAAAATTACATCAAGTATGAATATTGTTTAAAAATACTATCTTGGAAGCCCAGACAGCTGTATTCCATGCTTTAAGAAAAGTGGAAGGAAGTCCAAAAAACTGCCAGCATGATTTAAAGGTGAGATTAGAGAGGCTGTTGTTGCCAAAAAAGCATCTTTCAGGAAATGGAAAAAGGAGCCAAATGATAAAAACTGGAAACAACATAAGCACTAGCAAGTTAGATGCAAAACATTGATAAGGCAGGCAAAGAGAGAATTTGAGAAGAAGCTTGCTGTGGAAGCAAAAATGCATAATAAAGACTTTTTCCAAGTACATTTTGTAGCAAAAAACCTGTGAGAGAGTCAGTTGGACCATTAGATGGAAGAGGGTTAAAAGGGGCACTAAGAGGGGACAAGGCCATAGCCAAGAGACTGAATGAATTCTTTCCTTTGGTCTTTACTGAGGAAGAAGTAGGAATATTACCCATGACTGAAATGGTATTTAAAGATGATGCAGCAGAAGAATTGAAAGAAATGTCAATACACCGGGAAGATGTATTACAACTGTTTGATAAACTGAAAAGTAGCAAATCATCTGGACTGGATGGTATACATCCAAGGGTGTTGAAAGAACTGAAATATGAGATTGCAGACCTACTATTAGTAATCTGTGAATTATCATTAAAATCCATCTGTAATACCTGAAGATTGGATGATGGCCAGTACAATGCCAATTTTTAAAAAGGGTTCCAGGGGTGATCCAGGAAACTACAGACTGGTGAGCCTGACGTCAGTACCGGGAAAAAATGGTAGAAACCATTATAAAGAACAAAATTACTGAACATATAGATAGTCATGGCTTAATGGGAGACAGCCAACATGGTTTTAGCCAAAGAAGGTCTTGTCTTACTAATCTGTTATGTTATTTTGAAGATGTGACTAAACAGTTGAGTGAGTCAGTTGATATAGTGTATCTGGATTTTCAGAAAGCCTTTGACAAGGTCCCTCATGAGAAACGTTTGGCAAAATTAAAGTCATGGGATAGGAAGCAGTGTACTATTGTGGATCAGGAGCTGGTTAAAAGATAGAAAGCAGAGGATAGGGTTAAATGGTCAATTTTCCCAATGGAGAAAGGTAAATAGTGGACTATCCCAGGGATCTGTGCTGGGTCCACTGCTTTTTAACATATTCATAAATGACCTGGAAATGGGAATAACGAGTGAGGTAATTAGATTTGCAGATGACACAAAATTATTCAAAGTTGTTAAAACCCATGAGGACTATGAAAAATTGCAAGTGGACCTTGATAAATTGGAAGTGGTAGATGAAATTTAATGTGGACAAGTGCAAAAGTTATGCACCTAGGAAAGAACAATCCAAAGTATGGTTACACGATGCAAGGTTCCACGTTAGGAACCACCACACAGGAAAAAGGTTTAGGCGTCGTCATGGATAACATTTTGAAACCCTTTGCCCAGTGTGCAGTGGCAGCCAAGAGAGCAAATAGAATGCTAGGTATCATAAGGAAAGGAATGGAAAATAAAACATAGGATATTATAATGCCTCTGTATTATTCCATGGTGCAACCACCCCTTGAATATTGTGTGCAATTCTGATCGCTCTATCTTAAAAAGGATATAGCGTTATTAGAAAAGGTACAGAAGAGGGGGTGTGGTTTCTAAGATGGCCGTAGCAGCGGTCAGCTTCGCGTGAGTTCGCTGATGGGGAGGAAGCGAAAGGGGAAGTCCGGGCCGTTGCCCTCACAGCCTGCTGACACCTCTACGCCGATTGTAAATCCTGTGTTGGGTCCATTAGATCCATTTCTTGTGCGCACCGTGCGGGTCTCGGATGGAGCAGGAGGAGTTTCGCGACTAGCAGTTTCGCCGGAGTTGGAGTGCCCGGCATCTGCGTCGTTAACATCTTTGTCCCCCGCATTGAGTCCGGCGCCAAAACTGACTCGCGGCCAGCCCTTGCCAGAAGGCTTCCTGGAGTTACTTTCTCCTCCCTTAGTTGGGGGGGGGCAGTTCCTCACGAGGGCCAGTTCGGGCTGTCTTGGCTGGGTCAGAGTCTGAGCTGTTTGGAGAGTTGTGCTCACAAAGATCTTTGGCACCACTTGAGGAGGCACATCCAGAAAAGGAGTTTCCCTCTTCAGGTGGAGACTGTCCTTCAGCGATTATGGAGCCAGCTATATCACCTGTTGATTCGGGAGTGGTTTTCTCTTTGCAGAGACCTCAGAATTTTACACTGGAAGCCATTTGGAATGCATTTGTATCCTTGGGTGAGGTTCTGTTGCCTCAAGTATCTTCCTTGGCTAACAAGGTGAAGGTCTCTACTGGTTTGGTGAGTAGTTGGAGAGGAAGGTTTCTATGATTCAAACGGACTGTGCCGATGTACGTAACAAGGTACTGTGTCTTGAGGAACATTCAGATGGACACAGAAAGAACTTTCAGTCCTTACAAATGAAAATAGAATATTTGGAAAATCAATCTAGAGCTAATAATTTGAGAATTATTAATTTTCCCAAAGTTCCATCGATTTCTCCTAGAGATATGTTTAAAAAGTATTTAGTGGAGATACTGGGGGTATCTCCTGAGCTGGTGCCCCCTTTGGTAAAAATTTATTATTTACCTAAAGCAAAGCGAGTTTTGGCTTTACCTGAGACAGGAGGTAACCAAACTCAGGAGAGTATTTTGAATGTCTCAGATATATTAGAAAATTCTGGTTTAGAATCACAGGTACCCTCAACGTTGTTAATAACTTTCGCTTTGTTGTCTGACAAGAAATGGTTATTGAAATTATTCTTCCAGAAGTAGAAAATTTATGTTTCGAGGGCTTTCTGTGTGTATATATCTCGATTTATCAAGAGAAACCCAGAAGCGGTGCAGAGAGTTTTTACTGCTCCGGTCTGGGGTTCTACAATTGGGAGGGCTCTGTTTTCTTAAACACCCATGTAAGTGTCTGGTGAAGTACCAGACGATTTCTTCTATTTTCTTTGAGCCCTCCCAATTGTTGGCTTTCATAAACGCCAGATGTCTGGAAGCTTCCATTGATTCATAGGTTTTTTTTGGTCCGATTCATGGCTGTATACAGTTTCCTGATATATTGGGTTTAAATGATATTACTATGTTATCCCTCCCTTTATAGTGGGCTAGAGAGATTAGGCATTCTGTACTAATATATTTTTATATTTCTTTGTTAATGTGTCCCGGAATACTGTGGATGGTTTTCTGACTGCCTTCTCTATTTCTGCAAGAATGGTTTATGTAATCTTTCTTGACTTATTTGAAAATTTCATAAATAAAAAAGTAAAAAAAAGAAAAGGTACAGAAAACAGCCACCAAAATAATAAAGGGGGTGGAAAGATGCCCCTATGAAGAGAGGTTAAAAAGATTAGGGCTCTTCAACCTCAAAAAGAGACAGCTGAGGGGGGAGATATGATAGAGGTCTATAAATTAACGAATAGAATGGAACGGGTAAACATAGTTCGATTGTTTACACCATCAAAATATAAAAAGACTAGAGGACATGCAATGAAGCTATAGAGCAACCTATTTAAGATTAATAAGAGAAAATGTTTTTTTCACTCAATGTGTAATCAAATTCTGGAATTCATTACTTGAGGATGTAGTAAAAGCTGCTAGTGTAGCTGGGTTTAAAAAAGGTTTGGACAAGTGCCTGGAGAAAAGGTCCATAAACCATTATTAAAGGGGACCCAGAATATTCCCTGCTTGACTCAACACAAGCATTGTGGAACCTGTGTGTTTTGGAGAAACTGCTAGGTACTTGTGACCTAGATTGGCCACTGTTGGAAACAGGATACTGGGCTTGATGGACCTGGTCTGACCCAGTATGGCGTATCTTATTTTCTTATGGAAGTGTGGGATAGGTGAAAGGATGGTTATGGGGGAGGAACTTACTCTAAGAATGTTTTTATTACAAGGCTGGAGGAGTTCACACCGGGTTGGGAGCGAGGCAGGTTTGGGCAGTGGGAGCAGAAGGGGTTATGGAGGATCGGGCATGTGCTAAACGGTGTGGGGGAGGGCACAGCGGTTTGATGTTGTTCAGGAGATATATGGGCTAGACGAGGGGATCGGTGTGCATATTTACAGCTATGTCATTATTTGGGTTAACGAAGGGTGCAGCAGGATTTAATACAGGAGCTTACCCCCTTTGAGATCCTGATGGAGAAGGAGGGGAAAATGGCAGGACTTTTGTCCACCATATATTGGATCTTGTTAGCAGGAGGTGCATGTACTCCTTGCATCCTAGGAGGTGGTAGTTGGATCTACTAGGGGATTCAGGAGGGGGTAGGTGGGAAGCTCTTTATGTTGCTACTAGAGCATTGGCACTGGGGGGCAATGATGCTGGAGAATGCCTGAAGACTTGCTTGAGGATGTATTGGACTCCATCATAGCTGCATGCTAAGAACAAGAAGTATGGGGCTGAATGCTGAAGGGGCGTGGGTAGCAGGGGATTTGAAGCTCTTGCTAGGAGACTGCTCCAAGGTGTGGAAATTATGAGCAGAGGTAGAAAGCTTATATGCAGAGATTACTGGAGTACCGGTGCAGTTAGTGCCTGAACAAGTGTTGCTGAATAAAGTTAGGGAGGGGTGGGAGGAGGAACTGGGTACATTTTTGGGCTTTTGTGTGATTGCAATGAGAATGGAACTGGTGGTATGGTAGAAGAAACCTGAGCTGCCCACAAGGGGTATGGTTATTAAGAGGTTGGATTGTATATGTTGTTTGTATGAGATTGCTGCTTATGATCATCATAAGCTGGGCACCTTTGTGAAAGTGTGGCACTGATACCAAGATTGGAGATCTGTGTGTTTTGCCATGAAACTCAATTTGTTTCATTCTCTTTTATTACTATTGTCAAAGGCTCAGGAGAATGCTAAGGGGGAGAAGAGTGTAATGGAGTTGCTTTAGCAGTGGGGATGATAGTTGTGGGTGGAAAGGGAGGAGGGAAGGGTATTCTAGGAGTACTATGGGGGACATTTGAAGAGGGGGATGTAGCAGAGATTTTGTAAATAACACGGGGGGCTATGGAATTACGTATGTTGTATGTTGGTTAATTTTGAAAATGAATAAAAATAAAATTTTAAAAAAAGGAAATAGTATAAAAACGAGGACATTGCCAGGACATGATAGATGATGTAATTTTTGATTGGTAGTTTTTAAAGTCTCTGATTGGAATCAGGAGTGGAACTGTTAGGGTGATATGGACATCTTGCTATATATATTCTGGTGCTAGTCATGAGTATGCTAAGATAGCTGAATGGTTGTGAAGCTGAAAAACAATACAACCAATTTTCGAAGCACTTTTTCCACTCCGATTGAGGTAACTCCAAAACATGCGTTTTGAATGCATCAACCGCATCTTCGGGTGTTGAAAATCATTGACCACGTAATTTGTTTTTGATGTGCGGGAATAAAAAGAAGTTATTGGGTGCCAAATCAGGGCTGTATGGTGGATGACCCATCAATTTGATGTTTTGGCTGGTCAAAAATTCCTTTGTTTGAGCCGATGTGTGAGAGCTCGCATTGTCATGATGAAGAATTATTCGCCTCTTCTTCGACTTTTTCCGAATTTCTCCGAATTTAATTTATTTTATTTTATTTATTACAGTTTCTTATATACCGCGCTATTTAGAATCAGCGCGGTTTACATCATAACAAAACGACCATAACGAAAAACTGTCAGGTTTTACATTGAACAGGAGTACAGACATGGATAACTGGGTTAACTATATACATAAGCTATCTACACTGTAGATATAAGTTGTGAGGGCATTTTTGGTAAACAAATGGTCGTGTACCATTCAGAATTGACCGTCCTACATTGTTCTAACAGCACTGTCACCATGTGACCAGTAATGCCGAAGAAACGGGCAACCATTTGCTTCAACGTGCTTCTTCCGCGAACAACTTTTGTTGGATTTGGCTCATCTTGGAAGACCCATACAGTCGATTGCTGTTTTGTTTCGGGCTCATATGCATTGATCCATAATTCGTCACCTGTGTAGATGTTATACACAGTCTCTGATGCACATTGAACGTATTTTTTCAACATTTCCTTGCACCAATCAACACGAGCCTTCTTTTGAGCGTTTGTCAGATTATGCGGGATCCAACGCGAACAAATCTTTACGGCCAAATGATCATGCAATATCTTATTGATGCTTGTCATACTAATGCCCAAAGATGCCTCAATCTCACGGTATGTCACATGACGATCTTGCTTTATCAGTTCACACACAGCATCAATATTTTCTGGCACAACAACCGATTTTGGACGACCCTGACGGAATTCGTCCTGGAGCGAACGTCGGCCACGATTGAATTCGTTATACCAGTTTTTTACAGTGCTGTAGGATGGTGCTTTATCGCCGTATAAAAAATTAAGTTCATCGATGCACTCTTGTCTTGATGATCCACGTCGAAAGTTATGAAAAATAATTGCATGAAAATGTTCACGAGTTAATTCCATTTTTCGCCCAAGATGAATTTTTCAAGTTACTGTAAACAACAAATCGCGGTCAAATGATAAAATGTTATGAATAAGGTTATGTTCAACAATGTCAGTGTTCCAATGGAACCATTGGATGGCGCCTGGCAACACTTACTGTTGCTAAGGCCAGAAATATAAATAGCAACCCTCGTATGTGTATTCTGAACTTATTGTAAGGTAATTTTATTGAACAGATGAGACCAATGAATGAAACTGCTGGGACTTTGAGTGGGGACTTATTCCTCTGTTTTAGTCTCTACGGCGAACATCTGAAGGCTTCTCTGTTGCTTGTTATTTGTGGTCAGCTGTATAGCTTGTTTTAGATGAGTTAGCTGAATGAAATTTATAGAGTGAGTTTGCTTGATTTTGGATTATTATTTCTACTCCTCTGTTGTTGAGATCTTTAATTAAAGTACAACATGATTATTGGCACCCATATAAATTCAAATCAATTTGAACAGAAGAACCACATTCCCATTGCAGTAAAATTAAACACACCTGTGATCAATTGTCAATACTCACATGACTTGAATCAACCGATGAATGATGGCTCTAATGTTTAAAATGGCCACATTCATTCCCTGTTCCATTTTCACAGTGGTGAAGACAAAAGCTGCCTGAGACTGTCAGAAAAGCAATTATCGTCAAACGTCAAAGGGGGTACAAGGCCATCTCCAAAAACCATGGTATTCCTGTGTCTACAGTTCGCATTGTTATTAAGAAGATTTCTGCTCATGGAACTGTCACATGGTGGTAAGAGGAAAATTAATCCAAGAAGTCTTCGAAGGTTAGTGCAAACTGTTGGAAAAATACCACGTACAACATCCAAAGAGCGTAAGGCTGGCCTGGTGCAATCTGGAGTGGGCACCATGCGCTGCACACTAAACAAAGCAGAACTTCATGGGCGAAGGTCAAAGATGGTCCCACTGTTCAAAGACAGACATAAAAAGACATGCCTGATCTTTGCCCAAACCCACCTTGAGAAATCACAATCCTTCTGGGAAAATGTTCTGTGAACTGTTGAAACCAAATTTGAGCTCTTTGGCAATAAAGATCAGTGATACATTTAAAGGCAAAGAAATTAAGCTTATAAGGAAAAACATACCTTTCCTACAGTTAAATATGGTGGAGGTTCTATAATGTTGTAGGGCTGGTTTGCTGCCTCAGAAACTGAAGGCTTGGAACGTATTCAAGTAATCATGAAGTCAGAGGACAACCAAGGTATTTTGGAGCAAAATGTGCTACCTAATATCAGAAAGCTAGATCTGGGTTGAAGGTCATGAATCCTCCATTACCCAAAACATACGTACAAAAGAATGGTTAGAAAGGAACAAATTGACTGTTTTAAACTGGCCAGCAATGAGTCCTGATCTCAATCTAATCGAGAACCTTTGGAAAAAGCTGAAATCTGACATTAGCAAAAGGAATCCTGGAAACATTCATGAGCTGGAAGAAGAGTGGGAGAAAGTATCAGCAGATGGATATACAAAACTTGTAGATGGCTGAAAAAAAACATTTGGAGGCTGTCATCATTACCAAGGATTATCCAACCAAATATTAGCGGAGGGTGCCAGTAATTCTGCCCATGTCATATTTTTTTTTCTCAGAAATTACTATGTCTAAGTTGCATAGACATCTTTTTGTGTATACCTTTGAATATACTATTAAAATTTATTAAAATATTATGTTGACATACGATTTAAATATTTCTAGTTATTTCTCAAGATATTCTACACAACACACCTAAAATGCAAGGGTGTCAATAATGTTGGCCACAACTGTATGCGGGAAATTAGAAGCAGTACTGACAATACTGGAGGAGTTGAGGAATAATTAACTGGTGCAGAGCAAAAGACTGCAGATGTTGAGGACACTGTGACCACTGGCAACAGGTCATACAGGAACAAGTTGCAAGTAATCGGCCTACTACAATCACTAAAAGAAACAGTCACTTGGCTTTTTGGAGAGCTGGCTGTGGCAGAGATAATCGTCCTGGTGGTGATTGAAAGGGCCCATAGAGTGGGGTTGTCACGTGGTGATGGTGGCCATCCTCAAACAGCAGTGATGCGCTTTCTTAATTTTGCTCAAAAAGAACAGATTTAAGAGCTGCTAGACAGCTGAAATGATTAACCTCTAACAATTGCACAATCTTTCATGTTTCCACGACTGTCGTTACGACCAAGAGAAGGACATTCACCTCCATTTGTACAAAACTGTTTGAGAAGAAAGCACAATTCATGCTGTAGTATCCACCTCACTTAAGCATCCACCATTGTGGCAAAATGCTCTTGTTCAATACTCTCTTTGCTGTGGAGCAGTTTTTGGCAGGCTTGGAAGGTGTGGTAGGCCATGAGTAGACCCCTGGAGATAGTACCATTATACTGCATTCATATCTAAGGACTGTGAACTGCTTGAGGGCAGTGATAAAGCTTTTGCCAGTGGAAATTCTAAATCTTGGACTAATAAGGACCTAGAACTATGTGGATCTTCATCATGTGATTGTTACAAATGTCTGACTCCCACAACCTCAAAGGATATTATTGAGAGTGAGCACAACTCCAGTAACTTTGGAGGGGTGATGGGTCAGACCAGTGTCCGCTTTGGGCTAGACACTGTATACACATTTAAAATTAGTCGTCTGTGGACTATCAGGAGATTGGTGCCAGGGGAGGGACACTGGAGCTGATGTGTGCATGCTCTGAGATCCCCTCTCCTCTTGTGATATTCTACAGCAGTACTTATAATCATGTTGCAAAGGGCCTGGCTTGGTATTGCTGTGGCAAAGTGCAATCAATGAATAAGTCCAGGAGTCGATTGACAGGGTCCAAGTCAGTTTATTGTGCACAAGGCCCAGTCAGTCAAAGCTTCAAAAGGAACTGAGCAAAAGTTTATACAGAGACATAACCATTTATACCTCTTTTTCAGTTTGATACATGAGAACTTTCTATTGGTTCCAACTCGATAATGCAAACTTTTCATTGGTTTTACATTCCCTTCATTTGTCCAATTAGAAATCCCTCCGGAGCCTAGCAACCGGCCCCCTCCTTTAGGATTGCTTGAACAATGGTACAGTTCTGAATCTCGTTACTTTTCTACTGCAAGGTTAACTTTGGCTTCTGGAATGCATATACTGTAACATTTCTGTTCTTTCACACACAAGAGAATAATAGAAGACTTATGAATTCAGGAAAACGTCTTATTAAGCATTTTAAAACAGTTTTCTTATTTTCCACAGATTTTTGGTTCTTTTCTAGCTATAATGGGAGTTAGAATCCAGGCCTAACTTACAGGCCTTTCATAGTAGCAGGCCATGCTAGGCCATAGCCTACCTCATTCCCCCCTTTGATTATTCTCACCCGCAAGTGAGGAAGGGTGAGAATTAAATCACTCATTAGTCAATTAACACATTATACTGGTGTAATGGCATCATCATCGTGGGGTATAGGGTAATATTGCCACATAGCTAATACTTTCGCAGTTGCCTTCCGCTCTATAGTGTTATCAATTGATGATGTTATCATGCGTAAGCAAAGGGGTAGGAGACAAGGGCGCAATAAGCACATGGCTAATATGAATAGTATGATAAACATAAGGGATTTCAGACCACCAATCCAAGAAAACAATGAACCAAACCACCTATCCATCTTTAAACTGTGCCAAGTTTGGACAGGCACAAATGTCTGCTCTCTCATCTGGGTGGCTAAATCTTCGACTACATGCCCATTATTATCAATCTGTAAACAACAATTACTTAGATTCAACTTCCCACATACCCCACCTTCAGCTGCTAACAAATAATCTATAGCTAAACGATTTTGATAAATGGCTGTGCGCATTTGTGTACTTTGCTTTGCCAGAAGGGTTAGTGCTTTACTAGTTTCATTGGTTATTATTTCAACAACAGCTTGTAAACATATTATTCGATTAATCATATAAACAGGAGTACGATATCCCCAAGTCCCATCCTGCTCCTGTAGCAGCAAAGCGCAGACAAACCAATGATACCAGGAGTCTGTTCAGAAGGTCCAAATCATTTATTTGTGCACAAGTCTCAAGCAAGTCAATTTCAAAATGGCTGAGCAAAGTTTTCAAGTATTACAACAACTTTTATAGACTCTTGTTCCATTCTAGGTATAGAAAAACATTTCATTGGTCCCGGTAACCTCCCGTACCTCCCGTACCTCTTCTATTGGTCCCGGTACTGATAAGTTTCTCCAATTATGTCCCTTCTGTGGGCATGACACCTGCCTGCCCCCCTTCTAGTCCCAATTACAATGGTCAGTTCATCAACTTGTTACTTTCACACTCTCAAGGTTATGGGACCAATTTGTGCGTGCAGAAGAGCAAGGTTCTGTAACTCATCTGTCAGCACTCCTCATTATTTCTCTGCAGATGTACTTTTTCTTATCAGTAACTTTTAAACATGTCTTTTCTGTATTTTTCCATTTCTCAGTTCTGCAGTTCTGCTTACCTAAGCTAATTCAATACTTCTACTGAGTTCTATCTTACAATAGCAGCATATTGGGGGATGTGCAATCCTATATGCCTCTCCACAGGCCTCATTTACAGGTCAAGCTAGCCATGCTGGCCTGCCTATGTCAGACACCGTGGATCACAGGCCTGCACCTGCCACATTCCCCCCTTTGATTAATCTCACCCTATTACTCAATAAGGTGTGAGAATTAAATCACTTTTTAGAAGAATCACATCATGATTGAAGGATTTCTACTAGGACTAGCTTTGTATAAAGCCATTATTTTAGTTGCGGTCTTCCGCTCTACTGTACTATCAATAGCACTATGAATGGAACGCATACAACATGGGATTAAACATGGTAATAAGAGGATAACAGCAACAAGGATTAGTACTAAAACAATGAAAGTCTTAAATCCTCCCAGCCAAGAGAAAAGGTTAGCAAACCAGTTAGGAAATTTCAATGCGTGCCAAGTCTGTACTGGCACATAAGCATGTCTTTGCATATCTTTAGCAATTTCTTCAACTACTTGACCTTTATCATCTATTTTCAAACAGCAATTAGTTAAATTCAGTTTACCACATACTCCTCCTTCAGCTGCTAGCAAATAATCAAGTGCTAAGCGATTCTGGTATATGGCAGTGCGCATCTGAGTACTTTGTCTAGCTAAGAGCGTGAGAGCATGACTAGTTTCATTAGTTATTATTTCAACTACTGCTTGTAAGCGGATAATACGATTAATCATATAAATTGGGGTACGATAACCATACATACCATCATCATTCCAAGTGGCAGGTCCATAATACTCAATAATTCTTTCTGGTGGCCAATCATCACCTTGCCACTTCTCCCACTTGCCTATCTGTAAGGCTTCTCTTTTCTGTCTTGATGCTCTTTTGTGTTTGTGGGTAGTATATACAGGGTATCCTAATTGTTCTCCATGTTCAGTGTTTAACAGGAAGAAAGAAGGTCTGATGGTTCCTAAGACACATGCTCCTCCCCAGTGTGGCGGGAGTTGTGCATATGCTCGGTTTCCACAGATCCAATATAGGCCAGGTGGGGCTTGCCAGGCTTGGACTTTGGCAAGGTTAGTCCATAGACCTGCAAGTTCAGGAAATCTAGCTAATGGGTTAGGAGGTTCAGGATGTCTGATTCCTGACCACCATGCTGTCTTTTTGGTCGTGGCATTATAGTATTTCTGGTTAAGACAGACCAGCTGTCCTACCTTTTGGGTGAACTGGGGTCCAGTTCTGGCAAAACAAAGACGTCCAACGATTGAGTGCGCTAACACCCATTCACTGGTAGTCTTGTGTAATTCAGTTTGGTTGTAAATCATGGAATAATTCAATTCTTGGGCTTCCCAGGGCCATTGGTCTCCCATTTGGGTTCCGCCACAGAAATAACAATCTGTGATCTTAAGACTAGATACTACTGCTCCGGCTAATTCTAGAAACAAATTCTGTGAAGGGTGAGGGATCTCAAACTTATTTACATGCATAGCTTCATAAAAGGTATTATGAATATGATATTTAGATGACTTCTGGGCTTGGGTATTCAATCTGATATACACAATGGTCCCTGGATCTATTGCTCCTCCAGCAATACGTAAACCAAATTTGTATCCTTGTTTCCATGCATGGGGATTATGTACACGCAAATGTAAGGGGTTACAAGCATCTTTCTGACATTTATCATTTGTGTTTGGCTTGGTTAGAGTAGCCATCCGCTTATCTATTTTCTCATTAGTTATACCAGTGTTCCAGGTAGCATAAAAAACACATCCCCAATACGGGCAATAGTAATCTGCCGCTGTAGCAGTACTATACCCTGATCCTGTTTTACCTGTACACTTCCACCAATTTGTGGCACCTTCTGGACACATATACTTATGGTCATTTCGATACGCTTTCTCCCATGTACCACAGGTGGACTGACTATCTCTATTAATAGCATTACATGCATCAAAATTCAAAACAGCAGGTTTAGTAATGTCCTTAAGTGGTGGTGTAGCAGCTAATATAGGTCCATCTGCATCCTTCCATCTTATTTCCAACGTGTAATAGGATGGATTCTGATGCGGATTATAGCATGCTTTGATTTTGCCATGAGTGCAAACATTTAGTTCAGTGGTGTTATAGATACACCGAGTTATTGTTCCCTTGCAGGTATAGTAAGAATGGTAAAGCAAAGTCTGAGTTACTTTCAGTCCAGTTCTAGTAGAGGTAATGCAAGCAGTGCATGGAGGTAGAGCATAAGTCTGTTCAAAACCTCCAAAGAAGGCAACCAAGGCAAAGCAAAAATAAAGATACATGTTGATGTTGATTGGAGTTCTTCTGAATCCTCAGCTTGCTGATCTTGATCACGACGGTCTATTATTCTTCGTCCCGTTTGCTAATGAAGCAATTTAACGGGTGCTGAGTGTTGATTGAAGATCCTCAAGATGTCCAGCACACATTAACCAACTTAGCAATTCAGTTGGCTTGTGAAGTTTGGCTTAGTCAATGTAGTCTCAAAGTAGTGTGTCAAATCACACACAAATTGGGTTCGTTGAAACAAAACTGTTGCTGCATGGAAAACAGCAATCCTCTTCGAAAGACTTGGCTACTGCAAAGCACTTGTGATGAAGTGTCTATGCTGCTGGTTGCCGTCTCAAAGTAACTCGCAAGGGTACATCAGGGTGCTGCTCTGCTGTCCACCGCTCTGGTTCAGGATCGGCGGCGGGCTTGACTCTGCTGTGGTGGATCCAGGCGTCGATCTCGGCTACCTTTACTGCAGTTGGGGTAGACAGGATGACGGTGTACGGTCCCTTCCAATGGGGTTCCAACGGTATCTTCTTCCAATCTTTGATCCACACCGAAGTTCCAGGCTGGTAGGGATGCAAGGGTTCCGTCAAGTTGATAGGCAACTGGTCTTGGATCCACGTATGGAGAGTCTGCAGAACAAAACTAAGAGCTAGGAGTTCTTGTCTGGTTACTTCTGAACCAATCTGGGCTAAACTTCCTTTGACTCCCTGCACTATTGGTGGGGGTTTACCATACAAAACTTCAAAAGGGGAAAATCCTGTTGACTTTACAGGGGCTGAGCGTATTCTGAGTAAAGCTATGGGGAGCACTTGGGGCCATTTCAAGTGTGTCTCCTGACAAAGCTTAGACATTTGGGCTTTCAACGTACGATTCATTCGCTCAACTTTCCCTGAACTCTGGGGTCTGTATGCAGTGTGGAGCTTCCACTGTATCTGCAAAGCTTTTGCTAACTGCTGAGTAACTTGGGAGACAAATGAGGGTCCATTGTCTGACCCTATTACTGCGGGGATTCCAAATCTGGGGACAATCTCTCTCATTAAGACTTTGGTAACTTCTCGGGCTTTCTCCGTTCTGGTTGGGAATGCTTCTACCCACCCAGAGAAAGTACAAACTAATACTAGTAGATAATGGTATCCATTGGCTTTTGGCATTTCGGTAAAATCAACTTGGAGGTTGTGCATGGGGGTGACACCTCCTGACTGAACTCGGGGTGCTGTAATGAGGCCTTGCTTGGCATTATTTTTGGCACAAGTTACACATTGACGTGCTACTGAGGCTGATATAGTTGTCATCAGAGGGATGTAGAAATGTGGTCTGAGTGCTTTTTCCATAGCACTCTTCCCATAGTGGGTGGCTTCGTGGAAAGCTTTGACAAAGGATGGTCCTAACAGTTCTGGAATTACTATTCGTCCTGGAGGTTGACTGCCCTCTTCTGGTGGCAGCTCAATCCATCCATCTTTCAATACTCCATTTTCTTTGTCACAATAGTAATCCAATTCTTTGGTGGTATATCGTGGGGTCCATAGATTCAAGGGTACTGGAAACAATGCTGCTTGCATTGGCATAGCTTGTGGGGCAATCTGTCCTGTCATAGCTGCTTGTCGTGCTGAGGCATCTGCAAATCTATTTCCTCGGGCAACTTCTCCTTTTCCTGCTTGATGTCCTCTGCAATGCATGACAGCTACACGTGTTGGGGCCCAGACTGCATCAAGTAACATCAATATCTCGGGACCATATTTGACTGATTTTCCTCCGGATGTGATGAGTCCTCTTTCTTTATAGAGAGCTCCATGGGCATGCAAGGTAGTGAAGGCATATTTGGAATCTGTATATACATTTAGCACAAGTTTTTCTCCTAACAACAATGCTCTGGTGAGTGCTATCAATTCGGCTTTCTGGGCTGATGTGCCTGAGGCTAGGGCTGATGATTCAACTACTTCATGTTGAGTGACGACTGCATATCCGGCACAGCGTCATCCATCAAGGATGAGACTGCTCCCATCAACATAATAGATCTGGTCGGGATTGTCTATGGGCACATCTGTTAAGTCAGGTCGACTGGAAAACACAGTTTCCATGACTTCGATGCAGTCATGCTCTGGGAGTTCTTCACTGATGGGTATCAAGGTAGCTGGGTTCAAGGCATGGCTCACTTCAAGTTGTATTTGTGGGTTTTCACATAACATGCTCTGGTACTTCAACATTCGGGAATTGGTGAGCCAATAATTTGCTTTTTGTTCCATAAGGGCAAGGACTGCATGTGGCACAGTGACTCGTATGTTCTGTCCTAGTGTGAGTTTGTCTGCTTCACTCACTAGTAGCGCTGTAGCTGCAACTGCTCTCAAGCAAGGTGGCCATCCTTTGGCCACAGGATCCAATTGTTTCGATAGGTAGGCTACAGGTCGCTCCCAATTTCCCAATTTCTGAGTCAACATGCCTAGGGCATTTCCCTGTGCTTCATGTACAAACAAGTGGAAAGGTTTGTGGACATCTGGTAGTCCAAGTGCTGGTGATGACATCAATTCTTCTTTTAACTTCTGGAAGGCTGTATCCTGCTCAAGTCCCCACTCCAGTGGTGACTTTTCTTCTCCTTTTGTGGCTTCATACAGTGGTTTGGCAATTTGGGCAAAGTTGGGTATCCAGATTCGGCAATATCCTGCCGCTCCCAGAAAGGCTCTGACCTGCTTTCTGGTTGTTGGAGTTGGAATTCTACATACTGCTTCTTTTCTTTCTCTGCCTAATTTTCTGCTTCCTTGGGTAATACGAAAACCCAAGTATTTCACTTCTTTTTGACATAGCTGTGCTTTGGCTCTGGAAACTTTGTATCCAGCTTCATCTAGTAACTGCAAGAGATCTTTGGTGGCTAATATACATTCTCTTTCTGATACGGCAGCTATCAACAGATCATCCACGTACTGGAGAAGCACTCTCTTCCCCGGGGCTACTGGATAGCTTGAAAGGTCTTGATTTAGTGCAGCACTAAAGATGGTAGGTGAATTCTTGAATCCTTGGGGTAATCTTGTCCAGGTGAGTTGGCCCCCTCTTCCAGAGATGGGGTCCTGCCATTCAAATGCAAACAATATTTGGCTTACAGGGGCTAATCTTATGCAAAAGAATGCATCTTTTAAATCCAGTACAGTGAAATGGGTTGCTTCAGCAGGTATCAGTCCTAGAAGAGTGTAAGGATTGGGCACAACTGGATGTATGGTTTCAGCTGCATCATTCACTCTTCTCAAATCTTGCACTGGGCGATAATCATCTGTCCCAGGTTTCTTTACTGGCAAAAGTGGGGTGTTCCATGGGGATTGACATACTTTTAGTAGGCCATATTCGAGCAATCTCTGTAGGTGGCGATGGATGCCTTCAATTGCGGCTCTTGGGAGAGGGTACTGTTTGACGTGCACTGGTGTAGCACTAGGCTTGAGGGTTACAATCACTGGAGCTATATGCTTGGCTAGGCCTGGGGGACTGCCTTCTGCCCATACTCCAGGTGGTGCATGTATGTTCTTTAAAGTTTGTTCAAAATAGGTATCTTGGACAGAATCATCAATGTAATATCTCCATTCTTCTTCTTGGGGAACTGTCAGCAGCATTACTCCTGCTGGCTTGGCTTGGGAATTTACTGTCATTTGCATTTCTCCTTGCTCAGAGAAGGATATTTGTGCTTGAAGCTTAGCTAGCATATCTCGTCCCAGTAGTGGTACTGGACATTCGGGCATGTAAAGGAATTGATGAGTTACTTGCTGTCCTCCTAGACTGCATATTCGGTTTTGAAGAAAAGACTTTGTGGCTTTGGCACCAGTTGCTCCTATAATGGTGACTGCTTTTGTAGTGAATGGGGCTATCTTTTTGTCTATTACTGAATGCTCTGCTCCAGTATCAACCATAAAGTTCATAATTTGGTCTCCTATTTGTATTCCGACCATAGGCTCCTGGAGACCTAAAGCAAACTTGGAGCCCGGTCTGTCCTAATCCACGTCATCCTCATCATGGGCTTGTGTGGCCAATGCTTGAATGGCTCCTCCTCCTCTCTCTCGCTGGAATTGTTCTCGATTGGCTCCTCCTCGGCCTCGGGGACGGCCTTGGGGACGGCCTCGTCTTTCTTCTCGCCACTGATGATCGTTGTCGTCATCTTGCTGGGCGTCTTCGAGTTGCGGGCACGTATCTCTCCAATGTCCTTCCTCTCTGCAATAGGCGCATTGGTTCACGCCTAGTCTCTGGGTCCGGCCTCCGCCTTGAACCCCGCCCTCTTCCTCTGCTCCTTCGACTAGGGACACCTCCCCTTTTCTTTTCAACTATGGCCGCAGCCAAAAAATCAGCTTTCTTCTTCATCTTTCTATCACATTCTCTCTGTCTTTCAGTATCACGATTCACATACACTTTATGAGCGACTTCCAATAACTGTGTTGCATTCATGCCCGCAAACCCTTCTAATTTCTGTAATTTACGTCTAATGTCTGGTTGAGACTGGTTTACAAAAGCAGAATTCACCATACATAAACTTCCTGGTGCCTCAGGATCATAGGGAGTATACATTCTGTAGGCTTCAGTTAATCTTTCATAAAAATCTGCTGGGCTCTCATCTATCCCTTGGATAACTCCTGTGACTTTGGAAAGGTTCATAGCTTTTTGGCCCCCCCTTCTCAGGCCTTGTAAAAAGCCTTGGCGAAAACAGGCTAGGGCTGTGGATCCTTCATCTGTATTTGGATCCCATTGGGGGTCTTCATTCGGGAATTCTCTCTGAGCTGCTTCCCTACGGTCTATTATATTCTGCCCCTGCGCCGGAGCTGCAGGGTTTTCTGCCATCCATTCAATAGCTGCTTTTCTAATTCTCGCTCGTTCTTCTGTAGTGAATAGGGTGGTCAGGAGCTGACGGCAATCTGGCCAAGTGGGTTGGTGAGTTTCCATAATACTAGTTACTAATTCTGTCAGCTCCTGGGGCTTACTAGTATAGGAGGCATAGTGCGACCTCCAATTTAATAAATCAGTTGTAGAGAAAGGGATATACACATAAGTTAGGGGTCCCGCTACCACTTCATCATTATCATTCTTTACGGGCACTCCCGGGACTTGCCTTAAGGGAAACAGTTTGGCTGTCCCAGGCGTCGTTTGGGATCTAAGGGTTATTGTCGTTGCCTTTGCAGGAGTCGCTTTCTTTTCTCAACAGGTTTTGCTTTGGGTTTCTCTTTCACTGGCGTGCTAGTGCTAGCGCTGGCTTTCTCGATTATTTGTACACTGTCCTCCTCCTCTTCTGGGGAATTCTCTCTTTCTCCTTCTTCTATCTCCGCTTCTGACTCACTTTTTACGTCCTCCACTTCTCTTTCCACTAATTCTTCCTCTTTCTCTTCTCCAGGAGGAGGGGGGTCAGGGGTTGGGTCCCGCCTCAGCTCTGGCCGTCTCTGGGGTTCTGGGGCAGGACGACGCCGGGCTACTCTTACTGGACCTGGGGTTCGGGGCTGCCTGAGGACTATTTCTGGGGAATCAGGATCTACCAAGATGGGTTTCTTCTTGGCTTTCTTATCCTGCTCTTTCATTCTAGGCTGTTCCGTTTTCTGTCTAGAATCTGTTTTAGCTAACATTATTCTGCACTGTTCCTCATAACAGCGCTGCGCCCAGGAGGGCGGATCTTCACAAATACTTAACCAGGAATCTATATAGGGGTACTGATCGGGGTGCGCTACCCGCACTCTACGATGTATTGACTGAATAATCTCTACAGTGAACATTCCCTCTCGGGGCCAGATGGGGTCTAGATCGGGCCACTCCCTAGTACACAAAATCTGCAAACGGGCTGCTGTCATTTTAATACCATAATCTCCTGAATATCCCTCTTTAAAATGTGTGATCATACATTCTAATGGAGTGTTTCTAGTAGACCCCGCCCCTCCCATTTCGATGTGTGCGCGCAACAACAGACAGAAGGGAAAAGGAGAGCGGACCGTGGGTAAGGGGTCCTCACGGCCCTGGAAACGTATAGGGAATACAAATAACAAGACAAAACGACAATCGCTTCCCCCCTTTCGCGACCTGAACGCGGTCGCCCGGTCAGGAAATGCGCTAATCAGGGGTCCGCCTTCACTTGGTCCGTGCTGCCAGACCTCTCATTCACACTTCGTTCACACAATCATGCTAGCAACGTATCCCAGAATGCATTCGTTTCTATCTGTTCTGACTAGTCTTTTTCCCAATTACAAAAAGGATGAGGGTTTCACCCAGCGAATTCCCATGCCAGGCTACTCGGCTCTTCCTTGAGAGTTGATCATGCTCTCTTACCAATTCCCAATATCTCGAGATTACAAATTCCAAATTCCAATGGCAGTACTGCTCTTTCTATTTCTGTCTAGACCCAAAATCAAAACTATACTCACCGGATCCGGTCCTCAAACTTCCCAAGCAGGCGCATGAGTTGGACCTCGGACTCCCCTCACTCGGGTTCGAGGCGTTGGCTCCAACCGGGCCCGGCACCCGCCGAGGTCCGACCAGCTCCCTCCGATACAAGGGACCGGTGGCGCCAGGGAGCGGCCCTCGTCGGAAGGGCGCGATCCCGGCAGGACCAAGCCTATAGAGGCGGAAAGTCGTGGTATATTGCCCTATATACACTTTGATTCCACAACTTCCCGGCCAACGCACCAAGGAATATGTAGCAGCAAAGCGCAGACAAACCAATGATACCAGGAGTCTGTTCAGAAGGTCCAAATCATTTATTTGTGCACAAGTCTCAAGCAAGTCAATTTCAAAATGGCTGAGCAAAGTTTTCAAGCATTACAACAACTTTTATAGACTCTTGTTCCATTCTAGGTATAGAAAAACATTTCATTGGTCCCGGTAACCTCCCGTACCTCCCGTACCTCTTCTATTGGTCCCGGTACTGATAAGTTTCTCCAATTATGTCCCTTCTGTGGGCATGACACCTGCCTGCCCCCCTTCTAGTCCCAATTACAATGGTCAGTTCATCAACTTGTTACTTTCACACTCTCAAGGTTATGGGACCAATTTGTGCGTGCAGAAGAGCAAGGTTCTGTAACTCATCTGTCAGCACTCCTCATTATTTCTCTGCAGATGTACTTTTTCTTATCAGTAACTTTTAAACATGTCTTTTCTGTATTTTTCCATTTCTCAGTTCTGCAGTTCTGCTTACCTAAGCTAATTCAATACTTCTACTGAGTTCTATCTTACAATAGCAGCATATTGGGGGATGTGCAATCCTATATGCCTCTCCACAGGCCTCATTTACAGGTCAAGCTAGCCATGCTGGCCTGCCTATGTCAGACACCGTGGATCACAGGCCTGCACCTGCCACACTCCCAAGTAGCAGGTCCATAGTATGCGATGATTCCTTCTGGTGGCCATTCTTCAGATGACGCATCCCATTTGTCCCATTGGCCTATTTTCAAGGTCTCCTTCAGCTGTCGACTTCTGTACACAGGATATCCCAGCTGTTCTCCCTGGGATGTAGGCAGAAGGAAAAAGGAAGGTCGTATGGTTCCCAATACACATGCGCCTCCCCAATGGTGAGGAAGTCTGGCATATGCTCGGGTTCCGCAAATCCAGTACAGTCCAGGTGGTGCTTGCCAAGAATTATATGCTGCTAAGTTAGTCCAGATACTGGCAAGTTTGGGGAACTGAACTAGAGGATTGGAAGGTTCAGTAGTGTTGACTCCTGACCACCAAGATGTCGTCTTAGTGGTACTGTTGTAGAACCTCTGATTGAGACAGACCAACTGCCCCACTTCCATATTAAACATTGGTCCATAGCGAGAAAAACATAAGTTACCCACAATGGAGTGGGCCAATACCCATTCACTTGTGGTATTGTGTATATTAGTCTGATTATACGGAACAGAATAGTTCAGTTCTTGTGCCTCCCAAGGCCATTGGTCTCCCATTGTTGTTCCTCCACAAAACAAACCGTCTGAAACATGGAGACTAGATGCAACTGCTCCCGCTAATTCAAGAAATAAGTTCTGGGAGGCAGGAGGAATTTCAAACTCTGATTTCATGGCTTCATAGAAGGAGTAATGTATGCGATAGGGTGAGGATACATAGGTTTTGGTGTTTAATTGCAGATATAAGATAGTCCCAGGATCTACACCTCCTCCTGCAATACGCAACCCAAACTTGTATCCTTGCTTCCAGTGGCTGGGGTTGGCTATGAAGAGTTGTAGAGGATTACAGGCTCCTTTCTGGCATTTCTTGGGTTCTGGCAGTCTGATTTTTGTTAGGCTCCCTTTGCGATGATATCCATCTCGTCCCGTCGGTGCATTCTTCCAGGTAGCAAAATATACACATTCCCATTTTGGGCAGAAGTAATCATGTCTAGATGAAGTGGTGTAAATGGTGGCTGCTGTACTCTTTCCTGTACATTTTCCTCATCCATAGGCTCCTTCTGGACACATGTATTTATCATCATGGTAGTATGCTCGCTCCCATGACCCACATCTGTGGTAAGCATTTCTGTTGATTGCATCGCAAGCATCAAAGTTCAGGATGATAGGTTTTGTGGGGTTGGTGAGGGGTTTTGTCGCATTCAGGATGGCTCCATCTACATCATTCCAGCGTATCTCAAATGTATAGTATGATGGGTTCTGTCGAGGGTTATAACAAGTCTTACTTTTCCCCTTAGTGCAAATGTTCAGTTCAGTGCCATTATAAACACACCGGCTGACTGTACCAGTGCAAGTATAGTAGGAATGATAGAGCAAAGTCTGAGTAATCTTTTGTCCTGTTTGGGTGGTGGTTATGCAAGCTGCACAAAGGGGTAGAGTAAAAGTCTTTTCCAGGATTCCCAGGATCACCACTCCCACAAGGCAATAGTGGAAGAACATTGTGATTATAGTCTCTGGAGGTTAACTGGAAAGTTGAGGATAATGAACTGTGCTGAGTTTTCTTCTGTTTCTGTAGTGATGGTCACTTTCGCGTGACGTAAGTGGATTCTGAAGATTCTCTATAAAGCTGGCTGTCTCCTCAAGCTGAGTCGCAATGGAGTGTCGGGATCATTCACTGATGTCCATTGGCCAGGATCAGGAGCAGCTGCCGGTTTCACTCGACTGGTGGATCCAGGGTTCGAATTCTGCAACTTTCACTGCGGTGGGGGTTGACAGGATGACGACGTAGGGTCCCTTCCAATGCGGCGCCAGCGGAGTTTTTCTCCACTTTTCACCCACACGGACGTTCCTGGCTTGAAGGGATGCAGAGGCTCGGTCAGGTTGATGATGGGTAGTCAATCTTGCACCCACGTTTGGAGTTTCTGCAAAACAGAACCTAAAGCTAATAGTTCTTGTCTTGTTATTTCAGATCCTATCTGTCTCATGTCTCCCTTTATTCCCTGTATTATGGGTGGAGGTCGCCCATACAAAATCTCAAAAGGGGAGACTCCTAAGGATCTGGTGGGAGCTGAACGTATCCTAAGAAGGGCTATGGGTAGAACTTGGAGCCGCTTCAGGTGTATTTCTTGACAAAGCTTGGATAACTGTGTTTTCAGGGTTCTATTCATTTGTTCTACTTTCCCTGAGCTCTGGGGTTTGTAAGCAGTGTGTAACTTCCATTTTATTTGCAAAGCTTGAGCTAACTGTTGAGTCACTTGAGATACAAATGATGGACCATTGTCTGACCCTATAGTTGATGGTATTCCAAATCGGGGAATGATCTCATTGAGCAATACCCTAGTGACTTCTCGGGCTTTCTCAGTTCGGGTGGAATAGGCTTCTACCCACCCTGAAAATGTGCAGACTAACACTAACATATAGTGATATCCATTTGCACGGGGCATTTCAGCAAAGTCTATCTGTATATCACTCATGGGGGTCACCCCTACCGACTGAACTCTTGGGGGTGGAACAGGACCTTGCTTGGCATTATTTTTGGCACATATCAGGCATTGCTGTGCCACTGAGGCGGTCAGGGATCCTAGCAATGAAATACAGAAATGGGGTCTCAGGGCTTTCTTCATGGCTGTTTTTCCATAATGTGTGGCTTGATGAAAAGCTTGAACAAAGGCTGGCCCTAATGCTTCAGGGATGACTGTAGGACCTGGAGGTGGACTACCTTCTGGGGGTGGTAGCACTATCCAACTTTGTTCTGTTAAGACTCCTCCCTCCTTTTCACAATAATAGTCTAACTCTCTTGTAGTATATCGGGGTGCCCAGGAACTAAGGGGCACAGGGAATAGGGCTGCTTGCATTACAGTATCTTGGGTCCTAACTTGTCCTGTGGTGGCTGCCTTTCGGGCTGTGGCATCTGCAAATCTATTCCCTCGAGTGACTTCTCCTGCTCCTGTCTGATGACCTCGGCAGTGCATGACTGCCACTTGTTTGGGGGCCCATACAGCATCTAATAACATCAATATCTCGGGCCCATACCTAATGTCCTTACCCCCTGAGGTGATCAACCCTCGCTCTTTATACAAGGCTCCATGTGCATGCAAAGTAGTGAAGGCATATTTGGAATCTATGTACACATTTATGCGGAGTCCTTCTCCTAATGTCAAGGCTCTGGTGAGGGCTATCAATTCAGCTTTCTGTGCGGAAGTTCCTGGGGTCAGGGCTGAGAACTCAACTACCAGATCAAGGGTCACCACTGCATATCCAGCACAACGATGTCCATTGATGACCAGACTGCTTCCATCTACAAAGAAACTCCGTTCTGGGTCCTCTAGAGGGACATCGATCAAATCAGGGCGACTTAAGAATACAGTGTCCATGGTTTCTAAGCAATTATGATCAGGTGGCCCAGGACCAATTGGAAACAAAGTAGCAGGGTTTAGAGCTTGACTAACTTTCAACTGTATCCGAGGGTTTTCACACAACATGCTTTGATACTTCAACATTCGTGCATTGGTTAGCCAGAAGTTTCCTTTGTGTTCCATGAGAGTCAGAACAGAATGTGGCACGGTGACTTGAAGAGTTTGTCCTAGTGTGAGTTTGTCTGCTTCGCCCACTAGGGGGCCATCCTTTTGCAACTATATCCAATTGTTTTGACAGATAAGCTACTGGCCGTTGCCAGGAACCAAGAGTTCCTGATCGTGTCCCCAGTCTAGTCCCGGAACCTCTGGGTTGCCCATCTTATCCAGCAGCTTGGAGACTGAGAAACTCTCACTTTTGTGACATCACCAGTATATCCCTCCGGTGTCCGCCTCCTGTCAGCAGTTACCTCAGTCTCCAAGCAGCTGGATACATGGGAGCCCGGGGGTCCGGGCTCGCTAGAGAAACAATTAGGAAGTTTTTTGTTTTGTTATTTGGCTAATTGGGGATTTTTTATAGTTACAAGGTTTTCTTTGACCAGATCTGTGCCTTTAAAATCTTAGGACAAATTCAGTTTCTTTTGTTCAGGCTTCCCCCCCCCCCCCTCTCCCCTCCCTCCTTCTCTTCTCTACCTTCCTTTTGTATTGAAGAGTGAGGGCCCAGCTCAGTCAGGCACCGTCTTGGTCTGAAGCACCATGGTCTGTCTGTGGCAGCAGCATCGCGCCTACTTAAATCAGCTGGGGACGGAGTTGAGCCGATGCCACGCAGAAGATTTGTCTGCTCGTGCGTCTTGTGGCTCTCTCCGGGGCACGAGACCAGCGGCTCAAATTTCCACTTCGGGGGTTTTTCTCGGGCCTGCGGTGCCTCGAGCGCTCCCGTTGCCGGCGGCGGCGGACGCCGTTGTCTAGCCTCATGAGGTGAGTGTTGAGGCGGGTAGCAACTCCTTTTCGCGCAGTGCGCTTTGGCGCGCTTTTGAACTAGTAGGCCCTGCCACGTGGCGTCAGGGTGCCGACCGTTCCGGCCTAGACAGCGCGTCTTTCCGAGCCCCCGGGAGGCTGGTAGGTGCTTTGGCGATTCTTTGCATGTAAAAAAAAAAAAAAAAAAAAAGAGTAAGAAGGGGATTCTTTCTTTTGTTATTTTCCTCCTGGGTTGTGGTTTTTTTTGGCCCAGTTGGGGATCTTCTTACCCTGCTGCATCAGATCCTGTATACACGGCAGAGTTTTTGCGCTGTACTTGCAGTCATGCATTCCAAGTCCCTATGCTTAGTGTGTGGGGCTAGAAAGACCTCTACCGGGGTCTGCAAGGCTTGTATGGGAGACCCGGGGGAACTGTCTTTGGCGCAGGAGCAGTATGATGCGATCCCGGGGCTAGCTGCGGACGTTTCAGCCTCCGTTGGGCAGGATGTAGCGCAGTTAGAGCCCGTGGCAGGCCCTTCCTCCAGTTCAGCCGTCCCTCCCTCTTTGGCGGCGTTGCCCAAAGAGCTGTCCTCTATTTTTTCTCAGCAGTTTGTGGCTTTGCTGCAACAGACAGTCTTTGGGGCTTCGTTGCAGCAGCAGCCGGCTCATGGCGGCGCACATAAGCGCCCTGCTTCTCCTCGGGAGGAGTGCACTTCGGTGGGAGGCAAAAGGCCTCGCAGGGAAGGTGACCTGGGTGTGCACTCCGGAGCGTCAGAGGACCCTCTTTCGGATGAGGAGACACACAGCATGCAATTTGATGAAGAGTTGGAGGAAGAAGAGATCTCTGAAAGGGAGGACCAGTCTAGGATTGTGCAGGTCTTCCGGAGGGATGAGCTCCCAGCGCTCATTGTAGAAACACTTAAGACGCTCAATATGCCGGTCCCAGGGACCTCGGCTGATGAGTCTCTGGAAGACCCTTTGTTGCAGGTATTTCGAAAAACCCAGCGAGCGTTCCCGGTGCACAGGGTTTTCCAGGAGATGATTCAGGAGGAGTGGAATCTTCCTGAGGCACCGCTGAAAGGGTCCCGAGTTATGGGGCGCTTGTATCTGTTGTTAGATCAGGATAGGGAAGTTTTTAAATTGCCTAAAGTGGACGCAGCCGTTTCGGCGGTAACCAAGAAAACGACGATTCCGGTAGAGGGTAATGCTGCCCTTAAGGATGGTCAGGATAGGAAGTTAGATGCTTTATTAAGGCAGGTTTTCGAAGTCAATGCTATTTCGCTACAGGCGGCTATTTGCGGTGCGTGGGTGGCTAGAGCCTGCCTGCGGTGGTCCCAGCAGGTGCAGGAGGGACAGGCAAGTGCCTTAGCGGAGGAGGCTGCCCGTCTGGAGTCGGGGACTGCTTACCTGGCGGATATTCAGTATGACCTGATGCGAGGTCTGTCCAAGAGTATGGCCTCGTCGGTGTCAGTGCGCCGGTATTTGTGGCTGCGCAATTGGGCGGCGGATAACTCCTCTAAAGCTAGGCTCAGTAAGCTGCCTTTTAAGGGTCGTCTGCTTTTCGGTGAGGACTTAGAGAAGCTGGTTAAGGACCTCGGTGAATCCAAAGGAGGCAGATTACCGGAAGATAAGCCTAAGGTGGCCCGTGGGACACCGGGGGGTAGAGGACAACTGCGGGATTTTTGCCGGTTTCGCTCTCAGAGATTTTTTTCGAGCCAGCGGGGGCGTTTTCCCAGCAGAAACCAGGGATTCCGGGGGTTTCGAGGAGCGGGAAAGGGGTTCGGTGCCTCTTCCTCCACCTCGAATGCCTTCAAGAAGCAACAATGATGCGAGGAGGGCCCAGACTCCTCTTCTTCCCGTGGGAGGACGTTTGCAGGAGTTTTATCCTGCCTGGGCCCAAATCACTTCGGATCAGTGGGTACTGGAAGTCATTCGGGAAGGCTATGCCCTGGAGTTCCTCCGTCCAGTGCAGGACTCCTTTGTTAAGTCTCCGGGGCGGTCCGCGGCGAAACGCGGGGCGATGCGAGAGACTGTGCAGAGGTTGTTGGACCTCGGGGCCATAGTTCCCGTACCCTCAGACCAGTGCGGCTGCGGTCGGTACTCCATCTATTTCGTGGTTCCAAAAAAGGATGGGGGTGTTCGTCCGATTCTGGATCTCAAAGGAGTCAACCGATGTCTCCGGGTATCGCATTTTCACATGGAAACTCTGCGCTCCGTTGTAGTGGCGGTTCAGCGGGGGGAGTTTCTCACGTCACTGGACCTCTCGGAGGCTTATCTGCATATTCCCATAAGGCCGGACCATTACAGATTCCTCAGGTTTGCGGTCCCGTTCGGTCATTATCAATTTCAGGCATTGCCCTTCGGGCTTGCAATGGCCCTGAGAGTGTTTACCAAAGTCATGGTAGTCGTAGCGGCGGCTATGCGCAAGGAAGGCATCCTTGTTCATCCCTACCTGGACGATTGGCTGATCCGAGCGAAGTCTCAGGCCGAGAGCGAGAGGGCGACGGCCAGGGTGGTCTCGTTCTTAGAGAGCCTGGGGTGGATAGTCAATGTGACAAAGAGTCACTTGCGGCCTTCTCAGACCCTGGAATATCTCGGAGTGCGTTTCGACACTCGGTTAGGCAGGGTGTTCCTGACAGCACAAAGAGCTCAGAACCTGCGCGTCCTAGTGCGGAGGTTTCGGCAGCGCAGGGCCCCTGTGGCATGGCATTACCTGCAGTTGCTGGGCACCATGGCGGCCTCAATAGAGACGGTGCCGTGGACTCGAGCTCATATGCGGCCTTTGCAGCAGGCGTTGCTCCGTCCGTGGTCGCATCAGCTAGATCCCCTGTCCCGCAGGCTGGTCTGCCCGGCGGCGGTCCTTCAGGCTCTGCTCTGGTGGTTTCTTCCCGAGTCCTTAGAGCGGGGCAAGTCCCTGGAGGCGCCGGACTGGGTGGCAGTGATGACGGACGCCAGTCTGTTGGGCTGGGGGGCTCATTGTCAAGGCAGGTTTGCTCAGAGTCGGTGGAATCCTCAGGAACAAACGTGGGCGATCAACCTTCTAGAGTTGAGGGCGGTAGGCCTAGCCCTGCGAGAGTTTTGCTCATTGCTGGCCGGAAAAGCGGTTCGGGTGTTGTCCGACAACGCGACGGCGGTAGCTTATGTCAACAAGCAGGGAGGCACCAGCAGCGTCACGTTAGAGGCCGAGGCCGCAGCCCTGTGTGTCTGGGCGGAAGCGAATCTCGCCGACTTGTCGGCGGCACATGTGGCAGGGGTGGACAATGTGGAAGCTGACTTTTTCAGTCTGGTGCGAGTAGACCCGGGGGAATGGGTCCTCCATCCCGAGGTCTTCGACATGATTGCTCGCAGATGGGGTTCCCCGGTCAACCTTCGCGTCAGCAAAAGCGAGTCGCTTCTTCAGCAGGCGCCGGGAAAGGATGTCGGAAGGTCTGGATGCCCTGCTCCAGGTCTGGGCGGAGGGTCATCTGCTGTACATTTTCCCTCCGTGGGTCTTGATAGGAAGGGTCCTTCAGAGGGTAGAGAAATTCAACGGTTCCGTGATTTTGATAGCGCCGGATTGGCCGAGGCGCCCTTGGTACGGGGACCTGGTGAGACTGTTGGTGGCAAAGCCTTGGCGTCTTCCGTGCCGAGTGGATCTTCTGTCTCAGGGGCCTCTCCTCATGCCGCATGTGGATCGGTTCTCGCTTACGGCTTGGCTCTTGAAAGGGCTCGGTTGAAGTCTCGTGGGTACTCGGCGGCGGTCGTTTCTACCTTATTAAAGTCCAGGAAACATTCTACCTCTCTAGCGTATGTTCGCGTCTGGAGAATATTCGAGGCATGGTGCGGAGACAGGCAGTGCGAGGCTTTGAAAGCTTCTGTTCCTCGGATCTTGGAGTTTTTGCAGGATGGTTTTGAAAAGGGTCTCGCAGCGGCCTCGCTGCGGGTCCAGGTGGCGGCTCTGTCCTGTTACAGGGGTTCTGTCTCCGGGCAGTCCATTGCTTCTCAGCGGGATGTGAAGCGTTTTTTGCGTGCGGTTGCCCTGGTTCGGCCTCCTTCGAAGAATGTTTTTCCCAAGTGGCACCTGCCCTTCGTGTTGGATGCCTTGGAGCGAGAGCCTTTTGAGCCGTTAGCCAGGGCGTCTGTTAAAGATCTTACTCTGAAGACGGTATTTTTGGTGGCGATATGTTCGGCGCGTCGGGTTTCTGAGCTGCAGGCGCTTTCGTGTAGGGAGCCCTACCTTTCCTTTTTTGCAGCTAAGGTGGTCTTGCGACCTTTTCCGGCCTTTCTCCCGAAAGTGGTTTCAGCTTTTCATCTGAACCAGGAGATCGTTTTACCAGTTTTTGCTAAAGCTGCCCCCGGCTCTTCCTCGAGGAACCTGCACTTGCTGGATGTGCGGCGTGCATTGAAGAAGTATCTGCGGCGTACGGCGTCTTTCCGGAAGTCAGACCGGCTTTTTGTGCTGTTCGGGGGTCCGCGGAAGGGGGAAGCGGCGTCGAAGGCTTCCATTGCGAGGTGGATCAAGGAGGCGATTGCCTCGGCTTATGTGCTGAAAGGTAGAGTAGTGCCGGAGGGGCTGAGGGCTCACTCCATTAGGGCGCAGGCTACTTCATGGGCAGAGCTTCGCTTGGTGTCTCCGGCGGAGATCTGTAAGGCGGCTACGTGGTCATCTTTGAATTCCTTTGTTCAGCACTATCGTCTGGATGTTCAGATGTTAGAGGAATCCTCCTTTGGAAGGGCGGTCCTTCAGGCTGGTTTGCCGGGACCCTCCCATGCTTGATTGTCTGTACTGCTCTGGTATTGACACACAGGTTCTGGGACTAGACTGGGGACACGATCAGGAAGATGAAATTAGACTTACCTGATAATTGTGGTTCCTGGAGTGTAACCAGTCTAGTCCCGTGCCTCTCCCAGTGTGTGCATGCAAACAGAAGCCTGAAGTGTCTCCAAGGATTACGGGTAAGACTTGTGTTTTGATTTCTCTTACTTCAGTCAGTTTAAAAAAAAACAAAAAACGAATAGGGATAATGTAAGGGGCAAAGGGTCCAGAGGCCTTCTTTCTCTTTGGCTTTTCTCTCTCCTTTCTTTCTGTTGAGAACCTGATTTGTTCAGGGGTTTTTCCGGTCACAGGGCTGAGGGGACTTTTTTTTTTCTCTTCGTCCCTGGTGATAGTTGCCTGTTTGGCCATGTACTTTAGTAAAGTAAATTGTATGTTTTGGGGAGTGCTTACTTGTTTCTCTGGTGAGTCTGCTTTGTCAATAGGTTACTGCTGACAGGAGGTGGACACCGGAGGGATATACTGGTGATCACTGTTCCCTCTAAGCTGTGCGCGTGTGCGCGCGCACACATCTCGCCGAGCGAGCGCACATACTTTACAACAGAGCGCACAAAAATTACGGTTCTGATTCTGATAGAAAACACCACAGATGTCTTAAAATTTAAAAGTTGTTGTGTATTTACGGTTTTCACAAGTTCTACAATATTTTCTAGTGCAATCAATGTGGTGTACATACTGTATTCTGATGTGTAGTCAAATTTTAAAGTAGTTAACGCCGAGTGTCGTTATGTGGCGCAGAACAATTTAACCTTCCTTCAAAAGTTGCACAGCTGATATTTTATGCGCACACAGCCTACAGAAAATTAGAGGGAACATTGCTGGTGATGTCACAAAAGTGGGAGTTTCTCAGTCTCCAAGCTGCTGGATAAGATGGGCAACCCAGAGGTTCTGGGACTAGACTGGTTCCACTCCAGGAACCACAATTAGCAGGTAAGTCTAATTTCATCATTGGGTCAGTACTCCCAATGCGTTTCCTTGTGACTCATGGACAAAAAGTTGGAAAGGCTTCTGAACATCTGGAAGACCTAAAGCTGGAGATGACATCAGGGCCTTTTTCAAAGTTTGGAATGCTACATCTTGTTCAGGTCCCCAGTCTAGTGGGGATTTTTCCATTCCTTTGGTGGCTTGGTATAGTGGTTTTGCAATCAGGGCAAAGTTGGGGATCCATATGCGACAATATCCCGCGGCCCCCAGGAAGGCTCTTACTTGCCTCCTAGTGGTTGGAGTGGGGATATTACATACAGCTTCTTTGCGTTTTGGTCCTAAACGTTGGATCCTACTGGACAACTGGAATCCTAGATACTTGACTTCAGTTTGGCATAGTTGTGCTTTGGCTCTTGAGACTTTGTATCCGGCATCTTTGAGAAGGTACAAAAGTTCACTAGTAGCTTGTAAGCATTCACTTTCTGAGTTGGTGACTATGAGCAAGTCATCTACATACTGAAGAAGAATCCTCTTTCCTGAGTCCACTGGGTAACTTGAGAGATCTTGATTCAGGGCAGCACTGAAGAGAGTAGGTGAATTCTTGAATCCTTGGGGTAATCTGGTCCAGGTGAGCTGACCCCACCTTCCTGTTGTGGGGTCTTGCCATTCAAAAGCGAATAAAAGTTGACTGGAGGGTGCTAGGCACACACAGAAAAAGGCATCTTTCAGGTCCAGGACAGTGAAGTGAGTAGCCTCAGCGGGGATCAGTCCCAAGAGAGTATAAGGGTTTGGTACTACTGGGTGTATAGTTTCAACTGCATCATTTACTCGCCTTAGATCTTGTACTGGGCGGTAGTCCCCTGTCCCAGGCTTCTTTACTGGGAGAAGGGGGGTGTTCCAAGGTGACTGGCATTCCTTGAGAAGTCCGTACTTCAGCAGTTTCATTAAATAGCAGTGAATTCCTTCTATGGCTGGTCGAGGGAGAGGATACTGCTTCACATGTACTGGTTCCACTCCTGGCTTGAGGGTGACAATGACAGGGACTATGTTCTTCGCTAGGCCAGGTGGATTATCTTCTGCCCATACTTCAGGTGGGGCTATGAGGTTGGTAGGTATACAGGGACTGGTTGACTTTATTGAAGGTGCGCTATAGAACCGCCATTCTTCTTCTCAGGGAACAGTAAGCACCATCAATTCAGCAGGCTTTGGGTTCACAGTCATTTTCATTTCTCCCCCTTCAGCAAAGGATATTTGGGCCTGGAGCTTGGCAAGCATGTCTCGGCCCAGTAGTGGAATAGGGCACTAAGGCATATACAAGAACTGGTGCGTTATCGTCTGTCCCCCTAGTTCACACATGCGGTTCTGCAAGAATGGTTTTGTGGCTTTATTTACAGTTTCTCCCACAATGGTGACAGATCGTGAGGACAGAGGAGCTACTGGCTTGGCTACTACTGAATGTTTTGCTCCTGTATCTACCATGAATTCCATGTATTGGTCCCCTATCTTCAAACTGACCATAGGTTCCTGGGGACCCAGGGTGAACTTGGAGCCCGGTCTGGCCTAGTCTTCATCTATGTCGTCCAGGTCATAGCCCGTTGCTACTGCCACTCCCTCAATGGCTTCTTCCCTCTCCTGCTGAAACTGTGTTCGATTCATTCCTCCTCTCCTTCGAAATCTTCCTCCGGTCCTCCAGGGACTCCCTCCTCCCCTTGCAGGGGCGGAGTCCAGATGCGGGCACTCATTTCTCCAATGTCCTTCTTCCTTGCAGTAGGCGCATTGATTTGCACCTAATGGAGGCCTATCGCTTCCGCGGCCTCTTCCACGTCCTCTGGTCCTTTGATTAGGAATACCTCCTCCACGTCGTTCGGTTATAGCAGCAGCAAGAAGATCTGCCTTCTTCATCTTTCGTTCACTTTCTCTGTCTCGTTCATTTTCAAGATTCACAAATACTTTCTGAGCGACTTCCATTAACTGAGCTGTATTCATGCCCGCAAATCCATCCAATTTCTGCAATTTTCATTTTATGTCTCTCTGGGACTGACTAACAAAGGCCGCATTTACCATGCGTAAATTTTCTTGAGCGGTGGGATCATATGGGGTATACAATCTATAAGCTTCAGACAACCGTTCATAAAAAGCCGCTGGGCTCTCATCTGGACCCTGGAGAACTTCCGATACTTTCCCGATATTCATGGCCCTCTGGCCTCCCTTCTTCAGGCCCTGCAATAAGGCCTGGCGAAATCTGGTTAGGGCCGCCGCCCCCCTTTCCTCATTCTGGTCCCATCTGGGATCTTCATTGGGGTATTCTGCCGCTGCTGCTTGCGGGGGATTTATTCCTCCCCTTTCTACAGGGTTCTCTTCTAACCATCGGAGGGCTGCTTGCCCGATTCGGCCTCGCTCCTCAGTAGTGAAGAGGGGTGGACAGGAGCTGGCGACAATCGGCCCAGGTAGGCTGATGGGTTTGCATAATGCTAAACATTAATTCTGTTAATTCCTGGGGCTTGGCTGTGTAGGAAGCATAATGCGTTTTCCAGTTTAATAAATCTGTAGTAGAAAAGGGTACATAAACTAAGCTGGTTGGTCCTGGCGCTATCTGGCCCTGATCATTTAAAACAGGAATTCCAGGCACTTGGCGTAATGGCATTAGGTGCCCTGATTTCTCCTTCTTCTTGGGAGTTACGCTTCTTAAATCATAAGGCTCCCGGGCACTAGTCTCCTTGGTGGGTGACCCTGAACTGGCAGGAGAGCTTCCGCTTTCTATCTCATCAGAGGACTCGAGTCCCCCTGCTGTGCTTGGGCCTGACTCGGGACTTTCACTCGGGGTAGGGTGCTTCTTAGGCTGTTGCTTCGGTATCTTATGGGGCTCCTCTTCGGGCTCTACTTCAAGATGCGGGGCTGTGGGGACTAATTTCTGTGGGTGCCGGGGTAAACTATCCAGAATATCTGAGGACTCTGGGTCAGAATACACAGGTGGCTTCGCTTCCTTAGCCTTTTTGGTTCCCCTAGTAGTAGCTACAAATATTTTACAGTGCTCCTCATAACAGCACTTCATCCATGAGGGCTGCTGTTCACATACACTTAACCAGGAATCTATATAGGGGAACTGGTCAGGATACGCTCTCAGTATAAGCTGATGGATTTGTAAAACTGTCTCAAAATCAAAGGTGCCCCCTCGGGGCCATGAAGCAGCTAATGCGGGCCACTCCCTTTCACATAACAATTTTAATCTGGATGGAGTCATTTTTGTACCATAATCGCCCGAAAATCCTTTACGGAAATTCTTGATCATACATGCCAATGGAGTTTGCGTGGATTCCGTCCTTCCCATAATCTAAACGTACCTACGTACACTACTACCTACGTACTCAATGTACCTGCTTACGTTACGTACCTACGTCCCTACGTACACGTAATGACGTACAAGACAACGAACAATAAGGATAGGTAGTATGGCTGTAGGTAAGGGGTCCGTACAGCCCACAGAACACTGGGGTGGACAAACACCACTCGCTTCCTCCTGTTCGCGACCTGGGCGCGGTCGCCCGGCCATGAACTGCGCTACTTAGGAGTCCGCTCTCGCTCGGTCTGTATTTCAAGACCTCTCACTCACACACGCAAGCATATTTCAACAAGATATCATATTTCAAGTGCCCAGGTTTTCTGACTAACTGACTATTCCAAACAAGAAGGGTCGATGGCTTCAGCTTCCACTTTCCTTACGCGGAGCTTACTAGGACCGCCCTTATGGGAGGTGATCAGGCTCCCTTGTCTCGCGCATACTCATGCGAGATTTCCCAGTTAGTCTATACCAAATATACCAAATCAGTCTTGCGCACGCAAGACGCTGTCCCAGGCTATTCTTTCTGACTATCAAATGCTTCAAAAATGTCTACTCACCGGATCCGGTCCCCGATACCACACCAGCTTCTGAGTTGGAACCTGGACTCCCTCGGGTCGGAGGTGTTGGCCAGCTGGACCCGAAGGCCCACCGAGGCAGGCGGAACCCTCTCCGGCACAAAAGGGCCGGCGGCACCTGAGGTTTCCCCTGCGGTCGGACAGACACGGTTCCAACCGGGCCAAACCTCAAGGCGAATTACGTGGATTACTCACTTGAGTACCATTTACCACTCGCACTTCCCGGCCAACGCACCAAGAATATGCTGTGGCAAAGTGCAATCAATGAATAAGTCCAGGAGTCGATTGACAGGGTCCAAGTCAGTTTATTGTGCACAAGGCCCAGTCAGTCAAAGCTTCAAAAGGCACTGAGCAAAAGTTTAAACAGAGACATAACCATTTATACCTCTTTTTCAGTTTGATACATGAGAACTTTCTATTGGTTCCAACTCGATACATGCAAACTTTTCATTGGTTATACATTCCCTTCATTTGTCCAATTAGAAATCCCTCTGGAGCCTAGCAACCAGCCCCCTCCTTTAGGATTGCTTAAACAATGGTACAGTTCTGAATCTCGTTACTTTTCTACTGCAAGGTTAACTTTGGCTTCTGGAATGCATATACTGTAACATTTCTGTTCTTTCACACACAAGAGAATAATAGAAGACTTATGAATTCAGGAAAACTTCTTATTAAGCATTTTAAAACAGTTTTCTTATTTTCCACAGATTTTTGGTTCTTTTCTAGCTATAATGGGAGTTAGAATCCAGGCCTAACTTACAGGCCTTTCATAGTAGCAGGCCATGCTAGGCCATAGCCTACCTCAGTATGAGATAGGGAAGACTTTGCGATTGGTATTGAGACAGAATGTTGGTGTTGCAGAACCTCATAGAAAAGCCAAATACCTGAGAATACTGTAGTTGGTGGAGATTTGGAGCATGGATACTTTGTAGATTCAGTGTCGTACATGAACTCATACACTCTGAGTGTGCAACACATAATTGAAGTGCCCACATTATGAGAGCCAACACTGAGACCTTGAGTAATTTTAACCCCCCTTCCACTAATGAGATGAGATACCTGTTTGTCCTGGATAGGGACACGCTACATATGATGATGCAGTGCTAAGAGCCATGGGGAGTCCAGGTTGAAATATGTTGCTGTTTGTATTTATTGTTAATGTTTCAGGCTTCACTAGATATAAGGGAAGATGGGGGTAGGGTGGAGGGACCCCAGTGCATAAGATAACACTGGAGGAAGTGGATAGGATTCTTTTAAGGGAGGTAGAAGGGTGGGGAAAGGAGGTTTGGGTAGAGTAGAGGGATGGTAAACAGCCACAAGGATAACTCAATGATATGTAAGGCTGAGTGTGATAAGTTATAGTGAGTGTGTGATAGGGGGTAGGTAAAGTGATCAACCATCCTGTATTATACTGGACAGTCCTTTTTTTTAAGTATTTGTCCCTGAAATCGTATGAGACACCTACATATCCCCTACTTTAAAACACGTGTCTCACTCCTCCACATTTGTACCAGCAGACTTCTCCACTCGAGCTGAAATTTTCAAAGGGAAACTATTTATCTGAGACTATTTCCATCAGAGACACAGAAACATATACACACGATGCACTTTGTTGTACTAAAGTCACACACACATGCACATGCATTCATCCATCCATCCACCCCCACCTCCCAAATCAGATGCACACTAGCACTTTTCAGACAGACAGATTCTGCCTCTGACTGTCTACTGGTGCTGTGCTGCTTCTGTACTCCTCTACTTCAATGCCCCCAGTTCTTGCTTTTGCTACCAGTTCTTTTTCTCAGCCTGCAATAGCCTCCTCACATTTACCCCATTCCTCTTATATTTCTACTCTTTCTCAGCAACTCCCCTTGCCCCTACCAAGAAACTCACTTATTCCACTGACGTTCTCCCAGACCCTGTAAAGAAAATCAGCCTACTCTTCCTGTGACTAGTGCAGCCTTCCCATTGACTGGAACCTACCACTTACTCTGCACAATGAGGAGAGAGCACTGGCAAGCTGTAAAGCTAAACCCAGACAATTTAGACATCATTCTAAGACAGCTACTTTACAAAGTTGTAGAATCCTAAAATATTTTGAATGGTTGGCAGTCCTAAACTCCGGAGTCCTCAACACATCTGACAAATCTATCTCTGCTTCCTTCCCAGGGCCCAGGCAACCATTAGGCAGACAAAGCCAGCCAATAGGCTGCAGCAGACATGGCCAGCCAATAGGGAGCAGGGGGAGATGGGAGCAATAGCTAGGATACAGAATTTGTTTTATGTTTGCCAGGTTCCAATGCTCCAACTGAAAGGTGCTTTTCAATTATGAACAAAGTGTGGTCTACAGAAAGAACCCAACTGCATGTAGAGACTCTCAAATGCCTAATGATTGTTCAAATCATTTTTATTAGTGCAAACCATAACACTCCGAGCATGGGGATCCTTCAACACTCCAATATACCACGGTCCTTCATTTGATTGTATGAAGGAGGACAAGAGCTTACCTGCCTTGTTACCAAAATGATAAAGCCAGTATCGATAGAAAACAAGAGACTTCTTAGATCGTTGAAGAAGGAGCAAATTCAATTCTTGCTGCACCATCAACATCTCAGTTTCAATATTTGCATTCAAGCAAGCCACGAATCGCTCTCAACACTTGCTCCAACTGTAGTACCCTACTATTGAGCTGTTTCCATTTAGCCATCACATATCCAATGATATCCCCTTGTAAGACGGCTTTACCAGCCTCCCAGAATAAAGCCGGGTTCTCCTTGTGTTGAGCATTGAAGTGTATATAGTCCTTCCATTTGGCCCAAAGGAAAGATGGAAACTGAGTGGCGAAATTGCCAGGAGGAGCTACCTCCAGAAGCACCTAAATTCAGCACCAGCATTACAGCAGCGTGATCAGAAGTGATCACTGGTCCGATATCCTCCCGAACAGCTCGGTCAAACAACCCTGTGGAAAGAAAGAGATGGTGTATTTGAGACCACGTGCCATGCGCACATGACAGATGAGTATAGTCTTCCCTTCAGGGTGGAGTACCTGCCATACATCCAACAAATCATAGCCTTCACATAGGCCTTTACGTTGTTCATCCAAATGCTGATATCTGTCCATAACCCCCTGGTGACCAATCCATAACAGTATCAAAGGTGCAGTTAAAATCACTCCCCCCCCCCCCACCATAATTGATATAGTATTCCCTATATTAGCAACACAATGGGTTAGATGATGATAGAAGGAAGCAGTATAACTCTTTGGGGCATATACTGATCTAAGCACTATCTTCTCACCCAAAAGTTTCCCATGAACAAATATGTAACGCCTGCCTGGGTCCACTACTGTGGAGCTCGCTTTGAATTCAACTTGTTTGCTAATGAGAATAGCAATGCCCCTTTCCTACCCTGCATAGCTGCCCCATATACCTCACCAACCCATCATCTATGCAGTTCGCATGTTCCTCGGCTGATTGATGTGCCTTCTGCAGCATAGCAATGTCTACATGGCGGTCCCTTCAATGAGGAAGTGTCAACACAGATAAGGTGTCGCTGGGGACAGTCGATCATGGAGCTAATGGCGACCTTCCAGTCAGCAAAGGCAAGTCACCTTTGAGCAGGTGCAGAGAAGGTCCGAGGGTCTCGAAACGTTGGTGCAGCATAGGCCCACAAATGGCCTGTTCTCCTCCATGTGTTTTTCCTCCATGGGCCTTGATAGGGCGTATCGTGCAGAGCATTGAGACACAAAGTGGTTTCATCGTACTCAGTGCATCGGATTGGCCAGGCCATTTGCGGTGTGTCCACTGGGTACAGCCCACAGCGGAGCACCCATGGCATCCTCTGCACAGGGCTGACCTACTCTTGTGGCATCCGCAGCAGACCCTGTTGATTCTTGCTCACGGCGTGATCATTGAGGAGGCTAGGCTGAGAAGGCACAAATACTGGACTTCGGTAATAGCAACAATATTGAAGGCGTGCAACCGATCCACTCTGCTGGCCTCTATTAAAGTTTGGCGTCTGTTTGTGAGCTGGTGTTTGGAGCAGGGTATTGTGGCACTAGCTGCCTCCATGCCTCAGCTTCTAGCCATGCTTCAGGGAGGGCTGCAGAAGGGACTCACATGTAATTCGCTATTGGCGCAGATTGCAGTGTAATGTCACCAGGGGAAAGGATGCGAGGTGCCACTGACTGCGCACCCAGAGGTACTGAGATTCTTGCGGGCCGTGGAGCAGGTGCGGCCCCCAGTAGATCTACAGTGCTGCCCTGGAATCTTAATCTGGTGTTCTCCGTGCTGACGGTATGTACTCAGCCACCAAAGCCTGTCTTTCCATCTACTCAGACAGGAGAATTCAGCGTTCCAAGTTTTGCCCTGTTGAGAGTCATTCCTTCCATGTTAAGGGAGAAAGTACTGTTTCTACCGCTGCCGTCTTTCCTACTGAAGGAGTTAACGGCCTTCCTCTTGAACCGGTGTTATCGGCCTTCCTCTTCCACTGTTAACTGGAATAGGCAGTAATCACTCAGAACTTTTCCTGCAACTCCTGGACATTCATCGGGCTCTCCGATGCTGTTGGGAAAGTTGTCAGCTCCTTTAAGAGTGTGAACAGGCAGTTTGATCTGTTGGGGGGGGGGGGGGGGGACATAAGGGAGAGTTGGCATCCAAAGTTTCTATTTCCAGGTGTGTGCGAGAAATTTTTTCCGCAACCTATCTCCGGAAATATCAGGCAGTACCGGTAGGGGTATGGACGCACTTGGTCCGAGCGCAGGAGACTTCTTGGGCAGAGGCAAGACTGATTCTGCCGGCAGATGTCTGCAGGGCGGCAACCTGGGCATCCTTTTATACCATTTGTAAGGCACTATCGGTTGAATGTGCAAGCAGTGAGGGACGCGAGTTTCAGGTCAGCATTGGTATAGGCCGGGCTCGCGGGTCCCTCCCAGGATTAGTTCTGCTATGATACATCCCTCAGGTGATGAGACTGGATTGGAGAGACGATAAGGAAGGTGAAATTAGACCTTACCTGCTAATTATCTTTCTTTGAGTATCTCCAGTCCAGTCGCGGACCCTCCCAGACTTCTCTAATTTTTCTGTCATCAGGATTAGCGATCCTGGGCCTGTAAGAAGTACATCGGGAGATAGCAGTAACTTCTGGGGAAGATATTGGAACATAGCTGGCGGCAATGGATGGGAACAGTTCCCGCGGGGGATGGGTTTGGCTCCCGCAGTTGACAGGACTCTGTTTCTGCATAAGGCAAGATCTTATCTTTTCCTCCGTATATTGGGGATGTTACCATCTGATGGGGGGAGAGATGAGGAAGCGGTTTTCAGACACTATTCTTACTTGTTTCTCCTGTGAGTCTGCTTTGTCAATATGATACTGGGGGTTGGGAGATGCTACCCAGCTGCCCTTGTATGCTGATGTCACAGGTTTGTGGCATGCTCAGTCTCCAAGCTGCTGTGAGGCATGACAACTCTCAGGTGACAGGACTGGGCTGGAGATATTCAAGGAAAGACAATTAACAGGTAAGATCTAATTTCACCGTTAACAACATTAGTAACTCTAGCTATGAGTGACTGATCTGAATCCCTTTCTTTTTCTGTCTTTTTGAATGATGGATCTGGGGCCCAGAGCAAACGTTTTATATTATCCTTTGATTGGGTTGATGCACAGGTTTGTTCTATTTACTTAGGTTTATTAATTTTAAAATAGTTTTTTATGATTCTCATCCAAACTTGTTTTTTTTTCCTTCTTGGTATGTATCCCCCACATAGAGAAGATCTGAGAACTACAGAAGCTGGACTCTGCTACTGAATAGGGGCATTTAACTTTTACAGTCTATAAAGCGTCATTATGTAAGATATATACCAGGATAAACAACTTTGAATCAGGCCTTTAGATGTTTTTTTCCCATCTGTTTTTGGTTTGGTGCTTAGTTTATATGTGTATATATGTATTTAATGAATGGAATTAGCAGATTAATGAGCTGCTTTGATCAACACAAAGATCAGCCTTGTCTGCACTTTTGGGGCATGAGAACCAAAGGACTCAGTAATGCTCTTGGCAGGGCCAATAATAAGTTATGAGGCGCCCTAGACAAATTTTCAACCTTGTGCTCCCCCTCAGCTCACTCAGCTGAATTATCTTTCAGGCCTCTAGGGCCATCTCTTCCCCTCTCTCAGAGTTTTTGATAGTTAAATTCAGCAGTCATGCTTACCCCATTACCCCTCCTAGAATGATTCCGTAAAAATACAGCATTTAAAAGCAGCTTACAAAAAAAGCTCCTTATGCAGCCGGGCTTCCCCAGGCTTGTGTGGGCAGCTTGGGAGGCCCTTCTTGGGTTTCTCTGACTAGCTTGATAAGGAAATGATCCCCTTACCAACTGGAGGTTCCTTTTATTTTCTTTGTTTGTTTTTTTTAATTGAATATATATTATTATAGTTCCATAAGAACATCAAGAAAATACCCCCCCCCCCCCCAAAAAAAAAAAATTAATACTTAATACAAAATTGGAGAAAGCAGGACAATAATTATAGGGAATCCTAGTCTCATCAAGGGCAGCACATGTGTAAAACCTAAAAGAAAAAAAATAGGTAGGAAATAAGCAAGAAATATAGGGGCATGTTTACTAAAGTGCACTACCAGGACAGCGTTTTGTTAGCACTTGGTATCGGCGTCACGCTAAAATGTAGTGCAAGCCCAGTGCTAAAACCCGTGCTACTCTTGTGGTGTGTGCCGAGACGGAGACTGGATGGGACAGGGGTGTTCCCACCATGGTGTAGCTACTGCAGGGATTTTGTAGCCCATGCTACCTGCGCTTGGGGCAAGTACTTGTGACCTGGATTAGCCATTGTTGGAAACAGGATACTGGGCTCTACTACTACTACTACTGCTTCTACTACTGGTAATCATTTGTATAGCATTACAAGGTGTACGCAGCGCTGTACATATAGATGTAAGAAACTGTCCCTGTTCATCAGATGAAAAAAACATTGCAAAACTGGTGACTAGAGTATGGCAAGATATGCATAAGTAGTGGGCAAGATAACGAGGACCATCAGGATCCAAAAGCAGCCTCGGAGAGGTGAGTCTTCAGTCTGGACTAGAATACGGCCAGAGAAAGAGCCCAAAACACTGACTTGGGTAGTTTGTTCCAGGCATATGGAGCAGCAAGGTGGAATAGACAAAGTTTGGAGTTGGCAGTGGCAGAGAAGGGCACAGATAAAAGGGATCTGCCAAAGGAGCGGAGTTCCCGAGAAGGGTGTAAAATGAGATAAGAGTAGTGAGGGCTCAATGGACCTTAGTCTGACCCAGTATGGCATATTTTATGTTCTTACCATTGGTGCAACTAGCACCACCTCAGTGATGAAGCGCAGTAAATGCAGGGGGGTGGCTTTACCTTCCCCCTGCAGGTAACATGCAGCCCCATGCTATTAACACGGCCACATACACATTACCAGAGTGGGACTTAGTAAACATGCCCCATAATCCCTCATCTCTTGAAAGCAAAATTAAATATTTCTGCCAAAACTCATTATCTTCCTCCAGTAACTTTCCTGTCAATCAAAGGTTTTAAAGGTATGCAGGGTCCACAAAAACATATCTACTGTCTTGAAGAGAAATTAAACATTTACATGGAAATCACAAATATAAAAGTCCCACCCAGGGCAAGTACATGTTGCTTCAAAGCAAGAAACAGTTTTCTACAAAGTTAAGTTGCCCGAGATATATTTGGAAAAGCGTGTAATTTAGAATCATAAAATACGAAGTCCTTATTTTTAAGGAACAATTTAAAAACAGACATTTTATTCAATTCAGTTACAAAAGTAACTACAAGACTTCCTTTTTTTTATATAGAGAGAAATCCTGTGCTGGCCATCTCCCCCCTGTACGACCGATCAGAATCGGGCCATACAGAGGTAGACCCAATTCTGATCGCATGGGGGCTAGACGTGCCCATGGGATCAGAATCGGGTCTGTGGCCTAGACATACAGGTCGTGCCCCGATTCTGATCAGCCACACGTTCAGGCTAACTCAGCCAGGCTTCTGAAAGGAGCCACAGTGTCATGGCGTCCTGTTGCCATGGCATTGTGGCTCCATTCAGGAGCCACAATTCCGGCTGCAGACAAGACCCTTCTTTCCCTGCAGCCCAACCCCCTATCTGGCCTCCCATGGCCAGGGCTGGGCTGCGGGGAACCCCCTGCACCTCCCTCGCCCTCCTGACCATCTGGCCGTGTTGTTTGGCTCTGTCCAGGTGGAATAAGTCCTCTGTCTCTGTGGCCGACCCCGGATGTACAGGACCAACCTCAGAATCGGCCCTGTATGTCTAGGGTCACTCTCCACCCACCGCCCACCCTCGCTCCGCCTCTGTCCCGCCCCCTCCCTCCCACGAACAGTGCTCCCCGTACAAATCGCCTGTTCGTACGGGGAGCTCTGTCCCCGGCAGCCTGCCTGGACGGACATCCAGACCCGCTAAACGATGTTCAAGATGACACCGATATTGTCTTGAGAATCTTCCAAAAAATCAAACAAATTAAATTCAGAATTAGGCACTAACATATCACTGCAGTCAGAAAAGTCACCTTACACTCTTTGTGTGGTATATAATACTTGGAAAGAGGACTGCAGTCAGCGTTAGAAAGATATAAAATGTCTTTGAAATACTTCCTTAATAAACTCCAGTGACAGCAAATGTATTCTAGGAAAGCTCAAAAATCTCAAATTTGTGTTCCTGGCTGCATTTTCAAGAGATTCCATTTTATGGCGTAGGATTAAACTATTCTTAATAGAAGACCCTCCCACAGACTGCAGGGAAGCCACTTGAGAGTCTAAAACAGAGGTCTTCTTATCCAGAGCCTCTATAAGGACATCAAGGTCTTTGAATTTGGCAGTTGACTCCTGTGAAAACTCAGAAAGCTAAGAAACAGAAGCCCTAAGGAACTTTTCAGTATGAGAGACTACCTGCCAAATATCCATTAGGGCAACCTGAGAAACAGAAATAACATGAGGTAATGCTTGAAAAATCAGAAGTGACAGGCTTAGGACGAAGTAGTACAGTTTTATTAGCCAATAAATCTTGAGGCAAAAAAACCACATTAGACAATCTAGTTGCTAACCCAAGGTCAGATGAGGGAGATGGAGTATGCTCCATAAATTAAAGAAGCCCTCTCTATGGAGGAAAGTGGCAAGGCAGTATCCTACAGCTACTGGGTTCCCTTAGTTTTTATATGGATATGTAAATAGTTCACCTAGTTGCAGCTCCAAGTTATTGACCCTGTTTCAATGTATGCACAAGGCTCTTTCCTTTGTCTTTGCAAGAATTTGTTATTTGTAAACCGCACTGATATTGAAGAGCACGATATAGAAAAGCTGTTAAATAAAATATGTTTATCCAGCGGACCGTTTGTCGCCATTTGTAATACTTTCTTCTTAATTTTGCGTTTTCTTTTACTTGAATGTGACATTCCAATCTCCTAAACACTTCCAGCAGATTTTCCCACTTCTCCGGGAACAAGCAGGAAGTCAGTCCTCACATATGGGTGATTTTGGCACCAACGGAGCCCTCGTGCAGAGCAAATCCTCAGCTTTCAGAGAAAGCCTTTGGGAGTTGCCATCACGCATGCGTGGTCCCCTTCACGTCCAAGGGTGCCATCTTGCTCAGTCTCCTTTTTTCCGTGGAGCCCTTCGGACGTAGTCCTTGTGTCCCCGTAAAAAAGTTGACTTTTTTTCTCTCTTTCTCGATCGGTCAACACCGATACCTCTTCCCACCTTTGGCTCGGTACGTCTGTATCGAGTCCGTCCCTATTTTTCATTTTTTGTCCTTCGTGACTGGCTTTCACACCTTTTTTTTTCTTTTTCACTGGCAGCCCGAGTCTTCGACCATGCAGGGGCCCTTTTTCCCCCAATGGCTGCCAGTGGGTTTAAAAAATGTAATCGGTGTGTGAAGCTGATGTCTCTCACCGATACACATGACTGCTGTCACCGGTGCCTCGGGCCCGACCATGACCCGTCGGTCTGTGGCCCGTGTAGGAAAATGTCCTCGAAGGCCCTGAAGAGCCACCAACAGCAGCATGATAGGATTTTTTCTGTGTCCTTGCCTCCGAAAGCTAGGACTTCATCCGAGGCCTCCACGTCTTGGGGGGAGCTGTCTGAGCCCGAGCAATGTCGAGCTTCCTCGGAAAGGGGGTCTTTCCATCACAGTGGCTCCTGAAACAGAGCCCAGAGCAAAGGAGTTGGACATTTTACAATATCCTAAAGCTCCCAAGGAAGCGGCTACTTTGCCTATTCATGAGATCTTGCATGATCTCATGTAAAGAATGTGGGAAACACCTCTTACCACCTCTCCTCATTCCTGTAGGCTGGATTCCATGTATCGAGTACCTCCTTGTCCTGGATTTCAAAAAGCTCAGTTGCCACACCACTCAATAGTGGTGGAGTCAGCTATGAGAAGGATCAAGAGTGCAAAGAGACATACATCTAATCCTCCAGGACGTGAATGTAGTACTCTTGATACCTTTGGGCGTCGAACATTCCAGGCCTCTATGCTTTCTGCCAGGATTAGTTCCTACATCTTATACATAGGAATGTTCCTTAAGGAGATTACAGGAGATCTAGAGCTTATGAGCCCTCTCGTTCCTGATTATAAGAGGCAGGAACATGCCCAGGATGTTTCCAAGTTTGTTAATCGTGCAGCTTTTGACTGCTTTGAGTGCATAAGCAGAACCTCTGCCATTGCCATAGGTGCTCGTAGGATTGCCTGGCTCCAGGCATCTGACTTAGAACTCTGGGTACAGGACAAACTGGGGAATATCCCTTGTACAGGCGAAAATCTCTGGCAAAAATTGGCAAGAGAAAGCTAATGAGCTGGATGTTGATAACACCACTTTGGATAGACTATCCAAGGCTACAGCTGATCCCGCAAGGAGGAAATCCTACAAGAAACCATTCTTCTCTAAAAAGAAGAGGTTTTATCCCTCCTATACCCAGCAGGTGCATTCTGCAGGTCAGTCCGCCCGAAAGGGACAGCAGCCCCCAAAGCAAAGGAAATCAAAGACTGCTAAGCCTCAACTGGCCCAGCAGACTCAGCCTCCACAGGGGCTTTGACTCCCATCTAGAGAACTTGGCCTTCCTGGCCCTGAACGGGCCAGAGCCTTCCACCATCCCAGGAAGGTTGTGTCATTTTGCCCCCAGATGGGGGCAGATAACAGCAGAAGAATGGACTCTTTCCATTGTAAGAGAGGGGTACAAGCTTCATTTCTTCAACATGCCCCATCCTATAATGGTAAGACAGTTCAATTCTCAGGCTTCTCTCAACACTCAGTTGAGTCAAGAGGTCAGTTTACGTCTTGCCCAGGGGGGCAATAGAAGACGTACCCATTTCCCAACGGGGTACAGGGTTTTACTCCCCTTATTTCCTTATTCCAAAGAAAACAGGGGGACACAGACCCATTTTAGACCTCAGAGAACTGAACAAATTCCTGTTCAAAGAGAAATTCAAGATGATTTCTCTGGGAACTCTGCTGCCATACCTTCAGAGTCAGGATTGGCTTTGTTCTCTAGATCTCAAGGATGTGTACACCCATGTTCTCATCCATCCAACTCACCGAAGATTCCTTCGTTTTCTTTTTCAAGGAAAGCACTACCAATACAGGGTGCTTCCTTTTGGCCTGGCCTCAGCACCAAGGGTGTTTACGAAATGCATGGCTGTAGTGGCAGCATTTCTTCGCACTCTAGGAATATTCATCTTCCCCTACTTAGACGACTATCTCATTCAGCCCCATCAGAGTCAGAGGCCAGAATTTCCCTATCTTGCACAGTGTGTATCCTTCAGTATTTGGGCCTGGTCATAAACATCCCAAAATCCAGCCTAACTCCCACTCAGTCTCTATAGTTTACAGGAGCTTTGCTGGACACCAGAAAAGCAAGGGCCTATCTTCCACAGGCCCACTGCCTTCGCATTGTGCAGTTAGCCTCCCAGGCATTGTTAAAAACTCATCTCACTATTCGGGAAATGTTACAACTACTAGGCCACATGGCATCTACCGTGCACATGGTTCCCTATGCTCGCCTCCATATGAGAGCAGCCCAATGGACTCTATCCACTCAGTGGACTCAGGCATCAGGCTGCCTATCAGACAAAATAGCAAACACAAATCGCCTTATTTTGTCTCTACAATGGTGGCAGTCAACCCAAAACCTGTTGGTGGGGTCCCCTTTCCAGCAACCCCTACCCCAGGTCACTCTAACAACAGACGCCTCACAAGTGGGTTGGGGAGCTCATCTGCAAGATCTCTCTACCCAAGGCACCTGGACTCCACAGGAGACCCACTTACATATCAGTCTCCTAGAACTCAGAGCAATCTTCCTTGCTCTTTGAGTGTTCCATACCCAGCTCAGCTACAAGACAGTCCTAATTCAGACGGACAATCAAGTAGCTATGTTCTATCTGAACAAGCAGGGAGGAACAGGCTCTCTGTCGCTTTGCAACGAAGCTTTGTGACTATGGGCCCTCGCCAGAGAGCATCAAATTCATCTCCTTGCGGTGTATCTGCCAGGCATTCAAAACACTTGGACAGACTTGGTCGAGTTCTGCTTCCACACAAATGGTCTCTCCATGCAGACTAGGTAGCAAAAATTTTTCAAATTTGGGGAACTCTGGACATAGACCTCTTTGCAAGTCCGTTGAATGCCAAACTTCCCCGGTTCTGTTCCAGAATTCCGGCTCAGGGTTCTCAGGCCAGGGATGCTTTCCTCCTCCACTGTGGTCAGGACTTCCTATTTGCCTTTCCACCCATTCCCCTAATTCCCAAAACACTATTCAAGCTTCAGAGAGACAAAGGCCACATGATTCTCATAGCTCCACATTGGCCACGGCAGGTGTGGTACCCTCTGCTCCTGCATCTCTTTCAAGCTACATCTCTGGAGTTAGGATCTGCTCCAGATCTCCTATCTCAGGAGGACGAGATGTTGTGGCATCCCAATCCCCACTCTCTGCATCTCAGGGCCTGGTTGCTGAGAGCCTAGACCTTCATGGTCTTAACCTTTATCAACAAGTAAGGGATGTCCTTTGTGCTTCCAGGAAACCTTCCACAAGACGCTCATATGCTTTCAAGTGGAAAAGGTTTTCCATATGGTGGTCGCAAAAGGGTCTTCACCCCTCTGCGATACCTCTGGAATCATTACTGGAGTATCTCCTTCATTTATCTAATGCAGGTCTTAAGACTAACTCAGTAAGAGTCCATTTAAGTGCTATTTCAGCTTCTTTAAAGCCTTTAAATGGACAACCTATTTCCTCTCATCCTCTCCTAGCGAGATTTATGAGGGGCCTTCTTCTAACTAAGCCTCCCATTAGCCACCTCCAGTGGCGTGGGACCTGAATCTGGTTCTTGGGCAGCTCATGAAGCCGCCTTTTGAACCTTTAGCTACTACCTCCTTGAAATTCCTTTCCTGGAAAGTTATCTTTCTCATTGCAATCACATCAGCACGTCGCATCAGTGAATTGCAAGCATTAGTTGCTGATCCTCCTTACACGAGGTTCCATCATGATAAGGTAATCCTTAGGATTCATTCATACTTTATGCCAAAGGTGGTCTCACCCTTTCATTTAAACCAGGCGGTTTACCTGCCTGTATTTTTTCCAAGGCCTCATGCTTCAAATGCAGAAAGGAATCTTCATACTTTGGACTGTAAAAGAGCGTTTGCCTTTTACTTACAGAGGACACAGCAACATAGAAAGTCCTCCCAACTCTTTGTTGCTTTCGATCCTTCTCATTTGGGACTTCCAGTCTCCAAGAGAACGTTGTCCAACTGGATTGCACAATGTATTTCTTTTGCCTATCACAGTAAGAACCTTTCTCTGGAAAGCCATGTCACAGCTCACAATGTGAGAGCCATGGCAGCCTCAATGGCTCATCTTCATTCTGTGTCTATTGACGACATCTGTCGAGCAGCTACTTGGGCCTCGGTTCATACCTTCACAGCCCATTACTGCTTAGACAAGGACTCCTGCCGGCATGCCTTCTTTGGTCAGGGTGTTCTACAGCACCTGTTTTATACTTAATCAACTCCTACCCACCTTTCCCGGTAGGATGCCAGAGATCCATGGTGGGAAGTGGAGCCCTTTCACAGGGGCACATAACTTCTGGGGTCCTCTCCCTGGCTTCTGTAGCTAGGGAGTCCCCATATGTGAAGACTACATTCCTGCTTGTTCCCGGAGATAGCATAGTTACTCACCTGTAACAGGTGATCTCCGGGAACAGCAGGAATTTAGTCTTCACAACCCACCCACCTCCCCTAGGAGTTGTATCTCTCTTTTCTTTTCTTTCCCTCTCTCTCTCTCTCTCTTTGTCTCAGCTTTAAAACTCAACTGGAGAGAGGCAGTTGGGAAAGGCAGGAAGGCAGCACGCAGGCGCTGTGGGATGCTCCCAAAAGCTTTCTCATTAAATCTTTTTTATTGAAAAAATAAAGAGGAAAGTACAACTTTTCAAATGAATAAACATTAAAGAAAATAACATAGTCCACATCTAGGGGAGCGGCCATTATAAACAAGGAAAAATAAAAATAATACGATACAAATATTGAATCCAGAAAAAACAGACATTTTTATATTGCGGGCATGCAGTTCCTTCCAAAAGCTTTCTAATTGGATGCTGGGGAGCGTTTCCACGCAGGCTCCGTCGGTACCGACAATACCCATATGTGAAGACTAAATTCCTGCTGTTCCCGGAGATGACCTGTTACAGGTGAGTAACTATGCTTTACCCGTTCCACTCCATTCATTATTTTATAGACCTCTTATCATATCTCCCCTCAGCTGTCTTCTTTCCAGGTTGAAGAGCTCTAATCTTTCAAGCCTTTCCTCATAGGGATATACTCAACCCCCTTTATCATTTTTGTCGTTCTTCTCTGTACCTTTTCCAATTCTGCTATATTATTTTTTAGAGGGCATCGAGTCAATGTCGAGTCAACGTATTATCCACAATAATGCCCAGATCCTTTTCCTAGGTGCCGGTTGCTAATGTGGAACCTTGCATCATGTAACCATAGTTTGGGTTGTTCTTCCCTAAGTGGAGGACTTTGCACTTGTCCCCATTGAATTTTATCTGCCATTTGGACGTGCAGTCTTCCAATTTATCAAGATCCTCTTGCCATTTTTTTATAATCCTCTTATGTTTTAAGAACTTTGAATAATTTTGTGCAATCTGCAAATTTGTTCACTTCACTCATTATTCCAATTTCCAGATCACTTATAAATATGTTAAAAAAACAGCGGGCCCAGCACAGATCTCTGGAGTACTCCACAATTCGCCTTTCTCCATTGAGAGAATTAGTCATTTAGCTCTACTTTCTGTTTTCTATCTTTTAACCAGTCCCCTGATCCACAATAGTACATTGCCTCCTTTCCCATGACTTTTACATTTCCCCCTGCGTCTCATAAGGGACTTTGTCAAAGGCTTTCTGAAGATTTAGACACTGGGCCTGATTCTGACAGTGACGTCCTGGCCCTCTGTGCGTCTGGATAGAACTGGACACACAGAGTTAGCTGGGATTCTGATCCCGTGGGGCTAGACATGCCCCATGGGATCAGAATTGCGTCCAGGCCTGTAAGTGCAGGCCAGAACCCCGATTCAGTCCAGCATGCACATACAGGCCTTGCTCGGCTAGCTCAGTCAGGGGTTTTCAATGGAGCCATGGCGTCTGGTTACCATGCACCGCGGCTCCATTGAAAAGCTGCGATTCCCGGCTGCCGGCTCCAAAACTGCTTTCCCCGCAGCCCGATTTCCCCCCCCCCCCCCCAATCTGGCCTCCCAAGGCCAGGATCGGGATGCGGAGAATATCCTGTGCCCCCTCCTGCCCTTTCAGAGCCCTGGGCCTGCCATCCCCCACCGACTAGGGGAACCTATTCCACCTCCAAGGTGGAATAAGTTCTCCGTTCACGCCGCCGACCCTGGACATACAAGGCCGACATTAAAATTGGCCTTGTATGTCTGGGGCTGACGACTGCCCACTGGTTGCCCTAACCTCGCCCCTGATCCGCCCCTTTCCCATCCTCGTCTGCCTTCCCTGTACAAAGCGCGGGGAAGTTAGATGGGATCAGGAGAGGGCACAAATAGCGGGGATGGGCATCTCAATGGGACGTCCATCCCTACTATTCATGCTTCAGAATGACCCTGACTATGTCAACCAGCTCACCTTTGTCTACCTGTTTATTTGCACCTTCAAAAAATATAAGAGATTAGTAAGACAAGACTTTCCTAGGTTAAATCCATGTTAGCTTTCTGCCATTAAGCCATGACTGTCTTACATGTTCAGCAATTTTGTTTTTCTACTCTTTTGCCGGTACTGACTTCAGGCTTATTGGTCTTTAGTTTCCCTTATCATCCCTGGAACCCTTTTTAAAATTGGCGTTACATTGGCTATTCTACAGTCTTTGGGTACTGCGGATGATTTTAATGATAGGTCACAGATTACTAATAGTAGTTCTGTAATCTCATATTTCAGTTCTTTAAGCACCCTGAGTTGTACTCTATGCCATCCGGTCCAGGTGATTTGTTGTTCTTTAGTTTATCAATTATCTGTATTACATCTTTCTGATTTATTGGGATTTGTTTCAATTCCTTTGATACATCACCTTTAAATATCATTTCTGTCATGGGCAAGTTTTCTATATATTCTTCTGTAAAGACTGAAGCAAAAACATTAATTCACTCTCTCTGCTAAGGCCTTATCTTTTCTCAGTGCACTTTTTACCCTTCCATCATCTAAATGGTCCAACTGACTCCCTCTCAAGTGTTTTGCTATGAGTGTACTTGAAACATATTTTATTATGTGTTTTTATTTCCATGACAAGGTTCTTTTCAAATTTGTTCTTTGCCTGCCTTATCAATGCCTTGCATTTAACTTGCTAGTACTTATGCTTTTTCCTGTTTTTGTCATTTGGCTCTTTTTTCCATTTTCTGAAAGATTCTCTCTTAACTATAACAGCTTCTCTGACCTCACCTTTAAGTCATGCTGGCTGTCATTTGGACTTCCTTCCATCAGTATTAAAGAGTGTAATACATCTGGTCTGGGCTTCCAATATAGTATTTTTAAATAACGTCCAGGCCTAATGTAAACTTTTAACTTTGCAGTTACTCCTTTTAGTTTTTTCTTAACCATTTTCCTCATTTTATCATAGTCTCCTTTTTGCAAGTTTAAATGCTAATGTAGTGAATTTCCTTGTTGTTCTCCCTCCATTTATTAGATCAAATGTGATCATGTTACCTCTTGCATTAGATCCTGCATTCCACTGAGGACTAGGTCTAAAATAGCTTTCCCTCGTGTCAGTTCCTGAAGCAGTTTCTCCTTGAAGCAGTCATTTATTTCATCTAGAAGCTTTTATCTCCCTAACAGGGGAGAAAGATTTCTCACCAGGACCGTGTCTGAGTCTCCTATGTGTCTGTTTCTTTGTTAGTTGCACCAGGAAATCCAAAGTAGCAGAAACAGCGCTACTGAGAAAGCTACACCTTTAGATGGACCTCATTGGACCACCAAAGTTTAAAAAGCAATGTTTTGCCGTGCGGCTATGGGCACATGAACAAAGAGGTGTACCCCTTTTATACCCCTTTAGGGCTGCACCCCTTTTATACCCCTTTAGGGCTGCTTTAGGGGCATTTTTGAGCTTCGCTTGCTTGGGTTATTGCACCAGCGAGTATGCCTAAAGGAGCTGGCAGATGGAAGGGGAAGTGTGGGCCAAAGTCCCCAGCATTGTCAGCACCTAAGACCATGAAGTTAGACCCATTGGATAGACTTCTGGTGGCATCAGCTGGAACAGTACAAGATCAAGTGCAACAGTCCCCTGAGATGTCCCCCCTGTTAGCAGAGGCAAGTTTGAGCTCCGTTGAAAAGACTCCACAGTTACAGCCTGGTGGACACTTGCAGTTGGAAGACGAGCCATCCCCTCCCACTGCTAGAAGAAGTGTGGGTGAGGTTAGTGCCTGTCATGGCAATGAGACTGGTACTGCATTAGTATCTGTTCCTAATTTGTTAACTTTTACTGAGTTAGTAGAGAGTTCAAAACCTCCTCCCCCTCCTCAAGATGTATCATTAGGGGATATGGAAACCTTTGCTAATTCTATGATAAAGGGTGTATATCTCAGATACAGACTTTTCTGTAAAATCAATTAATAAATTTCAACATATGATAGTTGTGTTGGGGGTTTGCAAATGAAAATGTTTGAATGTGAGCATGCTTTGTCTGGGGTACAGGAGACTAAAATGGCTATGATTAAAGATTTAACTATTCTTAGGAGGCAGATGGAGTCTATGGAAAATTCTGTCAGGTCTAGGAACCTGCGATTCCTTGACTTTGCTCAGATTCATTATCTCTCTGGGGTTATTTTGCTGAGGAAATATCTTAAGGAAGTTTTGCTTATGCCTAACCCTGATGAAATTTCTGTATCCAATGTTTGTTATGTGGTTACACAACGTTTGATGGACAGGGAGAATGGGGTTGCCAAGCTTAAATAGGTATGTTTACAGTGCTGTTTTTTATTAGTTCTCTCTCTTTCATAATGTGGGCTATGAAACTTGAAATGGTTTTCCTTTGTGTTTTGTTTCCTCCTCCTTGAGAGGCTTATATGTGACATTTTCCTTTATCTTCTTTATTGTTGGAATGTATTCTAAATTTCAATAAAGATATTTAAATTAATAAAATAAAAAAAGAAGCAGCTTTATTAGCATGTCCTGATGTGACATTGACCCAGTCAATACGGGGGTAATTGAAATCTCTCCTTATTACTGCGTTATAAACTTTGATAGCTTCCTGAATTTCTGTTAGCATTTCATCATCTGTCTTTTCATTCTGTCCAGGTGGATGGTAGTACACCCCCATTGCCATTCTCTTTCTCTTTTTCACATGAAATTTGTATCCATAGAGATTCTGCAGTGTATTTTGTTTCCTGCAAAACCTATATCCTGTTTGACTCAATGCCCTCTAAAACATATAGAACCACCCCTCCACAAATGTGATCTACACTATCATCATAATATAGTTTGTAACCTGGAATCAGTGTCCCATTGGTTATCCTCCTTCCACTATGTCTCTGAGATGCCAATTATATCTAACCTTTCCTTTATTGCTATATATTCTAACTCTCCCATCTTATTTTTTAGAGTGCTAGAATTTGCATAGAAGCATTTTAAAGTTTGTTTTTTGTTCATATTAATAGTCTGGCTATTTGGTGACAGGGTCAATTTAGAAACATGACAGCAGAAAAAGACCATACGGCCTATCTAATCTGCTCTTCCATACCAACTGCTATAGTCCTTTTTTATTCTTTAGAGATCTTCTGTGTTTGTCCCATACTTTCTTGAATTCAAATATTGTCTTTGTCTCTATTACTTTCACTAGGAGACTATTCAATGCATCTATCACTATTTCTGTATATTTCTCCTGAGTCTAACTCCTTTCACCCTCATCCTATACAGAGCTTACTTCCAATTGAAAGAGATTCTCCTCCTGTGCATTTATGCCACAGAGTTATTTAAACGTCTCTATCATATCTCCTCTATCCCGCCTTTTCTCTAAAGTATACATATTGTATTGAGATCTTTAAGTCTGTCCCCATAAGGTTTGTAATGAAGGCCATTAACCATTTCGATAACCACCCTCTGCACTGACTCCATCTTGTTTATACCCTTTTGAAAGTGTGGTCTCCAGAATTGTACACAACAGTCCAAATGTGGTCTTACTAAAGACTTACACAGGGGCACTATCACCTCCGTTTTTCTGCTGGCCATTCCTTTCCCTATGCACCCAAGCATTCTTCTGGCTTTCGCTGTCGCCTTTTCTACCTGGCTTTAATTTAACTGAAAGCTGACTTGTAATACTAAGCCCCAGCAGGCTTTAAAAGAATATTAACCCTATTCTATTCTCTCTGTTAAGATATACCCTAACTGCCTTTAATTTATTTGAAAGCTGGCCTGTAGCACTCTTGCAGTTCAGCCCCTTAATATCCAAAATCTCTTAAAAAGAAAGTGGTCAGTGAAATGGCTTTGGACTATGTATTCACACATATTTGACACATAAAAGAATCAAATCAAATAAGACCAATTAAAAAGGAAATAATAGGAAATAGTATAAAAACTGTGAGGCAGCGCCGGCAATTTAAAGTAACAACAGCGGCAGTAGGTGCTCCCGGAGTGCCAGCACTCTAGACAACCACCTAGTTTGCCTAATGCAAGTGCTAGCCCTGTTGGCGGCATCACCCATGTTCTGAGGACTTGTATCCTGCTGTCCAGGGAGAACACTTGCTTTAGGTAAGCAACTTGTTTTTTGAAAATTGCCCCGCCCTCCTTGTGGGTAAAGGTTGTTGATACTTTGAGGTGGTGTGACTGTCTGAATTTCTTTTCTTTTCTTTGACTGTGGAGCTGCTCTTTGCTTCCTAAACCAGAAAGCGCCACCTTAGGCGATCATCTAGTCTGCCTAATTAGTACATCTCTTCCTAAGTAAAATTAAACAAAAAGAGAAGTGAATTAAGAACTGAAATGGTAGAGCACTGGAGCCTATTAATAGAGAAGGCCTGGTCATTACTACCTGCACCTTTAGGATTCCAGCTCAATTGGAACTGGCTTCTGCTGAGCTACCATCCTATGAGCCTTGACTCGCAGCTACCTAGAGTTTCCTACATTTTATAATCCTCTGTATTAATGACAATTCATGGGCAGGGTCACAGATGACATTTTTCTGAAACCTAGGTCTGCCTTCTTCCTGGCACAGTCTCTCCCTTAGATCCTTGGCATTATTCTGAGCCACAGCTAGCCTTAAGAGCAAAAAGCATGGTCCTGCACCACTATTGAGATGAGAAGCATGGTGAAGTATTTCTTTTTGCTAAATCATGGAAAAATGGCAAAATCACAATGCAGTAAGTCCTATGTCTAGTGAATTCTTCACATTAAAGGTGAGGTTTGCAATGACAGGGTATTTTCTTTTTGCCTAACTCTCATAGAAATCCTGATAACCTGTTTAAATCTCGGACCAGGGAGAGTCATAAGAACAAAAGAGATGCCATACTGGGTCATACCAAGGATTCATCAAGCCCAGTATCCTGTTTCCAACAGCGGACAATCTAGGTCACAAGTACCTATTAGGTTTCCAAAAAGGTACACAGATTCCATACTGTCAAGAGTTAAATTCAAGGGTTCCTGAACTAGCCTACAGGTTTAGGTGGCAAGTGCTTTGGCAAGTGCTATGGCCTGCTACATGGATAGCATCCAATTTGATCCCCAAGATGGCTGGGGGCTAGGGATGCTTCCAAAGGGGAGGGGGAGAAGAGTCATGGTCATTGCATAAGGCTTGCACCTCATGGATAGATTCAGGGCCTATGATTGCTGTTTCAGAAGGAGCTCTGGTGTAAGGCTCACAGCCAAGGTTTGTCACTGTAATGGCAAGACCAGGTATGTTTGGAGGTGGGGAGAGGGGGATACAAAAGAAGGCTCATAGCACTAGATTTCAGCCCTAGTTCCTGCTGAGTTCAAATCTTAAAGGAGCAGAAGGAAACTGTACTCCAAAAAAAAAAAAATCAAAAGTGGAGTCTAGAAGTGAATCCAAAGGGAAGAGAAAGCTGGAGAGAGACATCACGGACCGAATGACTGCCTGAAACTTTGGCTCCGTGGCCAAATAGAGAAATCCCCTTGCAGAAACATGATTAGCCCCCTTAGAGCATTGGTGATTGTAAGGGGAAATCCTCCTGAACCCGCTGGAGCTATGGAAAGAAGCTTGGAAAAATTAAGTGGGAGAACTAAGATGTGGAAGTTTTTAGGGATCTCTTTGATTACTATACAGAAATGTAGGGAATATCAGCTCAGAGATAGATATTTCCAGTGGGACTGAAGTTCTTCATCTCTGGGACCAAGACAATTTTATTTATTTATTTAACAAGTTTTCTATACCGCCTTTTCCTTCAATCAAAGCGGTCACAAGAAATACAAAGGTTATAGGCAAGGGAAACAAACACAGTATAAACATAACAGTACAATGGTAATATAGGAAAAATAACAAGGGTTAACAATAAGGCAAATTAGTTAAAATAATTAAAATAAATATAATATATTTAGTCAATTGTTGATCCATATTGTTCAATGAAAAGTGTAGTTTTCAATTGTTTACGAAAGTCTTTTAAATCATCCAGTGAGCGTAAATCAGGAGGGAGAGAGTTCCAAATTAAAGGGGCGGCCAAAGCAATTGCTCTTTGTGAGGTACATTTGCATGATTTAGAGTAGTTTTTTGGGGTGCTGAGGGTGTTAGAAGTGGATAACCTTCTTGGTCTTTTGTTGATATCATGGAGTAAGAGGGCATGAAGGCTGATTGCAGAACTGTTGTGTTTCATTTTGAATATATTTATGATTAATTTATACTTTATGCGAAGGATTATTGGGAGCCAGTGGAGTTCTTTAAGGATGGGGGTAATGTGTTCATAATTTGAGGATCCATTGATGATTCTAGCTGCTGTATTTTGTGCCATTTGAAGTGGCTTGAGAGCATGCTTAGGCAGTCCATTGTAAATAGGGTTGCAGAAATCCAGAATGGGAGTAATGAGTGCCTGACAGACTGTTCGAAAGTGATCATAAGAGATAAGAGGCTTAAGTCGTCTAATTATCTTCATTTTGTAATACGCGTTTTTAACAGTTTTTCTTATATGAGAACGCAGGTTTAGCTTCTTATCGAGGGTTATTCCGAGGTATCTTACTTCGTCCTTAACTGGAATCTTTGTGTTGTTGCATGTAATGTAAGGTGGAGGGATAAAGCTGGTGTTTCTAGTTACAATAAGTGCTTCCGTTTTGTTCAGGTTTATTGCAAGGTTATTATTTGTTAGCCAATTTGAAATGCTGGTAATACAGTTTGAAATTTTGCTGTAATCTGGGCAGTTGATATCAATTGGAGTGTAAATCATGATATCATCCGCATAAATCGTGTAATCTATTTGATGATCTGCTATTATGTGACAGATTGGAAGCAGCTCTGAGGGCTATGCAACATGCTGGGTGGTTGCACCAGCCTGCAGGCTTGATGGTAGAGGAGAACACCCAGAGGAAGGAGGGAGAAAATCTGGTGGGTTGGACACGCGTCTCTGGTGGAAGCAGAAGAAGATGATGGGTAGAGATACTGCTTGCTGAAGAAACTGATTGTGTCTGTTTGGACTTTATGGGATAAAGTTGGAGGGCCCAATAGGATGTGGCCTTCTGGTCATGGGGACTGTGCGGGTTGGAAGGGGTACAAGGTGTTAATGTGTTATGGGGGACAGGGGTGTATGTGCTCGGATGGATGAGAGGTTACGGCTAAGTGGGTGTTGGAGTGTTGGATGACTGGGGAGGATGAGTGTGACTGTTCTTGCTGGGGTCTTCTTTGGTGAATGAAGATGGATATGGGTGAAATAGGGTGTAAGTTGATGGCCGGTCTGTGATGTCATGCCTCAATGGACCCAGAGGAAGGGTGAAGCTGGGCAGGAGGTTGGTGAAGGGGGTGGGGAAGGGATGAGAGATGGATGGGGAGGAGGGGGGGGCAAGGGAGGGGAGATGGTTGGGTAGGAGGTGGGTGAAGCTCCGGGGATCCCAGTTGTTCATAGAAGGGTGGCTGGTGGCAATATGACTAAGTACAGAATAGGGAACAAAAAGGAGCAGGGCAAGAAGAGATAGAAAAACATAGAAAAATGGCGACAGAAAAAGACCACATGGCCTATCTAGTCTGTCCTTCCATATCAACACCTACAACAGTCCCCTTTTTTCCTTTAGAGATCCTCTGTGTTTGTCCCATGCTTTTTTAAATTCAGATACCATCCTCATCTCTACCACCACCACTGGGAGACTATTCCACAGATCCACCACTCTTTTCATAAAGAAATATTTGCGTGACCAACTTTATTGATAACCGCCCCCCCCCCCCCCCCTACACTGGCCATGATCTGGCCAAATGAAAACAGAGTACACCATCTATTGGTGGAATTCTTGGAAGGGAAGGTAGTTATGGGGGGAGATTTCAATCTAGTCTTAGACCTTCACCTAGATACCTCAAATGGGGGCATCTTCCATCCCCAGGGTGCACAGACAAAATTGAAACTTCTAATGGAGGGCTTAGAGGTGGTGGATTTATGGAAAGTTAAAAATGGGAGACTACGAGATTATTCATATTATTCTTCAGTACATGACTCCTTTTCTAGGATTGATATACTCTTAGTGTATAAGACCCTGTTACTGCTAGTGGGGGAGTGTAAAATTTGGGAGGGCACTTGGTCAGACCATGCGCTGGTATGGGAGACCTTCAAAACTGTGAACCCTTGCCCTCAAAGGCAATGGTGGAAGCTCAATGAATCTCTGCTAGATGACTTGAAGGTGGTTCAGGAAGTCAACAGGGACATTGCAGAATATCTGGATGTTAATGAGAATGGTCCATGCTCCCCAGTCATTGTATGGGACTGCCTTAAAGCGGTTGCCCATGTTAAGTTCATTGCTCTAAGGGCGCATTGTAAACATGTCATTGAGGAGCGGTAGGAGAAGTTGAGGGCAATGATATGGGTCTTGGAGAGAGGGCAATGATATGGGTCTTGGAGAGGGGGCATAACGTAGGTGCATTGGATAAAAGAGGGGTTCAACAACTCTCTGAGTCCCATAGGGAATTGCATGAATTAGAGCTGGCAAAGATCAACTTCAGTTTAGATAAGCTGAAGCAATCCTTTGACTACAGGAATAAGCTGGGGTGCTAGCCTATAAATTGGAAAAATTGGGCACTAGGAACCATATCATAAAAATCAGGGATAATAAGGGGAAGGAACTCTGGTCTTAGCAGGAGATAGGGGAACATTTTGTAGAATTCTATCCGCAGCTGTATACTCCTGAGAAGGAGGTTGCAGTAGAGGACTGTAGGATGCTGCGAGCGGGTCAGGACAGAAACCCCCATGGAGCCAGGTAGAAGGTTAAAGGAAAATGCTTTATTTACAGGGAGTTCACAACAGTGGTAGCAGAGATATGGTTCTCGCCTCCCCCAAAGTTCCTTCACTCAGGGCTCCACAATAGCAGTAGAGAAACAGTTCTCCCCTTCCCCAAAGTTCTTTCAAACTGGGCTTCACAGCAGTAGCAGAGAGACAGTTCTCCCCTCCCCCAAAGTTCTTCATTCTGGGCTTCACAGCAGTAGCACCACAAGCCTTCTGACCAATGTGGAAACACCCCAGCCCCTACCTTCCCGTAGAATCTCCTTAGAGTTAGGTGGTCATTCAGTACTCTGGAACATCTCAGGCTCTTCTCTTCCTTCCCGGTTAAAAGGGTCGCCCCTAGCCACACCCTTCAAAGGTATATTCAAGCAAGGTTCCTTAAAGGGGCCCGGCTTCTGGTGCTTAAAGGGGTGTGTCCCTAGTCTGGCTGGAGGTATATCAGTACAGGGGATGGGGAGCTTCTCATGCACTCCATCACCAGGACATACCAAAATACTTGGCAGGTATACATCTGCCGGGTTTGTCCCTAAGTGAAGCTGAAGGTTTATTGAGACCAATTTCTATCCATGAAGTTTTAAGTGGAACTACCTCTGCGCAAGGCCTCTGGATTGGATGGTTTTCCAAATAGATTTTATAAAGTGTTTAGAAGTGTTCTGGTGATGCCTCTGACGAAGATGTTTAACTCCTTTGGGTGAGAAACTTTGATGCTGTCTTCTCTTCATATGGTGGGAGTAAGCATTTTACATAAGGAAGGAAAGGATCAGGGGGTTTGCAGTTCATGTAGGTCAATAGCCTTGCTGGGTACTGACCTAAAAATGTTTACCAGAGTTTTGGCCAACTGATCGAAGCAGTACCTGTTCTGTCTGGTCCATTGTAACCAGTCCAGGTTTGTCTCTGGGTGACAAGCCTCTGACAACATCAGGAAGGTTCTTAATCTGATGTGGTGGGGTCAGCATCAAGAGGGAAGCTTGGCCTTGTTGGCTATAGACACAGAAAAGGCCTTTTATAGAGTTTGCTGGCCCTTTCTTTTTCAGATTCTTAAGAAGATATATGGGGACTTTGTACAGTGGGTAAAGGTTCTGTATAATTCTCCGACAGCTTGCTTATAGATTAATGGGGGATACATACGAGCTTTTGAATTGAGACAGAGAACTCATCAGGGATGCCTCCTCTCCTCTCTCCTATTTGTACTAGCTATAAAACCGATGGCTCAGAGGATTCGGGAGATCACTGAGGTTAAAGATGTGACAGTGGGAGGGCAGGACTATAAGCTTTCCTTGTTTGCTTATGATGTCTTATTTATTGTCTCCGGAACCAGAGCAGACTCTGGGAAACATCCAAAGTGAGATGGAGGCCTATGGGGAGGTGACAGGATTTAAAATGAATACCACTAAAAATGAGGTGCTCAGTGTTTCCCTACCAGGTGAGCAGGTGGACCGCTTGAGGGCAGTCTATCCCTTTAAGTGGGGAACATAGTGAGTATCCAGTATTTGGGGGTTCAGTTGACTCTGCAGCTAGGTGGCTTATTTGCCGTGAATTATATACCTTTGTGACAAAAAACTGGGGGCAGTCTTGATAAGCAGGGAGTGCTGGGACTGTTCTGGTTTGATCACGTAGCCACTGTCAAAATGGTGGTGCTCTCAAGACTCCTTATCTATTCATGACTCTGCCGGTACAGGTCCCAGATTCCTTTTTGAAGAAGGTTCAACAGAAAATTATGTCCTTTATTTGGCATGGGAAACGTGCTCCAGTAGCTAGGCGGATTCTGTGTGCTAGGCAGGAAAGGGGGATCTGGGGGTTCCATATGTGGGTAGGTACTTTGAAGCAGCTAGAGTGAGATCGGTGTTGGAGTGGTGGACACATGAACATCAGGAGTGGATGGTCCTGGAGAGGGAGGAATTAGGAGATGAACACTTGGGGGAGGTAATATGGTGTGGGATAGAAGAACGAGCTGACAGGAAGTATTCTAATCCATTTGTTTTAACTACCATGCAGATTTGGTATGGGCCCCAGGAGTACTCCGATTTCTCCCGTTTGTGGGAATCTTGGTTTCCCGCCTGGTCGGGATAGTCTGGCTTATGCTAGATGGATGGCTCGCAGATTATGTTGGGTGGGGCAATTTAGGAATGCTATGGAGTGGTCTCTTTTGCTGATTTAAAAGAAGAATTTTCCCTGCCGCCATCTTATTATATTTTGTATGTACAAGTAGTATATAGAGCATCTATTGCGGGATGGGAGGGGGAAGCCTCGCAGGAGGTTGAGGAGTTATTTGATCGGGGTAATTAAAGGGCCATATCCAAACTCTATGCTCTGATGTGTAAGGAAAATGAGACTAAAGGATGATCTGGACAAGTCCTGGGATGATAAATAGTGGAGGGTCCATCTTTTTGGGTCTATATAGGGGGGTCTTGGCTAGTAACCTGTTGGAACACAATTACAAAATGCTGTATAGGTGATATCTAATGCCCATAAGAGTGCAGAAGGCATTTGGGGGCTCAGCACTTTATTGGCGGCAGTGTGGTGAGGGGGAGTTTCTTGCATATCTGGTGGTCATGTGAGAAGATCAGAACGTATTGGGATAAGGTGTTTGAATGGCTGAGCAGGATTACGGGGGAATAATGCCTGCCAAAGCCAGGGTTAGCCTTACTGAATGTGATAGATCCGGGTCTATCCACAGGGAGGATGGGTTTCTCAAAATGGGCTATACGGCTGCAAGGATGGCGATAGCTCAAGCGTGGAAGCGGGAGGAAGCCCCATTCCTAAGGGAAGTAAAAACATGCTTACACCACCTATATCTGATGCATAAACTGAAAAGCTCTATGCCACACTAGCCTGCTGCCTTTTGTAAGAGTGTGGGCTAAGTACTCGGAATGGTGTAAGTCTCAGTAACCACTGAAGCTTATGTCTGTTTTATTCTCAGCCACCCTTTGTGTAACTATATGGGTGATGCCCTTGAGATCCTGAAGACTTGATGTGGAGATAATTGGCTTTACTGGTCTTAATGGATCCCAGGGGAGGGGGGTATGGGAGGGAGATTTGTATAAAATGGTAACTTATGGTGTTCTGTGATGTTTATCCTCTTTTGGGTTTTTTTTCCAATTAACTTTTTATTGAAAAGAGAAAGCTAGAGAAAGTGACTTGGCAGAGGAAAAAGCTTGTCAGAGTAACACGGTGAGATGGAGAAAAGCGATGTGTAAAATGAAAAGAAGGGTCAGAAGAGAGACAAGATGTGTGAGGACAGAAAACTTCAGAAAAGTCTAAGTTATCAATGTCCCTGCTTAATGTACATTACCAAGTTTAAGTTACAATGTAAACCGCTTTGACTGAAAAACCTGTTAAATAGGAGGAGTTCTTTGTTTCCTGATTTTCAGCTGACACCTACCTGATTGGCCTGGTCTCCCGCTTCCACTCCTCTGATTGGGGCAGTTGGTTTTCTAGGGGCTATATCACCTTGCCTCCGACGCGGGACGCCGAGGAGTTCTTTGTTTCCTGATTTTCAGCTGACACCTACCTGATTGGCCTGGTCTCCCGCTTCCACTCCTCTGGTTGGGGCAGTTGGTTTTCTAGGGGCTATATCACCTTGCCTCCGACGCGGGACGCGTAGCGGGCGCGTGCCCGTGGTGCGTGCCCGAAGGGGCAGGTCACGCCCCTTTGGCGCCCCTTCGGTGCAGATTCGGTGCTGGAAGTTCCCGTGAATGGGGAAGCGGAAGAAACGCCTGCTGCCGGCGGCTCAACCAAAGGCGGTAAAAATCATTGGGCCCATGGATGCGCATGTCTCCGTTGGTAAGCCATTGCCTGAGAATATTTCATCGGATACCTCCCTTGGTGAAAAGTCGACTGTAAGTACTGGATCTTCTGACTTTCCTCCGGCTGCGGTGAACTTCTCCCTGGTAAATCGAGACAAGGATTCTCCTTTAGTTGCTTCTTTGGAGTCTAGCCTTGATAAAATTGAGACGCCTATTCTTTCCTCTTCTTTTCTTCGGATGGATTCTGTTGCTGACTCATTACCTCCTCCGTTGCCTTCTGTGGTCTCATTTGCTGGGTCTGGTGAGCCTCGTGCTATCCCAGATGAAGTTTCCTTGAAAGATGTTTGGACCATGTTGTCTAGAATGGAGTCAGCTTTGGACTCTTCTCTCCAAAAGATTTCCATTTTTACGAAAGAAACTGTTGTAAAGTTTTCAAACCAGGAGTCCCGACTGTCTGCCGTGGAGAAAAGCGTTGACTCTTTTGAGACTCGCTTCTCCCCTCAGCAGACAGTTATTGGTTCAGGATGTTACCTCTTTACGTTCTCAGCATGAAGTTCTTGAGAACTCTCTGCGTTCCAAGAATCTCAGACTGTTGAACTTTCCAAAAACGCATTATTTGGCACCTCTTATGTTGTTTCACAAATATTTGAAAGAGGTATTGTTGATTTCTGATGTAGAAGCTATTTCCTTGTCTAATATTTATTACCTTCCCTCCAGAGACATGGCCTTTCAGGCTGAGCCTCAGGAAGGACGAGTTGAGGGAGAGTCTAAGGGTTCAGCTTCTTTAAATATCTCAGCATTTTTGGAATCCTCTCATGATGAAATTTCTACGAGAGCCACATTGTTAGTTACGGTGGCATCTGAGTTGGACAGACAGAGAATTTTTCGCGCATACTTCAAGAAAAAGTTTGAGAAGTTTTGTGGCTCTGCTATACAAATTTTTCCCGATGTCTCTAGGGCCACTCTGCGGAGGCGAAGGGCCTTTTTGGAGATTCGCCCACACATTTTGGCCCTGGGCGCATTGTTTTACTTGAAGTTTCCCTGCAGGTGCCATATCATTTATCAAGGAACTCGTTATGTTTTTCTTGAAGTTGCGCAGCTTTTGGAATTTTTGAAGGGTAAAGGCTGAGCTTTGCTTTTTAATAATTATTGATATCCTTGTTTCCTTGCTGGGGTTACCAGGTTTTTGGTCAGGTTTGGTTTATTCTTTTCTTTTTGGTATTGGACTTCTCCTGGATGTGGGCTACAACATTGTTATTATTGTCACTAATTTTATTATGGAGGTAGGGTTGTTTCCCAACCTCTTGATAAGTTTCATTTATAATATGTAATGTTTCCTTATTTTTCAATAAAAGTTTAAAAAAAAAAACCTGTTAAATAAAATAAAACCTGGTAGCCAAGGAAGGAAAAGAAATACATTTCGGTGGGATATTAGTTTGTCACTTCAGAACATTTTCAATTGTATATACATTTTTAAATTAGTTTTTAAAATTACATGTTTAGGAATCAACACATAGCACCTTTATATTTTCTTTAGTCACTATTGTCTGTGTTGCTGCTTTGACATGACAGTGCTCTTGCTGAAGGTACAAGATGAATAGGAGTAGGATTCTGAATATTTGTAGGAGACTGAACCACTTCATGTTTCTCTACAGACCGAGAAAATCTTCTTACTGTTTAATATGTACGTAGAATATGCTGGTATGCATTTATCCAAAAATGTAAATGTGTATGTACAATAATAATTTTATTTTTATTTTCATTGCCTTTAGTGACTCTCTGCCTTCTGGAAAATAAGAGTGACAACCAGTGATAAATGCTGAGAGATGCTGAGTGTTACGTGATGAAGCAAAAAAGTGGCATTTTGGATTGGCCAGAAATCATCAGTACAGACTTTTCAAGAAGGAGACGGCAACACAAGACAAACATCTCTTATCATCACTTCCATCATATAGTCATACCCTGTTGAAGAAAAATCTCTTATGATCTTGCCAATCATCTATAATTTTGCTATTACAAACAGTAGCCTAAACTTACAGCCCTCTGGATTAAGTGTAAAATAGAGATGTCCTTTCAGCAAGAGAAATATCTAAGTACTGTACTGAGGCCACAGGTGGTTTTTGGAATAGCCATCACTATCAGGATTGCCCTAGTTTTCTATGGCGTGTACCAGGATAGGACTATGTTGGTGGCATATACAGATATTGACTACCACGTGTTTACTGATGCAGCCAGATTCATCACGCAGGTAGGTCGCCGTCATTAACTTTGTTCATGGGTTTCCTTTAGGGGCGGGAGTGGGTGTCAGTGTTAACACAAATGCAAGTGGTGCTCTGTTCCTCTCTCTCTGGGTATGCTAATTACTTCTATGAAACTGTAATTTGGTGATGCACAGCCATTTGGATTAATCAGTTGGGAGGGCTATCAGCTGCCTGAGTGCTTAATTACATTACAGGAGTACCCTGATTAAGGTAGAAAGATACAGAAATTGAATTGCACTCCTATCCTTTTGGCACTTTCATCATAGTATGCATGAAATTAACCTTTTTGGAGATATTACCCCTTAGAAAGCAAAATGACTTGAAATAGGCTAGTTTAAGAGGCCGATGTAATAAGGTGTGCTATTCTATACACCTTTTAGCTCCTGCGATTCAGTGGTCTGCTCTAACAACTGATTAACATTAGTGCTATTCCTTGGTAATTCTGGGCCCAAAAGTTAAAAATGTGTATGATTTTTCTGAGTGGATAGGGGATGTCGATCTGGTGCTGTTCTCTTTTGTCAAGGGAGAAGGGGTCAAGGGAGTGGTCAGTCCTGCATACTCTTTATATAGCTGGCTAAATTCAGCTGAATATCAGTTCAATTTAATTTGCCAGATTTTGGCAATTAGGGGTTCAGGCATTTTTTGAAAATTGCTTTTCCTTATCGTCCCTCCAGTCCAGTCCTGTACCTCTGGGTAGTCAACCCCCACCAGCAGCTTGGAGACTGAACATGCCATCTTTTTGATGACATCAGCATACTTAGGCAGCTGACACCACCTACTGGCCCCAGTAAGCTCAGTGTCCAAGCAGCTGGAGGGTGAACCCAGGATCTGGGACTCACTATAGGGACAACTAAGGAGATTTTTTATTTTGTTTTATATTGATGATTAAAGTTTCCCTCAAGGGTTATAATCTGGGGGGTTTTGTTTCTGTACATCAAGTTTGAACAAAAAAAAAAGGCTGCTGGGGTTTAAGTGGGGCAGGGGCTCTCGCTCCAGCAGAAGAGGAGACTTTCGTCTCGGTCAGGCAATTGCAGTGGTTCCCAAACTCATTATCAGGTGAGGAGGTGCAAGGAAACTGCACCTGCTGTACAGCTCTCTGCAGGACTTCTGCCTCAGTGTTGAAGCCAGCTGGAAGAGCTGAATGCTTGGCGGGCAGAAGAGAAAGCATTCTGCTCCATAGCGGTTTTGGGAGATGCTGTGGAGTGAGTGCAACACCAGCCAATGCATTTACTTTGGCCGGCTCAGACCACAGGCCTGTCACCACATGGCTCCCTTTGCAGTTTTCTCAGTAGCGCAGAAACCTGTGCCATTTTGGAGCTTCCAGCCCATGTGGTTAGGTGCAGGGGGAGGGGTCCATGGATTTGGACCTGTGCTTTCGCGATTTTTTATTTTCTGGGCAGCTGATTAATAACTGGTTACAGGGTTTAAGGAGCTGGGGATAACATCCATTTATTTAACAAAAAAAGAGAGAGCCTACTGTAGTAAGGTGACAGGCAGGAGCACAGCCTGCCTTATCCTCCAGCCGGACCATGCCTGCCAGGCCATAGTGTGGGGCTTGCGGGACATGGTGAGAAATGGTCTCGGCGGCGGGCATTTGCTGCGGCTGCGAGGCGGAGGCACACACAGTAGAAAAAAAGCTGCAGGAGGATGGGACAGGCACTCCCGGGCAAGCAGGGCCCTCTGGGACTGCCAGGAGCAGCTCGCAAGGCAAGGAGGTGTATTGGCTCATTTGGATATTAAATTCAAGAGCAAACAGCCACACATGCATGGTGTTTAATAAGCTATTTAATTTGACAATTATCTAGATAATATAACAATAAGTTAGTGACATTACAATGACAACCTTAGAACAATACATCACCAACTCTGCCATCATCACAGCCCCTTTATCATCAGCTGGGAGAGCCACAGCGAAGGCTGGAGAAAAGGCTGGGACCCCTCACGCGCTGGCCAGGAGGACATCAGCTCTCTGCCTGTCCTGGATTTTCTAGCTCTTTTTATAGGCTGTAACAAATGTGTCACAGCTGGACAGCATGACTCCTCACGTGAGGTTTTCTCTACAAATATTCTCCATGCCATACACCTTTGATAAGCAGTAATTTCTGACCTTCTCCAGCCTTTGTTTGTTCTCCAAATTAATAAACAATTCTGGTCAGTCATTTCCTACACCTTTGGTCTCCGGGCTAGTAAACAATTCGGATACAGCTGGCTCAGCATGATTCCCTCACATACAGGATGGTTCAAAAGTTCAATATTCCTTGCTGATTTAAAGAAATCTTTAATTTTTATTACGGGGGGGGGGGGGGTGTCTGAACTCGGCCACAGGAACGCTGGGCGGAACTAGATCCGAACCTCCAGTGTTAGAACCCTACAGTGGGGAACACACTTCGCCATGGCCCTCAACCTTCCCAGGGGCAGGAGAAGGAGGGTGCCTCTGGGGATTTTTTGCCCAAATTCATACTCCTCATGCATAATGCTTTCTGCATGAAGCAGTGGGGGACAGGAAGTTATTCCTTCGCATCTGGGATGAGTCAGAAAGAGGCCGGCAACAGACATGGAGCAGGCTCAGGATGAGGGGCCAGTATTGCGCACATGTAGGCTCGAAGGAGACTCATTGGAGGGGTAGGGGTCCTCTCAGTCAGAGGAGCTGGATGATTTGGAGGACACAGAGTTGGGCGCGGAAGCAGATGAGCTGGAAGAATGGGAGATCCAGCAGGAAGAGGAAACTCAGATAGTCCGCATCATCTGCCGGGAGGCATTGGTGGCGTTCATAACTGAGTCATGGAAAACGCTTAACATGCCGGTGGGGTGGCTGCTGGAGGAGGACATGCTGGAATACCTGCTATTTCAAGCCGTTCGCAATCCATAGAGCAGGGGTCTCAAACTCAAATTGCTTTGAGGGCCAAATGAGGACTTGTAGAGTAACCCGGGGGCCGCACAAGACGCAGGCCTCATTTGCATAAGGGCATCATTTGCATAAGGGCATCATTTGCATAAATATTTGCATAATGTTACCATACACTAACTTTTAGTAAACATGCCTCTTAATGAGTGTATGGATAAAGAAAGACTAAAAGATTTCTACATTACTATAAACCAGTGCCAACCGCCAGGCACATTAGGAACTACTAGAAACACTGCCCATTTAGAACCCATAGCAAACCTGCCGTGTCCTAACAGCACTACCAGGACTCACAAAGCACCATACCCTAACTATCAAAAGGCAACACTGCAAATATTAAATCAACACATTTCAGAGAATAACAATACATGACCTACTCGGGAAAGAGAACAAGTGGCAATGTCAAATAGGAATTACATAAACAGAATACCTCAGCTCAGTTACACATGCAGAACATACACCATCACCAAACAAGGAATCACAATTTAGAAACAGGAAGACAATTAAACTGGGAACCCCAAAAGCCAAACTTAGAATGTACAACACTGTAGAAATAAAACTATACATTGATTTCCTCTTGTATTAAATAAAGTGCAGACGTTAAAGATGCACATTTCCAAGAGCTGACATATTTCAGTTAATAAATTCAAAATAAAGAGATATTTTTCTACCTTTTGTGCATTTTTTTTCAGTTGCAATTGTTCCAGTCACTTTCTTCTGGTTTCTTTGTGTCTTCTGCTAACTCTCCATCGTCTGCTGTCCATTTCTCCTTTCTTCTTTCCTAGTTTTTTTCCATTCTCTCTACATCTGCTTTAACATACTAATCATTCTCCTTTTGCTCTTTCCTCATTCCTATTTCATCCACTCAAATTTTACCCCTCCATCCTCAATCCCCACTTACTCTCCCAATACCCGGCCAATTGTAGATTTTTCTTCCCTCCCACACAAAATATATTTCCCCTCTCCATTTCACTCTCCCAGCCCCATCCCATTCTAATCGTCCCCCAACATCAACTCCCTTCTAGCTCCTGCCCAACCCAGCATCCGCTCCCTTCTAGTCCCCGCATCATCAGCCCATTTCCAGTCCTAGCTCCCTCCCCTCACAGCCCATTTCCTTTCCAAGCCCCCCTCCCCATCAGCCCATTTCCATTCCAAGCCCCCTTCCACTCAGCCCATTACCATTCCAAGACCCTGTCCCCATCAGCTATTTGCAGTTCAAGCTCCCCCTTCTACTCGGCCCATTTCCAGTCATAGCACCCCCCCCAGTCCATTACCAGTTCTAGCCCCCCCCAGCCCATTATCGGTCCTAAGCCCCCCAACAGCCCACTTCCAGGCAATGTTCCCTCTAATTTTCTGTAGGCTGTGTGCGCATAAAATATCAGCTGTGTGCAGCTTTTGAAGGAAGGTTAAATTTTTGTGCGCCACATAATGACACTCGGAGTTATATACTTTAAAATTTGACTACACGTCAGAATACAGTATGTACACATTGATTTTAATCAAATTAAATGAAAATAAACTATTCCTAAATGAAGCGGGAAATTTCTAGTAATTACAATCATAACTTTTAAATTTTAAGACGTCTGTGTTGTTTTCTATCAGAATCAGAGCCGTAATTTTTGTGCGCTCTGTTGTAAAGTATGTGCGCTCGCTGGGCGAGGTGTGTGCGCGCGCACACGCGCACAGCTTAGAGGGAACAGTGCTTCCAGGCCTAACCCTTCCATCGCCCCATCTTCATTCTTAGCCCCCCCATAACCCCATTTTCAGTCTTAGGCCCCCAGTCAGACCACCTCCAGTCCTAACCCCCATCTGTCCATTACCAGTCCTAACCCCCATCACCCCATTTTCAGTACTACCCCCCCCCCAGCCCACATCAAGTCCTGCTCCCCCCCTACATCAAGTCCTGCTCCCCCCCCTACATCAAGTCCTGCTCCCCCCCCCACAAGTCCTGCTCCCCCCCCCACAAGTCCTGCTCCCCCCCCACATCACGTCCTGCTCCCCCCACATCACTTCCTGCTCTCCCCCACCAATTCCTGCTCCCCCCCCCCACATCAAGTCCTGCTCCCCCCCAGCCACACATCAAGTCCTGCTTCCCCCCCCCCATCAAGTCCTGCTCCCTCTCCCCCCCCCCCCGGGAAAATTAAACTTTAAAAAAAACCCGGCTTCTGCTGCTGCTGCCGCCGCTGCCGTGGCCGGCAATAGCAGCAATATCGCAAGTCCCGCGGGCTCCCCCCCACCCGGCAGATCCCTTCCTGCTTGCCTGCCAGTTCACCGCTTCGGCTTTCAGAGCCGCTAAGGGAGAGTTTCTCCCTCGTGACTCTGTTAAGCCCGCTGGGGCAGATGGGAAATTTCCCATCTGCCCCGGCGAGCTTAACAGAGTCGCGAGGGAGAAGTTCTCCCTTCGCGGCTCTGAAAGCCGAAGCGGAGAACTGGCAGCATTGGCAGGCAAGCAGGAAGGGATCTGCCGGGTGGGGGGGAGCCCGCGGGACTTGCGATATTGCTGCTATTGCCGGCCACGGCAGCGGCGGCAGCAGCAGCAGAAGCCGGTTTGTTTTTTTTTCCCCCCTATGCATCGCGGGCCGCACAAGGGTCTCTCGCGGGCCGCATGCGGCCCGCGGGCCGCGTGTTTGAGACCCCTGCCATAGAGGGTGCTTCCCTTGCATCAAGTGATCAAGCAAATGATCCAGGATGAGTGGAACTCTCCCGGAGGCCGGGCTAAGGAGTATTCTGACCATGACCCACCTTTACGCATTATCGGAGCAGGAGTGGGTGATGCTACGTTCTCCAAAGGTAGACACCACGGTCTCAGCCATGACTAAAAACACCACAGTTCCTGCAGAGGGTAGCATAGCACTCAGGGATGTGCAGGATAAGAAGTTGGATATCTTGTTGAAGCAGGCATTTGATATCAATGCCCTGTCTTTGCAGGTGTCCATTTGTGGCCAGGGCCTGCCTGCAGGGGGTGCTGGAACTGACTGAAGGATCCCAGGGACCTTCAGCAGCAGTGGCAAGTCTGGAGTCAGGGGCTGCTTATCTGGCGAATGCCTTCTATGATCTCATCAGAGGTCTTTCAAAGAGCATGGTGTCAGTAGTGGCGACCTGCTGCTATTTATGGCTGCAGATTTGAGCAGCAGATGTCTTCTCCAAGGCCCGGTTAAGTAAGCTGCCATTTAAGGGTAAGCTTTTGTTCAGGGAGGAGTTGGAAAAGTTAGTGAAGGACTTAGGAGAGTCCAAAGCGGGTCACCTCCTGGAGGATAAGCAGAAGCATGTGTGGGGTCAATCGCAGGATTTCAGACAATTCTGCACCATGAGGTTTGCACCTTACGAGAGGGGTAATTTTACTTCTAGGGGGCAGGCCTTTTGGGATTTCGAGGTGCAGGGCACGGCTGCTATTCTGCTACCTTTTCCTCTGGCCCGAAGAAGAGACAATGAACAAGGGGAACCCAGGCAGGGGTGAAGTCCGTGGGAGGTCAGCTGTGAGAGTTTTACCCCGCCTAGGTCCAGATCATGTCTGACCAATGGGTCTTAGAGATTATCCAGGAGGGCTACATGTTGGAGTTAATCAGGTTGCTGGCTCCCTCCCTCCTTCATGCAGTCTCCATGCAAAGCATGTGGCAAAGCCAAGGCCATGCGGGACACTCTGGTGCAGCTCTTGCAGTTGGGGACCATGGTACGTGTTCACTAGGACCAGTGTATCTGTGGTCGATACTCCATTTATTTTGTGGTTTCCAGGAAGGAGGGCTCTCTTTGGCCCATTCTACTGTAGATCTCAAACAAGTGAACCAGTATCTGCGGATGCCCCAGTTCCACATGGAGACCTCCGTTCCATCATTATGGCCGTGTGAGAAGGAGAGTTCTTGACATCACTTAACCTTATGGAGGCATATTTGCACATTTGCATCCGGTCAGAGCATTGGTTTCTCCGGTTTGCGGTGCCCATGGGGCACTAGCAATTTCAAGCATTGCCCTTTGGGCTAGCAACAGTCCCCCAGACCTTCACCAAGGTGATGGTCGTGGTGGCAGTGGCGCTCTGCAAGGAAGGGATCGTGGTACCTCCTTACCTTGACAACTGGTTTATTTGGGCATAATGAAGACAAGAGAGCGAGAAAGCCATAACAAGTGGTGTTTAGTTCCTACAAAGTCTTGGATGTGTTATCAATATGACCAAGAGTCATTTGGTACCGTGTCAGAACCTGGAGTACCTCGGGGCCCACTTTGACACGTGCAGCAGCAAGGTTTTTCTTCCACAACAGCGGGCACAGGCTCTGCGTCAGTTGGTCCCCTGGTTCCTCAAGATGCAGGTGCCGACAGCATGACATTATCTTCAGCTGCTAGGGACAATGGTGGCAACTATCGAGCTGGTCCAGTGGGTTTGTGCCCACATGAGACTGTTGCAGAGTGCTCTACTGTGCCTGATGCAGCAGTGGCCCTGTCCAAAGGTGACCAGGAGTGCTTTCTGGTGATGGTTACGACCTGAGAAGCTCTCGACAGGGATGCCACTGGAATCACCACACTGGATTCCACTAACAATGGATGTGAGCCTCTCTGGCTAGGGGGCGCATTGCTTAGGGGCAGTGGAACCCAGAGGAAGCGTCTTGGCCCATTACAGGCTGGAAATGCGGGCTGTCTTTCCTGCTCTGTGGTGCTTTCACCCTTGTCTGAAGAGGAAGGCAGTCCAGGTCATCTTAGGCCACTGTGGTAGCGTTGTCTGTCTCAATCGGCAAGGGGGCATGGGCAGCATGCGATTGGAAACCAAGGCGGGGCATTCTTGGAATGGGCAGATACTCATCTGCAAGCAATTTCGGCAGCGCATGTCACGGGGGCCAGAAACATGATGCCTGATTACCTAAGTCGGTTTCATGTGGACCCCGGTGAATGGATGCACAGCACTGCAGTTTTACTGCAGATAATGCAATGGTGGGGCACACCAAACGTGGATTTAATGGCAGCCTTTGCAACAGCCAAGACAAGCCGATTTTTCAGCAGGAGAAGGGAATGAATGTTGGAAGGCCTGGATGTCCTGGTTCAGCGGTGGTCTATGGAGAGTTTTCCCCCCTTGGGTGCTCATAGGCTGCATGGTACAGCAGATCAAAGCTCACTGAGGGATGGTCATTCTGATTGCCCCTGACTGGCTGAGGCGCCCTTGCAGATCTGGTATGGCTGACGGCAGACCATCTGTGGGGATTGCTGGTCCAAGATGACCTCTTGGTTCAGGGGCTGGTTCTAATGCCTCAGGTGGATTGATACTCACTTACGGTATGGCTCCTGAGAGGGCTAAGTTGAGAAAATGGGGCTCTTCGGGATCGGTAATTACAATGTTGTTGGCCTGGAAAAAGTCCACTTCGCTGACATATATCAGAGCGTGGCAGATCTTTGAGGCCTGGTTTGCAGAATGCCAGTATAAACCTTTGTTGGCGTCAGTGCTGGCTTTCTTACAGGCCAGTTTGGAGAAAGGTTTGGTATATAGTTCCTTATGGGTGCAGGTGGCAGCGATTACTTGTTACCGCTGGAGGATTCAAGGGGTGTCGTTGGAGGCGCACCCGGATGTGGTCCATTTTCTGAGGGCAGTGAAGTAGCTCCATCCACCACTTAGGTCAGTGGTCCCTCTGTGGGACCTTATCTTGGTGTTGTCAGTATTGGCAGAAGAGCCCTTTGAGCTTCTTAATTCATGCTCTCTGAAGGATTTGACACTGAAGATGGTTTTCCTGGTGACAGTTTGTTCAGCCCGGAGGATTTCCGAGCCCCAGGCTCTATCATGTAGGTAGCCCTTTCTCTCTATCTCAAAGGAAAAGATGGTGCTCCATTCGATGCCCTCGTTTTTGCCTAAGGTTCTTTCAGTGTTTCACTTAAACCAGCCAGTTACTTTGACAGTGCTCTCAGGTGGACCAGAGGGGGGTTCTGATCTGCAGCTACGTTTTTTGGACATCCAGCAGGTGTTGCAGCATTCTTTGAAGATGACTGTTCCATTTTGTAAATCAGATAATTTTTTCGTTCTGTTTGGGGGTCCACGTAAGAGGAAGGCAGTAGCCAAGGCCTCCATCTTTAGGTAGATTAAAGAGGCTATCGCGTTAGCATATTTGTGGAGGAGGAAGACATTGCCAATGGGGCTGTGGGCTCATTTGACCAGGGCTCAAGCTGCCTCGTGGGTGGCGTGTAGTTTAGTTCTATCGGGAGATACTTGCAGGGCAGCCATGTGGTCCTCTCTCCATACTTTTGTGAAGCATTATCGCCTGGATGTATGGGCACAAGGTTTGGCACGATGGTAATTCAGGCAGGGCTCGTGGGCCCCTCCCATTGATAGGACTGCTATCTTACATCCCAGAGGTATGGGACTGGACTGGAGGGACAATAAGGAAGGTGAAATTAGGCCTTACCTGCTAATTGGCTTTCCCTGAGTAACTCCAGTCCAGTCCCAGAATCCTCCCTGATATGGTTATGGTGTAGCGGTGTTAGCGACCCCAGACCTGAAGGACAGCATTTCCTGTTTTGTCTAGGGGGTTTACAGGATGCGCGCTGTGGTGTTAAAGGCTTGGGAAATTCTGCTAGAAAGCTGCATTACTTGGGGTAATGCCTTGGTACATTTCCTTATGATTTTCCAATTTCGTTTCTGTGATTTTTCTCATGGTAGGAGTCCTTGCAAGTTCAGAATGGACAGGTAAGCTTCCCTGTTCTGGGAGAGGCGTGTCCCTGGTGGGGGGAAGGGGACCCGGTGTCAGTGAGGGTTCTAATTTGTACATATTATCTACTTATTTGTAGCTCCTGTGAGTCTGCTTTGTCAGTAGGTTACTAGAGCCAGTAGGTGGTGCCAGCTGCCGAAGTATGCTGATGTCATCAAAAAGATGACATGCTCAGTCTCCAAGCTGCTGGTGGGGGTTGACTACTCAGAGGTACGGGACTGGACTGGAGTTACTTAAGGAAAGCCAATTAGCAGGTAAGGCCTATTTTCACCATATATTACTATGTAAGAAGCAATGGTGTGTCTATTGCTACTGAAATGCCAGAGAACTCTACTAGACCCCTAGCTTTATGGTTAGTACTGATAGAGTCATTACTTGTTATAAAAATATGTCATATCTGAAAAATTGTTTTATTTGTTACATTTACTGTGAATTTTATATATTGAAGCTCGCTCATTAATTTTATATGGGCATGTAATATGTATTAATAAACATAAACAGTAAATTTTCATTTTATTTATAAGATAGGACTCTTTTGTTCACATCCAATCAGTTCTTCTGTACACTCTTCTCAACAGCGTGTTGAAAAGAGTGTACAGAATTTTAATATTTATAACAGAATGTTATAAGACCTTCTGGTTTAACATTCTCAAACAGAGCATATGCCAGACTAACCCCTGACGAAGGGTATCGAAACACGGCCTCTGTCGGGTTGTCATTGGTTCATAGAAATAAAGCTCTGTCTTTCCACAATATCACATCTTGGACTGTGTTTAGGGTTATACCTGCTGCTCTATGCTGGCTCCCCCTCTATTTATTGAAGTATACAAGATATTTAAATTTTCTTTGATTTTGCCCTCTTGCTATAAAGGGATCTCCTGTGTCTGTCCCATGCCATTTTGAATTCTGTCACTGAATTTGCCCCCACCACCTGCATCGGGAGGGCATTCCAAGCATCCACCACCATCCACCACCCTTTCAGTGAAAAGGTATTTCCTGATGTTGCTTTTAAGTTTACTGCTTTGCCCTCTAGTTTTACCGTTTCCCTTTCTTTGAAAAAGGTTTGTTTGTTCATTGATACCCTTTAAGTACTTAAAGATCTGCATCATATCTCCCCTGTCCCTCCTCTCTTCTAGGGTATACATAGTTGTCTTCAAATCTCTTCTCATACGTCTTCTGATGCAGGCTCCAAATAATTTTGGTCACCTTCCTCTGAGTTGTTTCAAATCTTTTGATATCCTTTGTGAGATATGGTCTCCAAAATTGAGCACAGTGCTCCAAGGGAGGCCTCACCAACGACTTGTACAGGGTTATTAATACCGCCTCGTTTCTGTAATGAGCAGACAGGAGTCTTTGCCGCAATTGCAGCTGCGTTCTTCTGCCCGTCAGGATTCACACAAGCAGAACAGGAAAGAGAGGCTGTAGATAATAATTGTGCCCCCCCCCTCCCCTTTTTTGCTTCTCGTGAGTAAGCAGGTCATCTCTTGGTATAGAGTTCAGAAAGCTCCTGACACACTATTTTATGGTGATAAAATCTGCTCACAAAAGGCTAGGAATTCCAAATCACACTGTTCGGTGCCCCCAAGGAGAGAAGCTCAGACATTCAACTCTTTTGTAAGAAAATTTTATCTGAACGCCATGCTTACGTCCCATGTGGGATCCTGCTATTTCTACATGGACATGCACTTGCAGAATACCGTGCACAGCCTAGAAGAATTTATGGATTTTCTCCCTCCAGAGAAAGTTGTGAGATTCTACTCCCTAGTGGGTGAAGCGAAGGAGTGCAGAAAATACATGGTCAGAGTGACCTATGATATTTTTGATATGGTATCGAGAGCCTCTGTTATGAGTATTGGCACCCAGAGACTCTCATATCTCCAGACCTCAGACTTAAAGACTAGTGTGCAGGAGCAGCTTGCTGACATGCCGTGCCATGGAGAGAATCTCTTAGGAGACAAGGTTCAGAAGGTTGCTATCATGATCAAATAGCATAGTAACACCTTGTGAACCCTCTCCAGACCTACTACCGATCCAACTACTTCTTCTAGGAGGTTCCAGAGCATAGGCCAGAGGAGTTCCCATCTTGCACAGACAATAGGTATTCTCCTCTGCCATGCTCTTCCTAAGCAAAACAAACCCCTCCTGTCCCAGGCAGGAGAGGGCTCAGAAGACCCAGCTGGCTCATCAGCAAAACCCCAAGGGGTGGGGTTTTGACTGGCTATGTTCTTGAGAAGCCCGTTGACCTGTACCTCAGGCAGACACCCTTCCGTTAGGAGGGAGGCTTGCTGCCTTTGCAAACAGATTGCCCTTAATCACCTCTGATGGTTTGGTGTTAAAGATAATCAATCAAGGGTACTGATTTGTGTCTATTGGAAATCCCTGCAAATTGCTTAACAAGACATTAATTTCTAGTCCCTCACCAGCATGTGCTTTATCTGCAGGAAATTTATGCCCTTTGCATGGCAAATGCCATTGAGTCTGTGCCACTCAAGCAGAAGGCAGGTATTTTACTTGAGTAATTTCCAAGAACCAAAGAAGATGGGAGGGATTCCCCCCTCCTAGACCTGAGAGACCGGAACACTTTTCTAGTTAGAGAAAAGTTCAGGTTGCTTTCTCTCAGCCTCCTACTTCCTTACCTTCAAAAAGAAGATTGGCTATGTTCCCTGGACCTACTGGATGTCTATACCCACATCCTGATACATCTCGATCACAGGAAGTATCTCATATTTGTTGTAAGGAAATGCCACTTCCAGTATCACCTTTTGTTCTTGTGTCTGCTCCTTGAGTTTCCACCAAGTGTCTAGTCATTGTCTTAGTGTTTCTATGTGGACTGGGAGAGTACATGTTTCCTTACTTGGACGAGTGGTGGCTTAAGAGTGCGTCACTCAAAACTGAGTTCAAGAATCTGTGCGCATCACCATCCAGATGTTAGAACTACTGGGGTTCTTCATAAAATACCCCAAATCCCAATTGAATCCTTCCCACCAATTGGAATTCATTGGAGCTCTGTTAGATACAACTCTGAAGAAAGCCTTTCTGCCTCCAGACATACTCATCCACTTGGTGCCACAGGTAAAGGAGGCGCAAATGAGTCAGCAAGTCTCAGCAAGAACCATATTGAAAATGTTAGGCCCCATGGCCTTCTCAGTTCATGTCACTCCCATGGTTTATTTACATTTCATACAGTCTCAGTGGATTCTGAACACCCAGTGAAGACAATCCACTCAATAGCTCAGAGATGTAATCGCCATCATAGGGCCTCTCCAGGAGTCTATCTCCTAGTAGATGCTCCACTCTAATTTGACCAAATGTTCTCCCCTTCAAGAGCCAACATATCAAAAGCATTTGATGATGAATGCATCCAAGTTGGGCTGGGGAGCCCATCTTGATGGGTTTCACACACAAGACTTGTGGTCCTTCCAGGAGAGTCTCCATCAGGTAAACTTCCTGGAACTGAAAGCAATTGCAACGCTCTAAAGTCTTTCAAAGACTGGTGGGCCAATCAACTTGTTGCCATCCAGATGGGCAATCAACTAGCAATGTTTTACATGGAGGAGGAACAGGTTTGAACCCTCCTGTGTTGGGAAGCCATCATATTGTGAAAGTTCGCTATCACTCATGGTGTGGCTCTACAGGCCACCTATATTTCAGGAGAAGACAATGTTCTGGCATATAGACTGGATTGTGTTCTTTGTCCCCACGAGTAGACTCTGAACAGGAAGGTAGTTCTGACTACCTTTTGAGAGTGGAGTACACCCTCGATAGACTACTTCACAACTCCCCAGAACAAAAAGGTCTCGCAGTTCTGCTACGGAATAGGGATGCACAGCAAGCTAACCTTGGATGCTTTCCTCCTCCTTTGGGAGGAGGGTCTTCTGTACATGTATTTGCCCATTCCTCTAGTTGTGAAAACTCTCCCAAACGTTCAACATGACAAAGGCACCATGATTCCCATTGCACCTTTTTGGGTCCAGACAGCCTTGGAGAGGTGCCCAGATGCATTGGCTTCTGGATGTAGAAGTCTTGCTTTCCATCCAGAAGCCAATGCATCGGCACCTCTCCAACTCTAATTTCATAGGATCAAGGAAGACTTCTACATCCTATTATCAAGTCCCTATCCTCACATCTTGAATGTTGAGAGGCTAGAACTTGATTTCTTAAACCTGCCAGTTGGAGTAGCCAATGTCATGTTGGCTTCCTGGCTATCCTTTGCCATCTGGTGTGAAGCTTAGGCCTTAGATCTATTCTTCTGTTCCACACAAAAACTACTTGAATATCGTCTGCACCTCTTGCAATACCTGACTAACTTTATGTAAGGGTTCACCTCAGTGCATCTGGCGCTTATCACTATGTAGAAGGAAAACACATCTCTCTTATGGACGGCTTGCTTCTGTTGAAGTCTCCCCTCAAGCCTCCAGTTGTGTTATGGGATTTCAGCATGGTTTTAATTCAGTTAATGAAAAGTCCTGATGTTTCTAACCTGAAAGGTCTTGTTTTTGGTGGCAGTTACTTCAGCAGCAGTATTAGTGAGCTCCAGGACCAGGCTCCAGCAGTGGATATGATCTACACTAAAGGGAGCTAGTGTGCCGTTAACAAGTGTTATCAGTACCCTTGAACCCTTAACACAGTGGAAAGGGCTGATAACGCTGCATTAGCGAGTGTTATAAGATCCTGCAGCATTAAGGGAAAAGGATGTGGAGAGTGGGCATTGACAGCGTGTGCTCCCCTTATTGCCTGATTGCACAATGGCGTGTTAGAGCCCTCATCGCTGGAAACCCCAACGCCAAGTAAAACCTCGCGGGAAGGGGTACTTTTGAGGTGAGAGAGCCTATTTCAATGCCTGCGATGTGCTGCACATGCAGGGGATCCCTGGAAAGTGATAGTAGTGCTCTATTAGCAGCAACAGCATAGTGCCCTAGAATGACAGGATACTGTGTTAATGGTGCAAATGTGGCAAAGGAGGTGGCACATGGGTGATCCTGTGGGGTTGGCAAGGCGGTTGCCTAGGGGGAACATTTCCACTAGCTGGCATGATTCTGCTGTGACAGCAGCAGCACATAGACATGCTGCTGCAATCAGAAGGGAGGTCTGCCACCATGCTGTCATGTCAGTGTTATGCGATGGTGGGGGTGGTGGCACAGTGGCTGCAGCTTGAGAGATCTGTGATCTGGCGCTGTGTGACAGATTCAACATTGCAGGTGCCATTGTTATTGCGGTGCCAAGCATGTTAGCAGCAGGCACAGCAGAGCACATACTCCAAACCTTCCCCCTCATGAGGTCTAAGGCAGCAGCACCTGTGCCCATAGCTCCCGGTGGAGGGAGGGCAGGAGCGGCATGGTGTGACTAGCTGCATGTGTTCAACCCAAATAAAGCTACCGGCAGCACTGCGGCGGCAGCAGGGGCATGCTTGCAGGGAGTGAGGGATTGGATGGCATGCTATCTACTACTAGCTGTAGACCCTGGGACACAACTGGTGTGCATACTGGATGGGATGGGCCTGGGATCTGGATGCCCACACCTGCGCATATTGAGTGGATATGTGCCTATGGTGCGTAAAGAGCTCCCAGACTCAGGAATACTTTGCAATATGAGAGCAACCCATATCAGAGGAAAACATGAGCACCCTGCTCTCACCTACCAAATGATGACCAGAATCTGTGAATGCTTCGGTTCCCTCTCCATAACTCAGTACTCAGTCGGCCACACTATCAGAACCACATGTGAATCGATATGACACATTGTGGTCAGCAACATATGAGAGTAGTCCATGACTTGCCCACAAGCACACACCATGCAGTAGGTATGTTGGTCAACTGCTAGGACACCCATGGGCTTGAATGTGTGTGCTCAGGTACCATGGCTTGCCCCATTGACTGGACAGATCCCACATGTATGACATGCATGTCAAGTGCACCAGCAGGATAGCAAGGCTGTGCAACATACAGACCACACAAGATGTCCCTCTCACACACCTGCTTAACAGACCCTGTCAGACAAGGATAGCACAGAGCCTGCAGATGACTAAGCACATGTAGGCATACCCCAAATCATGCCCTCATGCACCCTGACAATGACCACCTACATACTCATGGACTGATCCACATGGCTACTCTCTGGCTCCAAACACAAGGTCAGTGTGTGTATGCATGAGGGGTCACGGGTTCAAGATCAGCCTGCAGATCAGGAATGGTATGTCCTGGTGTGTTAACTTTATCATTCCTCCCAAGAACAGAGGCATCATGTAACCCCTCTCCCCCTCCCACACACACATTTTATCTTACATGGGCCCTCACACTCAGCTGTCAAACTGATCAACTGCACAGTGTAAGGCTGGATGGTGGAGCACACTAACAGCACTAGCACACTGAGCGGGTATTGATAGTGCCCATACCTTTCAGAGCACGTTAATAATGTCTGCACACTGGGCAGGCATTCACAATGGATGAACAGTACAGGAGGCCTAATGTGCAGGCAACAATGACAGTGTGCACCACTTTTGGATATTGATGTCATGTGTGTGTGCATGTGTCTGCCCAGAGGACTGTGGACTGCAGCAATGCAGTGTGCATGTATGTGATGCCCAGGTTGTGTGCTCTGTGCATACATCATGCTGCATGTCAGCTCTTCAGCAACTCTACATACATTGTGAGGCTCCGTGTACAAGCTGCCATAAATTGACACGCTCTTGGGGGAAGTGTCCACTGAGTCGGCAGTGTGGGTGAATGCATGTGCTGCACTGGCCAGTTCTGTCCACGGCAAGGGACATAACCTGAGGTTGGTGTACAAACATGGCACTATATGCAATGCTCACTGCCACATGCTGTGGAGGGGGACACAGTCTTTGTGGATGTGTCAGGCCTTTGCTACTGTGGTCCTATATGCACCCACAGCTTGTCTGTGGCCCATGTTCTAGTGCATTTGCATTCCACAAGTTCAACTCAAAGGGCACACAAATGAGGGGAAGAGGATTCTGGGTATTGTCAGAAGCATAGCCATTTGCACAGGATGTTTATGAGTCAGAGGTTCGGTAAATGGCAAAGCCATCTGAACATGTGTCTGTGACAAGCATGGCCAGAGTGGGCACATCAGTTCATGCTGACAGGCCACTCTCACTCTGACCGAACTGTGGCCATGTCCCGGCTATGTATCCACATTGTGCTATATAAAGTCAAGCTTTAGTGATGTGGGTGCAGTTTGTTTCTTAGCAGTCCAATCACTGCACTGGCTGCTGGATGTCCATGCTGTTTGTACCAAGCAAGGGCATACATGGTCGCTCTGTACACATGACTAGAAGACTGGGCACAGTTGGAATGTCAATGGTTGACACAGCCCTGTGGTGATGAGCACAGGCAGACTGACTGTACTTGCTATAGTAGATTGGAAGTTCCAGAATCTAAGGCTAGCAGTTTTTCTGTGGCTGCAAACTATGGTCTTCACAACACCCTCCCCCCCCCCCTGTCTAGACAAAAATCACTGCATCTGGGTTCCTTGGAAACAGCTGCTGCAAACTAGGGGACTATAATGAAACATTATAGGACAGTCTCTGTCCAAAAGGCACAGGATACAAGGCCAGATGTGACATGCTTCAATTGCGCAAATAACCAAGTGAGTAGCAGCACAGACTGGCAGTGATATAGATCTGCTCTGGGACCTGGATTGTCCAGTTATTGCAGTACAGGCTCTGGGGACCAGGTGATGTGTACAACCTCACACATTCAGGGTGACCCCTGAAACCAGTCAGTAGCACAGTTTGCAGCTGTAATGTGCATGAAGTACACAATGTCTCTGTGTAAGTATGGCTGATGTGATGGATCACAGCATTCCCGCTTTGGTGATCATTTGCAGAAAGCTGTTCAGAATGTGCAATGCATCATGTGTAACGGAGGGGTGAACCTATACCAGCACACAGAGCAGACATAGTAGCCATAGTGGCAACTGTGATCACCAGGGCATTGCCCAGTACCTGCTTGTCGTATATGCTGGTGGGAGACATGTGCATGGAACCCAGGGGAGGCCAGGTTGGTCTGCAATGAACTGCATGGGTATGTAATGGTGGTTTGCGCTCGATGTATGTGCAGGTGTACCTATCCCAGTGTGTGTAGCAGGTCACAGGGGACAGCACGCCCTGCACATATGCTGCCTATGGGGTAAGTGCCACACTGCGGGACAGTGGACCCATGCATGTAAGTGTTGTTTGCTGTTGGGAGAACAGTGGAGGGACAGACATCTTGTACTCACATGTGCCTTGTCCTGTGAACTAGAGATGTAACCTGCAGCTGTGTCTGTTGCGCAGCTACAGTACAGCGTTTCAAGTGCCTGACATACTGCATGTGCGACACTGTAGGCAGGCTCTAGGTGTGGTGTAACATGATCTCATAATGTGACAACCATATTGTTTCATGTGCTTGATTTCACCCATTGCAGGCATGGCCTGCAGTCTATTTGATTCGTGGCATTGCTGTGCAGGATGGTGTGGAGATGTAGCCTAATGGTTAGGACACTGGCTCGGAAAGCAATGGACGAGGGTTTGATTCCAACTTATCTTTGTAGCTGTGGGATACTCAGTTTATTTTGATGCCCGAAACAGTCCAGGGTCTGTTTTGACTGGCGGACACACATTCCTATACTTTTTTTCTGTGTTCTAATAGCACATTGGGTCTGTAGACATGTTATTTGTGCTCATGTCCTTCTGTATACATGACTTTATTGCCTCTGCTGCAGGCCATTACAGAGGGTTAGACATGTTCACCATGCAGATATATGCCACCTGAATAGAGGAGTAGCCTAATGATTAGAGCACTGTGTAATACTTTACTTGGAAACCTTCCTTTTTCTCTTTCTGCTATTGTGGGCCATTATTGGCTTTGTGGTGATGTCTTGTACCAGAAGGTTTCACTGTCCAATTTACCCTGTGCCCTAGTTAAAGTGTCCCCTTACACAGTCCTTATTCCCCTGAATGTCTCACATAATACCCAGCCTTCTCCCTCTACTCCTCTGCACCAGCGCCATAAGCGCAGTTCTGCTAGTCCCTGGGATTCCACCATGGTTGAAGATGCTGCACTACAAGCTTCCTATGAATATGTTAACTCCACTTACCCTATGACCAAAGCCCGTCTGGTAGCTCTTAGCGCTACTTCTTGGCTTCCTTGGGCTACCCCCGCCTTTACAGCGGAGCTTGGCATGTCTATTCGCCGCTTACAATGTTTGCTACATATACAAATGAAAGCTGTTACTGAATCTACTTCTCGCTTAGCTGAATCACTTGAACAAAATAATCAAATGACTCTACAGAATAGACAGGCGTTAGATTTATTGCTCGCGGCAGAAGGAGGGACTTGTTCCTTTATCAACGCTACTAATTGCTGCACTGTGATCGCTAACCACACGATATTTGTATTAGACGCTATGAATAAGATTAAGCATTTATCTGAACTACATATTGATGATTTTAAGGGTGGCCTCCAGATTGGAGATTGGTTTTCATCTCTCTCCTCCTGGTTTCACTCTCTTGGCTCTGGCTTGAAAGGTTTATTGATTTCTGCTGGCATTATTTTAATCATTGCTTTACTCTTCTGTTGTTTTGTTTCTGTTTTTATATCCTGCTGTAAGAAACAACTCACCAAAATATCTACCTCTTTTTTGCCTGTTCAGACTAGCCCTACTCTTGTCAATGTTTCTTATACAGCCGTCCCCATGTCAGACTATTCAGACTTGGATTTCTCCCATTCCCCAGCCGATTAAAAAAAATAATAATAAAAAAATGGGGGAGTTGTAGGGTTTAAGTAGTTCTAGGGTTTAAGTACTTGTAGAGGTAGAGGTTAAGTATGACAAATTTGGGATTTAGTATGATAGATTTGCTTTTAATTTTTAAGTGCTAAGGATTAATAATGTTCCTGGTTCATAATCACTTAATGGCTACCCTGAATCTCACAAAAAAGAACAGCCACGCTGCTATAACATGTGAGCCAGCATACAGGCCTCTGCAAGAAGAGATCCAGCACCGGAAAGAACCATATAAGGAGATATCATGAGCCTTGTGAGGGGCCAGTTTGGGCTGGAGAGTCTAGACTAGGACCTGCAAGGGGATATCAGATATAGGCCTGTAAGGTCTATGTGCAAAGAAATGCATACACAGGAAACCACAAAGCTACCAACATATATGCTGGGCCCGGCTCTGAAGAAAGCAGATTAGCTGGATCATGGTGAGTATGGGAGGAGGGGGGCCAGGGGGATTTTGCAACAGGAACTAAGGGGAGCAAAAAGGCAATAATAGGAAATAGGAGGGGGGAGGGTGAGAGAACACAGGGAATAGCTCTGGGGACTGTATGCAGAGAAAAACGGAAGAGAAAAAAGGTATAAAATGTAACATGCTTTTCATATTCAAGGGGGAGAGTTGCATTCTTGAGGTGCCTAGTGCCCGATAGAACTCTCTTCCCCACTTTGCTGCCTGTATTTGGTCATCAGTTATCTAATAAACAGAGACTCTGATTGCACCTGTACTGACTTTTTGGATCTGATCATTTCAGGTAATAATAGTAATAATAATAATTAGGTTGTGGTCCATTTTTGTACGAAACAGGGCCGTACAACTGGCTTTAGAACCCAGAGTTAAGGGTTTGATTTCCACTAGCACTCCTTGTGTGACTGGTGGCAGCATTGTACATTGCCTTTTTATGCATGTGAAATCCTTCACAGTATGACCTCTATTCCTTGTGCAAGTCACCTAACCCTCCATTTCATCAGAATAATCCAAGTAATAAATGTCCCTGTTTTTAATGTACATTACCAAGTTTAGGCTATAGTGTGCGCCGCTTTGATGGAACTGATAGAGCAGGATAGAAACACCATTACTGTGGCTGTGCAGCTTTGGCTACATCACATCTATGCTTTACATGCAGCCACATCCTACCCCTGGGATGGCCACCTGCAGGGATCATCACACTAATATGGCCAGTATGAGCGACTGTTGTGCAGCTGTTGTATGCACATCTGACTGGGGAGTTGTATGGTGGTTGGGAGGCTGCAACAGCTATGAGACCAACATAGCTGGTTTTGGGGCTGCCCCATGGCACAGGCACACTTTATTCCAGCATACAACTGCAGGGTGATGGCATATCAGGTACAGCCCAGACCACACTCCCATCTACTGCCATCCTTCATTCAGCCCATCCTTCAGCCTTTGCTAGATATGTGCAGTCATGTATTCTCCTGCCAGCTGCTACACCACAGCCACACAGGAACTTTTCCTTCTGTTCGATGTATCACTCCCGCCTCTCCTGTGACTGATCTGCACTTCACCACTCTGCCCCCGTTATCCTTCAGATGCACACATTGTGGCAATTCTGTCTCAGCAGGGGACACATCTTCCTCATCCTTTGCTACACACTGACATTATCTCATTTTATGTGAGCAGCCCTCACTGAATCAGTATAGCTGCCTCCCAAGTGCTCATTCCACTTACTGACTGCCACATAGAATGCCCAGGGATCTGTTAGGTCCATGAGCTCCCACCTGTCCTTCCATCCATCATCTCTACATTGACTTTCGCTGGGATTCCCTTATCCAGCGTTAAGGTGACTACCGTTTTCAGGCATTATGGTGCACACTTGGCACCTTAATGCCCGGTGTCCTATTAGCGCACATTAAGTGGGCCCTTTCATCCTTACTGCTGGAACGCCTACTACCCACCCCAAGCCTTTATTGCACATAAACACCCTTCATGCTGCCATTATTGCTCAAAATCCCCTGCTCCCTTAATGCTCTTTAGTAAACATACCCATAAGTTTTCTACAATAGGGTGGTGCTGCGTACTCATCCTAAATTCTTTCTGAAAGTGGGGTTGGAATTCCAACTTAACCAGTCAATAGCCCTACCAACCTTTTTCCCCAAAAACCCATTCCCACAAAGAGGAAAGAGCGCTGCACATATTAGACTGCAAGAGAGCCTTAGTCTTCAATGTGGAGCAGAAAGTCCATCCATCTTTTTGTTTTTGACTCTAGCAGAAGGGTGACTGCCATGAGCTAACGCACACTTTCAATTTGGCTAGCAGATTGCATCTCTTTCGCATATGCCCAGGCAGGCCTGACCCTTGAGTGCCATGTCACATCTCATAATGTCTGAGCCATGGCTGTATTGGTGGCTCACTTGATTTCTGTCTCTATCGAAGAGATTTGCAAGGCTGCCACCTGGACCTCAGTCCATACATTTACAGCTAGCTACTGTTTGGAAAGCAATACCCGATGGGACAGCAGTTTTGGTCCATCATCCTCTGGAATCTTTTGAGGATTAGAATCAAACTCCACTCCCTTCTAGGCCCTTTTGTTTTTAGTTCAGGCTGCCTCTAGTTAGAACCCCCCCCCCCCTGCAAAATCCCTGTTGACACCAAAGACAGTTTAATGTCAACTTGTTACATTGTTTGTTCCCTTGAGGCAGCCTGTAGCTAGGGATTCCCAAATGTGAGGACTTAATCTTGCTTGTCCATAGAGAAAATAGGAAAAACATAAACCAGTACACCAAAATAGTATAAAGGATCCTGATAGATGGGGAAGGCAAAGTTCAAGGCCTAAGCAAGAGAGAAATTAAGACAGGCAAAAAATGACAAGTGGGCACCAGTGGTATGCTTATATAAAATGAAATTGCTCACCTGTAGCTTGTGTTCTTTATAGACAGCAGGATAATTCTTCACTATCCTTCCTTCTCCCCTTGGAGTTGGTTGGCTAAGCTACATAACAATTGAGCTCCCACAGGCGCAGTGGCAACAGGTAGGAATGGGCACGCAGGTTCAGTGAACTTTCTTAAAGCTTCTGGAAAGGTAGTTGAGGAAGTTCCCATATGGGCTTTATCAGTGATGTTACCAAAATGTGAGGACTTATCCTGCTGTCCATGAAGAACATCTACTGCAGGTGAGTAATTTTATGTTTTATTTGAACATACCACCTGTGCCCACTTGCTCCCTTTTGTCTTTTTTTATATTTAACTTTTATTAAAATTTCAAAAACATAATTATTTATCTAGACAATTGTTCATAACAGTTAAATATACTATATCAATGCAGCTTCCAATACAGGCAACTATCAATCAAAGCCCTCCCCCCCCCCACACATTCCGCTAGACAAAGCTTAAACAGGTGGTTGACAGTGGGCAAAAGGACCCCAGACCCTCTCAAACTTAGCAATCTTATTGTTGCGCAAAGCAGTTAATCTCTCCATTAACACCACTTGATGCATACAGGCCCACCAAATATGGATTGTGGGTTGCTGAGCCCCCTTCTAGTGCAGAGCAATTTCACTCCGTGCCGCCATAACAAGGAACGCCAGTAGTTGCCCCCATTTCCCTTGCCACATCTCCCCGTGCACATCTGGTCCAATCTTTGGGATGTGGTACCAATTTACGAACAAAACTCTCTACTGCTTTCCAGAAGGGCCGCACCATAGGGCAGTGCCATTACATATGTAGATATCCCCCTGGTTGACCACAGTCCCGCCAGCACATAGAAGAGGCCATCACTTTCATCTTCCATAGGTGAGCAGGGGTGAAAAACCAACAATGTAATATTTTATAACCATTTTCCACAATTCCTGAAGGCACAGAAACTCTCCCCACTCGCCTAAAGATGGCCTCCCATTGCTTAGATTCCAAAGTAATCCCCAGGTCTTGTTCCCATGATAATTGAAAGGCTACCTTGTCCGGTCCCCTACTTAATAAAAGGCAATACAGACGAGAGACAATCCTTATGCAGGTATCAGAGTACCTACATACGATCTCAATCTCACAGGCCATTGTCGCAGGCTTGTGCCCAATTCCAAGATCTCAGCAAGTGCTGAACTTGTAAATATCCATAAAAATCTCTTTGTGGCAGCCCAAAGGTATCCTGCATCTCCACAAAGAACCACATCTCCCCGTCTGTGCAAAATTGCATCAACATATCTAAACTCATGGGTTTCCATCTGTGAAATAGGGAATCTTATTCACCCGATGGGAAGTGAGAATTATGTCGAATAGGCAAAAGTAAGGAGGGTTCTCCATTAAGAGTGTAACTCCCAGCCAGTAGTTGCCACGGGAGACACACCTCGCGCACAAAAGGATTGGGTCCTAGATTGTCGCCTTTCCCAGACCAGGGCAAGTGACGCAACAGCATACTGGTCTGTGCATGCTGCACCCATTTCCTAGGGTCCTCCTTCCACCATTTAATGATACTTTTAAACCGTGCCATTAAATAGTACGAGTAAAAATTAGGGACTCCCAACCCATCCCTCTTTCTCCTCCTATGCAATACCCTATGGGGCACCTGGGGGAGGGTGTGTTTATGCCAAATAAATTAAATACTTTCCTCTGCAGCTGCTCCAAGCAGCTCCGTGGGATCGGTTCTGGTAGTGCTTGAAAGTGATAAAGCACCTATGGCAAAACCACCATCTTCATGCATGCTATTCGGCCCAGCCATGAAAGCGTGAGGCTAAATTTAGGTTTTTAGGTAGGAAGTTGAAAGCCAGAACGTCCAGGGTAGCTTTCTCCGAAATGCTTCCTGCTCCACGTGCAGGACCCAAAAGGCAGGCAGAGCTCCAGAGTCTCAATGCGTGGATGAGACAATGGTGCAAGGATGAGGGTTTTGGATTTGTTAGAAACTGGGGAACATTCTGGGGAAAGAAGGGGCTCTTCCAAAGGGATGGGCTTCACCTTAACTGGGATGGAACCAGGCTGCTGGCATTAACCTTTAAAAAGGAGATAGAGCAGCTTTTAAACTAGATAATAGGGGAAAGCCGACAGTTGCCTAAGAGCGCATGGTTCAGAACAATGTATCCTTGAAGGATACTACCAAAAACAGAGAGGTTCCAAAAAAGAGTAAAGTAGCCCAAATGCCCTTGAGTATGGAGCAGACAGAGCTTAAAGATTCCAAATTACCCATGCCTACCAATAGCCAGATTAATATGAATAAATTACAGGCTCTAAAATGCTTGTATGGAAATGCTAGAAGTCTAAAAACTAAGATGGGAGAGTTAGAATATATAGTACTAAATGAGAGGTTAGATATGATTGGAATCTCAGAGACATGGTGGAAGGAGGACAAACAGTGGGACACTGATACCTGGGTACAAACTATATTGTAATGATAGAGCTGATCAAATTGGTGGAGGGGTTGCACTCTGTTAGAGAGGGCATTGAGCCAGAAAGGATTAAAGTTTTGCAGGAAACAAAATTTGCTGTAGAATCACTAGCCAGAATTAACAAATGGATGATGAAATGCTCAAAGAAATCAAGGAAGCTAACAAAAGTTACAGCACAGTAATAATAATGGGTGATTTGAATTACCCCGGTATCGACTGGGTCAGTGTCACAGCAGGACATGCTAGGGAGATAAAGTTCCTAGATGAAATAAATGACTGCTTCTTGGAGCAGCTGGTTCATGAACCGACCAGAGGGAAAGCCATATTGGAACACCAGATCTGGTGCAAGAGATAAGGGTGTTGGGGCTACTTGGCAATAGTGATCATAGCATGACCGCGTTTGATTTAATTAATGGAGGAGGGATGGTAAGGAAATCCATTACTATCTTTTAACCTTTGAAACGGAGACTATGATAAAATGAGGAAAATAGTTAAGAAAAAACTAAAAGGAGCAGTTGCAAACGTTAGACTTACCTCAAGCTTGGGTGTTTAAAAATACTATCTTGGAAGCCCAGACCAGCTGTATTCCACGCTTTAAGAAAAGTGGAAGGAAGTCCAAAAAACTACCAGCATGGTTTAGAGGTGAGGTCAGAGAGGCTGTTGTTGCCAAAAAAGCATCTTTCAGGAAATGGAAAAAAAAGCCAAATGATGAAAACTGGAAACGGCACAAGCACTGGCAAGTTAAATGCAAGGCATTGATAAGGCAGGCAAAGAGAGAATTTGAGAAGAAACTTGCTGTGGAAGCAAAAACGCATAATAAAGACTTTTTCAAGTACATTCGTAGCAAAAAACCTGTGAGTCAGTTGGTCCATTAGATGATAGAGGGGTAAAAGGGGCAGTAAGAGGGGATAGGGATATAGCAGAGAGACTGAATGAATTTTTTGCTTCGGTCTTTACTGAGGAAGATGTAGGGATGTTACCTATGACTGAAGTGGTATACAAGGGTGATACTGCAGAAGAATTGAAAGAAATATCACTACATCGGGAAGATGTATTACAACTATTTGATAAACCGAAGAGTAGCAAATCACCTGGACCAGATGGTATACATCCAAGGGTGTTGAAAGAACTGAAATATGAGATTGCAGACCTGCTATTAGTAATCTGTGAACTATCATTAAAATCATCTGTAATACCTGAAGACTGGAGGATTGCCAATCTAACGCCAATTTTTAAAAAGGGTTCCAGGGGTGATCCGGGAAACTACAGACCGGTGAGCCTGACGTCAGTACCGGGAAAAATGGTAGAAACCATCATAAAGAACAAAATTACTCAGAATGTAGATCATGGCCTAATGGGAGACAGCGAACATGGCTTTAGACAAGGAAGATCTTGTCTTACTACAAAGGTGAGTCGGTTCATATAGTGTATTTGGACTTTCAGAAAGCCTTTGACAAAGTCCCTCATCAGATACCTTTCGCAAAACTAAAGAGTCATGGGATAGGAGGCATGGATTGTGGATCAGAAACTAGTTAAAAGATAGAAAGCAGAGGGTAGTGCTAAATGGCCTATTTTCCCAATGGAGAAAGGTGAATAGTGGTGTACCCCAGGGATCTGTGCTGGGTCCGCTGCTTTTTGACATATTCATAAATGACCTGGAAAAGGGAATAACGAGTGAGGTTATCAAATTTGCAGATGACACTAAACTATTTAAAGTTGTTAAAACCCATGAGGATTGTGAAAATTTGCAAGAGTATCTTGATAAATTGGAAGACTGGGCATCCAAATTGCAGATGAAATTTAATGTGGACAAGTTCAAAGTTATGCACCTAGGGAAGAACAACCCAAACTATGGTTACACGATGCAAGGTTCCACATTAGGAACTACCACCCAGGAAAAAGATTTAGGCGTCATTGTGGATAACATGTTAAAACCCTCTGCCCAGTGTGCAACGGCGGCCAAGAGAGCAAATAGAATACTAGGTATCATAAGGAAAGGAATGGAAAATATAACAAAGGATATTATAATGCCTCTGTATCGTTCCATGGTGTGACCGCACCTTGAATATTGTGTGCAATTCTGGTCGCTGTATCTTAAAAAGGATATAGCGTTATTAGAAAAGGTTCAGAGAAGAGCTACCAAAATGGTAAAGGAGATGGAAGGATACTCCTATGAATAAAGTCTAAAAAGGTTAGGGCCCTTTAACCTGGAAAAGAGACTGCTGAGGGGAGATATGATAGAAGTCTATAAATTAATGAACAGAGTGGAACGAGTGAACGTAGATAGATTGTTTACGTTATATAGGAAGACTAGGGGACATGCAAGGAAGCTACAGGGTAAACTATTTAAGACTAATAAGAGAAAATATTTTTTCACTCAACGTGTAATCAAACTCTGGAATTTGTTACCGGAGGATTTACTAAAAGCTGTTAGTGTAGCTGGGTTTAAAAAAGGTTTGGACAAGTTCATGGAAGAAAGGTCCATAAACCATTATTAAAAAGGGACCCAGGATATCACTGCTTGACCCAATACAAGCTTTGTGCTGTATCTTTTGGGGAAACTGCTAGGTATGTATGACCTAGATTGGCCACTGTTGGAAACAGGATACTGGGCTCGATGGACCTTGGTCTGACCCAGTATGGCATATCTTATGTTCTTAGACCATTTATCTAGTTCAGAGTGGATATTTTGCCACAGTGGGGGATAGTTTCAGCTATAGAGCTGAGAGAGATCTCCCCCCATATGCACGCCCAAGTATTTAATAAATTAGTCGACCATTTGAAATCCTGCGTACTGTAGAGAAGATGCTCCATTTCGGCAGGCATGCTGATGTTTAGTGCCTCTGACTTAGAGTAGTTAACCTTAAAGCCTGAGAAGGCCCTAAAAGCCATCATTTCAGTGACCACCTGTGGTACAGAAACAGTTGGATCCGTTAAAGTCAATAAGACATCATCGGCGAATATTGAAATCTTATGATCCATCCCACCCATACCACCACTGAAAACCTCTCAGTAAAGGGCTCCATAGCAAGAGCAAACAAGAGTGGCAACAGAGGGCAGCCATGATGGGTGCTGCGACTTAGTGGAAAGACAGCCAAGTAGCCTCCATTAACCTTCACATGCACTTCTGAGCCTTTATAAAGCGTATGGATCCATGTAAGAAACTTACCTCCCAAGCCCACCTTTCCCAAGACACACGGTCAAAAGCTTTTTCTGCATTAATTGACAGGAATAAAGACTGAGTTGGAGCTGCCTGAACTAACCATGCCAGGTTTAGAACCTGTTTAATATTATCTGATGCATTTCGACCACATATGAACCCCGGCTGGTCCTTATCAATTAATCTTGGCATCAAGGCCGAAAGCTGAAGCAACAAAATGCCCAGCTGTAGTTTGACATCAGTGTTCAAAAGGGAGACTGGTTGGTAGGATGAACAACAACCGCTTCCCTACCTGGCTTAAGAAGCATGCTAATACCCACCTGCCGCATCAAGGGGGGAAGGGGAACCCCTTCTGATAATCCATTGAACGGTTCTGTCAGTGGGCTAATTAAGAGTGTACTAAAAGGTAGCCGCGGTGCCGAATGGACGTGTGATTTAGTGCTCCCGAGGCTACTGAAGAATCCTGGACTAATCCGTGGGGAATTCTAAAGTTTGTGTCCCCCTTTTGCGATATTAATAAAGGGGAACTACTGAGGATGTCCACCTTGAAACCAGCGCGGCTGGAATTTCAGCAGGGAACGGGGCTATCAGCGAAGCGTTCCAAATCTGAGACTGGATCCCCGCACAAAATGGCCGCGGCTGAGAAGGAGAGTGCCGCGGAGGGCCTACGGGAAATATTACTTGAACTAAAGAGTGTTAAAGATATGATCGCCACAAATGCAGCATCACTGTTGGTAATTCAAGAAGATGTGAGCGAAGTGAAAGAAAAAATGACTGAAATGAGCTCGCGCATTAACGTGGTAGAAGGACAAGTGCAGAGACATGAAACTATGCTAACTCAATTAGGCCCTTTGATCAAACCCGTTAAGCACATGGAAGATTCAATTGAGGATCAGAACAACCGGGCTCGTCGCAATAACATCAGAATGGTGGGTGTTCCCTAGGGGGCGGAAGGCTCCGACCCGATTACCTATTTGGAGAAGGTTATACCGGAGCTGCTGCAGCTTACTTTTGTGAGACCTTTGGAATTGGAGCGGGCTCATCGCGTCCCTACCCATAAAGCGGAGAATGTCAGGTACCCCAGGCCTATAGTTCTAAAAGTGCTGCGACATGCACAGGCTATGCAGATACTACAAGCAGCTAGAAAGAATCCATCGCTTCTGATTCAGGGACAAAAAATTGCTTTTTACCCCGACTTGAGCAAGCAAACTATGGACCGTAGGAGAGCTTTGTTGGCATGTAGGCCCGCACTCCAGAGTCTGCAAGCAAGGTATGGCCTGTACTATCCCAGCACCATGAGGGTGACGCTACACAACATGACGAGAAACTTTGTGGATGCTGAAAAGCTTCGAACCTTTTTGCAGGAGCAAAGTGGTATGGAATCCTAAGAATAGACGCCCTTAAGGTGTTGGTTTTTAGGATATCTACGGGGGCATATGCTGGGGGTGATGGATTGGGGCATTGTAGACACATTTAAATTTCTTCTTGCTCCTATTACTGCTTTCGATATATGCCTGACTCTGCTGAATTATTATGTTCCATTTGATTGCGATACATATGTGGGGAATGTAAAGGATTTAAAATTATGTATGCAGAATTCTTTTCTTTGGGGGTAAATAGTGGTAATTATGGAACATGACATGCTATTTACACGGAATGTATTAAGATGTTAAAGAAGGTAGCGAGGGGAAGGATATGTGGGTTACATTACGGCACGGGAGGTAGTTTTCACCTTGAAATGTATATGTAAAAAGTTTGATTGTTTGCTATGGCCAGTCCAGCCCGCTGTGGCGTTCCCGCTCCGAGATATAATGGATAGGGGAAAAACTGATAGACCCCCTATAAGTATTCCCATGCCCAATACTCGTGATGGCACCTGATCTGAATGTGTTCACGCTCAACGTAAAAGGGATCACTAATCCCATAAAACGAAAGAAAATATTGTCATACTGCCAACAGAAGAAGGCTGATATAATATATCTGCAAGAGACCCACTTAACGGAGAAAGAGTCGTTGAAAGTGACATCTCCGTTATATCAGGTTGCAGTTGTCGCCCCTGCGGTGGGACAGAAAGGAGGGGTATTAATACTGGCACGTAGAACGCTACATTCTTCTCTGAAAGATACGAGAGCAGATCCAATGGGTAGATGGGCTAGAGTTACATTGCAAATAGACCAGACTCTGGTCACATTCATGAATATCTACGCACCAACAGTAGAAGATCCTGACTTTTTCAGAAGTATTGCTATGGAATTAACTGAAGTAGCCAATACCAGTATAGTCCTAGGTGGCGATTTCAATTTATTGTTGGATCCACTATTAGATAGGACCCCATACAAGGCCATTACCAAACCTAAATCGCATGCGGCACTACAGGGAATGATAGATATACTGCGTCTCGTGGATCCGTGGCGGCTCCTACACCCCACAGATAGGGAATATACGTTTTACTCCATGCCACACGACACTCAAACTCGAATTGATTACTTCTTAATTTCTGCTGGTCTGCTTAAGCAAGTGGATACTGCCACAATTCATGCTGGAACAGTGTCCGATCATGCTGCAGTCTCTCTGGTCTTAAAACCGGGACAGCCACAGAAAGTACCCTATAGATGGACATTTGATAAAACATTGTTGCAGGATGAGGCCTTTGATGTCTACATAAATACAGTGATAGAGACCTATCTCCAACATAATGATCCTGCTGATACTTCTATATGGGGGTGGTGGGAAGGTTTTAAAGCAACGCTCCGTGCTCACATTACAACGTATACCATACGAAGGAATAAGAATAAGAAGATGGAACGGAAAGAATTGGAGGTTCAGATAAAAGCTGGGGAACGGCTATTAGCGAAGAAAGCTGATCCACTGATCTTGATCACCCTACAGCGTTTGAGATACTGATATAATACCATACTTCACAAAGAAGCACAGACAGCGATACGCGCCCAGCAAAGTACCTATTACCATGAAAACAATCGAGCGGGCTCTTTGTTATCAAACTTGCTCAAAGCCCGAAGGAACATGACCCATATAGCAGCCCTTCAAGATTCAAGAGGGGACCTCCTCACACGAGACGAGCAGATATTAGGGCGCTGTAAGGCTTTTTATGAGACATTGTACCATTCGGAGGTTGACTGCAGTGAAGAGGCCTTTACTGATTTTGTCTCCAAAATAACTGGACCTAAACTCCTGACAAGTCAGGTTCAGGAGTTGGAAAAGGACATATCCTCAGCGGAGGTGCGGAGAGCGATTGGGCAGATGGCTCGAGGTAAGGCATCAGGCCCTGATGGTCTCCCATTGGAATTATATCATAAGTATCAGCAATTGCTGTCGCCGATGCTGCAAATATATTATAATGGGCTCTATGAGACAGAACCAGTGGTCGGTTCGTTGGCAGAAGCCACTGTAGTGATCCATCCGAAACCGGGGAGAGATCCACAAAAAATAGAGAATTATAGACCCATATCGCTGCTAAACGCTGACTACAAAATCTATGCTAAGGTGCTGGCCAATCGGCTGAATCCGACTCTTGCCGATCTGATACATCCAGATCAATGTGGCTTCGTGCAAGGTAGATCTACCACAGATAATGGGCGACTGCTTGCTCACGTTTTAATTGCAGCACAGAAGATGTCAGATCCTCTCATAGGACTATCTCTGGATGCCGAGAAGGCTTTTGACAGGTTGGAATGGTCCTTCCTGTTTCAGGCTTTACGATGGTTTGGGATGGGAGAGAAGTGTCTTAAGCGAATAGCGCTGCTATATGCCAAACCAACGGCTCGCATCGCAGCTAATTCTGGTGTATCGGATCCCTTTGAACTCCAGCGAGGAACTAGACAAGGATGCCCTTTATCTCCACTACTCTTCAACCTGGCACTGGAACTTCTTGCGATTGCGATACGACAACATGAGAATGTCATGGGAGTAGAACTTGCCGATGGGCAATGCAAGCTGTCCGCTTACGCAGATGATCTTCTGCTCTTCCTCCGACCGGACGCCTTACCAACAGTCTTGCAAGTAATAAATTGTTACTCGGCCATATCGGGGTACAAAGTAAATCTTTCAAAGACAATAATGATCCCGATGAATACGCATGTAACCAAGGACATGCTGCGTACGTATCCCTTTCAATTAGCGCCATCATCCTTCAAATACCTGGGAGTGGTCTACGGTACTACTATACAGGCGACATTGCACCACAATATATCCACCTGTAAAACAGTGGTCCGTGATTGTATTGCTAAATGGACCCCTCTGCATCTGACCTGGTGGGGGAGGCTAGAAACCATAAAAATGGTGTTGGTCCCCAAGATTAGCTACATCCTGAGTATGATACCGGTGCTTTTTCCTCTGAGTTTTTATAGACAAATCAACAGTATGTTAATATCCTTTTTATTAGAGTCCCTCGGATTGCTGCATGGAAACTAAAGTTGCCAAAGGCCAAAGGAGGGGTACATTTTCCAGATGTTGAATGGCTACACCTAGCTTCACTACTACGACAAGGCTCCCAATGGGCCGCAGAGGAAGAAGAAGAAAATGGACCTAGGTGGCTAAAGGTTGAACAGGCTTTGAATGCCCCCTTTCGGACTTGGATGATGATAGGGATGGCACAGACTCCGGGTATGCTGCACAATGTGGTTGTGGGAGCGACCCAGCAGGCCTGTAGGAATTTGGAACAGTGTCTAGAGGATGGTGACGTCATTTCAATGGAAATGCCTATCTGGATGAACTCCAGGTTTTGTATAGCGGGAAAGCCAATTAGATGGAAGAAATGGATCGAGTGTGGCATTATGACACTTGGACAACTGCTGCTGGAGAAAGAATTTAAAAACTTTGGAGAACTGAGGACGGAATTTGGACTGCCACCTGCCTGTCTCTTTCAATGGTGCCAACTTCGACATTGTTTAAGTAAAGCAGGCGTATCCCCTGTCCTGATGAAATCGGGATGGCCTTTGGTGCAAAAGTTGCGTGAACTTCAAAAAGGCTCACAGGTCGTGTCGAAATGTCTGGTGATACTTCGGTCGAGAGGGGAGAAAGAATGTACGAAGGTGCAATCGGAATGGCTTGATGATACAGGGGATTATCTGCCTACGGAACAATGGAGCTCTTTCTGGGAATCACAGATAAGAATTACCAGGGCTGCATCCTTAACACAATCTTTATACTTCCTAGCGCATCGTGCTTACCTTACGCCGGAACGAAAGATGAAATGGGCGAAACAGGAGGGAAACCGATGTTGGTCCTGTAATACATCTATTGGGACTTTAGCTCATATGCTTTTCTATTGTGACCAACTACAGTCATTCTGGAGGAGAGTCTGGCAGCGGGTTACCAGTATACTGGCTTGCAGGTCCCGATCACATATCAAATTGTTATCTTCAAATCCATGATGATTAACCCTAAATTGTCTAAACCTGATAGTCAGCTATTGGATCTTATGATAAGCTTGGCTCTGAAAATCATTTTGATGCACTGGAAGAACTTTGAAAAAGTGTGCTTTGAACTATGGTGGAACCTACTGTGTCTGCATCAGAGCTATGAAGCAATTTACTCAAATAAATGTCCCTGGGTAGGTAAATTGGGCGGGAAATGGGACTCTCTGAATAAATATGTTGGGGCACGGTCTTAGGTTGTCACGGCGATCTTTGTGCATAGTTGGTGGGGCTGGACGCTGAGTTGGACTGGTCATGGCTTGCTTTCTCTTGTTCTCTTTGTTTGTATGCTATTCTGAATTGATTGTTTAATTGGTTCTTGCATGCACTGAGAGGAGTGTAGAAGCTTGTGAAAGAATATAATGTATAATTCCCATTGCATGTATGTTTTGTTATGGTTATAAATTTTTTCGAATAAAGAAATGCTAACAAAAAAAAAAAAAAAAAAAAAGAGTGTACTAAAAGTTTTATAAAATTTAGCTGTAAAGCTGCTGTCCAATCCCGGTGCCTTATAATTGGATTGCATGCTGAACTTCTTTACCTGTTATAGGGCGCTCCAAGTTTGCCATCTACCTCTCTGTCAAGGTCGGTAGCGCGACACCAGCTAAGTATGCATTAATGTCAATCTCGCATGCTCCCTCCTTCTTATCATATAAGTCTCGGTAGTAATTCTACAGCTTCATCTCCCACATACCAGTGACCATCTAGTCCTCGTATCCTAGGAATGGCACTTTGTGCCACCTGGTCACAGAGGGCACGCGCCAGTAGTTTACCTGCTTTGTTCCTGCCCTCGTAATACCACTACTTTATGCATTGCAACAGGAAATTAAGAGCATCCAATTGCAGAGTTTTTAGTTTCATGTGCGCCACCTCGAGGTCCCACCGTGACTGAGCCATGCCAAGATGCATAAGTTGCTCCTCCAAGTCTCTCACCAACGCATAGTTGGCTTCTTGGTCCCTTTCGCATTCCTTTTGCTTTACTGAAGCCCATATAAGGAGCTTCCCACGGAATACAGCTTTTAAGCCATTTCATAAAATGTCCACATCAACGTCGCCTGTATCATTAAATTGAATATACTCCATAATATCTTTCTGTATGATCTCAATAACTTGTTTATCATGCAACAGACTGTCATTTAACCGTCAATAGTGCATACCTCCCCGGACTCCTAAGTCCTGTGATGGGCTCAATGGTGCCATCTTCCATCACATCACACAGGTTCCAGTAAATCAACAAATGGTCCAGGAGTGAATAAGACTGATGGACAGGAAAATAGAAAGAAAAACTCCTTGTGTTTGGGAGCATAAGGTGCCAGCTATCACTCAAGCGCCACAGATACATTAACTCGTGTAGCTTGTATCGGTGACCCTGCTCCCCCCACAGTGCTCCCCCCCCAGTGCGATCTAGTTTCGGATCTAAGTTTAGATTCAGGTTACCCCCATTATCACTTGACCTCTCATAAAGGGAATAAGCTCTGTTCCCAACCTTTCATAAAAATCGCCCTGCCCCTGATTTGGTGTATGTAAACTAATTATCGTGACTTGTGTCCCATCCAACAGACCTTGTATCGCTATATAGCAGCCCTGAACATCTTTGCATACTACTTGAGGTTCAAAATCTAAATTATGATGTATAAGGATTGTTATATCCCCACTCCTGCTTGACCCTCTCTGGGAGGCACAAAAACCTGTGTGTAGATTCGATTTCTCAACAGCCCATGATCTTGTGTGTGAGCAAGTGTGTCTCCTGCAGCAAAGCAATATCCCATTAGAGTATCTTAAGTTCCTTGAATAACAGTTTCCCCTTTTGAGGAAGGTTTAGGCCTTTGGTATTAAAAGTGCCCACTCTCCAGTGCATTTGTCCATTGTGCCCACCTCTTCCACCCCACTCTTGCCTGGCCCCCCCCCCTCACTTCCTTATCCTCAACACCCCCATCCACCTTCTCCCACCCCCACCCCTCTTTACCCTAGAGCAGCGATGGCGAACCTATGGCACGCGTGCCAGCTGTGGCACGCGAAGGCCTTGCAGCTGGCACGCGGGAAGGTCCGCAATCAAGATATGCGGCATTAAAAAAAAAAAAAAAAAAAGCTGCCGGGGCCGCCGCGGCAGAATCGAGTGTGCCGCGGGGCCCCCCCGCCCAGCAGAGCCTGCCCTCCGTCCCCGGTATCACCTCTCTCAGCTGCCTCCAGTCACACGCGCCGGCTTTCAGAGCGCGAGGGGAGTTTCTCCCTCGCTGCTCTGTTAAGCCCGCGGGGGCTGATGGGAAGTTCCATCAGCCCCAGCGGGCTTAACAGAGCAGCGAGGGAGAAACTCTTCCCTCGCGCTCTGAAAGCCGGCGCATGTGACTGGAGGCAGCTGAGAGAGGTGATAACGGGGACGGAGGGCAGGCTCTGCTGGGTGGGGGGGCCCCGCGGCACACTCTATTCTGCCGCGGCGGCCCCGCCCCGGCAGCGACAGCTTTCTTTGTAAAAAAAATTTCGCTGGGGGGGGGTAGGAGTGGTGATGGGCTGGGGGGGTTAGGAGTGGTAATGGCTGGGGGGGGTTAGGAGTGGTAATGGCTGGGGGGGGTTAGGACTGGTGATGGGCTGGGGGGGTTAGGAGTGGTAATGGCTGTGGGCTGTTGGGGGGTTAGGACTGGTGATGGGCTGGGGGGGCTAGGACAGGAAATGGGCTGATGGGGGGGTTAGGAGTGGTGATGGGCTGGGGGGGTTAGGAGTGGTAATGGGCTGGGGGGGGTTAGGAGTGGTAATGGCTTTGGGCTGTTGGGGGGTTAGGACTGGTGATGGGCTGGGGGGTTAGGAGTGGTAATGGCTGTGGGCTGTTGGGGCTAGGACTGGTACTGGGCTATGGGGGGCTAGGACAGGAAATGGGCTGATGGGGGGGTTAGGAGAGGTGATGGGCTGGGGGAGGTTAGGAGAGGAGAGGGGCTATGGGGGGGCTATGGGCTATGGGGGAGCTAAGTCTATATGGGTTGATGGGGGCTAAGGAATGGTAATGGGCTATGGGGGCTAGGACAGGAAATGGGCTGATGGGGAGGGGTTAGGACTTGAGGTGGGCTGTTGGGTGGGGTTAGGACTGGTAAGGGGCTATGGGGGGCTAGGACAGGAACTGGGCGGATGGGGAGGGGTTAGGACTTGAGGTGGGCTGTTGGGTGGGGTTAGGACTGGAAATGGGCTGATGGGGGGTTAACACTGGAGGTGGTCTGATGGGTTTAGGACTGGTAATGGGCTATGGGGGGGGGGGGTATAGGACTTAAAATGGGCTATGGGGGGGCTGGGACAAGAAAAGGGCTGTTGGGGAGGGGTTAGTAATTTAGGTGGGCTGATGGGGTTAGGACTGGTAATGGGCTGTGGGCTGATGGGGGGGGGGTTAGGACTGGCAATGGGCTATGGGGGGGTTAAGACTGGTAATGGGCTGTTGGCTGATGGGGGCTGTCTGGTAATGGGCTATGGGGGGTTAGGACTGATAATGGACTATGGGGGGGCTAGGACAGGAAATGGGCTGATGGGGAGGGGTTAGGACTTGAGGTGGGCTGATGGGGTTAGGACTGGTAATGGACTGTGGGCTGATGGGGGGGTTAGGACTGGCAATGGGCTATGGGGGGCTGACTGGAAATGGGTTGATGGGGGTTAGGACTGGAAGTGGGCTGATGGGGGGTTAGGACTGGAAGTGGGCTGATGGGGGTTAGGACTGGTAATGGGTTATAGGGGGGGCTTAAACTGAAAATGGGGTGATGGGGGGTTAGGACTGGAAGTGGGTTGATGATGAGGGGGGGCTAGGACTGGTATTGGGTTGGGGGGTTGCTAGGACTGGAAATGGGTTGGGGGGCTGCTAGGACTGGAAATGGGCTGATGCAGGGACTAGAAGGGAATGGATGCTGGGTGAGGCTGGAACTAGAAGGGAGCTGGTGTTGGGGGAGGATTAGAATGGGATGGGGCTGGGAGAGTAAAATGGAGAGGGGAAAAATATTTTGTGTGGGAGGGATAAAAAATCTACAATTGGCCGGGTATTGGGAGAATAAGTGGGGATTGAGGATGGAGGGGTAAATTTTGAGTAGATGAAATAGGAATGAGGAAAGAGCAAAAGGAGAAAGATTAGTATGTTAAAGCAGATGTAGAGAGAGAATGGAAAAAAAAAACAAGACAGAAGAAAGGACAAATGGACAGCAGATGGAGAGTTAGCAGAAGACACGAAGAAACCAGAAGAAAGTGGCTGGAACAATTGCAACTGAAAAAAAATGCACAAAAGGTAGAAAAATATCTCTTTATTTTGAATTTATTAACTGGAATATGTCAGCTCTGGGAAATGTGCATCATTAATTTTTGCGCTTTGTTTAGTACAAGAGGAAATTAATTTATAGTTTTATTTCTACAGTGTTGTTGTATATTTCAAGTTTGGCTTTTGGGGTTCCCAGTTTAATTATTGTCTTCCTGTTTCTAAATTGTGATTCCTTGTTTGGTGATGGTCTGTTCTGCATGTGTAACTGAGCTGAGGTATTCTGTTTATATAATTCCTATTTGACATTGCCACTTGTTCTTTCCCCAGTAGGTCATGTATTGTTGTTCTCTGAAATGTATTGGTTTAATATTTGCAGTGTTGCCTTTTGATAGTTAGGGTATGGTGCTTTGTGAGTCCTGGTAGTGCTGTTAGGATACGGCGGGTTTGCTATGGGTTCTAAATGGGCAGCGTTTGTAGTAGTTCCTAATGTGCCTGGCGGTTGGTACTGGATTATAGTAATGTAGAAACCTTTTAGTCTTTCTTTATCCATATACTCATTAAGAGGCATGTTTACTAAAAGTTAGTGTATGGTAACATTATGCAAATGAGGCACCTTATGCAAATGAGGCTTTAATTGATGTGCTGGCACTTTGAGGAAATTCTTTGGTTTTGTGCGGCAGTTTGGGCACTCGGGCTCAAAAAGGTTAGCCATCACTGCCCTAGAGCTTCCAGCCACCCTTCTAACATTAGGCAGCAACTGATGGGAGGAAGCTCCATATTCTGGCTTGCCCCCCCCCCCCCCAATCCCTCACATCAGGCACATTCCCCTTCTTACCTAGTGTTAAGCCCCAAATGCTCAAGATATCTATCCCTCTCAAAAGCACACCCCTACGCTTACAACCTATTATCACTCAATATTAACTCCAAACCAAGCTCCCCCAGCTCTCAACATTGCAACACCTTCTCACCCTTACACTTTCCCGTCCTAATTACCCCTACTTGCTTAATAAAAGTAGAACCCACATGTGCTTATCACACATTCCCATCAAACAAGGTATAACAAGGTATAACTGTTCAATGTAAATAGTTGAATTCTATTGTTCTATGTAAAATGTATACAAACTGTGTACAAGACTGTTAACCTGTTATATGTAAACCGCCCTTGATCTCTGGAAGGGGCGGTATAAAAGAAATAGTTAAATAAAATAAAAATAAATAAATAAAATAAACTGGCCTAGGCAGTCTGCATCATCATCATTATTTATTTGTGTCCATCAAATAAGGTCCTTGGTGTTCAGTAGTCTGCCGACTTAACCGGCCCCATCCACTTTCAAATCTCTGCCAACGGATTTGTGAAGCTCTGGTGGCTGTTGAGGTAGGTCGGCCAGTCTCTCCACTCCCAGGCCTCACAGCAAAGTCAGGGCCTCCACTCTGGTCAGTATGTATATGGTGCAGCCCTCCCTGGTGATAACCACGGCAAAAAGGGAATTGCCATTGGTAACAATATCCCTCCTCGCGGAACTTGCATGTAATGTCCTGCAGTTCCCTTTTGCGTCTCAAGGTTGCTGGGGCCAAGTCCTCAAACACTTGAATTCTGTGAGACTCCCAGTTGAGAAATTCCATCTTCCTAGCTCCAGCTGCGACTCACTTTCACAGCACAACTCTGGAACCTATCTACATTATCCCGAGTTAGATTTGCTCGCGGGGGGCCCAAGGCCCGATTTGCTCTCTCCAGTTCCACCTTAGGAGCCTCTTCTTTTGAGTGGGTCGCTATCCAAAGTTCACAATGCATTGTATAGTATGTTTGCAATCTAAATAGGTCGTCTCTTCTGGCACTCTGCAGATTGCAACACAGAGATCTGTTTTCCAGATCTTCCAAATAATCAATAGTATCCACATTAATGCATTCTAGGGATGCTTTTCCAAGTGAGATACAGTCTCTCTCGTCTCCTCAACTTGCTTCTCCACATCCTCTACTCTGCGGCCCAAATCTGCCATTTCCCCCTCTGAGGTCTGCAACCAAGCTTAAGATATCAGCTCTCACTGAGTTCAGGTCAGCTTGCAGCTCTCGGCTCCAGCATATAAATTCTGTGGCGGTAAGCTGCCCCCCTTCCTGTGTATCAGAACTGCTAACAAGTGTCTCACCACCTCCTACATGCTCCACTCCTGTTCTCTGTCGTGCCACCTCACCCACCGCCATTTTGTGCTCTTCGGATCGCGCTCCAGAACCACTGCTGTATGCTAAGATATTCAGATCTGTTGGCTTTTTTTGTCTTTCGTCGCCATTGTTGCTCTCTAGGGGGTTTTGCGCCACAGTTTGCCACTCACCAGACTATCGGGGCCGCTCCAATGTGCCTTTTTAGATGAGGAGGGAAGCGGAGCTCTCTGTTATGCACCTCGGTGACATTGCCCCTTTTTGTCTTTTGATTTCTCATCAGCTTAGGCCTTGAGCTTTGCCTCCCCGTGTCTATCAGGACCCTTTATACTATTTTGGTGTACTGGTTTATGCTTTTTTCCTATTTTCTCCCTACTTGAACTATCAATCACCCATATTCTGTGTAGGACCTTGAGGAGTCACGCTCACCTCCTGCTTAAAGGACTGCTTCAGACAACAACTGCTCTTTAGTATTCTGCTACTATGTATTTATCTAATTTTAAAATTCCTAAAAGAAATGATTATAACTTTTTGTTTGTTTGTTTGTTTCAGGGTAGCTCCCCATACAAGAGAGCCACATATCGTTATACACCCCTTCTGGGATGGATCCTAACACCAAACATCTACCTCACAGAGCTGTATGGGAAATTTCTCTTTGTATCCTGTGACTTAATAGCTGCATACCTCATATATAAAATCTTACTACACCAAGGCCTGGACAACAGAAAAGCAATTCGGTACTGTGCTTTCTGGCTTTTCAATCCTTTGCCAATGGCAGTGTCCAGCAGAGGAAACGCAGAGTCTGTGATAGCAGTGCTGGTGCTTGCTACACTGTATTACCTGCAGACAGGTAACACATTGAAAGCTTCTGTGTTCTATGGTCTTTCTGTGCACATGAAGATTTACCCTGTGACTTACTTGCTGCCCATAGTCCTCCATCTACAGGCTGAGAGGTGTCCCAGGAAAAGAGAAGGCAGTGTAAGCCATCATACACCTGGAGCACTAGATCACTGCTGGGAGCTTCTTTTAAGACTTCTAAACAGAGATGTACTACTTTTTGGAGCTGTTGCGGGAATAACCTTTTCTGCCCTTAACTTCATATTTTACTACAGGTAAGGGTCTTCACTATTAAAATCTTCATCAGGGATACTCTAATTTCAACTCCTCTAGATCCCAGTTATATTTATCTTTAGAATTGTTCGTTTGTCTTTTATATTTCTCACTAAGAAATATTAAGAAGGTAATTTTAGAAGCCTTGCACTGCATCTACACATGTAAATAGCAACATTGATATGTGTAAATTGCATGTATGTTTAAACGGTGATTTTAGAATGTTGCTATTCACACATGTAGATGCCCCAGGATGCATAGTTTCAAAGAAACCGTTGTTTGGGTAGTCTAAAACTCATGGCGGTTATTTGAAAAGCACTATTCATGCTTTGGGCTTCTGGAAACGAGCATGCAGACCCCTAAATCACAGAGACGTCTCTGGAGGCATTTTCGAAGCCAGCTTGGAGCGTCTCCGGTGCAAGGTCGTCCAAGCAATGAAGGGGTATGGATAGCAGAGGTGTGTCCACGGCATCTGCAAGTACTTGGATGTCTTTGCACAATTTCAGAAACACCCTGCACGTTCCGAGCCATGTCCAAGGTTATACCTGCTCCAGGCACAAATAGGCATCAGAAAAGGGCTTGTTTTCCCAGCCAAACATCCAGAGGATGTGAAGAAGGATGTACGCTCATATCTCCTATATTTTCCATGTTGACAACAAACACTGACTGGGAATGAGAGATCTTGTTTTCATTTTACCATGTCAGTGGAAGTCACCATATGCAAAATAGCATTTGATAGATCACCCCATGTTTTTGTAGTGGGGACGTCTTTCTGGATGCCAGTGCAGGCATCCATATCAGGGACATCTATGTTCGTATAATCAGGTTGAAATGGACATCCCAGATTGCACTTGGACGGCCTTTCTAAAATGTCACTTAAAATGTGTATTTTCCATTGTACAGTGCTATTATATGTATATTTTAAAAATTAGGGTTAACTTATGCATGCACTGGAAGAGCTGCAAAAGCCAAGTGCTTATTTTGACCATGGCTTGAAACAACTTCATTGAGGGAGCAATTGTGCTTAGCCCATTGGCACTTCGTATAGGCTTTAAATTTAAACATTTGACTTTCTTTCATTATCTAGGGGGTCATTTTAGAAGCTCTCTTCATGATATCCACGCCTTAAAACACCCATTCAGACATGCAAATCACATTGATGTTCCAAGAAAACATTTTAGAAAGCCCTAAATTTACACAAATCCAGAGCAATCATGTCCATTTCGCACAGAGGCATAGTGGAGGCATGCCAGGGGCATTTCTAAAATTGGACACGCATCTATATCTTTTTAGTATGGTGCTGCACATAGGAACTCACCAGTGCATGCATCCATGTTTTATAAATGTCTCCAGGCACAAATAGGCATCAGAAAAGTGCTCATTTTGGCAACCTAACACCTGTGGAAAGGAGAGGAAAGCATAGTTACTCACCTGTAACAGATGATCTCCGGGAACAGCAGGAATTTAGTCTTCACATATGGGTATCGTCGGTACCGACGGAGCCTGCGTGAGAATGCTCCCCAGCGTCCAATAGGAAAGCTTTTGGGAGCATCCTACAGCGCCTGGGTGCTGCCTTCCCGTCTTTCCCAACTGTCCCTTTCCAGTTGAGTTTAAAGCTGAGACAAAGAGAGAGGAAAAGAGAGAGATAGAGAGATACAACTCCTAGGGGAGGTGGGTGGGTTGTGAAGACTACATTCCTGCTGTTCCCGGAGATCATCTGTTACAGGTGAGTAACTATGCTATCTCCAGGAACAAGCAGGAATGTAGTCTTCACATATGGGGACTCCCTAGCTGCAGATGTCAAGGAGAAGGTCCCAGAAGTTGTGTGCCCCTGTGAAAGGGCTCCACTTCCCCCCATGGATCTCTGGCATCCTACCAGGGATGGTGGGTAGGAGTTGATTAAGTATGGAACAGGTGTTGAAGAACAGCCTGACCAAACAAGGCATCACGGTGGGAGTCCTTGTCCAAGCAGTAATGGGCTGTGAAAGTATGAACCGAAGCCCAAGTAGCTGCTCGACAGATGTTGTCTATAGACACAGAGTGAAGATGAGCCATAGAGGCTGCCATGGCTCTCACATTTTGAGCTGTGACATGGCCTTCAAGAGGAAGGTTCTTACTCTCATAGGCAAAAGATATACACTGTGCAATCCAGCTGAACAGTGTTCTTTTGGAGACTGGAAGTCCCAAATGACTAGGATCAAAAGCAACAAAGAGTTGAGAGGACTTTCTATGTTGCTGTGACCTTTGCAAGTAAAAGGCCAAAGCCCTTTCACTGTCCAAAGTATGAAGATTCCTTTCCGCATTTGAGGTGTGAGGCCTTGGGAAGAATACAGGAAGGTAAACCGCTTGGTTTAAATGAAAAGGTGACGCCACCTTTGGCCTAAAGTGTGGATGAGTCCTAAGGACTACCTTATCATGATGAAACCTTGTATAAGGAGGATCAGCCACCAACGCTTGCATTTCACTGATGCGACGTGCTGATGTGATTGCAATAAGAAAGATGACCTTCCAGGAAAGGAATTTCAAAGTGATAGTGGCTAATGGTTCAAAGCGCGGTTTCATGAGCTGCCTCAGATTTAAGTAACATGCTTAATGGGAGGCTTAGTTAAAAGAAGGCCTCTCATAAATCTCGCTATGAGTGGAAATAGGTTGTCCATTTAGAGGCTTGAAAGAAGCTGCAATAGCACTCAAATGAACTCTCACTGAATTGGTCTTAAGCCCTGCATTTGATAAATGAAGGAGATACTCCAGTAATGATTCCAGAGGTATCGCAAGAGGGTTAAGACCCTTCTGCGAGCACCATATGGTAAACCTTTTCCACTTAAATGCATAAGAGCGTCTTGTGGAAGGCTTCCTGGAAGCATAAAGGATATCCTTTACCTGCTGAGAAAGGTTAAGACCATGAAGTTCTAGGCTTTCAGCAACCAGGTCCTGAGATGCAGAGACTGGGGATTGGGATACCACAGCATCCCGTCCTCCTGAGAAAGGAGATTTGGAGCAGATCCTGACTCCAGAGACGGAGCTTGAGAGAGATGTAGGAGCAGAGTGTACCACATATGCCATGGCCAATGTGGAGCTATGAGAATCATATGACCTCTATCTCTCTGAAGCTTGAACAGGGTTTTGGGAATTAGGGGAATGAGTAGAAAGGCATACAGGAAGTCCTGACCCCAATGGAGGAGGAAAGCATCCCTGGCCTGAAAACCCTGAGCCGGAATTCTGAAACAGAACCAGGGAAGTTTGGCTTTCAGCGGACTTGCAAAGAGGTCTATGTCTGGGGTTCCTCAAATTTGAAAAATTTGGCCACCTGTTCTGCATGGAGACACCATTTGTGTGGAAGCAGAACTCGACTGAGTCTGTCTGCCCACGAGTTTTGAATGCCTGGAAGATACACCGCAAGGAGATGAATCTGATGCTCTCTGGCGAGGGCCCATAGTTGCAAAGCTTCTTTGCATAGCAACAGAGAGCCTGTTCCACCTTGCTTGTTCATGGCTACTTGATTGTCCGTTTGAACTAGGACTGTCTTGTAGCTGAGCTGGGTGTGGAATACTTGAAGAGCAAGGAAGATTGCTATGAGTTCCAGGAGATTGATATGTAGATAGGTCTCCTGTGGAGTCCAGGTACCCTGGGTAGAGAGGCCTTGCAGGTGGGCTCCCCAACCCACCTGTGAGGCATCTGTTGTTAGAGTGGCTTGAGGTGGGAGTTGCTGAAAAGAAGACCCCACCAAAAGGTTCTGGGGTGACTGCCACCATTGGAGGGATAAAATAAGGTGATCTGAGTTTGCTATTTTGTCTGATAGGCAACCTGACGCCTGAGTCCACTGAGTGGATAAAGTCCACTGGGCTGCCCTCATATGGAGGCGAGCATAAGGAACCACATGCACGGTGGATGCCATGTGGCCTAGCAACTGTAACATTTCCCAGGCAGTGAGGTGAGGTTTTAGTACTGCTTGGGAAGCTAACTGCACATGCGAAGGCAGCGTGGCTGTGGAAGATAGACCCTTGTCTGTCTGGTATCCAGCAGAGCTCCTGTAAACTCCAGGGACTGAGTGGGAGCAAGGTTGGAATTTGGGACGTTTATGACAAGTCCCAAATACTGAAGGATGCGCATTGTGCGAAAGAGAGCAACCCTAGCCTCTGGCTCTGAAGGGACTCGAATGAGCCAGTCGTCTAAGTAAGGGAAGACGAATATTCCCAGGGTGTGGAGAAATGCTGCTACCACAGCCATGCATTTTGTGAACACCCTTGGTGCAGAGGCCAGGCTAAAAGGAAGAACCCTGTATTGGTAGTGCTTCCCTTAACACAGAAAGCGAAGGAACTTTCGGTGAGTTGGATGGATGAGAACATGAGTGTACGCATCCTTGAGATCTAGGGAACAAAGCCAATCCTGACTCTGAAGGTATGGCAGCAGAGTTCCTAGAGAAATCATTTTGAACTTCTCTTTGAACAGGAATTTGTTCATTTCTCTGAGGTCTAAAATGGGTCTGTGTCGTCCTGTTTTCTTTGGAATAAGGAAAGTAAAACCCTGTACCCTGTTGGGGAATGGGTACCTCTTCTATTGCCCCTTGGGCAAGAAGCACAGTGAACTCTTGACCTAACTGGTCGTTGAGAGAAGTCTGAGAATTGAACTGTCTTACCATTGTAGGAGGGGGCATGCTGAGGAAATGAAACTTGTACCCCTCTCTTACAATAGAGAGTCCAATTTTCTGCTGTTATCTGACCCCATCTGGGGGCAAAATGACATAACCTTCCTGGGATGGTGGAGGGTTCTGGGCCTTTCAGAGCCAGGAAGGCAAAGTTCTCTAGATAGGAGTCAGTGCCCCTGTGGAGGCTGAGTCTGCTGAGCCGGTTGAGGCTTAGCTGCTTTTGTCTTTCTTTGCCTAGGTTGTTGCTGCTGTCCGTTTTGGGCAGACTAACCTAAACGATGCCCCTGTTGGGTATAGGAGTGATAAAAGTGGTCTAGTGGTTAGGACAAGGTACTTCAGGCCAGAGGGCCGGGGGTTCAAGTCCCACCTGGGGACAGCAATCTCAGGCCGGAGGGACTGGGATTTCTAGTCCTGTAGGCACTCCTTGTGGTCTTGGGCCAAGCCACTTAACCCTCCATTGCCCATGTTCCCTGTAAGTATTAGTGTATGTGTCTCATATCCCCTCGTGTTAAATGTATCCCCCAATTGACCGCTTTGACCCGGTGAAAAGCGGGATATAAATACAGCTAAATAAATAAATAAAACTTCTTCTTCTTACTGAAGAATGGTTTTTTAGAGGATTTTTTCCTCACAGGATCAGCTGTAGATTTAGACAATCTATCCAAAGTGATATTGTTAGCATCTATCTCATTAGCTTTTTCCTGCCAATTCTTGCCAAAGAGATTCTCTCCTGCACAAGGAATATTCTCTAGTTTATCCTGTACCCAAATTTCCAAGTCAGATGCCTGGAGCCAGGCAATCCTACGTGCACCTATGGCAATGGCAGAGGTTCTGCTTATGCACTCAAAGCAGTCAAAAGCTGCACGATTCACAAACTTGGAAACATCCTGAGCATGTTTGACAAGGGCGAGGTAATCTTGCCTCTTATCATCAGGAAGGAGAGGGCTCATAAGCTCTAAATCTCCTGTGACCTCCTTAAGGAACATATATAAGATATAGGAACTGATCCTAGCAGAAAGCATGGAAGCCTGGAAGGTTCGACATCCAAAGGCGTCAAGAGTCCTACACTCACGTCCTGGAGGATTAGATGCATGCCTTTTTGCACTCTTTATCCTTCTCATTGCTGACTCCACCACCATGGAATGGTGTGGTAATTGAGTCTTCTGAAACCCAGGACAAGGAGGAACTCGATACATGGTGTCGAGTCTTCGAGAGTGAGGAGATGTGGTTAGAGGTGTTTCCCACTTCCTTAACATGAGATCATGCAAGATCTCATGAATAGGTAAGGTAGCTGCCTCCTTGGGAGCTTTAGGGTATTGTAGGAGTTCTAATTCCTTTGCCCTAGGCTCTTTTTCAGGAGCCACTGTGATGGAAAGACCTCGAGCCACATCTCGGATAAAATCCTGAAAGGACATATCCTCCGGTGGAAACATCCTATGCTGAGGAGAAGAAGAATCCTCAGGAAGAAGTATTCTGGTATCGGCAGAGCTTTCAGAGTCTTCAGCCTCATCCGAGGAATCGAAGTATCTCCAATCCAGGTAATCGTGCAAGGCACGGTACCAGTACCGATCAAAGTCGGCATCGGAGTGGTCTGGTACCGAACTGTCGATACCGGATGGATACGCATGACTCGGTCCTGGTAGAATACCTGCCGATGTCGATGCAGTCGGTTCCGGCACCGGAGTCTGTGCGGTACCGGTTGAATTGTCTGAAGTGGTTTCAGGGGCATCGAGGCTGTGAGAAGAGCCGCCAGAGTGCGTTCAATAGCCAAGAATCTCTGGTCTATCGACGCTGCCGATGCTTGGGTATCGTTACCGGATGAAGAGGCCGGTACCCCAGAGCATGGCACCAGTAGTTCTGCCAAGGTTGAAGCCTCGAAAACATCCTGGAGCCCCTTTAGTGCTTTGGAAGACGAAGCCTCCCACCGGGGCAATTTTGCCGGTGAAAGTCCCTCAAGGGCAATGCCAGAGGCATCTCGCTGTCTAGAAGGAGATCTACCCTTTGAGGACCGGCTAGATTTATGTTTAGTTACTTGAGATCCATGGGAGGAAGACAAAACCCTGGAAGATGTCGATGCCACGGAGGCTGTATCGGAGGGAAAAAGGGTGCTAAGTTTAGCAGCTCGGTTCTGCCGGCCCCTTTTCGACATCATCCCACAGGCAACACACTCTGAAATAGAGTGGTCAGGATTTAAACATTTGAGGCACCACTCACGGGTGTCAGTGACGGAGATGGTACCGCCACACTTAGAACACTTTTTAAAACCCGAAGTGGGTTTTTCCATTTTAAAGGAAAAGGTTGGGCCTAGTGCCCAAAATGGCGTGTGGCACCTGAAGAGAAAATTACTGGAAAAACTCCAGAAGAAAGTTTTTTTGGTTTGTTTTGAAGAAAAGAAAGAAGAAGAACCGGCGGTACCGGTGTAGCGTCGAGGGAAGGCAGATGTGACCACAAAAAAGAAGAATAGAAGGGATTTTTCTCTGCGGTAACAGGACGTGCGACCTGTCGGCTCCGCGGAAAACGAAGAACTGGAGAGGGACAGTTGGGAAAGGCGGGAAGGCAGCATGCAGGCACTGTGGGATGCTCCCAAAAGCTTTCCTATTGGATGCTGGGTAGCGTTCCCACACAGACTCCGTCGGTGTCGACGATACCCATATGTGAAGACTACATTCCTGCTTGTTCCTGGAGATAAAACACTCTGACATAAGAACATAAGATATGCCATACTGGGTCAGACCAAAGATGCATCAAGCCCAGTATCCTGTTTCCAACAGTGGCCAATCCAGGTCACAGATACCCATCAGGTTCCCAAAAGGTAGACAGATTCCATGTTGCTTAGTCCAGGGGTAAGCAGTGGATTTCCCCAGTCCAGAGTAATAATGATTAATGGACTTTTCCTCCAGAAATTTGTCCAAGTCTCTTTTAAACCCTACTACACTAACAGCTTTTACTACATCCTCCGGCAATGAATCCCAGAGTTTGATTATGTGTTGAGTGGAAAAATATTTTCTCCAGTAATATTAAATATGCTACATTGTAATTTCATTGTGTGTCCCCTAGTCTTGATATTTTATGAAGGAGTAAACAACTCACCTACGCAGCGGCATTCCAAGCCCCCCTTGGCACCCAGGGCAGATGCTTTCCCCTGCCAAGCCCACACGGTGGAGCCAGCGCAGCAAACTTAAAGCCATGGGTGGCTTGCCACATTGCCTCTGCTCCAGGCCCAGCGAATCATGAGACTTTAGCCTAGCAGAGAAGAGCAGATGGGCCTGGAGAAGAGGCAGTGCGGCAAACCAACCATGACTTTAAGTTTTCTGTGCTGGCTGTGCCGTGTTGGACTGGCAAGGGGGAGTGCACCTCCTCCTGGCTGGCACTCATGGCGGGCCGTACCCACCACCTTGCCCTTGGTGCATCATTAGATCTACATTTACTCATTCCACTTCACTCATTATTTTATAGACCTCTATCAGATCTCCCCTTTAGCTGTCTCTTTTCCAAGCTGAAGAGCCCTAACCTTTTTTTAAATTTGATTTTCAGTCATATACAACAACCAAAATAAGTACAGGTCAATCCCATAAAACATACAGGCGAAATATCTTACTACAATAAGAAATATACACCATGATAAAGTCCACATTACGGAATCCCACTGTTAACAAACAAAGAAAACTAAAGCCCTAACCTTTTAAACCTTTCTTCATAGGAGTATCTTTCCATCCCCTTTATCATTTTGGTCACTCTTCTCTGTACCTTTTCTAATTCCACTATATCATTTTTTAGATATGGCGACCAGAAATGCACACAATATTCAAGGTGCAGTCCTACCTTGGAGTGATACAGAGGCATTATAATATCCTTGGCTTTATTCTCCATTCCTTTCCTTATGATTCCTAACATTTGATTTGCTTTCTTGGCCGCTTTTACGCACTGGTCTGAGAGTTTCAATGTATTATCCACAATAAGCCTAAATCCTTTTCCTGGGTGGTGATTCCTAATATGGAATCTTGCATTGTGTAACTGTAGTTTGGGTTGTTCTTCACTAAGTGCATAACTGCCTTGTCCACAAATTTCATCTGCAATTTGGATGCCCAGTCTCCCAATTTCTCAAGGTCCTCTTACAATTTTTCATAATCCTCTTATGATTTAATAACTTTGACTAATTTTGTATAATCTGCAAATTTGATCCCTCATTTGTTTGTTTCCATTTCCAGGTCATTTATGAATATTTTAAAAAGCAGCGGGCACAGCACAGATCCCTCGGGTTCTCCACATTTCATTCAGAAAATTGGCCATTTTGCCCTACTCTCTATTTTCTATCTTTTAACCATTTTCCAATTCACAATAGTGCACCGCCTCCTATCCCATTACTTTTCACATCTCCACTTGCAAAATAGCAGGCCAGGACACGTATGTGGTATCAAATAGACGTGTCTGTTCTGAAATACCATCACAAGTACTACTACAAGCATTACTACTACTACTATCTGTTATAATATATGTTCCCTGTAATGTGCACCTTACTGTTCAAATGTTAACGTTACTGCACTGAGTTTTCTGGAAGCGATCTTGACTGGTAGAAAGATGGTATAAAAAATGTTAAATAAATAAATACTACTGAACATTTGTATAGCGCTACAAGACGTACGCAGCGCTACACAGACACATGTAAAAAGACATCAGAGCTTACAATCTAGTCAATACAGTAAACACAGTAGCTGTAGACATAGAATACATCTACAGTAGGGGGAATGGTAAGGAAACTCAAAGGAGATTAGGCAAATCAAGATCCAAAAGCGACAGCGAAGAGGTGAGTTTTCAGCCTGGATTTGAAAAGGGCCAGAGATGAAGCCTGACATACAGACTCAGATAGTTTGTTCCATACATAAGGAGCAACAAGGTGAAAGGAGTGAAGTCTAGAGTTAGCAATAGAAGAGAAGGGCACAGATAGAAGCAATTTGCCAGAAAAGCAGAGTTCCCGAGGAGGGATGTAGGGAGAGATAACAGAGGAAAGGTTGTGAGTTGCTGCAGAGTGAATGCACTTATAGGTCAGCAGGAGAAGTTTGAACTAGATGCGGAAATGGATAGGGAGCCAATGAAGTGACTTGAGAAGAAGGGTAATATGAGCATGGCAAGGATGGTGGAAGATTAGCCGTGTTGAACAGATTGAAGGAGAGAGATGATTCAGAGGGAGACCAGCAAGGAGAAGGTTACAATAGTCTAGACCAGGGTTCTCCAAATCAATCCTGGAGGGCCGCAATCCTGCCAGGATTTTGGGATATCCCTAATGAATATGCATGAGATATATTTACATGCACTGTCCCCATTGTATTTGAATTGATCTCATGCATATTCATTAGGGATATCCTGAAAACCTGACTGGTTTGCGGCCCTCCAGGACTGGATTTGGAGACCCCTGGTCTAGACAGGAGGGTGACTAAGGAATGGATAAGTGTCTTAGTAGTGTGTTCAGAAAGCAATGGGTGAATTTTGTTGATGTCGTAGAGAAAGAAACGGCAGGTTTTAGCTATCAGTTGGATATATGTGGAGAAGGAGAAAGGAGTCAGATGACCCCAAGATTGCGAGCTGAGGAAATAGGGAGGAGTAGAGAGTTATCCACAGAGACTGAGAAAGGAGGAAGGGAAGAGGAGGGTTTAGGTGAAAAAATAAGAAACTCAGTTTGGCCATGTTCAATTTCAAGCAGCGGTGAAGACATCCAAGCAGCAATGTCAGAAAGGCAGGCAGAGATCCGGACCTGGATTGCCAGAGAGATTTCAGGTGTAGAGAAGTAGATCTGGGAGTTATCAACATAAAGATGGTACTGAAAGCCATGGGAAGAGATTAGTGCACCAAGGGACTGGATATATAAAGAGAAAAGGAGTGGACCCAAGACAGACCCTTGGGTACACCCATTGAGAGTGGGATAGCATTACAGGAGGATCCACCAGAACAAACATTGAAGGAGCGATGGGAGAATAAGAAGAGAACCAGGATAGCACAGAGTCCTTAAAACCAAGCGAGGACAAGGTATCAAGGAGAAGGCTGTGATCAACAGTATCAAAAGCAGTAGAAAGGTCAAGAACATAGTAACATAGTAAATGATGGCAGATAAAGACCAGTATGGTCCATCTAGTCTGCCCAGTAAGATGAGTGACAATGTGAGCTGTAGTGAGCAAATGGAAATAGAGGAAAATAGGGACTACACCTTTAAGACAGAAGAAAGGCAAGGTTCCCAGAGAGCTCAAACTACAAACAAACTAGAGAAGCATGTTTTGGCTGAGGCAGAGCCCCGCCCAAGCCCTAACGTAGGGTCAGGTTTGAGCTCTGATAACAAACACGTGTGCAGAGAGCAGGGCGTAGTGGCTGGAAAGCACCTTTTTAAACCTGCGTCACTGAAGTCAGAGAGGGCAGAGGAAGCTGGAAGAGCTGGAGAATCTGGAGGAGCAAAGGAAGCAGAAGGTTCAGAGAGAGCTGAGAGGTCAGAGTGGACAGAAGGCTCAGGGAGAGCAGGAAGCTCGTGGCCAGGATCCTGTTCAGAGGTAGTACTGAAGCCAGAGGGTTCAAAGGAGAAACCTGGTTTAAGGAAGCCCAGAGAAGGGAGACGTGGAAGGTTTTATTCCACGGGGAAATTTGGCTCCAGCAACAAAGGAAGCAATCCTTTTGAAAAAGGTGTGTCTGCTTCAGAGTCCAGCAGAAGCTTTGCTGAGGACGTTGCTAATGAACTGAGAGAGTGCTCCAGGAACCCGAGCTGCCAGAAGATGGGTGAAAGCTATTACAAATGCTGATAACCAGAACCCAGCCAAGGGCAGTGAGACAGACCTGAACCTAATTGAGAAGCTAAGGCAACTGTTGCAGGATAGAGGAGCTTATTCTCAAAGCACAGCTAACCTTTCTCCAGGAGAGCAGTTTGTAAGGGAATTCCAGAAGCTTCTTCCAAACAGTAAGCTTGAATCTGCTAGTGAAAGTCCAGAGTGGGTCAGACAACTTGCAATACAGGAAGATATGCAAGTAGATTTGTGTATGCCTGAAACTGAGTGCGATGTAATACCAATGGATTGTTCTTATTGTAAGAAGGGAAGCTTTCACATGGGCTAGAAGAAAGACTATGAAGGGAAGTCTTTGCATAGCCTGTGTCTCTTAGCTAGAAGAGAAACAGAAGCTTCCATTTGAAGTAAAGAACATTCCTGGAATCCTGAGTGTTAACTGAACAGTTTTGGATAAAGAGAAAAGAACTGTACCTGATTTAAAATTGAGGAAAGTAGCTGTGATTTTCTTTCTGCTGAAGAATGGCTGTGAACAGCTACTGTGTGTGAAAAGGGTTTTACCAAGTTCTGATGTTCCAGACGCTTTATGTTCCTGTTGAGTTTTTTCTTTTGGAGAATAATCCTTTACTGCCTTGTATTTTGAATTTTGATGCGAAAGGGGAACCCAGATCAAAAGTAAATTTTCTGTTTTGCCTTAAACAAACCGAGTGGTTGCAACTACTTTGTCTACAAGTAAATGTGAGAAACTACAACTCCCAGAATTCCCTGGTGAGAGAAAAATCTAGTGACTCTTTACTTAAAGGCAAATGAGGCCACCCTTCTGCCTATTGGCCTGGCCAGCAGGGGGAGTGTGACAGATGGCAAAGAGTAGGTGCACCTGCTGCTCCGTGCAGGCCACCCCTCCCCCTGTCTTTGTTTAGGGGTGAACCCACCGCTCCATGTAGGACACCCCTATTTGTTGAGAAATTAGGTAGTTAAGTTTATTTTGATTTTATCCTGTTGCTGTAAAGGGATCCACTGTGTCTGTCCCATGCCATTTTGAATTCTGTCACTGTATTTGCCCCCACCACTTCCATCGGGAGGGCATTCCAAGCATCCATCACCCTTTCAGTGAAAAAGTATATCTCCAGGAACAAGCAGGAATAAGTCCTCACATATGGGTACGTCGGTACCGACGGAGCCCGTGCGGGAAAGCTCCCCAGCTTCTTAGAATAGAAGCTTTTGGGACCTCCCACTGCACATGCGCACTGCCTTCCCGCCTTCCTGAACAGCTCTCCTCAGTTTCTCTTTTTCCGCGGAGCCAGCAGGTCGTGTTCCTGTCACCGCTGAAGAAATTGTTATTTTATTTGTTTCTTTAGACCGCGTACCTGCCTTCCCCATACCGATACCGGTATCGCCGGTCTTTTCTTTCTTTCTTTAAAAAATTATAATTCTTTTTTCTTATTTTTTAGCTTTTTGGTCACTTCAGAGAGGCCTCTCGGCCTACTCAATTTCTCCTCATGGAGAAGCCAGCCCCTGGATTTAAGAAGTGTACCAAATGTAATGCTGTTATTTCAGTCACAGACACCCATGACTGGTGTCTGAAATGTTTGGGGCCTGACCATTCCATACCGGACTGCCCATCTTGCTCCCACATGTCTAAACGTGGGCTGCAGAACCGGGCCAACAAATTCCATGTGCTGTTTGCTTCAGAGAATACAGCATCACAGTCATCCAGGTCTTCTTCTCCGGATGGATCTCAGGTAACCAAACCTTCTGTGGGCAAGTCCTCAAAGAGCAAATCTCCTTCAAAGCATCGAGAGGCTCTTAGCTTAGAACTTGAGGACCCTGCCCCAGCCAAACAACCCCGGCGGGAAGTCCAACTTCCAAAAACGCCAATTCAGGGGTCTCAGGTTGATATCGATGCTACGGCCTCGACAGATCACCTGTTAGCCTGCTCTGGGGTACCGGGTCACTCCGGTACCGACATCCAGGCAGCTATGGCGTCCATGGGCGATACTGTACAGTCCATGCAGCAGGCCGTCATGGCTTTCATTAAAGCTGCAACGCCATCGGTTCCGCTTTCAGCGGTTCCGGGCCCGATACCGGTATCGTCCGCCATGCCGGTATCGAGGCCGTCCACCTCTAAACGCAAGTCGGTACCGTATGGGCTTTCGCTCCATACCGGTTCCATACCCGATACGCCCGATATCGATACCGATCGGTACGCGTATCGTGCGTTAGAGGAAAGCACCGATTCCTCTGAGGATTTTCACTCCTCTGATGATTCTGCTGAGTTTTCACTCAACTTACCTGAGGAGCCCTCTTCTCCTAAAAGGAGAATGTCCCCTCCAGAGGATTTGTCCTTCCAGGACTTTGTTTTAGATATGGCTACAGCCCTTTCTATTACCACATCCTCTGAAAAGGAACCCAGATCCAAAAAACTGGATATTTTGGGATACTCAAAGGCCCCTAAGGAGGCAGTTACCCTGCCTATCCATGAAATCCTTCAAGAACAACTGATGGATTTCTGGGAAAATCCTTTGACTTTGTCTCCTTATTCCCGTAGGTTGGACACCATGTATAGGGTCCCTCCTTCTCCTGGTTTCCAAAAGACTCAATTGCCCCACCACTCTATTGTGGTGAAGTCTGCAATGAAGAAGATTAGGAGTACCAAAAGGCACTCTTCCACCCCTCCAGGACGGGAATGTAAGACTTTGGACTCTTTTGGTAGGAAAATTTTCCAGGCTAGTATGCTTATAGCCAGGATTAATTCCTACAGTCTCTATATGGGCATGTTCCTGGAGGAACTTGCCAAAAAGGTGCGGCATTTTGCCCCCTTTATCCCTGAGGATAAAAAGCAGGGATTCCTTTCCCTAGTGAAACAACTCTTAGAGGTTTCTAAGTTCTCTAATAGGGCAGCATATGATTCCTTTGAGGGAGCCAGTAGGGCTTCGGGCATTGCTATTGCAGCCTGACGTCTTGCTTGGCTCCAGGCCTCTGATCTGGAACCTTGGGTTCTAGATGGCTTACGGAATCTGCCCTGTACAGGTGAGAACTTATTTGGGGAAGAGTGGCAAATCAAAGCCACCCAGATGGATGCTGAAAATGCCACCTTGGAAAGACTTTCAAAGTCCACTTCAATTCCTACTAAGAAAAAGTCTTTTAAAAGGCCTTACTATAAGAAGGCCAGAGTTGCTTCAAATACTGGCCAGCAGTCTTCTCAACCTCGCTATACTGCTAAGCGTCAGCAATCCAAACAAGCACGAGCTAAGCCTGCAGCAGCTACTGTAGCTCAGCAGGCTCCAACCCCTCAGGGGTTTTGACTTGCTCCTAGGGAACTTGCCACTTCTGGTTCTAACACAACCAGAACCTCTCACCATACCCGGAAGGTTGGTTCACTTTGCTCCCAGATGGGAACAAATCACAACAGAACAATGGACCCTCTCTATCATTCGAGAGGGTTACAAACTTCATTTCTCCAGCCTTCCTCCCCATCATATAGTGAGACCATTCAATTCTCCCCCATCTCTCCTAACCCTGTTGGGTCAAGAGGTTTCCTCTCTTCTTGCCCAAGGGGCCATAGAAGAGGTTCCTCTTCCTCAACAAGGGTCCGGTTTCTACTCCCCTTATTTTCTCATTCCAAAGAAGACAGGGGGATTCAGACCAATCCTAGATCTGAGAGAATTGAACAAATTTCTCTTCAAGGAGAAATTCAAAATGCTGTCTCTCGGCATTCTCCTTCCTTACCTCCAGGGTCAGGACTGGCTTTGTTCTCTAGACCTACAGGATGCGTATACACATATACTCATCCATCCATCCCACAGAAAGTATCTTCGCTTTCTGTTTCAGGGAAAACATTTCCAATACAGAGTACTCCCCTTCGGTCTAGCCTCTGCTCCAAGAGTATTCACAAAATGCATGGCAGTCGTAGCCGCATTTCTAAGAGGCATGGGAATCTTTGTCTTCCCATATCTGGACGACTGGCTCATCCGAGCTCCAACTCAGTCACAGGCCCAGATTTCCCTGGACCACACAAGGAGCCTTTTGCAGTATCTGGGACTGGTAGTAAACCTTCCCAAGTCCCAACTCATCCCTACTCAATCTCTAGAATTCATAGGGGCCCAGTTGGACACCATCACTGCAAGGGCCTACCTTCCACATGTTCGAGGCCAGCGCCTCCTGAGTTTGGCCTCCCAAGCTCAGTCCAGCACTCACTTGACAGCCAGGGAAATGCTACGCCTACTGGGTCATATGGCCTCCACAGTGCATGTGGTGCCTTATGCTCGTCTTCATATGAGAGCAGCTCAATGGACCCTGGCCACTCAGTGGACTCAGGCGTCAGGAGCGCTCTCAGACCAAATACAAACCTCCGATCGTCTGTTTTGGTCCCTCCACTGGTGGACTTCCACCAAGAATCTGTTGTTGGGGGCTCCATTTCAACCATTGCTACCCCAAGCAACCCTCACAACAGATGCCTCCCAAACAGGGTGGGGAGCCCATCTGCAAACTCTCTCCACTCAGGGCACTTGGTCTCTACAGGAGACCACCCTTCATATCAATCTTCTGGAACTGCGAGCAATTTACCTTGCCCTCAAGGTCTTCCACTCCCTCCTAGCCAACCTCACTGTCCTAGTTCAGACGGACAATCAGGTGGCCATGTTTTACATAAACAAACAAGGAGGGACGGGCTCTCTGTCGCTTTGCAACGAAGCTCTAAGACTATGGGCCTTCGCCAGAGAGCATCAGATTCACCTGCTAGCAGTGTATCTCCCAGGAGTTCAAAACTCTCGGGCAGACAGGCTCAGTCGAGTTCTGCTGCCACACGAATGGTCCCTACATTTGGACCAAATAAACCGAATCTTTCAGGAATGGGGGACCCCGGACATAGACCTCTTTGCAAGTCCGTGGAATGCCAAACTTCCCCGGTTCTGTTCCAGAACTCCGTGTCAGGGAGCTCAGGCTACGGACGCCTTTCTCCTGAATTGGAATCAGGCATTCCTATATGCCTTTCCACCCATTCCTTTGATTCCCAAGACTCTGTTCAAACTCCAGAGGGATCATGGAACTATGATCCTCATAGCTCCACGCTGGCCACGCCAAGTGTGGTTCCCTCTACTTCTACAGCTCTCCCAGGGATCCTACTTGGATCTGGGAGCTGCGCCAGACCTCCTGTCTCAGGAGGAGGGGACTTTGTGGCACCCAAACCCCAAATCCCTTCACCTCAGTGCTTGGTTACTGAAGGCTTAAGCCTTCAAGACTTTCATCTTTCCCAACCAGTGAAAGATATCCTTTCTGCCTCTAGGAAACCCTCTACCAGGCGTTCCTATGCTTTCAAATGGAAACGTTTTTCCATTGGTGTGCTCAGCAGGGTCTTGACCCTCTGGCACTTCCTTTGAATTCTCTTCTTGATTATCTCCTGCATCTATCCAATGCAGGCCTCAAGACGAATTCGGTAAGAGTCCATTTAAGTGCTATTGCAGCATCCTTGAAACATATAAATGGACAACCTATCTCCTCTCATCCTCTTGTTGCAAGATTCATGAGAGGCCTGACTCTCACTAAACCTCCCATCAGACCACCCCCGGTCGCATGGGATTTGAATCTAGTGCTCGGTCAACTTATGAAGCCACCTTTTGAGCCAATGTTTTCCACCTCCTTGAAATTTCTTTCCTGGAAGGTCATCTTCCTCATTGCAGTCACTTCGGCTCGCCGCATCAGTGAGCTGCAGGCTTTAGTGGCTAATCCACCTTACACAAGATTTCATCATGATAAGGTGGTCCTTAGGACGAATCCCCACTTTATGCCTAAAGTGGTCTCGCCTTTTCATCTTAATCAAGAGGTATATCTACCTGTCTTTTTTCCAGCTCCTCATGCATCCAATGCAGAGAGGAACCTTCATACTCTGGATTGTAAAAGAGCTCTCGCTTTTTACCTTAATATGACTCAGCCACATCGAAAGTCTTCTCAACTTTTTGTGGCCTTTGATCCTTCCCATTTGGGACTTCCAGTCTCCAAGCGTACACTTTCCAATTGGATTGCTCAGTGTATTTCTTTTGCTTACCAGAGCAAAAACATTTCTCTGGAAGGCCATGTCACTGCTCACAATGTGAGGGCCATGGCAACTTCTATGGCTCATCTGCACTCTGTTTCCATAGATCAGATCTGTCGAGCCGCTACCTGGGCCTCGGTTCATACCTTCACAGCCCATTACTGTTTGGACAAGGACTCCCGCCGGGATGCCTTGTTTGGCCAGGCTGTCCTCAAGCACCTGTTCCATTCCTAAACAACTCCTGCCCACCTTCCCAGAATGGATGCCTGAGATCCATACGAAGATGGCGAACCTTTACAGGGGATCCCATGCATCTAAGCTAGGGAGTCCCCATATGTGAGGACTTATTCCTGCTTGTTCCTGGAGATAGCACAGTTACTTACCTGTAACAGGTGATCTCTGGGAACAGCAGGAATTAGTCCTCACAACCCACCCACCTCCCCTAGGAGTTGTATCTTTTATCTATCTATCTTCCTGTCCTCTCTCTGTTGACTCAGCTATAAACTCGAAACTGAGGAGAGCTGTTCAGGAAGGCGGGAAGGCAGTGCGCATGTGCAGTGGGAGGTCCCAAAAGCTTCTATTCTAAGAAGCTGGGGAGCTTTCCCGCACGGGCTCCGTCGGTACCGACGTACCCATATGTGAGGACTAATTCCTGCTGTTCCCAGAGATCACCTGTTACAGGTAAGTAACTGTGCTTTCCTGATATTGCCTTTCAATTTACCCCCTTGCAGCTTCATGTTATGCCCTCTAGTTTTACAGCTTCCCATCTTTGGAAGAGGTTTGTTGTTCATTATTTCTCTTTAAGTATTTAAAGGTCTGAATCATATCTCCCCTATCCCTCCTCTCCTCCAGAGTGTACATATTTAGGTCTTCAAATCTCTTCTCATAAGGCTTCTGACGCAGGCTCCAAATCATTTTGGTCGTCTTTCTCTGAACAGCTTCCAGTCTTTTTACATCCTTTGCAAGATATGGTCTCCAAAACTGAACACAGTATTCCAAGTGAGGCCTCACCAGTGACTTATACAGTGGCATTAGTACTTCTTCCTTTCTACTGGTAATTCCTCTTTGTATGCAACCCAACATCCTCCTGGCTTTTGCCACTGCCTTGTCGCACTGTTTTGCCACCTTGAGATCCTCAGAAATAATCACACCAAGGTGCTTCTCCTGGTCCGTGCACACCAACCTCTCGTCCCCTATCGTGTACATTTCCCTTGGATTTCTTCTTCCCAATTGCATGACACTGCACTTCTTCGGATTAAATCTTAACTGCCAGGTAATAGACCATTCTTCCAGCTTTTGTAGATCTTTCCTCATGATCTGTCCTCTTTGGATCTGTCCTCTGCATTTGATGTAGTCGACCATCGTACCCTTCTGTCTCGTTTGTCTGATGCTGGGGTTCATGGTACTGTTCTTTGTTGGTTCCGTTCATTTCTATCCTGCCGCTCATTCTCAGTTCGCTCCGGCGCCGCAGCCTCTCCCCCACTAGCATTGTCTGTGGTGTCCCCCAGGGTTCCATCCTCGCTCCATTACTGTTCAATGTCTTCCTTGCTCCTTTAGCTTTGCTTATTCAACAGTCTACCATTTCTTTTCACATCTATGCTGATGATATCCTGCCACTTCCCCTGATCTCGATCCACTTAATCGTTGTCTTTCCACTATCGCGTCGTGGTTTGGGTCAAACTTTCTCCACGCTAACCCCGCTAAATCATCTGCTATGTGGATTTCCTTTGGTCTGTCTGCTCCCCTGCTATCTCCCGTCATGGGCTCCTCTTCTATCCCTTTGGCTCCCTCTCTCCGATATCTGGGTGTCACACTGGACCCCGCTCTTTCCTTCCACACTCACATTTCCTCTGTCATTCGTTCTTCCTTCTTTCATCTACGTCGTATCAAAGCTGTTTGATCGTCACTTTCCCCTTCCTCCCTTATCACTCTTGTGCTGTCTTTAGTAGTTGCACGTCTGGATTATTGTAATATTATTTATGCTGGTCTCCCTTCTTCTCAATTTCGCCGCCTTCAGATCGCTCAAAACGCTGCCGCCCGCCTGGTTACCTTCACTTCTGCGCGCTCCCACGTCTCCCCCTGCCTCCTGGCCTTACACTGGCTCCCGATCAAGTTTCGTTTCATCTACAAGATTCTCATTATCACTCACCGGGTTCTCCACACCGATACCCCTCAGTACTTAGCTAACACTATCCGTTTCCAGCCCTCTCCCCGTCTTCTCCGCTCATCTTCTGGTGGTCGTTTGTTCCTTCCTTCTCCCTCTCATGCCCGCCTAGAATCAACTCGTCACTCTGCTTTCTTCTTTCTGGGCCCTGCCCTCTGGAACTCCCTCCCTCTTCCCCTCCGCATTGAACCCTCCTATCCCCGCTTTAAAACCCTTCTAAAAACCCACCTTTTCTGTCAGGCCTTTGACCTTCCTTCTTCCTCTGACGGCACCTCATCCCCCAGTTCTGCCCTCCAACCACCTTGAATCACCTCGTCCATTTCCTATTTTCCTTCTCCCTCCCCCTGGTTCTTTTGTTTTCTGTCTTATCTTGCTATTCTCTCTCTGTCCTATAAGCTCTGGCGTTCTTTTCTAACTTTATTTTCTGTAGTTGCCATTTTGTTATTGTACACCGCCCTGATTCTTCGACCTGGGCGGTTAATCAAGAGACTCAATAAAGATAAAGATAAAGATGTTATCCACTCCCTCAGGGGAGTCCACTCTGTTGCAAATTTTCGTGTCATCTGCAAAAAGACAGACTTTTCCATTCAGTCCTTCAGCAATATCACTCACAAATATATTGAAGTGTCAGGCCCAGGACCGAACCCTGGGGCACCCCGCTAAACACCCTCCTTTCATCTGAGTGAGCTCCATTTACCATCACCTTCTGTTTATTTATTTATATTCTCTTATATACCGCGCTATTCTGCATCAGTGCGGTTTACATTGAACAAACTGAAATTACATTGAACAGGGCATTATAACTTGGAGATAACCCTCCATAGCCCATGATCCCTGTAAAATAGTTAAGTGGCTTGCCCAACACCACAAGGAGCACCTGTGGGACTAGAAACCCCAATCCTTCCGGCCCAAGGTTGCTGTCCTCTAGTGGGATTTGAACCCCCGACCTTCCGGCCTGAAGTACCTTGCCCCAACCACTAGGCCACTCCTCCACTCCGTTGTCTGTCTGTTGTCTGTCAGTCAACCAATTTCTAATCCAGTTCACCACCTTGGGACCCATCCTCAAACTACTGAGTTTATTGATAAGCCTCCTATGAGGAATAGTATCAAAGGCTTTTTCTGAAATCCAGGTAGATGACATCCATTGCATGCCCCTGATCTAGTTCCTTGGTCACCCAGTCAAAGAACTCAATCAGATTTGTTTGGCAAGACCGTCCTTCGGTAAAACCATGTTGCCTAGGATCTTGCAACCTGTTGGTTTTGAGAAAGTTCACTATTCGCTCTTTCAAGAGCGCCTCCATTACTTTTCCTGCCACCGAGGTAAGGCTCCCGGGCCTGTAGTTTGACACTTCTTCCCTGTCACCACTTTTGTGTAGAGGTACGACATCAGCCATTCTCCACTCCTGAGGAACCTCTCCTGTTTCCAAGGATCTGTTGAAGACATCCTTTAAGGGCCCTGCAAGAACCTCTCTGAGCTCTTTCAGTATCCTGGGATGTATCCCATCTGATCCCATGGCTTTGTCCACTTTCAGTTTAGCAAGTTGTTCTAACACCTCATCATCTGTGAATGGTATGGTATCTACTTCATTCCCATTTTTATATTTGGGCGTCACAGATGGTCCTTCTCCAGGATTTTCTTTAGTCAAAACAGAGCAGAAGTATTTGTTTAGCAATTTTGCTTTTTCAATGTCACTTTCCACGAGTCCTTTCCCAGCACTTCTGAGTCCTGCAATTCCACCTCTGATTTTCCTCCTCTCCCCAATATACCTGAAGAAAGTTTTGTCGCCACTCTTCACATCTTTAGCCATCTTTTCCTCTGCCTTTGATTTTGCTTTCCTTATTTCTCTTTTTGACTCTTTGAGTTTGATCCTGTATTCATTTCTGTGTTCTTCTGTTTGTAAGCTTTTGAATTTTGTGAAAGCTGTGGTTTTTGCCTTTATTTGAGCAGCCTCTTCTTTGGAAAACCAAATAGGTTTCCTTCTCTTGTTTTTATTTACTTTCCTACATATTTATCTGTTGCCCCTTTTATTGCCACCTTTAGTTTAGCCCATTGCAATTCCACTTCCCTTATCCCCTCCCACCCTGCCAACTCCTCCTTCAAGTACTTGGCTATTTTACTGAAGTCAGTGTTTTTGAAGTTTAGGACTTTGAGCTTGCTATGAACGGACTGCACATTGGCTTTTATCTCAAACCACACCGTGTGATGATTGCTGCTGCTTACAGGGGCACCCACCCAACATTCGACACGCTATCACCGTTGGTGAGCACTAAATCCAGTATTGAGCTTTCCCTGGTTGGTTCCATCACCATTTGTCTAAGTAACGCATCTTGGAAAGTATCCACAATTTTTTTGCTTCTTTCCAGATTTGCAGAAGGAGTAATCCAATCCACATCGGATAGATTAAAGTCACCCAATATGATCACTTCCCCCTTTGTAGCTATCTTGGCAATATCTATAATCAATTCGTTATCTATTTCTTCGATTTGAGTCGGAGGTCTGTAGACTACAGCAGTATGGATGACAGTGCTATCTCCTCTTTCCAACACAATCCAGAGTGCTTCTTTTCCCCATGCCCCCTGCATTTCAGTAGCTTTAATATTGCTTTTGACATACAAAGCTACTCCTCCTCCTTTTCCACTTTCTTTGTCTCTTCTGGATAGATTATAGCCAGCTATGGCTATATCCCAATCATGTGATTCATTAAACCATGTTTCTGTAATGGCCACAATATCCAAGTCCATTTCCACCATTAGGGCTTCCAGGTCCGGAACTTTGTTGGCTAAGCTTCAACCATCTGTGCTCATTGCTTTCCATTATTTAACTGGCTTGAATGTATTTTGCATTGATTTTGTTCTGCCCACTTCTTCCCACTTGTTTTTGATGTGTGGTTTAAAAGTGTGGCTGTTTCTGATGTTATTCTGCTTTTGCCGGGAGTGACATCCTGAACTTGCCCTTCCCCATCCGTCACCCCTTTTTTCTAGTTTAAATGCATATCCACATACTGCCTGGATTTTTCACTTAGGATTCTTTTCCCTGCGACTGAGAGATGTAGTCCATCAGCACAGTATAGTCTCTTGTTGGTCCATCTGTTTCCCTAGTCACCTATAAATCTGCATCTTCCTTGTTTGCACCAGGTCTGGAGCCATGTATTAAAGCTATTCCTTATCGTCCCTCTAGTCTAGTCCTGGACCTCTGGGTTTAAGCATCTCCTCCCGCAGCCTTGGAGACTGAGCATGTCACCTTTTTTGGTGACACCAGCATAAATAGATGAGGAATCGCCTCCTCGCTCCAGTAAGCTCAGTCTCCAAGGCAGCTGAAGGAGATGTGAGCCTCAGAGGTTGGGGGCTCACTGGAGGAATGATTGAGGAGTTTATGGTAGGCTTAGTGATTAGGCTATATTAAAAAAAAAAAATAAAAAAAAATATATATATATATATTTTAATGCTGTGCTGCTGCTTTAAATTTGGCGGCTAGGTTTATTTGACAGCTTCTGCAAGAACAAGGCTACACTTCCCCCCCCTCCCCCTACCTGGAGGTTCTGTGTTCCAAGGCAGAGTGTGGGAGCTGTAGCTGGGGCCTCCGTCTCCCGAACCCGTGGATTGGGTGAGGAGACATGGAGGGAAGGACGACCGAGGGAGCAGAGCCACGGCAGCCGGTGTTTGCTCAGCCACGGCGGTGTTTGCAACGGCCGGCGAGAGGCTTCAGTCACAGCAACCTTCCGAACGGAGGTGAGAGGTGCGTAGCGCCAGTGCTTGGGTTAGTGAAAATTGAGAACAGGCTGAGAGAGGCAGCTTAGCCCATGCGGCAGCTCTGTGTGAAAAGTACGGCAAAGGGAAATGGTAGCGGCTGAGAGGTTTGCTGGGAGGCAGGCCTTAGCCACGTGGTGTTTCCGTGGGAAGCCTTGTGGGGACTATAGAAACTTGAGAGATAGTTCAGTGGAAGGCTTCTGTACCGAGGTGCTCCTTTTGGGGGGCAGCCTAGGTTAGAGGAGTTCAGAATCTGTGTTTAAAAAAAAAAAAAAAGGAAAAAAGAAGACAAACGGAAAACTTGTTATGTATAGGAATTTTGGGGCCTTACCAATATGCCCTCGAGGCCTCAATGTGTCATGTGTGGGGCCAGGAAAGGGGTCAGTGTCTGAGGTGGGTGTCTGTAAAGGCTGCGCTCACGAAGCTGCAGCAAAGGAGATGGTTACAGAGGGGAAGCGCAGAGGGAAGAAGCATCGGGCTCTCCGGAACCCCTCTCTCCAGCTGCCCCACCTCCGGTGCCAGCGCCAGGACCGTCCACAGCTCTGGAACCCTCCACGTCCCAAACGGTTTTGCAGGGGGGCCTAGCGGCAATCTTCTCCCAAGATTTCATAAGTCTGCTCCAGCAGGCCCTGGGAGGGAAGCAGGGAGCTGCGGGGACGGACGCAGATCTGAGTCTGAAGCGGGCTGGAGCTTCTCTGACTGGGGAGGCGAGGGGCGCCCCGTGTAAAAAGCCCAGGTTAGGGAAGGAGAAGGTAGAGGCTGTTTCAGAAAATATCTCGGAAGAGGAGGACTCAGACATGGATCTAGACCTGGAGGAAGGCGAGATCACAGAGCAGGAGGAGCACTCAAGGGTGGTCAGAGTCTTCAGACGGGAAGAGTTGGCAGCCCTTATTTCAGAGACGCTGAAAGTTCTTAACATGCCGGCGGCAGAACAAGAGGTGGATTCTTCTCTGGAGGATCCATTACTGCAGGCAATTCGAAAGTCCCAGAGAGCTTTCCCGATACATAGAGTCTTTAAGGAAATGATCCAGGAAGAATGGGACACGCCGGAAGCCGGGATGAGAGGTTCCAGGGTAATGGCATGCCTTTACCCGTTGCAGGAGCAGGGCAAGGAGCTTTTCAAGTCTCCTAAAGTGGATGCCGCAGTAGCTGCGGTCACCAAGAAGACGACTATTCCGGTGGAGGGAAGTGCTGCCCTTAAGGATGCGCAAGATAGGAGGCTAGATAGTCTGCTAAAACAAGTTTTTGATGTCAATGCACTTTCTATGCAGGCTTCTATCTGTGGGGCGTGGGTAGCAAGAGGTTGTCTACGATGGGCCCAAAGGATGAACCTGAACCGTGCGGATGAGGTGGAAGAAGAGGCGGCCCAAATGGAGTCGGCAGCAGCTTATTTGGCAGATGTGCAATATGATCTTATTCGGGGTCTGGCAAAAAGCATGGCATCGGTGGTAGCGGCACGCAAGTATATGTGGCTTCATAATTGGGTGGCAGACGGAGCCTCTAAGGCAAGACTAGGGAAGCTCCCCTTTCGGGGTAAGCTCCTTTTTGGAGAAGATTTGGACAAGTTGGTAAAAGACCTCGGGGAGTCTAAAGGAGGGAGACTGCCGGAGGATAAGCAAAAGCTGAATCGTCCTCTGGCGCCCTCCAGGAGCCAGCAAAGGGAGTTTCGGAGATTTCGTAATCCAGGTTTGGTAAGTTTCAGAGAGGACGTTTTCAATATAGATCCCAGGGATTTCGAGGGTTTAGGGGAGTGGGGAGAGGTTTTGGAGCCTCCTCTTCCTCAACCCTCAAGAAGTCACAATGAAGTGAGGGGGACCCAGGCAGGATTGGTACCTGTGGGGGGTTGGCTAAAAGTTTTATCCTGCCTGGGTCCACATTATGTCGGATTGTTGGGTGCTGGAGGTCATTCAACAAGGGTATGCTCTGGAGTTCCAGCGGTCAGTTGCAGACGCCTTCGTCCAATCTCCCTACAGAACGAAGTCAAAGCGATGGGCGATGCTAGAGACTTGCAGAGGTTGCTAGAACTCAAAGCGGTTGTACCGGTTCCAGCAGACCAGTGCGGATGCAGTCGATACTCGATATATTTTGTGGTGCCCAAAAAAAGAAGGGTCTTGGTGACCAATCCTGGACATCAAAGGGGTAAACAGGTGTCTCAGAGTGTCTCACTTCCGCATGGAAACTCTGAGGTACATCATAGTGGTGGTACGACAAGGAGAGTTTCTCACATCGTTAGATCTCTGCGAAGCGTATCTGCACATTCCCATCCGAGTGGAGCATCAGCAGTATCTTCGGTTTGCAGTTCCGATGGGACATTTTCAGTTCCAGGAGTTACCGTTTGGATTTGCGACAGTGCCACGGGCCTTTACCAAGGTGATGATCGTAGTGGCAGCGGCCTTATGCAGAGAAGGGGTATTGGTATACCCGTACCTGGATGACTGGTTGATTTGAGCAAAGTCAAGGAGCGAAAGCGAAGAAGCTACACGTCGGGTGGTGCAGTTCCTGCACAGCTTAGGATGGGTAGTAAATGTTGTGAAAAGCAAGTTGGAGCCATCTCAGGAATTGGAGTACCTGGGGGCCTGCTTCGACACAGAGAAAAGCAGAGTGTTCCTGCCGCTCACCAGGGCCCAGGGGCTAAGGTGGCTCGTTCAGGAGTTCTTGGCGAAATGAGCCCCCTCAGCGTGGCATTATCTGCAGCTGTTGGGTACGATGGCGGTCATGCTCGAAGTAGTGCCGTGGGCCAGGGCTCACATGAGGCCGTTGCAGAGAGCGCTGCTCAGGAGCTGGTCTCATCAGTCAGATCAGTTGTCCAGAAAGCTGATCTGTCCGGTGCAGGCAAGGCAGTCTCTGCAGTGGTGGCCGGATCCCAGGAATCTAGAGCAGGACATGCCGCTGGAATCACTGCAGTGGAAACGCTTGACGACAGATGCCAGTCTGTTCGGCTGGGGAGCACACTTCTGGGGTCAGTTTGCCCAAGGACAGTGGACCAAACAGGAAAGGCAGTGGTCAATCAACAGGTTAGAGCTCAGAGCGGTCATGCTAGCACTAAGAGCTTTCCAGCAGCAGTTACATGGGAACGCGATTCGGGTGCTGTCGGACAACACCACAGCAGTAGCCTACATCAATCGGCAAGGGGGCACCAGTAATGTAGCTCTGGAGGCAGAGGCGGAGGACCTACTAGGTTGGGCCGAGTTGCATTTGGAAGCCCTATTGGCAGGGCATGTGACAGGAGTGGAAAATGTGACCGATTTTTTTGAGTCGAGTCACGGTGGACCCAAGCGAGTGGGTTCTCCATCAGGAGGTGTTCGAGATGCTAGTGGGTTGCTGGGGAGTTCTGGTGATGGATCTCATGGCGACATTCGCATCAGCAAAGGTAGAAAGGTTTTACAGCAGAAGGAGAGAAAGAATGTCCAAAGGTTTGGACGCCCTGATGCAGAGATGGCCGGAGGAGCAGCTCCTGTACGTGTTTCCACCGTGGGCCTTAATAGGTCGAGTACTGCAAAGGATAGAGAGACACAAGGGTCAAGTGATTCTAGTGGCGCCGGATTGGCCAAGAAGACCATGGTATGCCGACTTGGTATGGCTTCTAGTGGAGCCGCCGTGGAAACTGCCAGTCAGGGAAGATCTGCTGGTGCAGGGACCCTTGAAGATACCTCTCGTGGATCGGTTCTCGCTTACGGCCTGGCTATTGAAAGGGCAAGGTTGATGTCCAGGGGTTATTCGTCAGCGGTAATTTCCACTTTATTAAAGTCCAGGCGTAGATCTACCTTGGTGGCGTATATCCGTGTGTGGTGACTATTTGAGTCTTGGTGCGAAGATAGGGGAATGGTGGCGCTGAGAGCCTCCATTCCGCAGATTTTGGCATTTTTGCAGGACGGTTTTGATAAGGGACTTGCGGCAGCATCTTTGCGGGTCCAGTTGGCGGCACTTTCGTGTTATCGAGGAAAGGTACAAGGGATAGTGCTTGCGTTGCACCCAGACGTGCGGCGGTTCTTAAGGGCAATGTCTCTGTTGAGGCCACCATGCCGGAAGCTGGTACCGACATGGGATCTCAATTTGGTTCTAGAGGCGTTGATAGGTGAGCCGTTCAAGCCGTTGGCTAAAGCAACTTTGAAGGATCTGGCGCTGAAGGTAGTATTTTTAGTGGCGATTTCTTCGGCAAGGAGGATTTTGGAGCTACAGGTTTTGTCATGTAGGAAGCCGTTTCTGTCGTCCTATGACAAGAAGGTTGTGTTGAGAACCGTGCCTTCGTTCTTGCCAAAAATGGTTTCGGTGTTTCATGTGAATCAGGCAGTATCTTTGCCAGTTTTCGAGAAAGGGGGCAACGATAAGTCCAAGAGTCAGTTACATCGGTTGGATGTGGGTCGTGTGTTGAGGACTTATTTGCAAAGGAGGGCTGTCTTTCACAAGACAGATAGATTTGTCTTGTTTGGAGGGCCGAAGCAAGGGGAACCGGCGTCAAAGTCTTCCATTGCAAGGTGGCTTAAGGAGGCTATTGTGGCGGCGTATATATTGAAAGGCAGGCCTGTGCCAAATGGTTTGAGGGCTCATTCGACCAGGGCACAGGCGGCTTCCTGGGCAGAGTTCAGTTTGGTGCCGGCAGCAGAGATTTGCAAGGCGCAACTTGGTCGTCGTTAACATTCCTTTGTCAGGCATTACCGGATTGATCTGCAAGCGGAAGGGGATGCTAGGTTTGCATCGGTGGTTCTTCAGGCTGGCCTAGCAGGTCCCTCCCTTTAAAGTTTTTACTGCTCTGTTGCATTCCCAGAGGTCCGAGACTAGACTAGAGGGACGATAAGGAAGGTGAAATTAGACTTACCTGCTAACTGTTGTTCCTTAAGGAACTCTAGTCTAGTCCCGTATCCCCCCCTGTTATGGTTGTTTGGGCCATAGCCTGAAGAGAGGTATACAGTCCTTAGGCATGTGACTGGATGGGATATTGTCCGTTTGGGGAGGAGGGGGTAAAACATCTATAGGGCGGTATTAATGGTACCTGCTGAGAGGTCCTAGGGAGAGGGCGGAGCAGGCCTATGCAGAAGCGTAAATAAGCCTTTCCTGGTAAGTTGCCAGGTATTAGGGCTAAATGCTAATGTGAAAGATTCACCAAAAAGAAAAAAACCTCATCAAAAGCTTATAATTATTTGTCGGAGCAGGCCGAAGGAGGGACAGTATGAAAACACATCCCACACCAGACGGCAAGCTTCTTTTTTTCAATTATGGTTCCCCACCATCAAAAATTTTTTTATTCACTTATCTCATCAATCTTCTTTCCATCCATAAAATTCTTTTGACCACCTTCATAGACGTCGCTCATAGTCAAACAATTCAGCACGACGTGCACGTTTCGGGCTAACGCCCTGTTTCAAGTGCTACAAATCTCCTCTTCAACAGGCAACAAGATCAGCAAAACGCCGTCTTCGCGGCTAAGGTTGAACTAAAGTGTTCATCTTCATTGGCTCCCAATTCAAAGTAGACTCACTTTCAAAATTTTACTAATTACATTCAAAGCCTTCAAAGAACTCTCATCTTCATCAATATCAGACTTGATCCAAACACCACCCCTCAATAGAGACAGAAGGTCAGTAACACTCAATACTCTGTTAGTCCCTAAATCAATATCACAGTGTACCAAAACTACTTCAGACAGGGCCTTTTTATTCTGTGCACCAAGGTGTTGGAATAGCCTTCCTCAAAACATCCGAGCAATACCAGACCTTTTGCAGTTTCGCAAAGCTTTGAAACACTACCTCTTCCTTTTATCTTATCCAGTAAACAATAAAGACATCTCAACCAACCCACAGACCTTCCACTCATACACATACAATACAGATACCCCACAGACCACATACACACAAAACTGAAGCCATGATGATATTATGACTATGTTTATTAATTATATACCCTGTTATCCGAGTTATATTCTCCTGTTTTCTGTAAACACAAAGTACTGTTGAATTGTGTATCTCACTGTTTTTTGTGAACCGCACTGATGCTTAATAGTGCGGTATATAAGAGTCTATAAATAAATAAATAAATAATTGAAAAAAAGAAGCTTGCCGTCTGGTGTGGGATGTGTTTTCATACTGTCCCTCCTTCGGCCTGCTCCGACAAATAATTATAAGCTTTTGATGAGGTTTTTTTCTTTTTGGTGAATCTTTCACATTAGCATTTAATTGTTTCACTAAGGGGGTTTGTAGATTACTGGAGGTATTAGGGTTAGGAAAATTTATACAATTTCTATAGTTCGATAGTTATATAACGTTTAATGTGATTTCTACTTACTTATTGCTCTGGTGAGTCTGCTTTGTCAATAGGTTACTGGAGCGAGGAGGCAGTTCCTCATATATTTATGCTGGTGTCACCAAAAAAAGGTGACTTGCTCAATCTCCAAGGCTGCGGGAGGAGGTGCTTAAACCCAGAGGTCTGGGACTAGACTAGAGTTCCTTAAGGAACAACAATTAGCATGTAAGTCTAATTTCACCTTTATGCGATGTAGCCTTTGAACTTCTGAGAATGCTACAGTGTTAACAATGGGCTTGAGTTTATCTCCTAGAGTTTGGAAGTCCCTTTGAACTGTAGGGGCACTGTTTCTAGCCAGGTCATTTGTACCCAAGTGAATGACAACATCAATTTTGGAGTGCTCACTTTCTGCAGTAAGTACATCAACAATTTGGTTTATATTCCTGCTGGCTGAAGGGCCTGGGAAGCATTTGACTATCTTCTCTCCTTTGAACCGGGTTCCCAAGTTGGTGCCTCTGATGATGGAATCTCCAAGTAGTAGTAGTTTTCTGTTCGGTGAGTTTTTCTTCGTATTTGGTGTTTTATCAGGAGATTGAGCATTGACTGTCTCATTTAGGGGCCCTTCAGTTTCCATGGATTGGGCATCCTCATTAACCAAAGCAGAGAAGGCATTATGCAGGGATATCTCATGATGTATAGGGTGTCTCAGCGTTACAGGTCGCAGTCTACCTGAGCCCATTGTGATCCATTTGTTCCTGGGATGTTTGATTCTTTGTGGGAGCGGTGGTGGACTTTGGATGAGGATTGAGTAAACTGTGTCGCCCTAGCACATGTGTCTGCATCAGGGACTAGTAAAGTACTACAGCAACAATTTTAATTGATCTGTGAACTGTCACATGGCTGCTGGTTTCTGTGAATGGTTGTTTTTATACTTGATTTATGCACTCTTTGGTCTTCAGGTTCATAGATCAATTAAAATTATTGTTGTGATACTTTACTGGCCCCTGATACAAGCATGTGTGTGCCGAAACATGGCTGTGTCAGGTCCATTTAATAAATATACTCAGCAGCCCCTGGCTGTTCCTGTTGTTCGTTTTTCTTTCCCTGTGAATTTGTGGGGATTATTTTGTGGTGGTATTTTGTGGTGGTATTTTACGTTTTTAGAATTGTCCAGAAACTCGCAGGTACCTGGCCCATTATTCTGCACATTCCTGTTTGATTTTGTTTTCTGGAGATGTTTACAGTATATCTTAGGGTTGATTTTAGAATGCATTTACACGTGCCTACTATCTCCAGGAACATGCTGGAATGCGGTCTTCACATAGGGAGGAGTGGTCTAGTGGTTAGGACAAGGTACTTCAGGCCGGAGGGCTGGGGGTTCAAGTCCCACCTGGGGACAGCAATCTCAGGCCGGAGGGACTGGGATTTCTAGTCCTGTAGGCACTCCTTGTGGTCTTGGGCAAGCCACTTAACCCTCCATTGCCCATGTTCCCTGTAAGTATTAGTGTATGTGTCTCATATCCCCTCATGTTAAATGTATCCCCCAATTGACCGCTTTGACCAGGTGAAAAGCGGGATATAAATACAGCTAAATAAAATAAATAATAAAATATGGGTGACATCCCCCAATGGAGCCTATGCGGGAACACTCCCCAGCATCCAATAGGAAGCATTTGGGAGCATTCCACTGTGCATGCATACATGACTTCCCACCTTCCCAGTGAATCTCCTTAGACTTACTTTTTACGCAGAGTCCTACAGAGACTTGTCCTGTCACTGTAGTTATACATTTTTCTACCGTGCCTTTTGTGGTGCTTCTATTTTCTTTTTTACCTTCCCGTCTCTTCAGTACTGTCGCTTATTGACACCATTGTCTTTTTTGGGCACTTTTCTTACTTATATTTTTCTTTTTTACATCGCTGTTCCTGCAGGTTTTTTCATCGGTCTAGGCCACCATTGAGTATTTTGACCTGGCAGAGGCTTTATGTCCTGACATGAAGGTGGGTGTCAAAACTAGTTCCATTTAGGTCCACCTCAGTACTATTTCAGCTTCTCATTGGGGGATTGATGGAAAACCTGTTTGCACACATCTGTTGGTAGCTTGCTTCATGCACGATCTCCTTTTGTCTAAACCACCAATTCGGCCCCCACCTGTCGCTTGGGACTTCAATGAATTCTTGCTCAATTGCTCAAGCCTCCATTTGAGCCTCTAGCCACTGCCTCCCTCAAGTATCTTACTTAGATGGTTTCCTTGCTAGTTGCACTCACCTTGGCTTGCCGAATTAGCAAACTAAAAGGCTTTGGTTGCACATGCCCCCTATACAAGTTTTCATCATGACAGGATGGTCCTGCAAACGCATCCGCATTTCCTTCCAAAGGTTGTATCGCCCTTCCATCTTAACCAGTTGGTAATTCTTCCCACCTTTTTTTTACAAAGCCACATGCATCTCGGGCTGAGGCGGTGCTTCATACCCTAGATTGCAAATGAGCATTGGCATAATACCTTGACAGAACCAAAGCACACAGGAAATCCTCACAATTATTTATTTATTTTGACCCTAGTCACCTTGGTCTTCCAGTGACTAAATGCACTCTTTCTCTTTGGATAGCAGACTGCATAACCTTTGCATACAATCAGGCAGGTCTCACATTAGATGGGCATGTAGCTGCCCACAATATCTGCGCCATGGCCACATCTGTGGCCCACTTACGCTCTGTCTCCATAACAAAGATTTGCCATGCTACCACATGGTCCTCCATATCTTTGCAGCCCACTACTGTCTGGACAAGGACTCTCCTAAGGACAGTGACTTTGGCCAAACCGTACTACGGCATCTCTTTGGGACTTAGCTACACCTCCTTCCCTCCGGCCCTCTGTCTATCCAGGCTACTGCCACTATCAGCTCGATGGGGGTCTGCTGGGGATGTCGAGACTCCTAGATCCCCTGGATTCTCCATGTTAATCAACGAATTGTTCCCATTACAGCGGGCCATGCTCTTTGCCGTTTCTGGTAGCCTGGAGCTAGGGAGTCCAATATATAAAGACTGCATTCCTGTTTATTCCTGGAGATAGCATAGCTACTCACCTGTAAGAGGTGATCTCCGGGAACAGCAGGAATCGGTCTTTATAACCCGCCCTCCTCCCCAAGGAGTTGTAGATTTTTTTACTTTTTTTCTCAGCTATGCATATACCTCACTGAGGAGATTCGCTCGGAAAGTGGGAAAGCATGCACACATGCACAGAGGGATGCTCCCAAATGCTTCCTATTGGATGCTGGGGAATGTTCTACATGGGCTCGTTGGGGGACATCACCCATATGTGAAGACTGATTCCTGCTGTTTCTGGAGATCATCTGTTAAAGGTGAGTAACTACGCTTTTCTCTGCTCCCCTTCTCAAAGAATTTCAGACTTTTTGACTTGGATGTCTCAGATTGCACCTATACTATACTACCTTTCTAAAATGTACCTTTTAGTACAGTTGTGCACAACAATATTGGCACCCTTGCATTTTAAGTATGTTGCATACAATATTTTGAAAAATAATTGGAAATATTCCCAATTTTATGTCGTCATAATATTTTAATACTATGTTCAAAAGTATACAACAAAAAAGATGTCTTTGCAACTTTGACGTACTAATTTCGGAGAAAAAAAAAACAAATATGATCCGGACAGGATTCATGGCACCTTCCACTAATATTTGGTTGCACAACGCTTGGTAGTGATGACAGCCTTCAAACGTTTCTTGTAGCCATCTATAAGTTTTGTACATCTGTCTGTTGTTAATTTCTCCCACTCTTGTTCTATCTCATGAATGTTTCCAGAATTCCTTAAGGAATGGTAGATTTCAACTCTTTCCAAAGGTTCTCGATTGGATTGAAATCAGGACTCATTGCTGGCCAGTATACAGCAGTCCATTTGTTCCTTTTTAACCATTCTGTTTTACTTTTGGATGTATGTTTGAGTCATTGTCTTGCTGGAGGACCCATGACCTTTGACCTAGACCTAGCTTTCTGACACCAGGTAGCACATTTCGCTGCAAAATACCTTGGTAGTCCTCTGACTTCATGATTCCTTTAATACGTTCCAGGCCTCCAATTCCAGAGGCAGCAAAACAGCCCAAAACATTATGGAACCTCCACCATTTTTAACTGTAGGAAGGGTATTTTTTTCCTTATAAATTTTATTTCTTTGCCTGTAAATGTATCGTTGGTCTGCATTGTCAAAGAGTTCAAGTTTAGTTTCATCTGTCTACAGAACATTTTCCCAGAAGGATTGTAGCTTCTCAAGGTGGATTTGGGCAAAGATCAGGTATGCCTTTTTATGTCTGTCTTTGAGCAATGGGGTCTTCCTTGGCCTTTGCCCATGAAGTTCTTCTTTGTTTAGTGTGCGGCATATGGTGCGGGTTGAAACCACCACTCCAGATTGCTGCAGGTCAGTCTTAAGCTCTCTGGATGTTGTATGCAGTGATATATTTACAGGTGAAGAAATGAAGCTTATAAGGCAAAAAACATCCTTCCTACAGTTAAAACACACCAGAAGGGCAGAGAGAGACCAGGACCACACCAATAATACCTTCACAGATGCAAAATTGTATTCAATACCCAATAAAACTTTGCATCTCTGAAGGTATTATTGGTGTGACCGTGGTCTTTCTCTGCTTTCCTGGTTTGCTGTTTGTGGAGGACATTCTCTCTTCTGTTCTCTATGGTGGTTTTCCAACAGTTCGCACTAACCTTCGAAGATTTCTTGGATTAATTTTCCTCTTCTCACCACATCCTGGGAGATTCTTGGCAGTTCAGTGAGCAGAAAACTTCTTAACATTGCGAACTGTAGGGGAAAAGCAGTATATAAACAAGCTAAATAAAATAAATAGATACAGGAATCCTAAGGTCTTTGGAGATGGCCTTGTACCCCTTTGAAGTTTGATATTTGGTGATAATGGCTTTTCTGATGGTCTCAGGCAGCTCTCTTGTCTTCACCATTGTGAAAATGAAACAGGGAGTGAATGTGGCTATTTTAAACAGTAGAGTCATCATTCATTGCTAAAGACCCATTTTTTCAATCTCGCCTTTGACTTCCCTTCAACCCCAGACCTGACTACCTTACTATTGTGTGTATTTCTTCTGTATATCTCCTTATTTTTTCTGTGTCCTGTCTTCTCTGCTTTCCTATTCTATTTTTACTGCAGCCCATTTATTGTAAACCACTCTGTTGCCTTCTCCTAAGCCGTCAATCAAGTGATATAATAAAGATAAGGAGTGGAGGAGTAGCCTAGTGGTTAGAGCAACTGCCTAGTACCCAGATCGTCAAGGGTTCGATTCCCACTGGCACGCCTTCTGACTTTGGGCAAGTCACTTTACCCTCCATTGCCTCGGAAGAAAAGGCTGGCAATCTACTTCCGGTGATACATTGCCAAGAAAACCCAGAGGTAGCTGGGTCGCTATGAGTCAACACTGACTTGATGGCACTAAAAAAATAAAAAATAAAGATAAAGATTGGTTGATTCAAGTTATGTGAGTACTGACAATTGATCACAGGTGCGCCTAATTTTACTACAGTGAGAATGAAGTTCTTCTGTTTAAACTGATTTGAATTGTTTATAAGGGTGTCAGTAATCAAGTCCAAGTTTTTATACTATTCCCTGCTTTCCTTTTTTAATTGGTCTTGTTTTATTTGATTCTTTTATGTGTCAAATATGTGTGCAAATATAGTCCAAAACCATTTCGCTGGCCACTTTTTTATGAGATATTGGACATTAAGGGGTTGAACTGCAACCGTACCTTTTCTATATCTCCAATTAACCCTTCCATATGCCATTTAAGTACCACGTGCTAACCGATTGCGCCACTAGAGCACTGATTAACCCTTCCATATGCAATTCATCCCTTTGTCTCTCAGGAACATTGCATTGTCTCTAGTAATTATTGTTGTTCCATTCCATCCCCACTTAATATATTCCTCCTCACTTCACTCTCTTGATTTTTAACCCTGTCTTATTTATTAAGGATTGATTTTTTTAAAGTTAATATTAATTTCGTGTTTTTATCTGGCTTTTTAAAAGCACCATGCTCTAAAATTGTTTTGAATGGTGGTATACCAAACACGTATAAATAAAACAAATAAAAATGAAATATCCTAGGAGTTGACTAGTGTCATTTGGAATCCAGTGCATGACAGGGCAGAAGACTGGGGATCACCCCTGTTTGATCGCTAGACACTATGGAAACTCTCAGTAGGTGCTGGGAGAGTATGGGGGGGGGGTAGGGGGTATAAAGTAGTGGGTATTGGAGAGTGGGGTCAATGCCAGCCCAACCATTAGGCAGGACTAGGTGGTCACCTAGGGCAGAAGCTTCTGAGAGACAGCATAGAGCAGCAGCAGTCAAAGCAAAACAATAGATCCTGACAACCACGCAAATTCAAACATCCATCAGCATATTCCTGGGTGACGTTGGCACCGACGGAGCCCTCGTGGAAACATTCCCCAGCTTTCAAAGAAAGCTTTTGGGAGATGCCACCACGCATGCGTGGTCCCTTTCCTGCCTAAGGGTGCCATCTTGCTCAGTCTCCTTTTTTTCCGCAGAGCCCTTCAGATGTTCATCTGGCTTGTCCCCAGAAAGAGTTGATTTTTTTTTCTCTGAGCTTCATATTCGCCTCTGGTATCGCACTGGTACTCTTCCCCACCTGACCTTGTTATCTGGGCATCGAGTTTGGGTCCTTTTTTTGTAGTTTTCATTCTTTCTTTTCCTGACGCCTTTGCGCCTTTTTTCCAACTGGCAGCCGGAGAGTCTTTGACTTTGCAGAGGTATTTTTTTCCCCCATGGCTACCAGTGGCTTCAAGAAGTGTGATTTGTGCTCTATAATTTCTTTTACCGTCACACACGACTGCTGTCTCCGCTGCCCTGTGCCAGACCACAAACCGGCAGCCTGTGGTCTCTGCAAAAGGATGTCCAATAAGGCCCTGAAGAGCCGCCAGCAGCAGCATGATAAGTTTTTCCCCGAGTCCCTGGTGCCTCCGAAGGCCAGGACCTCATCTGAAGCCTCGACGCCTCAGGTGGAACTTCCCAAACCCAAGCCCTGCTTGGGTCCTCAGAAAGGGGGTCTCCATCGAGGGAACCAAGGAAGAAGAAGAAACCCTCGAAGGCGTCGTCGTTGGATGGTTACAATCAGCCGGGTGCCACCCGGTCCCGCAGTCTGAGATGCTTGTCCAAGACTTTGGAGAAGGAGCGGCTTGCAAAGGTCCCCCGGAAGGATTCAACCGCAGACTGGACTCGGTCCCCAGACACCATCCTTATCGAGGATTCCCCTTTGGGGGAGCCGGTATCAGGCGCGAGTTCCTCGGTGCCCATGCTGAAGGCTGAGGAGCCTTCTGGTCTGGAGTCTAGAATGGCGGCCCTGGAGCGCAGTTTGTCTGCCTTCATGGACCAGCAGCGGGCACTGTTGTCTGGCACAACCAGTTCATCCGCCCCGACTACCGGGCCCTCGACGTCCAAGATGTCTTCAGATGCCGAGCCGATCCTTGAGGTTCTTCAGCCTCAAGTCGATCCTTGGCCAAGGTCGCGATCCGAGTCCCGCTCGACGGGACTGCAGTCATCCCCGGCAGGTATGCCTGGCCCTGGTCGAGGAGCATTGGGAGCCGTGAGGCCCATGGAGCAGCCCTCCTACAAGTCCTTGATGGACTACTCCGAGTGGGAGACGGAGGACGAGGAATCCCCCAATACCCATCGCCACATGACATCCCGTATGATTCTCCCATCTCGGAGCCTCGATGGCGGTTCCTGCCGAAGGATATGGGTTTCTTTGATTTCGTCAAGGATATGTTGAAGGCCCTGGCATTCCCTATGGAGTTGAAGGAGGACCCTCGGGCAGATGAGTTGGAAATCCTCCAGTACGAGGCTCCTCTGCGGGAATCGCTCACGGTGCCCATCCCTCCCATCCTGGAATGGCTGATGCTCTGAATGTGGGAGATATCGGCTTTGGTACTGGGTGAGCAAATGGCTCGACTTGATATATCGTGTCCGCTGGATCCCAGGTTTCGAAAAGTCACATCTACCGCATAACTCCATGGTGGTGGAGTCGGCCATGCATCAGCTGAAAAGCCAGAAGACGCACTCCTCGGTGCGCCCCCCCCCCCCCCCCCGGCATGGAGGCCTGCACCCTGGACGCCCTCGGCAGAAAGTGCTACCAGGGATCAATGCTCATCGGCCACATCCAGGCCTACCAGCTGTACATGGGCATATACCCGAGAGACCTGGCAAAGGAACTTGCCAGGTTCTCAGCTGGTCTCTCCGAGGAACCCTTGTATCCAATGTTCCCGCTAACCTGCGCTGGGTCCACCGCCAACATTCCTGTCGGTGGGGGGAGGTGCAGAGCGATCGATACTCTGCCCCTCCCCCCACCGACAGGAATGCCGGCGGAGGACTTGGCGCAGATTAAAGAGAACATTGCGAGGGTGCTGCGGCGTGTGTTATGTAACATTGCGAGGGTGCTGCGGCGTGTGTTATGTAACACACACCGCAGCACCCTCACAATGTTCTCTTTAATCTGTGCCGGGTCCTCCGCCAGCATTCCTGCTGGTGGGGGGAGGGGCAGAACGTGATCGCTCTGCACCTCCCGCCGCCGGCAGGAATGTTGGCAGCGGACCCAGCACAGGTTAGCGGGAACATTGTATCTGTTCAAGAACCTGGCCAAGGCAGTTCGTGAATGCTCTAAATTCATGTCTCGGGCGGCCTATGACGGGTTTGAGTCGACAGCTTGAGTAGCGGCGGCTGGTATCGGTGCACACCGACAAGCTAGGCTATAGTCATCCAACCTCGAGCAGTGGGTTCGGGACAAATTGGTTGATGTCCCTTGCCAAGGAGAGAACCTCTTTGGCAAACTCCTGACTGACAAGGCTGCCGAGCTGGAGACCGAGTTCATGATGAGGGCCAGGCTCTCCAAAAAGACTGCTGCCCCTCCCCAACGGAAAGGTTTGGGTAAAAAGTCCTTTTACTCGAGGAAGGAAGCTGCTTACAGAAACTATCCACCTTTTCAGGCCTCCCCAACTCCCCATTAGGGTCAGCAGGTCAAGGACAATGGGCATGGCCCACGTAAGCAGAAGGCTCCAAAACCCCAGGCACTGGCTCCGGCCCAACCAGGGGGGAGTTTTTGACTCTTTGAGCATAGCCTCTCTACCCCAAGGGGATCAGCAGCCCACAGGGGAATGTCTGGCCCTCTGTGCCCAGAGGTGGTTGATGATCACCACAGACTCCTGGCAATTCGGGTAGTCTGGGAGAGTTACATCCTCCACCTGACTGACACCTCCCCCTTATTTCCCGGGAGAGCCCCTCTGGTCTCCCCTCCACCGGGACGTTCTACTGAAGGAGTAGGTAGGTCTTCTCGAGGACAAAGCGGCGGAACTGGTGCCCCACCATCTCAAGGACAAGGGGTTCTACTCAGGTACTTCTTCATGCCAAAAAGGACAGGGGGCCTAAGGCCCATCCTCGACTTGGGCAACCACAACAAATTTCTGGTGAGGGAGAAGGTCAAGATGCTCTCTCTTGGAACATTGCTGCCATGCCTCCAGCAGGGAGATTAGCTATACTCCTTAGACATCAAGGATGCTTATACTTGCATCCTCATTCACACAAACCACAGGCAGTACCTGCGGTTCATAGTAGGGGGTAGGCATTTTCAGTACAGGGTGCTCCCTTTTGGCTTGGCCTCTGCCCCAGGAGTCTTCACAATGCCTGGCAGTCATGGCCGCCTTCCTCCATCTCCAGGATGTCTTCATCTTTCCCTACCTGGACAACTGATTCATAAAGGGAGGCACGGCCTCAGAGGTGCAGCAGGCCACTGCATGCATCATCCAGGTCCTGCAACACTTGGGGTTTGTCATAAACTACCCCAGGTCTCAGCTCTTCCCGACACAGTGTCTGTAGTTCATCGGGGCAAAGATCGACACTCTCCAGTCAAAGGCATTCTTGCCCAGGGGCCAGGCCAACTGTCTCAGGACTCTGGCTTGGGATATACAGTACTGTCCCTCGGTCCCGCTCTGCTGCTTCTGTGTCTCCTCAGGCACATGGCCTCCCCTTCCACATCACCCCTGACGCTCACCTCCACATGAAGGTGGCGCAGTGGTGTCTCTGGGACCAGTGGTCTCAGGCTACAGGTCACCTCTGAGACAGAGTCTCTGTGATCCGCCAACTGGCAGACTCCCTGGTCTGGTGGCAATCTAGCGTCTCGAGGCAGGCATACCTTTTCAAGCCCCAAGCTCTTCAAGGGTCCTCACCACGGACGCCTCCCTGCTCAGTTGGGGAGCCCACTGCGGCGATTTCCACACCCAGGGCAACTGGTCACCAGATGAGAGCACCCAGCAGATCAACCTCCTGGAGTTCCAAGCCATACACTTAGCCCTGCGAGTCTTCTGTCACCACCTGCATCACCAGCCGGTTCTGGTCCAGACAGACAGCCAAGTGGCAATGTTTTACGTGAACAAACATGGGGGCACGGGGTCCCATACCCTTTGTCAGGAGGCACTGGTCCTCTGTTCATACGCAATCCAACAGGGTATCCTCCTGCGGGCAGTGTAGCCAGTTGGCTTTTCAAGGCCTGAGGAGGAACCCATGATGGACCTGTTCACCAGCCCGGATAGCTTTCAGTTGCCATGCTTCTGTTCCTGGCAGGCCCACCCCTCCAGGGTGGCAGCGGACGCGTTCCTTGTCTCATGGTCTGAAGGCTTCATGTATGCCTTCCCTCCTACACTACTGTTCGCCAAGACCTTGTTTAGGACCCTCCGCGACAAGGCCTCGTTCATCCTGATAGCTCCTCGGTGGCCCAGGCAACCATGGCTCCCCCTGCTCCTCCAGTTGATGGTGGAGACCACCATTCCCTTGGGGACCACCACGGGACTCCTATCTCAGGAGGGGGTCTCTCTCCTGGGGTCCCTGCCGCTGACAGCATGACTGCTGAGAGGGTGGCTTCTTTCAACCTTCCGGTTGAGGTGAAAGACATTCTGCTGGCCTCTCGCAAGGCCTCTGCTAGAAAGGCTTATGCCCTTAAATGGCGCAGGTTCTCAGTTTGGTACACCAAACACAGGACTGACCCTTTCTCCTGCCCGGAGGCACTGGTGTTACAATACCTTCTCCACCTCTCTCAAACTGGGCTCAAGTCTAACTCCGTCCGAATGCACCTTAGTGCCCTGGCAGTGCACCACCATTCAGTGGATTGTAAGCCCCTCTCGGTCCAACCTTTGGTGACCCGTTTTCTTCAGGGCCTGTTCTTATCGAAGCCGCTGGTTCATCTTCCAGCAACCAAATGGGACCTCAACATAGTGTTGGGGCAACTCACTCGCCCACCCTTTGAGCCTCTGGCTACCTGCCACCTTTACTACCTCTCTTGGAAGGTAGTTTTCCTGGTCACACTTACCTCCACTCGCAGAGTTAGCGAGCTTCAGGCCCTTGTGGCGGAGGTGCCCTATACCAGCTTCTGCAAGAACAGAGTGGAGCTTCGCACGCACCGCAAATTCCTGCCCTTCCATCTCAACCAGGAAGTGATGCTCCATATCTTCTTTCCAAGACCTCACTCCAGTCAGGCGGAGATGGTCCATCACACCTTGGACTGTAAGATGGCTTTGTCCTTTTATATCCAATGCACTCAGGGCCACTGCCAAACTTCTCAGCTTTTCATCTCCTATGACTCCAGTAGACTGGGGGAGGTGGTGACCAAGCATGCGCTGTCCATATGGGTGGCGGACTGTATCGCCCTCGCTTATGAGCAGGCAAGGCTTCCGCTGGAAGGCTGTGTCAGGGCCATGGCAGCCTTGATGGCAAACTTGCGCTCTGTCCCGATGGTGGACATCTGTCGGGCTGCCACCTGGTCTTCAGTGCATACCTTCACAGCCCATTACTACCTAGAAAGAGAGTTCCGACGGGACAGTGCCTTTGGCCAGGCTGTGCTCCATAACCTTTTTGGGATTTAGGAAATTCCTACCCTCCGACCCTTCTGTGTTCAGGCTACCGGAGTGCTGGTTCATTGGACACAGGGGTCCTACTGTGGTCTGTGTACAAGGAATAAATTGCTGCTGCTTGCAGCTCCCCATGAGGGAGCCTCTATTTTTGCTAATGTGCTTTCGGTAGCCTGTAGCTAGGGAGTCCCATATGTGAGGACTGACTGACTGCTTGTTCCTGGAGAAAGCGTAGTTACTCACCTGTAATAGGTGTTCTCCAGGGTCAGCAGGAATCAGTCTTCATAACCCTCCCTCCTCCCCTTGGAGTTGCTCCTTTACCATCTTTTATTTTGCCGTCTTTAGCTGTGTCATCTGACTGAGCAAGATGACACCCTTGGGCGGGAAGGGGACCAAGCATGCATGGTGGCATCTCCCAAAAGCTTTCTTTGAAAGCTTGTGAGATGCTTCCGTGAGGGCTCAGTCGATACCGATATCACCCATATGTGTGGATTGATTCCCTGCTGTCCCCAGAGAACACCTGTTACAGGTGAGTAACTATGTTTTTTTGTGGGAGGGTGGTATTGAAATGTTCATGATTGCCACGTTTACTATCAAAGTCTTAGAGGTCTGGTGGGGGCATAAGACTAAAGGTTTGCCAACATTATTTCACCATTGCTGAAGCCTGGGATGCACAATGCTCACAGCTGCAGCAACTCCTGCTGTAAATTACTGTTGCTAAGTTACCACAGCTTAGTGACTCTTGCAGGCTGTGGTAATTTACCACACCTTAGAACCTACCCCTCTAAAAAGTAGAGAGAGTAGCTTTTATTCTCCAGGAACAAGCAGGAAGTCAGTTTTCACATATGGGTGACATCGATGCCGACGGAGCCTGCGTGGAGCATTTCCCCAGCTTTCACAGAAAGTCTTTGGGAATGCTACTATGCATGCATGGTCCCCTTCCCGCCCAAGGGTGCAATCTTGGTCAGTCTCTTTTTTTTCCACAGAGCCCAACAGACACTTGTCCCATTTTTCCTGGAAAAATCCTCTAAAAATTATCTTTAAAAGTTGTTTTCTCCTGGTTTGTGTACCAGTTCCTCTTACCATCTTGAGCTGGTGCTAATCTCAGCTCACCCATCTTTTTGATGAGGCTTGGCCTCAACCGGCATTTGCGCCCTTTTTCTGCCTGGGGGTCGTTGACCCCGGCTAAGTGTCCCCCACCATGTCCCCCGGTGAGTTCAAAAAGTACAACCGCTGCAGTCAAACCATATCTGTTACAGATACCCACAACTGCTGCTTATGTTGCCTCAGCCCGGACCACAACAGTACCACCTGCGACCTCTGCCAGGCAATGACTCTGAAAACCTACAGAAAACGGTCGGAGTTACAGGAGAAGGATGTTCCTGCAGTCCAACTCAGCCCTGGCTTCCCTGACGCTAAGCCTCAAGCCGAGTACCACCCAGGAGGCCCAGGCGTCTTCGGAGTCCCACAGCGGCAGCTCCTCCTTAAAGACCCGGAAAGAAAAAATCCTCGAGACCAGTCGAGGTTCCACCAGTGAAATATGGTAAGGTCCTGCGGCGGGACTTGGCGACTTCGAGCAGCGCCCCCCTAAAGTCTCTAAGAAGGAGTCCTTGACTGGAAGTGACCATTTGAGGCTCCTTGAGGCCATGGTCCTCATCGAGGACTCACTTGCAAGAGTGCCAGCGTTGGTCCTGAGGCTCTCGATGTCCACGCCAGTAGCTGTGGAGTCTTCTGACATTGAATCCAGAATGGTGGCCCTGGAGCAGAATATTTCTACCATCCTGGCCTTGCAGCAGGCAATGATGTCAGGTTTGTCTGCATCATTTGCCTTGACAACCAGGCTCCCGACTGCGGGGGAGTCCCCGGGTGTTGAGCCAGGCCCCGAGCACCACTGACCTTGGCCAAGCCTTCGGCACCAATCGAGATCCAGGTCCCAATCCTTGAGTGTCCGGTCAAGTCCGACCTGAGATCCACTGGAGGGCCATGGTTCCTCGGGGCCGGCCTTGAGGCGCTGGATTCCTGAGCCTAGGAGTCCTCGACATCCTCTGGCTTTGATTGGGAAACCAACATCGAGGCCTCTCCCGAGACCTCTCGACACCGAGAAGTCCCTTTGGAGGAGTCTCCCCTTGAGCCCCGGTGCCATGTCCCTTGGGACATGGCCCGGGCTCTTTCATTCCTGACTGAGTCAGAGGAGGACCTGTGCTCTGAAGAACTGGAGATCCTCCAGTATGAGTCCCTGCTGGCCACTTGCCGGTACTGTCCAACAGAAAAGCACAATCCACGTACCAACAGCAGACCCAGTAAAAACCGTGGAGGCAAGGAAGGACCTGTTTATACCACCTTTATTTCATAAAGCCAGGCCCGACACAGGCCGTGTTTCGTTTATGCCTTCATCAGGGGCTTTGGCTATAACAACATATAAAAATCTCATTAAAAACAAACAAAATCATGAGGTAAATTATAAATATAAACATATAAGGCACTTCTAACATTAAAAATCCATAAAACCTATAACTAACTAACTAACTAAATAAATAAATGTTAACTGCTTAAGTACAGCAAAAGTCTGTAAACCAAAGGGCAGATAAATAAATAAATAAATACATAACTGCATACATGTAATACATGTAGAACCACACATGTAAAAGCTTATGGTCACACTCATAACTAATCAATAAATTACTGACTATTGACACACAGCAAAACATCTGTTTAAAAAACAATAAATAATTAATTAAATAAATTAAAATAATAATTAATTACATATATATAATGCGCATTTAATACATGTAAAACCACACAGTTATAAAACTCAACTGAAAAAATTAAAAAATTAATTAAATAACCCATATATGAACCTCAAAACTGATGTTTGAACAAGAAACAACATAACCTACAATTTTATGTACTGAAACTTATTAATCACATTCTTACCTATATGATTTTCCTGCCACACTGCAATGACTGAAGGAAAAGAAAAGGAAAGAAAATAGAGGAGCCATTCCAAAATACTACATCCTATAAAAATCCTTGTTGGTGCAAAAATCAATATTAGATAAAATTGCAATTAAAATTATAAAAAATAATAAATAATAAATAAGTAAAAACCACACTATTAGAGGAACACTGAAACCAGGAAAGCGCAAAAAAATCCTTGTTGGTGCAAAAATCAATATTAGATAAAATTGCAATTAAAATTATAAAAATTAATAAATAATAAATAAGTAAAAACCACACTATTAGAGGAACACTAAAACCAGGAAAGCGCAATAGGCTCAATTGAGTATCTAAAGTGTTTTTGATTAACATACATAATTAAAGCAAAAACAATTTAATGTTATTTTATTGTCTTAGAGATTGCTTTAAATTATAATATGAATCCTTTCGATCCACCACAAACATTTTACAATTATACATTTTTTAATTTATGTATCTTTTCGCCAAAAAAGGCGAAAAGATACATAAATTAAAAAATGTATAATTGTAGAATGTTTGTGGTTTTTACTTATTTATTATTTATTAATTTTTATAATTTTAATTGCAATTTTATCTAATATTGATTTTTGCACCAACAAGGATTTTTTTGCGCTTTCCTGGTTTCAGTGTTCCTCTAATAGTGTGGTTTTTACTTATTTATTTATTTATTTTTATATTTTTAATTGCAATTTTATCTAATATTGATTTTTGCACCAACAAGGATTTTTATAGGATGTAGTATTTTGGAATGGCTCCTCTATTTTCTTTCCTTTTCTTTTCCTTCAGTCATTGCAGTGTGGCAGGAAAATCATATAGGTAAGAATGTGATTAATAAGTTTCAGTACATAAAATTGTAGGTTATGTTGTTTCTTGTTCAAACATCAGTTTTGAGGTTCATATATGGGTTATTTAATTAATTTTTTAATTTTTTTAGTTGAGTTTTATAACTGTGTGGTTTTACATGTATTAAATGCGCATTATATATATGTAATTATTATTTTAATTTATTTAATTAATTATTTATTGTTTTTTAAACAGATGTTTTGCTGTGTGTCAATAGTCAGTAATTTATTGATTAGTTATGAGTGTGACCATAAGCTTTTACATGTGTGGTTTTACATGTATGCAGTTATGTATTTATTTATTTATTTATTTATCTGCCCTTTGGTTTACAGACTTTTGCTGTACTTAAGCAGTTAACATTTATTTATTTATTTATTTAGTTATTTATAGTTTTTATGGATTTTTAATGTTAGAAGTGCCTTATATGTTTATATTTATAATTTACCTCATGATTTTGTTTGTTTTTAATGAGATTTTTATATGTTATAGCCAAAGCCCCTGATGAAGGCATAAACGAAACACGGCCTGTGTCGGCCACTTGCCGGTACTGCCCATCTTTGAGAGGCTTCTCCTGTGGGTGTGGGAGACCCTGATCTCTGTGCCGGTGTTCAGCTGACACCTCGACGCCATCAACTGCATCAAGAAGGGCCCGAGTTTCCAAAAGTCCCAATTCCCACATAACTCCATGGTTATGGAGCGCTATGCAAAGGCTGAAAAGTCAGAAGAACTTCTGTTCTCTTGGACAGAGAGGCCCGAGCCCTCAATGCCCTCGGGCGCAAGTGCTTACAGGGATCCATGCTAGGCTGTTGGATACAGGCCTATAATTTTACATAGGCATGTACCTCAAGGGCCTCATCCAAGAACTGGTGGCCTTCTCTGCGGGCCTCATCGGGGAACCCCTCCAGAGGTCCCAAGCCCTGACAGCGGGGATCTGGGACTGCTCGAAGTTCCTATCCCGTGCCGCCTACGACTGCTTTGAATTCCGCAGCCCAGGTAGCAGCAGCAGGCATCGGGGCCCGGCGCCAGGCCTGGTTGCAGATCTCCGACCTTGAGCAATGGGTGCAAGAGAAATTGCTCAACGTCCCCTGCACTGGAGAAAACATGTTTGGCAAGCCCATGGCCAACAAGGTGGCTGAGATAAGGCTGAAGTTGTCACCAGGCAGAGGCTCTCAGGGAAGACCTTGACCCTTCCCCGGAAGAAACCGTTGGGAAACAGGCCACTTTTCACCGGAAAAAGGGGTCTTTTCACCAGTGCCATTACCAACCCTACCCAGGGCAACAGCAACAGGGCCCCCAGCCCAAGAACCAGGGCATGGACAGAGGAAGCCAAAGACTCAGAAATCTCAACCACGAGCTCCAACTCACTGGGGGCCGCTTGGTGCTCTTCACCCATAGGTGGGCTGGGGTCCCACAGACCAGTGGGTCCTACAGGTGGTTAATATAGGTTATCTCCTCAGGTTCCAGCAAACACCCCTGGGATTCTTCCAAGGAGAGCCGGTACGGCCCCTTCTTCACCAGACCTCGCTCCTCTCAGAGCTCGCAGGGTTGCTCATGGACAGGGCGGTGGAACCTGTACTTGGGCATTTGTGGGGAAAAGGTTTCTACTCCAGGTATTTCCTTGTCCCCAAATGAACTGGGGGCCTCAGGCCCATGTTGGACCTGCGAAACCTGAACAAGTTTCTGGTGAGGGAGAAGTTCAAGATGCTCTCCCTTGGAACCCTGCTGCCCTACCTCCACCAGGGAAATTGGCTGTGCTCCTTAGACTTAAAGGATGCATATACCCACATCCTGATTCACCCCTCCAACAAACGGTATTTATTTATTTTGTTTATTTGGTTCTTCTATACCGCCCCTTCCAGAGATCAGGGGCGGTTTACATTTAACACAACATATTACAAAGAACAGAGGTTGAACTATTTACATAGATCCATAGGTACATTTAACATGAAATGAATGCTTTATAAATATAGTTGTCTGAATCTAAGGTTTGTGGTGGGAGGCTGCTACTATTCAGTTTGGCCTCCTCGCCAAGGGTCTTTACAAAGTTCCTGGTAGTCATGGCTGCCCACATGCGCCTACAAGGGGCCTTCGTCTTCCCCTATCTGGATGACTGGTCATCAGAAGCAGCACACCCTCCAAAGCCAGCCAGGCCGCAGGGCAAACAATTTGCCTCCTGCAGCACCTAGGATTCATCATCAATTACCCCAAATCCCACCTCTCTCCAGCCCAAAACCTAGAGTTCATAGGTGCCGAAATGGACATGTTGCAGGTCAAGGCCTTCCTCCCAAAGGAAAGGGCACATCGCCTTGTATAACTGGCGGGAGAGATGCAGATTTAACGGTTCGTACCGGCTCCTGCCTCTTCTGTCTACTGGGCCACATGGCTTCCACAGTCCACATCATGCCCCTAGCCCACATGCACATGCGGGCAGCCCAGTGATGCCTCCACTCCCAGTGGACTCAAGCCATGGTTAGGTTGCGCGACAGGGTCAGAGTCACCCGCCAACTGGTGGCCTCCCTCAACTGGTGGCAATCCCTTTGCCACCTCCAAGCAGGCGTACCCTTCCAGATGCTCACACCGCAGAAGGTCCTGACCACAAATGCCTCCCTCCTGGGTTGGGGGGCACATTGTGGAGACCCTCTGCACTCAAGGCAGCTAGTCGCAGGAGGAGTCACTCCTGCATATTGACCTCCTGGAGGTCAGAGCCATCTCCCTGGCCTTGCGAGCATTCCGCCACCTCCTGTGCAACCAGACGGACAACCAGGTTTGTTTGTTTGTTTATTTATTTATTTATTACAAGCTCTTATATACCGCACTATTTGGGATCAGCGCGGTTTACAGTACAACAAAAGACCAGAACAACAAGCTGTTTGGCTTTACATTGAACAGGAAAAAGAACTTGGATAATACATGGGGAAATTTTGAACTTGGTTGTTATGTTTTATGTGAACAAGCAGGGGGACATGGGTTTGTACTCCCTCTGCCATGAAGCGGTGGCTCTCCTCTCCTATGTGGTATACCTCCCAGGTCAGGACAATTGCTTAGCGGACAAACTCAGCAGAGTCCTCCGCCCACATGAATGGCATCTGAACCCTGGGTGGCGCAAAGACTCTTTCGCTTCTGGGGCAGACTCGTGATTGACCTGTTCGCTTCCCCGGACAATACACAGCTGTCCCCTTCTTCTCACGCCAGCCGCACCCAGTGAAGGTGGCAGCAGATGCCTTCCTGATCCTGTGGTCCGAGGGCCTCCTTTATGCCTTCCCACCAACATCACTGGTGGCCTAGACCCTCTTCAAGGTCCAGAGTGAGCAAGCATCGGTTATTCTGATCACCCCCAGATGGGCCTGGCAACCCTGTTTCCCTCTACTGCTCTCCTTGTCAGTGGCACTCCCAGTCCTGCTGTGTCAGGATCTGGACCTCCTGCTCCAGGAGGAGGGCTCCCTCTTGCATCCCAACCTGGGGTCGCTAGTATTGGCGGCATGGCTGCTGAAAGGGTAGCCTTAGCTCCTTTCAGTCTCCCCAGGAAAGTTGAAGAAATCCTCCTGGCCTCCCGAAAACCCTCCACCAGACAAGTGTATGCCTTCAAATGGAGAAGATTCTCAATCTGGTGTGCAGAGAGAGGAGAGAACCCTTTCTTCTGCCACATGCAACTCATACTGCAGTACTTACTGCACCTCTCGTATGCTGGCCTGCAGTCTAATTCGGTAAGGGTGCACCTTAGTACCATAGCCGCTCACCATCACCCTGTAGAGGGGAAATCCATCTCAAAGCAGCCCCTGGTCTTCAGGTTCCTCTGGGACCTCTTACTACTGAAGCCCCCTCTCTGCCCTCCGACGGCAGAATGGGACCTTAATGTGGTGCTCTTCCAACTCACCAGCCCACCGTTCGAGCCTCTGGCCAATTGCCATTTGAGATACCTAGCCTAGAAAATGGTCTTTCTGGTGGCCATCATGTCTGCTTGGAGAGTGAGCAAACTCCAGGCCTTGATGGCGGATCCGCCATATACAAGGTTCTACAAGAACAGGGTAGTGCTCCGCACACACCCCAAATTTCTCCCCAAGTTGGTATCTCCCTTCCACCTCAACCAGGAGTGGTCCTCCCCACCTTTTTTCCACAGCCTCACAACAGCAGGGAGGAGATCATATACCTAGACTGTAAGCAGGCCCTGTCCTTCTTCCTGCAGAGGACTCAGGCCAATCGCAAAGCTACTCAGCTCTTTGTGTCATATGACCCCAGTAGACTGGGGCTCCTGTTAATGAAGCAGACTGTATACACTTGGGTGGCGGACTGCATTGCCCTCACCTATGAACGAGCAGGCGGGCCTCTCCCTTGAGCACCGGATCACTGCGCATCGCGTGCGGGCTATTCCTCCGCTCAGTGCCAGTGATGGAAATCTGCAAGGCTGCACATAGTCTTTGATTCATACGTTGTAGCTTATTACTGCTGGGAGAGTGAGTCCTGCAGGGACAGTGCCTTCGGGCAGGCAGTACTCCATAATATTTTCAGGGTGTAGGCAATTCCTGCCCTTTGACCCTTCTGTGTTCAGGCTACCAGAGTGATAGTGTCGCTGGACGCTAGGGTCTTGTAGAGTCTCTTTGTCGGGTCTCACCTTCTGCAATTCACGGCTACCTGTTCAAGCGCCGTTGGTTCATTCATCGTTCGGTCCTTGGCAGTCTGGAGCTAGGGAGTCCCATATGTGAAGACTGGCTTTGTGCTTTTTCCTGGAGAAAGCATAGTTACCTGTAGCAGGTGTACTCCAGGAACAGCAGGAATCAGTCCTCACAACCCTCCCTCCTCCCCTTGGAGTTGCCTCCCTACATTGTTTTATGTTCTTTTTTTGCTGTGTCATCTGACTGACCAAGATGGCACCCTTGGGTGGGAAGGGAACCATGCATGTATGATATCATTCCCAAAGGCTTTCTGTGAAAGCTGGGAAAATGCTCCGTGTGTGTTCCATCGGCGCTAATGTTACCCATATGTGAGGACTGATTCCTGCTGTTCCCAGAGAACACCTGTTACAGGTGGGTAACCACGCTATCTAGACCATGAGGGAAAGTAGACGGTCACTCAGGAGTACATGATTGGCCAGAATATGCATACCATTTAATTAAAACATAAATTTAAATTCCATATCATCCCTCCAGTCCAGCACGTTTAGGTTGTCACCCTCCTCCAGCAGCTGAGGACTGAGCATGTCTAAAACTTCTGATATCACAATAGAAGAGCTCCCCTCCTTGGAGCCCAAAGATTCCAGTAACTCAGTCCTCAGCAGGTGAAGGAGCAGCCTCTGTGTGGCTAGGCTCCATTGAAGGGTCTTGGCCTACTCTTCCCTAGTGTAGATTTCAATACCTTTTTTGTTGTTTTGGTCCAGTCAGATCTATTGAGCTTGAGCACAAACCTTGAGGGTTGGGTATCTCTGTGACTTATAGTGGCAGTAGAAAGGGCAAACAAATAGCGAGGTCTGACTATCAGGATCCTTGAATGGGTCTAGCAGGTCCCAGGGGTTTGTAATAAATACCTGTAACTCCAGGTTCCTTTTCCCCACCAGCCGGACAACCCTGCAATCCAGTCAGGTTTGGCAGGTTAAGTCCAGTATACTGCTATGTGTGCACTAAAATGCCTTGCAATAAAGTTTAAAAAAAAAAAAGTGGACGTTGACTGCAGTGTTTTTCACCGGAGCTTGAGAGCAGCTCCTGGGCAGTCTCTTTTCCTGGAACCTGTTAAATAAAATAAATAAGATGTTGGTGAGTACGGTAGTTTGTCTTTAAGCAGTCTTTCCCTCTTAAGCGGCACTCCCCCTGGTTCAGAAGCTCGGTGTGCGTTTCACCTGGAGGTTTTTTTCCTTCTTGCATGCGGCCGGTCTGGGGTTGCTGTGCCGCATGCGGGGGTGTTAATGGCAGGGATTTGCTATGCAGGTACAAGGGCAGACAGGTTGGCCGAGTTTGTTTTTGGTGTTGGGGCCATAGATCGGCAATCTGGGCCCTCTGAGCGCAATGAGGCAGCTTCTTTTGATACTATGGTTTTGGTGGGAAGTGTGGCCATTAAAGCTCTGGCCACCATTTCCACACAGAAAATGGCAGTAAAAAGGCATCAAGGAAGCAAAAGAAGAAGCAGGCAATTCAGTTCTGGGGGCTGCAGGGTCCAGCAACAGCAAAGCTAGAATCAGCATCAGCATATTTGGCAGGCGCCTTTTATGATTTGGTTTGGGCATCTTCTAAGTCTATGGCGTCGATTATTGCAGTCAGGCATTTTCTATAGTTACAGAACTGAACTGCGGACTAAGTCCAGGTTGAGTAAGCTTCCCTACAAAAGTAAACTGCTATTTGTGGAAGTCCTGGACAAGAAAGTTAAAGATAAACAGGTTTTATACCACTTTATCATTAAGTCAAAGCGGTTTACATTATAATTCAACTCAAAGGTTACAATAATAACAAGGGCAACAAACTTGGAGTACGAACAAGATCTGGGGGTAACAATGTTAATGGTTCATGAGGTTTATGCTGGGCTATGTGATACGTCCATAATGTTCAGAGACTAAATATGTTGAGTTTTTTGCAGAAGCTTCTCATATCTGTAGTCACCTTGAGATCTTCTGGTAAAGAGTTCCATATTGTTGGTGCTGATATAGAGAATGCCGTGTTACAAGCTGTCTGTTTACTTCTTCTCTTACTGTTAGGGACTATGAGGTGACTTTCCATGGTCTGACTTTAGTGATTGGCGTATGTTGTCAGATGTGTGGTATATGACTTTGAATGTATTGAGTATGATCTTGTATTTGATATGAGCATGTATTGGGAGCCAGTGGAGTTGTTTCAGGATGGGGATTGTCTTCTTGTCTTGGGGTTCCTATTATGATGTGGGCAGCCATGTTCTGAGCCATTTTGACTATGACTTGGATTTAAATGCTCTGACATGCATAAAAAGTACTCTTGCCTTCAGAAGATTGTGAGGAGGCTGGTGCGATCCGCCTATTCTGGAAGGAGGGGCTGGCAGTGTTGATTGCCAGGGTCTCAGCTGCCTTGAGTGATGCTTCCGGGGTGCGAAAATCCGCTACTGTCTTCTCGTTTCTGGATTTGATCAAGGGTATGATCCAGTCAGAGTAGGACTCTCCTGACTCCCTGCTTAAAGGATTATAAGTATGTAAAAAGATCTCTGCTCTTCCGAAAGAGGAGTGCGTTGAGTGGTTTCGTCTTCCCAAGGTGGATATGCAGGTCACGGCATTACCAGACAGACCACTGTTCCAATGGAAGGTGGATTTGGCCTTAAAGAATTTTCTGGACCATAAGGTGGATTAATTGTTGAGGAACCAGTTCATAATGGCAGCGGCTATTCTGCAGCTGGTGGTATATCCCAGCCTGATGTCTCAAGCCCTGCTCCAGTGGATTCAACCTCTTCCACCAGATGATACTATCTTAATTTGGATTTGGCTACAGCCTTCCTTTCTGATGCCATGTATGGCCTGGTACATTTGGCAAATAGGGATGGTCCCTTGACGATTGTGTCATGGTGTTCGATTTGGCTCTGGCTCTGGCTCTGACTCTGGCATTGGCACTGGGAAGCTGGACAGCCCGGTTGGCTCAACTGGCTTTTCAGGGGAAGCTTCTGTTTGGAGAAGCTGGTGAAGGACCTGTGCGAGACAAAATCTTACTGTGTTCCGGAAGACAGGTCTAAGGGGCCTGTGAAGCGGGCTGGTGTCCCTGCTCAAAAGTTTTTGCCTGTTCACCGAGGGCATGCTGGCTGGATTCCTGGGGGTCTCGGGACTCTCAGTCCTTTCATGGAGTGCATGGGCTCAAAGACTCTGTCCCTTCTAGAGTAGGACCTTCCCAGGCTGCTCATGGAAGGTTTAGGGGCCCATCCCCTGGTTCTTCCAGTTAGAGGCAGGCTTCACCCTTTCTTTCAGGAATGGACCTGGGTTACCAAGGATCACTCGGTGCTAGACACCATTCAAAAGTTCAGCTATGCCCTGAAATGCAAAGAGCAGATTCTGGATGCCTTCATTATCTCCCCTTGTGGGTCTGCAATCAAAAGCGCCACTGTGTGGATCACCTTGGACAAGTTGCTGTGCCTAAAGGTAGCGATGCCCTTCCTGCTGGATGTGGAGGGCAAGGACATATATTTCATCTATTTTGTAGTGCCCAAAAAGGGCATTTTCTTCTAGCCCATTCTGGACCTCAAGGGAGTCAATGAGCACTTGCGCATCCTATGCTTACAGATGAAAAGCTTGAGCTCAGTAATTCAAGCAGTGTGCCGAGGGGAGTTCTTGGCTTCTCTGGATCTGGCCAGTCTTACCGGATCAGCCAGTCATTCCGGTAAGGTTGAACCTGGATTCCCTGCATGCGTAGGATTGCTGCCACTAACACCATCACGTTTGAGAATGTGCGGGGGAGCTGTGGCGAAGCCAAAAGGTAGAGCTCTGAACTGGAAATGACAGCCGAAGATGTGGAAGCTTAGGAATCACTGATGCTGCTCCTGATGGGAATATGAAAGTAGGCCTTGGCTAGATCTAGGGAGGTAAGGTACTCCCCTGCCGAATGGATGCGATGATGGACCATATTGCCTCCATGTGAAAATAGGGGAACCTGAGTCTGGCATTGACCACTTTCAGGTCCAGGACAGACTGAAAGGAACCACCCTTTCTGAGCAACACAAAGTAGATTCACTATTGGCTAAGTTTATGAAGGAGGGTCTCTGCCCTTCTAACATGGACCTCCTTAAGCTCAGAACCCCCTTCCATGGAGATAGTCGTAAGCTTAGTGACTGCCATGACAAGAATATCCACTCGACCCACCCTGAAGAGCTAGTCCAGCTTGCCTTTAGGCAGGGAATAAGCCAAACTAGAGCCTTTGGTCCCATGAGGTCCAACTGCATATTCTCTCATTGAGATATCAAGAGTTGTTCTATTGGCTCTGGTAAAGGGGAAAAAAACAGAAGGATATCTGTCTCCATGATTGGGTCCACCTGAAATAGTGGTGCAGATGTAGGCTCCTCAACTCTTACGGCTGCCCTAGAATCCCGAATCAATGCTGGGAGGTTTTCCCAGTGAAAAAGGCAGACCACAGAAGGATCTTCACCCTCCATCTTCACCCACTCAACTTCAGACATAGAAGACTCTTCATCAGCATCCCAGACAACCTCTGCAGGAGATAAAGTGGGTCTCTCAGAGGAGCTCTCGGGCGAATGGGCAAGATGGTGGTGCCTCTGAGTGGCCATGACAGAGCCACCCAAGGGTCTGGATTCCCTTGTAGGAGAGGTCAGAGCCCTATACCACTGCAAAAGGGGTTGCCAAGCAACTAAAAAAAACCCCTGAAAGCAGCTTGAGAGCTGTTTCATGAGTTGCTGCTCATAGCCAACAGACAGGGTACCCTGTGGCCCCAAGGGACCCACAGGAACCTACAGGCTTAGACTTGAACCTGAGGCCTTTTTGGTCCTCTACAAGGCACCAGTGGCATTCTACATGAGGGCTGCTCACCCTGTAGATGAGGCAGGCATAGAGGAAGTAGAGGTCCCCAGAACCAACAATGTGCCCAGGATGTCTGTCGGAAAAATTCAGGTTCCTTACATCATCATCATAATGGGGGCGAAAGGAACCCCCTGAGGAGCTTATCTTGTACATGCCACAAGAGGCACAACAGCAGGCATGTGGCATACTTGCCCAGCTCCACATGGCTATAAGGAAAAAATAAATGCAAAGAAAAAGTTCACGAAAAAACGCTAAAAAGACCCTGTGGAAAAAAAGACCACTGAAAAAAAAAATTCATGCCATGGTATGAAAAGGGAATCCCACACAGATTGTGGGGTGGCCCTACTGCCAGAGAAGGCCCGATTCTTTTCTGTTTGTTTGTTTTTAATCTGCTTTATAAAGCAGACAAGAGAACCAAATAGAGCCCAATGTTAATCAATGGGCAAAAAGTAAAAGTAGAAAAAAATCCTTTAATAATAATACCTGCATGCATATAAAAGACAGCAAGAGGGAAGGGGGTCCTTTTCAATCCACTGAGCTGTGGGAGGCAGCACTAGATACAGGTAGCTGTCAGCTTCAGGAGTCAAGGGCATATCCATGCTGTGAGCACCAATGGGCCCTTCAGGACTCAATCTTAATAACCACTTCACTGTAGCGTGGGCCAGGCGAGTCAAGCCAGTCCATACACCTTGCTATCTGCTGGAGGCAGACAGTTACTGACTTCTCTCAGTGCTGCACCAGTGGTTATACATCATTTGAAAAATGCTCAAGTCTCTCTCTACCTGCCAACAAGAGAGCATAACCAGGGCTGGCCCCAGATTTGGTTCAAGGGGTTGGTGCCCTAGGCAAACCTTAAGCCTTATGCCTCCCCCTGGTTGTCAGAATTTGTTGTTTAGCTTTGAATTCCCTGCTCTTCGTTGCTCCTCCAGAGGCCGCTGCCCTGGACTGTTCTGTTGTTGTTGTTAAGTGCCATCGAGTCTGTGTCGACTCATGGCAACTCTCTGGATAGTTGTCCTAAATTGTGTTCGGTAGTGCAATTTGTTTTGTTGTGACTATCCATTGGGTTTTCAAGACAAGATACAGAAGTAGATTGCCAGGCCTTTCCTCCGCGCAGTTTGTTTAGTGTTGTTGCTGTTGTCACAGAAATGTGATCCTTCGCCTCCAACACCGTCCCATTCTGCTGCTGTCCAGATGGGTTTTCATGGCTAGATTCAGAAGTAGATTATAAGAACATAAGATATGCCATACTGGGTCAGAGCAAGGTCCATCAAGCCCAGTATCCTGTTTCCAACAGTGGCCAATCTAGATCATACGTACCTAGCAGTTTCCCCAAAAGACACAGGTTCCACAATGCTTGTACTGGGTCAAGCATTGATATCCTGGGTCCCTTCTTAATAATGGTTTATGGACCTTTCCTCCATGAACTTGTCCAAACCTTTTTTAAACCCAACTACACTAACAGCCTTTACTACATCCTCCGGTAACAAATTCCATAGTTTGATTACATGTTGAGTGAAAAAATATTTTCTTTTATTAGTCTTAAATAGTTTACCCTGTAGCTTCATTGCATGTCCCCTAGTCTTTCTATATTCTGATAACGTAAACAATCGATCTACGTTTACGCGTTCCACTCCGTTCATTAATTTATAGACTTCTATCATATCTCCCCTCAGCCGTCTCTTTTCCAGGTCAAAGAGCCCTAACCTTTTTAGCCTTTCTTCATAGGAGTATCCTCCCATCCCCTTTACCATTTTGGTGGCTCTTCTCTGAACCTTTTCTAATAACGATATATCCTTTTTAAGATACGGCGACCAGAATTGCACACAATATTCAAGGTGCGGTCTCACCATTGAACGATATAGAGGCATTATAATATCTTTTGTTTTATTTTCCATTCCTTTCCTTATAATACCTAGCATTCTATTTGCTCTCTTGGCTGCCGCTGCACACTGGGCCGAGGGTTTTAACATGTTATCCACAAAGATGCCTAAATCGTTTTCCTGGGTGGTGGTTCCTAATGTGGAACCTTGCATCGTGTAACCATAGTTTGGGTTGTTCTTCCCTAGGTGCATAACTTTGCACTTGTCCACATTAAATTTCATCTGCCATTTTGATGGCCAGTCTTCCAATTTATCGAGATCCTCTTGCAATTTTCCACAATCCTCTTGGGTTTTTGCAACTTTAAATAGTTTTGTGTCATCTGCAAATTTGATAACCTCACTCGTTATTCCCTTTTCCAGATCATTTATGAATATGTCAAAAAGCAGTGGACCCAGCACAGATCCTTGGGGTACACCACTATTCACCTTTCTCCATTGGGAAAATTGGCCATTTAGCCCTACCCTCTGCTTTCTATCTTTTAACCAGTTCCTGATCCACAATAGTACACTGCCTTGTATCCCATGAGACTTTAGTTTTGCCAAATGTCTCTGATGAGGGACCTTCTCAAAGGCTTTCTGAAAGTCCAGATACACTATATGAACCTCTGTCACACCTTCAAAAAAACATAACAGATTAGCAAGACAAGATCTTCCTTGTCTAAAGCCATGATGGCTGTCTCCCATTAGGCCATGACTATCTACATGCTGAGTAATTTTGTTCTTTATGATGGTTTCTACCATTTTTCCCAGTACTGACGTCAGGCTCACTGGTCTGTAGTTTCCCGGATCACCCCTGGAACCCTTTTTAAAAATTGGCGTTACATTGGCGATCCTCCAATCTTCAGGTATTACAGATTATTTTAATGAACGTTCGCAGATTACTAATAGCAGGTCTGCAATGTCATATTTCAGTTTTTTCAACACCCTTGGATTTATACCATACGGCCCAGGTGATTTGCTACTCTTCAGTTTATCTAATAGTTGTAATACATCTTCCCGATGTATCGATATTTCCTTCAGTTCTTCCGCACCTTTAAATACCACTTCAGTCATGGGTAACATCCCTACATCCTCCTCCGTAAAGACAGAAGCAAGGAATTCATTCAGTCTCTCCGCTATCGTCTTGTCGCCTCTTAGTGCCCTTTTAACCCCTCTATCATCTAATGGACCAACTGACTCTCACAGTTTTTTAGCTACAAATGTACTTGAAAAAGTCTTTATTTCGTGTTTTTTTGCTTCCGCAGCAAGCTTCTTCTCAAATTCTCCCTTTGCCTGCCTTATCAATGCCTTGCATTTGACTTGCCAGTGCTTGTGCTGTTTTCAGGTTTTGTCGTTTGGCTCTTTTTTCCATTTCCTGACAGATGCTTTTTTGGCAACAACAGCCTCTCTGACCTCACCTTCAAAACATGCTGGCAGTTTTTTGGACTTCCTTCCACTTTTCTTAAAGCGTGGGATACAGCTGGTCTGGGCTTCCAAGATAGTATTTTTCAACAACACCAAGCTTGATGTAAGTCTTTAACCTTTGCACCTGCTCCTTTTAGTTTTTTCTTAACTATTTTCCTCATTTTATCATAGTCTCCCTTTCGAAAGTTAAAAGGTAGTACTGTGGATTTCCTTACTATCCGTCCTCAACTAATTAAATCAAATGCGATCATGCTATGATCACTATTGCCAAGTGACCCCAGCACCCTTATCTCTTGCACTAGATCTGGTGTTCAACTAAGGACTAGGTCTTATATGGCTTCCCCTCTGGTCGGTTCATGAACCAGCTGCTCCAACAAGCAGTCATTTATTTGGGTTGCAGAGCAGAGATGGCATCCATCTGTCCAAGAAAAGTCAACGCATCTTCGGTAGTAGACTGGCTAATCTACTGAAGAGGGCTTTAAACTAGATTCGTTGGGGATAGGTGAAGAAAGCCCCCAGGTAAGTGAAAGCCCCCAGGTAGGTGATACATTAAATACCTTTATGGAAATGGGTAACAGGGGTAACATATGGAAAGCAGTGTGTATAAATGCCCGTAGCATGGGAAATAAGATCCCTGATGTTGAAGCTTTGGTGGGAGTGGCTGACTTGGATTTAGTGGCAGTTACAGAAACATGGTTCACAGAAAACCATGACTGGGATGTAACTATACCTGGCTATACTTTATTCAGAAAGGACAGGGTAGGAAGAAGGGGAGGAGGAGTGGCACTATATGTAAAAACTACTATTAAAGCTTTGGAATTACAGAGCTTAAAAGGGAGAGGAGGCATTGTGGGTTAAACTAGAAAGAGGGAAAGAGAAATCTATTTGCATTGGTGTGATATACAGACCTCCCTCACAAGAGGAAGAGGTGGACAGAGTTAATTGAAGACATATGCAGCATTGCTAGGAAAGGGGAAGTGCTACTGATAGGAGATTTCAATATGCCAGATGTTGATTGGCACATTCCTGCTGCAGTATCATCTAGAAGTAAGGAGATCCTGGATTCTCTACAGGGAGAACTATTCAGGCAATTGGTAACAGACCCCACACGTGAAGGGGCCATACTGGACTTGGTGCTTACCAATGGTGAAAGTGTTTCTGATGTTGTAGCGGGAGATCATTTTGCATCCAGTGATCACCAGATGGTGTGGTTCAGTATTAGGACTAGGGCTGTTAGAATCCACTCCAAGGTGAGGATCTTAGACTTTAGGAAGACTAACTTTGCAAAGATGGGCCAATACCTCAGGGAGTCGTTAGTGGGATGGGAACAGCTGGGGGATGTAGAAAAACAGTGGGCAAAACTGAAAGGGGTTATTTTAAGGGCAACCAACCTTTTTGTTAAAATGGTAAATAAAGGCAAAAGGAAAAGGAGACCGCTATGGTTTTTGAAGGAAGTAGCTGAAAAAGTGAAGAAAAAGAGGGAGGCCTTCATGAAATACAAGAGATCACAGAGAGAGGAAGACAGGCATCTGTATTTGGAAAAACTTAGAGAAGCTAGCAAAGTAGTCAAGAAGGCAAAGATTCAAAAGGAGGAGGAAATAACCAATGCAATAAAATGGGGGGATAAGACATTTTTCAGATGTATTAGTGAGAAGAGGAAAGGCAAAAGTGCTATTGTCAGACTCAAGGGTGCAGGGGGGGGGAATATGTAGAAGCTGATAAGGATAAAGCGGAATTGCTTAACAAATATTTTTGTTCTGTGTTCACAGATGAAGAACCAGGAGCAGGACCTCAGAAAACACACAGAAATAGGAACAGAAGCGAGGTTACATCTTGAACAATTTTCAGAAGACTGTGTTCGTGAGAAACTAGCTCAACTTAAAGTAGACAAAGCGATGGGACCGGATGGGATACACCCTAGAATACTGAGGGAACTTGGGGACGTTCTAGCAACTCCACTGACTGACCTTTTCAATGCCTCGTTGGAGTCAGGAGTGGTGCCAAAGGACTGGAGAGAGGCTCATATGGTGCCTTTACACAAAAGCGGAAGTAAGGATGTGGTTGAAAACTACAGGCGAGTTAGTTTAACTTCGGTGGTGAGTAAATTATTGGAAATGCTGCTGAAAGAGAAAATAGTGAGGTTTCTGGAGTCCAGCGGATTACAGGATCCGAGGCAGCATGGATTCACCAGAGGCAGGTCTTGTCAGACAAATCTGATTGATTTCTTTGACTGGGTGACCAGGGAGTTGGACCAAGGGAGAGCTCTAGATGTGGTGTATTTAGATTTCAGTAAAGCCTTTGACACTGTTCCTCACAGGCGACTTATAAACAAACTGAGCACCCTAGGGATGGACCCTAAAGTTACTGCTTGGTTAGAAATTGTTTGGGTGGGAGGCGACTAAGAGTACAAGTAAATGGATCTCACTCTGAGGAGAAGGATGTTACCAGTGGTGTGCCCCAGGGATCTGTCCTTGGTCCGATTCTTTTTAACATCTTTGTTAGTGATATAGCGGAAGGGCTGTCGGATAAGGTTGCCTCTTTGCAGATGATACCAAAATCTGCAATAGAGTAAACACCCAGGAAGGTGTAGATAACATGAGGAGGGATCTAGCTAAGCTTGAAGAATGGTCTAGAATTTGGCAGCTGGGATTTAATGTTAAAAAATGTAAGGTCATGCATTTGGGCTGCAGCAATCCAAGGGAGCAATACAGTATAGGAGGTGAAGTACTTTTGTCCACTAAAGAAGAGCGGGACCTAGGCGTGGTTGTGTCTGATGATCTTAAAGTAGCTAAACAGGTTGAAAAGGCGACGGCAAAAGCTAGAAGGATGCTTGGGTGCATACGGAGAGGAATGGCTAGCAGAAAAAAGGAGGTGATAATGCCTCTGTATAAGTCTTTGGTGCGACCTCATTTGGAGTATAGTGTGCAATTCTGGAGACCGCACCTTCAAAAGGATGTGAACAGGATGGAGTCGGTGCAGAAGGTGGCTACTAAAATGATTAGTGGGCTTCATTATAAAGCATATGAGGACAGACTTAAGGATCTTAATATGTACACCTTAGAGGAAAGGCGGGATAGAGGTGATATGATTGAGATGTTTAAATACCTCCGTGGCATAAATGTTCAGGGAGAGAGCCTCTTTCAATTGAAAGCAAGTTCTGCTACAAGGGGACATGGGATGAGGGTGAAGGGAGATAGATTCAGGAGTGATATGCGGAAATATTTCTTAACGGAAAGAGTAGTGGATCCATGGAATAGTCTCCCAGTGGAGGTGGTAGAGATGAGGACAGTAACTGAATTCAAAAAAGCATGGGACTAACACAGAGGATCTCTAAAGGTAAAAAGTGGACTGTTGTAGTTGTTGATATGGAAGGACAGACTAGATAGGCCATGTGGTCTTTTTCTGTCATCATGTTTCTATCTAGGAACGTTATCTCCCTAGCATGTCCTGCCGTGACACTGACCCAGTCGATACCGGGGTAATTGAATTCACCCATTACACAGGTACACTACCAAAAAACTGCCTCCAGTTTTGCAACTGATTCCTATAGATTTTGGGGTGCTAAATCCAGGAAAAATAGCCAAAATGTTCCATCACATCACGTTTTCTTGCAAAATTAGATTTCTTACCCATATAAGGAATATTCACATAATTTCTTTTTAGCCGACTGCAGTTTATTTTCTTGGCCCAAAATAAGAGGTTGTAATGGTTAACTAACTAGAAACACTCCCTCATGATATTTTAGAGTGTTTTGTATTCATTTTATACCTTAACAGGACAATTGGGAGGCGGGGGGCTAAATCCAGTACTCGCGCTGGCGCATGTTCTTTCCTGTTCGCCTCGCCTCGTTCGCTCGCTCGCTCAAACACGGTGGTTGCGACATGAACTTTCCTGTCAAATTTCAGTTTCTTGCAAGTTCATTATTACCTTTTGTTTGCTCAGTCGTAATCCAGCTTTATTCCGAAGTGGTTCACTACAGTTGTAGTTTGCAGTGCTGTGTATTTGTGATGGCTCACAGAGCCAGAGGTTGCGTCAACTCTCCAGACAGTTTTTGTTTTATTTGTGGGGAATATACCGTGAAAAAGCAGCAGAGGAACATTTCTGCATTTATTAAAGTATATTTCGCCTATTTCGGTTTGAAGTTAGGCGATCAAGACAAACCGTGGGCTCCTCACAAAGTGTGCAAGACATGTGAGGAAGATCTACGCTTATGGATGAAAGGTAAAAAACAAGCATTTCGTTTCGGAATACCTATGATGTGGCGTGAACAAAGAGACCACAGCAGTGACTGCTATTTTTGCTCTTGCATTGTGAAGGGATACAACTTAAAAAATAAGAACTTAATAAGTTACCCCAACCTTCCCTCAGCAATTAGGCCTATGCCTCATAGCAACGAAGTAACTGTGCCTGAACCACCAAAATCTTTGGATCATATTTGTGTGGACGGTTCTGATCATGATGAGACTCATCAGATGGCTTTTCCCGATGAGTCCAGTACTTCCGAGTTTGAAACTGAACCAGATCCGAAACCTGAACTTTTCTCTCAAGCTGAATTGAATGATTTAGTCCGGGATTTAGGACTCCCAAAAGATGCTGCCCAACTGCTAGGTTCTCGGCTTAAACAGAAAAATCTATTGTCACCAGGAACAACTTTTTATTGGTACCACAACCGCGAGACACAATTTTTGAAGTATTTCAGCAAAGAGGAATATTTGGTATTGTGCAACGATATATATGGAGTGATGGAAAAGTTTAAACTCAAGTATGATCCTGCTGAATGGCGGCTGTTCATTGATTCGTCAAAAGACAGCATAAAAGGTGTTGTTCTTCATAATGGCAACACATTCGCTTCAGTTCCTATTGCTCACTCTGTTATTCTCCAAGAAAAATATGAGAATTTGGCCCTGATTCTTCAGAAGATTCGTTATGATGAGCATAAGTGGATGATTTGTGGAGACTTTAAAATTCTATCCATGCTATTAGGGCAGCAATCCGGTTTCACCAAATATCCCTGCTTCCTTTGCTTGTGGGATAGCCGGGCCCACGACCTACACTGGGGGAAAAAAAGACTGGCCAATTCGGGAGTATTTGAGACCCGGTGAGAAAAATGTTCTTCATGAGAGCTTGGTACCTCGTGATAAAATTCTATTACCACCTCTCCACATTAAGTTGGGTCTCATTAAGCAATTCATCAAGTCCCTTCCAAAAGATGGTGAGTGCTTTCGGTACCTTTGCTCAAAGTTCCCCCGACTTTCTGAAGCAAAGCTAAAGGAAGGAGTGTTTGTTGACCCTGATATAAGGAAACTCATTTCAGATGGAGCATTCGCTGAAACGATGTCTGAGAAGGAAAAAGAAGCCTGGGATTCCTTCAAGGATGTTGTTCTCAAATTCTTGGGGAACAGGCGGGATGAGAACTATAAGGATATTGTTGCTAGGATGCTCAATGCCTTCAAAGAACAAGGCTGTAACATGAGCCTGAAAGTCCATTTCTTGCACTCCCATGTGAACTACTTTCCCGAAAACTTGGGGGCGTACAGTGAAGAACAAGGTGAAAGGTTTCACCAGGACATCAAGTACGCAGAGAGAAGGTACCAAGGAAGGTGGAACACCACTATGATGGCTGATTTCTGCTGGTTGCTGCTGCGGGAAACCCCAGATGAAAAATACGCCAAGCAGCGCACCAAGAGAAGCATTCGGGGGAAGAAGAAACGGGCCCATCAGGAGATTGATTGACCCAAGAATGACTTTAAAATCTAAACTGTGTTGACAAATATCGTGTTTTTACTAAACTTTGAAATAAAAATTTGCTAGTTATTACCACAGTGTCGGATCTCATTTATTAGAATTTTATTTTCACACCATCGGGTGTTTGTCTTCATGTATTGCAATGGTGCGGTTTGCGTTTTCTATTCTTACATACATACCTGTACAACATTTTTTGCACATTTCTTTGCTTTGCTTTTTGTCTAACCTCGCTCTTATATGCTCAATGTTTGTGCACATGTATGTGGCTGTTTTAAGTGCAGACAATTTTGCTACCATCACAGTGTGTTTTGTTGACATTACTCTATTCTTATGTGCTGCCTTGTTACAATTTTCTTTATTCTTATTTGAATAACTACTAAACAATTAGTATAAAGAATTCATCCAAGAAACCTTTATCTCGATCGCACTCAATCTGAAACGTTCACCTCAAACTGCTAACCCAATGTAGCGAAAAATCTGTACGTGATGGAGCAAATTGGTTACCAGATTTGGATTCAGCGCACCAAAAAACGTAAAAATCAATCGAAACATTAGAGGCAGTTTAAAAAAAAAATTTTTTAGTGTACCTGTGTTATTATTACTGCGCTGTAACTTTTGTTAGCTTCCTTGATTTCTTTGAGCATTTCATCATCCATTTGTTCATTCTGGCTAGGCAGTTGATAGTACACCCCCACTGAAATCGCCTTCCCCTTTTTACATGGAATTTCAATCCATAGAGATTCTACAGCAAATTTTGTTTCCTGCAAAAATTTAATCCTTTCTGACTCAATGCCCTCTCTAACATAGAGCGCAACCCCTCCACCAATTTGATCAGCTCTATCATTACGATATAGTTTGTACCCAGGTATCAGTGTCCCACTGGTTGTCCTCCTTCCGCCATGTCTCTGATATTCCAATCATATCTAACCACTCATTTAGTACTATATATTCTAACTCTCCCTTCTTATTTTTTAGACTTCTAGCATTTGCATGCAAGCATTTTAGAGACTGTATTTTATTCATATTAATCTGGCTATTGGTAGGCATGGGTAATTTGGGATCTTTAAGCTCTGTTTGCTCCATACTCGAGGGCATTTGGGCTGCTTTACTCTTTTTTGGAACCTCTCTGCTTTTGGCAGTATCCTTCAAGGATATATTCTTCCGAACCATGCGCTCTTGGGCGACTGTCGGCTTTCCTCTATTATCTAGTTTAAAAGCTGTGCTGTCTTCTTTTTAAAGGTTAATGCCAGAAGCCTGGTTCCATCCCGGTTAAGGTGAAGCCCATCCCTTCGGAAGAGCCCCTCCTTTCCCCAGAATGTTCCCCAGTTCCTAACAAATCCAAAACCCTCATCTCTGCACCATTGTCTCATCCACGCATTGAGACTCCAGAGCTCTGTCTGCCTTTTGAGTCCTGCACGTGGAACGGGAAGCATTTCGGAGAACACTACCCTGGAAGTTCTGGATTTCAGCTTCCTACCTAAAAGCCTAAATTTAACCTCCAGAACCTCCCTACCACATTTTCCTATGTCGTTGGTACTGACATGTACCAAAACAGCAGACTCCTCCCCAGCACAATCTAAGACCTTATCTAGGTGGCGCGTGAGGTCCGCTACCTTCGCCCCAGGCAGGCATGTTACCAGGTGATCCTCATCTCCACCAGCCACCCAGATATCTATATGCCTAATGATTGAATCACTAACTATAACGGCTGTCCTAACCCTTCCCTCATGGGCACATAGCCCTGGAGAAACTTCCTCGGTGCGAGAGGGTTTTACATCACCTGGAGGACAGGTCCTAGTTACAGGATCACTTCCTGCCACACCAGGGTGAAGCTCTTCTGTCACATGACCTCTCTTCTCCATGGCAACAGGGATGCTGCCAGACTGGAGGTGGGACTTCAGGACTATATCCCTGTAGGTCTCGTCTATGTACCTCTCTGTTTTTCTTATGTCTTCCAAGTCTGCTACTCTAGCCTCTAGAGAACAGACTCGTTCCCTGAGAGCAAAGAGCTCCTTGCACCTAGTGCATACGTAAGACCTCTCACCAACTGGGAGAAAATCATACATGTGACACTCAATGCAAAAGACTGGAAAGCCCCCATCTTGCTGCTGGACTGCTGTCTGCATCTTAGTTTTAATCTTGTGTTTAGATCTTTAAGTTCTTTACTTACTAAGGGTTACTATGGATATTTATACTAATAAAACTGTACCTAATACATTTAATATACCTTGTTTACCTGAAGCTTAATTAATCTCAGATCCTTAGTGTATGACTGATTTGGATAACGAGCTTCACCTGAGAGCACCTCCTTTCCTTTAAGACAGGGGTCTCAAACACGCGGCCCGCGGGCCGCATGCGGCCCGCGACGGCGGAAAACCAAAAATCCCCCAAAACCCTGGCTTCTGCTGCTGCCGTTGCCGCCGTGGCAGCAGCAGAATCAATTGTCAAATTTAAAAAAAAAACTGACTTCTGCTGCTCAAGCAGCTGTCCTGCGGCCCCTTTCCCTCTGCCCGGAGATCCGACTCTGCTCTCAGCGGCGTGCTTTTCAAGCCGCGAAGAGAGTATTCCCCTCTCGCGCGGCTTGAAAAACCGCGCGAGAGGGGAATACTCTCGTCGCGGCTTGAAAAGCACGCCGCTGATAGAGCAGAGTCGGATCTCCGGGCAGAGGGAAAGGGGCCGCAGGACAGCTGCTTGAGCAGCAGAAGTCAGTTTTTTTTTAAATTTGACAATTGATTCTGCTGCTGCCACGGCGGCAACGGCAGCAGCAGAAGCCAGGGTTTTGGGGTTTTTTTTTGTTGGCCGGTAATGAGCTATGGAGGGGCTGACTGAACTGGAAGTGGGCTATTGGCAGAGGGGGGAGGGGGGGGTTATGACTGGTAATGGGCTGGGGGGGGTTATAACTGGTAATGGGCTATGGTGGGGGCTAGGACTGGAAATGGGCAGATGGGGGTTAGGACTGGAAGTGGGCTATTGGCAGGGGGGGTTATGACTGGTAATGGGCTGGGGGGGGTTATAACTAGTAATGGGCTATGGTGGGGGCTAGGACTGGAAATGGGCAGATGGGGGTTAGGACTGGAAGTGGGCTATTGGCAGGGGGGGGGTTATGACTGGTAATGGGCTATGGTGGGGGCTAGGACTGGAAATGGGCAGATGGGGGTTAGGACTGGAAGTGGGCTATTGGCAGGGGGGGGATTTGAATGGTAATGGGCTATGGTGGGGGCTAGGACTGACAATGGGGGGAGGGGGTTAGGCCGGGCGGTGGGCTGCTGGGGGGGTTAGGACTGGTAATGGCCTATGAGGGGAGGTAAGACTGAAAATGGGGTGATGGGGGATACGACTGCAAGTGGGCTATGGGGGGGACTAGGACTGGTAATGGGCTATGGGGGGGTAAGACTGAAAATGGGGTGATGGGGGGGTAAGACTGGAAGTGCGCTATGGGGAGGTTAGGACTGGTTATGGGCTATGGGGGGTCTAGGACTGGTAATGGGCTGGGGGGGTTGCTAGGACTGGAAATGGGCTGAGTGGAAGGGGGCTTGAACTGCAAATGGCTGATGGGGAGGGGGGCTTGGAATGGAAATGGGCTGTGAGGGGAGGGAGCTAGGATTGGAAATGGGCTGATGGGGGGCTAGGATTGGAAATGGGCTGATGGTGAGGCTAGGATAGGACTGGAAATGGACTGATGCAGGGACTAGAAAGGAGCAGATGCTGGGTGGGGCTGGAACTAGAAGGGAGCTGATGTTGGGGGAGGATTAGAATGGGATGGAGCTGGGAAAGTGAAATGGAGAGGGGAAAAATATTTTGTCTGGAAGAGAAGACAATCTACAATTGGCCAGGTATTGGGAGAGTAAGTGGGGATTGAGGATGGAGGGGTAAAATTTGAGTGGATGAAATAGGAATGAGGAAAGAGCAAAAGGAGAAAGATTAGTATGTTAAAGCAGATGTAGAGAGAGAGAATGGAAAAAAACTAGAAGAGAGAGGAAAGGACAAATGGACAGCAGACGATGGAGATAGCAGAAGACACGAAGAAACCAGAAGTGGCTGGAGCAATTGCAACTGAAAAAAAAATGCACAAAAGGTAGAAAAATATCTCTTTATTTTGAATTTATTAACTGGAATATGTCAGCTCTGGGAAATGTGCATCATTAATGTCTGTGCTTTGGTACAAGAAATTATTTATAGTTTTATTTCTACAGTGCTGAGGTATTCTGTGTAATTCCTATTTGACATTGCTACTTGTTCTCTTTTCCCAGTAGGTCATGTATTGTTCTCTGAAATGTATTGATTTAATATTTGCAGTGTTGCCTTTTGATAGGTAGGGTCTGGTGCTTTGTGAGTCCTGGTAGTGCTGTTATGATACGGGGGGTTTGCTATGGGTTCCAAATGGGCAGTGTTAGTAGTAGTTCCTAATGTGCCTGGCGGTTGGCACTGGATTATAGTAATATAGAAATTTTCTAGTCTTTCTTTATCCATGCACTCATTATGCAACATTATGCAAATATTTATGCAAATGAGGCCCCTTATGCAAATGAGGCCCGTGTCTTATGCGGCCCCCGGGTTACTTTACAAGTCCTCATTCGGCCCTCAAAGCAATTTGAGTTTGAGACCCCTGCTTTAAGATGTGTAAGTACCTATAAAGCTACGATTATCCCAGGGGTGGGTGGGTGTTGGGGAGGGAGGGGGGAAATAACACTTATTAAAAGAGGGCTGCTACACAGTACCCTGTCCTGTGCTGCTGAAGTAAGCTGAGACCAACTTCCTGGGTGATTAACAGTCCTTGCTTGGATAGGAGGAGTCTTTCAAAATGGCCTTTTGACCTGCCACCTGGTGTTAACCCTATTGAAAAGGTTTTACAGGTCTCTTGCCCCCTAGGTAGAAGGCCTCTTTGTAAAGGTCTCTAGAAGACTTTATTTGTTGCTCAAAAAGTACTGACCCTGTTTTGCCTTTTATGCTAAGTTATATTCTGATTTGATTTAAATTACAGCTCTTTGCTGATACTAGGCTCCAAGTGAGTATTAAATTTAAACAACAAGCTCTCTGCTGGGTTCCAAATTTAAACTAAAAGTACTTTGATACTAGGCCCTGAGTGACTATTAAATTTAAACTACAAGCTCTCTGCTGGGCATGAAATGTAACCAGAAAGTTCTCTTCTGTGTTTTAAATTTAAACTTAAACTGCTGCTACTAGGCCCTGACTGATTTAACAAAAAACACGGGGTTCACAGATTAATTAGCTTTAATACAAAGAAGTCCTTTCAGAAAATTCCCAGAAGTATATACTCACAATTGCAGATCTCTCTCCAGATTGCCAGGCCTTTCCTCCGCGCAGGTTATGTTCAGTGGTGTTGCCGTTGTCACAGAAATGTAATCCTCCGCCGCCAACACTGTCCCATTCTGCTGCTGCCCAGATAGGTGGTTTGTCTTGGTCTGGCACCTCAGCTGAGACCTGTCCTCCTTGGGAGACCCTGCCAGTAATTAAACTACCGATAGCTTAGTCCTCAGCATCACTGATGCACACAAGCCCTCACAGCATGACAAGCTGCATACCAAGTGAGGACTGGTCTAGTAAGATGATAAAGAACTCTTCTTTTCTCAGGAGCCCTTGGAAAATCATTCTTTGGTCTAAGAAACCAAAATGCTCTTGTCAATCCCAGCCACACAACCTTTATACATTCATTTTCGGAATACTAAATTTTCTGCCTTGACTTTCACCTTTGAACAGGAAGACAGAGAAGAACACCACCAACACACCTTTCTGCTTTACCCTCTCTCCTAGAGCCACAAAGTCACTTTTAATAAGTTTGGTGGGATACCTTGCAGCATCATTTATGCCCATATGGATCAGCAGCATCAGATAATAGTTGGCTTGATGAATCTCAACATTCTCTCTTTAATGTCTCAGGTTTTGGCATCTGGCAGACCGCAGACCTATAGGGACATCATTTCTTGCCAGAAGATGCCTCCAAACCCCTTAGAAGAGAATTGTCAACCTCCATTACCCTTTATTTCCTAGGCACTATGGTTGCTGATCCTGTATCTTTGGAGTTTACAAGTTTCAATTCCTCCTCATCCTGGGATGCCTTCACCTTTTCCATTTTAAGGGCTGTATACCAGTTCCTCAGTTAAATGAAGGTGAAGTTGGAGAGATTCTTCTGGCTTTGGTGATCTGTGTTTGACTAACATCTTGTGGCTTGGTTTCATCATCCCCTCTGCTGGTGATCTAGACACCTCAAGCATTTCATCAATTTAGTTCTCATTGTCACAGATGCTTCCCAGCCTTGCCACCTCTTCCTTTGGTTCTGCCATCTGTTTCCTAAGGGAGTCAACCTACACAGGGATGATGCAAGAACTGGAGGCGCCTTAGGTGGGCCCTCCATCTTGCTGTCCCTGCTGCCCCCCACGCCCATTGCTGCCACTGGTGCCCCTCTCTGGGGCTGACAGTGGTGACAATTACCCCTGCAACCAGGACACAGCACTTATCCTCTGTCTTCTGGGCTGTGTTGCAGTTTTATCCTTTTCAATCACCTGCTTCAGCACCCCCTCTGCACCAGATTTCCGGTTCATACAAAACCAGAAGTGTGGGCCAAAGCAGCAGATTGAATGGAATGAAACCATGGACACAGCCTCGGAGACAGAGGGTAAGTGCTGCATCATTATTATTTCATTATTATTTATTTATTGCTTATCTCCAGGAACAAGCAGGAATGAGTTCTCACATATGGGTACGTCGGAACTGACGGAGCCTGCGCGGGAAAACTCCCCAGCTTCCCAGAAAGGAAGCTTTTGGGGCCTCCCACAGCGCATGCGCGCTGCCTTCCCGCCTTCCTGACCAACTCTCTTCAGTTTTTCTTTTTCCGCGGAGCCAGCAGGTCGTGTTCCTGTCACCGCTGAAGAAATTATTATTTTAATTTGTTTCTTTGACCGCGTGTCTACCTTCCCCGATTCCGGACCGGTACCACCGGTCTTTTTTCGTTTATTTCTTTAAAAAAAAAAATAATAATAATTACTTTTTCCTCACTTGGTGTATTTTTTCTGTGAGGCCTCTAGGCCTTCTCAGGTTCTCCCTCATGGAAAAACCAGCTTCTGGTTTTAAAAAATGCACCAAGTGTACCAGTACTATTTCAGTCACAGATACCCATGAGTGGTGTCTTAAATGTTTGGGGCCTGACCATTCCATTCCGGATTGTCCATCCTGCTCTCTGATGTCCAAACGGGGCTTACAGAACAGAGCAGCTAAGTTTCATATGCTGTTTTCTACCGATACTCCAGCATCAACATCCTCCAGGTCTTCTTCTCCTGATGGATCTCAGGTAACCAAACATTCTTCAGGCAGGTCCTCAAAAGGCAAATCTCCCTCTAAGCAGCGAGAGGCCCTTGCATTTGACCCTGAGGACCCTGCCCCAGCCAAACAACCCAGGCGGGAAGCTCCGGCTTCCAAAGCTCCTCCTATGGGGTTACAGGTAGACATCGATGGCACGGCCTCGACCGATCTCCTGTTAGACTGCTCTGGGGTACCGGCTAACACCGGTACCGACATCCAGGCAGTTGTGGCGACTATGGGTCCAATCCATGCAGCAGGCCTTACTGGCTTTCATTAATGCTGCAACGCCATCGGTACCGCGACAATCGGTTCCGACTCCGATTCCGGTACCGCAACCGATACCGGTACCCAGAGCATCTACTTCCAGTAGCATGCCGGTTCTGGTCTCCGGTTCCGGAGATTTCCTCGATACCGCTCCGATTCCCGGTACGCCCGATGTCGATACCGGTCGGTACGCGTATTGATCTTTGGAAGCAAATAGGCGATACTTTGAATCCTCTGAAGATTCTGATACATCAGATGATTCTGCTGACGTCTCTTTTACTCTTCCTGAGGAGCCCTCTTCTCCAAAAAGGAGAATGTCTCCTCCAGAGGATTTGTCCTTTCAAGACTTCATCATTGAAGTAGCTAAAGGACTTTCCATATCTGTAACCTCTGAAAAGGAACCTAGAGCAAAAAAATTGGATATTTTAGGATACTCTAAGGTTCCGAAAGAGGCAGCCACCTTACCCATACATGAAATTCTTCAAGAACACATGATGGACTTGTGGGAGGCTCCTCTCACCCTATCTCCACATTCTCGACGTTTGGACACCATGTATCGGGTTCCTCCTTCTCCTGGTTTTCAAAAAACTCAGCTTCCTCACCACTCTATTGTGGTGAAGTCTGCTATGAAAAAGATAAAGAGTACCAAAAGGCACTCTTCTACCCCTCCAGGAAGAGAATGTAGGACTCTGGATGCTTTTGGGAGAAAAATCTTCCAAGCTAGCATGCTTATTGCCAGAATCAATTCATACAGCCTCTATATGGGCATGTTTTTGAAAGAGATTGCATTAAAGATACGTCAGTTTCTCCCCTTTATCCCAGAGGATAAGAAAGAGGAGTTCCTTCTTTTGCTAAAGCAAACTCAAGATGTTTCAAAGTTCTCCAACAGAGCAGCCTTTGACTCTTTTGAGGGGGCAAGCAGAGCCTCTGGCATTGCCATAGCTGCTCGCAGACTGGCTTGGCTCCAGGCCTCTGATTTGGAACCCTGGGTACAAGAAGGCTTGGGCAATCTGCCCTGTACAGGTGAAAATCTGTTTGGCAAGGAGTGGCAAATCAAAGCCACTCAAATGGATGCAGAGAATGCTGCTTTAGATAGACTTTCTAAGTCTACCTCTACCCCTGCCAAGAAAAAACCTTTTAAGAAACCTTTCTATAAAAAGACCAGATTTTCCACAAATACTGGCCAGCAATCTTCCCAAGTTTGCTTTGCTCCTAAGCGTCAGCAAACTAAACAGGCCAGAACAAAGTCTACAGGGGCTGCTACAATCCAGCAGTCCCAACCCCCTCAGGGTTTTTGACTTGATTCTAGAGAACTTAACCTTTCTGGCTCTGCAACAACCAGAACCTCTCACCATTCCAGGAAGGTTAACTCATTTTGCTCCCAGATGGGAACAAATCACATCAGAACCGTGGACCCTCTCTATCATCAAAGAGGGCTACAAACTACATTTCTTCAGCCTTCCTCCCCATTCCATGGTGAGACAATTCAATTCTCCCCCTTCTCTCCTGTACCTGTTGGGCCAGGAGGTGACGACTCTTCTCGCCCAAAAGGCAATAGAAGAGGTTCCTCTTCCTCAACAAGGGTCAGGTTTTTACTCCCCTTATTTTCTCATTCCCAAGAAAACAGGGGGGTACAGACCCATTCTGGATCTCAGAGAATTGAACAAATTCCTATACAAGGAGAAATTCAAGATGCTTTCTCTAGGCACTCTCCTTCCATACCTACAGAGTCAGGACTGGCTTTGTTCTCTAGATCTCAAGGATGCGTACACACATATACTCATCCATCCATCCCACAGAAAATTCCTACAGTTTCTGATCCAGGGAAAACATTTCCAATACAGAGTACTTCCCTTCGGTCTAGCCTCTGCTCCAAGGGTATTTACCAAATGCATGGCAATAGTAGCTGCATTTCTACGCACTCTGGGAATCTTTGTCTTCCCATACCTGGACGACTGGCTCATCCAAGCTCCATCTCAGTCCGAGGCTCAGACTTCCCTGGACCACACCAGACGCATACTGCAGTATCTGGGACTTGTCATCAATCTGCCAAAGTCTCAACTCACCCCTACTCAGTCCCTAGAATTCATAGGGGCCTGGCTAGATACCACCACTGCAAGGGCCTATCTTCCTCAGGCCCGTTGCCACTGTCTAGTGCACTTGGCCTCTCAAGTTCAGTCCAAAAGCCACATGACTGCCAGGGAGATGCTACAACTGCTAGGCCACATGGCATCCACAGTTCATGTGGTGCCTTATGCACGCCTACATATGAGAGCAGCTCAATGGACTCTGTCCACCCAGTGGACCCAAGCATCAGGAGCTCTCTCAGACCAAATAGCAACCTCAAAACGTCTTTTTTGGTCTCTCCAATGGTGGATATACACTCAAAATCTGTTGTTGGGGGCCCCCTTCCAACCTTTGTTACCCCAAGCAACTCTCACTACAGATGCCTCCCAAACAGGTTGGGGAGCTCATCTCCAAGACCTCTCCACTCAGGGCACTTGGTCTCCACAGGAGACCACCCTTCATATCAACCTTTTGGAGCTCCGAGCAATTTTCCTTGCTCTCAAGGTCTTTCATACCCTCCTCATCAACATGACCGTCCTTGTTCATACCGACAATCAAGTAGCCATGTTCTACATAAACAAACAAGGAGGGACTGGCTCTCTGTCGCTTTGCAACGAAGCTCTAAAATTGTGGGCCTTCGCCAGAGAGCATCAGATCCATCTCCTGGCAGTGTACCTCCCAGGAATCCAAAACTCTTGGGCAGACAGACTCAGTCGAGTTCTGCTTCCACACGAATGGTCCCTGCACATGGATCAGGTACTCAGAATCTTTCAGGAATGGGGAACCCCGGACATAGACCTCTTTGCAAGTCCGTGCAATGCCAAACTTCCCCTGTTCTGTTCCAGGATTTCCGTGTCAGGGAGCTCAGGCCAAGGATGCCTTCCTCCTTCATTGGGGTCAGGCCTTCCTATATGCCTTTCCACCCATTCCCTTGATTCCCAAGACTCTATTCAAACTTCAGAGGGATCAAGGATCTATGATCCTCATAGCTCCACGCTGGCCACGCCAAGTGTGGTACCCTCTACTTCTGCATCTCTCCCAGGCACCCTCCCTGGATCCTGGGAGCTGCTCCAGACCTTCTGTCTCAAGAGGAGGGGACTTTGTGGCACCCAAACCCCAAGTCCCTTCACCTCAGAGCTTGGTTACTGAAGGCCTAGACCTTCAAGACTTCAATCTTTCTCAACAGGTGAAGGATATCCTCCATGTATCTAGGAAAACTTCCACCAGGTGTTCTTATGCTTTTAAATGGAAAAGATTTTCCATTTGGTGTGCTGAAAAGGGTCTTAACCCTCTAGCACTACCTTTAAATTCTTTACTCGAATATCTCCTGCATCTTTCCAATGCAGGACTTAAAACCAATTCTGTAAGGGTCCATTTGAGTGCTATTGCAGCATCTCTTCAGCCTATCAATGGACAATCTGTTTCCTCTCATCCTCTTATTGCAAGATTCATGAGAGGTCTAACTTTAACTAAGCCTCCCATTCGGCCTCCTCCGGTGGCATGGGACTTAAACGTGGTTCTTGGTCAGCTTATGAAGCCACCCTTTGAACCCTTAGCCACTACCTCCTTGAAATTCCTTTCCTGGAAAGTCATTTTCCTTATTGCAATCACTTCTGCTCGCCGCATCAGTGAACTGCAGGCTTTAGTGGCTAATCCACCTTATACAAGGTTCCATCATGATAAGGTAGTCCTTAGGACAAATCCTCACTTTATGCCTAAAGTGGTCTCACCTTTTCATCTTAATCAAGAGGTATATTTACCTGTCTTTTTTCCAGCTCCTCATGCATCCAATGCAGAGAGGAACCTTCATACTATAGACTGTAAAAGAGCTCTTGCCTTTTACCTCCACAGGACACAGCAACATCGAAAGTCTTCTCAACTTTTTGTTGCTTTTGATCCTTCTTATTTAGGACTTCCAGTCTCAAAAAGAACACTGTCCAATTGGATTGCTCAGTGTATTTCTTTTGCTTACCAGAGTAAGAACCTTTCTCTGGAAGGCCATGTCACAGCTCACAATGTGAGAGCCATGGCCACATCTATGGCTCATCTTCATTCTGTATCCATCGATCAGATCTGTCGAGCAGCCACCTGGGCCTCGGTTCATACTTTCACAGCCCATTACTGCTTGGACAAGGACTCCCGCCGGGATGCCTTGTTTGGTCAGGCTGTCCTCAGACACCTGTTCCATTCTTAAACAACTCCTGCCCACCTTCCCTGAATGGATGCCTGAGATCCATATGAAGATGAGGAACCCTTGGAGGGGGATCTCCACGGCATCTTAGCTAGGGAGTCCCCATATGTGAGGACTCATTCCTGCTTGTTCCTGGAGATAGCAGTTACTTACCTGTAACAGGTGATCTCTGGGAACAGCAGGAATTAGTCCTCACAACCCACCCACCTCCCCTAGGAGTTGTATCTCTCTCTCTCTCTTTCCTTTCCTCTCTCTATTGTCTCAGCTTTAAACTTGAACTGAAGAGAGTTGGTCAGGAAGGCGGGAAGGCAGCGCGCATGCGCTGTGGGAGGCCCCAAAAGCTTCCTTTCTGGGAAGCTGGGGAGCTTTCCCGCGCAGGCTCCGTCGGTTCCGACGTACCCATATGTGAGGACTAATTCCTGCTGTTCCCAGAGATCACCTGTTACAGGTAAGTAACTCTGCTTTATATACCGCGCTATTTAAAATCAGTGTGGTTTACATACAACAGATTTGTGCATAACAGTCGCCTGCTGTGCATTTACAGTAAAACGGGAAGATACAACTTGGGCTTCAACTGGGGAAACTATCTAACATCTATATACATTTATCTGCAATATTTACATGAGGTGATTGGGACTTACTGATTCCTGGCAGGGTGTATGGTGGGTGTGGCTGAGATACTGGGTTTGGAGTAATGTGCGAGAAAGAGGTGGTGTTTTAGTGCTTTTCTAAACTGAGCAAGGTCTGTAATTGCTCAGATGGTAGTTGGGAGTGCGTTCCAGACGCTGGGAGCATAGAACCTGAAGGCTCGGTTCTTTGTTGTCTGGTTGCATTTTGTTATCTCATTGGGGACCTGTAGAGTATTAGAGGCGAATGCTCTCCTTGCCCTTTTTGCTGGGGTAGGGTGGAGGAGGCCTGTTAGTGCAGTAGGGGATATTTTGTTGATGGCTTTGAAGGTCATCAGGACTACTTTATATATGATACGGCAGTAGATTGGTAGCCAATGTAAGTCCTTTAATATTGGGGTGATGTGGTCCCTCCTGGAAGCTCCGTGTATGAAACGGGCGGCTGTGTTCATTGCAAGCTGTAGAGGGTTTAATGTGTTTTTGGGTAGGCCTTGTTAGGATCACATTGGCGTAATCAAAGTGAGGGGTCACCATTGCCTGAAAAACTGATCTGAAATCATCTGGTTGCAGCAGGGGTCGGAGATGTCATAGTCGGAGGTTTCATGGGTAATTGCCAGTGCTATCTGCCCCAGAGAGGGGAGCCAGTGGCAGCAATGGGTGGGGGGCCCTGGAGGGCTGGTGCTCTGGGCAACTGCCTAGTTCATCTCATGGTAGCACCAGCCCTGAACCTACAGGCATCTTTCTCGCAGTCAATAAGGATATACATCTGAACCAGGGCTGGTGCAAGGAGATAAGGTGTCCTAAGCGAACCTCATTCCTTGCGCCCCTCCCCATCCCACTGCTGTTGCTACTGCCCCTCTCTGGTATGTGCAGCAGTGGCAGTGGCTGCAGACAGCCCTATGGTGCTTACCTTGAAACTTCATCACTGTGGAACTGTTTGCTTCTGCCCCCTCAGACCCCCCAATGCTGACTTCCTTTGCAGAGAGAAAGTCGGCATTAGACGGTCCAAGGGGGCAGAAGCAAACAGTCCTGTGGCACTGAAGTTTCAAGGTAAGCGACCACCTAGTGGTAGTGCCGGCCGTGGTATGAACAGAGGAAGAAACAATTGTGACAACTTTGGCAGTGCAGGGTTTCCACCCATCCTTCTGCTAAGAGCTGTAGTACCTTTTGAAAAAAAAAGTAGAAAATACCTATCAAAGTCTCCACTTTTTCCTCAGCTGTCCTCCAAGTATAAACAGCTAACAGTTTTCCTTGAGTTCTGACCTTCCACACTCTGACTGCTTATGTGTAGTCCTATTTGCTTGCTTATCTATTATTGGTATATGGATTAGTTTATCTTATTCTTCTAGACCAGTGGTTCCCAAACTTGGGGTCAGTACCCCAAATGGGGTCACAATATCAGTGGATGGGGTCACAGAAACATGGCCATTTCTCCTTCTCTCTGGACTTTCACTGTGACCTATGCCAAGTAGTGGCAGTCACTAGTCAGCATGTGGTCTGTGAGACTGTGTGAAAATTCATAAACCTTTACCCCCCCCCCCCCATCCCCGGGTAAGCTTCCTGTTAGACTGGAAACCTATGCTCAGTACTGGGGTCTGTTAGCACACACTACACACTGATACAGGGGAACCTGTACTGATTGCTGCTGCTGTTGCCACTACTGTTGCTGCTGCTTCCTGCTTTAGATGACTGGAGGGAGGGGAAGGAGGCTGGAGACCTGCTATTTTTATTTCATCATCATCAGGGGTCATGTGAATTTTCAGCAGTTAAAATGAGGTCATCCGGGATAAAAATTTGAAAAGCACTGCTCTAGACTATAAATTGGGTTTTGAGTTTATGTATCTATCCAATACTGACCAAGTCATCCTGAACCAGATTACACTGCCCACATGCACTCAAGCGGGGTGGAGGTGTTCTAATCCTAGCAAGAAGCCATCTCAGGTAATAGCAAGTATAGAGCACAACAACACGATCATTGTAGAGAACAAACATATCGCCATCTGCCTCACCTAGAGAGCCCCAAATGCCATTGCTGACGAGCTCTCCACAACACTCAAATCAGTGTGCACAGCAAATTTCCCCCACAAGCCACTGATTGTACTTGGCGACTTCAACCTCAATTCATTATCTAACAAAGAGGCTGACGCCTTCCTTAGAGCCTGGGACTCATTACAGTACACACAACTCCTCATTGTACCCACACATCACTTAGGCTCCACCCCAGACCTTATATTTGTCCCAGGGTGGCTCCAAGAACATAACACCCCCTCTTATCACCCTGATACCCTGGTCTAACCACCACATCATAAGATTCAACATACACATTCTTCGCCTAAACATACAGGAGAAACTACAACACCCAGGAAGAAGATTCAAGAGATTCAATAAGGATCAATTCCTGTAAGAAACCCTTCCTAACTTAAACCAATATGTCATGGATCTGGACAACATAATTGAAAAGTGGAACAAGATCATTGCTGCAGCAGCAAAAGCACCTGACTGAAAGAATACCAGACCCAGTGGAAGAAGAGTAAGATCAGCACCCTGGTACTCCGATGAAATAAGGGAGGCAAAGAGAACCCTACGAAAAATCGAAAGACACTGGAGGCAGAACAAGACCCAAGCTACTCTTCGTTAGTACCAAAAAAAGCAACACGACTACAACGGCCTAATCAACCAACAGGGAGGAGTGTCTCAGTGGTTGGGACAGGTTACCTCAGACCGGAAGGCCGGGGGTTCAGTTCCCACATGGGGACAAGCAACTTCAGGCCGGAGGGACTGGGGTCTCTAGTCCCATGGCCACTCCTTGTGGCCTTGGGCAAGCCACTTAACCCTCCATTGCCTATGGTACACTTAGCTTGTGAGCCCTTCGGGGACAAGGGAATAAAAAAAAAGTACCTGTTAGTATACATGTAAACCGCACTGATTCTAAAGAGCGCGGTATAAAAAATAAATAAATAATAAAATAAAATAAAACACAAGCAGAAATACCACACCAATCTTGTATTAAAATCCACCAACAAACCCAGAGAACTATTCAAAATAGTCCGAACCCTCACAAAAGAGCCAGCCCTCACAGGAGGTGCCATGATCCATCCACAAACCTTCACAAATATCCTATTATCTAAACACAGGGCCCCACACAGGAGCATCCCACATGACAGGACTACTGATCCTGAAGCCGCATCTACCAAGCATACCTGGAGTGAATTCAGCATACCCACCATTGATCAGATAGCTCGCATAATTTCCACATTAAACACTAGCACCGCTCCATCTGATCCATGCCCAGTAACATGGATAAAATCAGCAAAGGGAAGGGCTTAGCCAATTTATCCACAAAATAGTACTCTCATCCCTAATCCAAGGCTACATGCCTATTTCCCTCAAACAAGCAACCACCCGCCCAGTCCCCAAACGTACCTCACCAAGCAAAGATGACCCAGCAACATACCGTCCAATCTCCAGCCTACTCTTCCTCACCAAGATAGTTGAGAAGACAGTACAGCAACAGCTACAGGATCACGTAGACTCATAAGCACCACTAGACCCCCACCAACATGGCTTTCAACCTAACCATAGCTTTTTGACAACTTAGCCAATTTTTAAGTTGTCAATACCTCTGTTCCTAATCGGTTCTCCAGGCCAGTCCGGGAAACAGTAGGGTTGTCACCCTCCTCCAGCAGCTGAGGACTGAAATACAGAGTCTTGCGATCCTATATCTAACTCCCCCTAGCATCCACAACCCAGTCTTTCAGTCCTCAGCAGCTAAGGGGAATAGTGTTAGAAGAGCTCCCGGGTTCAGAGGCTGGAAAGTAAAGATAAAAGTAAAAATAAAATAAAAGGAACAGTACAATGCAATCTGGCTGCAAAGTGGTGGCGGGGCGGGGCGGGGGGGGGGGCCCTAGCAGGGCATTCGGCCCAAAAAAAGAAGAGCCCATGGGAATCAGGAAGCCTAATAGCTGGGCATTAGAGAAAGAGCCTGCCTCGAGGTGAGCGTGCTGTTCAGTGCACTGCCCGACGAAGGACGTGACTGAGAGCCTCAGAGCACTCCTTCGTGATTCAACAGCCAGTACGGAGTTCTGTTAGCAACGGAAACAACTGCAAGGTAAAAAATGTGCAGTATCGGAGGGTCCTGGTAGTAGGTAAGCGCTCCGAGGTGGTTATTTATTTATTTAACTGTATTTATATCCCACTTTTCACCGGGTCAAAGCGATTTAACAACAAAGGGGGGGGGGACAGTAATCAATTCTTAGGGTGGGGGGGCTGTCACCGGGGAGGCCAACATTAATGATCTGAACAGACAGTAAGGACTTAGACAATGGACATAAGGTCTCTTAGTAGGTTAGACCTGTGGGTATGTTAGAAGGTCTGGAGGGGGTAGTCAGTGATGGATGTTTGTTTCTGGTCCGAGGTATTTCTGGAACAGGGTGGTTTTTAGTTGTTTCCTGAATGTTGAAGGATCTCCGTTGTTTCTGATTTGACTTGGTTAGCAGCGGCGGTTGTGACGTTCGGCAGAGATCGCGGCCTCTGAGTGTGAGAGAGGTTTACCTCATGTATGCAAGAGTTCTTGGTTTCGTGCACGCAGTGTGGCAGCAGCTGCGGTTTTTCGGGTCCCGGGCTGTGCTGCATGTGTTTTTGCAGCGGTAGCAGGGTAGAGCGTAAGTTAATCAGTGCGATGGAAAAGACAGGGCCTGGAGAAAGTGCGGGGGCTGTAGCTGCAGCAGAGAAGGCAGGAACAGCGGCCATTTTGCAGGCAGCCGTTTCTCCCACGGGGCACAAGAAGCTGGGTAAATCCAAGGCGAAATCAAAAATGTCTGCGCCGGCAGGGCAGGTGTTGCAGTTGCAGTCGCAGTCCTTAGGCTTGCAGGAGGACGTGAGCTCATGGTTTTCAGCTGACTTCATTCTGGCGATGCATAAGGCATTCTGCCTGAAGAGGAAGCAGCTTCAGGATATTGGTCCGGCTCCCAAGGTGGCTGCCTTGCCTGGAGCGGGGTCGAGCTTGCTGGAGGATCCGGGGAAAGGGCCTTCCCATAGGGGGTCGGTTTTGGAGTCTGACGTGGTCTTTTTGGGGAGGCAGGCTCTGGAGCTTCAGCCTTCCAAGGGTGGAGAACTTGGGTCAGACTCAGGGCAAGAGCCATGGGCCACAGAGCTGGAAGAAGGGGAGATTGCCCCAGGCAATGACCCTAATGTGTTTCGGGTCTTTCACAAGGAGGAGCTAGGGGCCCTCATATCTCAGTCGCTAGCAGCACTAAATATAGAGTTGCCGGTGGCTCGGGAAGAGCCACTGGAGGACCCACTTCTGTAGGGGTTCAGATTGCAGCAGAAGTGTTTTTCAGTTCATCGGGTCATTAAGCAGATGATAGAATCGGAATGGGAATGCCCGGAAGCGACTCTGAGGGGTAGCCGCTCGATGGGTCGTTTGTATCCACTACCGCAGGAGGAGAATTTATTTTATTTATTTATTTATTTAGCTGTATTTATATCCCGCTTTTCACCGGGTCAAAGCGGTCAATTGGGGGATACATTTAACATGAGGGGATATGAGGCACATACACTAATACTTACAGGGAACATGGGCAGTGGAGGGTTAAGTGGCTTGCCCAAGACCTCAAGGAGTGCCTATAGGACTAGAAATCCCAGTCCCTCCGGCATGAGATTGCTGTCCCCAGGTGGGACTTGAACCCCCGGCCCTCTGGCCTGAAGTACCTTGTCCTAACCACTAGACCACTCCTCCCTAATGCGAATGCCTAAGGTTGATGTCTTGGTCTCAGCGGTGACTAAAAAGACCACCATTCCGGTAGAAGGCGGAGCAGCACTTAAAGATCTCCAGGATCGTAAGTTAGAAGCAATTCTCAAGCAGGCGTTTGAAGCAAGTGCATTGGCCCTGCAAGCTTCAATCTTCGGGGCCTATGTGTCAAGAGCATCTATCCGATGGCTCCAGGTGGAACCCCCGGAGGGGGCGTCCGAGGAAGGGGCCAAGTTGGAATCGGCAGCGGCTTATTTAGCAGATACCTCTTATGATCTGGTGCGCATATCGGCAAAAGCTATGGTGTCTCTGGTGGCGGCAAGGCGGTTTCTCTGGCTGAGAAACTGGGCAGCGGACACATCGTCTAAAGCTCGCCTGAGTAAGTTACCCTATAAGGGCAAGATGCTCTTTGGGGAGGCCTTGGAGAAGATATTGAAGGATCTCGGGGATTCTAAGGGAGGTTGTCTCCCGGAGGATAGACCGAGGGGTTCATGACCAGGAGGCATACAGAGAGGTCAGGCTAAAGACTTTCGCAGATTTAGAGCTCCGTGGTATGCGCTATACCAGAGGGGTCGCTTTATGCCTAGAGGTCAGTCCTTCCGAGGGGCGCGGGGGGTTGGCCAGGGATATTTCGGTTCCCAGCAAACCCTCCCCAAGAAATCGCAATGAAGTCAGGACGGTCCAGCCGGAGTTGCTTGTGGGGGGTCGCCTACAACAGTTTTACTCTGCCTGGGCCGCTATTACGATAGACCGGTGGGTGCTGGAGATCGTCCGCGAAGGTTACGTGTTAGAGTTTTGCAGGCCTCTAGCGGATGCGTTTGTGGTGTCTCCATACAACGCTCGGGAAAAGAAGGAGATACTAGGAACGTTGCAACGATTGCTGCAACTGCAAGCAGTTGTGCCTGTACCTCAAGACCAGTGCGGCTTAGATCGATACTCCATTTATTTTGTGGTACCCAAGAAGGAGGGGTCCTTTCGGCCCATTCTTGATCTCAAGCACGTAAACGCCAGCTTAGGGGTACCGCATTTTCGGATGTAAATGCTGCGATCAGTGATTCTGGCGGTAAAGCCAGGAGAGTGGCTCTCATCGGCAGGGAGGAGTGGCCTAGTGGTTGGGGCAAGGTACCACAGGCCGGAAGGTCAGTGGTTCAAATCCCACTAGAGCACAGCAACCTTGGGCCGGAAGGACTGGGGTTTCTAGTCCCACAGGTGCTCCTTGTGGTCTTAGGCAAGCCACTTAACCCTCCATTGCCCATGTTCCCTGTAAGTATTAGTAGTGTGTGTCTCATATCCCCTCATATTAAATGTATCCCCCAATCGCTTTGACCCGGTGAAAAGCTGGATATAAATGCAGCTAAATAAATAAATAAAAGATAGATCTGACGGAGGCTTATCTGCATATTCCTATCAGACCGGAACATCAACCGTTCCTGCGCTTTGCCATTCCCATGGGACATTTTCAATTCAAGGCTCTTCCGTTTGGGCTGGCCACGGCACCCTGCACCTTCACAAAGGTGATGGTGGTGGTGGCGGCGGTGGCCTTGAGACACGAAGGAATTCGGGTGCATCCTTATCTGTACAATTGGCTCGTTCAGGCAGAATCCGAGGAGGAAGCGGTCAGGGCTACCGAGCGAGTGGTAGCCTTTTTTGGAACAGCTTGGTTGGGTGGTCAACCAGGCGAAGAGTCAGTTGTGCCCAGGGCGTCAGCTAGTTTTTCTCGGGGCCTTGTTCAATACAGTGGCTGGCGTGGTGTCACTTCCCGAAGGCAGAGTGCTAAAGATTCAGACACAGGTGCGGCATTTTTTGCGCATGAGGGCACCAACAGCGTGGCATTACATGCAACTGTTGGGGTCGATGGCGGCGTCCTTGCATCTAGTGGCGTGGGCCAGGGCCCATATGCGTCCTCTTCAGCGATCTCTCCTTTTGCGGTGGTCCCCCCAGGAGCATCCCTTGCATCGGAAGCTAATCTGTCTGGAAGAGATGAAGAACAGTCTGGAGTGGTGGCTGGTGAACAATCATCTTCGGGCAGGCATTTCCTTGGAGCAGCCCAAATGGGTGTTGGTCACTACGGATGCAAGCCTTCAAGGCTGGGGGGCGCGCATTGTCTAGCTCAGGTGGTGCAGGGCACTTGGTCGAAGACCGAGGCTGAGTGGTCGATCAATCGTTTGGAGATGCGAGCGGTGCGGTTGGCGCTGCAGGGCTTTGCGGATCTGGTAACGGGGAGAGCAGTTTGAGTGTTCTCAGACAATGCAGTGATGGTATCGTATATCAATCGGTAGGGCGGCACAGGAAGTGCAGCGCTGGCGGAGGAGAGCCAGCTGCTGATGCAGTGGGTGGAGAGTCATCTGGTGGCTTTTTCGGCAGTCCACGTAGCAGGAAAGGACAATGTGCAGGCCGACTATCTCAGCAGGCATGTCCTGGACCCAGGCGAGTGGCAGCTGAATGCGGCGGTCTTTCACGACATCGTGATTCGTTGGGGATAGCCGGTCATGGATCTGATGGCTACCTTTGCCAAGGCCACGCGGTTCTTCAGCAGGCGCAGAGAAAGCACAGTTACTTACCTGTAACAGGTGATCTCTGGGAACAGCAGGAATTAGTCATCACATATGGGTACGTCGGTACCGACGGAGCCTGCGCGGGAAAGCTCCCCAGCTTTTCAAATGAAAAGCTTTTGGGGCCTCCCACTGCACATGCGCGCTGCCTTCCCGCCTTCCTGACCAGCTCTCCTCAGTTCGAGTTTAAAGCTGAGACAATAGAGAGAGAGAGGACAGGAAGATAGAGGAATAGAGAGACAACTCCTAGGGGAGGTGGGTGGGTTGTGATGACTAATTCCTGCTGTTCCCAGAGATCACCTGTTACAGGTAAGTAACTGTGCTATCTCTAGGAACAAGCAGGAATAAGTCATCACATATGGGGACTCCCTAGCTGAGATGCCTGGGAGATCCCCCTCCAAGGGTAACCATCTTCGGATGGATCTCAGGCATCCATTCTGGGAAGGTGGGCAGGAGTTGTTTAAGTATGGAACAGGTGTTTGAGGACAGCCTGACCAAACAAGGCATCCCGGCGGGAGTCCTTGTCCAAGCAGTAATGGGCTGTGAAGGTATGTACCAAGGCCCAAGTGGCTGCTCGACAGATCTGATCTATGGATACAGAGTGGAGATGAGCCATAGAAGTGGCCATGGCTCTCACATTGTGAACTGTGACATGGCCTTCCAGAGATATGTTCTTACTCTGGTAAGCAAAGGAAATACACTGAGCAATCCAGTTGGAAAGTGTGCGTTTGGTGACTGGAAGTCCCAAATGAGAAGGATCAAAAGCCACGAAAAGCTGAGAAGACTTTCGATGTGGCTGAGTTCTATTGAGGTAAAAGGCGAGAGCTCTTTTACAGTCAAGAGTATGAAGGTTCCTCTCTGCACTGGATGCATGAGGAGCCGGAAAAAAGACAGGTAGATATACCTCTTGATTAAGATGAAAAGGCGAGACCACTTTAGGCATAAAGTGGGGATTCGTCCTAAGGACCACCTTATCATGATGAAATCTGGTATAAGGTGGATTTGCCACCAAAGCCTGCAGTTCACTGATGCGGCGAGCCGAAGTGACTGCAATAAGGAAAAGGACCTTCCAAGAAAGAAATTTCAGGGAGGTAGATACCAATGGCTCAAAGGGTGGCTTCATAAGTTGACCCAGAACTAAATTCAAGTCCCATGCTACCGGAGGAGGCCGGATGGGAGGCTTAGTGAGGGTTAGGCCTCTCATGAATCTTGCAATAAGAGGATGAGAGGAAACAGATTGTCCATTTATAGGTTTTAAGGATGCTGTAATAGCACTTAAATGGACTCGTACTGAATTCGTCTTGAGGCCTGCATTGGAAAGATGCAGGAGATAGTCTAGTAGAGAATTCAAAGGAAGTGCCAGAGGGTCAAGACCCTGTTGAGCACACCAAATGGAAAAACGTTTCCATTTGAAAGCATAGGAACGCCTGGTAGAGGGTTTCCTAGAGGCATAAAGGATATCTTTCACTGGTTGAGAAAGATTAAACTCTTGAAGGCTTAAGCCTTCAGTAACCAAGCTCGGAGATGTAGGGACTTGGGGTTTGGATGCCACAAAGTCCCCTGCTCCTGAGACAGAAGGTCTGGTGCAGCTCCCAGGTCCAGGGAGGAGCCCTGGGAGAGCTGTAGAAGGAGGGGAACCACACTTGGAGTGGCCAGCGTGGAGCAATGAGGATCATGGATCCGTGATCCCTCTGAAGTTTGAACAGAGTCTTGGGAATCAAAGGAATGGGTGGAAAAGCGTACAGGAATTCCTGACCCCAATGCAGGAGAAAGGCATTGTTGGCCTGAGCTCCCTGACACGGAGTCCTGGAACAGAACCGGGGAAGTTTGGCATTCCACGGACTTGCAAAGAGGTCTATGTCCGGGGTCCCCCACTCCTGAAAGATTCTGCGTATTTGGTCCATATGTAGGGACCATTCGTGTGGGAGCAGAACTCGACTGAGTCTGTCTGCCCGAGAGTTTTGAACTCCTGGAAGATATACTGCCAGAAGATGAATTTGGTGCTCTCTGGCGAAGGCCCATAATCTGAGAGCTTCGTTACAAAGCGACAGAGAGCCCGTCCCTCCTTGTTTGTTGATATAAAACATGGCCACCTGATTGTCTGTCTGAACTAGGACAGTCAGGTTGGCAAGGAGGGTATGGAAGACTGTGAGGGCAAGGAAGATTGCTCGCAGTTCCAGAAGATTGATATGAAGGGTGGTCTCTTGGGGAGACCAGATTCCCTGAGTGGAGAGATGTTGAAGATGAGCTCCCCACCCTGTTTGGGAGGCATCTGTTGTGAGGGTTGCTTGGGGCAACGAAGGTTGGAAGGGGGTCCCCAACAACAGATTTTTGGAGGATGTCCACCACTGGAGAGACCAAAACAGACGTTTTGAGGTGAGTACCTGGTCTGACAGCAGTCCTGATGCTTGAGACCACTGGGTGGCCAATGTCCATTGAGCTGCTCTCATATGGAGACGAGCATAGGGTACCACATGAACCGTGGAGGCCATGTGGCCGAGAAGTTGCAGCATTTCTTTGGCTGACAAGTGACTTCTGGACTGAGCCTGGGAGGCCAAGCTTATTAGCCTTTGGCCTCGGACCAGAGGGAGGTAGGCCCTTGCAGTGGTGGAGTCCAATTGGGCCCCTATGAATTCCAGGGACTGAGTAGGGATGAGTTGGGACTTGGGAATGTTTATCACAAGTCCCAGATATTGAAGAATACGCCTTGTGCGGTCCAGAGAAATCTGGGCTTCTGATTGAGATGGAGCTCGGATGAGCCAGTCGTCCAGATATGGGAAGACAAAGGTTCCCATGCCTCTGAGAAATGCGGCAACGACTGCCATGCATTTTGTGAATACTCTTGGAGCAGAGGCCAGACCGAAGGGTAGTACTCTGTACTGGAAATGTTTTCCCTGGAACAGAAATCTTAGATACTTTCTGTGGGATGGATGGATGAGTATATGAGTGTACGCATCCTTGAGATGTAGAGAACAAAGCCAATCTTGACTCTGAAGGTATGGAAGGAGAAGGCCCAGAGAGAGCATTTTGAATTTCTCCTTGAATAGAAACCTGTTCAATTCTCTCAGATCTAGGATAGGTCTGAAGCCCCCTGTCTTCTTTGTTATGAGAAAGTAAGGGGAGTAGAAACCTAACCCCTGTTGTGGAGGAGGAACCTCCTCTATTGCCCCTTGGGCAAGAAGAGAAGAGACTTCCTGACCCAACAGGGTCAGAAGAGATGGGGGAGAACTGAATTGCCTCACCATGGTATGGGGAGGAAGGCTGGAGAAATGAAGCTTGTAGCCCTCCCTGATAATAGAGAGGGTCCATTGCTCTGATGTTATTTGCTCCCATCTGGGAGCAAAGTGAGCTAGCCTTCCAGGAATGGTGAGGGGCTCTGGTTGTGCTAGAGCCAGAAACGGCAAGTTCTCTAGAGGGAAGTCAAAACCCCTGAGGGGGTTGAGCCTGCTGGGATGTAGCAGACACTGCAGGCTTTGACTTTACCTGCTTAGATTGTTGACGCTTAGCCGCAAGGCGAGGCTGAGCAGATTGCTGGCCAGTATTCGTAGGAAATCTGGTCTTTTTATAGTAAGGCCTTTTAAAAGGCTTCTTTTTGGTAGGGGTAGAAGTAGACTTGGAAAGTCTATCTAGAGTGGCATTTTCTGCATCCATTTGAGCAGCTTTAATCTGCCAGTCTTCCCCAAATAAGTTCTCACCGGTACAGGGCAGATTCCTGAGGCCTTCTACAACCCAGGGTTCTAGGTTAGAAGCCTGGAGCCAAGCGAGACGTCGGGCTGCAATAGCAATTCCCGAAGCTCTGCCTGCAACCTCGAAGGAATCAAAGGCTGCCCTGTTGGAGAACTTGGAGACCTCTGAAAGTTGTGTCACCATAGAAAAGAAGTCCGCCCTTTGATCATCAGGGATAAAGGGGGCAAAATTCTGTATTTTTAGGGCAAGTTGCCCAAGATACATGCCCATATAAAGGCTATAAGAGTTGATCCTGGCTATAAGCATACTAGCCTGGAACATCTTTCTTCCAAAAGAGTCTAGGTTCTTACATTCTCGCCCTGGAGGGGTAGAAGAATGCCTCTTAGGACTCTTTATTTTCTTCATAGCAGACTTCACCACAATGGAGTGGTGAGGCAGCTGAGTTTTCTGGAACCCAGGCGAAGGAGGGACCCGATACATGGTGTCCAACCTGCGGGAATGGGGAGACAGTGTTAAAGGAGTCTCCCACAAATCCATCAAGTGTTCTTGAATGATTTCATGGACAGGCAGAGTGACTGCCTCTTTAGGAGCTTTTGAGTATCCTAAAATGTCCAATTTTTTTGATCTGGGTTCTCTTTCAGAAGATGTAGTAATAGAAAGTGCTTTAGCTACATCAAGAATGAAATCCTGAAAGGATAAATCCTCTGGAGGAGACATCCTCCTCTTGGGAGAAGAGGGCTCCTCAGGAAGAGTAAGCTCAGCAGAGTCATCAGAGGAATTAAATTCATCAGAAGAATCTGAATACTCTTTCTGTGCTTCCAATGTACGATACGCATACCGATCGGTATCGACATCGGGCGTATCGGGCATGGGATCGGTACCGGGCGAAAGCCGGAATCCGGCATGCGAAACCGATCGACGTTTAGAAGTCGATGGTCTCGGTTCCGGTGTAGATACCGGAACCGGGGTCGGTACCGATGAAATCGGTACCGAGGGCGTCGCAGCCTTAATGAAGGCCAGTACGGCCTGCTGCATGGTTTGGACAGTACTGCCCATAGACGCCACTACTGCCTGGATGTCGGTACCGGTATGGGCCGGTACCCCAGAGCCGTCCAACAGGTGATCTGTCGAGGCCGTGCCATCGATGTCAACCTGAGACCCCATGATTGCTTTGGAGGCCGGAACCTCCCGCCGGGGTTTTTTGGCCTGGGCAGAATCCTCGAACTCAGAACTGAGAGCCTCTCGATCTTTAGAAAGAGATTTGCTTTTAGAGGATTTGCCCACAGAAGCTTTGGTTACCTGAGATCCATCCGGAGAGGAAGACCTGGATGACCGTGATGCTTCTGAAGGAAACAGCACATGGAGCTTGTTAGCCCGGTTCTGCAAACCGCGTTTAGACATCTGGGTGCAGGATGGGCAGTCCGGTATGGAGTGCTCAGGTCCCAAACATTTGAGACACCATTCATGGGTGTCTGTGACAGAAATGACAGCACTGCATTTGGTACATTTTTTGAAACCAGGGACTGGCTTCTCCATGAGGAGAAATTGTGTAGGCCTTAAGGCCTAACACCCGGTACCAAGCTGTGCTGAAGAAAAATAAAAAAGTCTTTTTTTGTAATATAGAAAGAAAGAAAGACCGGCGATACCGGTTTCGGTATGGGGAAGGCAGGTACGCGGTCTAAAGAAACAAACAAAGAAACAAATTCTTCAGCGGTGACAGGAACACGACCTGCTGGCTCCGCGGAAAAAGAAGAACTGAGGAGAGCTGGTCAGGAAGGCGGGAAGGCAGCGCGCATGTGCAGTGGGAGGCCCCAAAAGCTTTTCATTTGAAAAGCTGGGGAGCTTTCCCGCGCAGGCTCCGTCGGTACCGACGTACCCATATGTGATGACTTATTCCTGCTTGCTCCTAGAGATCATATGTCGGAGGGGCTGGATGCGCTGTCGCAGCCCTGGCCGGAGCGAGGTCTGCTGTATGTCTTCCCACCATGGCCGATGATCGGTCGGCTGCTGCGCTGCATTGCGGTCCACGACAGCCGAGTGATTCTCGTGGTGCCAGATTGGCCACAGAGGCCCTGGTATGCAGATCTGGTTCAAATTTCGGCGGATCAACCTTGGTGACTGCCCAATCGGGTCAATCTCTTGAACCAAGGGCCGGTCTTGATGCCACAGGTGGATCGGTTCTTGCTTACGGCCTGGCTCTTGAGAGGCAACGCTTATGGTGCCGGGGGTACTCGGCCACAGTTATAGATACCATGTTGAGATCCAGGAAACGATCCACGTCACTGGCTTGTATCCGGATTTGGCGCATATTTGAAGCGTGGTGTGCTGAGAGGGACATACGGCCGTTCCGCTGTTCGATACCGGACATATTGCTGTTTCTACAGGATGGCCTGGATAAGGGGCTAGCCCTCAATTCCCTGAAAGTTCAAGTAGCGGTGCTGGCTTGTTATAGGGGGTGAGTTAGTGGTCGCTTGTTGACGCACCAGGATGTGGTCTGGTTTCTTGGGGCAGTGAAACAAGTGCGTCCGCCCATTTGGCCGGTGGTTCCCCCATGGGACTTGAATTTGGTTTTGGTGGCGCTGGCGGAGCCGCCGTTTGAGCCGGTGGGGTCCGCCAGCTTACGTATTTTTTCCTGGAAGACGGCGTTCCTGGAAGCCTTGTGCTTGGCCAGGCGGATCTTGGATTTGCAAGCACTCTCGTGCAGGGAGCCTTTCTTACAATTTTCTGAAGTAAAGGTGGTTTTGCGACTGGTGCCATCATTTTTACCGAAGGTGGTCTCTTGGTTTCATTTGAATCAGTCCATCTCGCGTCCGACTTTTTTGGGTCTCAGAGGAGATGCGGTGGATCGTAAGCTCCATAAGCTTGACCTTGGCAGGGTACTTTGCCGTTACCTTCAAAGGACACAGTCGATTCGCAAGACGGACCAGTTGTTCGTGCTGTTTTGAGATCCTCGGAAAGGGGAGGCGGCGCCCAAGGCTTCCCTAGCCCATTGGGTGAAGCAGGCCATTGCGGCAGCTTACTCGGCGCAGGGTAAGACTCCTCCACTAGGGTTGCGGGCACACTCCTCTCGGGGGGCAGGATGCGTCATGGGCGGAGTGTTCCTTGATTCTGCCGGTGAATATCTGTAGGGCGGCAACCTGGTCGTCCCTTCATACGTTTTCTGAGCATTATCGCCTAGATGCTCAGGCGAGGGGGGATGTCAGTGTTGGTGCTTCAGCTTTAGTGGACAGACTTATGGGTCCCTCCCGTGTTTAGGTACTGCTCTGGTATGTTCCTGCTGTTTCCCAGACTGGCCTGGAGAACTGATTAGGAAGGAGAAATTAGACCTTACCTGCTAATTGTCTTTCCTTGAGTGTTCTCCAGGCCAGTCCGGGGCCCACCCTGGGATGGCTACAAGTCAGAGGAGAAGTCCGGGCATCGATTCCAGGGTTGTGCGCCGTTCTCAGTCGTGGGATTATGGTTGTATTGGAAGTAGGGCGTGAGTGCAGTCAGACATCGAGTTACTTCAGGGGTGGCTCTGCTTCTCCGTTAGCCTTCTAGTTAGGGGGGGGTGAGGGAGTGGGGTCGTTCGGGGATTCAGGGAAAAAAAAAGAGAAGACAGAAAATACATAGATAAGTAATAATTAAGTAATTAATAAGAGTTCGGCAGAACTTCTAAAGGCATGTTACAGCCTCTCTTAGGTTCCATAAGTTGGATGTTAAAATGCTAAATTGTTCGTTCAGATTGTAACCTTATTTGTTTTTTTCTTAGCAGCTTGGTCAATAGAAGACTAGGTTGCAGATGCTAGGGGGAGCTAGATATAGGATCGCAAGAATCTGTATTTCAGTCCTCAGCTGCTGGAGGAGGGTGACAACCCTACTGTTTCCTGGACTGGCTTGGAGAACACTCAAGGAAAGGCAATTAGCAGGTAAGGTCTAATTTCTCCATTTTCTCCTCATCTTCATCGACGACATCTGAGCATTCGACACAATATCCATAGCATCCTTCTGCGAAGGCTAGGTGACATTGGCCTACATAACATCACATTCAAGTGGTTTCACTCTTACCTTAGCAACAGACAATAAGTCAAAACTGGCACAAGTACCTCCACCCTATTCCCCCTGTCCAGGGCGTACTACAAGGGTCCTCCTTATCAGTGCTACTTCTCAACCTATATATACAGCCCATCTGCAATGTCATCAAAAAACACATGATATATGCCAATGATATCATGATTTACACCCCAATCAACCTAGATATGCCGGATTACACAACGATAACAGAATGCCTGCATGAGATGACTGAATGACTCTTCCATAATAATTTAAATATTAAGTATAACAAGATCGAAGCCCTCCTTATCATGAAGAACACATCTTTTGCCCCTCCCCCTGCACTCAATCAATTTGCCCAATATGACCATACCCATAAAGGACGAAGTAAGATATCTAGGAGTCACATTGAATCGCAACTTGAATTTACAATCCCACATCAACAAGACATCCAGGAATGCATACTATAAGATGGGCATAATCAGGAGGCTCAAACCTCTCCTCAGCCAAGATTACTTCCGCACAATCTGCCAAGCTGTAATCACGCATCCTAGATTACTGCAACTCCCTATACTATGGCTGCGCTATACAGACAACCCAACCCCTGCAGATGGCTCAAAAACACTGCTGCTCGCATTATCAACAGTTCGGCAAAACACAAACACATTACCCCCCTCCTGAACCAGTTATGCTGGCTCCCAGTCACCTCCTTCACCAGATTCAAAATGGCCCTGAACATTTTCAAAATCCAGCAGAATATGTCTGCCAACATACTGAACAGCCTAATCGCCAGGGATCCAAGCAACGGACCCAGAAGGCACAACTAATTGGACACTATTTTAACCCCAGCACTTTTACATCTGGGAGGGCGTTTTCCCTCGTGGCACCTGCCTTCTGGAACTCCCTTCCGGGCGACCTAAGAGCCACCACGGATGCTAAAGACTTCCGTAAAAACTGAAAATCTATCTTTACAAGGACCACTTGTAAATTCCTCCCAACTCTCCTGCTAACTCCTAGCCCCAAACACCTCTCTGTACATATTGTATATAGATTACTATGTATATAGGTCAGCTTGCTATGCAAATCCTGCATATCTCCTCTTACACATTTGTTACTCTGTAAACTGTTCAAGTTGCCCTGTAAACCACTTTGATTGAAAGAAAAGGTGGTATAAAAAAACCTGTTAAATAAATAGAATAAAAATCTAAGAGATGTATTCTGGGTTGGCTGCCTGTGAGAAATTACTTCATAGGTTTAATGAGAGACTACTAATCAAGGCCTCCTGAAATTTACTTAAGTGTTCTTTTCACAGGTAACCAAAATTTGACCTAATTACTTCCTTGATTTTTTTCTTCAAACCAATGCCAATCAATTCTATCTAATCCAACCTCCTAAATGCTAAGTGGGTTTATATAGCAAGATTGCAAGATGGAATAGGTGGGCGTGTGGTGCGGGGAAGGATGGCACTAACATCTCAGAAGTGCTGTGAGTTCAAAGAATATTATTAACCCTCTCCCCATTTGAACTACGGAAAAAAGCACAACAGCAACTATAAATAATAAGCTTCTTAAGAAGATTGTTTTTTCAAAAGCAACAAAAAAATGACCCATTACTTTAACCATTAATATCAATATATTTTATGAATATCCTTTTCTAAAGACAGGCAGGCTGCTTAATGAAAAAAGCCAGAAAACGTTCCTCAGCTTCCAATAAGCAATATTGGACCACTACCCAGTTAGCATCCACACCTAAGACTAGGCAAGCCAAAAGCTTGCCTAGTTTAAGCCATGGAGCGCTAACCGAGTAGCAGTCCAATATTGCCACTACGGTTATGGCCATTCTCCTTCCCCACTCCTCCCCAGAATGCACCCAACATGCCCCTCTGCTAACCAGATAGGAGTGTAGGTGCTGTCGCATATTCCCGTTTAAGGCATTTACATGGTTTACTGTGCTGTAAATCGTGCAAATGCCTTTCAAATATCAGGCCCACAGTTGGGAAAATACAGGAACTGGAGGAGATGAATCTTGGATTTTTTACCTTTTTTGGGAAAGGAATATGTGTTTGTATATTTTTATGCAGGAATAACCATTATTGAATTTCAAAACATTGCTATAGACTTATTCTGTAAACAAGCAGAGTATCTCTAATTCTTTTGTTTCTATTTATGTTCTGTCCTTAGTTTTTTTTTGGCTGTGGTCTTAAGAATTTTATAATCTATGCACGTATTTGCTTGCATTCACATGTGCAATTCTGGTCACCATATCTTAAAAAGGATATAGCAGAATTAGAAAAGGTACAGAGCCACCAAAATGGAAGAGGGGACGGAAGGATACCCCTATGAGGAGAGGCTTAAAAGGTTAAGGTTCTTTAACTTGTACAAGAGACGGCTAAGAGGAGATATGATAGAGGTCTATAAAATAATTAATGGAGTGGAACAGGTAAACATAGATCAGTTGTTTGCTCCTTCAAAAAGTAGAAAGACTAGGGGACATGCAATGAAGCTACAATGTGACATATTTAAGACTAATCAGAGAAAATATTTTTTCACTCAATGTGTAATCAAACTCTGGAATTCGTTTCCAAAGGATGTAATAAAAGCTGTTAGCGCAGCTGTTTTTAAAAGAGGTTTGGATGAGTTCCTGGAGGAAAAGTCCATAAACCATTAAAAAATAAATAAGACCGTGAAAATCCACTGCTTACCCATTGGACAAGCAGCATGCAATCTGTCTACCTTTTTGGGAACCTGCCAGGTACTTGTGACCTGGATTGGCCACTGTTGGAAACAGGATACTAGGCTTGATGGACCCTTGGTCTGACCAAGTATGGCATATTTTATGTCCTTGTGTTCACAGTGAAACAAAGAGCGCACCTTTACACCAGTTGGTATTTTATGAGGCCATTTACACGCAGAAATAACTAAAATATTAACATTTATGCACATACTTGGTGCTTGTATCTAGGTGGCTCCTTATAGAATTACCCCTCAAATGTACTAATTAGTTATAGTGTCATGGTCAGATAGTTAATTTAGCTGCAAGTGCGACTTTATACTGCTTTAGCAGAAACATTCTCTGAAGTTGTGCTACCTAGCCTGTTCTGACTCGGGCATTATAAAGTTAAGGATGCAGAGATTATATCTGCTAGCTACTTTTCTTGTATCCTGCTGCAGATACGGCTGGGAGTTTTTGGAACACACCTACTTATACCATATGACGAGACGGGACATCCGCCACAACTTTTCCTGCTATTTCTACATGTTGTATCTGACTGCGGAAAGTGACTGGAGCTTTTTCTTAGGTATCGCTGCTTTCATTCCTCAATGCGTCCTGCTTCTAGCAGTTTCTTTGGCGTTTTACAAGGACCTGAACCTCTGTTGTTTTCTTCACACCGCTATTTTTGTCACTTTCAACAAAGTATGTACATCGCAGGTAAGATGAATCTTGGATGTTTTACAATTTTATGTAACAAAACTCTGTTTAGAAAATCAAAACATACAATGAAATAACATAATGTAATTTAGAATTGACTGTTGATGTTGAAATGGCCATGTTCTCTTTGAGTAATTCTTTCCAGGCTTACTTGTAATGCCCAAATTAGATCCCTCTGAAGTGAAGAAATCCTGTAGTCCAAAAGTCCTTGGTACAGATGCTTTTTTGAAAATAAAGTCCTACGTACAGGTGAAACAGTTCTATTAAATCTCACTATGAATTTGTTCAATGCAAACTTGATATAAAATAAATATTATAGGGCCCAATTTTCAAAACTGCTGATATTCAAACACCACAGTAGTCAGCCATGGCACTTAAATATCAGCAGGACATTCAGCGGCAGTATGCAAATAGGAGCTGCCGCTGAATATCCGGGCTGAGCGGCACTAAGTGGCTTGCTTTTCATGCGGCCTAAGTTGTCTGGACAAGAACCACTGAAAACTGCGCTAACTGAGCAAGTGCCCGGACCGTCTGTGTACCATCTCTGCACTAACTGGATATGCTGAGGCAGTTTGTAGAGATATTCAGAGGCTGCAGAATATCATCATTTGCCTTCTTAGCCAACTGGCCTCCCGTTGGCTGGCTGACAAGGAGCTTTGAATATCAGCCCGATATTCTCTCAGATCCAGTTTTAACAATTTGGACATGAATCCCCTCAGAAGTTCTGGCAGTTTCTGGATGATTCTTGCAGAAAATGGCTGTTGTAATTCTTAATGAAGACCCAACAGCTTTCAAACGTTTAACACTCTATATAGAAGAATTAATTGAATGATACTCTGAAATAATTATAAAGTTTGTTTTATTGGGTGACTGAAACTAGCTAAGTGGGTTTCTGATGGCAGTTTCTCAATCAGTGTGCCATGGCATGCTGGTATGCCTTCAGATCTGATAAGGTGTGCCTGATACTCTTTTCAGACCAGCATAAGAGTTACACTTTCAGCACCTTACAGCAACAAGAGATGCTTGTAATTGCTCTTAAGCATGCAGGATTTCCTTTGTGTTACACATGCTTCTCTTTCCTATATACAACATGAGCCATGGAGATCCTGGCCCTGCTTTATGCAGCCTCACACCACACCTCTTTTTCTTCTCTCTTGTAAGCCTCCTCCTTTGTCTTGTTTCACTCTAGCTTTTCTTTTGGCCATGAGTCCTCTCCCATTTCCACATTAACTGCTGCGTAGATGTTGGTGATCTGCATAACGTTTTTGAAGATGTAGATATACCTTGGAATTAAAAGATTGGGAAAAGCTGCTTTCTCCATGAACAAGCAGTCCTCACGTATGGGTGACATTACCGATGGAGACCTGCACGGAACGCTTCTCAGCTTCCAAAGGAGGCTTTGGGAGGTACACCGCACATGCATGCCTGCCTTCCTACCTGCCTGCCGCAGTGCCATATTCTTCAGTCGTCTTTTTTCCGCGGAGTCCCTAGGACGTGTTCCTGCAGCCTGGGTAAAAAGGTTTCTTTATTTGGCCCCCTGTGGCTTGCTTTTTCTCTTGGTTCTCTTCTGCCTGTCGTCTGATTGCCTTTTTCCCTTTTAAGTTTTTTTTTTGGGGGGGGGAGGGGGGGCTTCAATGCTTTTGCATAATTTTTCCCACTTCAGGTGGTTTCCTGCACATGGCAGTTTTTCAGTTTGAATTTGCCTAGATGGTGTTTTTTAGCATATCTAAGACAGCTAGTAGCTGTAAGAAATGCAACAAGTGTGGCAAGACCATTTCTGCCACTGACCGACATAAGTGGTGCTTGCAATGCCTTGGGCCTGATAACGAGCTGGCATCTGAGTTCTGCTTGCAGATGACGCGCCAAGAGCTGAAAGGTTGGGAAAAGCAGAAGGGATCCCTCTTTGGCTCATCTGATTCGGCATCCTCAGCCCTGATCCCCTCATCTATGCCTGCATAAAGTCCTGAGGCGGCCAAGGGGAAGGAGCAGCATGCTCAGTGGGAGAAGAGGAGACCGAGCAGCAAGGGGAGACTTACTGCAGAGACCCCCTCAATGTCAAAGGGTGAGCACTGGGAGAAGTTACGAGTACAGCACCATCACAGCACTTCTCAACGCGTTGCAGAGAATGATGACCAGGAGCAGCTGGCCAAGCTTCCCCAGCAGGAGGACCCAAACGGCAAAGTCCATTCCCAGTGCTCAAGAGGGCAGCCGGATGTCTCCTGATGCACCTATTATCATGAGTCCCCACCCGAGGTGTTGATGCCGATGTCCATGGCTCAGCATCAGCCCCTTTACAGGCGGTTCTGGAGGAACACCTTTGAGCCCTAGAAGCTCACTTGGCGGTGGTGGAAGCCTTGTGGAATGCAGGCTTTGCAACACAGAGCACGTTGTCACCACACTCCTTCCTGCCTATCCTGGAGACCCATACCCTGCCTGCTGAGGTAGGGACATCGGGTGGGAGATTGGTATCGACTCTGGTTGCTAGAGCCATCTCCCTCTCCAGTGTATCTGAGTCCGAGGCCCAAGGACACTGCCATCAGCATGCCGGTGGGGGGAGGAGGAGACTTGGCACTATTTTAACTTCCTCTCAGAATCCGAATTGGAATGGGAAACCAAAGTGGAAACAACATTGGACCTTCAGTCCCTGAACCTCCTATCCAACCCATTGCCTCCACCCGATTGGCGTAAGTCACATCTGGAGGACATGTCCTTCCAGGACTTTAACAGGGATATGGCCAAGGCAATCTCTTTCTCTCTAGAACTGGAGGCGGAACTGAGAGAAGAAGAACTAGAATTACTCCAGTACCCCTCGGGCCCCTGGGAGGAAGTGATGGTTCCCATCAACCATTATCTGCAGCAGCAGCTGCTGTGGCTGTGAGAGTCAGAGTCACCATTCACGCTTTCGGTCATCGGCCGCCAGCTCTGTTCCCTGTACTAGGTCCAGAAGGCCCTGGGGTTTGAGAAGCCTCAATTGCCCAACAATTCCATCATGGTGGAGTCAGCCTTGAAGTGCGCGAAAAGTGCTAAGATGCACTCCTCAGTCCTGCTGAATTGAGAGGCTCGTACCCTGCACTCCTTCAGAAGGAAATGCTTCCAGGCCTCCATGCTGATCACCTAGATTCTGACTTACCAGACCTACATGAGTATGTTCCTCAAGGATGCCATGTTGTACCTGGAGGACTTTGCTGCCCTTGTTCCTGAGGACCATTGTGAATCCTTTCGGAGTCTAATGGCTCACAGCTCAAAGTTCATGGTGTGAGAGCACTTATAACGCCTTTGAATCCACAGGCAGGGTGGTGGCTGTAGGAATTGCTTCCCACCAGATGGTGTGTCTGCAGTCTTCGGACCTGGAGCAGTGGGTCCAGGACAATATCGCCATTGTCCCCTGTCGGTGTGAGAACCTCTTTGGTAAGCCTATGGAGGAGAAAGCCGTGAAGCTGGAGAAGGAACAGATGATCCTCACCAGGCTCCCTAGAAAGACTGTGGATTCCACGTGGAAAAAACATCAAGTCAGGAAGGCCTTTTAACTGTGCCCGTGGTGGTATTTCCCAGCACAGTTGCAGGTACAGCCCAAGGCGCAGACTCCCTGCTCACAGCAGAGGAAAAAGACCTCAAAGGCACAACTTGCTCCCCAGCCCAAGCCAGGTGCGGGATTTTGGTGGGTTCCCCAGGAGCATAGTCAGCCGACCGTTATCATCAAGGCCTCCCCACAGGTTGGGGAGTGGCCTGTCCACTTTGCCCACTGTTGGTCCCTCATTACCTCAGATGCCTGGGTGCTGTAGATTGTCCAAAACAGATATCGGCTGCATTTCACCCAGCTGCCGCCTCCATACGACCCCGGGGAGTACCCCATAAATCCCACACACCGGAGTCTACTGCAGGTCGAGGTCGAGGCCCTGCTGTCTAACCTTGCCATCGAGTCAGTTCCCCTGGTTCAGATCAGACAGGGCTTCTACTCCATGTCTTCCAAAAAGACTGGTGGGTTTCGTCCCATTCTGCTGATTCCTGGTGCACAAAAAGTTCAAAATGTTCTCATTGGGATGCTGCTTGCATACCTTATACAGGATGATTGGCTAAGCTCCTTGGATCTGAAAGATGTGTATACGCATATTCTGATCCACCTGTATCATAGGCAGTATCTTCATTCGTGCTGGGCAGAGTGCTTCTTTCAGGTTGGCCAGGGCCCCCAGGGTCTTTATGACGTGTCTGGCAGTCATAACTGCCTTCTTCCAGGCCTGGGTTTTTTTTTTGTCTTCCCGTATTTGGACAACTGGCTTATCAAAGGTCCCACAGTGGCCAGCATTTGGCAGTCCACCACACTCACAATTCAGGTGCTTGAGAGCCTCGGATTCATGGTCAGCTATTCAAAGTCCCACTTCCAACTGAAGCAACAGCTGGAGTTCATTGGGGCCCTCCTCTATACCACTCGGGCATGGGCTTTTCTGCCAGCAGACCACTTGCAGTGCCTCATTGAGGTGGTGGGCACATTGCAGCGCTAGCACCACACCATGGCTCATGGACTGTTGAGAACCCTTGGATACATGACTGCCACAGTGCATGTCACTTCTCAGGCCTTCCTCTCCATATGGCATGCTCAGTGGACCCTGTGCATGCAATGGAAGCAGGCGTGGGGCTGTCTGCAAGACCAGATAGTGTTCACCCATACCACTGGCGCAGTCCCTTTGCATGATGGCTTGAGCCGGACAACCTGCTTTGGGGCCTCTCATTCCAGCCAGCAGCCCCCCGCAAGACACACACAACAGATGCGTCCAAGCTCGGTTGGGGAGCACACCTGGATAGCCTGAGGATCCAGGATCTGTGGTCTGAGCAGGAGAGTCTCCATCAAATCAAGTTCCTCGAGCTTTGGGCTATAGCGAATGCCCTCCATGCTTTTCATGTGCACCTGGTGAATCAGGTGGTCCTGATTCAAACAGACAACCAGATGGCTATGTTCTATGTGAACAAGCAGAGGGAGGCATGGGATTGTACCTCTTATACTGGGAGGCAATCTGCCTCTGGAAGTTTGCCCTACTCCACGGCATGGACCTCAGGGCGACATACCTGACAAGCGAGCTCAATGACCTAGGGGACTATCTAAACTGGGTGCTTCAACTACACAAGTGGACTCTCAAGAGGGAGTTGGTGGCCCGGATAGTCCAGGAATGGGGCACCCCAGTGATTGACCTTTTCGCTATGGTGCAAAATGCCCAGGAAGCCTAGTTCTGCTCTCAGAGGCCGGCTAGCGGTTGCCTGGCCTTTGTTGTCTTCCTTTTCCACTGAGGGGGGAGGGCCTGCTCTATCCCTCCTTTCCCGAATACCGCTTGTGGTGAAAACTTTCCTGAAATTCCAGGCCGAGAGGGGCTCCATGATTCTCACTGCCCCTTACTGGCCTCAGCAGCCGTGGTTCCCCCTGCTGCTGCAGCTCTCGCTGAGGGAGCCTCTCCGCCTGGGCGCCAATCCAGATTTCATCTTACAGGAGGGCGGCTCCTTGCTGCATCCCAATGTCTGCTCCGTGGCACTCATGGCATGTATGCTGAAAGGGTTGTCTTTGCAGAGCTTGATCTCCCTGAGGCTGTTACCAGTATCCTGCTGGCATCCTGCAAGGACTCTACGTGCAAGGCCTATATGCTCAAGTGGTGTTGGCTTGCTGTCTGGTGCACAAGTAGTGCACTGGACCCTTCTCCTGCCCTGTGAATCGACTGCTGGAGTCCCTCTTGCACCTCTCTGACTCTGGGCTGAAGTTTAACTCTTTTTCGAGTTCACCTCAGCAGGACTGAGGCATATCATCGCAGCGGTGAGGGGAAGCCCTTTTTGGCCCAGTCTCTGATGGCCCAGTTCATGCAGGGCCTGCTTCTCTCAAAGTCCCCACTCAAGCCCCCTAAGGTCTCTTGGGACCTCAATGTGGTCCTTGGCCAGCTGATGTGGGCTCCTGTTGAGCCACTGGACTCGTGCCCACTGACGTTCTTGACCTGGAAGGTCCTCTTCCTGGTGGCCGTCATGCATCAGTGAACTCCAGGTTTTGGTTGCTCACCCTCCGTATACCAGGTTTCACCGGAACCAGGTGGTGCTCCATACATACCCCTGCTTTCTGCCGAAGGTGGTCTCGGCTTTTCACCTCAACCAGTCCGTTTTCCTTCTGATGTTCTTTCCCTGGCCTCACGTAAACCATGGTGAGGTGGCCTTTCACACGCTGGACTGTAGTTATACTTTGGCCTTCTATCTGGAGCGCACGAATGCACACTGCTGATCCACCCAGCTGTTTGTCTCATTTGACCCCCCCCCCCAATAGGCTTGGTGTCACTGTCTCGTAGTGTACACCATTCCTCTGGCTAGCAGACTGCATCAGTCATGCATATTCCTGGGCTGGGTTGAGCCTTGAGAGTCATGTCAGGGCTCACAATGTCCATTAACAAAATACCTGGGAGGTCTCAGAACTTGTCAGGCTGTTTGATTGACATATAAATGACTATCAGATAGTCATTATATCACCCGCCCCTTTGCATCAGTGACCTCCCTAGGTATCAGACACCACAGAAACAGTAATACCAGAAAGACCACAGCAAAAGAACTATATAAACTTAGCTTCAGTGCTTCAACTCATGCGGTCAATCTGGACCCCGATGCTTTCATCTAGCGCTCTTCAAGCGTTTTGCAACCACCCAGCTTCATCAGGGGAAAGGTGCCTACTAATCACAAAGAAACAAAAACATACTCATACTCATACTCATACCCATCCATCATACTCATAAAAACTATCGAAAAACCCATCAAACATTCTTACCCACAATTCAGAATAGCACATCATACCGCTCAAAATCCACCTTGGCTCAGCTTCAACATGGCCGATTACCTCCTTAAACGCCGTGCATGTGGAAACCCCAATCCAGCATTCCTTTTAAACTATGTCATATCCATGACATCACAAGTAACCTCATCAACACACTCCGCCTCCCAGAAAAAAGATCCACCAATCAAACACAAACCCCCCAATCTATCTGCATATTCAAACCTTCTGGTACCACCATTTGCACAGAAAAAATCCAGCGCTGCTCACAAAGGAACAAACATTGCTCTCTGGTCTTACCTTCTCTTCCACCTAACACTCTATCCATACAGAAACAACGCAAATCCATAAACGCATGCTCAAACTCCAGACAATGCTGCACTAGGAGAGCCTCTCGCACCTGACAATTTAATCTACTCTTGTGCTCAATTATCCGTTTTCTAAATGATCTGATCGTCTTGCCAATATACAACAACCCACACGGACAAAAGATCCCATATACGACATGTGTAGATTCACATGAAGTCTGTTTTTTCAACCTAAATCTTTTACTGTGGTACACCAACTCAGTCATATTACAGGATATACCACAAATCGAACAACTGCCACATTTTCTATGCCCCCCCCCTCTCTAGCTCCATCCTCCTCAGCAAAGGACGTAACACTGAAGGACTCAAACTATCTTGCAAATTACGATGGCACTGCCACACACATCTAACCGTTTTATTTTCCAAACCTGGAATAGTACGCAATACATCTACATGCTTCTTAACAATTTGTTGTATAGAAAGGCTTAACGGGGAGTACTTTGAAATCAAATTTACATGATCATCATCCTCCACTTGCTTCCGATCAGTCCTCGGATTCAACAATAGAGCCCTGTTGTTAAATAATGCCCGTTTATATGCCTGCTTAATAATCCGCATTGGATAGCCCCTCTCAGTAAAGTTAGCTATCAAAACCTTTGATTGCTGCCTAAAATCAAAATATCTTGAACAGTTTCTACGGTATCGTGTGAATTGAGAAAATGGTAAACTATCTCTGAGTCACGCTGGATGAGCACTATCATAATGTGGAAACATGTTTCTAACCGTGGGTTTTCGATGAACTGTAGTGACCCACCCGTTCAGACCTCTCTGTAGAACCAGATCCAAAAAAACAATCTCATTACAACTTTGGGCACTAGTGAACTGAATATGCGGATCACAACTATTCAACCAACTTAGAAACTCATTAAAGACCGATATAGAGTAGTTACTCACCTGTAACAGGTGTTCTCCAGGGGCAGCAGGAATCAGTCCTCACATATGGGTGACGTCGGCGCCGACGGAGCCCTCGCGGAGCAATTTCCCCAGCTTTCAAAGAAAGCCTTTGGGAATTGCAGCGCGCATGCGCGGTCCCCTTCCCGCCCAAGGGTGCCATCTTGCTCAGTCTGATGACATAGTGAAAAGACAGCAAAAAAAAAAGTAGCAAAAACGAAATGATAGGACTGCAACTCCAAGGGGAGGAGGGAGGGTTGTGAGGACTGATTCCTGCTGCTCCTGGAGAACACCTGTTACAGGTGAGTAACTACTCTTTCTCCAGGACCAAGCAGGAAGTCAGTCCTCACATATGGGACTCCCTAGCTTAAGGCTACCGGAGACCTCAAGTGGAAAAATGAGCTCCTTCTAGCTCAGTAGCACAGAAGGAAGGAATCTTCTCTGAAAACGCCCCCGACCGGTAGCCCATTACCAGGGCCGGAGGGTAGGAGTTGCCTAAACCTCAAAGAGATTATGGAGGACTGCCTGACCGAAAGCACTGTCCCTGCGGGACTCCCTCTCCAGGCAGTAATGGGTCGCAAAAGTCTGGCTTGAAGACCAAGTAGCGGCCCGGCAGATGTCTGCCAACGGAACAGAGCGGAGATGAGCCACTGACGCAGCCTTCGCCCTAACACGATGAGCCGTGACTCGACCCTCCAACGAGAGGCCGGCTGCCCCATAAGCCCAGGCAATACAGTCAGCGACCCATATGGACAAAGTACGCTTGGAGACAGGTAGCCCCAACTTATTGGGGTCAAAAGAAACGAAGAGCTAAACAGCCCTCCTATGCTCCCGCGTACGGTCAAGGTAGAAGGACAAGGCCCTCCTACAGTCCAGGGTATGCAGGACCATCTCAGCCCGGCTGGAGTGCGGCCTGGAAAAGAAGGTTGGAAGAACCACCTCCTGGATGAGATGAAAAGGAGAAACCACTTTAGGAAGAAACTTAGGGTGAGTCCGCAAGACTACCCTATTCTTGTAGAACCTAGTGTAAGGAGGATCAGACACTAGGGCTTGCAGTTCACTAACGCGCCTAGCAGAGGTAAGGGCTACCAAAAACAAGGTTTTCCAGGAAAGAAAACGAAGAGGGCAGGTAGCCATAGGTTCAAAGGGCGGACAGGTAATCCGCTGCAAGACCACATTCAGATCCCATTCAGGGGCTGGTGGGCGAGAAGGAGGCCATGGAGAAAACGAGCCACCAAAGGGTGGTTGGAAAGAGGCCTGCCATCTACCGGCGCGTGATGCGCAGAGAGAGCACTGAGGTGGACTCTGACAGAGTTGGACTTAAGGCCCAGATTGGAGAGGTAAAGCAAATATTGCAAGACCACTGCCACCAAGCAGGAGAAGGGATTCTCAGACTACTGAGCACACCACACGGAGAACCGACGCCATTTAAGAGCGTAGGACTTCCGGGTGGAGGGCCGTCTGGAGGCCAAGACGACCTCTTCCACCTCCTGAGGCAGCAGGAGGAGAGCAAGGACTACCCTTTCAGCAGCCAGGCCATCAGATGAAGGGATCGGAGGTTGGGGTGTAGAAGAGTCCCCTGATCCTGTGACAGGAGATCGGGTTGAAACCGCAGAGGAAGAGGAGTGTCCACCTCCAGATGCATCAGAAGCGGGAACCAGGGCTGTCTCGGCCACCGGGGAGCCACAAGGATCATGGAGGCTCCGTCTCTGAGAACCTTGAAGAGCGTGCGAGACACCAGTGGCGTGGGAGGAAAGGCATACAAGAGGCCTGTGGACCATGGAATCAGAAAAGCATCCGCCGCTACTCTGAGAGGATGCGGTTGTCGAGAGCAGAATCTGGGAAGTTGCCGGTTCAGAGGACTGGCAAACAGATCCATGGTGGGGAGGCCCCACTTGAGAAAGATCCGCTGAACCACCAATTGATCCAGTCTCCATTCGTGTGGTAGGAGGATTCTGCTTAGTTTGTCTGCCAGGTAATTTTCCTGACCTGGGAGATAGACAGCTTTGAGGAGGATGCCGTGGTGGACGGCCCAAGAGCACAGTTTTTGTGCCTCCTGACAGAGAAGGAAGGAGCCTGTTCCACCTTGTTTGTTCACGTAGAACATTGCAACCTGATTGTCCGTCTGGACCAGCACAGACTGGTGAGAAGTGAGGTGGGAGAAGGTTCTCAGAGCTAGGCGGATGGCTCTGAGCTCCAGGAAGTTTATCTGCTGAGCAGACTCCCAAGGAGTCCAGAGACCTTGAGTACATGTCCCTGGGCAATGTGCTCCCCAACCTAGGAAAGAAGCATCGGTTGTTAGCACCTGAGAAGGCTGAGGAGATTGAAAATCCACCCCCAGCAGCAGGTTTGGCAGATGAAGCCACCACCGCAGAGAAGAGACCAGCAGGTCGGATACCTGTACTGAGTCCGTCAGGCTCCCCGTGGCTTGATGCCATTGAGTACGAAGGCACCACTGAGCAGGTCGCATGTTCAGGCGGGCATTGGGGGTCACATGGACCGTGGAAGCCATATGGCCGAGCAGTCTCAGAAATTGCCTGGCAGAGACCAGGGAATTGCTGTGAAAGTGGCTGGCGAGATCCATGAGCCTGTGTGCTTTGTCTAGAGGCAGGAAGACTCGCGCCTGAAGTGTGCTCAACCTTGCGCCGATGAATTCGAGATTCTGAGAGGGGAGCAAAGTGGACTTTGCAAAGTTTATTACAAAGCCCAAGTGCTGGAGCAGAGTTACAGTGCGATGAGTGGCCTGAGTGGCCTCTTGGGAAGACTGTGCCCTGATGAGCCAGTCGTCCAGGTTTGGGAACACAAAAAGGCCTTGAAGTCTTAGATAGGCCGCCACCACCCCTAGGCATTTGGTGAACACCCTGGGGGCGGAGGATAGGCCAAAGGGTAGTACTCTGTACTGGTAATGATTTCCTCCCACAACAAACCTGAGATATTGTCTGTGGTCTGGATGAATAAGGATGTGAGTATAGGCATCCTTCAGATCTAAGGAGCATAGCCAGTCTCCCTGCTGGAGGTAGGGCAGCAGGATTCCAAGGGTAAGCATCTTGAACTTTTCCCTTGCCAGGAACTTGTTGAGGTTTCGCAAGTCCAGGATGGGTCTGAGGCCTCCTGTTCATTTTGGTATCAGAAAGTACCTGGAATAAAAGCCTTGACCCCTCAGGTGGTGGGGCACCGGTTCCACAGCCTGTTCCTGAAGAAGACTTGCCAACTCCTGAAGGAGTAAGTCCCTGTGCAGAGGGAGTCTGGGAGGCTCCCCTGGAAAGTAGGAGGGGAGGTACCTGGTGAAAGTGAAGAAGATAGCCTTTTTGAACTATATGAAGCACCCAGGTATCTGATGTGATGGCTGACTACCTGTGGGCAAAGTGGACCAGCCGGCCTCCTGTGCTGAGAGAAACCAGCGGAGGGGAAGAGGCTATGCTGATGGAGTCAAAAACCCCCACCCTGCTGAGCAGGGGCCGGTGTTGTGGGCTTGGGGGCCTGCTGCCTACGGGACCCATTACCCCGTCCCTTGGCCTGCTGACCCTTTTGGGGAGCTGCTGAGGCCTGATACTGAGGGTAGTGTTTATAGGCAGCTGCCTTCCTCGGGTAAAAGGGCTTTTTCCCCGAGCCCTTCTTCTTCTGAGAAGGGGCAGAGGTTTTTCTGGACAGCCAAGTCCTGGTCAGAGTCTCGGTCTCAATCTGTGCAGCCATGGGCTTGCCAAAGAGGTTTTCACCTCTGCAGGGGACATCGACCAACTTGTCCTGTACCCATGGCTCGAGGTCGGATGACTGAAGCCAAGCCTGTCGGCGGGCACCGATGCCGGCTCCGGCTACCCGAGCCGATGCTTCGAAGCCATCGTAAGCTGCTCGAGAGATAAACTTCGAGCACTCTAGAATACCAGTGGACAAGGCTTGGAACCTCTGCAAAGGTTCCTCGGAGAGACCAGCAGAGAACCCGGCAATTTCTTTTGCCAGGTCTCAGAGATACATGCCCATATAGAGCTGGTAGGTCTGGACTCGACAAGCAAGCATAGAGCCCTGGAAGCACTTCCTACCGAGGGCATCCAGGTTCCGGGCCTCCCGGCCGGGAGGCACCGAGGAGTGCATCTTCTGACTCTTGAGTCGATGCATGGCCAATTCCACCACCATGGAATGGTGCGGTAGTTGTGCCTTTTGGAACCCGGGGCTCTTGCGGACTCGATAAATGGAATCGACCCACTTGCTTAACACTGGCACCGACGCCGGGCTCTCCCACATGCGGAAGAGAAGTCGTTCCAGCATCAGAGGAACCGGTACAGTAAAGGCCTCCTTCGGGGGAGAGTCATACTGGAGGGCATCGAGCTCTTCGGCTCGAGGTTCCTCCTCGGGATCCGCGGGGAATGCCAAGGCCTTGGCCATATCCCGAGAACCGGGTGTCCTCCGGGGGGGACCGTCTCCGAGGTTCGGATTCGGGTGAGTCCGAGGGGACGCACCGAGTCCAAAAAGTACCAGGTGACTCTTTGTCCTCCGTTTCCCAGGCTGACTTCTCGCAGGAGGAATCAAGCGGCTCCGGTCGGGCGGGCACCGATGCCCTCCGCCCCGATGCCGAGGGTGTCGGTGTCGACGACCTCAGACCCGAACGGGAGGCCGAGGGAGACCGCGACCGAGGATCGACTCGAGCTCGTATGGACTCGAGGATCGGCTCGGTCTCCGGGGTCGACTTGGATGTCGACGTCCCGGTGGCCGGGGCAGATGCACTGGCGAGGCCAGCGATCAATGCCCGCTGCTGGTCCATGAAGGCAGCCAAACTGCTCTCCAAGGCCGTCAACCTGAGTCTGAGCTCAGGAGACCCAGCAGCCCCCGACTCGGGCCCCGACGGTGTCGGGCCCGACGTCGGCTCCTTCGGAGGTGAGTCCACGAGGACTACAGTACTCATGTGTCCAGGAGACTCCATTTCGAGACGAGGATGTTTCGAAGGCCTCTCCGACTCCGAGGACCCGGGACGGCTATCGGGGCTATGCGACCTGGCCCTCGAGGAACCAGGAGCGTCCACCGACGCCTCCCTCGCGGGTTTCTTCTTCCTATGATGTTCCCGGGCAGGAGACCCCCGCTCAGAGGAACTCCGACGATGCTCAGGACCAGAGTCCCAGGACGTCGAAGCCTCTGACGTGGTCCGGGCTCGGTCGGACGCGGAGTCAGAGAAGATTCGTTCTCTTTGATGCTGCTGACTCCTCAACGCTTTTGAGGACATCTTGCCACACGGACCACAGATCATCGGGTCATGATCGGGTCCGAGGCAGCGGAGGCAGCAGTCGTGTGTGTCGGTAAGAGACATAGGTTTCTTACACCGATCACACTTTTTAAACCCGCTGGCAGCCATCGGGGGAAAAAGGGCCCCTGCGAGGTCAAAAGACAGGGCTGCCAGTGAAAAAGAAAAAAATGGCGCGAACGCTTGTCACGAAGGACAAAAAAACGAAAAATAAAGAACGGGCCCGATACCGGCGTAGCGGTTCCGGGCGGGAAAAGGATCCGGCGTTGAACCGAGAAAAGAATAAGAAATAAAATCAACTTTTTCTGCGATCACAAACAGCGTCTGTAGGGCTCCGCGGAAAAAAGAAGACTGAGCAAGATGGCACCCTTGGGCGGGAAGGGGATCGCGCATGCGCGCTGCAATTCCCAAAGGTTTTCTTTGAAAGCTGGGGAAATTGCTCCGCGAGGGCTCCGTCGGCGCTGACGTCACCCATATGTGAGGACTGACTTCCTGCTTGGTCCTGGAGAACATGTCATGCCAAATCATAAACACATCATCAATAAAACGACACCACAGCTTCACTTGTGAGGCATATGAAGACCCACTCAACCATTTGTCCTCGTATAAACTCATGAACAAATTCGCTACGGAGGATGCAAATGTCGCCCCCATTGCGACTTCCGAGATCTGATGAAATATCTCATTCTCAAATACAAAATAATTTTGAAAAATAGCCAAACGAGTCAGCTGTAACAAAAACACAATCAAATCCTCCGATAAATGCAGATAGATTGGGGGATTTGTGTTTGATTGGTGGATCTTTTTCTGGAAGGTGGAGTGTGTTAATGAGGTTACTTGTGATATCATGGATATGACATAGTTTAAAAGGAATGCTGGATTGGGGTTTCCGCATGCGTGGCGTTTAAGGAGGTAATCGGCCATGTTGAAGCTGAGCCGAGGTGGATGTTGAGCGGTATGATGTGCTATTCTGAATTGTGGGTAAGAATGTTTGATGGGTTTTTCGATAGTTTTTATGAGTATGATGGATGGGTATGAGTATGAGTATGTTTTTGTTTCTTTGTGATTAGTAGGCACCTTTCCCCTGATGAAGCTGGGTGGTTGTGAAACGCTTGAAGAGCGCTAGATGGAAGCATCGGGGTCCAGATTGACCGCATGAGTTGAAGCATTGAAGCTAAGTTTATATTTATTTATATTTTTTATTTATTTATTTATTTAGCTGTATTTATATCCCGCTTTTCACCGGGTCAAAGCGGTCAATTGGGAGATACATTTAACACGAGGGGATATGACACACATACGCTAATACTTACAGGGAACATGGGCAATGGAGGGTTAAGTGGCTTGTCCAAGACCACAAGGAGTGCCTATAGGACTAGAAATCCCAGTCCCTCCGGCCTGAGATTGCTGTCCCCAGGTGGGACTTGAACCCCCGGCCCTCCGGCCTGAAGTACCTTGTCCTAACCACTAGGCCACTCCTCTCAGTTCTTTTGCTGTGGTCTTTCTGGTATTACTGTTCCTGTGGGTGTCTGATACCTAGGGAGGTCATTGATGCAAAGGGGCGGGTGATATAATGACTATCTGATAGTCATTTATATGTCAATTATTTTATTTAACTGTATTTATTTAATTAAATCAATTTATTTAATCAATTAAACAGCCCGACAAGTTCTGAGACCTCCCAGGTATTTTGTTAATGCAAATAAATTGTCTGAGAATAGAAGATCGTCCACTTTTTTCATAGAAGCATTGTTTGTTTTGCTAGAGTGTGTTTTTGCTTTTTGACAATTCTCTAAGATTACTGCAGTTTTCTCCCTGCTTCTTCTCCAGTTTGTTTTTATGTATTCCTTTGCTTTCTCTGCTTTTATTCTTTCCAACCCAATGGAAGTTGAAAAGAATTATATGAAAGGGGTCGAGAATGTCCATCTTTCTATCGGAAGCAAAATAACTCTGAAAATTTAACAGAATGGGATAAAACTTGGCTTGTGGGAAAAATGGTAAAAAGACACATTAATTTTGAAAATGTGCCAAATTGGACCAGGGGTTCCAGAGAAATAAGTTCCCCTACTAAATGCCCCAGTGCATTTCTATGGGAGAAGGTCCAGCTTCTGTAGCATCGAAACTTACATATGGCAAAACATAGGACCTAGGGATTTCCTCCTTTCAGATTGGATTCCTCTGTTCTCTACTGTCACAACCAGACTGCCCTCACCCCCAAACTAGCCCCCCTTACAACTACCCCACTACCCTGAAAACTGCACCCAGTCTCAAAAAATATCTCTCCATAACTACTCCACCCACAAAAAAAGTATGCCAACTGCTCCAATGCAAACTACCCGCACCAAAAACTATCTGTTGCAACTTCACCACCATCCTGCAAACTGTCCCCACCTCCCAAAAAAAACCCAGCAACTACACCACATACCCACTGCTCTACACACAAGAAATACCCTACCACCACAACCCTGCTAACTGCCCCACTCCGCATACTGCCCTATACACAAACTGCATCCCACAACTGGCTCAACACCCACAAGCTGCCTCAACACCCAAAGATATCTCCCGCAACTGCCTCAGTACCCTGAAAACTGCAACCCCACCAAAAAAAATCTATACTCCCGCAAAAGCCGTACCACCCAGCAGACTGTCCCACAACCCTCCAAATTTTCTGAACTCTAGAAATTACCCATTGCAACTGTCCCACTATCCTCCTAATTGCCTCAGCTCCAAAACTATCCCCAACAACTGCTTCACTACCACACAATCTGCCCCACTTTCAAACGTTCTCCCCTGCAACTGCCCCTCCACCTCACAAACTGCCCCATTCACAAAAAATACTGCCCCGTACTTGAACCAACATCCAGCAAACTGCACCTACCCCAAAAAAGACCCCATACTAAATGCTAAACACCCAAAAAGTGCACCACCACCCTTTAAACTGCCCCATTCCTAAAATGTATTCCCCACAACTGCCCTGTCGCCAACAAAACTGCCCCTACCGCAAAATCTACTTCCCTACCCCTTGCAGACAGCCACAACCCCAAAAATGACTCCCCCATGATTACCCAACTACCCTGAAAACCGTTCCAACACACTCCTAATAAATACTCCCACAACTGCCCAAATTCCTTGCAAAATGTCCCACCACCAGCTACTACCCCCTCTGTAATTGCCCTTCTACCCTGAAAAATGCCAGCACATCTCAAATGCCCCACCATCCTGAAAACTGCCCCATCTACCCAAACTACTGCCATACAAGTGCCCCGCACCTACAAATTGCCCCATCTCCAGAATGGCCCAACAAAGCTTCCATCCTAAACCTGCCCCATACAACACATGCACAACACAAATGACAAGCACACACAAACACATTCACACAACACACATACATATACATGCATACACAGAGATTACAAATTATTTTCTAGCAGTGGTGCACTGCATTTTAAGTTAATCAGATGTACCTTTCATTTTCTTTGTTCTCCAGGAACAAGCAGGAAGTCAGCCCTTACTTATGGGTGATGTTGGCACCGACGGAGCCCGTGCGGAGCAATTCCCCAGTTTTCAAAGCCTTTGGGATTGCTGCCACTCATGTGTGGTCCTCTTCCCGCCCAAGGGTGTCATCTTGCTCAGTCTCCTTTTTTTCCGCGGAGCCCTTCAGACGCACGTCTTCGTCCCTTGGAAAAAGTGTTTTTTGTTTCGGCCTCTGGCCCTCTTTTCCAGTAGTACCGGTCCTCTCCCATCTCCTCTTCGCTCTTGTTGCCCCAAACGAAGGGACATCCTTTATGCCAGCCTTTTTGGAAAACTTTTTTCTCTTCGGGCCTTTTCAACCGCTGGCCTCAAGGGTCTTCGACCTAGCAGGGACCCTTTTTGCCCCAATGGCCACCAGTTTTAAAAAATGTGACAGATGCTCCAAAAATATGTTGCTCACAGACACCCATGACTGCTGTCTCCGGTGTCTGGGGGCTGACCATAACCCGGAGCTCTGCTTTCTCTGTAAGAAAATTTCCACCAAGGCCCTGCTAAATCATAAGCAAACGTCCGATGACATTTTCCGTAAGGCAGCCCCGGAGGCATCCTCAGCCATCCCTCCGCTTGTGGGATCCTCTGCTGCAGCTCCGCTGTCTAGGCGGCACTCTGATCAAGGGTCCCCTGAAGTGGAGAGGCACAAGAAGAAGAAGATCTCCAAATCGCTGTCGGAGGCTCCGGACAAGTATGAATGTTCCCACTCTCGGTCGCTCGGCTCTCCCTGGTGTTCCTGAGAATCAGACAAGGAGCGGCCTCGAAAGGTACCTCGTACAGACACAGAGGCCTCCGGCGATGGTGCCCGGTCTCCTGAGAATTATCCCGGTGAGGACCCCTCTCCTCTTCCACGCCAGATCCGGTAACCCCGGTGTTGGCATCGCAGGAACCCATGTCCGTGTGGGAGTCCCGAGTGCTGGCACTAGAGCGCAGCATTTCTGCCTTCTTAGCTGCCCAGCAGGCGCTTCTGCCCAGCATGGCTGGCTTGCACCTCGAGACCGAGGTTCCCCCGAGGGGGGACACCTAAACCTGCCCTGGGAACCCCCGAGAGCCGTGGGCCTCGTGAGGGTCCTCGGCACTTGTCTTGTTCGCCGTTCTGCTCCTCGGGGGCGAGGTCTTCCAAGGCCTCCGGCTCCAAGCGGGCCTTAGCTTCTGGACAGGGCGACTAGCCTGTCTCGGACTCCCTTTCAGACCTTTTGGGCTGGGAGTCGGATGGGGATACCTCCCCAGAGACCCACGCTCACAGGGATCTTCCCTCGGACCCGTCCCCACCAATGTTCCCTCTAATTTTCTATAGGCTTTGTGCACATAAAATATCAGCTGTGCAACTTTTGAAGGAAGGTTACATTTTTGTGCGCCACATAACGACACTCGGAGTTATATACTTTAAAATTTGACTACACGTCAGAATACAGTATGTAAACCACATTCATTGCACTCGAAAATATTGTAGAACTTGTGAAAACCGTAAATACACAACAACTTTTAAATTTGAAGACGTCTGTGTTGTTTTCTATCAGAATCAGAACCGTAATTTTTGTGCGCTCTGTTATAAAGTATGTGCGCTCACTCGGTGAAGTGTGTGCGCGCGCGCACACGCGCACAGCTTAGAGGGAACAGTGGTCCCCACCCACCTCCCAGAGGCGTTCGCCTCCCGAGGACACATCCTTTCTGGTGTTCGTGCGGGACATGGCGCGGGCCCTCAAGCTGGTTACGCAGGCTGAGGAAGAGCCGAGGGCAGAGGAACTCGATATCTTACAGTATTGAGTCCCCACCCCGGAAGTCTGTTATGGTTCTTGTGCCTTCCATTCTGTCCCGGCTGCTCCCTCCGCATGTGGGAGGCGCCGGCCTCGGTCCCCATTGTGAGAAAACACCTCGATACCAGCATGGCCCGGGGTTCCAAAAGACCCGGCTCCTGCACACCTACATGGTAGTGGAATCAGCGATGCGGAAGCAAAAGAGCCTGAAGTCACATTCTTCGGTCCCGCCAGGCAGGGAATCTAGGGCCCTCGACACCCTGGGGCGCAAGGCCTATCAAGGGTGTCGAGGGCTAACATGCTGTATTCAGGCCTATCAACTGTACATGGGCATGTTCCTGTGCGACCTCGCCAAACAGCTCGGCAGATTTTCCACAGGTCTTGGGGGTGAACACCTTCTCAGGTTCCAGACCCTCCTGAGATCGGTTGCAAACTGCTCGAAGTACCTCTCCCACGCCGCGTATGATGGGTTTGAATCCTCTGCCTGAGTAGCGGCGGCCGGCATCGGGGCTCGGCGCCAGGCATGACTCCAGTTCTCGGACCTGGAGCAATGGGTCCAGGAGAAACTCCTGGATGTCCCCTGCCTAGGTGAACAACTATTCGGCAAGCTCATGGAGGATAAGGCTGCCAAAATTGAAACTGAGTTCGTAACTCGAACCCGCCTCTCGCATAAGACCTCTCCCACGGAAGAAGCCACCAGTGAAAAAACCGTTCTTTCAGGGAAAAGGGCTCCCCTACCGGGGATATCCATCCTACCCGCCCATCCCCACACTGCCCATTGGCACGCAGAGTAAGGGGGGTACACACGGCCATTGCAAGCCTAAAGGGCCTAAAGCCCAACCACTGGCGCCACCTCAACCCGCACAGAGGTTTTGATGCTGATGGCATAGTCTCTCGTCCCCTGGTGGCGCTTCTGCCTGTGGGGGGACACCTGTTCCTTTTTGCGCCCCAATGGGCATCGATCATGTCGGACATCTGGGTCCTCAGGGTGGTCCGGGATGGTTACCGTCTTCATCTGGACAGGCTCCCTAATCCCTTCTCTCCAGCAGAGCCTTCTCGGCTTCCCTCACACTGGGCTTGTTTGCAACAGGAGCTGACAAACCTCCTCGGCCAGCGGGCAGTCGAAAGGGTACCACCGCACCTCCGAGGTCGAGGATTCTACTCCCGATACTTCCTCGTCCTGAAGAAGATGGGGGGCCTACGCCCTATCCTCGATCTCAGGAAACTAAACAAGTTTCTAGTGCGGGAGAAGTTCAAAATGCTATCGCTTGGTGTCCTGCTGCCCTTCCTCCAGCAGGGCAATTGGCTATGTTCCTTGGACCTCAGAGATGCTTATGCCCACATTCTGGTCAACCCTCAGCACAGCAATGTTCCCTCTAATTTTCTGTAGGCTGTGTGCGCATAAAATATCAGCTGTGCAGCTTTTGAAGGAAGGTCAAATTTTTGTGCGCCACATAACGACACTCTGAGTTATATACTTTAAAATTTGACTACACGTCAGAATACAGTATGTACACCACATTGATTGCACTAGAAAATATTGTAGAACTTGTGAAAACCGTAAATATACAACAACTTTTAAATTTTAAGACGTCTGTGTTGTTTTCTATCAGAATCAGAACCGTAATTTTTGTGCACTCTGTTGTAAAGTATGTGCGCTCGCTCGGCAAGGTGTGTGCGCGCGCACATGCGCACAGCTTAGAGGGAACAGTGCAGCACAGGCAGTACCTGCGCTTCAGGATGCAGGGAGAGCACTACCAGTACAGGGTGCTCCCCTTCGGGCTCATGTCTGCCCCGTGGGTCTTCACCAAGTGTCTCTCCGCGGCTGCTGCCTATCTCCAGCGGCAGGGCATACCCGTTTTTCCTTACATAGATGACTGGCTCATCACGGGGGCATCTACCGAGGACGCCAGCCTTGCGACATCGCGCACGATCCTTCTCCTCGAATGCCTCGACTTCTTGGTTAATTATTCCAAGTCCCACCTCGAACTGGTGCAGACCCTGGAGTTCATCGGCGCACTCCTCGACACGGAGCGAGTGACCACCTTCCTGCCCCAGGATTGTGCGAACTGTCTCCTCACCCTGGTGGCCAAGGTCCAGGGCTGAGCTCAGATTCCAGCACAGACTAAAATCTGTGGCCATGGGCAGGACTAGATTAAAGCACTGGCGGACTAGAAACATACCAAGGATCCAAATTTTAGGGGGTGCCCTGACAGATGTGATTAGGACTTGAGAAATTAGGATTGAAACTGCCTTTTACAGGATTTTAATGATTTTTGCGGTAATACCTAGATGTTCGAAGGACGGGTAATGCGTCTGTACATTTTTCACAATTTAAAAACCTGCATTTGCTGTTCTCTGATCCTCCCCCCTCTGAGTGAGCCTGCTCTTCCTGCTTCCAGTGTAGAAACATGACAGCAGAAAAAGACCATATGGCCTATCTAGTCTGCTCTTCCATACCAACTAGTATAGTCCCTATTTTTCTTTTTAGATATAGCCCTTGTCTCTTCTACCTGCAATGGGAGACTAGTCCATGCATCTACCACTCTTTCTATAAAGAAATATTTCCGCATATTACTCCTGAGTCTATAGCCCTTCACCTTAATCCTATGACCCCCTCGCTGAAGATCTTTCTTTTAATTGGAAGAGGCTCTCCTGTGCATTTTTGCCATGGAGATTTTTAAATGTCTCTATCACATCTCCTCTCTCCCGCCTTTCCTCCAAAGTATGCATATTGAGATCTTATGCCTTATGACGAAGTCCACTGACCATTTTGGTAGCCACCTCCGCATAGTGTGTGTACGTATAAAGCTGGAAACAACCAAGAACTTGGGTCTAGTTGTAATTGACAATCTGTTCTAGGAAGCAGAGGAGTAACTATTTTACATTTGTAAAGGATGTCAGTAGAGTAAGTCTGATGACTCACTCTGATTAGCACTTGAGTCAAACATAAATCTCTTGCCACATGTGTGGGTGAAAAGGGTTGCTCATGTTCCCAAGGACCTTTCTTCAGTAGTATCTAGGGTTACCAACTTTTTCACCGAGAAAAACCCGACACCTGTGGCTCGCCATGCTCCACCCATTCTCCGCCCCTAGTCCCACCCCTGCCCCGCCCCCAGCCCCACCCACAAAACTTACCGAGGATACATGTAGGCTAACTTCCTTGGTCAGATAATAATTAAACTGGGAACCCCAAAACCCAAACATGAAATGTACAACACTGGAGAAATAAAACTATAAAGTCATTTCCTCTTGCACTAAAGAAAAACGCAAAGATGTTAGCAATTACACACTTCCCAGACCAGACATATTCCAGTTAATAAATTCAAAATAAAAAGTATTTTTCTACCTTCTGTTTGGGCATTTTATTTTTCAGTTGCAATTGCTCCAGTCGCTTTCTTCTGGTTTCTTTGTGTCTTCTGCGAGCTATCCATTTGTCCTTCCTTCTCTTTTCCATTCTCTCTCTATTTCTGCTTTAACATACTGATTGTTTCCTTTTGCTCTTTCCCCCAATTCTTTCCTTATTCCTTTATCATCCATTTAAATTTCACCCTTCCATTCTCAAGCCCCTCTTACTCTCCCAATACCCAGCCCATCATAGACTTTTCTTCCACACAAAATATTTTTTCCCCTCTCCATTCTCATTCCTCATCCCCAGTCCTCCCCCAAAATCAGTTCCCTTATAGTTCTAAACCAGGGGTCTCAAACTCAAATTGCTTTGAGGGCCAAATGAGGACTTGTAAAATAACCCGGGGGCCGCATGAGAAGTGGGACCTAATTTGCATAAGGGACCTCATTTGCATAAATATTTGCATAATGTTACTATACCCTAACTTTTAGTAAACATGCCTCTTAATGAGTGCATGAATAAAGAAAGACTAAAAGATTTCTACATTACTATAATCCAGTGCCAACCGCCAGGCACATTAGGAACTGCTACAAACAAACACTGCCCATTTAGAACCCATAGCAAACCCGCCATATCCTAACAGCACTACCAGGACTCACAAAGCACCATACCCTACCTATCAAAAGGCAACACTGCAAATATTAAATCAATACATTTCAGAGAATAACAATACATGACCTACTGGGGACAGAGAACAAGTAGCAATGTCAAATAGGAATTACATAAACAGAATACCTCAGCTCAGTTACACAAGCAGAACATACACCATCACCAAACAAGGAATCAAAATTTAGAAACAAGACAATTAAACTGGGACCCCCAAAAGCCAAACTTGGAATGTACAATAACACTGTAGAAATAAAACTATAAATTAATTTCCTCTTGTACTAAACAAAGCGCAGACGTTATTGATGCACATTTCCCAGAACTGACATATTCCAGTTAATAAATTCAAAATAAAGAGATTTTTCTACCTTTTGTGCATTTTTTTTTCAGTTGCAATTGTTCCAGCCACTTTCTTCTGGTTTCTTCGTGCCTTCTGCTAACTCTCCATCGTCTGCTGTCCATTTGTCCTTTCTTCTCTCTTCTAGCTTTTTCCATTCTCCCTCTACATCTGCTTTAACATATTAATCTTTCTCCTTTTGCTCTTTCCTCATTCCTATTTCATCCACTCAAATTTTACCCCTCCATCCTCAATCCCCACTTACTCTCCCAATACCTGGCCAATTGTAGATTTGTCTTCCCTCCCACACAAAATATTTTTCCCCTCTCCATTTCACTCTCCCAGCTCCATCCCATTCTAATCCTCCCCCAACATCAGCTCCCTTCTAGTTCCAGTCCCACACAGCACCCGCTCCCTTCTAGTCACTGCATCAGCCCATTTTCAGTCCTAGCTCCCCATCAGCCCATTTCCAATCGTAGCTCCCCCCCATCAGCCCATTTCCAGTGCTAACTCCCTCCCCTCACAGCCCATTTCCATTCCAAGCCCCCCTCACCATCAGCCATTTGCAATTCAAGCCCCCTTCCACTCAGCCCATTTCCAGTCCTAGCAGACCCCCCAGCCCATTATCAGTCCTAGCCCCCCCATAGCCCATTACCAGTCCTAACCCCCCATAGCCCACTTCCAGTCTTACCCCTCATAGCCCATTACCAGTCCTAACCCCCCCATCACCCCATTTTCAGTGTTACCCCCCATCACCCCATTTTCAGTTACCCCCCTCATAGGCCATTACCAGTCCTAGCCCCCCCATAGCCCATTACCAGTCCTAACCCCCCTCCCACCATCAGCCAAGGTAGATTTTAAAAAAATGTATATTTGCTGCTGCTGCCGCCGCAGAATTAAGCGTCCCGCAGGCCCCTCTGCATGGCAGAGTCCTCGCCTCCCTGCAGCATCAGCTCCAAAAGCGGTGGCTTTCAGAGCCGCGAAGAGAGAGAGTTTCTCTCTCGCGGTTCTGAAGAGCAGCGAGAGAGTCTTCAGAACCGCGAGAGAGAAACTCTCTCTCTTTGCGGCTCTGAAAGCCGCCGCTTTTGGAGCTGATGCTGCAGGGAGGAGAGGACTCTGCCAGGCAGAGGGGCCTGCGGGACGCTTAATACTGCGGCGGCGGCAAGTTTGGATTTTTTTTTTTTTTTTTTACACGCCGGTAAGTGCTTCGTGGGCCGCACAAGATGCTCTCGCGGGCCGCATGCGGCCCGTGGGCCGCGTGTTTGAGACCCCTGTTCTAAACCCACCCAGCATCCACTCCCTTCTAGTCCCATGCCCCACATCAGCCCATTTCCAGTCCTATTCCAGCTCTTCATCAGCCCATTTCCAGTGCTAGCCCTCACATCACAGACCATTTCCAGTCCTAGCCCCCCCCCCCCAGTCACAGCCCATTTCCAGTCCAAGTCCCCCATCACAGCCTATTTCCAGTCCTAGGCCCCCCCACCATCACATCCCATTTGCAGTCCGAGTCCCCCCGCACCATCACAGCCCTTTTGCAGTCCTAGCCCCCCCCCACCATCACAGTCCATTTGCAGTCCTAGCCCCCCTAATCACAGCCCATTTCCAGTCCAAGTTCCCCCCCCATAGCCCTTTTCCAGTCCAGGTCCCCCTCCCCATCACAACCCATTTCCAGTCCATTCCCCCCTCCCATAGCCCTTTTCCAGTCCAGGTCCCCCTCCCCATCACAACCCATTTCCAGTCCATGTGCCCCCCCCATAGCCCTTTTACAGTCCAGGTCCCCCTCCCCATCACAGCCCATTTTTTCCAGTCCAATGCCCCCCCATAGCCCTTTTCTGGTCCAGGTCCCCCCCCCCCTTCACAACCCATTTCCAGTCCAAGTCCCCCCCCCATAGCCCTTCTGCAGTCCACGTCCCCCCCCATCATAGCCCATTTGCAGTCCTAGCCCCCCTAATCACAGCCTATTTCCAGTCCATGGTCCCCCCCATAGCCCTTTTCCAGTCCAGGTCCCCCCCCCATCACAACCCATTTCCAGTCCATGTCCCCTCCCCCCCATAGCCCTTTTCCAGTCCAGGTCCCCCCCCATCACAGCCCATTTCTTTCCAGTCCAAGTCCCCCCCACCCATAGCCCTTTTCCAGTCCCGGTCCCCTCCCCCCATCACCCCCCCTGCAGTCCTTGGCCCCCCCCCCCCTCCCGCACCGCGGCTGTCTGAGGCTTTAGAGGGAGCTGGGGAAGCTCGCGCGAGGCCCCGGCTCCCTCTGTACAGCCGCCAGCGTGAAGAGCCTTTTCCTTCACGCTGGCGGCTGTTTCTGTGAAGCTGCGAATGCTGGGAAAGGTTAAAGGGTATTGCCTTTAACCTTTCCCAACAATCGCGGCTTTACAGAAACAGCCACCAGCGTGAAGGAAAAGGCTCTTCACACTGGCGGCTGTACAGAGGGAGCCGGGGCCTCGCGCGGGCTTCCCCAACTCCCTCTGAAGCCCTCCGGTGTGTGGGCCACCCCGGGGAAGGCTTTTTTTTTTTTTGGACGGGTTGGGAGAAAAGCCGGTTTTTTGCTCTGGCCGCTCCCGATCTTGCGGCCAGAGCAAAAAAACATCTTTTCAAGGGCCGGTTTTACCTCTGCGCCGGCAGCCGGCCTGGCCATGGAAAAACCGGCCAGGCCGGCTGAAAACCGGCCAGTTGGCAACCCTAGTAGTATCCTGTCTTCCAGTTCATAGACTTTTGTCCTTGTGTAGACTGGGACAAACAGCATTGTGGTCATGGATCATAGGAGTAGGCAGCTGGTCTCAGGAGCCAATGCATGAACAGAGTACAGTAGGCCTAAAAAGCCAAATTGGCCAGCACATCTACGTCACCTTTTCTCTCTCTAAGTATGGGTAGATGTTAAAGAAAATTCTTGTCCTCTCCAGCTTTTCATTGGCCAAATCCCCCTCTCTGCTCCAGCTGGCTCTTGGAACCATGTGTTTCAGAGCACAGTGTAATCCCATGCAGCAGTTGCAGGTTGAGGCATGCTGGTAAGGCCTATAACTCCTATGAACTGACACCTCACTTTATATAACACTACAAGGCCTTTGCAACGCTGTACATATACACATGAGAAACAGTTCCTACAATCTAATCAAGACAAACACAACAAACTTATTTCTTTCTGGTGGCATTGAAAGTTATAGATTCTCAGGCCCTATGCTAAAGCAATTTTTCACATACATAAATAATGGGAGATAATCTTTATTGCTTGGCTCCTTGGCAAAATGAAATCCAGTCAGTACTTGGTCATGAATATTACTTTCTAGTATTGTAAATGTCTGGAGTTTCTGGTACAGAAAGGAATAAAGTCATGAATGATTTATTTCAGTATTTCCTGTGGTACCTCTGCTTGTTGCCCCTGGTGATGCCAGCTTTGGTGATGTCATGGCATCGAGGTGTTCTCCTTGTCATGTTGTGGTTCATTGGGCAGGTAAGTGGTTTACCATGATATATATTTATGAATATAGCTGTACAGATAGCTAATTTGCAGTTGCAATTGGATAGATCAAGATGAAGTGTTTATGGTTTATTTGGGTCCTTTTATCTGGTGCAGTGACCAATCATGTCCAAAGTTTCACTATTGTGATAGGTGTCTGTTGATTCATTTTTTTGGGAGACCTGATACAATAAAGTTGGGGTGGAGGGAGATGCAACAATTCTCTCTTCTTTTACTACCCTCCTCCCAGAACTACTTTCTTCCAAATTAATATTTTTCATGGACAAGCAGGATAAGTGCTCACATATAGGGTAATGTCACCAACGGAGCCCAATGCGGGAACCTCCCCCAGCTCCTTTTTAGAAGCTTTTAGATTGGTTCCTCTGTGCATGCATGTGCATTTCTGCTTGATTCCACTGTGCCACATCTCCTCAGTCTTCATTTTTCTGTAGAACCCCACAGATGTATTCTGCGCCAATCCATGAAGAACATAGTTCTATCTTTTTGACTTACGGTTTCTGTTTTCTGCTCCTTTTGTGAAATTTCCTGCCCTGACACCATCTTTGCTATACTTTTCTGCCCTATGTTGGTTCCTTTAGATAGTGTTTTTGATTGTTTAATGTTTCTTTTATTTTTATTTGTTGCCGCTATAGGCCACATTTAGGCCTTGGACGTTCTGACCGTGTTCCTCTCCATTTTTCAAAATTGGGTCATTTGCTTTCGCTGTGGTTCCTTTTTTGGACAACATGTAGCAGAAACTGGACAGCTGGTTTAAAAAGTGCCCCTGGTGCTACAGGACCATTTATATTATAAACACCCACAAATGGTGCTTGCAGTGCTTGGGGCCCGACCATAAGCCTTCTCATAGTAGTTTGCGTTCACAGATGACAAGGAGAGGGCTCCACTGCTGAAAGAAATAGTGCAAATATATTTTTAGTGCTTGATCCATCTTCTTCAGCATTGGTGATATTGGTCTCCATGACCTCGGAAGCTGCATTGGTTGCTCACGGTGCATCAACATCAAGAGGCCCTTGAGCTCACTCATAGCCAAGCACCAGTAGGTCCCCCAGCATTGGACACCCACCGATACTGCCCTGAGGAAGAAGAAAGATTTGAAAAATGCCAAGCATCAGGTGGAAACTGCAGTGCATTGGCATTGAAGTTCATCAGAGCACAATGTCAAAAGTATTGAGGTCTCAGAGGAATCCCGATTCTCGAACAAGCCCCAATGTAAGGATCACTCATCCTCCTTAGTATCAAAGGGGCCATGCCAAACTCTACAGAGTTGAGACCAGCCTGCCAGTATTCCCATAAGATTCCATAGACATTGGCTGAATCTGCTGCAGGCTCCACATCTTTGTTGATGGTTACCCTCAAGGAGCAGTTTATGACAGGCTTCAAGGATGACTGTTCTTTGACCAGTGCTGTTTTGATATCATCATCTCTCAAACCCCCATCTACAAAGCGCAAACTCAAGCATACTAGCCTCTCAAAATTATATAACAGGCCAAGAGAGTTATTCTCCATTGTCAGAAATCTAACCAACCTTCAAACCACAGACAGCGAAATTACCGACATCTCAGTTCAAACTTTAGCCCACCATTACCAAAACAAAGCAAAAATGCCATCAATGCCTATAGACATTATCAACGCGTCACACCAGCATCTAGATGAATGGTCAGAGTTCCATCCCATAACTAAAGAGACACTAAAAAATATCATCACCGGTCTTAACACCACAACATCTTATCTAGATCCATGTCCAGTAACATGGATAAAAAACACACTAACAATTTTACTACCCTACATCCTCTCAATAGTAAACCTATCACTTACACAAGGCTACCTCCCACCATCTCTCAAACACGCACAAATACGGCCAATCCTTAAAAACAGCAAACTGGATAAAACATCCCCTACATCATATAGACCCATCTCAAGCATACCATTTTTGGCCAAAGTAATTGAAAAAGTAGTTCAATTACAGACACAAGATTTTCTAGACTCATCTTACTCTCTTGATGAGCAACAGTATGGCTTTCGGCCCCGCCATGGAGTGGAAACACTCCTCACAGTTCTAATAGATGCGCTCCTAAGAGGGATTGACAATCATAAACAGGCATTCATTCTACTTTTCATCGACATATCAGCAGCGTTTGATAGCATACACCACACAATAATGCTCAATAACTTAAAACAAATAGGATTAAACTCTACAGTACATAAATGGTTCTCATCCTACCTAAAGGATAGAACGCAAAATGTAAGAATTGGAAATCAAAACTCAACCACATACAAGCAAGAAATTGGATTACCACAAGGTTCAGCGCTGTCAGCTCTACTTTTCAATATTTACATAAAACCAGTCTGTAACATTTTCAAAAGATTTGGAGTAAGATATCATCTATATGCAGATGATATTATGATGTATATTCCATTCACAATTCCCAACATACCGCTTCAACTCCTATCGGACTGCTATAATGAAATCACAACTTGGCTAAAAGCACAAAACCTCCACATCAATCACACTAAAACTGAAGTTCTAATTGTGACCAAGAACAGATCCTATATCCCTCCATCACACATAAGACTTCAAAACCAAGAAATCGAAATAAAAAAGGAAATAAGATATCTAGGTGTTATACTAGATACACACCTTACGATGGAAACACATATCAACAATACCATAAAGAAAATCTATTTCAAACTTAAAACCCTCAAACAACTTCGTCCACTAGTTTTTACACAAGACTTTATCAATATAATCCAAGCCACCATAACCCCACATTTTGACTTTGCCAACCTAATACTAATAGGCATAGCAAAACAAAGCATTAAACGACTACAATTAGCACAAAATGCAGCAGCCAGAATCACATTGAAAATTAACTCCCTCCAACACATATCACCAATACTAGCCTCCCTTCATTGGCTACCAATTCAAAGTAGAATAATCTACAAAACAATAATGACATCATTCAAGGCCTTATATGACCTGGCCCCATCCATGATATGTAACCTAATACACAAAGAACCATCTAAGTCTACACACAGAAAAGGACAATCAAACAAATTAAAAATCCCGAAAGATTTTACAAAAGCCCATAAATCAACAAACAACAGAGCCTTTTCTCATATAGCCCCCACAATCTGGAACTCCCTCCCAGAGGAGCTACGAAAACTAACAGAGATCATGGAACTCCGCAAGAAATTGAAAACCTATCTGTTTACCAAACATTACAATGTAGATAATTCATTATCTACATTAGACAAAGGTTAAAGAGATAATCGGATTCCTCCATGCAAAAGCCCTCTAACCCACACAAATAGCACTCACCCATTATGATCTTTTGACCTATGTCCCCTCCCTTCCATGTATTCCATGTATATATATTCATATATAAATTTGTACATAGTTATTGCACTGTTTGGTATTTTATCACATTGTTTATTCTACATTATATGATGTTCCTTGTAAACACGTTCTGTTACATTTTGAAGTTCCATGTAAAACAAACTTGCTTTGTTAATCGTTGTTAACTGTAAACCGCATCTGAACTTTGGAAGATGCGGTATATAAATGCGAATAAAATAAAAATAAATAAATAAAGCATACATAGAACATCTCCTCTAACCTCATCTTGCTCAAACACTGTATATCTTAGAATGGTTTACTGAGAACATCAGCTTGCCAACAAATATATAAGGCTGACTAGAAAATACAGCCAATAAAGCGAACAATATTTTATTGGATACTTTGTCTGGAGGGGTTATGAGTCACTCTTGAAACAAAATTTCCTTTTTATTCTTAATGTGAAACACGCTTGACAAAGCGTTAGAACATGAAACACCACAAAGTGAACTCATTAAAATCAATGATGAAATAGCATTTAGCTTTTTGATGCAAAAACCCATGCCTCGTAGGTTTTTGAAATTGCAGATCATAAGTCTTGGAGCAAAGATTTTAGTCAAAGTTAAAGTTAACCCGATCACTAAGCATATGTTTGTTGAGAGTTCTGCATCAGGCCTTTTACAAATTGGGAATAAAGGTTCACGTACACTGGGTGCTCTTAAATGTCATCCAAAGACGTCAGGAAACAAGAGGAACCAATGGGAATACACTACACGTGTAACATAATTGATCCAAGGCCAAAACATCTCATATGAGACTCCACCAGACTATCTCCAAATTTAAGCCAGCAGGAAAAACCGAATTCAGTATAAAAATCCACCGTTATTCACAAAACTGGAGGCGAGACTCATGATCCCCACCACGATGATTAAGAGGAATATGATCAATCACTCACCATGTAAGTTGTGAAAAATCATGTTGGTGATCAAGTTAATGGGCCACAATCGGCGCTGTACGTATCATGTTCTTAAGACGTGAGGAATGTTCACCCAAATGAGTCCTAATAAGACATGTGGTCCTGCCCACATATAAAAGTGGATAAGGGCAAACAAAAAGGTAAACTACATAAGCTGTTGTACAAGTAGTGTGCCATCAAATAGTATAGGTTTTGGAAGTTACAGGATCAGTCCAAGAGTTGCCCACTATCTTCAGGTCACAGTATCTACAATTAGAACAAGGGAAATGACCCGGTGGATCGAGCAATTGGGAAATGGTGTCACCATTCATGATAGATACAGGTCAAACCATCCAGTTCAAAGGGCAGCATCCGGTAATGGACGTGCTGGCCGCTCAGCATGAAATTGTGGGCCTGGTTTCCCCACAAAGTGTCCCTAATATCACCAATTGCCTGGACACATGGGAGCCGTACACCAGGAAAATAAAAACTCAGATCACGGTCACTTGTCAGCAAAACTCTTTTATTTAGTACAAGCAAAAAAGCTGCGAGCACAGATATACAAGTGTCTGTCTGAGGGATCTGAGTGCAGGCAACGTTCTCTACCTCCACAACGGTGAGGGAGAGAAGGCCACCCGCCTGATTCTCTATGGTTGCTGTCTTATGTACCCTCTGTAGGAACTTCTGCACAAATTCTTATTCCGTTTGCAAAACTTGCTGTGCTGTCTGCAAAAGGCTGCAAAGCCGTCTGCAAAACGTAGAGCTGTGTGCAAAAGTCTGCAGGGCTATCTGCAAAAAAACCTTAGTCATCTGTAAAAGTCTCTTTCCTTGGGATCCACCCTCATTAGCATATTAATGGCTTTTATTCTTGCTAATGTTGAGTCATTCTGACTGCACCCTGCCATTCCCTTTGTTTCATTAATCACTGTAGCTTCCAGCACCAGTCTTCAGGGCTTATGAGCACTTTGTATCACCAGCTTTGCTTGGCCTGATTAACTTGTCCAGGCTTGCCCAACTTGCTCAGGCCTGTTCAACCTGTTCAGGCCTGACCTGTCTTTTCTTCCATTCTCTGTGCTCTTGTCTTTTCTTAGCTGGGTCCATTCTCTGTGCACTTCTGCTCAGGGTATGGTTCCCTCTGGCTTTACTCTTGTTGTGCTGGGCTCTGGGTACTCATTTTCTCAGCCCACATGCTTTAATTCCGTGTGTGGCAAAGTCAACCATTTTGAGCATGGGGGAGGTGAACAGCATAAGGAATTCACCTTAATCAAGGGGCCTCTGTTAGGTGTGCAGGGTCAAAAGGCCAGAGCCACAGTTCAAAGGCAGAAAAAAACCCTCTGGAACAAGTTCCAGCAAATGTTTGACAGTGTAAGAAGGATAGATTGCAAGCACGAGGACAAAAACCCTCACTCTAATAACTGCACTGATTATTCTGATGTCAGAAGGCAGGGGGATTACAAACACCTGGGACAGAAAGAGGTGGGGTTGGATCCCAGTGAGTATAAACCTTAGTTAAATTATGGAGAGAGCAGAAGGAGTAGGAGCTGGAAGAGGAGTGATTGGAGAAGCAGCAGAGGACAGACTTAAGAGCAGCACGGATGATGGAATGCTGGAGAAGCCAGAGCAGGTGCTAACTTCTGGAGACAGGCTGAGCTACCCATTGCTGAGAGAAGTGATTTCCCTGAATCACGTTTGCAACAAAGGTGGGGAGCCAGGAAAGAGAGAAGCTTTCAGGCCACCAGAGAGGTTGTCAGCAGGGCACTCTCATCAAGTGGGTGAGTCAGAACCTGTGCAATTGGGTGAAGCAATGTCAGAGCTAGGGGCAGAAGAAGATATGTTGATGGATTGTTCTTTATGCCAAGCTCTAGACTTGAAGGGTTGAAAAGAGCCAGCCTTGAAAGAACTGTTCCTCTTGCGGAAGTAACCTCAGAGCTAAGCAGTGAGAGAGTAAATTCCTGTGTGTGTTTTGAAAGGAGGAATTTACTGCAGCATAAGCTAGTGAAGTAAGGCTGTAATTCATGCTTCTGTGTCAGCTGTGTTGAAACTCTACAATTTATTTATTTAGCTGTATTTATATCCCGCGTTTCAACGGGTCAAAGCGGTCAATTGGTGGATACATTTAACACGAGGGGATATGAGACACATACACTAATACTTACAGGGAGCATGGGCAATGGAGGGTTAAGTGGCTTGCCCAAGACCACAAGGAGTGCCTATAGGACTAGAAATCCCAGTCCCTCCGGCCTGAGATTGCTGTCCCAAGGTGAGACTTGAACCCCCGGCCCTCTGGCCTGAAGTACCTTGTCCTAACAACTAGACCACTCCTCCCTGTAATGGAGAGAAAGTTAATTGGCTGCTAGAAGTGTTTGTGCTTTGCTCCTGTGCTTATATGAAAAAGCCTGCTATAAGAGTCTTGAGGACACTGTGAATGCTTATTTCATAACCTAAATTTGGTTCTTCATCTGGAAGTGCAGCCTAGAGAAAATTATGGCTGAGTGAAGATAAATTTGCCATAGAAGAAGTAAAGTTTGTTTTTCTATTGCTCTGATTGACAAAGGACAATAAGAAAAGTGGCATCTTGTTATATGTGAAAAGGCTATGCTTCTGCAGTGAAGAGGACTTTAAAAGCCAATGCTGAGTTCTGTTTGTTTTGCCACCAACTTGCTGAACCTTAAGCAAAAATCGTATAGTTTAAAATTCTGTAAATGGTACCAGGAACCTGATCTGTTCTATTGTGTTCAAAATAAATTCTTTTTCTGTCATAAGCCTTACCCTTGGTTTAACACGACTACAATCCTTCTACTTAAAGCATAAGTATAACAGCTGATAGAAGAAGGTTCTCAACCACCATGCCCTCAACAACTAGAAGACTAGTGGTTTTGGCGTTGTGCTTGTGACATGTGCCATCATAATGTATTACAGCCTCAGGCAAGGATGCAGCCATACTAGACATACCTATCAGCCAATTTCCCTTCATTCACCAATTTTTCTTTTTCTTTTCTTGTGTATTCGGCAAAGGTAATCCCACTAAGGGGCATGGGCAACAAATATTTGAGACAGAGAGGGGTCATCAAGAGGCAACTTCTCATACTGCTCCCTAGAAACAACATACATTGTAGTGATACTTTGTAACATCATTTTCTTGCAGCAACCTAATAATATTGAAAACACATAACATGAAAGTATGTCAAAAGCAGCAGTGCTTAATAATGTGATAAAGAAAGCTCTGAGAATAGTACAGCAAAACTTGAGCTGGTGTGGGTATTGCAATTGCTGAAGCCCAAATGGCTTGTAGATTTCAGTTACTTTCTAAGAAAACAATAATAAAAGGATAACAATACAATCATTCACAAAAGCCCCCAATCAGTCCAATAGTCCTCATCCTATTTTCAGATAACCTGGTCCTGCTTCTCAGCAGTTCCCCAGGACCTTGCAGTGTACTTCACCTTTCTCTGAAGTTTAAGTTTTGTTTCTCTCAAAATTTGAACCTCTCATTCTCATAGACAAATATTTTGTCCCTTTTTCAATGTGACGTACGGATCCAGATAGGGACTCCTTCACACATTTCTGCGGTGTGTAGTTCGGAGTTCTTGGGATGGTCTGTTCCATCTGGATTCTGGCCAATTCCCTCTGTTGGAATCTCTGGATTGCAATTGGTGACCTGGCTCCAGGCTTTTTTCAGAAGAGCAGCAACCAATATTAAATGAAAAGGCTAAATATTCTAGATTAGATTTCGCCATGCGACAATGCAATGCGACAAACTTAATTTCATCCATATTTATTTAAGATCATAACTATCTCGTATGGTGTCAACTATGTCTCTCAGTTTGATAAACTCTTTGTCTCTTTATCACTGGAGATTCACTTGCTGGTAGGAAATATTCCATTATGCCCTTGACTGATCTTTACATGTTTACAGATCAGACAAGTTGCGCACACGTGTTCTCCAGGACCAAGCAGGAAGTCAGTCCTCACTTATGGGTGACGTCGGCGCCGACGGAGCCCTCGCGGAGCAATTTTCCCCAGCTTTCAAAGAAAGCCTTTGGGAATTGCAGCGCGCATGCGCGGTCGTCTTCCCGCCCGAGGGTGCCATCTTAGCCAGTCTTCTTTTTTCCGCGGAGCCCTACAGACGTCCCCGTCTTGTCCCCGCGAAAAAGTTGATTTTCTTCTTTATTTTATCCTTTTTTCTTTCGGTTCGACGCCGATCGTTTTCCCGCCCGGACTCGCGACGCCGGTCTCGAGTCCTCTTACTTTTTTCGGTTTTTCTGACTTAGCTTTCGTTTTCGTTTTCCCTGGCAGCCCGGTCCTTTGACCTCGCAGGGGCCCTTTTTCCCCCGATGGCTGCCAGTGGGTTTAAGCGGTGTGGTCGGTGTGACCGAAATATGTCACTAACCGACACACACGACTTTTGCCTCCGCTGCCTGGGCCCGGATCATGAGGAACTGATCTGTGGGCCCTGCAGCAAACTGTCCTCAAAGGCGTTGAGAAGTCGGCGGCATCAGCGTGAGAGAATTTTCGCTGACCCCAGCCGTACCCGGACCTCGTCGGAGGCCTCCGTGTCGAAAGGCTCCAGCTCGGACCGTCGCCGGAGCTCCTCCGACCGGGGTTCTCCCTCCGGGGACCATCGTCGGAAGGAAAAACCCGCGAGGGCGGCGTCGGTGGACGCTCCTGGTTCCGCGAGGGCCAGGTCGCATAGCCCCGACAGCCGCCCCGGGTCCTTGGAGAAGGAACACGTCCCGAAGCGACCTCGCCTGGAGTCGGAGATGCCTGCCCGGGTAAGTCCTGTGGTCCTTCTGGACTCGCCTCCGCGACAGCCGACGTCGGGCCCGACGCCGTCGGGGCCCGAGTCGGGGGCTGCTGGGTCACCTGAGCTCGGACTCAGGTTGACGGCCTTGGAGAGCAGACTGTCTGCCTTCATGGACCAGCAGAGGGCACTGCTCGCTGGCTTCGCTGGCGTCGCTGCCCCGACCGCCGGGACGTCGACGTCCAAGTCGACCCCGGAGACCGAGCCGATCCTCGAGTCGATGAGAACTCGAGTCGATCCTCGGTCGAGGTCGCCCTCAGCCTCCCGTTCGGGACCGAGGTCGCCGACGCCGACTCCCTCGGCGTCGGGGCGGCTGGCGCCGCACCCTGCCCGGGCCGACCCCACCGAGTCCTCGTCGGAGTCGGTCTGGGAGTCTGAGGAGGAAGAGTCACCTGATTCTTTCCGGACTCGGTGTGTCCCATCGGACTCACCGGAGTCCGAGCCTCGGAAGCAGTCCCCCCCGGAGGATGCCCGGTTCTCGGACTTCATTAGGGATATGGCCAAGGCTTTGGCCTTCCCTGCGGATCCCGAGGAGGAGCCTCGAGCCGAAGAGCTCGACGCCCTCCAGTATGACTCTCCCGCAAGGGAACACTTTACTGTGCCGGTTCCTCCTATGCTGGAACGACTACTCTTCCGCATGTGGGAGAGTCCGGCCTCCTCGCCGGTCCTGAGCAAGCGGGTCGATTCTATCTATCGAGTCCGCAAGAGCCCTGGCTTTCAAAAGGCACAGCTGCCACACCATTCCATGGTAGTGGAATCGGCCATGCACCGTCTTAAGAGCCAGAAGATGCACTCCTCGGTGCCTCCTGGCAGGGAGGCCCGTAACCTGGATGGCCTTGGCAAGAAGTGCTTCCAGGGCTCTATGCTCGCATGTCGTGTCCAGACTTACCAGCTATACATGGGCATGTATCTCCGGGATCTGGCTAAAGAGCTAGCCGGATTCTCCGCTGGTCTCTCCGAGGAGCCCTTGCGGAGGTTCCTAGCCTTGTCCACTGGCATTCGGGAATGCTCAAAGTTCATGTCCCGAGCAGCCTATGATGGCTTTGAAGCCTCGGCTCGAGTGGCCGCAGCCGGCATCGGTGCCCGCCGACAGGCTTGGCTTCAGTCGTCAGACCTTGAGCCCTGGGTGCAGGACAAGTTGGTCGATGTCCCCTGCCGAGGCGAAAACCTCTTTCGCAAGCCCATGGCGGAAAAGGCTGCGCAAATTGAGACTGAGACTCTCACCAGGACCAGGCTTTCTAGGAAGACCTCCGCCCCTTCCCAGAAAAAGAAGGGCTCGGGGAAAAAGTCCTTTTACCCGAGGAAGGCGGCTGCCTACAAACAATACCCCCATTATCAGGCCCCTGCAGCTCCCCAACAGGGCCAGCAGGCCAAGGGACGGGGTAACGGGTCCCGTAGGCAGCAAGCCCCCAAGCCTGCACCACCAGCCCCTGCTCAGCAGGGTGGGGGCTTTTGACTCGCTAAGCATAGCCTCTCCCCCCCCGCTGGTTCCCTCCAGCACCGGAGGCCGGCTGGTTCACTTCGCCCACAGGTGGTACAGCATCACCGCAGATGCCTGGGTGCTTCAGGTCGTGCGAGAAGGCTATCTTCTCCACTTCCATCAGGTCCCTCCCTCCTATTTTCCGGGAGAACCTCCGCGCCCCCCTCTGCACAGGGAGTTGCTCCTTCAGGAGTTAGCAGGTCTTCTGCAGGAACAGGCGGTGGAACCGGTGCCACACCACCTGAGAGGCCAAGGCTTTTATTCAAGGTATTTTCTGATACCAAAGAGAACAGGGGGCCTCAGACCCATCCTGGACTTGCGCAACCTCAACAAGTTCCTTGTGCGGGAGAAGTTCAAAATGCTTACCCTTGGAATCCTTCTGCCCTACCTCCAGCAGGGAGATTGGCTATGCTCCTTGGATCTAAAGGATGCCTACACGCACATCCTCATCCACCCAAGCCACCGCCAATACCTACGGTTTGTGGTGGCCGGAAATCATTACCAGTACCGAGTACTGCCCTTTGGCCTGTCCTCCGCACCGCGAGTCTTCACAAAATGTCTCGCGGTCGTGGCGGCCCATCTCCGGCTTCACGGCCTCTATGTCTTTCCGTACCTCGACGACTGGCTCATCAGAGCAGCGTCCGCTCAGGAAGTCACCAACGCCACGTGCCGCACGGTGACTCTGCTGCAGCACTTGGGCTTTGTCATAAACTTCGCAAAGTCCACTTTGCTCCCCTCACAGGATCTCGAGTTCATCGGCGCAAGGCTGCACACTCCTCAGGCGCGAGCATTCCTACCGCTCGACAGGGCTCAACGGCTCATGGACCTAGCCGACCGCTTTCGCAGCCAGCCCCTGGTCTCCGCCAGGCGCTTCCTGAGACTGCTCGGCCATATGGCTTCCACCGTCCATGTGACCCCCAATGCCCGCCTGAATATGCGGTCTGCTCAATGGTGTCTCCGCCAGCAGTGGCGACAAGCCACGGGCGGCCTAGCAGACCTAGTGCGTGTTTCCGAGCCGCTGGTCTCGTCTCTCCGGTGGTGGCTCCGGCAGCCGAACCTGATATTCGGAATGCCTTTCCAGTCACCTCAGCCGACCCGGGTGCTGACCACCGATGCATCCCTCCTGGGCTGGGGAGCACATTGCCAAGAGGCACGTACTCAGGGCCTCTGGACCACGTGGGAGTCTGCTCAGCAGATCAACTTCCTGGAGCTCAGGGCGATCCGCCTGGCTCTCAAGGCCTTCTCCCACCTGACTTCCCAACAGTCCGTCCTTGTCCAGACGGACAATCAAGTTGCCATGTTCTACGTGAACAAGCAGGGGGGCACGGGCTCCTTCCTCCTCTGCCGGGAGGCACAGAAGCTCTGCTCTTGGGCCGTCAGTCACGGCATTCTCCTCAAGGCAGTTTATCTCCCGGGCCAAGAAAATTGCCTTGCAGACAAACTCAGCAGGGTCCTCCAGCCGCACGAGTGGCGTCTGGATCCCTTGGTAGTTCAGAAGCTCTTCCTCAAGTGGGGTCTCCCCACGGTGGATCTCTTTGCCAGTCCTCACAACCGGCAGCTTCCTCGCTTCTGCTCTCGTCGGCCACACCCCCTTCGGGTGGCGGCGGACGCCTTTCTGATCTCGTGGTCGGGGAGCCTTCTGTACGCTTTCCCTCCCATCCCGCTGGTCTCTCGGACTCTTTTCAAGGTTCTCCGAGACAAAGCCTTCATGATCCTGGTGGCCCCTCGCTGGCCCAGGCAGCCGTGGTTTCCGCTCCGAGGATCCAATCCCTCTGGGGGTACAACCGGATCTCCTCACTCAGGATCAGGGGTCCCTCCTGCACCCCAACCTCAGGTCTCTCAACCTCATGGCCTGGCTGCTGAGAGGGTAGTCCTTGCTCCCCTTCTCCTGCCGGCGGAGGTGGAGGAGGTCGTCTTGGCTTCGCGACGGCCTTCTACCCGCAAATGCTACGCCCTTAAATGGCGTCGCTTTGCAGTCTGGTGTACCCAACAGTCTCAGGATCCCTTCTCCTGCCCGGTGTCGGTGATCTTGCAGTACTTGCTCCACCTCTCTAATCTGGGACTTAAGTCCAACTCCGTCAAAGTTCACCTCAGTGCTCTTTCAGCACATCATGTGCCGGTGGACGGCAGACCTCTCTCCAATGACCCTCTCGTAGCGAGGTTTCTCCGAGGTCTCCTTCTACTTAAACCACCTCTGCGCCCGCCAGCGCCTGACTGGGACCTGAATGTGGTTTTGCAGCGGATCACCTGTCCGCCTTTTGAACCTATGGCTACCTGTTCTCTCCGTTTTCTGTCTTGGAAAACACTGTTCTTGATAGCCCTCACTTCCGCTAGACGCGTGAGTGAATTGCAGGCCCTCGTGTCTGATCCCCCTTACACTAGGTTCTACAAGAATAGGGTAGTCCTACGGACTCACCCAAAATTTCTGCCTAAAGTGGTCTCCCCTTTTCACATCAATCAGGAGGTGGTACTTCCAACCTTCTTTCCCAGACCACACTCCAGCCGAGCTGAGACGGTCCTCCATACCCTGGACTGTAGAAGGGCATTGAACTTTTACCTTGACCGTACGCGGGAGCACCGTAAAGCTGCTCAGCTTTTTGTGTCTTTTGACCCCAATAAATTGGGGCTCCCGGTCTCCAAGCGTACTCTGTCCATCTGGGTTGCGGACTGTATCTCTTGGGCTTATGGGGCAGCCGGACTCTCCTTAGAAAGTCGAGTCACGGCTCATTGCGTTCGGGCAAAGGCCACGTCAGTGGCTTACCTCCGCTCTGTTCCGCTGGCAGACATCTGCCGGGCCGCTACTTGGTCTTCGAGCCAGACTTTTGCGGTCCATTACTGTCTCGAGAGGGAGTCCCGTAGGGACAGTGCTTTCGGACAGGCAGTCCTCCGTAATCTCTTTGAGGTCTGAGCAACTCCTACCCTCCATCCCGGATGTGGGCTACCGGTGGGTGATAATTCAGCGAAGATTCTATCCTTCTGTGCTGCTGAGCTAGAGGGAGCTCATTTTTGTGCTTAGGGTCTCCGGTAGCCTTGAGCTTGGGAGTCCCATAAGTGAGGACTGACTTCCTGCTTGGTCCTGGAGAAAGCGTAGTTACTCACCTGTAACAGGTGTTCTCCAGGAGCAGCAGGAATCAGTCCTCACTACCCTCCCTCCTCCCCTTGGAGTTGCAATCGTCTGCTTATGTTCTTTTTGCAAATTTTTATGCTGTCTTTTTTAGCTATGTCATCTGACTGGCTAAGATGGCACCCTCGGGCGGGAAGACGACCGCGCATGCGCGCTGCAATTCCCAAAGGCTTTCTTTGAAAGCTGGGGAAAATTGCTCCGCGAGGGCTCCGTCGGCGCCGACGTCACCCATAAGTGAGGACTGATTCCTGCTGCTCCTGGAGAACACCTGTTACAGGTGAGTAACTACGCTTTCTGCAATTTTGGCACGTTTTAGAATTATACCAATTTTGTGAGAATTTGTAGAATTATACAAATTTTGTGAGAATTTGCCATCAAATCATCCCCCTTTGCCCATGTATGCCTGGCCAGGACATACAGAGGCAAAAAAGCATCTGGAAGTACCACATGGCCAGTGTGGGTTTTCCAAAGCTCATCAAGGTGCAAGGTGCACCTAGCCTGTCTCCAGGTGTCTATTTCTAATTGTTGAGTATGTGTTGGGGCTTAGATGAATTCCTAAATTGAAGATTCTGAAGACGGCATAGTTGAATAAAGTGCTCATCATTTTTTTGTTTACATATTCATTAGCCAGATACATCACTTCACATCATTAAATTACCTTCATCAGTTTACTGTCCATCAGAGTCCTTCCTCTTAATATCCCACTTCATCCCTCACAACACTTTTTCATCACCTGCATCATTCCACCAACTACATACATAGGTCCTTTTCATGTTTTTTATACCATACTAATGTATCCTTATTTGGCAAGGCTGCTAAGAACATCAAACAATTGTTAAAAACTTAGTATTGTTTCTTTCTCTCATTCTTTTTCTCAAACCTCTCCTGGATCATTGCTGACAAGCAAGATTTGGTTTTGTCCAATCAACTCAAGTTAATGTTAGTTATATTTGTAAATAATTGTACAAATATTTCCATATTTTCTGGGAACTCAGTTCCATCTTTCCACTAAATTTGAAAACTGGAAAGATCAGTGTAATTAGCACCTATGGTGTTACTGTCCTGTTCAGCAGTCATCAGCACTGAGCTTAACAATGCAAAGTAAAGAGTAGTTACTCACCTGTAACAGGTGTTCTCCAGGAGCAGCAGGAATCAGTCCTCACTTATGGGTGACGTTGGCGCCGACGGAGCCCTCGAGGAGCAATTTTCCCCAGCTTTCGCAGAAAGCCTTTGGGCATTGCAGCGCGCATGCGTGGTCCCCTTCCCGCCTAGGGATGCCATCTTGCTCAGTCTGATGACATAGCGGCAAGACAGCAAAAGTTAGCAAAAATATGCAAAAAGAATGACTGCAACTCCGAGGGGAGGAGGGAGGGTTGTGAGGACTGATTCCTGCTGCTCCTGGAGAACACCTGTTACAGGTGAGTAACTACTCTTTCTCCAGGACCAAGCAGGAAGTCAGTCCTCACTTATGGGACTCCCAAGCTTAAGGCTACCGGAGACCTCAAGCCTAAAAAGAGCTCCCTGAGGTTCAACAGTACAGAGGGAAGGAATCTTCTCTGAATACGCATCCGGCCGGTAGCCAACGCCGGGGCCGGAGGGTAGGAGTTGCCTAAACCTCAAAGAGATTGTGGAGGACTGCCTGACCGAAAGCACTGTCCCTGCGGGACTCCCTTTCCAGGCAGTAATGAGCCGCAAAGGTCTGACCTGAAGACCAAGTAGCGGCCCGGCAGATGTCTGCCAATGGAACAGAGCGGAGGTGAGCCACAGACGCGGCCTTCGCCCTGACCCGATGCGCCGTGACACGACTTTCCAAGGAGAGACCGGCTGCCCCGTAAGTCCAGGCGATACAGTCGGCTACCCAGATGGACAGAGTACGCTTAGAGACAGGTACCCCCAACCAATTGGGGTCAAATGAGACGAAAAGCTGGACCGCTTTTCTATGCTCTCGCGTACGGTCAAGGTAGAAGGATAAGGCTCTTCTACAGTCCAGGGTATGCAGCACTGTCTCAGCTCGGCTGGTGTGCGGCCTGGGAAAGAAGGTCGGAAGAACCACCTCCTGGTTGATGTGAATGTGGGAGACCACCTTTGGAGGAAACTTGGGGTGGGTCCGCAGGACTACCCTATTCCTGTAGAACCTAGTGTATGGGGGCTCCGACACTAGGGCTTGTAGCTCACTCACTCGCCTCGCGGAAGTGAGGGCTACCAAGAAGAGAGTTTTCCAGGAGAGGAAACGAAGAGGGCAGGTAGCCATGGGCTCAAAAGGTGGGCAGGTAAGCCTTTGCAGAACCACGTTGAGGTCCCAGTCAGGGGCTGGGGGGTGCAACGGAGGCTTAAGTAGAAGGAGGCCTCTGAGGAAACGTGCCACCAAGGGGTGCGAAGAGAGAGGCTGGCCTTCAACCGGTGAATGATGTGCAGAGAGAGCACTGAGGTGGACTCTGACAGAGTTGGATTTGAGACCTAGATCGGATAGGTGAAGCAAATATTGCAGTACCACCGATACTAAACAAGCAAAGGGGTCCTCAGATCGCTGAGAACACCAGACCGAGAAACGACGCCATTTGAGGGCGTAAGATTTCCGGGTGGAAGGTCGCCGAGATGCTAGGACGACGGCTTCCACCTCCGGGGGTAGCAGAAGCGGAGCTAGGACTACCCTTTCAGCAGCCAGGCCATCAGGTGCAGAGCCCGGAGGTTGGGGTGCAGAAGAGTTCCCTGATCCTGGGTCAGGAGATCGGGCTGAAACCCCAGAGGGAGAGGGGTGTCCACTGCCAGCTGTAGAAGCAGAGGAACCACGGTTGTCTCGGCCACCGGGGCGCTACCAGGATCACGGAGGCCCTGTCCTGAACAACTTTGAACAATGTCCGGGACACCAGTGGCGTGGGAGGGAAGGCATACAGCAGACCCATGGACCACGAGATGAGGAAAGCATCCGGCGCTACTCGAAGAGGATGAGGGTGCCGGGAGCAGAACCTGGGGAGCTTGCCTGTTCAGGGGACTGGCAAACAGGTCCACGGTGGGAGAGCCCCACCGGAGGAAGATCTGCTGAACCACCGCGGGGTTCAACTTCCATTCGTGTGGTAGCAGGATCCGGCTCAGCTTGTCCGCCAGGCAGTTGTCCTGCCCTGGCAGGTAAACCGCCTTGAGGAGGATGTCGTGATCGACCGCCCAAGAGCACAGCCTCCGGGCTACCTGACATAGAAGGAGGGAGCCCATGCCCCCCTGTTTGTTCACGTAGAACATTGCCACCTGATTGTCCGTCTGCACCAGTACGGACTGACCGAACGTTAGGTGAGAGAAGGTCCGCAGAGCTAGGCGGATCGCCCGGAGCTCCAGGAAGTTTATCTGCTGGGCGGCTTCCCAAGGCGTCCAAAGGCCTTGAGTGCATGTCCCCCGACAGTGCGCCCCCCCCAACCCAGGAGGGCAGCATCTGTCGTGAGCACCCGGGACGGCGGTGGAGACTGAAAGGGCATGCCGAGCACTAGATTGGGCAGGTGAAGCCACCATTGCAGGGAGGAGACCAGACGGTCGGAAACCTGTAACAGGTCCGACAGCCTCCCTGTGGCCTGATGCCACTGAGAGCGAAGGCTCCACTGGGTATGTCTCATATGTAGACGGGCGTTCGGAGTGACATGGACCGTGGAGGTCATGTGCCCGAGCAACTGCAGGAACTGTCTGGCAAGGGCCGGCGACTCGCCGCTGAACCCACCAGCTAGGGCCATGAGCCTGTTGGCCCGTTCCAGAGGCAAGAAGGCACGAGCCCGCCGAGTGTCCAGCCGTGCCCCTATGAACTCAAGGTCCTGAGAGGGGAGCAAAGCGGACTTTTCGAAGTTTATGACGAAGCCCAAGTGCTGAAGCAGAGCCAACGGCCTGGGCGACCTCTGGAGCCGACGACGCCCGGATGAGCCAGTCGTCCAGGTATGGGAAGACGAAGAGGCCTTGAAGCCTCAGGAAGGCCGCCACCACTGCCAGGCACTTCGTGAACACCCTGGGAGCGGAGGACAGGCCAAAAGGCAGCACTTGGTACTGATAATGATTCCCTTCCACCACAAACCTTAGGTATTGTCGGTGGTCCGGATGAATAAGGATGTGGGTATAAGCATCCTTTAGATCCAAGGAGCATAGCCAATCTCCCCGCTGGAGGTAGGGCAGTAGGGTTCCAAGGGTAAGCATCTTGAACCTTTCCCGCTGCAGGAACTTGTTGAGGTTGCGCAAGTCCAGAATGGGCCTGAGGCCTCCTGTTCTCTTTGGAACCAGGAAGTACCTCGAGTAAAACCCGTGACCTCACAAGTGTTGGGGCACTGGCTCCACTGCCCGTTCTTGAAGCAGGCTTTGCAGCTCCTGAAGGAGTACGTCCTCGTGCAGCAGGGGTCTGGAAGGCTCCCCTGGGAAGTAGAGGGGGGGCACCTGGTGAAAACGCAGGAGGTAGCCCTTGTGGACCACCTGCAACACCCAGGCATCGGATGTAATGGCTGACCACCTGTGAGCAAAGTGGGTCAGCCGACCCCCCGTGCTGGCATAGTCAAAAACCTCCACCCTGCTGGGCCGGGGCCTGCGTGGTGGGTTTGGGGGCTTTTTGCTTCCGGGAACCGTTACCCTGTCCCCTAGGCCGCTGTCCCTGAAGGGGGGTAGTGGCCTGACATTGTGGTTGGTGATGCGTATAAGCAAACACTTTCCTCGGGTAAAACGGCTTTTTGCCCGAGCCCTTCTTCTGTGAAGGGGCCGAGGACTTCCTGGAGAGGCGAGTCCTGGTGAGAGTCTCGGACTCGAGCTCCGCCGCCTTTTCGGCCATGGGTTTGCCGAAGAGGTTTTCCCCTCGGCAAGGAACATCGACCAACTTGTCCTGCACCCATGGCTCGAGGTCGGATGATTGAAGCCAAGCCTGGCGGCGAGCCCCGATGCCGGCTCCAGCTACCCGAGCCGATGCCTCGAAGCCATCATAGGCAGCTCAAGAAATGAACTTTGAACATTCTCGAATTCCTGAGGATAAGGCCTGGAACCGCTGCAAGGGTTCCTCGGAGAGACCGGCAGAGAAACCCTCAATTTCTTTCGCCAGGTCTCGGAGGTACATACCCATATACAGCTGATATGTCTGGACCCGACAAGCAAGCATAGAGCCCTGGAAGCACTTCCTACCGAGGGCGTCCAGGTTCCGGGCCTCCTTACCCGGGGGCACCGAGGAGTGCATCTTTTGACTCTTAAGTTGATGCATGGCCGACTCCACCACCATGGAGTGGTGCGGAAGCTGCACCTTCTGGAACCCGGGGCTCTTGCGGACTCGATACATGGAATCGACCTGCTTGCTCAACACTGGCGTAGAGGCTGGGCTCTCCCACATGCGGAAGAGAAGCCGCTCCAGCATCGGGGGAACCGGTACAGTGAAGGCCTCCCTCAGGGGGGAGTCGTATTGAAGGGCCTCGAGCTCCTCGGCTCGGGGTTCCTCCTCCGGATCCGCGGGGAAGGCCAAAGCCTTGGCCATGCCCCTCATGAAGTCGGAGAACCGGGTATCCTCCGGGGGGGGGACCGCCTCCGAGGCTCCGACTCGGGCGAATCGGAGGGGACGCACCGAGTCTGGAAAGAACCGGGTGACTCGTCTTCCTCCGTGTCCCAGCTCGACTCCTCCGAGGAGGAATCGAGCGGTTCCACGCGGGCGGGGCCCGGGGACCGCCGCCCCGACGCCGAGGCCGGCGTCGAGGACCTCAGTCCCGAACAGGAAGCCGAGGGAGACCTAGGTCGAGGATCGACTCAAGCTCGCATGGACTCGAGGATCGACTCGGCCTCCGGGGTCGACTGGAGCGTCGACGTCCCGGTGGTCGGGGCAGATGCACTGGTGAGGCCGGTGATCCATGCCCGCTGCTGGTCCATGAAGGCAGATATACTGCGCTCCAAGGACGTCAGTCTGAGATCAAGCTCAGAAGACCCAGCAGCCGCCGACTCGGGCCCCGACGGCGTTGGGCCCGACGTCGGTTCATCCGTGGGGGAGGCCAGGAGGACTATAGTACTCACGTGTCTAGGAGACTCCACTTCGAGACGAGGAAGCTTCGAAGGCCTTTCCCCCTCCGACGGCCCGGGGTGTCGGGCCGGGCTAGGTGACCTGTCCCTCGAGGGACCGGGGTCGCCTCCCGGCTCCACTCTCGTGGGCTTCTTCTCCCGCCGGTGTTCCCGGCCGGGGGAGCCCCGCTCAGAAGAACTCCGAGCCGGAGCCACGAGGCGTCAAGGCCTCTGACGAGGTCCGCGCGGAGTCAGAGAAGATCCGATCCCTTTGCGACTGCCGGCTCCTGAGCGCCTTCGAGGACATCTTGCTGCACGGGCCGCAGCTCATAGGGTCATGCTCGGCCCCGAGGCAGCGGTCATGCGTGTCAGTGAGAGACATGAGTCTGATACAACGATCACACTTTTTAAAACCGCTGGCGGCCATCGGGGGAAAAAGAACCCCGGCAGGGTCGAAAGACCGCGCTGCCAGGGATGAAGGAAAAAAGTGGCGGGAACGCCAGTTGGAATAAAATAAAAACGTAGACGGGCCCAATAGAGGATATCGAGGCCCGGCGGGAAGAGGAACACACGAACCGAGAAAAATTTAACGTAAAAACAAATCAAAGAAATCAACATTTCTGCGGCGGTAACAGACTATGTCTGTAGGGCTCCGCGGAAAAAAGAAGACTGAGCAAGATGGCATCCCTAGGCTGGAAGGGGACCGTGCATGCACGCTGCAATGCCCAAAGGCTTTCTGCGAAAGCTGGGGAAAATTGCTCCGCGAGGGCTCCGTCGGCGCCGACATCACCCATAAGTGAGGACTGACTTCCTGCTTGGTCCTGGAGAATTACCTTAAATCTTACAGTTCAGAAAACAGGCTTTCAAATGATGAAACTGATACTTTTGCATGAAAAGGTTGGTGGATATCTGGAATGCAACACTCCCCTTTTATAGTTTTTTTTTTAACCAAAATGTACTTTTCACATTTAATTTAAAACCTAATAATACCTGAGACTGGCATCAAACTGATTTGAAAACCCTCTATGGGGGTGCTTGCCACAGTATATAAAATCTCTTAACTTTTAATTTTGTATATGCAGTCAAAACCAAATATATGTACCAGAGATAAAATTCAAGCTGGATTACCTTTTTTTTTTTATTCACTCAGGATTTAAATCATTTTCAAGTTGCAATCTGGTAACTACTGGCTCAGAATGCCCCATTGTCCTGTCAGAGCTCTTAACCTCTACTTTGAAGGTCAAAGGAACATAGAAACAGTTTCCTTAGTTGCATGCCTTGTTTGTTTGATCTAGCATCCAGGGGCACTTGGCAATGAACAGCCAGCAATGAAAGAAAAACAATATATCTCCAGGAACAAGCAGGAATGAGTCTTCACATATGGGTATCGTCGGTACCGACGGAGCCTGCGCGGGAACGCTCCCCAGCGTCCTTAAAGAAAGCTTTTGCGAGCATCCCACAGCGCCTGCGTGCTGCCTTCCCACCTTTCCCAACTGCCTCTCTCCAGTTCTTCTTTTCCGCGGAGCCAGCAGGTCGTGTTTCCTGTCACCGCTGAAGAATTTCTTATTTTCTTTTCTTTTTCTTTAGTCGCGTGTCTGCCTTCTCGATTCCGCACCGGTACTACCGGTTCCTTTTCTTTCTTTAAAAAAAAAAAAAACTTCTACTTTTTCAGTGCATTTTTCTTCTGGGGCCTTAGGCCTACAGACATATTTTTCCCTCATGGAAAAACCCGCCTCCGGGTTTAAAAAATGCACAAAGTGCAGTAGCACTATTTCTGTCACCGACACCCATGACTGGTGTCTAAAATGTTTAGGTCCTGACCACTCCATTGCGGATTGTGAGTCCTGTTCTATGAAGTCCAAAAGAGGGTCACAGAATCGGGCAACTAAGCTCAGTACCTTGTTTCCCTCCGATGCAGCTTCCGTGGCATCAACGTCTTATAGGGCTGCTTCTTCATCCCATGGATCTCAGGTAACCAAACTTAAATCTGGCCGGTCCTCAAAGAGTTCATCTCCCTTTAAGTATCGAGATGCCCCCGGGCTTACTCTTGAGGATACCACACTGGCAAAGTTACCCCGGCAGGAGGCTCCGGCTTCCAAAGCACTACCTATGGGGTCACAGGTTGACATCGATGGCTCGGCCTCGACCGATCACCTGTTACAATGTTCTGGGGTACCGGCAGTTTCTACCGGTACCGATATCCAGACATTGGTGGCGTCGATGGATCAGAATATTCTGACCATGCAGCGTGCCATCACGGCATTCATTCAAGCTGCAACGCCTACGGTACCGCAACAAACCCCGTTGTCGGTACCTGTACCGATTCCAGTACAGGATCCGATTCTGGTTCCGATACCAGTACCGCTTGCATCGACATCAGCATTGACAGCAGCGGTACGCTATCCAGTGATGCCTATCAGTACCGGCCCGGTACCGATTACTCCCGATGTCGATACCTCCCGGTACGCGTATCGGGCTCTACGAGAGCATCCAGACAGTCGATACTTCGATTCTTCTGAAGACTCTGACTCTTCAGAGGCCTCAATTGAAGCATCGGGGATCCTTCCTCAGGAACCCTCTTCTCCAAAAAGGAGAATGTCTCCTCCTGAAGACTTGTCTTTTCAGGACTTTATTAGGGAGGTGGCCAAAGGCCTGTCCATCTCAGTGACCTCTGAGACTGAACCTAGAGCCAAAAAATTAGATATCCTACAATATCCTAAGGCTCCTAAAGAGGCAGCCACCTTACCAATACATGAGATTCTTTATGAACACATGTTGGGTATATGGGAGACTCCTCTTTCCACCTCTCCTCATTCCAGAAGGTTGGACACCATGTATCGTGTTCCTCCTTGTCCTGGGTTTCATAAGACTCAGCTTCCTCACCACTCCATTGTGGTAGAGTCTGCCATGAAAAAGATCAAGAGTACAAAAAGGCACTCCTCTGCTCCTCCAGGAAGTGAATGCAGAACCCTAGATGCCTTTGGCAGGAAAATCTTCCAGGCCAGTATGCTTGTAGCCAGAATCAACTCCTATAGTCTCTATATGGGGATGTTTCTAAAAGAAGTTACAGATCATCTGCAAACCTTATCTCCTTTTATGTCAGAAGATAAGAGGGAAGAATATCACCTGGCTTAAACATGCACAGGATGTATCCAAGTTTTCCAACCGTGCAGCCTTTGACTCTTTTGAGGGGGTCAGTAGAGCCTCGGCTATTGCCATAGGTGCACGCAGAGTTGCTTGGTTGCAAGCCTCTGATTTGGAATCCTGGGTACAGGATGGTCTAGGTAACCTTCCCTGTACAGGCGAAAACCTGTTTGGCAAAGATTGGCAAGCAAAGGCCAACCAGATGGATGCTTAAAATTCTGCTTTAGATAGACTTTCAAAGTCTACTACTGCTCCTTTCAAAAAGAGGTTGTTCAAAAAGGGATCTTTCCCAAAGAAAGGGAAATTTTCTTCTTATGGTCAATCCTCTTCTCAAGGTCGTTTTGCTACAAAGAGTCAGCAACAACCAAAACAGTCCAAAACGCAGGCTGCGAGGACTGCTACAGCCCAACAGCCTCAGCCTCCTCAGGGCCTTTGACTTTCCACTAGAGAACTTAGCCTTTCTGGCTCTAGAACAGGGGTCTCAAACACGCGGCCCGCGGGCCGCAGAGAGCATCTTGTGCGGCCCGCGAAGTACCGGCGAGTAAAAAAAAAAAAATTCCAAACTTGCCGCCGCAGTATTAAGCGTCCCGCGGGCCCCTCTGCCTGGTCCTCTCCTCCCTGCAGTATCAGCTCCAAAAGCGGCGGCTTTCAGAGCCGCGAAGAGAGAGAGTTTCTCTCGTGCGGTTCTGAAGAGCAGCGCGAGAGTCTTCAGAACCGCGAGAGAGAAACTCTCTCTCTCTTCGCGGCTCTGAAAGCCGCCGCTTTTGGAGCTGAATGCTGCAGGGAGGAGAGGACCAGGCAGAGGGGCCCGCGGGACGCTTAATACTGCAGCAGCAGCAAATATACTTTTTTTTTTCATCTAATTTGGCTGATGGTGGGAGGGGTGTTAGGACTGGTAATGGGCTATGGGGGGGGGAGGCTAGGACTGGTAATGGCCTATGAGGGGGTAACTGAAAATGGGGTGATGGGGGTAACACTGAAAATGAGGTGATGGGGGGGGTTAGGACTGGTAATGGGCTATGAGGGGTAAGACTGGAAGTGGGCTATGGGGGGTTAGGACTGGTAATCGGCTATGGGGGGGGCTAGGACTGATAATAGGCTGGGGGGTCTGCTAGGACTGGAAATGGGCTGAGTGGAAGGGGGGCTTGAACTGCAAATGGCTGATGGGGAGGGGGGCTTGGAATGGAAATGGGCTGTGAGGGGAGGGAGCTAGCACTGGAAATGGGCTGATGGGGGGGAGCTACGATTGGAAATGGGCTGATGGGGGGCTAGGACTGAAAATGGGCTGATGCAGTGACTAGAAGGGAGGGGGTGCTGTGTGGGACTGGAACTAGAAGGGAGCTGATGTTGGGGGAGGATTAGAATGGGATGGAGCTGGGAGAGTGAAATGGAGAGGGGAAAATATTTTGTGTGGGAGGGAAGACAAATCTACAATTGGCCAGGTAAGTGGGGATTGAGGATGGAGGGGTAAAATTTGAGTGGATGAAAATAGGAATGAGGAAAGAGCAAAAGGAGAAAGATTAATATGTTAAAGCAGATGTAGAGGGAGAATGGAAAAAGCTAGAAGAGAGAAGGACAAATGGACAGCAGACGATGGAGAGTTAGCAGAAGGCACGAAGAAACCAGAAGAAAGTGGCTGGAACTGAAAAAAATGCACAAAAGGTAGAAAAATATCTTTATTTTGAATTTATTAACTGGAATATGTCAGTTCTGGGAAATGTGCATCAATAACGCCTGCGCTTTGTTTAGTACAAGAGGAAATTAATTTATAGTTTTATTTCTACAGTGTTGTTGTACATTCCAAGTTTGGCTTTTGGGGGGTCCCAGTTTAAATTGTCTTGTTTCTAAATTTGGTTCCTTGTTTGGTGATGGTGTATTCTGCATGTGTAACTGAGCTGAGGTATTCTGTTTATGTAATTCCTATTTGACATTGCCACTTGTTCTCTTTCCTCAGTAGGTCATGTATTGTTATTCTCTGAAATGTATTGATTTAATATTTGCAGTGTTGCCTTTTGATAGGTAGGGTATGGTGCTTTGTGAGTCCTGGTAGTGCTGTTAGGATATGGCGGGTTTGCTATGGGTTCTAAATGGGCAGTGTTTGTTTGTAGTAGTTCCTAATGTGCCTGGCGGTTGCCACTGGATTATAGTAATGTAGAAATCTTTTAGTCTTTCTTTATTCATGCACTCATTAAGAGGCATGTTTACTAAAAGTTAGGGTATGGTAACATTATGCAAATATTTATGCAAATGAGGTCCCTTATGCAAATGAGGTCCCACGTCTCATGCGGCCCCCGGGTTATTTTACAAGTCCTCATTTGGCCCTCAAAGCAATTTGAGTTTGAGACCCCTGCTCTAGAACATCCAGAGCCCCTCACCATCCCAGGAAGGTTATCTCATTTTGCTCCCAGATGGGAACAAATCACAGCAGAGCAGTGGACCCTCTCCATCATAAGGGAAGGGTACAAACTTCATTTCTTAAACCTTCCTCCTCACACCATGGTGAAACAGTTCAATTTTCCAACATTTCTCCTCAACCTTCTAGGTCAGGAGATTGCTACCCTTCTTGCCCAAGGGGCAATAGAAGAAGTACCCCTTCTTCAACAGGGTTCAGGGTTCTACTCCCCCTATTTTCTCATCCCTGCACAAATTCTTATTCCGTGTGCAAAACTTGCTGTGCTGTCTGCAAAAGGCTGCAAAGCCGTCTGCAAAACTTAGAGCCATGTGCAAAAGTCTGCAGGGCTATCTGCAAAAAAAACTTAAAGCCATCTGTAAAAGTCTCTTTCCTTGGGATCCACCCTCATTAGCATATTAATGGCTTTTATTCTTGCTAATGTTGAGTCATTCTGACTGCACCCTGCCATTCCCTTTGTTTCATTAATCACTGTAGCTTCCGGCACCAGTCTTCAGGGCTTATGAGCACTTTGTATCACCAGCTTTGCTTGGCCTGATTAACTTGTCCAGGCTTGCCCAACTTGCTCAGGCCTGACCTGTCTTTTCTTCCATTCTCTGTGCACTTGTCTTTTCTTAGCTGGGTCCATTCTCTGTGCACTTCTGCTCAGGGTATGGTTCCCTCTGGCTTTACTCTTGTTGTGCTGGGCTCTGGGTACTCATTTTCTCAGCCCACATGCTTTTCTTCCATGCCATAATGTATTACAGCCTCAGGCAAGGATGCAGCCATACTAGACATACCTATCAGCCAATTTCCCTTCAAAACACAGGTATTTTCTGTATAAAGGGTGAATCAGGATGTGTGTGTATGCATCCTTCAGCTCCAAGGAGCATAGGCAGTCACCATGGATGACATACGGGAGCAAGATTCACAGGGAGACCATCTTGAACTTTTCCCAGACCAGAAAGCAGTTCAGGTCCTGGAGGTCGAGGATGGGCCTTATTGATTTTGTCAGTTGCCAGGGTCTTTATCTTCTTTACATTAAGGTGCAAACCCATTTTAACACTATGTTCCTTGATCTTGAGAAGCAAATGTTTCAGGGCATCTTCACTTTCAGCCAGTAATGCGGTATCATCAGCATAGCGAAAGTTGTTGAATCTTCCACAAATCTTCACACCTCTATTGTCTTCATACAGTCCTGCTTCTCTGATGATCTGTTCTACATATAAATTAAACAGGTAGGGGGACAATATGCAACCTTGTCCGTATGCCTTTGCTGATTTTAAACCATTGTTTCTCCTTGTTCCACTCGAACTTTTGCTTCTTGATCATTGTAAAGGTTGTGCAAGAGAACGATCAGGTGTTCTGGTATACCCATGCTTCTTAATGTGGCCCAGAGTTTCTCATGGTTTACACAGTCAAAAGCCTTGCTGTAGTCAATAAAACACATATGGATATTCTTTTGTCTTTTTAAGGATCCATCTCACATCCACAATGTTATCTCTCGTTCTTTGCCCTTTCCTGAACCCTGCTTGCACTTCAGGCAGTTCTCGTTCCAGGTATGATTGTAGTCTCTGCTGAATAATCTTCAGTAGAATTTTGCTGGCATGTGGGATCAGTGCGATTGTGTGATAATTTCCAGTCAGTTGGAGCACCTTTCTTTATTATTGGTATAAACAGAAATCTTTTCTAGTCAGTTGGCCATGATGTTGTCTTCTAAATTTCCTGGCAGAGCCTTGTAAGTATGGTAACAGCTGCATCAGATTGCTGTAATACCTCTATGGGAATGCCATCAATTCCTACTGCTATTACTACTACTTATTTATATAGCAATGGTGGGGGCTAGGTAAGATGCAGCAGGGTACCTTTCACACATAGTCTGTAACACCCAGGTGTCTGTGGTGACGAGGGACCATTTGTGTGCAAAGTGAATGAGCTGACTGCTCACCTGAATGGGAACCTCTTTGGCGAGCAGGCAACTTGGTTATGCTCCTGAGGAAGGTGTCAAAACCCCGCACCCAGCTGTGGTTAGGGTTGGGGCTTCTGCAGCTTAGCCTTCTGCGGTTGCTCCTAGGACAGCGCCTTAGGCTGAGTGTCCTGGGGGCTCTGATAGTACCGGCACTTTGTCCTACAGAAGGACTTCTTTCCCTGATGTTTTTTCTTGACCATCTTCCATGAGCGGCAGGAAATAGTCACCTGCTCAGTTTTGATTTCAGCTGCCCTCTCCTACATGAGTTCTCACCGGTGCATGGCACATCTGCCAGTCTGTCCTGGACCCACTGCTCCAGATCGGAGGACTGGAGCCAGGCCAGTTGGTGTGCACTGATGCCACCTGCCCACCGACTCAAATGCATCGTATGTGGCACACACCATGTACTTGGAAACATTTTTTCCATGGCCAACCATGGTACAGAAGTCCTCCAAGCTTGCTCAGATCCCCCATGATGTCCTTCAAGAACATCCTCATATAGCGCTGATAGAAGAAGACTCAGGCAACAAGCATGGAAACCTGAAAACAGCACCTCCCAAACCCGTCAAATGTTCGCTGCTCCCTACTGGGTGGCACAGACGAGTGGGTCTTGGAACTCCGGACAACCCATATGGCGGACTCCACTACCAGGGATTGGTGCAGCAGTTGGGGCTTCTATAACCCAGGGGCCTTCTGCACCCATTACATCGAGTCCAGATGGCGGCTGATGGCCAGCACAGAGATCGGATTCTCCCACATACGGACCAGGAGCCATTGAAGGATCCGCTGCACAGGCACCATGATGGCTTCCTTCGGCGCTGAGAGATAGAAACATAGAAATATGATGACAGAAAAAGACCACATGGCCTATCTAGTCTGTCCTTCCATATCAACAACTACAGCAGTCCCCTTTTTACCTTTAGAGATCCTCTGTGTTTGTCCCATGCTTTTTTGAATTCAGTTACTGTCCTCATCTCTACCACCTCCACTGGGAGACTATTCCACGGATCCACTACTCTTTCCGTAAAGAAATATTTCCGTATATCACTCCTGAATCTATCTCCCTTCACCCTCATCCCATGTCCCTTCGTAGCAGAACTTGCTTTCAATTGAAAGAGGCTCTCTCACTGAACATTTATGCCACAGAGGTATTTAAACATCTCAATCATATCACCTCTATCCCGCCTTTCCTCTAAGGTGTACATATTAAGATCCTTCAGTCTGTCCTCATATGCTTTATAATGAAGACCACTAATCATTTTAGTAGCCACCCTCTGCACCGACTCCATCCTGTTCACATCCTTTTGATGGTGCGGTCTCCAGAATTGCACACTATACTTCAAATGAGGTCGCACCAAAGACTTATACAGAGGCATTATCACCTCCTTTTTCTGCTAGCCATTCCTCTCCGTATGCACCCAAGCATCCTTCTAGCTTTTGCCGTTGCCTTTTCTACCTGTTTAGCTACTTTAAGATCATCAGACACAACTACGCCTAGGTCCCGCTCTTCTTTAGTGGACAAAAGTACTTCACCCCCTATACTATATTGCTCCCTTGGATTGCTGCAGCCCAAATGCATGACCTTACATTTTTTAACATTAAATCCCAGCTGCCAAATTCTAGACCATTCTTCAAGCTTAGCTAGATCCCTCCTCATGTTATCTACACCTTCCTGGGTGTCTACTCTATTGCAGATTTTGGTATCATCCGCAAAGAGGCAAACCTTACCCAACAACCCTTCCGCTATATCACTAACAAAGATGTTAAAAAGAATCGGACCAAGGACAGATCCCTGGGGCACACAACTGGTAACATCCTTCTCCTCAGAGTGAGCTGCATTTACTTGTACTCTTTGTCGCCTCCCACCCAACCAATTTCTAACCCAAGCAGTAACTTTAGGGTCCGTCCCTAGGGTGCTCAGTTTGTTTATAAGTCGCCTGTGAGGAACAGTGTCAAAGGCTTTACTGAAATCTAAATACAGTACATCTAGGGCTCTCCCTCGGTCCAACTCCCTGGTCACCCAGTCAAAGAAATCAATCAGATTTGTCTGACAAGACCTGCCTGTGGTGAATCCATGCTGCCTCGGATCCTGTAATCCGCTGGACTCCAGAAACCTCACTATTTTCTCTTTCAGCATCGTTTCCAATAATTTACTCACCACCAAAGTTAAACTAACCGGCCTGTAGTTTTCAACCACATCCTTACTTCCGCTTTTGTGTAAAGGCACCACATTGGCCTCTCTCCAGTCCTTTGGCACCACTCCCGACTCCGAGGCATTGAAAAGGTCAGTCAGTGGAGCTGCTAGAACAGGGGTGGGGAACCCTGGTCCTGGAGAGCTGCAGACCAGTCAGGTTTTTGGGATAGCCCTAATGAATATGCATGAGATATATATGCATTAGAGATATCCTGCCAACCTGACTGGTTTGTGGCCCTCTAGGGCTGGATTTGGAGACCCCTGCCTTATACCTCTGTCATTTAAGATTGTGAGTGGGCAAGGTGCAGATGTCCTAGACATCAAAAGGGTAGATAGAATGTGTCACATGCCTCCTCAATTCTCACCACCACCAAAATGTTGTCTAATAGACAATATTTTGGTGGTGGTGAGAAGCAAAGAGGCATGTGACAAATTCTATCTAACCTTTTTGATGTCTTGGAGATCTGCACCTTGCCCACTCACATTCTTAAATGACAGTGATGTAAGGCAGGGGTCTCCGAATCCAGCCCTAGAGGGCCACAAACCAGTCAGGTTGGCAGGATATCTCTAATGCATATATATCTCATGCATATTCATTAGGGCTATCCCGAAAACCTGACTGGTCTGCGGCTCTCCAGGACCAGGGTTCCCCACCCCTGTGCTAGAATGTCCCCAAGTTCCCTCAGTATTCTAGGGTGTATCCCATCCGGTCCCATTGCTTTGTCTACTTTAGTTGAGCTAGTTTCTCACGAACAAAGTCTTCTGAAAATTGTTCAAGATGTCCCTCACTTCTGTTCCTGTTTATGGGTGTTTTCTGAGGTCCTGCTCCTGGTTCTTCATCTGTGAACACAGAACAGAAATATTTGTTACGCAATTCCGCTTTATCCTTATCAGCTTCTACATATTCCTCCCCTGCACCGTCTGACAAATACCACTTTTGCCCTTCCTCTTCTCATTATATCTGAAAAATGTCTTATCCCCCCATTTTATTGCATTGGCTATTTTCCTCCTCCTTTTGAATCTTTGCCTTCTGACTACTTTGCTAGCTTCTCTAAGTTTTCTCAAATACAGATGCCTGTTTTCCTCTCTCTGTGATCTCTTGTATTTCATGAAGGCCTCCCTCTTTTTCTTCACTTTTTCAGCTACTTCTTTCGAAAACCATAGCTGTCTCCTTTTCCATTTACCTTTATTTACCATTTTAACAAAAAGGTTGGTTGCCCTTAAAATATCCCCTTTCAGTTTTGCCCACTGTTTTTCTACATCCCCCGGCTGTTCACACCCCACTAACGACTCCCTGAGGTATTGGTCCATCTTGGCAAAGTTAGTCTTCCTTTAGTCTAAGATCCTCACTTTTGAATGGATTCTAACAGCCCTAGTCCTAATACTGAACCACACCATCTGGTGATCACTGGATGCAAAATGATCTCCCACTACAACATCAGAAACACTTTCACCATTGGTAAGCACCAAGTCCAGTATGGCCCCTTCACGTGTGGGGTCTGTTACCAATTGTCTGAATAGTTCTCCCTTTAGAGAATCCAGGATCTCCTTACTTCTAGATGATACTGCAGCAGGAATGTGCCAATCAACATCTGGCATATTGAAATCTCCTATCAGTAGCACTTCCCCTTTCCTAGCAATGCTGCGTATGTCTTCAATTATGTCTTCAATTAACTCTCTGTCCACCTCTTCCTCTTGTGAGGGAGGTCGGTATATCACACCAATGCAAATAGATTTCCCTTTCCCTCTTTCTAGTTTAACCCACAATGCCTCCTCTCTCCCTTTTAAGTTCTGTAATTCCAAAGCTTTAATAGTAGTTTTTACATACTGGAAGATCTCTAATTTCTCTGCCTCTAGTGAAAAGGGAATCACCTTAGCATGTCCCAGACAAAGTCCTGGAAGGACATATCCTTCAGGGGTGACTTCCACCACTTGTATGGTGGGGATGGCTCTGAGGGATATCAGGGAACTCCTTCTCGATGACCGTGGATTCCTACTCCATCTCCCAGCTATTGGATTCCGAGAGGAAGTCTAAGTATCTTCTGACTTTCTCCCGGTACCAGCTGCACTCCTTCAGAGGCGGTTCCCACATGAGGGCCGGATGCTGTTCCTTCCTCCAGCATTGGGGATCAGGGGCATTGGAACCAGAGACACTACAAAGAGATATCAGGGCGGGGCTTGGGTGGACTCTGAACACCAAACTGACAACCACGGCTCAGGTGGAAGAGTGTGAGTCTCCAGGATAGGCTGGATCTCCAGGGACATCGGACCCATGGTAGCCCATGCAGCCAAGAAAACCTGAATGTACACTTTGTGGGCCCAGAGGCCATCGGTAAGCATTGCTGTCTCTGAGGGTGTTGGGGCCGGGGCAGAGACCCTGGCCATCAACTCTGGCACCCACTCCGGGGCCTCCATGATGGTCAGGACATTGGGAGATTGCAAGGAGCCCTCTAGCGCTTTGGGAATCTATTCCTCCTGCCAAGACATCTTTGCAGGCTGCTCCCAGCCATCGCCCTTGGTATCATGCCGAGAGGGGCTCTAGTGCTGATGCCCATGCTTCTCATGGTCTCTGGCCACCCTTTTCAATACCAATGAGACCCGACAATGAGTCCTCCTGAGTCCATCCATGCACTGTGGCCCCTCAGCTGTGAGAGAGCACACGCACTTTACAAAGCCTTGGTGGTGCTCTTCGAAGGCGTTGACAATGACGTCGATGCTGGTGCCGAGGATACGGAGTCTGATGATCCAAAGAGGGACTTGTGCTGCTTCTCTCGACTCTTGATGCCCTTCTTGGTCATCTGAAGACACAACAAGCAGATGACTGGCTCATGATCAGGGCCAAAGCACTGAATGCACCATGACGGTCCATCACAGAAATGGTGTGTGCACAGTGGGTGCACTTCCTAAAACCACTGCTTAGGCTTAGACATTGTCAGAAAAATGGCCTCTGCAAGGTTGAAGGACTCAATGCTAGCGAACGGTACTGAAAAAAAATGAGCTGCCCATTAGAAGAAAGAAAAAGGGGAGAAAAAAAGAGCCCGAATGATGGCCAGCGCCGGCAAATTCAGTGCCCTGATAAACAGAAAACAGCAGATGGAAGAACTATAGAAAACTTTGAAAAAGGCACAACCCCAAAGGGCTGAAGAACAACTTTTCCCAGTAGTGCATGATCATGTCTGTAGAACTCTGTGGAAAAAATGAACGGAGCAGAAGATGGCACTGCGGCAGGCGCGAAGGCAGACACACGCACACGCATGCATGATGGAGGTTACCAAAAGCTTCTGATTGGAAGCTGGGGAGTATTTCTATGCGGGGCTCTGTTGGGAACGTCACCCTTACAGGACGACGTATTTCCTGTTTGTTCATGTAGAAATCTGGTAACTTATCAGACGTCACCAAAGAATTCTTTTACCCCACAGACAATTACTCAGCCGGTCCAAACTGCAGAATGCCACAGTGTGAAGGATTTAAGGAAGGATATGATAGGCAAAGGCATCACCATTATGTTAAAGCACAGATTTTTAGGTCTTATTTCAACTTTGTAGCTCCAGCCTTGGGGCATTTTGCCATGTTGGTGTTTGCGCATTCTTTCTTGGCAGCATAGCTAACTAGTCTGCTTTTCAGAATATCTGTAATGAATGCACGAGTTTAGTGATCTATGTAAGTAAATGCATATAATAGAAAACCAAGCTGGTTGGGAAACAAATGTGTCAAGCAAAACTCATTAATTTATCGCTCATTACTGATTCGCCTTCTCATTATTCCTTTTCTCTCTTGAAAATGAAAACTATGCTACATGTTTTAAGCCATTTTCTTTCATCAGAATTTGGTGAAAACAAACTTGTATGAGCTGAATATTTCAGGCTTTGATATACTACCTTCCATAAAATTACACTAAAGCGGTTTTGAACAGAATTCATTTAATGGAGAGTAACACAAATAGGAGGACAGATAAGTTTTTGCTCACAATGAAAAAGAAACAAGAGAAAACAAATTATGTAGCTGATCTTATTTCTAGTTCCTCACCATAAGCCACAGAGAAAGAGGAGTTACAGAATGAGTGGAGGAGTGGCCTAGTGGTTGGGGCAAGGTACTTCAGGCCAGAAGGTCGGGGGTTCAAATCCCACTAGAGGACAACAACCTTGGGCCGGAAGGCTGGGGTTTTCTAGTCCCACAGGTGCTCCTTGTGGTCTTGGGCAAGCCACTTAACCCTCCATAGCCCATGTTCCCTGTAAAATAGTTATCTCCAAGTTATAATGCCCTGTTCAATGTAATTTCGGTTTGTTCAATGTAAACCGCACTGATGCAGAATAGCACGGTATATAAGAGAATGTAAATAAATAAATAAAATAAAAACACCTAAATGTTTGCCTCTGTTTATTTTTCCCCAGCATTGTATAGAGTGGGATTTAAACATCCCATTCTATGTGTAATGCTATTTTTATTTTATTTATTTAAAGCTTTTCTATACCGCGCTCTTTAAAATCAGTGCAGTTTACAAGTAACATTTATATGTAAAGTGCAGGAGGTAATCTGCATTGTACTTACATTGAACGGGTATTGTAACTTGGATTAGAACTGGGGTAACTATATACAAGATGAGCAATGTGTCACTGAGTTGTTGTAATGACATGGCGTGCTCGAATAACTATATACAGGATTGTCGAATATTTACAACTTAGACAGTTGGGCTGATGAGTGCGGTTGCCTCAACATGATTAGGGCGTGCTGGTGATGTTGTCAAGGTGAGTGGGGGTATGGTGGTGTATCGCTGGTGTGTGAGTAATGTAGAAGAAAAAGGTGGTGCTTTGGTGCTTTCCTGAATTGGGTGAGGTCAGTGACCGCTCGGATAGTGGTTGGGAGGTCATTCCAGCATGTAGGTGCGTAGAGCACAAAGGCTCTGTTCTTTGTTGCCTGAGAGCAATTTGTTATTTCTTTGGGGATTGCTAGTGTGTTGGTAGTGAAAGTCCTTCTGGATCTGTTTGGAGGGGTGGGGTGGAGAAGGTCCATTAGGGAGGTGGAGGATCTTTTGTTGATGGCTTTGAAGATCAGCAGTAATACTTTGTAGGTGAGCCGGCAGTTGATCGGAAGCCAATGTAGGTCTTTTAAGATTGGGGTTATGTGGCCTCTTCTGGAGGCCCCTTCTGGAGGCCCCGTATCGGAAGCGGGCAGCAGCGTTCATTGCTAGCTGTAGAGGGTTCACTGTGTTCTTGGAGAGTCCGTGCAGGATCGCGTTGGCGTAATCGAAGTGGGGGGTTACAAGTGCTTGGAAAATTGTTTGGAAGTCATCTGGCTGCAGCAAGGGTCAGAGATACCGAAGTGTTCATATTTTATGGTAGATTGCCTTGATGGTGGTGCTTACATGTTGAGGTGTCGGTCTAGCATGATGCCCAGGTAGCGGATGGTGGATCTGCTTGGGAGTGCCGCATCTCTCACCTTTATTGATGCGGGAGGGGTAAAGGCTTGATTTCTTGTGATGAATAGTACATCCGTCTTGTTGACTCTGTGAGTGGAGCCAGCATCGAAGCATCTCACTAATGTCGAGAAGTCTGGTTGGTCAATGGAGAATGGAGTGAAAAGCAGCACATCATCAGTATATATCAGGCAGGAGATATTAAAGGAGCGGATGATTGTACAGATGGGCTGCATATATATATATATTGAACATGAGTGCAGAGCCTTGGGGGACACCTTGTCTTTGTTGAAAAGGTTCTGAGTTCATGGAGCCCGTTCATAACTGTTGCCATCTGACTGTTAGGTATGACTTGCACCAGCTGGAGCAGCTTGTGGTTGACGGAGTCGAACGCGGAGGCAATGTCCATGAAGATAGGGGCGTAACCACGTCTACGAATGCGGAGGCAATGTCCATGAAGATAGGGGCATAACCACGTCTGATGTTGTCTATCCCTGTGCATTCAATGGGGCCATTAATGTGCATAGTTTATACATTTAGGTGCAGTCTTTGGCACCTAGACTATGCGTTTGGCTTAGAATCTAGAAACGTTGGTATAACCTGGAACGTCTGGCCAAATGCAGAGTCTGGAAATATTTTTGCATCCAGAAGCAGGAGCGTCTCTATAATGCCGAGTGAGGCGGTGGCCTTAGAAGGCAACTTTTTTGGGGCAGCAAGAATTGTCCCCAAAAAGACTGCCTCACTCGGCCTTAAAAAAAACAAAACAAAAAAAAATCCAATCTGAGCTGCTGCCACTGCAGCAGCAGCAGAATAAAGTGCCCGCGATCCCCCCGCCTCCCCGGCAGAGCTCTCGTCAGTGCCGCGAAGGGAGAGTTTCCCTTTCTCGCGGCTCTGTTATTTGAGCCCGCTGGCACTGATGGGACATAACAGAGCCACGAGAAAGGGAAACTCTCCCTTCGCAGCGCTGACAGGAGAGCTCTGCCGGGGAGGCGGGGGGGGGGGGTCCACGGGGCACGTTATTCTGCTGCTGCCATAGTGGCAGCAGCAACGGCGCCAATCATTTTTTTTTGTTGTTTTTTAAAATTTCCCTTTGAAGGTCAGGCTGGGCTGGGCTGGGCTGGGGGTAGCACTTTAATGGGTTGATGGGGGCAGGGCTAATGGGGGGGTTATAACTGGAAATGGGCTGATGGGGACGGGGGGCTAGGACTGGTAATGGGCTGATGGGGGGCTAGGACTGGAGTGGGCTGATAAGTGAGATAGGACTGGAAATGGGCTAATGAGGGAGGGGAGGAGAGTGCTGCTAGCCCTAGAAGAAAACTAGGGGCTAGGACTACAAATGGGCTGATGTGGGGGGATGGGAGAATAGGACTGGAAGAGAGCGGATACTGAGAGGGTCTGCCAGCGGAAGGAGGGGGCAGGAATGGAGCTGATACCTGGGATGCACTGAAGGAGGATCGGAAGGGAGCTGACACTTGGGGATGGGAGTAGTAGGTGGCTGGGTAACGGGGAGGAGACTGGAAGGGAGCTGACATATGCGAATGGCATTGGAAGGGGGATGGATAGAGGGTAGGGCAATTGGAAGGGAGCTGACTGGGGGGAGGTGGTGGCAGCACTGAGAGTGGACGTGAGCTGATACCTGGGATGGTAGTTGGACTAGAAGGGGCTGGACAGTGGGGAAGGAGGGGGACTGGAAGGGAATGGACACCAGTGGCAGTCGTGGGAATATAAGGCAGTTGACATTGGAGGGTACTGGGAGGGGAGGACTGGAAAGGGGGTCGATACTGGGGAGAGTTACTGGAAATGGGCTGATGGAAGGAAGTGAAGAAAACAAAACATAGAAACATAGAAACATGACGACAGAAAAAGACCACATGGCCTATCTAGTCTGTCCTTCCATAACAACAACTACAACAGTCCACTTTTTACCTTTAGAGATCCTCTGTGTTGGTCCCATGCTTTCTTGAATTCAGTTACTGTCCTCATCTCTACCACCTCCACTGGGAGACTATTCCACAGATCCACTACTCTTTCCGTAAAGAAATATTTCCGCATATCACTCCTGAATCTATCTCCCTTCACCCTCATCCCATGTCCCCTTGTAGCAGAACTTGCTTTCAATTGAAAGAGGCTCTCTCCCTGAACATTTATGCCACGGAGGTATTTAAACATCTCAATCATATCACCTCTATCCCACCTTTCCTCTAAGGTGTACATATTAAGATCCTTAAGTCTATCCTCATATGCTTTATAATGAAGCCCATTAATCATTTTGGTAGCAACCCTCTGCACCGACTCCATCCTGTTCACATCCTTTTGAAGGTGCGGTCTCCAGAATTGCACACCATACTCCAAATGAGGTCGCACCAAAGACTTATACAGAGGCATTATTACCTCCTTTTTTCTGCTAGCCATTCCTCTCCGTATGCACCCAAGCATCATTCTAGCTTTTGCCGTCGCCTTTTCTACCTGTTTAGCTACTTTAAGATCATCAGACACAACCACGCCTAGGTCCCGCTCTTCTTTAGTGGACAAAAGTACTTTATCTCCTATACTGTATTGCTCCCTTGGATTGCTGCAGCCCAAATGCATGACCTTACATTTTTTAACATTAAATCCCAGCTGCCAAATTCTAGACCATTCTTCAAGCTTAGCTAGATCCCTCCTCATGTTATCTACCCCTTCCTGGGTGTCTACTCTATTGCAGATTTTGGTATCATCCGCAAAGAGGCAAACCTTACCCGACAGCCCTTCCGCTATATCACTAACAAAGATGTTAAAAAGAATCGGACCAAGGACAGATCCCTGGGGCACACCACTGGTAACATCCTTCTCCTCAGAGTGAGCTCCATTTACTTGTACTCTTTGTCGCCTCCCACCCAACCAATTTCTAACCCAAGCAGTAACTTTAGGGTCCATCCCTAGGGTGCTCAGTTTGTTTATAAGTCGCCTGTGAGGAACAGTGTCAAAGGCTTTACGGAAATCTAAATACACCACATCTAGAGCTCTCCCTCGGTCCAACTCCCTGGTCACCCAGTCAAAGAAATCAATCAGATTTGTCTGACAAGACCTGCCTCTGGTGAATCCATGCTGCCTCGGATCCTGTAATCCGCTGGACTCCAGAAACCTCACTATTTTCTCTTTCAGCAGCATTTCCAATAATTTACTCACCACCGAAGTTAAACTAACCGGCCTGTAGTTTTCAACCACATCCTTACTTCCGCTTTTGTGTAAAGGCACCACATGAGCCTCTCTCCAGTCCTTTGGCACCACTCCCGACTCCAACGAGGCATTGAAAAGGTCAGTCAGATGCGAGAACCTTTGGCTTGAGAGCCAAAAAGGCTCTACACCTTGCCTGTGTTTGCCTGGCCACGTCTGGGAATATATTAACCTTTCCACCACAGAATTCAGCATTCTTATTACGAAAGTAAAGTCTCATAATAGTACTCTTCTCCATCTCCGAAGCGAAGGATACTAAGAGAGTGGATCTAGTTTCAATTAAGTCACGCGAAGACTCAATAAAATTAGTTATATCTAAAGAGTCTACAGGTTCAGCCAAGGCCACAGATTGCCGTTCACCGGAGGTTAAAAACCTCGGGCCAGGCAGGTAATATATTTTAGTAATCACAGGCATAGTATTTACTTGATACCCCAATACTTCTGTCAAGTATTTTTCAAATAAAATTTTTGGCGACAATAATCTAGTTCGAGGAAAATTCAAACAGCGAATATTTACTGCCCTCAAATTATTCTCTAACAACTCTTGTTGAGTATGTAACGTTAAACTATCCTTCATGAAAGACATATTAGCTGACTGTAACAGAGAATATTGTGCATCTGGTGCATCTTTCTTTTTGAAATTTCCTTGCAAATGCCTGGTCACCTCTGGGGATACTAAATATGTGTTTATGGATGTTGGATCATTAGAAGTATTTCTTAAAGGATTAGACCCTCAGGTTGTAGCAGATGCATAGGCATCTAAGTATGCTAGTTCTTGTTTTTTTCTTTTTGGTTGTTTCCATTAGCAATGTATGTAATAATTAGAGTTTTGTTATATTTGGCAGTTGGCTGAATGTTCTCTCACCGCTCCCCGTGATGTGGACTAAGTTAGTTTTCTTATCATTTCTGTGATTATTATATTGCTTATGTTTTGAAGTTATGTATAATCTCAATAAAAATTAAATTTAAAAAAAAAAAGAAAAAAAAAGAAAAGGTCAGTCAGTGGAGCTGCTAGAACGTCCCCAAGTTCCCTCAGTATTCTAGGGTGTATCCCATCCGGTCCCATCGCTTTGTCTACTTAAGTTGAGCTAGTTTCTCACGAACACAGTCTTCTGAAAATAGTTCAAGATGTCCCTCGCTTCTGTTCTTATTTATGGGTGTTTTCTGAGGTCCTGCTCCTGGTTCTTCATCTGTGAACACAGAACAAAAATATTTGTTAAGCAATTCCGCTTTATCCTTATCAGCTTCTAGATATTTCCCCCCTGCACCCTTGAGTCTGACAATACCACTTTTGCCCTTCCTCTTCTCACTAATATATCTGAAAAATGTCTTATCCCCCCATTTTATTGCATTGGCTCTTTCCTCCTCCTTTTGAATCTTTGCCTTCTTGACTACTTTGCTAGCTTCTCTAAGTTTTTCCAAATACAGATGCCTGTCTTCCTCTCTCTGTGATCTCTTGTATTTCATGAAGGCCTCCCTCTTTTTCTTCACTTTTTCAGCTACTTCCTTCGAAAACCATAGCGGTCTCCTGTTCCTTTTGCCTTTATTTACCATTTTTTTTTTTTTTTTTTTTTAAGGTGAGTTGTGACATTTATTTTGATTGCACAGTCTTTGTCATAAACATCCAGGGGAGGTATGAGCATAATGATAATTAAAAACAAACACTACAAAACCACTAAAATAACATCAACATAAGATATAATGATGAAAGCAAAATATAGTAAAACTAGCCTCTCAAGAGCAATAGTTTTCAATGACTGGGCTGATTCATCTCTGTTATTTGGGGGAGTCCTGAGGGCCAATATATTCTGAAATATGAGCTTTGGTGAATAGAAGCTGTCATAAAATGGTCTGTTTGGGAGATATGTGGGGTGGACAGGCAAACTGGATTGAATCTATTGTAGGGTATAAAAGAAATGGTAAATAATAAATAAATAAATAAATATCTGCCGTGGTTCAAAAAAATGTAAGAGGAAGAGTCAAAACATTGATGTTTCCCCCCATGCCCAAAGAACATCTCAGTAGGGGGTAATCACCCACATAGTATTCCACTCATATCCCCACCCTGCACAAGAGGAAATATATTCAGAGTTGGGGGCTATGAGTGGAATACCATGTCTGGAAAAGCTCAGCTTCAGGTATGCAGATCCCATTACAGTCGATGAGAACAAATCTTGTCTTTTTTCCCAGCTCAGTCGGAACCAGTGCTGGAATTCTGGCACTTTAAGAGGGGGAGGGGAGAGACTTCTGGCACTTTATAAAGTGCGCTACCCAGGTAGTGTGGGGTTAGCATGCATTTTCGGCACCCTGCTCAAAAAACTCATGCTACCCGAGCACAGCGTGTCTGGGCAGAGACTGGGCAGGCTTTGGATATTCCCACTGCAGCACCATTAGTACAGGCCTTGAAAGCCCACAATGACAGCGCTTGGTGGGGAGCAACTACTGCCAGCACAATGGGTAGCGGTAGTTGCTCCCCAAGGTGGTTTTTTTTTTTTTTTGTAATTTAAAAGTTTTTATTAGCACTCAACATAACAGGCAATACATAACATACTTCGGGGACCCCCCCCCCGACACAAAAACAAAAAGCAAAAAAACATTCTGTACAGTGTCATCAGCATGTGGGGTGGAACCCCGCCCATAGTGCTACTCCATTTTCTGTTATCCCCCATACTCTGTTTTGCACTTTATACATTGTATCTTGTACAGTTTATACATTCTACAGTTTATACAGGCAAAGATTCGTCTATTGTGGACCATACAAGCATAGAGACCACAGACCACACATTAACCGTAATAATAAGAGACCCCCCCCCAAATAATATCCTCCCCCCTCTACTCCCGCTAGCCCTAAACCTCCCAACCCAAACCTCACTCCCTCCCGTAAAGCAGAAGATCCCCTTTCCGCCATACAAGCAGCGGTGAGCTGACTAATAGTAACCACGGCAAATCTGAACCCGAGGTGCAGAAGTACAGAGGTGCATACAGGAAACAGCCCACCCGACACCCCTACAGGTGGAGGGGACAAGGATTGTATACTACAACCCTGACCATGATTTTATACTAAACCCCCCCCCCCCCCCCGCTGCCTTCCAGTGCTCATATCGTTCCCACACCTTATTGTACCTGTGGACAGTATGTTTGTGATGAGCTTCTATTGCACAATACCCCCTAAGCTGCTCTATATGCCCCACCACCTCCGCTATTGGGGGAACATCCTGTTTCTTCCACCATTGCAGCAGACCCATCCTCCCGGCAATGACACAGTACCCCTGTAGTCTATCCAATTCTCTCCCTCCCCCTCCCAGCACACCTTCATTCAGAATCACCACACTAGGGGTAAAACCCACCTGCACCCCTGTAATGGCTGCCGTAAGGCTTTCCACCTCCCGCCAATAATCCCGAACTATCGTACATCCCCACAGCATATGCAGCAAATCACCTCTATCCCCACATCCTTTCCAGCATCTATCCGAACTCGCAGGGTAAAGGGCGTGCAGCCACACCGGTGTCCAGTACATTCTTAACCGTAGCTTATAGCTGTTTTCCAGCATAGCTGTTCCCGGAGCCAATTTATGGGTTCTGATATAAATTCTTTCCCACCTCTCAACATCCCAGTGCCCCCCCAGCTCCTTCTCCCATTGCAACTGACCCCTTATAGGTCCCTGTTGGTATTCCCCCAGAAGTTTGTATAACTTTGAAATAATCCGAGTGGGCATCCCAGCACTCCCCATCATTTCCTCAAACTGCGTGCGCTTCGCCATCCAATCTTGCTTCACCTCCCGCTGCTGAAGCCGATACCACAGACTTACATAGGCAAATCTATCGGACTCCTCCAAGCCATATTGCTGTTGCAGCACCTCAAATCCCCGAATGTGCCCCCCTTCCTCCACCAATTGACCCACTTTCCGTAATCCTTTCGCCCCCCACCTCCTAAAAACCCCTGCTGCCTCACCCATCCTGCCCGTCATTAAAGTCTGAAGTGGAGTTTCGCGGGAGACTTGTTTCCCCTCTAGCAAAAACCGCTTCCATTTCACCCAAACCTGTCTTGTTAGTTCGCGATAGGGATTCCCATCCCCTTTCTCCGTCCCCCCCCCACCAGGGTCCCATATCCATGCCCCCACCACTGCCCCCTCCCCTTCCTCCATCTCCACCCAGCCAGGTCTCTCCACCCCCTCCTTCCAAGCAAACAGCGCCCGAAGTTGCGCCGCTTCATAATATCGGAGCAACGACGGGACCCCCAATCCCCCCTCTGCTTTTAACCTATACATGGTCGCCCTGGCGACTTTCGGGCGCTTACCATCCCAAATAAATTGCAGCAGGAGATTTTGCATCCGATCGATTTCTTTTCTAACCAGCCTACACGGCAGAGACATATACACAAATAATAACCGTGGGAGTACATTCATTTTTACCACCGCAATGCGGCCCAGCCAAGACAAATACAACCCCCGCCACCGGGATAGATCCTGCCGGACATTCTCAATCAAACCTTGATAGTTCCATTGCTTAAGCCGAACTAGAGGGGTCCCTAACTGGATCCCCAAATACCGAAATCTCCCCTCCACCCACCGAAACTTAAAGTGGTGTCGGAGGCTCTCTTCCACCCTGGGCGTCAAATTAAATCCCAACAATTCCGTCTTCCCCTGATTCATTTTATATCCTGCAAGGCGGCTGTACCTGTGTATAGCCGTCAAGAGCACCGGTAGAGTTGTAAGGGGCTGGGTCAGGGTGAAGACAACATCATCTGCAAACAGCCCAATCTTTTCCTCCCTCCCACCTATCGTCACGCCTTTAATATCCGTCACCCGTCTGATATAGGCTGCCAGCGGCTCTATAGCCAGTGCAAACAAGAGGGGTGACAAGGGACATCCCTGTCGAGTACCTCTATGGAGCTCAAAACTCTCAGAGTACCCGCCATTCACCCTAACTCTAGCACACGGTCCCTGGTAAAGCGCTTTAATCCAACTAATATACCTCACTCCAAACCCCATGGTCTCCAAAACCTGAAACATAAACGACCACTCCACCCGGTCGAATGCCTTCTCGGCATCTACTGTGATTAACACTGCCTCCTCGGTGGTACGCTGAAGATGCCACATGACATTCAAAACTTTTCTCACATTATCACTACCCTGACGCCCCTTCACAAAACCCGTCTGATCCGGATGAATCAGGTGCGGAACCACATCTTGAATTCTATTCGCCAAAATCTTTGCCAACAACTTTGCGTCCAAATTTATCAAGGAGATAGGTCGGTATGAGCCGCATACCCCCTTATCTTTACCTGGTTTCGGCAGGACTGTTATACCCGCCTCCGCCATTGTGCGCGGAAGGCCCTCCCCCTGTAGCACCTTATTAACCACCTTAGTAAAGAGGGGCGTGATCTGGTCTGAGAAGACCTTAAAGAACTTTGCCGTATACCCATCCAACCCTGGCGCCTTTCCCAATTTCAGTGTGGTTATAGCCCTCCTCACCTCCTCCTCCCGGATTTCCTGCCCGAGATATTCTCTTTCCTCCGCGGTCACTTGCGACAGACCACATTCCTCCAAAAAGTCAGCCGTGTCCTGCCCTCCCACCTCCAATTCACTTTCATACAATTTCTGATAGTACTCCCGAAACACCCCCCTAATACCCTTTGAGGTGTGGATCCAGTCCCCTTTAGTATTCCTAATACCATCCACATGCGCTGCTTGCCGCCGCCCCTTCAGGCGACTGGCCAGTATCTTCCCCGCCCGATTCCCGCCTTCGAAATGGGCCTGCTTCAGTACCGCAAGCTGGAATGCTATCTCCTGGGCCCGCAGTGTACTCAGCTCCGCTCTAACCCTAATGAGCTCCGCAAGGATGCTTGGATCCGACACCTTCTGATGTACCCCCTCTAAACGCCGCAGCTGTTGCAATAATTTACTTTCCGCAGCCCCTTTTTCCCGCTTCACCCCGCGCCCCTAGGCTAACCAACTGGCCACGCATCACCGCTTTTAAACCATCCCAGAGTACCCCCATAGACACCTCCCCTGTATCGTTAAATTGGAGGTAGTCCTGTATATGAGCCCTAATCTTCCCCACATGCTTCTCCTCTTCTAACAGAGAGTTGTTGAGTCTCCAAAATTTGAGACTATCCTCTTTCCGACCCAGATCGAAACATACACTCACCGGGGCATGGTCGGACCAAGTGATCGAACCATGTTCTATATCCTGTACTCTATCCAGCCAAATTCCACCCCCCCATATCATATCCAACCTACTGTAGGAGCTATGTACTGGGGAATAGTATGTATATTTCCGTTCTCCCGGATGCCAGCTCCTCCAAACATCCACCAAACCCAGGCGTTCTCTCAATTTATGCAGGCTTTGTCTATCCCTTCGCCCCCCACCCCCCGCTGGTGTCAATTCTGGGATTACACGTCAAATTGAAATCTCCTCCCAGTATTATTGGAATATTCCCCACTCCCTCCAACTCCTTCAAAAATTGCTCATAGGCCTCCCCCTGTTTCTCATTGGGGCCATACCAACTGATCACCCACACCTCCTCCCTTTCAATTTGCAGCAGCACCCCCACCCATTTACCTCCTTTTCCCCGTCGAACCTCCTTCACCAGGTTATGATACTCCCCCCCTATCAGGATGCCCACCCCCCCCCTTCCTAGAGTTTAGTCTCTGGCCCGCCAGAACCACCGTAGGGTACTGCCGAGATTCTAACATATATTCCTGCCCCACCCGCAAATGAGTTTCCTGTATGCACATAATATCAGCACCTGTTCGTTTACCCTCCATCTCCACCAACCGTCGTTTCTGTCTGGAACGCAGCCCTTTGACATTCAAGGTCATAATCCGCAACTTCCTCTGCTTCCCACACCCCCCTCCCCCTAACCCGCCACCCACCCTCCCTGCCCCATACCTCCCCCCTCCTCCTCCTCCTCCTCCTCTCCTCACCCGTCGAACCTCTTTGAACCCCCTCAAGGCCTCCCCCCCCTTCCCCCCATATCCTCCATCATTTCCAGAGGATAACTCAGGAGTAGTGCGCCCCCTACCTTCCCCAGCCTAACACTTAGTCTCATCTCTACCCCCCCCCCCCCGGCTACCAACCCACTCACCCGCCTCCCTCTGTCACCTACTCATCCCCTCTGCCCCCCGGTTCCTCACCCCATGCCCCTCCCCCCCCCTCCATACCCCTCCTTCCGTCCCCCCTCTCCCCTGTTCCCGGAATCCTCCTCCCCCACCCATCCTCTTACTCCTTCCCCTTCACCACCCGCTCTCCAACTCCCCTCCCTTCTCTTCCCCAAATTACATTACACAAGTCCTATATGTTACCAAGAGGGTCAGACAGAGACATAACACTCCACCTGCACCCTTCAACAGTTAAGCCAACCTGCTATCAGTCCACAAAGACCTTCAAGTGTCTTCCGGCAGCTGGGCGGCTTGCAGCTCCCGCCCTGGGTGTGCAGTCCTTGCACGCCGGTGCTGTGGGCTGCCCCCACCCCGCCCCCGCCACCTGCCAGGTGCAGTACCTGCCCCCACACCTTCCGCCGTGGTGCTCAGTCCTGCCTCCCGAAGGGCCTGCATTGCCTCCTCCGGAGTCTGTAGCCGCCATGGTCGCCCTTTAACTGTGAACGAGAGTCCAAATGGATGAAGCCATCGATATTTAATGTCTTCCCTCCGCAGGATTTGTGTAACAGGTTGCATAGCCCTCCTCCGCTGCAACGTGCCCGCAGAAAGGTCCTCATATATGTGCACCGGGTACCCTTGCCACATGAGGGCTCCTGCTCTCCGTATTTTATGCACAATTTCTCTTTGATTTTATACCGTGCTAGGCATATGATGATGTCTCGTGGTTTATTGCCAACTGGTTTGCCCAATGCACGGTGCGCTCTTTCCAACTGTATGTCCATAGCTGTCACCCTCTTCTCCACCTTGTCGGAGAGCTTCCAGGCACACCGATCGCGCAACCTTTTCACTGTCCATAAACTCCTTTTCCTCTGGGATCCCACGGAGTCTCAAATTGTTGCGTCGCGAACGGTTCTCCAGATCCTCCAGCTTATATAGCAGAGCTTCATATTGAGATCCTAACTTCACATTCCGTTGGGTCTCTTCTTCCTGTTGTTGTTCAAGTTCTTGTAACCTGTTCTCGTGATCTCCCATTCTACACACCAACTCGCCGACTTCCTCCTTAAGGGGACCCAACACCTCATTCAACTCATTCTTCACAGATTGCACCTCATTTTTAATTTCAAGAAACCAGTCTCTAAGCTCCGCTCTGGTGATATGTTGCATAGTTTCCTGCCCAAGAGCTGTTACATTCTCCCTCTCCACTTCTTCACTCTGCTCTTCTTGCCCATTAGGTGGCTTTTTATGCCCTGTCTGGCCGGCTTCTCCCTTCCCTCCATGCGATCCAGGGTAGGCAAACTCTTTGAGATCTGCCGCTTTCCTTCTAGTGGTCATTTCTGCCCCAGATTGTGCAGTCTAGCTCTGCACTGGTCTGTCACTCTTCACCCTTGCTGGCACTAAGGGCAGCCTTACACAATACTATCACTCTGCTCTGTGCTGCACCAGGTCCTCCCAGTGCCCTCTGAATCTAGCACTGCAGACTCACAGTTTTATGACTGTCTCCGGTCCTGTGGGCTCCCTCCTCAGCCTCTGTTTGCTGCCAGATTCATTGCCCCACAGTCCGGCCTCCTCCAGCACTCCTGTGCTCCGCACTCTTCTCTCTCGGAGGAACTGCACAGCTGGGGAAATGCGCCAGTCCGAGGCTACCGCCGGCCACTCACGCCGCCTCTTTGATGCCTCCGGGCGCCATTTCTGCCCTCCACGCGGCTGTATAGGCCTCCCGCTCACGCGGCTCTCTGCCGCCGAATTATACCGCCGCCGGTGTTCCAGCCGTCGCGGTCAGCTCCGGCCGCTTCCCGCACCCGGGACCACCACTTTCCACCTCCGGGGGGTCGCAATATTTCTTTAAACGGCCGGATCGGTGCCGGAGCAGCTCTTTCAGGCCGCCATCGGCTCCGGTGACGTCACTTCCTCCCCTTTATTTACCATTTTAACAAAAAGTTTGGTTGCCTTTAAAATACCCCCTTCCAGTTTTGCCCACTGTTTTTCTACATCCCCCAGCTGTTCCCATCCCACTAACGACTCCCTGAGGTATTGGCGCATCTTCGCAAAATTAGTCTTCCTAAAGTCTAAGATCCTTACCTTGGAATGGATTCTAACAGCCCTAGTCCTAATACTGAACCACACCTTCTGGTGATCACTGGATGCAAAATGATCTCCCACTACAACATCAGAAACACTTTCACCATTGGTAAGCACCAAGTCCAGTATGGCCCCTTCACGTGTGGGGTCTGTTACCAATTGCCTGAATAGTTCTCCCTGTAGAGAATCCAGGATCCTCCTTACTTCCAGATGATACTGCAGCAGGAATGTGCCAATCAACATCTGGCATATTGAAATCTCCTATCAGTAGCACTTCCCCTTTCCTAGCAATGCTGCGTATGTCTTCAATTAACTCTGTCCACTTCTTCCTCTTGTGAGGGAGGTCTGTATATCACTCCAATGCAAATAGATTTCTCTTTCCCTCTTTCTAGTTTAACCCACAATGCCTCCTCTCTCCCTTTTAAGCTCTGTAATTCCAAAGCTTTAATAGTAGTTTTTACATATAGTGCCACTCCTCCTCCTCTTCTTCCTACCCTGTCCTTTCTGAATAAAGTATAGCCAGGTATAGTTACATCCCAGTCATTGTTTTCTGTGAACCATGTTTCTGTAACTGCCACTAAATCCAAGTCAGCCACTCCCACCAAAGCTTCGACCTCGGGGATCTTATTTCCCATGCTACGGGCATTAATACACACTGCTTTCCATATGTTACCCCTGTTACCCATTTCCATAAAGGTATTTAATGTATCACCTACCTGGGGGCTTTCACTTACCTGGGGGCTTTCTTCACCCATCCCCAATGAATCTAGTTTAAAGCCCTCTTCAGTAGATTAGCCAGTCTACTACCAAAGATGCGTTGACCTCTCTTGGACAGATGGATGCCATCTCTGCTTTGCAACCCTTGGAACAGCATCCCATGGTCTAGGAAACCAAAACGCTCTCGATGACACCATCCACGCAGCCATGCATTTGTCTCCAGGATCCGAGCCTCTCTGCCTTGGCCTTTACCCTCAACAGGGAGGATTGAAGAGAACACCACCTGTGCACCTAACTGCTTCACCCTCTGTCCCAGAGCCATGAAGTCACTTTTGATACGTTCCGAGGTATACCTGGCAGTATCATTTGTTCCAACATGGATTAGCAACATTGGGTAATAGTCAGTGGACTTGATGAGTCTCGGCAAACTCTCTGTAACATCTTGGATTTTGGCACCAGGCAGATAGCATACCTCTCTGGACATCAAGTCTGGTCGGCAGATGGACGCCTCAGTACCCCTCAGAAGAGAGTCTCCAACCACCACCACCCTTCGTTTCCTTCTGGTCACTGATTCCGCAACTTTGGGGTACTTGAACTCTGGTTCTTCCCTTTCCAGGGATGCTTTCACCTCCTCCACTTCCAGGGCTGCATAATGGTTTTTCAATTCAAGGGCTGGAGAAGTTGGATTGGTGATTTTGCAGGCCCTGGTGACTTGTGTCCAACCATCGACATTCTGTTGGCACCCATCTTCTCTGGTGCTGGAGAGCCTGGTTGCTGCAAGTAGCATCTCATCAATGTACTTCTCACTGTCTTGAATGCTCCTCAGCCTCGCCACCTCCTCTCTGAAGAGATAAGAAATGGCAGATGGACCATAGACCACAGAAAGAGAGGTAAGAGAAGACAGGAAAGCAGAAGCCTCAGATCGGGACCAGCATGGTCAGAGAATAAAATTGTCAGACAACAAAGGTAGAAAAATAATTTTATTTAATTTTAGTAATTGGACTTTGTGCTATCTTTATATTTTACACAGTATGGGGTACCTGCATCTCTTATTTATCTGATGTGGCTCTGCATGCGGAGTCTGGCTTCTTGGGGTTTCAGTTTAAATTTTGTCTACATATTTTTATTTTCACTTTAGATTGTGGTTACTTATTCTGTACTTGGTGAGGCTTCTGTGTTCTGAGTGTGTGATTGAGGCCAGGTGTTCTGTTAACATGGAGTGTGTACATAAAGATCTATACTGTACTGTATTAATTTGACTTGTTCAGCTTTTCAAATAGGTGTATGGATGTTCCAGGGCCCACTGAAGTATTTACAGTGACCTTTATTTTTTTTACATGGGCGCCTTATGTGAGTTTTGGAAGTTGGTGCTGATATGGTATGGTAGGTTTGCTCTTTGTTGTAGGGTTTTGTATTAGATCACAATATGCCTGGTACTGGAGAATGTTTGTTAGTGAGATGATCAGAATCAGATTTTTTTTTTAAGATATTGAGTTCTGTGGATGAATGTCCTGGTTCTGCTCTGTACCCACTGTGGATGCAAAATATATGTTGAAAAAGAAAAAGCAAGAACCATAACGCAGTTTATAACAACAAAATAAAAATGAGTTATAATTTGGTTTTATAAACTGTGCTGTTGGTTCTCACTCTTTTTTAGTTCCTTGGTGTGCAAACATCTTGCATTTTTCTCCATATAATTGAATCGGCTTTTTGGTTTGGTTCAGTCCCCTGATTGGAGCTCTGAAAAAGCCACGCCCATCTCTATGGGGGAGGGGGGCACCATCTCATCCTTCACCTCAGGCAGCAGATTGCCTTGAGCCGCCCCTGTCCAGAAGTATACACTATACACACACATTTTTGCATAACCAAGTGCCTTTGTCGTACTAAGCAAATGCATAGTCCCACTGCATATTAGGATAAACTGAAATGTGCTGCTTAGATGTTTCAGTTTAAATCCCAGATATCCTGGTGAAATGCTGTCCAGAATATCTTTAGTCCAGTCTTGAAGTTAGCATAAGATGTTTCCTCAGAAAGGTGAACTGGAAGAGAATTCCAAAACTATGAAGCAAAAAGAAGAAAGTAGTCCTATATGTGCTTTCAAAGTATGCTCAGAATATTGGGAACAGGTCCCAGAGGGCTTCGTACTATGTCCTGGTGGTGTAATTAGACCAAACTGGAAGAAGGGGTTTGGCTCATCAAGCCTTTTACCATGGTTTTAGTCTAAAGTATGTTAAAATTGTCATGAAACCCAACAGGTAACCTCTGGAAGTCCTCACATATGGGTGATGTTGGCGCCAACGGAGCCCTCGTGCGGAGCAATTCCCCAGCTTTCAAAGAAAGCCTTTGGGTTAGTATTGCACATGCACGGTCCCCTTCCCGCCCAAGGGTGCCATCTTGCTCCGTCAGATGATGGCATAGCTAAAAAGAAGGCAAAAATGAGAAAAAAAATTAATCAAAAGACTGCAACTCCAGGGGAGGAGGGAGGGTTGTGAGGACTGATTCCTGCTGTCTTTGAAGAACACCTGTTACAGGTGAGTAACTACGCTTTCTCCAGGAACAAGCAGGAAGTCAGTCCTCACATATGGGACTCCCTAGCTATTGACTACCAAGAACCCATAGCTGAAAATGGCTCCCTCTAGAAGAGCTGCAGCAGTGATAGGATTTTTCTCCGAGAACACAACCCTCACAGTAGCCTGACACCAAAGGGTAGGAGTTGCCTAAACCTCAAATAGGTTACGGAGTATCGCCTGACCGAAAACACTGTCCCGCCGGGACTCTCTCTCCAGGCAGTAATGGGCTGCAAACGTCTGGCTTGAAGACCAAGTTGCAGCCTGGCGGATGTCCGCCAACGGAACAAAGCGGTGGTTAGTCACTAATGCGGCCTTAGCCCTGACAGAGTGGGCTGTGATTCGGCCCTGTAGCTGGAGGTCAGCTGTCCTGTACGCCCAGGCGATGCAGTCTGCCACCCAGGTGGATAACGTGCGCTTGGAGACAGGTAGACCCAGTTTACTAGGCTCATAAGAGACGAAGAGCTGGGAAGCTCTCCGATGTCCCTGTGTACGCTCCAGGTAGAAGGCGAGGGCCCCTCTTACAGTCCAGGGTTTGCAGAACCGCTTCTGTCCTGCTGGTATGTGGCCTGGGGAAGAAGGTTTGAAGAACCACCTCTTGGTTGAGGTGAAACAAGGAAACCACTTTTGGAAGGAACTTGGGGTGAGTACGTAGGACCACCCTGTTTTTATAAAACTGTGTAAACGGTCTATCTGATACTAAAGTTTGCTCACACGTTGAGTAGACGTGAGTGCCACTAGAAAGAGTACTTTCCAGGAAAGGAAGCGGAGATGACAGGTGAACATTGGTTCAAAAGGTGGGTGAGTAAGCTGCTGCAAGACCACATTTAAGTCCCACTCTGTAGCCGGTGGGCGAATCGGAGGCTTCAAGAGTAGGAGGCCTCTGAGGAATCAGGATACCAAAGGATGAGCTGAAAGAGGTTGCCCAGCCACTGGAGAGTGGTTAGCTGATAGCGCACTCAGATGGACCCTGACAGAGTTAGACTTGAGGCCCAACTCTGAGAGGTGGAGCAAGTATTGTAATACCTGAGGTACTTGGCAAGTGAACGGGTTCTCCTTATTTTGGGCACACCACACTTGAAATCTACGCCACTTGAACGTGTTGGATTTTCTAGTGGATTGCCTCCTAGAGGCCAGAAACAACACCTCAACCTCCTTGGGAAGGAGTAGAGGAGCAAGTACTACCCTCTCAGCAGCCATGCCATTAAGTTGAGGGATCTGAGTTTGGGGTGTAGTAAGGAACCCTGTTCCTAGGTCAAGAGGTCGGGCTGCACCCCCAGAGGGAGTGGAGTTTCGACCACCAGTTGAAGGAGAAGAGGGAACCAAGGCTGTCTTGGCCACCTGGGGGCTACCAGGACGACAGAGGCCTTGTCCTGAAGAATCTTGAACAGAGTGCGTGCCACTAGGGGTGTGGGTGGGAACGCATAGAGAAGGCCCTGTGCCCACGAGATCAGGAAAGCATCTGCCACCATGCTCAGCAGATGCAGCTGCCTCGAGCAGAACCAGGGCAACTGGTGGTTTTGTGGACTGGCAGAGAGATCCATGGATGGGAGACCCCAGTGGCTGAAGATCATTCGTGAGGTTGAAGAATCTTGCTCAACTTGTCAGCCAGGAGGTTCGCCTGACCTGGCAGATAAACTGCCTTTAGGGACATGTGATGCGCCACTGCAAAAGAGCAGAGGTCTAGAGTTTCCTGGCATAGGATGCGAGATCCTGTGCCTCCCTGTTTGTTGATGTAGAACATCACTACTTGATTGTCTGTCTGTATCAGCACTGACTGATGTGAAAGAAGAATGACAGAAGGCTGGAAGAGCTAGGCGGATGGCTCAAAGCTCTAGAAGATTGATTTGAAGTGCAGCCTCTCGTAAGGACCACAGACCCTGAGTGCATGAACCCTGGCAATGGGCTCCCCAGCCCAGCAAGGAGGCATCTATCAGCACTCTGGTGTGAGAGGGAGGTTGGAAAGGTACTCTCTGAAGCAAATTGGGGGGAGGGGGGGTGAAGCCACCATTGCAAAGCTGTCACCAGTAGCTTGGAAATCACTACCCTGTCTCTGAGGCAGCTTGTGTACACTGGTCTTTGAGGCACCATTGAGCTGTGCGCATGTGGAATCAAGCATATGGAGATGGAGGCCATGTGGCCCAGGAGGTGTAAGAAGACCCTTGCGGAGACATGAGGTCTGTTCTGGACCTCCTGTTTCAAGTCCAGCAACCGCCTTGCTTGAAGGGTGTCCAGTCTTGCCCTTATGAACTCCAAGTTCTGAGTGGGGAGTAAAGTGGACTTTGCTTGATTTACAACAAATCCTAGGTACTGGAGCAGGGTGACTGAGAGCAGTGGCCTGCTGTGCCTCCTGTGCCAATTGGCCCCTGATGAGCCAGTCATCTAGGTATGGAAAGATGAAGACTCCATGGCGTCTGAGGAAGGCTGCCACCACTGCTAGGCATTTGGTGAATACTCTGGGAGCGGAAGCTAGGCCAAAGGGAAGCACCTTGTACTGGAAGTGGTTTCCTCCAACCATAAATCTGAGATATTGTCTGTGGTCTGGGTGTATGAGGATGTGAGTATAAGCATCCTTTAAGTCTAAGGAGCATAGCCAGTCTCCCTGGTGAAGGTAAGGCAGTAGGATCCCAAGGGAAAGCATCTTGAACTTTTCCCTCACCAGGAACTTGTTCAGATTGCGCAAGTCTAGGATGGGGCGAAGGTCTTCTTTTCTTTTTGGCATGAGGAAATACCTGGAATTAGAAGCCTTGCCCCTGCAGGTGGTGGGGCACCGGTTCCACCGCCTGATCCTTTAGCAGACCTGCCAACTCCTGCAGGAGGAGGTTCCTGTGAAGAGGGGGCCTTAGAGGCTCTCCTGGGAAAAAGGAGGTGGGCACCTGGTTAAAATGAAGTAAATAGCCTTGTTGGACTATTTTCAAAACACAGGCTTCGGTGGTAATGGCTGGCCACCTGTGAGTGTACAGGGCCAAACCACTGGTGGGAGAGGAGCTATGCACTGGGAGTCAAAAACCCCCTCCCGGCTGGATAGAAGCCATAGGCTTGGGGGGTCTTCAGCTTACGTGGGCCATGCCCCTGTTCCCTGGCCTGCTGCCCCTGTTGGGGAGCAGTGGGTAGTTTCTGTAAGCCGTACCCTTCCTTGGGAAAAAGGGCTTTTTCCCCGAGGCCTTCTTGTGAGAAGGTGCAGATGTCTTCTTCGACAACCTTGTCTGGGTCACATACTCTGACTCGATTTCTGCAGATTTTTCCGTCATGGGTTTGCCGAATAGGTTGTCACCTTGGCACGGGACATCAAACAACTTGTCCTGAACCCATGGCTCCAGGTACGACGACATGAGCCAGGCCTGATGGTATGCCTCGATGCCGGCCACAGCTACTCTGGTCGAAGCCTCAAAGCTGTCGTAAGCTGCTCGAGACATGAACTTCGAGTATTCTCGGATCCCCGTGGACAAGGCCTTGAAGCGCTGGAAGGGTTCCTCGGAGAGACCATCTGAGAACCCGGCAATCTCCTTTGCCAGGTCCCGCAAGTACATGCCCATGTACAGCTGGTAGGTTTGGACACAGCATGACAGCATTGAGCACTGGTAGCACTTTCTGCTGAGGGCGTCCAGGTTCCAGGCCTCCAGGCCGGGAGGCACCGAGGAGTGCGTCTTTTGGCTTTTCAGCTGTTGCATGGCCGATTCCACAACCATGGAGTTGTGCGGCAGCTGTGCTTTCTGGACCAAGGACTCTTGCAGACTCGATAGATGGAATTGACCTGCTTGTTGAGCACCGGCATCGAGGCCGGGGACTCCCACATGCGGAGCATCAGCCGTTCCAACATCGGAGGCACCGGTACAGTAAGGGCATCCTTTGGGGGAGAGTCATAGTGGAGGGCCTCGAGCTTTTCAGCTCGAGGCTCCTCCTCGGCGTCCACAGGGAATACCAAAGCCTTTGCCATGTCCCTTACGAAGTCCGAGAACTGAGTGTCCTCCGGAGGGGACCTTCTCTGAGGCTCCGAACCCAGAGAATCCGATAGGATACACCGGGTTCAGTGGGTGCCTGGGGAGTCTTCCGCCTCTGGTCTCCCACGCCGAGTTCTCCGAGGAGGACTCAAGGGCTTCAAGCCCGACTGCCCCGATGCCGAGGGCACCGGCATAGACAACCTTGGTCCAGAACGGGAGGTCGAGGATCAACTCGGCCTCCGGTGTCGACATCCCAGTGGTCGGGGTGGATGGACTGGCGAGACCGGCCATCAGCGCCCGCTGCTGCTGCTCCATGAAGGCAGCCATGCTGCTCTCCAGGGCTGCCATCCTGAGACCGAGCTCAGAAGGCTCCGCAGCTCCCGGCTCGGGTCCTGACACCGGCTCTCCCGGAGAAGAGTCTACGAGGACAACAGAAATGACCTTGTCTGACGTCTTCGGCTCCTTGGCGAGGTTGTTTAGTCGGCCTCTCCGACTCCGAGGACCCAGGGCAGCGGTACGGGCTCTGCAGTCTGGAACCCGAGGGCCCAGGCCGATCAGAGGCATCCAGCGATGACGCCCTCACAAGTTTTTTCTTGCTCCCGTGTTCCCTGGAGGGAGACCCCTGCTCAGAAGACACATGACGGTACTCAGGCTCCGAGTCAACAAGATCCGGGCCCAGACGGATGCGGACTCAGGAAAAATCCTGTCACGCTGGTGCTGCCTGCTCTTCAAAGATTTCAAAGACACCACACGGCCCACAGACCACCAGGTTATGGTCAGGCCGAGGCATCGGAGGCAGCAGTCGTGTGTGTCAGTGAGAGACATTAACGTCTTACACCGATCACACTTTTTAAACCCGCTGGCAGCCATCGAGGGAAAAAGGGCCCCTGCGAGGTCAAACGACCGGGCTGCCAGTGAAAAATAAAAAGAGCGCAAATGCTAGTCACGAAGGACAAAAAACGAAAAATATGACCGGACTCGATACCAGTGTACCGAGCCGAAGGCGGGAAGGGGAACCGGCGTCGAACCGGGAAGCTGAAAGAAATTATTCAACTTTTCTTGGCTCCGCTGAAAAAGGAAGACTGAGCAAGATGGCACCCTTGGGCAGGAAGGGGACCGTGCATGCGCGATGCAATCCCAAAGGCTTTCTTTGAAAGCTGGGGAATTGCTCCGCACAAGGGCTCTGTTGGCACCGGAGTCACCCATATGTGAGAACTGACTTCCTAATTGTTCCTGGAGAAATGTTATGTTGCCCATTGCTCTTCTGGAAGCTTTAATGTAGCAGTAGCAAGCAGCTACTTTTTTTGGGGGGGGGGCTGTGAGTCTTTATGCCTAGGTCTCATTTCTTTTAATTCCTAATGTTCATTTAAAAAACAAAAGTACACATTATATTATTTAAACAGGATAATAGCTATAATAAAAAAAAAATACTAACAACAAAGAAGAAACTGTTTTTATTTCACGTGTATGTTCTTTGCATGGGGCTCCATGGAAGGCTAATACAGCAGCACTGGTCTCGCACTAGTGGGAACCTTATAAAAACTTTAAAAAGAAAGCTCTAAGGTGTCAAATATACATAAAGAAAACATTAGTACAACAGAACAGTCACAAATAATCTCTTGTTCCTTGACTACAAATACCACCAATTGGCACTGAAAGCACAAAGTGCATCACATTTCCTGAACAAACCATCCATTATTATGCCCTGTTCTCAACATGCTTCCTTCTAGGACCTCAGGGGAACAGCAGAGGAGCCACTTAAAGAATCTCAAAATGAATGACTAACTCAATCGTGATATTTTTAAAGAAGAGGGCAACTTCTGCAGTGTGTGGTGTGTACTGTTGAAATGTTTCACAAGACACAAAGGACTAGATATATTCAGCAGCAGTGGCTAGTACAATTACAGCACCTAGCCATTGCCGCTGAACACTAAATTCAAGGACAGGGCCATATCCAGCCACCGACATGGAATATCCAGGTCAGCCATGGAAGCTAGAAGCTAACTGGGCAGCAGTGCTATTCAGCTCCTGCCCGGTTAGCTTCAGCAGCAAAAGATAGGACAGCCGCTGAATACTGTCACTGACCAGTTAAGCCCAGATACTGCCCTTCAGAACATCCCACTTAGGCATATAACAGTACCCATGGATAGTTAGTGTGAATATCCCACTTAAGGGCATTTACATGGTGTAGAGATCTGTAAAGCATGTTAACTGCCTTGGACTATCAGTCCCAAAGCGTACAACTTTTTCATTTTGCAAGTGAACAAAATTAGATGCTGCAGTCACAGTCCTGTGGGAGAAGGCTCAGGGTTTTTTTGAGAACAGCTTCCATCCAGTGGCTAGGTTTAGGACTCATTACTGCAGTAGTCTACAAGGAGCCCTGGTGCATGCTTACTGGCTCGTGACCGCTAATGCAATAGCTGGAATTAAAAAAAAACATAACCAGTCTGGTTTTCAGGATAATGTTGGCCACAATAACCACACTTAATATGAACATGACAACAGAAAACGACTATAATGCCTATCCAGTCTGCCTTTCCATACCAACCTCTATAGTCCCTTTATTTTATTTATTTTTAACTTTAGAAATTTTCTGTGTTTGTCCCATGCTTTCTTGAATTCAGATACTGTCCCAGTCTCTACTGCCTTCACTGGGAGACTATTCCATGCATCTACTACTCTTTCCATAAAGAAATATTTCTGCATATTACTCTTTTGTCTATCCCCATCCTATACCCCCCTCATTGCAGAGCTTTCTTTCAGCTGAAAGTGGTTCTCCTCCTGTGCATTTATGCTAGAGGTATTTAAACATCTGTATATCTCCTATATATATCTATATTGAGATCTTTAAATCTGGCCCCATACACCTTATGACAAAGTTCACAGACCATTTTGGTAGCCACCCTGTGCCCAGACTCCATCCTGTTTATATCCTTTTGAAGGTGTGGTCTACAGAATTGCACACAATACGCCAAATGAAGTCTCACTAACAACATAGATTTGAGTACAATGAGGGCAGTACATAAAAATCTCTCATATGAATATTTATTATGGACCAGCTTGAGAATCACTGACTAGATGATTCAGGAGGGGATATAAGAATTACAGTAATAGTATACAAGTTCAATACTTGAAGGTCACAAACAGGCCAGGTTTTCAGGGTATCCCTAATGAATAAAATGAGCAGGTCATTGTGTGCAGATTTCTGTCATGTGTATTCATTAGGGATAGCCTGTTTGCAGCTCTCAAGGACTGAACGTGTGCACCCCTGTGGCAGGAGAAATACAGTTGTGAATGAAGACCCATGGTGCCAGCTCCTACCCCTGGTTCTGATTAAGCTTAAATCCCCCAAAAAACAGAGAAAATATCTGAACTAAAAAAGAAGCTGCAAACAATGATTATATACATTTTTTTTTGGCTTCAACTACTAAGAGGCAAGTTTACTAAGCTGGGCTAATGGTTAGCATGTACTATGTGTAATCAGGTCCCATGCTGTTTAATGGGACCCAGTTGCAAACAATCTCCAGAAACAAGCAGGAATGAGTCTTCACATATGGGTACATCGGTACCGACGGAGCCTGCGCGGGAACGCTCCCCAGCTTCCCAAAAAGGAAAGCTTTTGGGAGCATCCCACAGCGCCTGCACGCTGCCTTCCCACCTTTCCTAACCAACTCTCCTCAGTTCTTCTTTTCCGCGGAGCCAGAAGGTCGATCCCTGTCACCGCTGAAGAAGTTCTTTATTTTATTTTATTTCTTTGGTCACGTGTCTGCCTTCCCCGACTCCGGACCGGTACCGCCAGTCTTTTTTTTTTTTTTTAATCAATTTTTCCTCACTTGGTGTATTTTTCTTCTTAAGGCCTCAGGGCCCACAAGAAAATTTCCCCCATGGAAAAACCAACCTCCGGGTTCAAAAAATACACTAAGTGTAGCGGTACTATTTCTGTTACAGATACCCATGAATGGTGTCTTAAATGTTTGGGTCCTGAACACTCCATTCTGGATTGTCCGTCCTGCTCCCTGATGTCTAAACGGGGATTACAGAACCGAGCAGCTAAGCTCCATGTGCTGTTTCCCACTGAGGCACCGGCAGTAGCATCGACATCTTCCAGGTCTTCTTCTCCTGAAGGATCTCAGGTAACCAAACATAAACCTAGCAGGTCCTCAAAGGGTAGATCTCCCTCTAAGCATCGAGATGCCTCCGGGCTTGCCCTCGAGGATCCTGCACCAGCCAAACAACCCCGGCGGGAAGCTCCAGCTTCCAAAGCTCCTCCTATGGGGTTACAGGTTGACATCGATGGCACGGCCTCGACCGATCACCTGTTAGATTGCTCTGGGGTACCGGCGCTTTCTCCCGGTACCGACATCCAGGCTTTCATGGCATTGATGGATCAGAACGTTCTGTCCATGCAGCAGGCTATAAAGTCCTTCATTCAAGCTGCGACGCCGATGATACCGCAACGAGCTCCGTTGTCGGTATCGGCACCAGCGCCGATGCCGGTACCGACTGCATCGACATCGACCAGGATACCGACTGCTGCGGTTCCTTGTCCAGGGCTACTTCTCGGTACCGGGGACGCCCGATATCGATACCGCTCGATACACGTATCGAGCGTTAGAAGAGCACCCTGACAGGCAATACTTCGATTCCTCTGATGATTCTGATACATCAGATGAGTCTCCTGAAGTATCCATAGCCCTTCCTAAAGAGCCTTCTTCTCCAAAAAGAAGAATATCTCCTCCAGAGGACTTGTCCTTTCAAGACTTCATAAGAGAAGTAGCTAAAGGACTCTCTATTTCAGTAACCTCTGAATCAGAGCCTAGAGCAAAAAAATTAGATATTTTAGGATAGTCTAGGGCTCCTAGAGAGGCAGTCACCTTACCAATTCATGAGATTCTTCATGAACACATGATTGATTTATGGGAGACTCTCACTCTCTCTCCTCATTCTCGCAGGTTGGACACTATGTATCGTGTCCCTCCTTGTCCTGGGTTCCAGAAAACTCAGCTTCCTCACCATTCCATTGTGGTGCAGTCAGCTATGAAAAGGATAAAGAGTACAAAGAGACACTCTTCTACTCCCCCAGGAAGAGAATGCAGGACCTTGGATGCTTTTGGTAGGAAAATCTTCCAGGCCAGTATGCTTATTGCCAGAATCAACTCATATAGCCTTTATATGGGTATGTTTCTGAAAGAAGTGGCAGAAAAACTGCACACTTTCCTCCCTGTTATTCCAGAAGATAAAAGGGAAGAATTCCGCATGTGGCTTAAGCATACTCAAGACATTTCCAAGTTTTCAAACAGGGCAGCCTTTGACTCCTTTGAAGGGGCCAGTAGAGCCTCAGGCATTGCCATAGCTGCTCGCAGAATTGCTTGGCTCCAGGCTTCTGATCTAGAACCCTGGGTTCAAGATGGCTTAGGAAATCTGCCCTGTACAGGTGAAAATCTGTTTGGCAAAGAGTGGCAAATTAAAGCCACTCAAATGGATGCAGAGAATTCTGCTCTGGATAGACTTTCAAGATCTACCTCCATTCCTGCCAAGAAAAAGACTTTTAAAAAGTCTTTTTTCAAAAAGTGTAGGTTTCCTTCCACTTTTGGCCAACAATCTTCTACAGGTCGCTTTACCGCTAAGCGTCAGCAACCTAAGCAGGCCAGGCCTAAGTCTACAGGGGCTGCTGTAACCCAGCAGTCCCAACCCCCTCAGGGTTTTTGACTTGATGCTAGAGAACTTAGCCTTTCTGACTTTAAGACAGCCAGAACCTCTCACCATTCCAGGAAGGTTAGCTCATTTTGTTCCCAGATGGGAACAAATCACATCAGAGCAGCGGACCCTCTCCATCATAAGAGAGGGCTACAAACTTCATTTCTCAGACCTTCCTCCCCACACCATGGTGAGACTTTTCAATTCTCCGACATCTCTTCTCGACCTTTTAGGTCAGGAGATAACTACCCTTCTTGCCCAAGGGGCAATAGAAGAAGTTCCTCTTCTTCAACAGGGGTCAGGGTTCTACTCCCCCTATTTTCTCATTCCAAAGAAGACAGGGGGATACAGACCCATTCTAGATCTCAGAGAATTGAACAAATTTCTATGCAAGGAGAAGTTCAAGATGCTTTCTCTGGGCACTCTCCTTCCATACCTTCAAAGTCAGGATTGGCTTTGTTCTCTAGATCTCAAGGATGCGTACACACATGTTCTCATCCATCCATCTCACAGAAGATTCCTGCGTTTTCTTTTCCAAGGAAAACATTACCAATACAGAGTGCTTCCTTTCGGTCTGGCCTCTGCCCCAAGAGTGTTCACCAAATGCATGGCAGTAGTTGCTGCATTTCTACACACTCTGGGAATATTTGTCTTTCCATACCTGGACGACTGGCTCATCCGAGCTCCATCTCATTCAGAGGCCCAGACTGCTCAAGGCGCATTCTGCAGTATCTGGGACTTGTGGTAAATCTCCCAAAGTCCCAGCTCATCCCTACTCAGTCCCTGGAATTCATAGGGGCCTGGTTGGATACCACCACTGCAAGGGCCTACCTTCCTCAGGCCCGTTGCCAACGTCTAATGCAGCTAGCCTCCCAGATTCAGTCAAAGAGCCACTTGACTGCCAGGGAGATGCTACAACTGCTGGGCCACATGGCTTCCACAGTACATGTGGTACCCTATGCTCGCCTACACATGAGAGCAGCTCAATGGACTTTGTCCACCCAGTGGACTCAAGCTTCAGGAGCTCTCTCAGACCAAATAGTAACATCCAAACATCTCTTTTGGTCTCTCCAATGGTGGATGTCCACTCAAAATCTGTTGCTGGGGTCCCCCTTCCAACAGTTGTTGCCCCAAGCAACCATCACAACAGATGCCTCCCAGACAGGTTGGGGAGCTCATCTACAGGACCTCTCCACTCAGGGCACTTGGTCCCCTCAGGAGACTTCTCTTCATATCAACCACTTGGAGCTTCGAGCAGTTTTTCTAGCTCTCAAGGTCTTCCATACCCTCCTCAGCTACAAGACAGTCCTCATCCATACGGACAATCAAGTAGCTATGTTTTATATAAACAAGCAAGGAGGAACTGGCTCTCTGTCGCTTTTCAACAAAGCTCTAAGATTGTGGGCCTTCGCCAGAGAGCATCAAATCCATCTCCTGGCAGTATACCTCCCAGGAGTCCAAAACTCTTGGGCAGACAGACTCAGTCGAGTTCTGCTTCCACACGAATGGTCCCTGCACATGGATCAGGTACTCAGAATCTTCCAAGAATGGGGAACCCCGGACATAGACCTCTTTGCAAGTCCGTGGAATGCCAAACTTCCCCGGTTCTGTTCCAGAATTCCGTGTCAGGGAGTTCAGGCCAAGGATGCCTTCCTCCTCCATTGGGGTCAGGGCTTCCTGTATGCCTTTCCACCCATTCCCTTGATTCCCAAGACTCTGTTCAAACTCCAGAGGGATCAAGGATCTATGATCCTCATAGCTCCACACTGGCCACGTCAAGTGTGGTACCCTCTACTTCTGCATCTCTCCCAAGCCCCCTCCCTGGACATGGGAGCTGCTCCAGACCTTCTGTCTCAGGAGGAAGGGACTTTGTGGCATCCAAACCCCAAGTCCCTTCACCTCAGAGCTCGGTTACTGAAGGCTTAGACCTTCAAGACTTGAATCTTTCTCAGCAGGTGAAGGATATCCTCCATGCTTCCAGGAAACCTTCCACCAGGCGTTCCTATGCTTTTAAGTGGAAAAGATTTTCCATTTGGTGTGCTGAAAAGGGTCTTGACCCTCTGGCACTACCTTTAACTTCTTTGTTAGACTATCTCCTGCATCTCTCCAATGCAGGACTTAAAACAAATTCAGTAAGAGTCCATTTGAGTGCTATTGCAGCATCCCTTAAGCCCATCAATGGACAACCTATCTCCTCTCATCCTCTTATTTCAAGATTCATGAGAGGCCTAACTCTAACTAAACCTCCCATTAGGCCTCCTCCGGTGGCATGGGACTTAAATTTGGTTCTTGGTCAGCTTATGCAGCCACCTTTTGAACCCTTAGCCACTACCTCCTTGAAATTTCTTTCCTGGAAGGTTATTTTCCTCATTGCAGTCACTTCTGCTCGCCGCATCAGTGAACTGCAGGCCTTAGTGGCTAATCCACCTTATACAAGGTTCCATCATGACAAGGTAGTCCTTAGGACAAATCCACACTTTATGCCTAAAGTGGTCTCATCTTTTCATCTTAATCAAGAGGTATATCTACCTGTCCTTTTTCCAGCTCCTCATGCATCCAGTGCAGAGAGGAATCTTCATACTCTGGATTGTAAAAGAGCTCTTGCTTTTTACTTACATAGGACACAGCAACATAGAAAGTCTTCCCAGCTTTTTGTTGCTTTTGATCCTTCTCATTTGGGACTTCCAGTCTCTAAGAGAACACTGTCCAATTGGATTGCTCAGTGTATTTCTTTCGCCTACCAGAGTAAGAACCTTTCTCTGGAGAGCCATGTCACAGCTCATAATGTGAGGGCCATGGCCACCTCTATGGCTCATCTAAATTCTGTGTCTATCGACCAGATCTGTCGAGCAGCCACTTGGGCCTCTGTTCATACTTCACAGCCCATTACTGCTTGGACAAGGATTCCCACCGGGATGCCTTGTTTGGTCAGGCTGTCCTCAGACACCTGTTCCATTCTTAAACAACTCCTGCCCTCCTTCCCTGGATGGATGCCTGAGATCCATAGGAGGACGCAGACCCCCTTCAGGGTCTCATATCCTTGGGGATCTCCCTGGCATCTTAGCTAGGGAGTCCCCATATGTGAAGACTCATTCCTGGAGATAGCACAGTTACTTACCTGTAACAGGTGATCTCTGGGAACAGCAGGAATAAGTCTTCACAGCCCACCCACCTCCTCTAGGAGTTGTATCTCTTTTTTCTCTCTTTCCTTTCCTCTCTCTCTATTGTCTCAGCTTTAAACTCGAACTGAGGAGAGTTGGTTAGAAAAGGTGGGAAGGCAGCGCGCAGGCGCTGTGGGATGCTCCCAAAAGCTTTCCTTTTTGCGAAGCTGGGGAGTGTTCCCGCGCAGGCTCCGTCGGTACCGACGTACCCATATGTGAAGACTTATTCCTGCTGTTCCCAGAGATCACCTGTTACAGGTAAGTAACTGTGCTGTACATGCTAACGGTTAACCCAGCTTAGTAAATGTGCTCCTTAATATATAGGATCAGTAGACTGCCATGCATCATCTATCTTAATTACATTTTCTGCTGTCTGACGCAAGCTCCATTTATTTTACAGGCACTGTGGCTGGTTCCTGCTTATTTTCTGGAATTTAAAGGACAGAATACCTTCTTACTTATCTGGTTAGCAGGTTTGCTTTTCCTGCTAATTAACTGTTTCATTTTGGTTCAAATCATGGCTTACTACCAAAAACAGACACAGCAGCTAAAAGCTCTCAAGCAACAGTAATGAAGAATAGTCTTCTGTGCAATTCAGTGGCTTACTTTACATATTCATGTACAGTTATTTTATTTTCTAATTATGTAACTCATTTTGTAAACCTTATGGTTAGAGGATATATCTAGACTTTGATATTCAGAGTCTCTGATCAATTTCATAGTTATTGAAGAGACAGTGCACACTACACATCAGTTACAGTAGTGGTTTTTCTAAGCCAGTGGTTTGTACATGTTTGTAATGTCATGGCTTCATGGGGTTGGGCTATAGGGTATTATAGCCCCCTCCCCCCAGTATGGTACAGGGAGGTGCTATACTTGGGTTATAGTTCAGATCTGATGTCTCAAACTCCACTCCAATTGGGGTTTCAGCAGTTCCATAATAAATATATAGCATCTGAAATAGATCTACATGTCCACTTCCTCTGCTATATATTAATCTCCCTCTCTTGCATAATTACAGGGCCTGCCCAACCCTAAGATAAGACTAGATGGTCACCTAGGGCAGCAGCAGCCACCACCACCGCCAAAATGAAACAATAGATCATGACAGCAGCACAAACTCAAAGAACCATCAGCATATAGGTGCAGGGAGCGAGGACCTACATAGCCATCTGAAGTAAAGTTTAATATTTTAAAGCATGTTGTCTAGTTATGCATTTTTACAGGATTGATGGGGGCATGGAGCTTAATTTTTAAAGGCAGAGGAGGGGGATATATGGCCCTGCATTTCTATTAGGGCTAGCCTGAAAACCTAACTGGTTTGTAGCCCTGAAGAACCAGCATTTGAGATCTCTGACTTGGATCCTACGTGTCAGTCTTAGCCCAGTGCTTTGCAAACTGGTCCTGGGGGAGCACCAGCCTGTCAGGTTTCAGGATATTCACAGTGAATATGCATGAGCTAGATTTGAATGTAATGATGAATAGCCTGAAAACCTGACTGGTTGGTGCTGCCTCAGGACACTGAAAACCTCCCCTGGCTTAGTCAAGAAGGGATTACATTAGCTCAGTCCTTAGACAGTCAGTCGCATTTTCATATCCAAAAGGAAGATATATGATAGAGATGTGCATGGAGTAGCCACTTAATGGTTAGAGCAGTAGGCCAAGAACAGGAAAGCCAGGTCTAAGTCCCAGTGTTGCTCCTTATGATCTCTGACAAGTCACTTAACCCTCCACTGCCTCAGTACAAATTTAGGATTGTAAGCCCTCCAGGGACAGAAAAATACCCACTGTACCTGAATGTAACTCATCTTGAGCTCCTGAGAAAGAAAACTGGATTTAGCTCAACCCTGACTCCTCCATATTTGTTGTGGATATCCTGAAGCACAACTGGCTGGGTGTGTCCCAAAGACTGGATTAAAACCATAGACCATCCAATCCATGCAGCTAAGGCATTTCTTCTGCTTAGACACATATTCATAAGAGATACTGTAACAGTGCTGCCACTCTTAGGGACAGACTCAAGGCTATCTTAAAAGTGATCAGGGGTTTAAATATCAAATTGCCAGTGCTCCAAGAAAAATTGATAGAAAAAGGATTTTAGAACAGGAAAGATCTGAAGCTATAACACAAAAATATAAGAACCTCTTGTTCCCCATTTTGGCTCTCTCAAGTCTTGAGATTTTGCTGATATTTATGCCTACTCTTTATAACAACTTGCAGAGTTACCAAGTTCCAGGAGTGAGATTTTGCCAGTTCTAGTTATAAATAGCAGTGCAGTATGGGATTTGTAGTCCCTGATTTTACCCATTGGTATCAGTACTGCAGATCCCATAATGCAGCAACAGGATGAGTGTCAGAACTCCAGGAATGGCTTAAAATCTCACTCCTGGAACTGGGTAACTTGGCAATTCTGAGCTTGTTTCAATGTTGGAAAAGACAGCTGAATTACTATCAAAATTCTTGGGACAGCAGTTTATCATAAACTGGAACTAAACATGGCCCAGGAGATGAATGACTAAATCAGACTAGCAAAAATGGAGAATATACAGGAAAAAAAGTGTAGATATATATTTTTTAATATAGGTGTGTTAAAATGTATTTTCTGGTACTTCCCTTTTGTGAAAAAGAAGTTTAAAATATTATATCACTTGACATTAATACTCTCTCTTATGTCTAAGGCTTAAGAGGAATGGAAATGTGATTCATCACACATTTTTCTTGAAAATAGGTACCTATGTTACATTTTAAGAGCTAAACAACAAACATTTTTGTTTACTACCTTTGCAAAATATAATATAATACTTAGTTGCCAAACAGCATTATAGAAAGTATATTTCTGTCATTAATTAAAGCCAGTTTTTCTAGTATCCTCTCTGGAGTAATATATTTTGCTGAAGTTTTGCTAGAGCTATTGCACCCTCATGTGCATAGGTTCTCAAATCCAATTCCATAATTGTCAGGATATCCACAAAGACAGAGATAATAGACATTTGCACTGAATGGGTAGATCCTTCTAATGGCCTGTTACTTTTCTGAGTACCCATTTTCTTTTACTTTTTCCAGTATTCCCAGCACCCAGTGCTCGGTCTCTCACTCCCAATCCCCCCTCCCATTCTCAGCACTCTTATTCCTTTCATAATTCCTAGCATTCTCTCCCTATTTTTCAGTGCTGTCCTCTAGAACTGTTTCTCTGTTTTTGCTCTTCCCCATCTTCAGCAGTCATTCACTCTTTCCTCCATCCATCTCTAGCAGCTGCAGTCTTTCAATTGCCCTCTCAACACCAGCAGTCATTTTTAAAGCCTATCCCCACCACCCCTACCTACCGAGTTTCATTTTCACCTTGTGTCTAATCAGCCCAGGCATTTCACCAGCAGGAACCAAAGACAGTGGCACTGTCACCTGAGGTTTGTACAACCAAAGACAAGACTTCCTGGCCCCTGCCTCAAAACACTCCCTCTGTGACTGAGTGACCTAATGCAGAATCAGTAGCTGAGTATACATGCTGTAGGCAGCAGGAGAGTTCCCCTTTGGCTCTTGTTGCTTTGAGGAACCAAGGCTACAAAAGCAGCTGTAGCAGAGAGGGTCAGAAACAGTCTGGGGAACATGGTGGTGGTTGCTGGTGCGATGGAGGCAGTTAGAAGTATTAGAATAGATAAAACCAAACACTATAAAATCTTGACTCTCACTGCTGCACTGAAATAAATACACAGATTGGGAAAAGGAGGCTAACCATCAGCTGCAAACCCATAAGTGCAGGTGGGTTGCAGTCCTACCCAAGCTGCTGCAGTATAAGTAGGAGCTGGTTGGATTTCTAAATTTCATGATTAACATCATACTGGCAGGAAATACTTACATCAAATGAAAAATGACAATTTCAGATTTCCAGTGGGACAATATAAGTAAAATAAAAGTACCAGTACTCATATGCAGGGCTCTTTCATTAATACACAAGGACTATGGCTCAGTTTCTGTAAGCAATGAAAAAAGGTGATGGTACTTGGTATGACTAAGTACTACTTCAATAAAGCCCTGAGTAAACACAGCATTTCTATTTCTACTATGCAGAGTCATACACAATTTTATGTTATATCAGTCAAACTGTCACACCAACCAGATTAAATAAAGTATGGTGCATTACACCTGATAGCTACCAGAAAGGTGAAATAAAAGGTGGCACTGTACTATACAAAACTTTTGGAAAGCTGTTCAGAATAAATATGTTATACTTAGGGATAAAAGCTAGCACTAGAGCATGCTTTAATTTTCTTGAAGTAATGTTTTAAACCAAACCTTATGATTTCTAGGAAAAGGAATTTGGTGACTTATTACCAACAACTGTATGAGGTATCAGTGCAAGGTGTGCCTTCAAGTCAGGGCTGACTCCTCATGACCCAGCAGCTCCTGTGTAGTCTTGGCAGTGTGACCAGAAGTAGATTGCTAGGCCTTTTTTCTGAAGGTTAAGTGACTTGCCCAAGTCCACAAGGAGTGACAGTGGGAATTGAACCCTGGTCACTTGGTTACCAAGCCAGGGCTCTAATCACTAGGCTACTTCTACATTCCACATGATGTATCAACATGTAAATAAAGCATAGTTACTCACCTGTAACAGGTGATAATCCAGGAACAGCAAGAATTTAGTCTTCACATATTGGTATCGGCGGTACCGACAGAGCCCGTGCAGGAACACTCCCAGCATCCAAGAGGAAAGCTTTTGGGCGCATCCCACAGCGCATGCGTACTGCCTTCCCACCTCTCTCACTTCAGTTGAGTTTATAGCTGAGACCAAAGGAGAGAAGTAGAGAAAGAGAAAGAGAGAGACACAAACTCCTAGGGGAGGTGGGTGGGTTGTGAAGACTAAATTCCTGCTGTTCCCAGAGATCACCTGTTACAGGTGAGTAACTACCCTATCTCCAGGAACAAGCAGGAATGTAGTCTTCACATATGGGGACTCCCCAGCTGAAAGATGCCAAAGAGTGACCCCAGCTGGCTGCAAACCCAGGTGAGATGGGTCATGCTTCCTCCCATGGACCTTAGGCATCCAAACTGTGGATGGTGGGTAGGAGTTGTATTAAGTATGGAAGAGATGTTGTAGAAGAGCCTGGCTAAATACGACATCCCAAGGGGAGTCCTTGTCTAAGCAATAGTGGGCTGTGAAGGTATGTACCAAAGTCCAAGTGGCTGCTTTGCAGATGTCATCAACAGAGACAGAACAAAGGTTAGCCATTGAGGCTGCCATTGCTCTCACATTGTGAGCCATGACATGGCCTTGGAGAGAAAGTCCCTTACTCTGATATGTATAGGATATGCAATCTGCAATCCAATTTGCCAGAGTTCTTTTAGAAACTGGAAATCCCAAATGATTGGAGTCAAAAGCCACAAAAAGCTGAGAAGATTTTCTATGTGGCTTAGTTCTTTGGATTGTAAAAGAGCCTTGGCTTTTTATCTCCAATGTGTGAAGATTCCTTTCCACACTGGAGGCATGAGGCCTAGGGAAGAATATAGGAAGATAAACCGACTGGTTTAAATGAAACAGTGAAACCACCTTTGGCAGAAAGTGAGGATGAGTCCTGAGGACTACTTTATCATGGTGAAACCTTGTATAAGGAGGGTCAGCTACTAACACCTGTAGTTCACTAATGCATCTTGCAGAAGTGATGGCAATTAGGAAAATAACTTTTCATGAAATAAACTTTATGTCTGAAGTGGCTAAAGGTTCAAAGGGTGGTTTCATAAGCTGACCAAGAACAAGATTCAGATCCCATGCCACCTGTGGTGGTTTAATGGGAGGTTTTGTTAAAAGTAGGCCTCTCATAAATCTTGATAGAAGTGGATGAGAGGAAATAGGTTGTCCATCGAAAGGTTTATGAAGAGCTGCAATAGCACTAAGATGGACCCTAACTGAATTGGTCTTCAGACCAGAAGTTGATAATTGTAGAAGATACTCTAGTAGCAACTCTACAGGTACTAAAAGGGGGTTAAGTCCCTTTTGTGAACACCAGATAGAGAACCTTTTCCACTTGAAAGCGAAGGATCGTCTTGTGGAGGGTTTTCTAGAAGCCAGGAGGATATCCTTTACTTGCTGAGAAAGGTTAACATCCTGGAATTCTAGGCTTTCAGTAACCAGGCAATGAGGTGTAGGGACTGAGAATTGGGATGCAGTAAAGATCTGTTCTCCTGCGATAGGAGATCTGGAGCATTCCCCAACTCCAGAGGAGTAGTTTGAGAGAGACGCAGAAGAGGAGGATGCCATGTTGGCCATGGCCAACATGGAGCTATGAGTATCATACGATCTCTGTCTCTCTGAAGTTTGAATAAAGTCTTGGGAATGAGGGGAATGGGTGGGAAGGCATAGAGGAAGTCCTGTCCCCTGTGGAGTAGGAAAGCATCTCTTGCCTGACAGTTTTGAGCCGGAATTCTGGAACAGAATCGGGGCAGTTTGGCATTCTGTGGACTTGCAAAGAGGTCTATATCTGGTGTTCCCCAGATTCGAAACACTCAAGCAAGCTGGTATGAGTGGAGGGACCACTCGTGTGGCAGCAGTATTTGACCGAGTTTGTCTGCCCACAAGTTTTGAATGCCCGGAAGATATACTGCGAACAGGTGAATTTGTAACTCTCTGACGAGGGCCCATATTTGTAAAGCTTCATTGCATAGCGACAGAGAACCTGTTCCGCCTTGCTTGTTCACATAGAACATTCCTACCTGATCGTCGGTTTGGACCAGTACTGTTTTGTTGCTGAGATGGCCCTGAAAGACTTGAATAGCATTGAAAATGGCTCTCAGCTCTAGGTTTATGTGAAGGGAAACATCCTGTGAGGTCCAAAGACCCTGAGTGGAGAGATAATGCAAGTGGGCCCCCCAACCCATCTTGGATGCATCTGTCGTCAGAGTGGTTTGGCATAGAGGCTGCTGGAAAGGAGAGCCTACAAGAAGGTTTTCCAGGGATTGCCACCATTACAGGGACAAAATCAGACATGTGGTAGTTCTGATTTTGTCTGTTAGTCGACCCGAGCCTTGTGACCACTGAGAGGAAAGGGTTCACTGTGCTGCTCGCATGTGCAGGCAAGCATAGGGAACCACATGGACAGTGGATGCCATGTGTCCCAGCAGTTGGAGCATCTCCCGAGCAGTAAGGAATACCTTCATAGATGGTTGAGATGCCAGTTGTATTATACGGAGACAGCATGGCTGGGGCAGGAAAGCCTTTGACTACCGTGTGTCTAGACGAGCCCCTATGAATTCTAGAGACTGAAAGGGGGTGAGATGAGATTTTGGGAGGTTTATGACCAACCCCAAGTATTGAAGAATTGTCATTACTCGAGAGAGAGCGAAGCTGGCCTCTGGAGCTGTCGATGCTCGAATGAGCCAATCGTCTAAGTAAGGGAAGACGAATATTCCCAGAGTCCTCATAAATGCTGCTACCACTGCCATGCATTTTGTCAAGACTCTCGGAGCAGAGGCAAGTCCGAAAGGAAGAACTCTGTACTGGACATGTCTTCCTTGGATCAGGAATCGAAGGAACTTCCTGTGATCTAAGTGGATGAGAATATGCATGTACGCATCTCTTAAATATAGAGAACATAGCCAATCTTGACTTTGAAGGTATGATAAGTGTTCTGAGGGAGATCATCTTGAACTTTTCTCAGAACAAATACTTGTTTAATTCTCTGAGGTCTAATATAGGCCTGTGTCCCCCTGTCTTCTTTGGAATAAGAAAATAGGGGGCGTACAACCCTGTCCCTTGTTGGGATATGGGCACTTCGATTGCTCCTTGAGCCAGAAGTGACGTGACCTCCTGCCACAAGAGGTCGGTGTCAGGGCCCTGAGAATTGAACTGCCTCAGAATTACAGGTGGGAGCAAGTTGAGGAAATGAAGCTTGTATCCTAATCTTACAATGGACAGAGTCCAATTTTTCTGATGTTATTTGTTGCCATCTTTTGACAAAATGGCATAGTCTGCCTGGAGTGGTCAAGGGTTCTGGACCTTTTAGGGGCAGAATGACTAAGTTCTCTAGGTGGAAGTCAAAGACCCTGAGGGGGCTGGGTCTGTTGAGCCGGTTGAGCTTTTTGAGCTTGTGGCTTTCTCTGCTGTCTGTTCTGTTGTCTCTTTTGGGAAACGAAGTGGACAGTGAGTTTGATGGGTGTAAGATTAGTACGTTTTTTTTCCTTACTGAAAAAAAGGGTTCTTGAATGTTTTCTTTTTTTTGTTGGGTTGGCTGTAGTATTGTCAGATTCAAGCTAATTAGCCTTGTCTTGCCAGTCCTTACCAAAGAGATTTTCTCCTGTGCAAGGAATGTTTCCCAGTTTTTCTTGCACCCATTGTTCCAAGTCTGATGCTTGAAGCCAAGCAATACGACATGCTCCTATGGATATAGCAGAGGTTCTGCTAAGACATTCAAAACAGTCAAAGGTAGCATGGTTCATAAATTTAGAGACATTTTGGGCATGTTTGAAATAGAATTAAGAATAGAATTAAGACCCCAGTGTAAATAAGATGTAGATATGTTCTGCCTGAAATCAGGTACCAGTGTAATACAATGTATAGAGTTATAGAATGTACATAGTTTCCCCCAGTTACTTCCAAGTTGATCTCCCTGTTTATTGTAAATACAACTCAAAGTGCCCTGTGTTGTATAGTTGATGTTAAATGTAAACCGCTCTGATCTAAAATAGAGCGGTATAGAAGAACTGTTAAATAAATAAATAAATAAATAAAATAAGATAGTCTGCTCTTTTTTCCTCTTAGACAAAAGGACTAATGAGCTCCAAGTCTTTTGTGACTTCTTCCAGGAACATTCCCATATACAGAATGTACGAACTGATCCTGGCTCTGAGCATGGAGGATTGAAAACATCGACGGCCAAAGGCATCGAGTGTCCTGGATTCACGGCCTGGAGGATTAGAAGAGTGTTTTTACACTCTTGATTCTTCGCATGACCGATTCCACTATCATCGAATGGTGTGGTAACTGAGTTTTTTGAAAACCAGGACAACTTGGCACTCAGTACATAGTGTCCAGGCGTCGGGAATGTGAAGATATCGTTAAAGGAGTCTCCAACATTCTCAACATCAGATCATGTAAGATCTTGTGAATGGGAAGCATAGCTGCTTCCTTGGGAGCCATAGGGTATTGTAGAATTCTTAATTCCTCTGCCCTAGGTTCTTTTTCTGGAATCACAGTGATTGCAAGGCCTTTTGCTAAATCACATATGAAATCCTGGAAGGACATATCTTCTGGAGGAGACATCCTGCGTTGAGGAGAGGGAGTTGAATCTTCTAATAGATTCACTCTGGTACCAGTGGAGTCAGAGTCATCGGAATTGGAAGACTCAAGCACTGGGTGCTCCTGTGACACATGGTATCGGTACCACTCGAAGTCGGTACCAAAGAGTCTCGGTTCCTGATCCCCAATACCGGATATCGGCATGGGGGAAGCAATCCTGTCGAAGCAGGTGTTGTCAGTACTGGTACCGATACCTGTGGAACCTTCTGTTGTGGTCTTAGCGGTACCAAGGCTGCTAATAGGGCTGCTAGACTGCGTTCGATAGCAAGGATTCTATGATCCATCGCTCCTGCCGATGCATAGATGCGGCCATGACCCCAGAGCATGGCACCAGTAATTCAGCAGAGGTCAAGGCCTTTGGAACATCCTGGAGCCCCGTTAATGCTTTGGAGCTCAAAGACTCCCTCCGGGGCTGTTATGCCGGTGACGTATCCTCGAGGGAAACGCCCGAGGCATCTCAATACTTTGAAGGAGATTTTCCCTTCGAGGACTGGCTAGTTTTACTTTTGGTTACCTGAGATCCATGGGAGGAAGATGAAGCCCTGGAAGACATTGATGCAACCGACATTGTGTTGGAGGCAAAAAGGGTACCAAGTTTTGCAGCTCTATTCTGCCGGCCCCTCTTGGTCATCCTCGTGCAGGAGACACACTCTTGGACAATGTTCAGGACCCAAACATTTTAGACACCAATCATGGGTGTCAGTGACGGAGATGGTACTGTCACATTTTAAGCATTTTTTGAAACCACTAGCTGGTTTCTCCATGCTTGAAGAAAAAAATGGGCCTGGTACCCGAAACAGGGAAAAGCCCTGAAGAAATATGTATGTTTTGTTTTTTTTAAAGCAAGGGGAAGAGGAGAACCGGCAGTACCGGTAGGCGTCGAATAAAGGCAGACGCGACCACAAAAAATAAGAAATAAAAGGTATTTTCTGCAGTGACAGGGTATCGTGTCCTATCGGCTCCGCAGAAAACGAAGAACTGAAGTAAGAGAGGTACAAAGGCGGGAAGGCAGCACGCATGCGCTGTGGGATGCTCCCAAAAGATTTCCTATTGGATGCTGGGGAGCGTTCCCGCGTGGGCTCTGTCGGTACTGATGATACCCATATGTGAAGACTACATTCCTGCTTGTTCCTGGAGATATATGTATTCCATATCGGTCCTGCTAGACCAATCCAGACAAGTGGGTTGTGTTCCCCTACCAGCAGCGTTGTGGTGACAAAGCACCAATGAAAAACCCAGGTTTCAAGGACATCACTCCCATGCCTCTATTCGCAGCAGCCACCAGGTCTCTTCAGTAGTTCTTTGTTTCCAGCAGATGGTGGAGAGATTTTCTCCTTTCTGAAGAAAATAAGAAGAATTGAGAGGAAAAGATTGATTTCAACACTGGTGAATGACCACTTTGAGAGCGACTATCACTTGAGTGCAACGTGGGAGGCTCTACTAGACTGCAGTCTTTTCTGTAGCTATAGGAGGAGGGAAAATTGGCTCAGCTCCACCTGTTTATCAAAACAGCCTATTGAACAGCCAGAAACTGGAAGGATCTAGAAGAGTGCAGCAGCCTCACACAACCTCAACAGCCCTATCTCCTCCACTATTCCCCTTGCTCTCTCGAGAAGTTTGCCGAGGGATCTGCCTATTAGTCTTCTTAAACACAGTGCTGCAAAGCCAGTTAAACAGTTTCAGGGGAATAAAGCTGAGCCTGGCACAGATGCGCTGCTTGAGGCTCACAGGGAGTGAGAGTACCATGGCTTGACCACATCATTGTCCTTGTTGGGGGCTCCTGATTCAGTCTGCCTGGGACATGGTATGGGGGTTTCCAGCTTTTTGCACATATTAGTAGCATTTTTACCTATCGTGCGCCTGGAGGTCTCACAGTCCTAGTGCATATTCCAGCCAAGCGGCTCCGCATTGCAGTAAAAAAAAAAACCACACTGTTGAAATGCACCTTTCGGGCCACAGTCTTAGCGCGCATTGTTGTGATATTTGGCTTAAGTCTATGTTGTCTTCCAGGAAACATTGCTTGGCCCATGGCAAGCAAGGTGCCTCATCTCTGGATTCTGCTCTTGCATGACAGCTTCTGAGTCTTCACTGGAGGGCCTACTCCCCCTCACTCAGTCAGGAGATACAGTTGGTCCAGCCTTGCCTGCATCAGGACAGGTGGTGACAGATGGCACCATGGGTAAGGATATCCAGCTGGCTGGAAGGTCCAGTGACCATGCTGAGCCACTTCTCATCCTCCAGGGGGATCTGGGACAGCTATGCCCCCTGGTTGTTAGGGGGTCATTTCTGAGAGGAGAGCTTCTGGACTCCAGATTGTCCTCCCCAGAATTATTTTCTTTTTTGCAGCAGGCTTGGTCCTTTTGGCATGGAAATTCAGATCCTGCAGCCTCTGGGCACAGGCTCAAGAGGGGCAGGCCAAAAGTGGAAGCTCTGTTCAATTGTATTTGGCTAAGCATCTCTGTCTTGGAGCACCCCCCCCCCCCCCCCCCCGGAGATGGAGAACAACTGGGAGTTGTCGGAGATTCAGACTGTGACTTAGATTCAGATGGCTCGGTACTGGGCTTTGACATGGATAAAGAAGTACTCTTACCTTCAGAGGATTGTAAAGAGGCTGGTGTGATCGGCCTATTCCAGAATGTGGAGCTGGCAGTGTTGATTGCCAGGATCTCATTCACCTTGACGAATGGGTCTGGTACACGGCAGGAGCTGAAGGTGCACCTGCTCCTTCAAGGGGTGCCAAAATCCACTACCGTCTTACTGTTCCCAAATGTGATCAAGGATATGATCCAGTCAGAGTAGGATTCTGTTGACTCTCCGCCTAAGGGATTAAGGGTGTATAAGATATTCCCAAGGTGGATGCGTAGGTCATGGCGGTTACCAGACTGACCACCATTCCTGTGGCAGGCGGATCAGCCTTAAAGGATTTTCTTGACCATAAGGTGGCTTCATTGTTGAAGAACCAGTTCGTTGTGGCGGCGGCTATTCTTCAGCTAGCATTATGTGCTTAAATTTCGAACCCTGCTCCAGTGGACTCAGTCTGTACCGCCGGATACTACCACCCATCTTTTGGGGATGGCTATGGCCTTCCTTTCTGATGCCACGTATGACCTGGTATGTTTGGCGGCCAGGGATAATGCCCTGATGATGGTGTCATGGTGTTGGATTTGGCTCTGGTACTGGACACATCTTTCAAAGCCCAGTTGGCCCATTGGCTTTTAAGGAGAAGCTTCTTTTTGGAGCAGATTTGGAGGATCTGGTGAAGGATCTGGGTGAGACAAAATCTTACCGCTTTCCGGAAAACAGATCCAGGGGGCCTGTGCAGCAGGTTGGTGACCCTTTCTCATCAACCTATGCCCTTCTACTAGGGCACAATGGCCAGATCCCTGGGGGTCTCAGGTCTCTTGTCATTACTGACTTGGAAAACTTCCCTACCCCTCTGCTTCTGGGCTTTGGACTATCTCAGTCCTTTCGTGGAACACATGGGCCCAGAAACTCTGTCCCCTCCAGAGGAAGATCCTACCAGGCAATCTCTAGATCCTGGAGAGTGGGAGTTGAATCATGAGGCGTTTGTTGATTCTGCTCCAGTGGGATCCCCCCAATATGGATCTGATGGTGACTCACTCCATTGCCAAAGTTTTCCACTTCTTCCGTCAATATCCTGGCCCAACCTTGGACAAGTCAGCACCTGTTGTATGCGTTTCAAACCTCTGTGGCCCCTTGTGGGTCATGTCATTTGGCATACAGAATGCCACCAGGGCAGGATTGTTCTGGTGGCACCAGATTAGCAAAGGAGAGTATGGTTCAGAGAACTGCAGGTGCCTCCTCTTCAATTGCCTCCATCTCTGGGCTTATTGCAGCAACAACCGATTGTCCTGGAGGACTCAGTTCTCTTCTCACTTACAGCTTGGCTCTTGAAAGGAGATGGCTAATGCATAAGGGCTACTCTCTGGAAGTGATCTCCACTCTGCTTGGAGCCCGGAGGTGGTGGTCTACTAAGCTAGCATACGTGCGGGTCTGGTGCCTCTCTGAGCGATGGTACGGTGCTCAGCAATATCACCTTGGCTGCCTCAGGAGCTAGTCTTGTGGCTTTTCTACAGGATGGCCTGGAGAAGAGCCTTTCTTTTAACTCCCTGAAAGTTCAGGTGGCAGCTTTGGCCCGTTTCCTTGGTCCGGTGGCTGGTAAGTCTCTAGACTTGCATTGTACGTTCTCCGGGGGGGGGGGGGGGGTTCAGAGTGTGCATCCTCCCTTCTGGTTTGTGGTTCCTTCCTGGGATCTGCGCCTGGTGCTCAGGGCCCTGATGTTGGTGCCCTTTGAGCCATTAAAGCATGCTACTTTGAAGGATCTGACGCTGAAGATGGTCTTCTTGGTTGCGGTTTGTTCTGCAAGGAAGATTTACGAGCTGCAGACTGTCTTGCCGAGATCCTTATGTGTCTTTTTCAAAAAGGAGGCCATTTCCATTCAGCCTGTGCTTTACTTCTTGCCTAAGGTGACTTCTCCCTTTCATGTGAGCCAGGTGGTCTGCCTGCCCTCGTTCTTTAAGGAGCAGTGTCTGGGGAAGGATAAGGATCTTCACCTTGTGGATGCCCAGAGGGTGCTTCTCCAGTACTGGGAGGTCACAAATTCTTTTCATAAGTCAGACCATATTTTAGTGCTGTTTGTTGGCCTGTGCAAGGGTGTTGTGGCAGTTAAATTGACTTTGTGGCATTGGATTAAGGAGGCCATTGCCTCGGCATATCTACTGCAGCATTGGATGGTTCCAGAGGATTTGCCCGCCTATTCTAAGTACATGCTTTATTGTGGGAGAAGCGAGCTTGGTAGCCCTTGCAGACGTTTGTCGGGCAGCAATGTGGGCCTCACTCTCCACTTTTGTTAAGCATTGCTGCTTGGATGGTTCATGTGCAGGCGGACATGGCCTTTGGCTAAAGGGTTTTGCGAGCTGCTGTGTCTTCTTCCCACCCAGTGGCGTCATAGCTTTGGTATGTCTCACTTGTTTGAACTGGTCTAGCAGGATGATATGGAAGGTGGCATTTTACTTAGCAGATAATGTCCTTTCCTTGAGTCCTGCTAGACCAGTCCTGGTCCACCCATGGAACAATATTTTCTTTGTTCTTTTGCTGCTTTACCCTTGGGACTGCTATGACATTTTTCCTACTTGGCTGTGCAGATGCTTCTTGTACTAGCAGCCTTCTGTTTGTGCTTTCCTGTACATAGTTCTCTACTGTTGATTTCTCTTTGTTGCCCACGATTGAGGTTTGCCATATTCTCCCATATGCTTTGGGACGGATACTGAAGAGACCTCTGGTGGCTGAGGCGAATAGAGGCATGGGAGTGATGTCATTGAAACCTAGACTTTTCATTAGTTCTTTGTCTCCACCGATCTGTTGGTAGGGGAACACAACCCACTTGTCTAAACTGGTCTGGCAGGACTCAAGGAAAGGACATTATCTGGTAAGTAAAATGTCACCTTAGGTCTCCTCTTCTACTAGTGTGGTATGCAAAGATCTGGTATATTCTGGAAATTGAATGTCTTTCTTTTAAAAAGAAAAATGAACCATCTTCATTTAATAAGATCTGGTTCCCATTCCTAAATTATGTTATCCATACATCTGCGTGAATAGAGACATCTGAATTTCAGTTTTTGTATCATGATACTGCATCTTTTTTATAATTACTGGAAAAAAAATAATAAAAAGTCTGAAAGGAATGAACTGATTAGCTAAACCTTGTGATCTTTTATGTTTTTCTCCTGGGGAATATCTGCTGCCTTAGACAACTTCTCAGAGATTTGCTACTTTGTCTGGAATTCAGCAGACCTTTTTCAATGGTTGCTTGGTTCATATGCCAAAACAGAAGGCATCATGGATCTGGATAAAAAACAAAAACCAGCAGGAGGAAAGAAAACCAGCAACTGCCACTGATGGACCAACAGTGCCTCAGATCTGAGGGTAGCATGCTGAACTTTTAATGCAGGGCAAAGAAAGGTCTAGCTCACCCCAGAGCATATAAAACATATCACTACCATTGGCATGCTAATTAGGTGAGACCAAGAAACAAAGATATTCCATGTGGTTGTAAAGAGCCTACAACTAAAGCTTCAGGTGCTTTCATTTTGAAAAGAATAGCACCTAAGAAAAGAAATCACACAGGATGATTCCAAGCTATTTGGCACAGCCTACCGTTTATGTTTATTGTGTTTGATAAAAACCGCCTTTCCAAAATAGCCAAGGCGGTGTACAATAAAAATCATTAAAAGAGGCTGGAAGCCAATAAAAAGGAAAGGAAATTACAATATCATGATAGGATAAGAGAGAAAGGAGGCAGACAAGACAAGACAAGAGAAGGAAAGCATGATAGGGATTCAGAGGAGGGGGGGAGAGTGATCACACGAAGGGGGAAGGTACATCAAATGCCAAGGAAAACAGATGGGTCTTTAAGTTTTGCTTGAATGTGGTATATTGGGGGTCCAGGCGGAGGGGGGGAGGGAGAGCATTCCAGAGGGCAGGACCGGCAAAAAAAAAGGCAGAGGTACGGGTGGACTGTAGGTGAGCGCGCGAGGGAGAGGGGAGGGTGAGGCGGTTGAGGTGGAAAGAACGCGGTGTGTGTCTGGGGGAATGAAAAAAAAATGAAATCCGTTAGGTATTGCGGGGTGCTGGTGTGAAAGGCTTTGTGTACAAGGGTCAACAATTTAAAAGTGGCACAGAAAGGAACAGGCAACCAGTGGAGGTGAAGTAATACAGGGGTGATATGATCTCTGGGGGAAGAATGTGTAATGAGGCGTGCTGCAGTATTTTGAATTCGTTGGAGACGGGACAACTGATATTTGGGGAGACCAATGAAAAGTGAATTGGAGAAATCTACTCTAGACATAACGAGGGAGAGTACCAGGGTGGTAAGGGCCGAAGGAGAAAGGAAAGGACGAATGGAACGGATTTGCTGGAGAAAAAAGAAGGATGTTTTGGTGACATGGGATATGTGAGTATTGAAGGATAGATCGGAATCGAAGTGCACACCAAGGTAGCGGAAAGTTAAAACCAAAGGAACGGGAGTGCCGGAAAAAGTGGGAGCTTTAGAAGGGGGTGAACTGCCGTGACATTAACAGTGTCACATCAGGTGCCACCATGTCACAGACTTTTCTGGTGAACAGAGTTGAGATGTCCCATGCTCATACAGTCACATCAGGTGCCACCATGTTAACATTTTATTTAACTGGTAGTGGCTCAAATACACACTTTAAACAAGAGTGCAAAAGTCAAATTGTTGTAAAAGTCATTGTAGCACAAACCTATTCTCTGTACAAATATCAAAATTCTCTCCCATTTCTCTAAAACAATTTCTATGTATGACAATCAGTAAATTTCATAGAGACAAAACTTTTATGCATTTCATAACTTACTTTTTAAAATCCCTAAGAACTTTAACTGTCTAAAGTGCACACACAAACATGTCCGATGACACATACAAGTTTCTGCAGTTATTTCAGAGCATAGCCCACTAACTGACAATGCAATTGTATAGAACAAATAAGTGCTACTGTACAAACGCAACATAGGGTTGTCAGATAAGTATTCTTCATACAGCCCATGCTGAAATCTGGAAGCTTTCAGAATTATGATTACAAATGTTAACATTGAAACAAAAGTACTGTACAGTGATAACAAGTTGATGTATGTTTATAGTTTCCTCCTCCATGTCTTTTCTGTTGGCACAGACATTTCAAAAGATGAAGTTTTATATCAAAGCGATGATAGGTAAAAGAAGCTAGGCAATAACAGATGGGTCAATATGTAAAACATGAGCCATAACATTTGAAGATAATCCAGATAGTCAGCCTGGCTACCCAGATCATCTAGAACAGTCAATAAGGAGCTATCTGGATAGGGATTTTTTTCGATCGCTAAATTTAGAACAGCAAAAAATGGTCTAAACATTGCTGCTATCGAGATAACTTGCAACTGTATCCACATATTGCTCTGGCAATACTTGGATTAGTGCCAAGGTGGTCTGTAAGGATATTCAGTGACATTATCCAGATAGCTAAGACATTTATCCAGTTAATGGCTGGTACTATCGAGATAAATGCCTTCGAGTATCAACCTGAGAGTTACTTGAGAAGTTTAGGCACAGTCAGTGTTGGGACTGGAATCTCTTTAAAAATTGGCACATAGTTTGGATTTGGTTGGCTTAGACCTTGGTCAAGAGTTTCGATGATGGTCTGTTTGATATCTCTGGTGGCATCCCCTCTCACTGCCAGCAGTGCTGCAATGTGGTCATCCCTGCAGAGTCAATAACAGGGTACAAAAACTGCTGTATTACTCAGACAAAACTATAAGTGTATAAAGTTCTAGGACCATTTCTTATCAAATTTGATCAACTGATGGGCCCAGAGAAAGCACAGTTACTCACTTGTAACAGGTGATCTCCGGGAACAGCAGGAATTTAGCCCTCACATATGGGTATCGTTGGTACTGATGGAGCCTGCACGGAAACGCTCCCCAGCATCCAATTAGAAAGCCTTTGGGAGCATCCCACAGCGCCTGCGTGCTGCCTTCCCGCCTTTCCCAACTGCTCTCTCCAGTTGAGTTTTAAAGCTGAGACAAAGAGAGAGAGAGAGGGAAAGGGATAGAGAGATACAACTCCTAGGGGAGGTGGGTGGGTTGTGAAGACTAAATTCCTGCTGTTCCTGGAGATAGCGTAGTTACTCACCTGTAACAGGTGTTCTCCAGGAGCAGCAGGAATCAGTCCTCACATACGGGTGACGTCGGCGCCGAGGGAGCCCTCGCGGAGCAATTTTCCCCAGCTTTCAAAGAAAGCCTTTGGGAATTGCAGCGCGCATGCGCGGTCCCCTTCCCGCCCAAGGGTGCCATCTTAGCCAGTCAGATGAGATAGCTAAAAGACAGCATAAAAATTTGCAAAAAAACTAAAGCAGATGATTGCAACTCCAAGGGGAGGAGGGAGGGTTGTGAGGACTGATTCCTGCTGCTCCTGGAGAACACCTGTTACAGGTGAGTAACTACGCTTTCTCCAGGACCAAGCAGGAAGTCAGTCCTCACATATGGGACTCCCAAGCTTAAGGCTACCGGAGACCCTAAGCACAAAAATGAGCTCCCTCTAGCTCAGCAGTACAGAAGGAAGGAATCTTCACTGAATTATTACTCACCGGTAGCCCCCATCCGGGATGGAGGGTAGGTGTTGCTCAAACCTCGAAGAGATTTCGGAGGACTGCCTGTCCGAAAGCACTGTCCCTGTGGGACTCCCTCTCGAGGCAGTAATGGACCGCAAAAGTCTGGCTCGAAGACCAAGTAGCGGCCCGGCAGATGTCTGCCAATGGAACAGAGCGGAGGTAAGCTACTGACGTAGCCTTCGCCCGAACACAATGAGCCGTGACTCGACTTTCTAACGAGAGTCCGGCTGCCCCATAAGCCCAAGCGATACAGTCAGCAACCCAGATGGACAGAGTACGCTTGGAGACAGGGAGCCCCAATTTATTGGGGTCAAAAGACACAAAAAGCTGAGCAGCTTTACGGTGCTCCCGCGTACGGTCAAGGTAGAAGTTCAATGCCCTTCTACAGTCCAGGGTATGCAGGACCATTTCAGCTCGGCTGGAGTGTGGCCTGGGAAAGAAGGTCGGAAGTACCACCTCCTGATTGATGTGGAAGAAATTTAGGGTGAGTCCGTAGGACTACCCTATTTTTGTAGAACCGAGTGTAAGGGGGATCAGACACGAGGGCCTGCAATTCACTTACGCGTCTAGCGGAAGTGAGGGCTATCAGGAATAAGGTTTTCCAAGAAAGAAAACGGAGAGAACAGGTAGCCATAGGTTCAAAAGGCGGACAGGTGATCCGCTGCAAAACCACATTCAGATCCCAGTCAGGTGCTGGCGGGCGCAGAGGTGGTTTAAGTAGAAGGAGACCTCGGAGAAACCTTGCCACAAGAGGGTCGCTGGAAAGAGGTCTGCCTTCCACCGGCACATGATGTGCTGAAAGAGCACTGAGGTGAACTTTGACGGAGTTGGACTTAAGTCCCAGATTAGAGAGAGGTAGAGCAAGTACTGCAAGATCACCGACACCGAGCAGGAGAAGGGATCCTGAGACTGCTGGGCACACCAAGCGGAAAATCGACGCCATTTAAGGGCGTAGCATTTGCGGGTAGAAGGTCGCCGGGAAGCTAGGACGACCTCTTCTACCTCTGCCGGTAGTAGAAGGGGAGCAAGGACTACCCTTTCAGCAGCCAGGCCATCAGATGTAGAGATCTGAGGTTGGGGTGTAGAAGGGACCCCTGATCCTGTGTTAGGAGATCCGGTTGAAACCCCAGAGGGAATGGATCCTCTACCGCTAATTGCAGCAGGAGTGGAAACCACGGCTGTCTGGGCCAGCGAGGAGCTATCAGGATCATGGAAGCTTTGTCTCGGAGAACCTTGAAAAGAGTTCGAGAGACTAGCGGTATGGGAGGAAAGGCATACAGAAGGCTTTTCGACCATGAGAGCAGAAAAGCATCCGCCGCTACTCGTAGGGGATGCGGCTGCCGAGAGCAGAAGCGAGGAAGTTGCCGGTTGAGAGGACTGGCAAAGAGATCCATCGTGGGGAGGCCCCACTTCAGAAAAAGTTTCTGAACCACCAAGGGATCCAGGCGCCACTCGTGCGGCTGGTGGATCCTGCTGAGTTTGTCCGCCAGGCAATTTTCTTGGCCTGGGAGATAGACTGCCTTGAGAAGAATGCCGTGGCTGACAGCCCAAGAGCAGAGCCTCTGTGCTTCCCGACAGAGAAGGAAGGAGCCCGTGCCTCCCTGTTTATTCACGTAGAACATGGCAACTTGATTGTCCGTCTGGACAAGGACGGACTGGTGAGAAGTCAGGTGGGAGAAAGCCTTGAGAGCCAGACGGATTGCTCTGAGCTCCAGGAAGTTGATCTGCTGCGCAGACTCCCACGTGGTCCAGAGACCTTGAGTACATGCCCCTTGGCAATGCGCTCCCCATCCTAGGAGAGAAGCATCGGTCGTCAGCACTTGAGCCGGCGGAGGAGACTGAAAAGACATTCCGAGCACCAGGTTCGGCCGATGAAGCCACCACTGTAGAGAGGAGGCCAGCGGGCCGGAGATGCGCACTAAGTCGGCTAGGCCGCCCGTGGCTTGTTGCCACTGCTTGCGAAGGCACCACTGAGCAGGCCGCATATTCAGGCGGGCATTGGGGGTCACATGGACGGTGGAAGCCATATGGCCGAGTAGTCTCAGGAAGCGCCTGGCGGAGACCAGGGACTGGCTGCGAAAACGGCCGGCTAGGTCCATTAGCCGTTGAGCCCTGTCGAGAGGCAGGAAAGCTCGTGCCTGAAGAGTGTGCAGTCTTGCGCCGATGAATTCGAGATCCTGCGAGGGGAGCAAAGTGGACTTTGCGAAGTTTATGACAAAGCCCAAGTACTGCAGAAGAGTCACAGTGCGGTGCGTGGCCTTTGTGACTTCTGGAGAGGACGATGCTCTGATGAGCCAGTCGTCTAGGTACGGAAAGACAGAGGCCGTGAAGCCGGAGATAAGCCGCCACTACCGCGAGACATTTTGTGAAGACTCGTGGTGCGGAGGATAGGCCAAAGGGCAGTACTCTGTACTGGTAGTGATTTCCTGCCACCACAAACCTTAGGTATTGGCGGTGGCTTGGGTGAATGAGGATGTGTGTGTAGGCATCCTTTAGATCCAAGGAGCATAGCCAATCTCCCTGCTGGAGGTAGGGCAGAAGGATTCCAAGGGTAAGCATCTTGAACTTCTCTCTGACGAGGAACTTGTTGAGGTTGCGCAAGTCCAGGATGGGTCTGAGGCCTCCCGTTCTTTTTGGTATTAGGAAATACCTGGAATAGAAGCCTTGACCCCTCAGGTGGTGGGACACCGGTTCCACAGCCTGTTCCTGAAGAAGACCTGCTAACTCCTGAAGGAGTAAGTCCCTGTGCAAAGGGAGTCGCGGAGGCTCTCCCGGGAAATAGGAGGGAGGGATCTGGTGGAAGTGAAGAAGATAGCCTTCTCTCACAACCTGAAGCACCCAGGCATCCGATGTGATGTTGGACCACCTGTGGGCAAAGTGAACCAGCCGGCCTCCTGTGCTGGGAGGAACCAGCTGAGGGGGAGAGGCTATGCTGATGAAGTCAAAAACCCCCACCCTGCTGAGCAGGGGCCGGTGGTGCAGGCTTGGGGGCTTGCTGCCTACGGGACCCGTTACCCCGTCCCTTGGCCTGCTGACCCTGTTGGGGAGCTGCGGAGGCCTGATATTGAGGGTAGTGTTTATAGGCAGCCGCCTTTCTCGGGTAAAAAGACTTCTTTCCCGAGCCCTTCTTCTTCTGGGAAGGGGCGGAGGTCTTCCTAGAAAGCCTAGTTCTGGTGAGAGTCTCAAGTCTCGATTTGTGCAGCCTTTTCAGCCATGGGCTTGCCAAAGAGGTTCTCACCTCGGCAGGGGACATCGACCAACTTGTCCTGCACCCAGGGTTCAAGGTCAGACGACTGAAGCCAAGCCTGTCGTCGGGCACCGATGCCGGCTGCGGCCACTCGTGCCGATGCTTCAAAGCCATCATAGGCTGCTCGAGACATGAATTTGGAGCATTCCCGAATACCAGTTGTCAAGGCTAGGAACCTCCGCAAAGGTTCCTCGGACAGGCCAGCGGAGAATCCGGCTATCTCTTTAGCCAGGTCTCTGAGATACATGCCCATGTAGAGCTGGTAGGTCTGGACCCGACAAGCAAGCATAGAGCCCTGGAAACACTTCTTACCAAGGCCATCCAGGTTGCGGGCCTCCCTGCCAGGAGGCACCGAGGAGTGCATCTTCTGGCTCTTAAGCCTATGCATGGCCGATTCCACCACCATGGAATGGTGCGGTAGCTGTGCTTTTTGGAAGCCAGGGCTCTTGCGGACTCGATAGATGGAATCGACCCGCTTGCTTAATACCGCCGACGATGCCGGACTCTCCCACATGCGGAAGAGTAGTTGTTCCAGCATGGGAGGAACCGGTACAATAAAGTGCTCCCAGGCGGGAGAGTCGTACTGAAGGGCATCGAGTTCTTCGGCTCGAGGCTCCTCCTCGGGATCCGCAGGGAAGGCCAAAGCCTTGGCCATATCCCTGACGAAGTCCGAGAACCGGGCGTCCTCCGGAGGGGACTGTTTCCGAGGTTCGGACTCAGGCGAGTCCGAGGGGACACACCGAGTCCGAAACGAATCAGGTGACTCTTCCTCTTCAGACTCCCAGGCCGACTCCGAGGAGGAATCGGTGGGGTCGGTCCGGGCGGGCGGAGGCGTCGGCCGCCCCGATGCCGAGGGAGTTGGCGTCGACGACCTCGGTCCCGAACGGGAGGCCGAGGTTGACCGCGACCGAGGATCGACTCAAGCCCGCATGGACTCGAGGATTGGCTCTGTCTCCGGGGTCGACTTAGACGTCGACGTCCCGGCGGTCGGGGCAGAGGCGCCAGCGAGGCTAGCGATCAGTGCCCGCTGCTGGTCCATGAAGGCAGATAGTCTGCTCTCCAAGGCCGTCAACCTGAGTCCGACCTCAGGTGACCCAGCAGCCCCCGACGGCGTCGGACCCCTCGGAGGCGAGTCCAGGAGGACTACAGGACTTACCCGAGCAGGCAACTCCGACTCCAGACGAGGTCGCTTCGGGAGATGTTCCTTCTCCAAAGACCCGGGACGGCTATCGGGGCTATGTGACCTGGCCCTCGCGGAACCAGGAGCGTCCACCGACGCCGCCCTCGCGGGTTTCACCTTCCGATGATGGTCCCTGGAGGGAGAACCCCTGTCGGAGGAACTCCGGCGATGGTCAGAGCTGGAACCTCTGGACGCCGAGGCCTCCGACGAGGTCCGGGTACGGGTGGGATCAGCGAAGATTCGTTCCCGCTGATGCCGCCGACTCCTTAACGCTTTGGAGGACATTTTGCTGCAGGCCCCACAGATCAGTTCCTCGTGATCCGGGCCAAGGCAGTGGAGGCAATTATCATGTGTGTCAGTGAGTGACATATTTCTGTCACACTGAACACACCGCTTGAAACCACTGGCAGCCATCGGGGGAAAAAGGGCCCCTGCAAGGTCAAAGGACCGGGCTGCCAGCGAAAAACCGAAAACGAAACTGACAGAAAATCAGAAAAACCGAAAAATAACAGAAGGACTCGCAACGGCGTCGCGAGTCCGGGCAAGAAAGAGACCGGCGTCGAACGGAAGAAAAAAGAGAAATAAAACACGAAAAATCAACTTTTTCAGCGGGGACAAGACGGGCACGTCTGTAGGGCTCCGCGGAAAAAAGAAGACTGGCTAAGATGGCACCCTTGGGCTGGAAGGGGACCGCGCATGCGCGCTGCAATTCCCAAAGGCTTTCTTTGAAAGCTGGGGAAAATTGCTCCGTGAGGGCTCCGTCGGCGCCGACGTCACCCGTATGTGAGGACTGACTTCCTGCTTGGTCCTGGAGAACACCTATTACAGGTGAGTAACTATGCTAGCTCCAGGAACAAGCAGGAATGTAGTCATCACATATGGGGACTCCCTAGCTTTAGATGCCAGGGAGAGACCCCAGAAGTTGTGTGTCCCCCTGAGAAGGGCTCCACTTCCCCCCATGGATCTCTGGCATCCTACCAGGGATGGTGGGTAGGAGTTGATTAGGTATGGAACAGGTGTTGGAGAACAGCCTGACCAAACAAGGCATCCCAGCGGGAGTCCTTGTCGAAGCAGTAATGGGCTGTGAAGGTATGAACCGAGGCCCAGGTGGCTGCTCGACAGATGTCGTCGATAGACACAGAGTGCAGATGAGCCATTGAAGTTGCCATGACTCTCACATTTTGAGCTGTGACATGGCCCTCCAGAGGAAGATTCTTACTCTGATAGGTAAAGGCTATACACTGAGCAATCCAATTAGATAGTGTTCTCTTGGAGACTGGAAGTCCCAAATGAGAAGGATCAAAAGCAACAAAGAGTTGAGAGGACTTTCTATGTTGCTGTGTTCTTTGTAAGTAAAAAGCTAAAGCTCTTTTACAGTCCAAAGTATGAAGGTTCCTTTCTGAATTTGATGCATGAGGCCTTGGAAAGAACACAGGCAGGTAGACTGCTTGGTTTAGATGAAAAGGCAAGACCACCTTTGGCATAAAGCGTGGATGAGTCCTAAGGACTACCTTGTCATGATGGAACCTTGTATAAGGTGGATCAGCTACTAGTGCTTGCAACTCACTGATGCGATGTGCTGATGTGATTGCAATGAGAAAGATAACCTTCCAAGAAAGGAATTTCAAGGAGGTAGTAGCTAAGGGTTCGAAAGGTGGCTTCATGAGCTGACCAAGAACCAAATTTAAGTCCCATGCCACAGGTGGTGGCTTTATGGGAGGCTTAGTTAGCAGAAGGCCTCTCATAAATCTTGCTATAAGAGGATGGGAGGAGATAGGTTGTCCATTTAGGGGCTTGAATGAAGGTGCAATAGCACTCAAATGGACCCTCACTGAGTTAGTCTTAAGTCCTGCATTGGATAAATGAAGAAGATACTCCAGTAAGGATTCCAGAGGTATGGCAATGGGGTTAAGACCCTTCTGCGAACACCATACGGTAAACCTTTTCCACTTGAAAGCATAAGAGCGTCTTGTGGAAGGCTTCCTGGAAGCATAAAGGATATCCTTTATTTGTTGAGGGAGGTTAAGATCATGGAGATCTAAGCCTTCAGCAACCAAGCCCTGAGACCTCCCTAACTCCAGGGAGGGAGCTTGAGAAAGATGTAGAAGCAAAGGGTACCACACTTGCCATGGCCAATGTGGAGCTATGAGAATCATACGGCCTCTGTCTCTCTGAAGCTTGAACAGGGTTTTGGGAATCAGGGGAATGGGTGGAAAGGCATACAGGAAGTCTTGACCCCAGTAAAGGAGAAAAGCATCCCTGGCCTGAGCCCCATGAGCCGGGGTCCTGGAACAGAACCAGGGAAGTTTGGCATTCCACGGACTTGCAAAGAGGTTTATGTCCGGGGTTCCCCAAATTTGAAAAATCCTGGCCACCTGGTCTGCATGCAGAGACCACTCGTGTGGAAGCAGAACTCGACTGAGTCTGTCTGCCCAAGAGTTTTGTATGCCTGGAAGATATACTGCCAGGAGATGAATCTGATGCTCTCTGGCGAGGGCCCATAGTCGCAAAGCTTCGCTGCAAAGCGACAGAGAGCCTGTTCCCCCCTGCTTGTTCACGTAGGACATGGCTACTTGATTGTCCGTATGAATGAGGACTGTCTTGCAGCTGAGCAGGGTGTGGAACACTCGAAGAGCAAGGAAGATTGCTCTGAGCTCCAAGAGATTGATATGTAGATGAGTCTCCTGTGGAGACCAGGTGCCTTGGGTGGAGAGGTCTTGTAGATGAGCTCCCCAACCCATCGGAGAAGCATCTGTTGTGAGAGTTGCCTGGGGTAAGGGTTGTAGGAAAGGGGACCCCCAGCAACAGGTTTTGAGTGGACGTCCACCACTGGAGGGACAAAACAAGCCGACTTGTGTTTGCTATTTTGTCTGACAGGCACCCTGATGCCTGGGTCCACTGAGTGGATAAAGTCCACTGGGCTGCCCTCATATGGAGGCGAGCATAGGGAACCACATGCACGGTAGATGCCATGTGGCCTAGTAGTTGTAGCATTTCTCGGGCAGTGAGATGAGACTTTAGCACTGCTTGAGAAGCTAACTGCACCATGCGAAGGCAACGGGCCTGGGGGAGATAGGCCCTTGCCCATCTGGTATCCAGCAAAGCTCCTATGAACTCTAGAGACTGAGTGGGAGTTAGACTGGATTTTGGGATGTTTTTTACCAGACCCAAATACTGAAGGATACGCATCGTGCAGGATAGAGAAGTCCTGGCCTCTGACTCTGTTGGGGCTCAAATGAGCCAATCGTCTAAGTAGGGGAAGACGAATATCCCTAGAGTGCGGAGAAATGCTGCTACCACAGCCATGCATTTCATGAACACCCTTGGTGCTGAGGCCAGGCCGAAAGGAAGCACCCTGTATTGGTAGTGTTGTCCTTGAAAAAGGAACCGAAGGAACCTTCTGTGAGTTGGATGGATGAGAACATGGGTGTACGCATCCTTGAGATCTAGAGAATATAGCCAATCCTGACTCTGTAGGTATGGCAGCAGAGTTCCTAGAGAAATCATCTTGAATTTCTCTTTGACAATGAATTTGTTGAATTCTCTGAGGTCCAAGATAGGTCTGTATCCCCCTGTTTTCTTTGGGATAAGGAAATAGGGGGAGTAAAACCCTGTACCCTGTTGATAGATGGGTACTTCTTCTATTGCTCCTTGGGCAAGAAGTGTGGTGACCTCCTGACCTAACAGGTTGATGAGTGAGGCCGGAGAATTGAACTACCTTACCATTGTGGGAGGGGGCATGCTCAAAAAATGAAGCTTGTACCCCTCTTTTATGATGGAGTGTCCAATGCTCTGCTGTTATCTGTCCCCATCTGGGGGCAAAATGGCCCAACCTTCCTGGAATGGTGGAAGGCTCTGGACCATTGAGAGCCAAGAAGGCTAAGTTCTCTAGCTGAAAGTCAAAGGCCTTGTGGAGGCTGAGACTGCTGAGGCTTCGTAGTCTTTGCTTTACTTTGCTTGGATGGTTGCTGACCTTTCCGGACAGGTTCACCTGCAAAACGTTCCTGCTGAGAATAAGCAGGATAAAATCTTTTCTTTTTAGAAAAGAACGTTTCTTAAAAGAGTTCTTTCTTGCAGGATCAGCTGTAGACTTGGATAATCTATCCAAGGTGGAGTTTTCAGCATCCATCTCATTGGCTTTCTCTTGCCAATCTTTACCAAATAGGTTCTCACCAGTACAAGAAATATTTCCCAGTTTGTTTTGTACCCAGAGCTCCAGATCAGATGCCTGGAGCCAAGCAATTCTACGTGCACCTATGGCAATAGCAGAGGTAGCGTAGTTACTCACCTGTAACAGGTGTTCTCCAGGAGCAGCAGGAATCAGTCCTCACATATGGGTGACGTCGGCGCCGACGGAGCCCTCGCGGAGCAATTTTCCCCAGCTTTCAAAGAAAGCCTTTGGGAATTGCAGCGCGCATGCGCGGTCCTCTTCCCGCCCAAGGGTGCCATCTTGCTCAGTCAGATGACATAGCAAAAAGACAGCAAAAATTAGCAAAAACGAAAGCATAAAACTGCAACTCCAAGGGGAGGAGGGAGGGTTGTGAGGACTGATTCCTGCTGCTCCTGGAGAACACCTGTTACAGGTGAGTAACTACGCTTTCTCCAGGACCAAGCAGGAAGTCAGCCCTCACATATGGGACTCCCAAGCTTAAGGCTACCGGAGACCCTAAGCACAAAAATGAGCTCCCTCTAGCTCAGCAGCACAGAAGGAAGGAATCTTCTCTGAATACGTCTCCAACCGGTAGCCCAACATCCGGGATGGAGGGTAGGAGTTGCCTATACCTCGAAGAGGTTACGGAGGACTGCCTATCCGAAAGCACTGTCCCTACGGGACTCCCTCTCCAGGAAGTAATGGGCTGCAAAGGTCTGGCTTGAAGACCAAGTAGCGGCCCGGCAGATGTCTGCCAGCGGAACAGAGCGGAGGTAAGCCACTGATGTAGCCTTCGCCCGAACACGATGAGCGGTGACTCTACCTTCCAGCATGAGGCCCGCAGCCTCGTAAGCCCAAGCGATGCAGTCCGCAATCCAGATGGACAGAGTACGCTTGGAGACAGGGAGCCCCAACTTGTTGGGGTCATAAGACACGAAAAGCTGAACCGCCCTTCGGTGCTCCCGCGTACGGTCCAGGTAGAAGTTCAGCGCCCTTCTACAGTCCAGGGTATGCAGGACCATTTCAGCTCGGCTGGAGTGTGGCCTGGGAAAGTAGGTCGGAAGTACCACCTCCTGGTTGATGTGAAAAGGGGAAACCACTTTAGGAAGGAACTTAGGGTGAGTCCGTAGGACTACCCGGTTCTTGTAGAACCTAGTGTAAGGAGGATCAGATACCAGGGCCTGCAGCTCACTAACGCGTCTAGCAGAAGTGAGGGCCACCAAGAACAAGGTTTTCCAGGAAAGAAAACGAAGAGGACAGGTAGCCATAGGCTCAAAAGGCGGACAGGTAAGCCGCTGTAAAACCACATTGAGATCCCAGTTCGGAGCTGGCGGGCGCAAAGGTGGTTTAAGGAGAAGGAGGCCTCTGAGAAAACGAGCCACCAGAGGGTGGCTGGAAAGAGGTCTACCATCCACCGGCACGTGATGCGCAGAAAGAGCACTGAGGTGGACCTTGACCGAGTTGGACTTAAGGCCAAGATTGGAAAGAGAAAGCAAGTACTGCAAGACCACTGATGCCGAACAGGAGAAGGGGTCTTGAGACTGCTGAGTACACCAGACGGAGAACCGACGCCACTTAAGAGCGTAGGACTTCCGGGTGGAAGGCCTCCTGGAGGCCAAGACGACCTCTTCCACATCTGGAGGCAGCTGGAGAGGAGCAAGGACTACCCTTTCAGCAGCCAGGCCATCAGATGAAGGGACCGGAGGTTGGGATGCAGGAGCGTCCCCTGATCCTGCGAGAGGAGGTCGCGCTGAAACCCCAGAGGAAGAGGGGTGTCCACCGCCAGCTGCAGCAGAAGCGGGAACCAAGGTTGCCTCGGCCACCGGGGAGCCACTAGGATCATCGATGCCTTGTCTCGGAGAACTTTGAAGAGCGTCCGAGCCACCAGAGGCATGGGTGGAAAGGCATACAAGAGGCCTGTGGACCATGGAATCAGAAAAGCATCCGCCGCTACCTGGAGAGGATGCGGCTGTCGAGAGCAGAATCTGGGAAGCTGCCGGTTCAGAGGACTGGCGAACAGATCCATGGTGGGGAGGCCCCACCGTAGAAAGATCCGCTGAACCACAAGCGGATCCAATCTCCACTCGTGCAGTTGGAGGATCCTGCTCAGTTTGTCTGCCAGATAGTTTTCTTGACCTGGGAGATAGACAGCTTTGAGGACGATGTTGCGATGGACGGCCCAAGAGCAGAGCTTCTGTGCTTCCTGACAGAGAAGGAAGGAGCCGGTTCCGCCTTGCTTGTTCACGTAGAACATGGCAACCTGATTGTCTGTCTGGACAAGTACTGACTGGTGAGAAATCAGGTGAGAGAAGGCTTTGAGCGCTAGGCGGATGGCTCTGAGCTCCAGGAAGTTGATCTGCTGAGCGGACTCCCAAGGAGTCCAGAGACCCTGAGTACAAGTCCCTTGGCAATGTGCTCCCCAGCCCTGGAGAGAAGCATCGGTCGTCAGGACCTGAGAATGTGCAGGGGGCTGAAAAGTCACCCCGAGCACTAGGTTTGGCAGGTGAAGCCACCATCGCAGAGAGGAGACCAGCTGGTCGGAGATCTGTGCGGAGTCCGCTAGGCTCCCAGTGGCCTGATGCCATTGTTTGCGAAGGCACCATTGAGCAGGTCGCATGTTCAGGCGAGCATAGGGGGTTACATGGACCGTGGAAGCCATATGGCCGAGCAGTTTCAGAAATTGCCTGGCCGAGACTAGGGAATTGCTGTGAAAGCGGCTGGCGAGATCCATGAGCCTTTGGGCCCTGTCCAGAGGCAGGAAGGCCCGCGCCTGAAGAGTGTCCAACCTGGCGCCGATGAATTCTAGATTTTGAGAGGGGAGCAAAGTGGACTTTGCGAAGTTTATGACAAATCCCAAGTGCTGGAGCAGAGCCACCGTGCGATGAGTAGCCTGAGTGGCTTCTTGGGCAGACTGGGCCCTGATGAGCCAGTCGTCCAGGTATGGGAACACAAAGAGACCCTGAAGTCTCAGATAGGCCGCCACCACTGCTAGGCATTTGGTGAACACTCTGGGGGCGGAGGAGAGGCCGAAAGGCAGTACTCTGTACTGGTAATGGCGCCCGTTCACCACAAACCTGAGGTATTGTCGGTGGTCTGGATGAATAAGGATATGAGTATACGCATCCTTCAGATCTAAGGAGCATAGCCAGTCTCCCTGCTGGAGGTAGGGCAGCAGGATTCCAAGGGTAAGCATTTTGAACTTTTCCTTTGCAAGGAACTTGAGGTTTCACAAGTCTAGGATGGGTCTGAGGCCTCCTGTTCTTTTCGGAATCAGGAAGTATCGGGAATAAAACCCCTGACCCTTCAGGTGGTGGGGCACCGGTTCCACGGCTTGTTCCTGAACAAGACTTGCTAACTCCTGAAGGAGTAAGTCCCTGTGCAGAGGGAGTCTGGAAGGCTCCCCTGGAAAGTAGGAGGGAGGTACCTGGTGAAAATGAAGAAGATAGCCCTTTTGAACTATCTGAAGCACCCAGGTATCTGTGGTGATGTTGGACCACCTGTGGGCAAAGTGGACCAGCCGGCCTCCTGTGCTGAGAGAAACCAGCTGAGGGGGAGAGGCTATGCTGAGAAAGTCAAAAACCCCCACCCTGCTGAGCAGGGGCCGGTGGTGCAGGCTTGGGGGCTGGCTGCCTACGGGGCCCATTACCTCGACCCTTGGCCTGCTTTCCCTGTGGGGGAGCTGGGGAGGCCTGATACTGAGGGTAGTATTTATAGGCAGCACCCTTCCTCGGGTAAAAGAGCTTTTTCCCCGAGGCCTTCTTCTTTTGAGAAGGAGCAGAGGTCTTCCTTGAGAGACGAGTCCTGGTGAGAGTCTCCGTCTCGATTTATGCAGCCTTCTCATCCATGGGCTTGCCAAAGAGGTTATCACCTCGGCAGGGGACATCGACCAACTTGTCCTGCACCCAGGGCTCGAGGTCGGACGTCTGAAGCCAAGCCTGGCGGCGTCCACCGATGCCGGCCGCGGCTACTCGAGCCGAAGCCTCAAAACCATCATAGGCTGCTCGAGAGATAAACTTGGAGCACTCCCGAATGCCAGTAGACAAGGATTGGAACCTCTGCAAAGGTTCGTCGGAGAGACCAGCAGAGAACCCGGCTATTTCTTTAGCCAGGTCTCGGAGATACATGCCCATGTAGAGCTGGTATGTCTGGACTCGACAAGCAAGCATAGAGCCCTGGAAGCACTTCCTACCGAGGGCATCCAGGCTTCGGGCTTCCCTACCAGGGGGCACCGAGGAGTGCATTTTTTGACTCTTCAGTCTATGCATGGCCGATTCCACCACCATGGAATGGTGCGGTAGTTGTGCCTTTTGGAACCCGGGGCTCTTGCGGACTCGATAAATGGAATCGACCCGCTTGCTTAACACCGGCGACGACGCCGGGCTCTCCCACATGCGGAAGAGAAGCCGTTCCAGCATTGGAGGAACCGGTACAATAAAGGCCTCCTTCGGGGGAGAGTCATATTGGAGGGCATCGAGTTCTTCGACTTGAGGCTCCTCCTCGGGATCCGCAGGGAAGGCCAAGGCCTTGGCCATATCCCTCACGAAGTCCGAGAACCGGGTATCCTCCGGGGGGGACCGTCTCCGAGGTTCGGACTCGGGGGAGTCCGAAGGGACACACCGAGTCCGAAAGGAACCAGGTGACTCTTCGTCCTCAGATTCCCAGGCCGACTCCTCGGAGGAGGAGTCGACCGGCTCCGGTTGGGCGGGCACTGATGCCATCTGCCCCGACGCCGAGGGAGTCGGCGTCGACGACCTCGGGCCCGAACGGGAGGCTGAAGGAGACCTCGACCGAGGATCGACTCGAACCCTTATGGACTCGAGGATCGGCTCGGTCTCCGGGGTCGACTTGGAGGTCGACGTCCCGGCGGTCAGGGCAGAAGCGCCAGCGAGGCCAGCGATCAATGCCCGCTGCTGGTCCAAGAAGGCAGACAAACTGCACTCCAAGGCCGTCAACCTGAGTCCGAGCTCAGGAGACCCAGCAGCCCCCGACTCGGGCCCCGACGGCATCGGGCCCAACGTCGGCTCCTTCGGAGGCGAGTCCATGAGGACAACCGTACTTACGTGAGCGGGCAAGTCCACCTCGAGTCGAGGATGTTTTGATGGCCTTTCCGACTCCAAGGACCCGGGACGGGAATCGGGGCTATGCGACCTGGCCCTCGAGGAACCAGGAGCGTCCACCGATCCCGCCCTCGCGGGTTTCTTCTTCCGATGATGCTCCCGGGTAGGAGACCCCCTTTCAGAGGAACTTCGACGATGCTCAGGACCAGAGTCCTGAGACGTCGAAGCCTCTGACGAGGTCCGAGCCCGGCCGGAGTCAGAGAAGATATGCTCCCGCTGGTGCTGCCGACTCCTCAATGCTTTTGAGGACATTTTGCCGCATGGCGTGCAGATCATGGGGTCATGATCTGGGCCGAGGCAGCGGAGGCAGAAGTCATGAGTGTCTGTAAGAGACATAAGTTTCTTACAGAGGTCACACTTTTTGAAACCACTGGCCGCCATCGGGGGAAAAAGGGCCCCTGCGAGGTCGAACGACCGGGCAGCCAGGGAAAAAAGGAAAAAAGCGCGAAAGCTGTCACGAAGGACAAAAAACCGAAAAATAAAAATAGAGGAAAATCAACTTTTCTGCGGGGATTCACAGGCAACGTCTGTAGGGCTCCGCGGAAAAAAGAAGACTGAGCAAGATGGCACCCTTGGGCGGGAAGAGGACCGCGCATGCGCGCTGCAATTCCCAAAGGCTTTCTTTGAAAGCTGGGGAAAATTGCTCCGCGAGGGCTCCGTCGGCGCCGACGTCACCCATATGTGAGGGCTGACTTCCTGCTTGGTCCTGGAGAATCTGCTTATGCACTCAAAGCGGTCGAAAGCTGCACGGTTGACAAATTTTGAAACATCCTGGGCATGTTTGACCAGTATGAGAAAATCCTGTCTTCTATCCTCAGGAAGAAGAGGGCCCAAAGCCTCTAAATCTCCTGTGACGTCCTTCAGGAACATTCCCATATATAGACTATAGGAACTGATCCTGGCAAAAAGCATGGAAGCCTGGAAGACACGACGTCCAAAAGCATCCAAAGTTCTGCACTCACGTCCTGGGGGGGATTAGGGGCATGTCTCTTTGCACTCTTGATCCTTCTCATAGCTGACTCCACTACAACAGAGTGGTGGGGAAGCTGAGTTTTCTGGAAACCAGGACGAGGGACTCGATACAGAGTATCCAGTCTACGAGAGCGAGGAGAGGTAGTAAGAGGCGTCTCCCACGTCCTTAGCATGAGATCATGCAAGATCTCATGGATGGGCAAGGTAGCTGCCTCCTTAGGAGTTTTAGGATATTGTAAAATTTCCAACTCCTTTGCTCTGGGTTCTGTTTCAGGGGCCACAGAAATGGACAGACCCCGAGCTACCTCCCTGATGAAATCCTGAAAGGAAATATCCTCTGGAGGAGACATCCTGCGTTTAGGGGAGGAAGACTCCTCCGGGAGAAGTATTCCCGCATCGACAGAACTGTCAGAATCCTCAGATTCCTCCGAGGACTCGAAGTACCTTCTGTCGGGATGCTCTTGAAGAGCCCGATACCTGTACTGACTGAAGTCGGTACAGAGGGGAACCGGTACCGGTGTAACGGTACCGGAATGTATCGCATGACTGGGTGCTGGCAATGCAGGTGCCGATGTCGATGCTATCGGTACCGGTTGAGCTGTCTGATGCGGTTCCGAGGGTATCGATGCCGCAAGGAGAGCCGCCAGACTGCGTTCAATAGCCAGAACCCTCTGGTCTATCGACGCTGCCGATGCCTGGATATCGGTACTGGAGAAAACCACCAGTATCCCAGAGCATGGCACCAGTAGTTCTGCCGAGGTCGAGGCCTTGAGAACATCCTGGAGCCCCGATAATACTTTGGAAGTCGAAGCCTCCCGCCGGGGCAATTTTGCCGGTGCAGAATCCTCAAGGGCAACGCCGGAGGCATCTCGATGCTTAGAAGGAGATCTACCCTTTGAGGACCGACTAGACTTATGTTTAGTTACCCGAGATCCATGGGAGGAAGACTAAGCCCTGGAAGACGTCGATGCCACCAAAGCTGCATCCGAGGGAAACAGGGTACTGAGCTTGGCAGCTTGGTTCTGTTGACCTCTCTTGGACATCATGGCACAGGCCATACATTCCGAGATTGAAATGTTTAGGTCCTGACCATTCTGACACCACTCATGGGTGTCCGTGACGGAGATGGTACCGCCACACTTGGTGCACTTTTTAAAACCAGAAGAGGGTTTTTCCATTGTGGAAAAAATCTTGGGCCTAAGGCCCAAAAAGGCGCATGCACCTAGAAAAAAATGGGGAAAATACTAAGATTTTTTTTTTTTTTAAAGAAAAGAAAGAAGAAAAAACCAGCGGTACCGGTAAAGCGTTGAGGAAGGCAGACGCGACCACAAAAAAGAAGGAAAATTTTCTGCGGTGACAGGAACACGACCTGCTGGCTCCGCGGAAAACGAAGAACTGGAGAGAGGCAGTTGGGAAAGGCGGGAAGGCAGCACGCAGGCGCTGTGGGATGCTCCCAAAGGCTTTCTAATTGGACGCTAGGGAGCGTTCCCGCGCAGGCTCCATCGGTACCGACGATACCCATATGTGATGACTACATTCCTGCTTGTTCCTGGAGATAGTTAATATATTTTAAAATATGTAAATTGGCATTTCATAGAGAATTCATAGTAACACAGTAAATGACAGTAGATAAAAGCAGTAATCTTAAAAACAGGGTATGTGGAGAATAAAGGCATGCCTCCTTCCCTTCCCCTTAATAATTTGGATTGTTACAAGTGTCAGCATCCTAGCTTCATAAGGTTTGTGCCTGGAAAGCAGGAACTTACATTCTCTGGGAACATACTACAAATGCCAGGCCTCTAACACAGTTTCACTATGCAGGTTCAGTATAAAAAAATGACAACTTTAATAGGTGGGAGCCAAAAAGATGGCAACTGTACAACCTCTTTCTAAGTTACTCAGTTCCAGAGTGAGATTCACTGCTAGTCCTGGTTTTCTGACCATCTCATTATAATTTATTATGGAACCTGCAGCACTGATTTCAATGTGTAAAATCAGGGCCTACAAATACATGGCAATGGACATTTAAAACCAGAATTGGCAACTACTTTCACTCCTGGAACTGGGTAACTTGGCAACTCTGAAGTTAACAGAAGTTGATTCAGAATCTTATCAATCTGTGCCCATACTTTCTTTTTTGGAAAAGCTAATTGAGCAAGTTGTAGCAGTTCAGCTGTAGGATTGGATGAGAAACCAAGGTATCCTGCACCCTAGTCGGATGGGATGTCATCCAAGCCAGGGCACAGTCTGCTTTAGTTGTACTCATCAATTCCGTGGCACAGGAGTTTTTAATCGAGGAGGAATACTCTGATCATGCTAAAGCTTTATGCTGCTTTGGACACCGTGGACCCTGTGCTTCTCTGAAGACAAGCAGGGGGATGCAGGCACACTGAAGGTGAAGTTCACTGACTGAGCCTTGTGCCAGATCTTCTCTAGCACCATCTTATGGGCCCACAGTGCAGGGAATACAGCCTGTGCCCAGTTTGAATCTTCATTATCAAGATCACAGCGTGTTGCCAGTGGGATTATATTAATTACAACATATTTTTTTCATCAAATATGTCAAAGGCCAGACTGTGGGGATTCATCAGGGATCCAGTTTGTCATCCAGTTAATTTATATTTGCAGCCTTTGGGTGGGTTCATTGGCATAACAAAAACATTGAAATTCCCACTGCCTAATTGTATACACATTTTTTGCGATAGAAACATGACTGCAGATAAAGACAATATATTCTATTCAGTCTGCTTTTCCATACCAACCACTAAATTCTACAGTCCCTTTTTTCCTTTAGAGATCATCTGCATTTGTTCCATGCTTTCTTGAATTCAGATACAGTTTTTCTCTCTACCACCTCCACTGGGAGACTATTCCATACATCTACCACTGTTTGCATAAAGAAATATTTCTGCAAATTACTCCTGAGTCTATCCCCTCTCTCCTTCATCCTATGCCCCCTCGTTACAGAACTTTCTTTCAATTGTCATTTATGCCATGAAGGAATTTAGTCATGTTAGTGTGTTACAAAAACTAAAAGCATGTTTGGATTTGGTTAAAAGATGGATGAATGATAAGCTACCGTTAAACTGATCATATAAATTATGGCTTCATTACGAGAGAATGGAAGGGACGGTCCAGGTATTAACAATTGCAGGGGTGGCTGTCCCTATTCACTCTGAAGTAAAATACTGTTGGTATTTGCTGTATATATTTCCCTTCCCCATGTGGCAATCCCCTTGTCTTCGTCTTTCTCTGGGAACAACCAGGAAGTCAGTCCTCACATATGGGCGACATCACCAACATAGCCCAGGCAGGAATGGTCCCCAGCTTCCATAGGAAGCTTTTGGGAGCTCCATCGTGCATGTGCGCCTCCCTTCCCGCCCACTGGAACCATCTTTTCTCCAGTCTTCTTTTTTCCACGGAGCCCGTTGTCCTGTGCCTCGGAAAAGCATTACTTCAGAGAGTGTGCCCTTTTGGGCTTGTTTCTTTTGTTTTCAATAGTGTTTTTCCTTTGCCTTCCTGCCTTTTGTCAGGAGCAGCGATATCATTGACGCCACTTTGTTTTTTTCTTTTTTGGTGCAGGGTCTTTTCCCTGCCCGTTCTCTTGACTGGCTGAGACATTGGAGCTGTTTGATTTAGCGGCTGACATCTTTCTTGATATATCTAAGCCGGCCAGTGGGTTTAAAAAAATGTACCAGTTGTTGCCACACTATTTTAGTGATGGACTGCCATAATTGGTGCATTCAGTGCCTTGGGCCTGACCATGAACCCTCCATTTGTAATCTGTGCCTGCAGATGACAGGGAAGGGCTTGAAGAACTGCAAGAAACAGCATGAGTCTCTCTTTGGGTCATTCAACTCTTTGTCCTTGGTGCCGGCATAGACATCTGTGTCGATGCCCTCGAGGAGTGCCACCAAGACCTTGGCATCATATGTTGCCCACTGTCATTCTGAAACAAGGGGCCGCGGTGCCATGGACCAAAGGTTATCCTTTGATCTAGGATCGGTCTTCTGCCCCATCAACGTTGGGGACAGATGCAGAGAGTAGGGTGAAACTCCATGGGCATTAGAATACCTCTCGACGTGACTCCGAGGGTGATGGCTGGGAGTGGCCTGCTAAGTTGCCCCAATGGGAGGAGTAGACTCCCAAGGCCCTGGAGGGCCGCTGGCAGTCTCCTGATGCCTTGACCATTGAGGAGTCCCTGAACCAGGTGCCGGAGTCAGAGGCCGAGGCAGCTGCCCCAACCCCAACAAGCTCAGAGATGGCGGTGCTGGCCAAGCACCTACAAGCCCTCGAGAGGAGCATGATGGCATTCTTGGAGGCCCAGACCATGATGACCTCGATACAGAGTGCCCTGATGCTGATGCCGGCCCTGCTGTCCACAGAGGCCCCACCGATAGTAGTCCAGCCTTTCTTGGAGATCCATGCCCTACTGAGCCTTGGAGGGCATTTGGGTCAGCAATCGGACTCCACCTTGGTGCCAACTGCTCTCTCCTCCACCAGTGCCTCCGGGTCAGATGCTACGATGCGCCAGCATCAAGCGCCTCAAACACCACCATCTCTGCTGGAGTGGAGGAGGACAGGTGCTATTTCAACTTTTTGTCGGAGTCTGACTCAGACCCCAATGGGTGGGAGACAGAAGAGGAGTCCCCAGCCTCAGAGAGGCACAGAGACATACCCTCAGACCCACTTCCTCCCTACGAGAGATGCAAGTCTCCACCAGAGGACATCTCTTTCCATGAATTTGTCCAGGGCATGGTAAAGGCTCTCTCATTCCCCCTGGAGGCTGAGGAGAAAGAGTCAAGGAACTCAAATCCTCCAAATACTCTATGCCTCCCAAAGAAGCAGTGGCAGTGCCCGTGCACCGCATCCTCCAGCACCTGATGTTCCGCATGTGATAAAATCCACTGACTGTGCCTGCCATCAGCAGGAGGCTGGATTTAATGTACAGGGTACAGAAGAGCCCAGGCTTTGAGAAGCCTCAACTGCCTTATAACTCCATGGTGGTAGAGTCAGCCATGTGCCACAAAGAGTTCCAAGACTCACTTCTCCATTCCACAGGAGAGAGAGGCTCGTCCCTGTGATGATTTTGGGAGGTGGCGTAATCAGGGGTCTATGCTGGTGGCATAGATTTATTTATTTATTTATTTTATTTACTACACATTTATATACCGCTACTTCCAGCGATCAGCAGCGGTTTGATTAATCTTTGTGGGGTAGTCAATCAAGACTTGGGGGGGGGGGGGTATATACATAGATCTGAGGTCACAGCACACATGATTGGCGTCTTCGGGGACGAATCATACGTTTTTACATTTATATATACATATTTACATATTTAAAACATATTTAAACATATATCAGTTTTTACAAATCACTAGCAGTAGAAGGTTATATTTGATTGTAATGACATCGGAATAAGTGTGTTTTTAGCTCTTTTCTGAATTTGGTGATGTCCTTGGTTAGGCGCAGCTCACAGGGGAGTTGATTCCAGATAGTTGGTGCAGAGAAAGAGAAGGCTCTATGACTCGTAGTTGTTTTCACTGTCCTGATGTTGATGGGGACTTGCAGGGTTCCTGAGTTGATGGTTCTTCTGTCCCTATTTGTGGGTTGCATGCTGATAAGTGAGGATAGGAATGATGGGGATAAGTTGTTTATTAGCTTGAAGGTGGTCATTAATATCTTGTATTGAATCCTGGCTGCAATTGGTAGCCAGTGTAGCTCTATTAAAATGGGGGTAATGTGTTCAGCAATGCTTGTTCCCATTATGATCCTGGCTGTTATGATCTTATCTTACCAGCTCTATATGGCCATGTTCCTCAAGAACGTTATGGGGGACCTCTCTGTTCCCTACCTTGATACCACCAGAACGCCTTGAAAACTTCTGTTCTCTGCTGCGACGAGGAAAGGACTGCTCAAAATATATGAGCAGGGCGGCCTATAATGCTTTTCAGTTGTCAGTCAAGTGGCAGCTATAGGCATCAGTACCTGCCGCCTGGCTTGACTACAGTCTTCAAATCTTGAACAATGAGTCCAAGACAAGTTGGCTGATGTGCTCTGCCAGGGGAAAAAACCTGTTTGGAAAGCCCATGGAAGATAAGGCTGGCGAGTTGGAGAAAGAGCAACTCACCATGACTCTGCTCTCCAGGAAGACTGCAGATCCCTCCAGGAAGGTGCTTTTTACCCATGCAAGCACAGGTATTACCTGACCTACCACAGCTATCAGGGCTACCAGAGCACGCCACCTGTCCAGCAGAAGACAAAAGACCCACGCCAGCAATGCTGCCCTAAACCTCAGAAGGCCCAGCCTGTCCCACAGCTTGGAGTGGGTTTTGACTGCTTCCTAAGAGGCATGGCCAATCTACCCTTGTCCCTGCAGTGGGGGGGGGGGGGGAGGTTGGCTGGTCCTCTCTGCTCACAGGTGACCCATAGTGACAGAAACCAGGGCTTTAAGGATCATCCAGAACGGGTACCTATTGCATTTCACCCAGCTACCATGATCTTTCCCAGATAGTACCCCCTCAGCCTGCTTCACCACAGTCTTCTCCTGCAGGTGGTCAATGCCCTGCTGGCCAACCTCACCATAGAGCTGGTGCCACCAGAATAGGTTGGACGATGTTTCTACTTCTGGTATTTCCTAGTTCCCAAAAAGACCAGGAGTTTTCGTCCCATCCTGGATCTCAGGAACCTCAATCACTTCTTAGTACACGAGAAGTTCAAGATGGTCTCTCTAGGGACGCTACTCCCATACCTCCAAAAGAACAATTGGCTCTGCTCCTTGGATTTGAAAGATGCATACAAACACATCCTGATCTATCCTCTCCACAGGCAGTACCTCCACTTTATGCTAAATGGATGACAGTTCCAGTACCACATCTGACTTTTGGGCTGGCATCAACTCCCAGAATCTTCACAATATGCCTAGCTGTAGTAGCCACCAATCTCCGTATCCTGGGAGTCTTAGTCTTCCCCTACTTGGACAACTGGCTCAAAGGCCTCCATGCCAGATGGAGTTCATCGATTGGCTTCCCTCACCGTTCAGGTGCTCGAGAGCCTGGAGTTCGTCATCAACTACCCAAAGTCGCACCTCCAGCCCTTGCAATGGCTGGAATTTATTGGGGCTTTTCTCAATACCACTCAAGCCCAGGCCTTCTTACCAGTAGACCGCTCGAAGCGTCTCACCGAGGTAGTCAACACCATCCAGCACAATTGTTTCTCCACGGTGCAAGAAATACTGCAGTTGCTAGGCCACATGTTCTCCATGCTGTACATCACACCGTTGGCCCATCTGCACATGCGTCAGGCGCAATGGACTATGTGCACTCAATGGTGTTAAGTCACAGATCACCTCAGGGACAGAGTGGTGATCACCACGCCCCTCATCAACTCCCTCCACTGGTGGCTTCAGTTGCAGAATCTGCTCAAGGTACTTCCCTTACAGTCCCCTCCACCTCACCAGATGCTGACCACAGATGCGTCCAAACTGGGCTGGAAAGCGCATTGCAATGGTCTGCACACGCAGGGCCTCTGGTGAGCAGGAGAGCCTATGACCAGCTCAACTTCCTGGACCTCCAGGCCATTGCAACTGTGCTTTCCAGACACAAATGACAAACCAGATTGCCACATGATAGTTTTCATTCAGATGGACAATGCTCTACATCAACAAACAGGGGGGGCACAGGGTCGTACCTCCTCTGCTGGTTCTATGTAAACCGCACTGATGGAAAATAGCGCGGTATATAAGTGCATGTAATAAAATAATAAAATAAAAGTGGTGCAGCTATGGAAGTTCGCTGTCATCCATGGGCAATGTACCCACCAGGCAACCTCAATGCTTTAGCAGACCATCTCAGTAGGGTCCTCCAACCACACAAATGGACCCTCAACAGAAGGGTGGTGGACCACATCTTCCTTATGTGGGGCACTCTGGCAATCGACCTGTTTGCCACTCCAAACAATGCCCATGTGACTCGCTTCTGCTCCAGGGTGGCATCCAGTGACAGGCTGACATCCAATGCCTTTTCTCTGGATTGATGGATGGGGTTGCTGTATGCATACCTTCCCAATTCCTCTAGTAGTAAAAATGATGTTCAAGTTCCAGGCTGACACAGACACCATGATTCTCAATGCCTCTTATTGGCCTAAACAACCGTGGTTCCCCCTGCTGCTTTACCTCTCTCAGTGGGAGCCTCTTTGGCTGAGCTGCGACCCAGATCTCATCTCACGGGACCCTGCTTCATCCAAATGTGCGGTCCCCAGCTCTTACGGTGTGGATGCTGAGCAGATAGTCCTCTCAGAAAGCAACCTCCCCAAGGATATGGAAAATGTACTCATAGCTTCCTGAAGGGATCCACCCCCCCATTCTTATGCCTTCAAATGGCGCAGGTTGCTCTCTGTTGTGTGGACAGGGCTCAGGATGCCTTTTCTTGCACAGTGGAACTGCTACTAACGTATCTTCTCCACCCTCTAACTTGGGCCTCAAGTCCAATTCCGTCCAAGTGCAATGGAGCACAATAGAGGCATACCATCACAGAGGCTGGGCAATAAACCCATCTCTGCGCACCCACTAGTGGGCCATTTCATGCAGGGGTCTCCTCCTCTCTAAACCTCCGGTCAGGCCCCCCCCCCCCCAATGGTAGCATAGGATCTCAATGTGGTTCTTGGGCAACTCCTCTGCCCCTTACCCGCTGAAATACCTGACCTGAAAAGTTGTGTTTCTAGTGGCGGCCACCTCCACCTGACAAGTAAACTACAAGCCCTGTAGTACATGCGTCCTACACCAGATTTCATCAGAACAGAGTGGTCCTGTGGACACATCTGCATTTCCTGCTTAAGGTGGTCTCTTCGTTTCACTTCAGTCTGTGGTCCTACCCACCTTTTTTCTTTGGCCTCATGCCAACAGGGTGGAGGCCACACTGCACACGGATTGCAAATGTGCTTTGGCTTTCTACCTGGAAAGGATGAAGGCCCATCAGCGTTCCACCCAGCTCTTAGTCTCCTTTGACCCTAACTGGTTGGGCATGGCCATCTTCAAAAGTACGCTGTTCATTTGGGTAGCAAACTGCATTTCCTTCGCATATACGAAGTCTGGGTTGCACCTTGATCATCATGTTATGGCACAATGTTCGAATTATGGCCACTTTTGTGGCAAATCTGCGCTTGGTCCCCACGGTGGAGATTTGTAGGGCTGCCACATGATCCTCCCGTCCACCCCTTCACAGCCACTGCTTGTCTTGATGGATATTCTTGGCGTGACAGCAACTTCAGCCAAGCTGTACTCTGGCATCTGTATGGGACTTAGGTTCAACTCCTTTCCACTGACCCTTCTGTCCGTACAGGCTACCATAAACAGTCTTACTGATGTTGATGTTCGCGGTGGACGCAGATTTGGATGAGTTCCTCAGAGGGACTACTCAAGTTGTTTCTTCCAGTTCTCCTGTTTGGTTACCCTGTTGGGCTTCTTTTTTGCCATTTTTCGGTAGCCTGTAGATAGGGAGTCCCATATCTGAGGACTTACTTCCTGCTTGTTCCCAGAAAAAACATAGTTCTTCATCTGTAGCAGGTGTTCTCCGGGAATAGCAGGAATAAGTCCTCACAACCCTCTCCTGTCCGTGGAGTTGTTCTTGTTAAGCTTTACCATCATACTGAAGAAAGTTTAGCTCCAGTGTGTGGAAAGGCAGGTGCACATGTGTGATAGAGCTTCCAAATGTTTCCTATGGAAGTTGGGGAGCGTTCCCACGCAGACTCCGTTGGCGCTGTCACCCATATGTGAGGACTTATTCCTACTGTTCCCAGAGAAAGCACAGTTACTTACCTATAACAGGTGATCTCTGGGAATAGCAGGAATAAGTCTTCACATATGGGTACGTCGGTACCGACGGAGTCCGTGCGGGAACGCTTCCCAGCGTCCAATCAGAAAGCTTTTGGAAGCATCCCAACACGCCTGCGTGCTGCCTTCCCGCCTTCCCAACTGCCTCTCCTCAGTTAAGTTTTAAAGCTGAGACAAAGAGAGAGAGAGAGCAAGGAGGGAAAGATAGAGACAGAGAAATGCAACTCCTAGGGGAGGTGGGTGGGTTGTGAAGACTTATTCCTGCTGTTCCCAGAGATCACCTGTTACAGGTAAGTAACTGTGCTATCTCCAGGAACAAGCAGGAATGAGTCTCCACATATGGGGACTCCCAAGCTCAGATGCCCAGAGGGAGTCTTAGCATGTTTCAAGTCTAGAATGAGCCATGCTATTCCTCAGGACCTCAGGCATCCTGGGGATGGAGGGTAGGAGTTGAATATAGAAAAGGAGCTGTGGAACAGCTGGCTAGAACAGGGCTTCAAAAGGGGCAGACCCTGTATCGAGGGCATTTAGTAATGAAAATTGTAATCTGGGCCTCCCTTGTTGGCATTGCACAAGTGCACTGAGCTACATCTGGATCTGATAGGAGAGCCAGTGAATGTGCTCAAGGGGTATCTCACTGAGAAGTAGAGGTAATAAGTAGAAGACAAACAAGTGGAGGTCAGAACCCTTCAGGGTGAGAAATATCCCCAGGAGAAAACTGGGATAGCATAAGAGGTAGAGCTTCAGCGGAGACGCAGAAGGTACTATTAAAGAAAGCTTAAGCTTAGAGCAACTGAAGCTCCGCAATGTCTTTCCTAAATGGGGTCGATTAGGAAAGGATAAAAGGTACATGAAAAGCTTCAAGAGTACCTAACCTGAAAAGGTTATGGTAAGGAAAACATTTGTTAATCACCACAGGACGTGGTTATAGCTGTAGCCCCCTACGTATGCTGAACAGCATTGATAGGGGTAGTAACCATCTGTCGGGCTCATATGGGAATGTAGGGATACCTGAACCTGACAGATAGATAAGTAGATGGATACAGATCTCTCTCTCTATATATATATATATATATACACACACACCTATAGGGTATATAGGCATATAACTATAAGAGATATGTATGGGCAGAAGACACACCGATAGATATAGATAAGTAGATATATATATATACCTATATGAATAGGCAGGCATATAGGCACATGTCTCCAGGAATAAGGATGGAGAGATGTGCAGAAAACCTCATCCCCCCTAGGGATATAGGGAGAGAGAAAGATTTATCTGCCAGCAAGAAGGTTGATACCTGCTTGAATAGAGACAGAGAATCTTCTTTTCCTGGTTATGACTGGCAGAGTCAGAGGAGAGGTCTCCCTGACAAGAAGTCTGAATTCCTTGCAGAATTTGAGCTCTTGAATAACCAGGATGGCCTACGTGAAAATTTCAGAGGATAACTTCAGTCTGCAGACAGGAAGTCCAGATATCTCCAGAATTGCAGTATGGAGAATGGATAGAGGACGCCTCTGGAGGAAGATACCCTAGTGACCCGCCTATGAGGGCAAGATGGGTATTAGGCGTCCTCTAGCTGCTATTGAAGAAATTTACCTCTGACGAGAAGATCTAAGGAGATATGGGCCAAGCCAGGGAATTGGCCCTCCTTTAGGTTTTCACGTAATGAAAGGCCTGAGGCTTATGCCTCAAAAGAGATTTAAGATGGGATGGTAAGGGTAGGAAATACCTGCCAGACATGAACATGACTGGGGGAACCCCCCTAATTATCTGGGGTTATCTGCTAGGCAAGATACTAATGCTCTCTAGCAAGGGCCCATAGTGCAAAGCTACTCTGTAGAGATGCAGAGAGCATGCTGCAAGTTGGTTAGAAGAAAAAACTGGCTGTGAAAAGCCAATAGGTAACCAACTATTCTGCCAAGGACAAGAATAGAAGTTAACCAACCAGACTGTGATAATAGGGTTTCCCCAAACGAGGTTGATAACCTGCTTGGAACTTAGCACTGAGGTGAGGAGGATTGCTAGTGGAAGGGAATCCCTGGTTGTGTAGTGAACAAAACCAGTGTCTTAACCCCTAGGAATTTCTGTATCTGCAGCAACTACCAGGGCAGCATGGAAAAAATTATTTTCCCTGTCCTTTTTTTTTTTTTTTTTTTTTTAGACTGGGAAAAAGAAACAGACATGGTAGGACTTCCTATTGTCTGATGAGCTGCTGTAAGGTAACAAGGGGGGGAGACAACTCCAGAAGGGAGGATCCCTTGGTAGAACAGGTAGAGGACCATAGGGGCTTACCCGTTTAAAGAGCCACTCTTACAAAGCAAATGTTGTAGTAAGAGGGAGGTAAGACAGAGTTGCAAGAGACCGACTATGGAGGTGGTCTCGGACAGATGAGATGATACATGCCAGTACAGGGAAACAACTGTCTATTGATAGTTGCTACCTCTCTTTCCTCGAAGAGGAAGAGGAAAATATATTGATTATGGGCATGATCATCATAAAGACTCTTAGAGTTAGAGAAAGATCTCTCATGAAGAGATATCCAGGTAGGTTAGGATAAAATTAGTGCAGATACTTCAAGTGAAAAGAAGCAGACTGCCATCCTAACCCCCAACCAAAAGGGACAATGATCTATTTGAAACCCTGTGACTGCTGGGTTTGTTGACCCTGTTGAGGTTGTGGATTCCTCAGACCAGGGCGATGTTTCCCCTGTTTGGGAACATCTGAATGATGGGCAGATGATGGGTAAAACCTTCTTCCCCTAGGGGAAGAAAGTTTGGTAGGACATTATCTACCTACTGGGAAAGAAGAAGGCGTAGAGCAGCCTCTGGAAAAAGGAAAGTCAGTGGATAACTGAGTAATCTGAAGTAAAGACTCCTTGTTGAAGAGATTTTCTCCAGTGCAAGGAGTATTTCCCAGTCTTTCCTGTGCCCATCTGTCCAAGTCTGAGGCTTGAAGCCAGGCTCTACGTTGTGCCCCTATAGCTATAGCAGAAGTCCTGCTAACAGACTCAAAGGAGTCTAGGGTAGCATGAGTAAGAAACTTAGAGATATTTTGAGTATGACTAACCAGTGAGGAATAGTCTGTACACTTGGGCTCTTGAAGAAAAGGAGTCAAAAGATGTAATTGCTTTGTGACCTCCTCAAGAGATAGACCCATATAAAAAATATATGAGAGAATTCTTGCTGAAAGCATGGATGTCTGGAAGGTTTGACGTCCAAAGGCATCTAGTGTTTTAGACTCACGACCTGGTGGAGAAGAAGAGTGATTTTTATTACTCTTCACTCGCCTCATTGCTGATTCTACCACAATAGAATGATGAGGAAGTTGAGTCTTTTGAAACCCTGGAGAGGGGGGCACCTGATATAGAAGATCAGTTGCTCTAGAAGGTGGGGGTACCTTTAAAGGAGCTTCCCACATTCTTAGAAGGAGATCCTGCAAAGAATGATGCAAAGGAAGCATTATGTTCTCCTTTGCTTTGCTAGGAACAGAGAGGTATTCTGTATTCCCATGTGTAGGATCTTGTCCAGGAATAGGAATGGCAAGTGATTTTGCCATGTCCAGGAGGAAAGTCTGGAAAGAAGGGTCCCCAGAGGGAACTTCCCTTGGAAAGGCTAGATCTGATGAAGAACTAGCGTTGGCACCGAGGGATCTATCTAAGTATATAGGAATAGAAGATCCTGAATGGTGCAGTATGGGATCCTTGGATGGTGGTCGCTGGTACTGCAGGTCAGGATCAGCGACAGTCGGTAACAGATCGTCCATGCTAGGGATCAATTCCAAACTCGGCATCGAGGGAAGTGAGCCTGACGAGAGAAGCATGGAAGGTACCGACACCAAAGGTAATGTGGATATCGGTACCGACTTCGGTACCGTATCTGATACCGGTGGATGAAGGCCAGCCGGTGGCAACTCTAACGGTATCGGAGGAACCGAGAGTTGCGGATCCGAAGTATCGGAACCGAGCCTTCGGTACCAACGGGAGTCGGTACCCAGTCCTCCAGACTGGAGATCGATTCCAGATTCGGCATCGAAGGAAGCGAGTCTATTGATGCACGTCTGGAGGGTACCGACGTCGGTACTAGTATCGGTGTCGGTACCGATACTGGAAAGTCGGTCTGAAGTGTATCCACCAGGCCCGTAGGTACTGAGGACGCCAGACGACGATCCTTGGTGAGGAATGTTTCATCCAACACCAGTGCCGATGCCGGGGTATCGGTACCGCTTGAAGCGGATACCACCACCGGGCATGGCTCAGGTATGTTCTGTGAGGGGTGAACCTCAGGAACAACCTGAAACCCTACACAGGCTTTGGAGGCCGAAGACTCCCACCGGGGTTTTGAAGCCAGTGGATTCTCGAGGACAAGGCCGGAGGCATCTCTATGCTGTGCATGAGAAGTGCCGCTCGAGGACTGGCTAGTCTTAACAGACTGTTTTTGGGTTACCTGATCCTGTGGAAAAGAAGATATGGTCGGTGCCCTGAAGTTGGAGGGGGACCGCGTGTCGAGGGGAACTCGATGTTGAAAACTTCTTCTCACAAAAGTATTGCCCGAGGGCTCCGAAGGAAAATGGTCAGGACCCAAGCAGGTTAGACACCAATTGTGAGTGCCTAAAAATAAAGTTGTACCGCCACAGTTTGTACATGTCTTGGGGAAAGTGGCTGGCGGTTCCATGAAGGAACTGAAGAGGCCTAGAAGGCCTGAGAAACCGTGAGACGCTAAGGAAGAAAAAATATTCCTTAAAAAGGAAAATTTTACAAGAAAAGAAAAAAGAAACACCGGCGGTACCGGTGGTGTCGGGGAAGGCAGCCGCGACCACAAGAAAACTAAAAAATAAAAGAAGAATTTTCTGCGGTGACAGGAGGATGTCCTGCCGGCTCCGCGGAAAAACGAAAACTGAGGAGAGGCAGCACGCAGGCGTGTTGGGATGCTTCCAAAAGCTTTCTGATTGGACGCTGGGAAGCATTCCCGCGCGGACTCCGTCGGTACCGACGTACCCATATGTGGAGACTCATTCCTGCTTGTTCCTGGAGATCCCATGCTACAGGTGAGTAACTATGCTTTCTCTTGTCTTGTTTCTCTTCTGTTATTTTGATACCATAAACATAGTAACATAGTAAATGACGGCAGATAAAGACCAGTGTGGTGCATCTAGTCTGCTCAGCAATATGGCAGGAGTAGGTGCACCCCTTCCCATGTCTTTACTTAGTGGTGCACTCATCAAGAGCAGGTGCACCCCTCCCCATTTCTTTGTTTAGGGGTGAACCCACCGCTCCTACCCCATTGCTCCATGTAGGACACCCCTATTTGTTTAGAAATTAGATGGTTCAGTTTATTTTGATTTAATCTTGTTGCTGTAAAGTGATCCACTGTGTCTGTCCCAGGCCACTTTGAATTCCATCACTGTGTTTGCCCCCACCACCTCCATCAGGAGGGCATTCCAAGCATCCACCACCATTTCAGTAAAAAAGTATTTCCTGACATTGTCTTTCAATTTACCACCTTGCAGCTTCATGTCATGCCCCCTAGTTTTACAGCTTCCCCGTCTCTGGAAGAGGTTTGTTTGTTCATTATTTCTCTTTAAGTATTTAAAGGTCTGAATCATATCTCCCCTATCCCTCCTCTCCTCCAAAGTGTACATATTTAGGTCTTCAAGTCTCTCCTCATAGGGCTTCTGACGCAGGCTCCAAATCATTTTGGTCGCCTTCCTCTGAACAGCTTCCATTCTTTTTACATCCTTTGCAAGATACGGTCTCCAAAACTGAACACTGTATTCCAAGTGAGGCCTCACCAGAGACTTATACAGTGGCACTAATACCCCTTTCTGCTAGTAATTCCTCTTCAAATGCAGCCCAACATCCTCCTGGCTTTTGCCACCGCCTTGTCGCACTGTTTTGCCACCTTGAGATCTACAGAAATAATCACACCGAGGTTTTTCTCCTGCTCCGTGCACACCAACCTCTCGCCCCCTATTGCGTACATTTCTTTTGTATTTCTGCTACCCAAGTGCATGACACTGCACTTCTTCGCATTAAATCTCAATTGCCAAGCATCAGACCATTCCTCCTGCTTTTGCAGATCCCTCCTCATGTTCAGCACTCCCTTGGGGAGTCCACTCTGTTGCAAATTTTCGTGTCATCTCCAAAAAGACAGACTTTTTCATTCAGTCCTTCAGCAATATCACTCACAAATACATTGAACAGTGCCAGGCCCAGGACCGAACCCTGCGGCACCCCGCTAATCACCAGTTTTAATGCTTAAACTGGGAAAAGTGGTATAGCAAAATGTGTAAATAAATTACATTAAAACAGCTGAGGGTTATTTTAGATTCAGAATTATGCAACCTCAAACTGATATGGGGTCTAGTTTTTTTTCGTTTATGGAGAATGCACAACTTATGGCCATATTTAATAAAGACTAGTTTAGTAAAAGTTATTTAAGTATTTGTAATAAATCATATTGTCTACTGCAATGCACTGTTTATGGGGCCTGTATAAGAAACAGCCAGATGGCAGCTTGTTCAGAATATGGCAGCTAAGATTTTACCGGGGCTTAAAACTTTGTGACTTGGTTTTGCCAGCAATGGACATAGCAGCATTAATTTCCAGTAAAGTATAAGATAAGATTAAAAATGCTATCCATGCCAGAAATATTGTGGATGAAGCAGAGATATGAACCAATACGTAAGCTCCAGTCTTCACAAGATTTTCTTTTGCAAATGCCAGGGATGGCTTATTTGAAGTAATCAGATCCATGTATGAAGCATTCTTACAGCAATGCTCCTGAACTATGGAATGTAGCTTCTAGGGAGCTTTGCTCAGGGCTTGGCTATTTGGCCTCCCAGAAAACATATTAAACTTCATTATTCCAGGAAGCATTTTTATGATTTAGTAGTGTTTTAAGCGTGAGTTTATTTATTTCTGTTTGTTAAATGGAAATTACACTAACCTGGTAATTGTAGTTCCTGTAGGATCCAGTTTAGTCCTCCACAATCGGGTAGTGCACCTTCTACTGCAGCCTGGAGACTGGACCAATCAAATCTTCTGTAGTACATATCCAGCAGGAGCTCCCAGAAGCCCCCCAGTGTACTAGTAACAAAGCATACTTAACGAAGCAACACATTAAATAATCATTAAATTATCATTACATTATCAGTAAACCCTTTTCTTCCCCCCCTGTAATAACCAACTCCCTCCCCAAACGAGGAAGTCAGAACACCGCCTGGCGCCGAAACCGACGCCTTCCAATTTACACAGAGCTCCCCTTCACAGAAATCTAGGGAGCTGACTGAACTCCAAGAAAGGGAAGAGCCATAGCGATAAGCACGACTGTCAACAGAACCCGAACGGGACAAAGAACCGTCCTACAGTCAACCGCTCGGAACAGCGCGCCGCAAGACTACACAGAGAGTTGGGAGGGAAGGAGGACTAAACTGGATCCTACAGGAACTACAATTACCAGGTTAGTGTAATTTCCATTTCCTGTGCGGATATCCAGTTTAGTCCTCCACAATCGGGATGTAACAGAGCAGTTAAGACCGGGCGGGACCTTGCCAGCCGGCGCGCAGAACCGCCGATCCAAAACAGGAATCCCGAGCCGCTAATACATCCAGGCGATAGTGCCTGCTGAAAGCGTGCAGAGACGACCAAGTGGCCGCCCTACAGATATCCGCTGGCGGAACCAGGCAATGCTCCGCCCAAGAGGTCGCCTGAGCTCGAGTAGAATGAGCTCGAAGCCCCTCCGGAACTGGCCGCTGCTGCAACAGATACGCAGATGCGATCGCTTCCTTGAGCCATCTAGCAATGGAGGCCTTAGCCGCCGCCTCCCCTTTTCTTGCGCCCCCAAAGAGCACAAAAAGCCGATCGGTCTTACGAAAGGACTCCGTAGACTGCAAATACCGACGCAGCGTGCGACCCACATCGAGCCGGTGAAGACCCTTGTCCACCGACTCGACCGAGTTCGCCGAAAGGACCTGCAGAAACACTGCCTGATTCAAGTGAAAGGGAGACACCACCTTTGGAAGAAAAGAAGGCACCGGCCGGATCACAATCCGGTCCGCGGAAAACGACAAGAAAGGCTCTCGGCAGGACAAGGCCTGAAGATCCGAAATGCGCCGAGCCGAGCAAATGGCTACAAGAAAGACCGTCTTCAAAGTGAGATCCTTCAGGGACGCCCTCCGCAAGGGCTCAAAAGGTTCCCGCACCAGAGCCCGCAGGACTAAATTCAAATCCCACGGGGGAATCGGTGCTCTGCGGGAAGGCCGCAAATGAAAAACAGCGGTCAAGAAACGCCGCACATCCGCATGAGCGCTGAGAATGCGGCCTAAAACCTTGCCTCTATAGCAGGAGATCGCTGCCAACTGAACCTTCAGGGAACTGGCCGCGAGGCCTTTCTTGAACCCATCCTGAAGGAAGCTTAACACGACGGGCACAGAGACCGTCGCCGCCCGGACTCCCCGCCGGGAGCACCAGTCCTCAAAAATCCTCCAGATTCGAACATAAGTAAGAGAAGTGGATGACTTTCTTGCCCGCAGTAGGGTGGAAATCACCGCGGGCGAATAACCCTTCTTTTTCAGCCGAGCCCTCTCAATGGCCAAACCGTAAGCGAGAATCGAGCCACCTGGGGCATCCGCAGGGGGCCCTGAAGAAGAAGGTCCGGCAGCGCGGGCAGGCGCCAAGGCACGCCGTCTCGAAGTCTGACTAGCTCGGCATACCAGGGCCTCCGGGGCCAATCCGGAGCCACCAGCAGCACTCTGCCCTGATGACACTCGATGCGCTGGACGACCCGGCCGATCAGCGCCCACGGAGGGAAGACATACAGAAGCCCGGACGTCGGCCACGGCTGAATGAGAGCGTCGAGCCCTTCGGACATTCGCTCCCGCCGTCTGCTGAAGAAGCGACTCGTCTTGGCCGTCTGGAAGGTCGCCATGAGATCCATGATGGGCGGACCCCACCGCCGCACTATTTGCGCATACACCTGTGGATTTAACTCCCACTCTCCGGGGTCCACTCGCACTCTGCTGAGAAAGTCGGCCTGGACATTTTCCGCGCCCGCTATGTGCGCCGCTGATATTGCCGGCAGACGAGTCTCCACCCAACTGAACAAGGCTGTCGCCTCTGTTTCCAGGGCCACACTCCCTGTGCCCCCTTGGCGATTGATGTAAGCCACCGTGGTCGCATTGTCCGACCAGACCCGGACAGGTCGACCCCGGACCAGTGGCTCCAGGGCCAATAGTGCTAGCCGCACCGCCCGAAGCTCGAGACGGTTGATCGACCAAGACGCTTCCTGGGAGGACCACACCCCCTGAGTGAAGCGGGTCTCGCAGTGCGCTCCCCAACCGGCTAAGCTCGCATCCGTTGTGAGGGGAACCCACAGAGGAGGCTCCAAGGGAACCCCCCGCGTCAGATTCTCGGGAGAGAGCCACCAACGGAGCGAAAGACGCACCGCCTTCGGGCAGGGCAGTCTCTTGTTCAAGGAGTCGCACTGGTTGGACCACCGGCGAAGGAGCGCCCTCTGCAGCGGGCGCATGTGGGACCGCGCCCACGGTACCACCTCCAAGGTCGCCGCCATCGTTCCGAGAAGCCTCAGGTACCACCACGCCGACGGAGCGGGCATGCCCCGAAAGAGTCGGACAAGAGCCCGCAACGCCCGGCCGGACGCGGCGCTCGGGGAGGCACACCAGCCCCCGGGCGGTGTCGAAGCGCACCCCCAGATACTCGAGGTCCTGCGTGGGACGCAGACAACTTTTTCGTTCGTTCACCACCCAGCCGAGAGACCGCAGCAGAGCCACTACCCTGCTCGTGACTCGCAAGCACTCCCGACTGGACTTTGCCCGAATCAACCAGTCGTCGAGATATGGATGGACCAAGATGCCCTCCTTGCGCAAGGCCGCCGCAACGACCACCATCACCTTTGTGAAGGTGCGCGGAGCCGTGGCTAAGCCGAACGGCATGGCCCGGAACTGGAAGTGGCCCCACGGAAACGCAAAGCGGAGAAACCGCTGATGAGATGGATGTATCGGGATGTGCAAATAGGCCTCTGTAAGATCGAGGGACGTCAAAAACTCCCCCTGTCGTACTGCTACAATGACTGACCGCAGAGTTTCCATACGGAAGTGTGGCACCCTGAGCGCGCGATTGACGCCTTTGAGATCCAAGATCGGACGCAGAGAATCGCCCTTTTTGGGGACCACAAAATAGATGGAGTAACGACCGGCGCCTCTTTCCAAGAGAGGAACCGGGACCACCGCTCCCAGTGCTAACAACCGAGCCAGGGTCACGCGGATGTCCCGCGTCTTTTGTTCGCCCCTGCTGGGCGACAGAACAAAGGCATCCGGAAGCGGGGATGCAAATTCTAGAGCATAACCCTCTTCTATAAGCTGTAGCACCCAGCGATCTGACGTAATTTGGGCCCAAGACGGAAGAAAGTCGTGCAAACGACCCCCGATAATCGGGCCTCCCTCCAGAGCCCGCCTCGCGTCATTGTGGCTTGCACCCAAAGGAAGACGCCGAGGGAGAGGCGGCTCCGGAGAAGCCTCTGCCGGCCCCTCTGAAACCACGAAATCCCTGATTACGGGCTCCAAACCGGCCCCGCTGCGAGGCCCACAGGCGGGAGGACCGAAACCTGCGCTGATCCCGAAAGGACCCCCGCGCCGAGGTGGAGGACCTGTTGGCCCTTGGCCTATCCTCCGGAAGCCGGCCCCCCTTGGACTCACCGAGCTCCTTTACCAGTTTCTCGAGAGCCTCCCCAAATAACAATCTGCCCTTAAAGGGCAGTTTACCGAGGCGGGACTTGGAAGAACCGTCAGCCGCCCAGTTGCACAACCATAGGGACCGGCGCGCTGCCACCGCGGACGCCATACTATTAGCCAATGCGCGGATTAAATCATAAAACAGATCCGCCAAGTAGGCTGAGCCGGACTCCAGCCGGGTAACCTCCAACAGGCCTTGCTGGTCTAAGCCGGGGCTCGAGCGCAAGCGCTGCGACCACCGCAGACACGACCGAGCCACCCAAGCCCCGCAAATAGAGGCTTGCAATGACACGGCATCCGTATCGAAGGTTTGCTTCAGCAAATTATCAATCTTCTTATCCTGCCCGTCCTTGAGGGCCGCCGCCCCCTCAACCGGGATGGTGGTTTTCTTGGTCACTGCGGAAACCGCAGCATCCACTCACGGAGACTTAAACAAGTCCCTGTCCTTGTCGGCGAGGGGATAAAGCCGATTCATGGTCCGAATCCCCTTCAAACCGGATTCCGGGTGCTCCCACTCCGCCTGTATCATCTGTTCCACCACGCGGTGGACGGGAAAAAACCACCTGGGTATCCCTGACGGCCTGAATGAGAGGATCCTCCAGACCCTCTTCCTCCAGGGACCGCACTGCCGAAAGGTTAAGTGCCTGAAGGGACTCCGTAACCAGAGGAACCAGCTCGTCCTTCCGAAACACCCGAATGATCCGAGCCTGATCCTCCGGCTCGGGGATCTCCCCATCCTCCAATTCCTCCGCTTCCGTCTCAGGATCGCCCTCCGCCTCGGACTCCAGAAGCCCCAGGGCGTCCTGCTCCTGTTCCCCCAACCGGAGCCGCTTGACCCCGGGTGGAGAGGAGCGCTGAGCCACCCCAGTGACCCCGGAGGGGAGAGAGGGGGGCCCAACCTCCGGCCACTGACCGGACCTGCTCAAGTGGAAAGCCTGATGCATGAGGAGAACAAAATCAGGGGAGAATTCCATAGGTGGGACAACTATAGCCCCCTGCTGGAGCGCAGCCACCGACCCACTGGCCGGTGGAACCGACCCAGACTGAGGGATGCTCGGAGAAAGGACACTGTCCCCTGAAGTAGAAGCATCCCCAGGGGTAGCCTGCTCCTGGACATGCACAGAGTGTTCCAGCTCTGCGGGCACTGCAGCGCAGCCCCTGCAGATGCCAGAGTCAGTCCCTGCCGCTCTGCGGGACCCACAAATCACACATTGGGGTTTGGAAGCCATCCCAAGACCACCTCTGCCCAGCGGGATAGAAGGGAACCGGCACAGAAAAGCCCACACCACAGGGGCAATCTCATGCAAATCAGTCCCGGTTGAATAATAAAACGTTTTTTTTTTTTTTTGTTTTTTTTTGCAAGAAACAAACACACTCCCCAGACTCCCAGGGGTGCCCTGAGCAAAATCGCCAGCAAAAGGAACCCCAAAAACCCCAGGGGAACCTGTGCACAAGTGATCAAAGTGCCTCTAAAAGCACACTTTATAAATCCAAAATGGCCGCCGCACTTTTTCACCCGCGGTAAAAAACGGCGCGAAAATACAAAGACAAATAAATAATATGTAAAAGAAAGAAAACGACCCTCAGATACAGGGCAAACGATCAAATTTAGGAAAAATTGCCAAATGGGCTCAGGAGAGCCTACAGAACGCTGGCAGCTCTGAAAAGAGAGCACTGCTCACAAATACAGACATAAAATGAAAACTCCTACCAGCTCAGGAACAGCAAGGACACAGCCAACTTCACACAGTGTCAGCCACTGCTGTATCAGGTATGGCTTTTCCCCGTACAGTCAAGGGGAAGCTCACCCAAGGCTGATAAAATTAGCCAGGCAAGAAGACAGGAGCCTGCAGGTCTGACTTCCTCCCGAGTCTCCTGTGCCAAAGCACTAGAGAGGCATGTTTCTTTCACTTTTCCTTTTAAAGATACAACTAGCTATTAAATAAATAGCAAATAAATGTCCCAAAAACAAACCCTAAAAGACTAACTAACAAGTGTTGCTCCTTCAAGAGTCACTCAGTGTGCCCAGCAAGGGCACAGACGTCTTCAAGCTGCAAGAGACTGGACACACTGGGGGGCTTCTGGGAGCTCCTGCTGGATATGTACTACAGAAGATTTGATTGGTCCAGTCTCCAGGCTGCAGTAGAAGGTGCACTACCCGATTGTGGAGGACTAAACTGGATATCCGCACAGGAAGTTTTGATTACGTATGTGAACTTGTAAGTTGGCTTTGCTTTTTTTGGCGGGTGACCAATGCATTAATAAAACAAACTAGTGGAGCCAGTTTTCAAACCAGTAAATGACAGCACATGAAGAGGTTAGAGCAAATATCACAGCTCCAGTGGTTAAATGTCATCTCCATCCACAGGACACATGCTTGGATGATAGTCTAAGATGGCAACATGCACCTTTTTTGTTTTGCTGTCACCCTTTATTGATTCCTTTAGTCACAGCAAGGGCATCAAGACTTGAAACTAACACTCCACAAGGTACTTGTGAGGGTCTATAATTTACTGAAGGAATAATGCCATCTGATAGTAGAATGTTTGCGCTTTTGTAAGTCAGCAACAATAGTGGAAGCCACCAAAACAGACGTATTCTACAACTTTACTGTAATTGCTTGAAAAGTACCAAAGTTTAAAAAACCCCTGAACTTTCAATTATGAAAAATGAGAATACTACCTGATGTCTGGGTATTTACTGACAAGAGTTGAGAATTCCAGGTAAAGCAACGATGGATCAGTAAGCTTAATGACTTCTGCAATGGCTATAATAGTGTCACAAAGTCCATCGGTGTCGTCCTCTGACCCCTACCAAAGATAAAGTTCACAATGTATCTTTTGTTAAACAAAACCCACAATTAATTTTATCACAATGTTATTTAGTTAACAAGCCAACCACTTTAATTCCCATTGAATGCAGTTAAAACCAATTCAAGAATTTACAGTCATTTTCATTAGGATGAGCATTTGATTTGTGCATACAGAAAGAGTTGCTGCTGCCCAGCTACACCGTGTGAGTGACATCTCCAAAGGCTCCTTCTGTGCAATGCTCCCCCATAGCTCAGAGATGCCTCTAAAAGGCTTCCCTGAGCCTATGCATTGGTTCCTGTGCTGGTGTGCACTCTACTCCCTTGCTCCTCAATCTGTACTATTATAAAGCTGTCAACTTCATTAGAAAGGAGAAAATGTTCCTACAGAGAAAGCATGGCTACTCACTTTAAACAGGTGACCTCCGGAAACAGCATGTGGGTGAATGTCACAGACAGAGCCTGCATGGGAACACTCCCCAGCATCCAATAGGAAAGGGCTTGGGAGCACTTCACTGCGCCTGCGTACCTGTCTTCCCAACTCTTCTCCTCAGTTGAATTTGTAGCCGAGAAGAAGAAAATAAAAGAACCCTACAACTCCTAGGGGAGGATGACAGGCTGTGAAGACTGATTCCTGATGTTCCCACAGATCACCTGTTACAGGTGAGTAAAGCGTAGTTACTCACCTGTAGCAGGTGATCTCCAGGAACAGCAGGAATTTAGTCCTCACGTATGGGTGACATTGGGTACTGACGGAGCCTGCGCAGAAAGCTCCCCAGCTACCAATAGAAAAACCTTTGGGAGCAGTCCACTGTGCCTGTGCTGCTGCCTTCCCACTCTTCTAACTGACTCGCCTCAGTTGAGTGTATAGCTGAAGAGAAAGGAGATTAGAAAGGAGGAGAGTCCTACAACTCCTTGGGGAGGTGGGCGGGTTGTGAGGACTAAATTCCTGCTGTTCCTGGAGATCACCTGCTACAGGAGAGTAACTATGCTATCTCCAGGAACAAGCAGGAATTTAGTCCTCACGTATGGGACACTTCCTAGCTCCCAGATCTTGTGGGAGTTAGAGCTTGGATAGGTTCGTTGACCTTGACTTCCCTGGCACGGAGATCTGGATTGAAGTGGGCAGGGGGTACGCGTTGTCTCATGTTCCAAAGAGATGCCAAAGGACCACTTGGCCAAAGGCCACATCCTGGCGGGAATCCTTGTCCAAGCAGTAGTGTGCTGCGAAGGTATGGATGGAGGACCACGTAGCCACTTGGTAGATTTCAACGATCAGTACTGCACGTAGATTTGCCACAGAGGTGGACATTGCTCGAACATTGTGTGCAGTGACGCACCCAGTGAGGGATAATCCTGCGTTGTTGTAGCAGAAAGAGATGCAGTCCGCTATCCATGATGATATAGGGTGCATTTAGAAACTGGAAGTCCCAGACGAGCTTGATCATAGGAGACTAAAAGATGAGATGACCTCCTGATGGACTCTGTTCTTTGTATGTAGAAAGCCAGAGTTCTTTTGCAGTCAAAAGTATGCAGAGGAGCTTCCACCCAGGAGGCGTGTGGCCTGGAAAAGAATAATGGAAGGACGACTGATTAATATGGAAGATGGAGACCACGTTTGGGAGGAAGTGGGGATGAGTTTGTAGAATCACTCTGTCGTGGTAGAAACACGTGTAGGGGGCTTGAGCCACTAGCGCCTGTAGCTCACTGACACGTCTGGCTGAAGTTAAGGCTATGAGGAAGAGTACCTTCCATGAAACATAGCGGAGTTGAGTAGTGGCTAATGGTTCCAAGGATGGTTTCAGTAGTTGAGATAAAATGACATTGAGATCCCATGTCACTGGGGGCGGGCAGATGGACGGCTTGGTAAGCAGACCACCTCTGTGCAACTAAAGGGTCGGAGGAGATGGGTCTACCACTCACCGGGTCATGGAAAGCAGAGATTGCACTGAAGTGGACTCTTATCGAGGATAATTTGAGGCCTTGAGAAAAGAGGTGCCAGAGGTAGTGGAATAGGGTCTGAAAAAAATTGTGCACATTTTGTGAACACCATGAGTCATATCTGCGCCACTTTAGTGAATATGCCTCTCTTGCGGAAGGTTTCCTGGAACGGAGGAGAATATTTTTGACCTCCTTGGAGAGGGGAAGATGACACAATGCTAGGCTTTCACGAGCCATGCTGTTAGGCAAACAGATCGAAGGTTGCGATGGAGAAGTGTTCCGTCGTTCTGGGAGGGGAGACCCGGTGAGGATCCCAGTGGGATTGGTCGAGTTTGAGAATGTAGAAGGAGGAGGAGGAACCACGGTTGGTGGGCCCAGAAAGGGGCTATGAGAATCATGTATCCCTTGTCCTCTCCGAGTTTGAGAAGTGTTTTCAGGATCAGGGGCATTGGCGGAAAGGCATAGAGAAGCCCCCGATTCCAAGGAATCATGAAGGCATTGTTGGGACAGACTGAGGTTTGTTGGCAGCTTCGAGCAAAAGTGGGGAAGTTTGGCAATGCGCTGCGTAGCAAATAGGTCTATCCACGGAGGTCCCCAGGTTTCGAACAGGTGGTTGGCTACCGCCAGACCTACAGCCCATTCTTGAGGGTGGAGCAGTCTGCTGAGCATGTTTACCTGCAGGTTGTCCTGACCTGGAATGTAGATTGCTCTGAGCAGGATGTGATGCTAAAGGGCCAGGTCCTAGATCTGGCACATCTCTGTGCAGAGAGGAAGAGAGCCCGTACCCCCTTGTTTGTTGATATAGAACATGGCCACTTAATTGTCCGTTCTTACATGGACAGAACTGTTGGTGAGAAGATGCTTGAAGACGTGGAGAGCCCTCGATACCACTTGAAGTTCCAAAAGGTTTATTTGTTGTGCGGACTCAGCGTAGTTACTCACCTGTAACAGGTGTTCTCTGGGGACAGCAGGAATCAGTCCTCATATATGGGTTACATCAGCGCCAACAGAGCCCACGCGGAGCAATCCCCAGCTTTCAAAGAAAGCCTTTGGGAGCTGCCCACCAAGCATGCGTGGTCCGCTTCCCACCCAAAGGAGCCATCTTGCTCAGTCAAATGACGAACCGAGGACCAGGTAGCAGCCCAGCAGATGTCTGCCAGAGGAACGGAGCACAGATGAGCGACAGAGGTTGCCATGGCCCTGACCTTGTGAGCCATGATATGGCCTTCCAAGGGGAGCTGCGCTTCCTCATAGGCCCGAGCAATATAGTCTGCCAACCATGTGGACAGCATAGGCTTTGTCACCGCCTGCCCCAGAGCTTGCCGTGGTCGTAGGAAACGAAAAACTGAGATGCTTTCCGGTGGCCTTGAGTAGGTTGAATGTAGAATAAGGCCCTCCTACAGTCCAGGTTATGAAGTACAGCCTCAGCGTGACTGGCATGCGGTCTGAAAAAGAAAGTAGGGAGGACCACCTCCTGATTGAGGTGAAACGAAGTCACCACCTTTGGAAGAAACTTGGGGTGTGTGCGAAGCACTACCCTATTCTTGTAGAACCTGGTATAAGGCCTCTCCGCCACGAGGGCCTGGAGCTCGCTCACCCTTTGGGTGGAGGCGAGTGCTACGAGGACCACCACCTTCCAGGAGAGATAGCGAAGATGACACGTAGCCATCATTTCGAAAGACAGTAGGATGAGCTGTCCCAACACTACAATGAGATCCCATTTGGCCGCCAGAGGACAGACCAGGGGTTTAGACAGGAGAAGGCACTTAAGGAACCGGGACACCATCGGGTGCGCCGAGAGGGGCTTCCTATCCACCGGATGGTGGTTGGCCGCAAGGGCACTGAACTGTACTCTGATGGATTTGGATTTGAGCCCCGAGTCAGAGAGGTGGAGAAGGTACTGCAAGACCATAACCACCGGGCAGGAAAAGGGGTCAGCCCCCCGAACCACGTACCAGAGCGTAAATCTGCGCCACTTAAAAGGCGTAAGCCTGTCTGGTAGACGTTCTGCGTGAAGCTAGCAGAACATCCTCCACTTCTCTTAGAAGCAGAAGCGGAGCTAAAGAGACCCTCTCAGCAACCACGCCGTCAACGAAAGGGAGCTGGGGCTGGGGTGCAGGAGAGAGCCCCCTTCCTGGGAGAGAAGCTGCGGGTCTGTCCCGAAGCGGATGGGAGTCTCCACCGCTAACTGCAGGAGAAGCGGGAACCTGAAGCTCTGTCGTGAAGAATCTTGAACAGGGTCTTGGCAATCAGAAGTGTCAGGGGAAACGCATACAGAAGACCCACCAACCATGAGATTAGAAAGGCGTTGGTCACCACCCTGACAGGATGTGGTTGCCGGGAGCAAAAACAGGGCAACTGGTGGTTGTCCGGGCTGGCGAACAGGTCCATCATTGGCTCCCCCCAAATCTGGAAGAGCCCGCAGGCCACCTTTGGGTCCAGCTGGCACTCGTGCAGCTGGAGCAGTCTGCTGAGTCTGTCGGCCAGCCAATTGTCCTGGCCCGGCAGTTACACTGCCCTGAGAAGAATGCCCTGCCGGGCTGCGAATGAGCACAAGTCCATAGCCTCTCGACAAAGAACGCGGGACCCCATATCCCCTTGTTTGTTCATGTAGAAGATGGCAACCTAGTTGTCCGTCTGGACTAGAACAGATCTGTGAATTAGGGGTCTCCAGAATGCCCTTAGGGCAAGGCGGATTGCACGCAATTCCAAAAGATTGATCTGTTGGGCACTCTCGTCCGGCGACCAGACACCCTGGGTGCGATACCCCTGGCAATGGACTCCCCGCCCAGCAGGGAGGCGTCCGTAGTGAGGACCCTCGAGTGATGAGGTGCCTGAAAAGGCATCCCCACTTGCAAGTGGTGGAGTGACTGCCACCAGTTCAGGGACTGCGCTAGATTCCTGGTAACTTTGATTTTGTCCTGGAGATGCCCCGTTGCCTGGGACCACTGGTCCCTGAGACACCACTGCGCAATTCGCATGTGTAGGCGGGCATCTGGCGTGATATGGACTGTGGAGGCCATGTGCCCTAGGAGGCGCAACAGCTGTCTGGCAGGCACAGAGGGAAGGCACTGTACATTTCTGGCCAGCGCCATAAGCCTGCTGACTATCTTCAGGTAGGAAGGCCTTGGCTGGGAGGGTATCGATTCTTGCCCAAATAAATTCCATCTCTTGAGCCGGACACAGGCTGGACTTGGGATAATTGATAACGAAGCCCAAGTGCTGAAGGACCTGGATCGTGCATACTGTGACCTGCTGCACCTTGGGGGCCGTGGTGCCCCTGATGAGCCAGCTGTCGAGATAGGGGAAGATGAAAATCCCCTGAAGCCTGAGAAAGGTGGCGACTACCGCTAGGCACTTCGTGAATACCCTGGAGGCTGAGGCAAGGCCGAAGGGCAGCACCCTGTACTGAAAATGATAAGAACATAAGAACATAAGATATGCCATACTGGGTCAGACCAAGGTCCATCATGCCCAGTATTCTGTTTCCAACAGTGGCCAATCTAGGTCATATGTATCTAGCAGTTTCCTCAAGGGACACAGGTTCCACAATGCTTGTATTGGTTCAAGCATGGATATCCTGGGTCCCTTCTTAATAATGGTTTATGGACCTTTCCTCCAGGAACTTGTCCAAACCTTTTTTAAACCCAGCTACACTAACAGCCTTTACTACATCCTCCGGTAACAAATTCCAGAGTTTGATTACACGTTGAGTGAAAAAATATTTTCTTTTATTAGTCTTAAATAGTTTACCCTGTAGCTTCATTGCATGTCCCCTAGTCTTTCTATATTCTGATAACGTAAACAATCGATCTATGTTCACCCGTTCCACTCCGTTCATTAATTTATAGACTTCTATCATATCTCCCCTCAGCCGTCTCTTTTCCAGGTTAAAGAGCCCTAACCTTTTAAGCCTTTCTTCATAGGAGTATCCTTCCATCCCCTTTACCATTTTGGTGGCTCTTCTCTGAACCTTTTCTAAAATCGCTATATCCTTTTTAAGATACGGCGACCAGAATTGCACACACTATTCAAGGTGCGGTCTCACCATGGAACGATACAGAGGCATTATATCATCTTTTGTTTTATTTTCCATTCCTTTCCTTATGATACCTAGCATTCTATTTGCTCTCTTGGCCGCCGCTGCATACTGGGCCGAGGGTTTTAACATGGTATCCACAATGACGCCTAAATCTTTTTCCTGGGTGGTGGTTCCTAATGTGGAACCTTGCATCGTGTAACCATAGTTTGGGTTGTTCTTCCCTAGGTGCATAACCTTGCACTTGTCCACATTAAATTTCATCTGCCATTTTGATGCCCAGTCTTCCAATTTATCAAGATCCTCTTGCAGTTTTCCACAATCCTCTTGGGTTTTGACAACTTTAAATAGTTTTGTGTCATCTGCAAATTTGATAACCTCACTCGTTATTCCACTTTCCAGGTCATTTATGAATATGTCAAAAAGCAGCGGACCCAGCACAGATCCCTGGGGTACACCACTATTCACCTTTCTCCATTGGGAAAATTGGCCATTTAGCCCTACCCTCTGCTTTCTATCTTTTTAACCAGTTCCTGATCCACAATAGTACACTGCCTCCTATCCCATGACTCTCTAGTTTTGCCAAAAGTCTCTGATGAGGGACCTTGTCAAAGGCTTTCTGAAAGTCCAGATACACAATATCAACAGACTCACCTTTGTCCACCTGATTATACACACATCCTAATCCACCCAAACCACAGGAATTGCCTGTGGTTTGGGTGGATTAGGATGTGTGTATAAGCATCCTTTAGGTCGAAGGTGCATAGCCAGTCTCCCTGGCGGAGGTAAGGCAGCAATGTTCTAAGGGAGATCATCTTGCACTTCTCCCGCACCAGGAATCTGTTGAGGTTGCGCAGGTTGAGAATGGGCCTTAGGCTCCCTGTCCTCTTTGGCACAAGAAAATACCTGGAGTAGAACCCCTTGCCCTTGAGATGGTAGGGCACTGGTTCCACTGCTCGGTCCTCGAGAAAACATGCCAACTCCTTCAACAGAAGGTCCCAGCGAAGGGGAGGTCGAAGGGGCTCTCCGGGGAAATAATGTGGAGGTACTTCGGCTAGATGGAGGAGGTAACCCTCTTTGATCACCTGCAATGCCCAAGCATTGGTGGTGATAGCTGCCCACCTGTGGGTGTTGAGGGAGAGCTGACCTCCTGTGGGCTGCCCAGTCTCGCTTGGAAGAGGGGCCATGGTGTAAGAGTCAAACGCTTCCCCCGAGCTGGGCCGGGGTCAAAGCCTGGGGGGGTTTGGGAGCCTTCTGCTTATGCGGGCCATGCCCTTGACCCTTGGCCTGTTGCCCCTGCTGGGGCACTGGGGAGGCCTGATAAGGGGGGTAACATCGGTAAGCAGTGGACTTCCTTGGGTAGATGGGCTTTTTCCCCCCGAGCCCTTCTTTCGGGAAGGGGCAGAGGTCTTCTTAGAGAGCCTAGTCCTTGTCATGAACTTGGTCTCCAGTTCAGCAGCCTTTTCTGTCTTGGGAGTTTGCCGAATAGGTTCTCCCCACGGCATGGGCCATCGACCAACTTGTCTTGTACCCATTGTTCGATGTCTGATGACTATAGCCAGGTTTGACAGCGAGCACCAATGCCCGCCGCAGCTACTCCGGCTGCCAACTCGAACCCGTCGTAGGCTGCTCAAGACATAAATTTAGAGCATTCACCGACTGCTGTGGATAAGCCCTTGAAGCGCTGTAACGGCTCCTCGGAGAGACCAGTTGAGACTCTGGCAATCTCCTTCGCCAGGTCTCTCAGGTACAAGCAGATATACAGCTAGTAGGTTTGGATCCGGCAATTCAGCATCACGCCCTGGTAACATTTTCTGCTGAGGGCATCCAAGGTGCGGGCCTCCTTGCTGGGTGGTACCGAGGAATGCGTCTTCTGACTTTTTAGTCGACACATGGCCGATTCCACGACCATGGAATTATGCGGCAGTTGTGACTTTTGAAAAACGGGGCTTCAGCGGACCAGATACATCGAGTCGAGCCGCTTGATGATCACTTGCATCGACGCTGATGTCTCCCACATGCAGAACATAAGGCATTCCAGGATATGTGGAATGGGCACCGTGAGGGTTTCCCGAGGAGGGGCCTCGTATTGGAGGATCTTGAGTTCATCTGCTCGAGGATCCTCCTCGGACTCTGTTGGGAAAGCCAAGGCTTTGGACATGTCTTCAATGAAGTCCCAAAAGGCATGTCCTCCAGAGACCTTCTCTGAGGCTCCTTTACAGGGGAATTGGATGGGACATCTCGGTGAAGGCAAGCGTCAGGAGACACCTCATCGTCAGACTCCCAGACGGAGGCCTCCGAGGAAGACAGATGGCAGTCCTTGGGCCCCGAGGGGTAAGGCCTCTCTGGCGCTCATTGGCTTGCCGGTGACGATCTCCATCCCGAAGAACGGGAGACTGAGCGGGACCTCGACCGAGGATCTACTCGGGCCTGTAGGACTTCAAGGATCGGCTCAGCCTCAGGGGTCGACTTTATTGTCAAACCTCCGGTGGTCTGGGCAGAGGAACCGGATGTACCGGATACTAGTGCCCTTTGCTGCTTCAGGAAGGCAGTGATCCTGCATTCCAAGGATACCATCCTGGACATAAGTTTGGGAGGTTCCGCAGCATCCAGCTCAGGCACCGATGTACTCGGGCCCAAAGCCGGTTTCCCCGGAGGGGAGTCCTCAACTAGGATAGGATGCGCTTGCCAGGGTCAATCCGTGGCCGGATCCTTTCGGGAGAGTTTGATCAGGTGCTCCTTCCCCGACGCCTCTGGCTGGCGCTTGGGGCTCTGAGACTGGTCCAGCGAGGGACCTGGCCGTTATGAACCATCCAGGGACACAGCTGTCAAGGATTTTCTCCTTTTCGGTTCCCTCAAGGGGGACCACCCCCTCTCTGAGGTCCCCTGACACCGCTCGGGTTCGGAGCATTCTTCCTGAGGTGTGGAGGCCTCAGACAAGGCCCTGGCTTTCGGAGGCATGGGGGAATTGGGGAAAATGTTTCCATGCTGCTGCTGGTGGCTTTTTAAGGCCTTCGAGGACATAAGTTTGCAAAGGCCACAAAACAGCCGGGTCATGGTCTGGGCAGAGGCACTGGAGGCAGCAGTCGTATGCATTGGTGAGACATATAATTTTACTGCACCTGTCGCACTTTTTAAACCCACTGGTAGCCATGGGGAGGAAAAAGGGCCCCATCAAGGTTGAAGACCTTTTGGGCTGCCAGCGAGGGAAAACAGGGGCGGAAATTCCCAAAAGGAAAAAGAAAAGAAAAAGAGCGCTAACCCAATACCGGGATACCGGGAGCGGGTGGGAGGGGTACCGGTGCTAGCCGGAAAGAAAAACAATAGCCAAAAGGCAAGAAAAAATAATCACTTTTTCCAGGACAGAGAACAGACTATGTCTGAAGGGCTCTGTGGAAAAAAGAAGACTGAGCAAGATGGCTCTTTTGGGCGAGAAGCAGACCACGCATGCGTGGTGTGCAACTCCCAAAAGCTTTCTTTGAAAGCTGGGGATTTTCTCTGCGCGGGCTCTGTCGGCGCCAACGTAACCCATATGTGAGGATTGACTTCCTGCTTGTTCCCGGAGAAAAGGGTAGTCCAGTGGCCCTGCATGGAGAGAGTGTCCAAGTGAGCTCCCCAGCAGAGTTTGGATGCATCTGTTGTTAGGGTATGTTGAGGCTGGGGGGGGGGGGGGGGGGGCGGAAGGCAATCCTTTAAGGAGATTTTGGGGGGTTGTCCACCATTGGAGTGACTGTACCATGGGTGCTGAGATGGTGATGAACGCATGCAGACCTTCGATGACTTGTATCCACTGGGTTGACAGAGTCCACTGTGTCTGGCGAATGTGCAACCTGGCATTTGGAACTATGTGTACTGTGGAGGCCATGTGGCCCAGCAGCTGTAGAAAGGGATCGTACCGGAGCAGACTGGCATCGCCACATGGTCTCTGCTAGGAGTATGAGCTTCTGCATACGGTCCTGTGGGAAAAAAGCCTTGCATTGGACGTGTCCAGGATGGCTCCTATGAATGCCAGTCTGTGTTGGAAACAGGTGTGATTTTGGAAAGTTGATTACAAAACCTAGTGACTGAAGGTTTATGGTTTTGTGTTAAGCCGAGGAGAGCTCCCCAGAAGAGTCGCCCTTTATGAGCCAATCGTCTAAGTAGGGGATGACGTAGACGTGGCTGATGCGAAGATGTGTTGCTACGACGGCCATGCACTTTGTGAAAACTCTTGGCGCTGAGGCGAGGCCGAAAGGTAGCACTCTGTATTGATAATGACTCTCTCGGCAGAGGAATTGGAGATACTGCCTGTGAGGATGTATTAGAATGTGGGTGTAGGCCTCTTCAAGGTCTAGGGAACAAAGCCAGTCATTTTGTTGAAAGTGAGGAAGGAGGGACCCCAAGGAGATCATCTTGAACTTTTCTTTTACAAGGAGCTTGTTGAGATCTCGGAGGTCTAGGATAGGCCTGAGGCCTCCTGATTTCTTTGGAATGAGGAAGTAGGGAGAGTAGAATCCCCTGTAATGTTCTTGTAGGGGAACTGGTTCAATGGCCCCTTGAGAGAGGAGTGAGGCAACCTCTTGATGTAGCAGGGGGTCAAGAGAGTTTTTGGATAGAGCTTGTCCCTTGAAACGATGGGGGGGTAAGTTCTCTGAAGTTGAGATGGTGTCCCTTGTGTACAATGGACAATGTCAATTCCTCTGAAGTTATAGTCCTTCATTGAGAGATGAACCTTGACAGCCTCCCTGGAATGTAATAGATGGAACTGGCCATGCTCCCCATGTGAGAGTCAAAAGGATGGTGCAGAGGCAGCTGGTTGAGGCTGAGATGCTTGCTTGGTCAACCGTGGCTTTTTGGCTTGCTTAGTTCTCTGTTGCTTATGCTGTGGAGAGTAGGCTAGTTGAGAGTAGGTTGGGTAGTATCTCCTCTTTTTTGGATAGAAGGCCTTTTTAATTTGAGCCTTCTTCTTGGAGGGATCCGAAGTTTTAAGTGACAACCTCTTGAGGGTGGTATCGTCTGTTTCAAGTTCACCCATCCTTTCTCTCCAAAGAGGTTTTCAGCTGTACAGGGGATGTTAGCCAACTTCTCCTGCACCCACTGTTCTAAGTCCGATGCCTGGAGCCAAGCCAACCGTCTGGCCCCTATGACTATGGAGGATGTTGAAAGCAGCTCTGTTGACAAACTTAGAGATGTTTTAGCTGTGGGTGAGGACTGCCTGAGAAGCAGGGCACTTCTCTTCAGGGAGGAACCGCAGGAAGCCCTCCCAGTCTTTGTTCAACTCTTTGAGGAACATCCCCATATACAGAATGTATGAATTGATTCTGCTGCCAAGCATGGGCGATTGGAAGGTTCTTGATTCACGTCCGGGAGGAATCGAGGCATGGTTTTTGGCACTCTTTATGCGACGCATCACCAATTCCACCACGATGGAGTGGTGTGGGAGTTGCTGCTTCTGGAAGCCAGGGCACTCGGGAACCCAGTACATGGTATCAAGACATTGACTGATGGGAGCGATGGATAATAGTGTTTCCCACATTCGAAGCATCAGGTTGTGAAGTATGCAGTGCACCAGTAAGATGGTTGCTTCTTTCAGTGCAGTGGGATATTGCAGTATCTTGAGTTCTTCCGCTCTGGGCTCTAGCTTCAAAGCAGCAGGAATGGAGAGACCCGCCGCCATGTCCTTGATAAATTCCTGGAAAGACATATTTTCTGGCTGGGATTTCCTTCTGGTACTCTCCTGTGGCGGTGAAGTTTCAGAGATAACATCTGAGGTTATTGGAGTCCAGGGATCTGTGGTAAGAGTCAGAGAATTCTGAGTTGGATTCTAGAGAATATCGCCATGTTTAGAGTAACAACGCCGGTTGATGTCTTCCTGTTCTGCACGGTGCATGGAAGAGGATGGATCCGCCGGAGGCAATGGAGCATGCATTGACATCGATAGAGGACCCGGCATCGACGAAGGCATCGGTACCGAGGAAGGCCCGGGCATCAGAGAAGGCATCGGCAAGGACACTGGCATCTGTATTGGCATCAGGGCAGAGAACAGCATCGTAGGTGGAATAGACACCAGGGTTGATGGCGGCACAGACATCGGCATAGAGCCAGCTTGTGTTCCTGATGTTGGTGCCGATGTAGCCTGTATGGACATCGGGGCGGAAGATGGTAGGTGCACCAAGGCTGCTAAGTAGGGCTGCTAGGGTGCGTTCCAGAGTTAGCATGCATTGATGCAATGACGTCTCTCTTGCCTGGTCATCGGATGGAGCGGGGTCAGCCACCACCAGACCTAGGCATGGCATTGGAGGTTCCGTGGAGGTGGGTGCTCCAGGTAACTCATGACTCCCCACAGAGGCTTTGGAGGAATCCTCCTGCCGGGGATGCTACTGTTACTGGAATCGGATGATGCCCGGTGAGCGCAGGAACGCTCCCGGGACTTGTCCCTCGACTGCTCCTTCGATGTCTTTGGCCTACTGGAGTGGTCCTTCGGTTTCTTGCCCTGTTCCTTCCGAGTCTCCGAGGGCTCCTGGGGCAGCGATTTCTCCTTGGGAGTCTGGAGTCTTATGAATGCTTGGAGCCAGAGGAAGCCCTTGAGGAGGTGGAGGCCATGGACAGGGTGTCTGCTGGGAAGAGCTTTTTCAACTTGTTGGCTCGATTCCCAAGGTCTCATTTAGTCATCTGCTTGCAGAGTGTGCAGTCTGTTAGGACATGAGCAGGGCTGAGGCATTTGAGGCACCGGTCATGTTTGTCGGTGATCAATATTGTGCTGGAGCACTTTGTACATTTTTTAAAACCACTGGCTGATTTTTCCATGGTTCCTCAAAGGGTAGGCCTGGTGAGGCTCAGCTCAGAGGAAAGTCTGAAGGAAAGCTTTTTTTTTTAAAAAATTTTATCACAATAGAAGCAGTAGAAATGAAAATTAGAAGAATAGTGATAAGAAAAAGGTATCGATGCTACGGGTGAAGGCAGCAGTTCTTCAGCAGGTACAGGAGTGATCCTGTTGGCTTCGCGGAAAAAAGAGAAGTGAGGAGAGTCAGAAGAGCAGGAAGGCAGTAGTGTAGGCACAGTGGACTGCCCCCAAAGGCTTTCCTATTGGTAGCTGGAGAGCTTCCTGTGCGGGCTCTGTCGGTACCAGATGTCACCCATATGTGAGGACTACATTCTTGCTTGTTCCTGGAGATCTATGCTATCTCCAGGAACTAGCAGAAATGCAATCTTCACATATGGGACTCACTAGCTTCCAGGCACCAGACTGGTATGGGGGGAGAGTAGTGCGATCCCCGAGGCAAAAAACATGTAGCCGAAGAATCTGGAAGAGTTGTGGGCCATTGGACTTGATTCCAGAAGGAGTAATAGTTCGAGACTGAGGGTAGGAGTCCCATCCGCTCTGTTGAAAGTTTATTTGATAGTGTTCATTGAAGGTCATTGATGCTATTAGGCACTATAGTGAGACACGTTGTGGGTCTGAAACAAGAGTGCCATGGAAGTCTGAGACATTCAAAGATAGCAAGAAATAAGTGTTTTTGAATGACCACAAGAGATAAGGTTTTTTGCTCCATATTAATACAAATGAGTGGTTTTTTTGGGATATTTACATTACAGTTTTACTCCGACATTACAAACACACGATGACATGTAATGACGTCACATATTGCACGTATTTAACAAATAAGTAACTTCACATTAATTCACATCTGCATTTCATGCTAAATGCAGTCGTCATGATAATGCGTCAATTGAAGTACTTTGGGGTTTCTAGGTAAAATGCCTTTTGGGGCTTCTAGTGTTAATTAATTAATTAATTTTATTTATTTAATGTCTCTTCTATACCGCACTCTTTAAATATCAGTGTGGTTTACAGGTAACATATGTGCAGTGCAGGCAGGCCTACACTGGACTTACAATAAACAGGGGATTATATACAGGGTTAACAGGGTAACTATGTACAAGATAACTTGCTGTCATAAGTTGTAAGGACAGCTCGACACTATTACACATTGGCTCAGCTATAGACATGCTGTCATATGTCATGAGGACAGCTCGAATATTACATTACCCTTAGAGGGGATCGGGGGTCTAGTGGGCTGGGCTGCAGACTCGTGGAGGGGCTGCGTTGGGGCATCACTTGGGTCCTGAGTGTGACTGACTGTGGGTTGTCATCAGGTTTGGCGTAGTGCTAGAGGAACAGATAGTGCTTCAATGCCTTCCTAAACTGGGTGAGGTCATCGATAGCCCGGATGGTCAGTGGCAGGGCATTCCAGCATGTGGGTGCATATAACTCGAAAGCTCTGTTTCTAGTTGCCTGCGAGCATTTTGTGATCGCCCTCGGGAGTTTCAGAGTATTGAGGGCGGCAGATCTCCTTACTCTGTTGGGGGGGGGGGGGGGGTAGCCTGTATGAGATTTGTGAGTGAGGTGGAGGAGCATTTGTTGATGGCTTTGTAGGTCATCATTAGAATCTTAAAGGAGATCCTGCAGTGGACTGAGAGCCAATGCAGGTGTTTCATGATTGGGGTTATATGTTCCCTCCTGGAGGCTCCGTGCAGGATTCTGGCGGCCGCATTCATTGCCAGTTGCAGGGGATTCAGCGTGTTTTTCGGGAGACCGTGTAGTATGGCGTTCGCATAGTTGAAATGTGGAATTACTAGTGCTTGGTAGACCATCCGAAAGTCTTCTGGCTCTAGCAGTTGTCGTAGGTGGCGAAGCATCCGAATTTTGTTATAGATCGCCTTGACCATGTTGCTTATTTGGGCCTTCATATTGAGCTGTTGATCCAGCGTGACCCCTAGGTACCGAACCATGGGCTTGCTGAGGAGCTCTGCGTCCCGTACCTTCAGTGAGGTTGCATTCCTGGTGATAAAGAGGACCTCTGTTTTTTTTTTATTTATTCTGAGTTTCTGCGTGTGTAGCCAATCCGTGACAGCATTGAAGCAAGTGGCTAGGGGTGAGAGGTCTGGATGATCTGTCGAGAAAGGCATGTATAGTAACATGTCATTGGCATAGATTAGGCAATTAATATTGAAAGAGCGGATGAGGTTGCAAATGGGCTGCATGTATACGTTGAATAGTAGGGCTGAGAGCGAGGATCCCTGTGGCATGCCTTTCTCTTGCAGGAAAGGTGAGGAGGTGCAGGGGCCGGTGCGAACATGCTGCCATCTATCTGTTAAGTATGATGCGCACCAGGTTAGCGCAGTGCCTTGGACGCCCTTCTCACTAAGATGTGTCAGGAGTATTTTGTGGCACACCATGTCAAAGGCTGCTGCAATGTCCAAGAAGATCAAACCTTGTCTGATGTTATCCAAGCCAATGGTCAATGTGTTGAATAATGTGGTCAGCAGCATTTCCACCCAATATGATTCCCGGAATCCGTGCTGGCAGAGGTCGAGGGGTGCGCTAGTCTCAATGTGGTATTGAAGTTGGCGTTGTACGACCTTCTCAATGATTTTTACCAGAAGTGGGATGCTTGAAATTGGTCTGTAGGAGTCCATCTTTGCTGGGTCTAACTTGCTATTTTTTAGTAGTGGTCTGATGGCTGTCTGCTTCAGGCTTCGGGGGAAAGTCCCAGCGGAGAATGATAGTCCTATGAGTTTAGATAGAAAAGGGCTGAGCTCGGCATGCAGGGATTTTATCCAAAATGCTGGACAAGGGTCGTTGGGCGCTGTTGTGTGTTTATGGCGGTGATGTCTTGGATGCCTTTTTCAGTTGGGGCAGTGAAGGTGGTGATGATGTGCTTGATGTCCTTCGTGGATGGTGTTGAGGTAGGTGGAGGGGATGGGTGGGGTGCCCCGTACGAGGAGGACAAGCTGGTCTGGCTTGTCTTGGCGTGTAGGCAGTCAGCATATTCCTGAGGGTCAGGGAGGCTTAATTGCATGGGAGAGGGCTCCTTCGTTAAGGTCTTAATTAGGCTGAAGAGCTTGTGTGGTTTATTTAGGGAGCGCTTTAATATCTCTGCATGGAATTGCTTCATTCTCTTTGTGACTGCTGAACGGTGTCTTCCCAAGTGAGCAGTGTATGTTTCGTGGTTCTCAGTTGACAGTGAGTGACGCCAGCGTCTTTCGAGCTTTGAATAGGAGAAGCGACGTCCGTAGCTCGGGGGAGTACCAGGGGGCATTCTTTCTTCTTCCTGCTGGCTTTTTGATGGGTGGTAGTTGGACTACGGCATCCAGGCTTGCGTTCCATGTGGAGATCATGTCGTCGAGGCTCTGTGCTGGCGGGTTCTGGAGAGGCTGGGCTCTGTCCAGGATTTCCTCCTTGTTGAATGGCCGGAAGCGTTTTGATGGCTCTGTGGTGGATTCACTCGAGGCCTGGGTTTTATTATCGTTGGGGTGTGATGGCATCTGGAACCTTATCAGGCTATGGTCGGACCATGGTACTGGACTGATGGATAGTTCCAGCTTGTGCATGGGGTCGAGGACAGCTTGTGGAGCAAAGATCAGGTCCAGTTTGTTTCCTTTTCTGTGAGTAGGGGCATTGACCAATTGGGTATATCCTAACTCTTTAAGGGCCTCGATGAAGGCCTTGGAGTGAGTGTCTTGGAGAGCTGGAAGGTTGAAATCGCCTTGCACCCAGTTTGACACACGAGGGTTCTTGGGGTTGCATGCGATGTCTATAATTGTGGATAAGTCCTCTGGGGAAGGGGATGGTACCCTGTAGAACAAGTTGATAGTGCTGTGTTCCTGAATGCTTGTAGGCCCTTTGATTGATTGTAGTGAGTCTGGCAGAGAGTTCCATAGGACAGGGAATATGAAGGTGAATGCTCTGTTGCTTGTTATTTGTCTGGTTTTGCGGATAGATGTTGGAACGTTAAGGAGGTTCTGCTTGCTTTTTCTTCTGTTTCTGGTGTTAGATTGAACATTTATAAGAGATGTAAGATAGGAAGGTGCAATATTATTGAGTAGCTTAAATGTAGTGATTAGCGTTTTATATTTTATACAACTTGATATTGGAAGCCAATGGAGATTATGCAAGATGGGAGTGATATGGTCCATTAGGTGTGCCTTGGTTATGATTCTGGCAGTGACATTTTGAGCTATCTGGAGACAGTTTATGTTATTTTCGGGTAATCCATATAGGAGGCTGTTACAGTAGTCCAAGTGGGGTGTGATTATTGCTTGGACTACCGTTCTGAAGTCATGGGGGGCAAGGAGGGGTCTGAGGTGTTGCACGGTTCTTAACTTGAAAAAAATGGTTCTGGCAGTTTGTTTTATATGTGCTTCCATATTAAGGGTGTTGTCTAAAATGATGCTCAAATATTTAACTTCTTGCTTTACTGGGATGGTGGTGTTGAGTATGTGGATTGTTTGTGGGGGGGTGACACTATGGCTTCTGGTGGTGACAAGTACTTCAGTTTTCTTAAGGTTAATTTTGAAGTTGTTTATATTTAGCCATTTTTCGGCTTCCTGTACGCATTCAGTTAGATTGCGATATGTGGGGTTACTTACATCAATCTGGGAGTAAATCAAGATGACGTCTGCATAAAGGTGATACCCAATTTTGTATTTTTTGAAAGTTGCGCATCGAGGTTGAATACAGAGGTTAAACAGGAGGGCAGAAAGTGCCGATCCCTGTGGGATACCTTGCTCCTGGGGGAAGGGTGATGATGATTCATGTACAGTTTTTACATATTGGGTACGATCGGATACGTAGATATGAACCACTGGAGGACAGTCCCAGCTAGACCTAGCTGCGCAAGCCTTGATAGGAGTATATTATGGTCTACATTGTTGAAGGCAGCCGTTATGTGTATAAATATGAGTATGAAGGCCTTGTTCGCATTGTCCATACCTCGGATGAGGGTGTCAGACAATACTAGCAGCAATGCTTCAACACCATGAAAGTTGCGGAATCCATATTGTTGTACATCAAGTGGAGCATTTGGGTCAATAAAATTTTGAAGTCGCAATTGAACTGTTTTTTCAATAATTTTCGCTAAAAATGGTATGCTAGCAATTGGCCTGTATGAGTTCGGGCCTTCTATGTTTAGAGTCTTGTTTTTAAGTATGGGTAGGATGGCAGAACGTTTAAGTTCTCTTGGTATATTCCCAAGGGAGAGAGATTGGTTGATTATGTTCGTTAGGTATGGTGCTAGTTCCGTTTTTGTTGCTTTTATCCAGGCCACGGGGCATGGGTCTAAGTGAGAGGTGGTGGTGTTAATCCTTGTAATTGTTTCTAGGAGTTGTTTTTCCTTGATGAGGTGAAAGGAATGCCATTTATTGAGGTTAGCTTGATTATCAGAGGGGGGAGAAAAGGGTGTGAGGTTATTGGATTTTAGTTTGGCTGCAAAGTGGTTGGCCAGGGTTTGTGGATTAATGTTACTCGTGTTTCCATCATTTTGTGGTTGTTTGGTCATGGATTTGACAGTTTTGAAGAGTTTCCTTGGACAGTTAATGGCTTTATTTAGGATATTTGTATGGCAATTCTTTTTTTGCTGTACTTAGGGCTTCTTTATAGGCATTCAGGGTGACCGTATAGTGGTTTTCAATTCAGTAGTTTTTTTAGCGCTCTATTTTTGTTCGATTTTGCAGAGTTCTTTCTTTAGGGTGTGTAATTCATGGGTATACCATCTTTCAGAGTGCCTAGGCTTCACTTTTGTTTGTGTGTGGGTCATTGTAACTGCTTTGTTGACTATAGACTAGTTCCAGGAATATATTGGATTGTTTAGGTCATTTGGTGCAGAATCAAGTTAGGGGTAGTTACTCACCTGTAACAGGTGTTCTCCAAGAGCAGCAGGAATCAGTCTTCCCATATGGGTGATGTCGGCGCCAACGGAGCCCCCGTGCGGAGCATCTCCCCAGCTTTCAAAGAAAGCCTTTCGGAATGCAGCGCGCATGCGCGGTCCCCTTCCCGCCCAAGGGTGCCATCTTGCTCAATCTGATGACATAGCTAAAAGACAGCAGGGGAGGAGGGAGGGTCGTGAGGACTGATTCCTGCTGCTCCTGGAGAACACCTGTTACAGGTGAGTAACTACTCTTTCTCCAGGACCAAGCAGGAAGTCAGTCCTCACATATGGGACTCCCCAGCTCTAGGCTACCGGGAACTCTAATCTGAAAAAATGGCTCGCTCTCAAGAGCCTCAGCATCTGTGATAAGAATATCCTCTGAGAATGCCCCAGTACGGTAGCCCAACACAAGGGCCAGAGGGTAGGAGATGCTTAAACCTCAAAGAGATTACGGAGTACCGCCTGTCCGAAAGCACTGTCCCTTTGGGACTCTCTCTCAAGGCAGTAGTGGGCTGCAAAAGTCTGGCTTGAAGACCAAATAGCAGCCCGGCCGATGTCTGCCAATGGAACAGAGTGGAGATGAGCTACTGACGCGGCTTTCGCCCTGACACGGAGGGCCGTGACTCGACCCTGCAAGGGAAGGTCAGCTGCCTTGTATGCCCAGGCGATACAAACTGCTACCCAAGTGGACAATGTACGCTTGGAGACAGGTAACCCCAATTTATTAGGGTCAAAGGAGACGGAGCTGAATAGCCCTTCGATGCCCCCGCGTACGTTCAATGTAAAAGGACAACGCCCTCTTACAGTCCAGAGTATGCAAGACTGTCTAAGCTCGGCTGGTATGCGGCCTGGGAAAGAATGTCGGAAGAACCACCTCCTGGTTGAGGTGGAAAGAAGAGACAACTTTTAGAAGGAACTTCAGATGAGTCCGAAGGACCACCCTGTTCCTATAGAACCGTGTGTAGGTCTATCAGAAACCAGAGCTTATAGTTCACTCACACATCTGGCCGAGGTAAGAGCTACCAGGAAGAGAGCCATCCAAGAAAGGAAGCGTAAATGGCAAGTAGCCATCGGCGCAAACGGTGGGCGAGTAAGTTGGTGCAAGACCGTGTTCAAATCCCACTCAGTGGCAGGTGGACGAATCGGAGACTTGAGCAAAAGCAGGCCTCTGAGGAAGCAGGACACCAAGGGGTGAACCTGCTCTGGGCTCTGTTTCTGGAGCCACTGTGATGGAAAGACCTCTAGCCACCTCCCTGATGAAATCCTGAAAGGATATATCCTCTGGAGGAGACATCCTACGTTTAGGAGAAGGCGGCTCCTCAGAGAGAAGTAGTCCCGCATTGACAAAGCTGTCAGAATCCTCAGAGTCATCGGAGGATTCAAGATATCTTCTGTCCGGGTGCTCTTGTAAAGCACGATACCGGTACCGATCGAAGTCCGTACCGGAGGGGTCCGGTACCGGCCTGTCGATACTGGAGGAAATAGCATGACTCGGTGTTGGAAGCACACTCACCGATGTCGATGCTGTCGGTACTGGTGCCGGAACCGGTGTCGATACCGGTTGAACTGTCTGAAGCGGTCCCGAAGGCACCGATGCCGCAAGGAGAGCCTCCAGACTGCACTCAATAGCCAGGAATCTCTGGTCAATTGATGCTGCCGATACCTGGGTGTCGGTATCGGACGAAGCGGCCGGTACGCCAGAGCATGGCACCAGTAGTTATGCCGAGGTTGAGGCCTCGAGAACATCCTGGAGCCCCGATAGTGCTTTGGAAACCGAAGCCTCCCGCCGGGGCAATTTTGCCGGTACAGGTCCCTCAAGGGTACAGGCCCTGCAGATGTCTACCAAGGGCACAGAGCGGAGATGAGCCATTGAGGCAGCCATTGCCCTGACACGGTGGGCCGTAACCCGACCCTGCAAAGGAAGGTCAGCCGCCTTGTAAGCCCAGGTGATACAGTCAGCCACCCAGATGGACAAGGTACGCTTGGACACAGCCAACCCCAACTTATTGGGGTCAAAAGAAACGAAGAGCTGAGTAGCCCTTCTATGCCCCTGCGTACGGTCAAAGTAGAAGGATAAGGCCCTCCTACAGTCCAGGGTATGCAGGACTGCTTCAGCCTGGCTTGCATGAGGCCTAGGGAAGAATGTTGGAAGAACCACCTCCTGATTGAGGTGGAAAGAGGAGACAACCTTTGGGAGGAACTTTGGATGAGTCCTGAGGACTACCCTGTTCCTGTAAATCCTGGTGTAAGGCCTATCACAGACTAGGGCCTGAAGCTCACTCACTCGCCTAGCCGAAGTAAGGGCTATCAGGAAGAGTGTCTTCCAGGAGAGGAACCGTAGTGGGCAAGTAGCCATCGGCTCAAAAGGTGGGCGAGTCAGTTGCTGCAAGACCACATTCAACTCCCACTCAGGGGCAGGACGACGGATTGGAGGCTTGAGCAAAAGCAAGCCCCTGAGAAAGCGGGACACCAAGGGGTGAACCGACAGAGAATGTCCTTCCACCAGTGAGTGGTGAGCTGCTAGAGCTGAGAGGTGGACCCGAACAGAATTGGACTTGAGTCCCTGATTGGACAAGTGCAGTAAGTACTGAAGCACTACTGGCACAGTACAGGAGAAAGGATCCTCTGTACGTAGCTGACACCACACAGAAAACCTTTTCCACTTGAGAGCATAGGTCTTTCTAGTGGACTGTTTCCTAGAGGCTAGGACAACCTCCTCAACTTCCTGAGGTAGGCCCCAGGGGGCCAAAACTACCCTTGCAGCCTCCAGGCCATCAAATTGAGATTTTTGAGATTGGGGTGCAGAAGGGAACCCTGATCCTCAGATAGAAGGTCGGGTTGTAACCCCAGAGGCAGTGGGGGATCCACTGCCAGCTGAAGCAGTAGTGGGAACCAAGGTTGCCTCGGCCACCTGGGAGCCACCAGAAGGAACGAGGCCTTGTCCTGAAAAATCTTGAAGAGAGTTCGGGCCACCAAGGGCGTGGGAGGAAACGCATACAGGAGGCCCTGAGACCATGGAATCAGAAAAGCATCTGCTGCTATTCGCAGAGGATGCAGTTGCCTGGAGCAAAACTTTCCATATTTGTTGTGTTACAAAAAGTACTTTTGGTCTCTCTTACGGAGAAATATAATAACTCTCTATTAGGAAAATTTCTCCAATACAACTTCCTGATATAGATCTATATAGGAGGGTAATAATTTTAATGAATATATTTATCCAGGAACTGTCTCAGATCAAGCGGCTGCCTTTGAGCTGGGGTGTGAAGATTCAAATCCACCAGCGGCGCCTATGACATCAATGACTAGTTCCAATGAGTGATTTCTAATTGATAACCCCCTCTTTCCCTAGTGTTTTAAGACAAATTGACAGTCTCTAATAATGCACTGGTAGACACTTATCTTGTAGGTTTTGTGCTTCTCAGAAAGTTAAAGGTTTTTCTGAGAAGCACAAAACCTACAAGATAAGTGTCTACCAGTGCATTATTAGAGACTGTCAATTTGTCTTAAAACACTAGGGAAAGAGGGGGTTATCAATTAGAAATCACTCATTGGAACTAGTCATTGATGTCATAGGCGCCGCTGGTGGATTTGAATCTTCACACCCCAGCTCAAAGGCAGCCGCTTGATCTGAGACAGTTCCTGGATAAATATATTCATTAAAATTATTACCCTCCTATATAGATCTATATCAGGAAGTTGTATTGGAGAAATTTTCCTAATATGGAGCAAAACTTTGGCAGTTGCTTGTTTAGTGGACTGGCAAACAGATCTATCAAAGGGAGACCCCATTTCAGGAAGATCTTCTGAACTACCAAGGGATGCAGCTGCCATTCGTGGGGCTGCAAAATTCTGCTCAACCTGTCGGCCAGGTAGTTTTCCTGGCCTGGAAGGTACACAGCCTTGAGGGCAAATGAACAAAGGTCCTGAGCCTCCTGACAAAGGAGTTTGGACCCCGTCCCGCCCTGTTTGTTGACATAAAACATGGCTACCTGGTTGTCTGTCTGAACCAGGACAGATTGAGCCAGGGCAGGAGAGAAAGCTTTGAGAGCTAGGCGAATAGCCCTGAGTTACAGGAGATTGATCTGCTGTGCCGCCTCCCAAGGAGACCACAGGCCCTGAGTGCACTTGTCTAGACAATGAGCTCCCCAGCCCTGCAGGGAGGCGTCGGTGGTCAGTACCACTGTGTACCCAGGGATCTGAAAGGGCACGCGCCTTTTAGTAAATTGGGTGGGTGCAGCCACCAGCTGAGGGAGTTCAGAAAGTGTCTGGACACCCTTATCCTGTCTCTGAGGCTGCCTGTGGCCTGTGACCACTGAGTCCGAAGGCACCACTGTGCAGGCCTCATATGGAGCCTGGCATTGGGGGTCACATGCACTGTCGAAGCCATGTGGCCAAGTAGCCTCAGGCAGAGCCTGGCAGAGACCAGTGACCTGCTGAGAAACTGGTTTGCTAAGTTTACCAGTCTTTGGGCTCTGTCTGCTGGCAAGAAAGCCTTTGCCAGCAGGGAGTCCAGCCTTGCTCCTATGAACTCCAAGTTCTGGGAGGGGAGCAAAGTGGACTTTGCGAAGTATATTACAAACCCCAGGCTTTGAAGAAGAGCAATAGTCCTGAGGGTGGCTTGTCTGGCCTCCTGGCACGTCTGACCCCTGATGAGCCAGTCGTCCAGATAGGGGAAGACAGATTCCCTGATCTCTCAGGTAGGCCACTACCACTGCCAGGCATTTGGTAAAGACCCTGGGAGTGGAGGTGAGGCCAAAAGGCAGCACTCTGTACTGATAATGGTTTCCTCCCACAATGAACCCGAGGTACTTTCTGTGGTCTGGATGAATGAGGATGTGGGTATACACATCCTTTAGATCTAAGGAGCATAGCCAATCTCCCTGCTGGAGGTAGGGCAGAAGTGTTCCAAGAGTAAGCATCTTGAACTTTTCTTTCTCTAGGAACTTGTTGAGGTTCCTGAGGTCCAGAATGGGTCGAAGGCCACCAGTTCTTTTGGGCACCAGGAAATACCTGGAGTAGAATCCGTGACCTTGCAAGTGGGGAGGCACAGGCTCCACCGCCCTGTCCACCAACAGACCTTGAAGCTCTTGAAGGAGAAGGTCTGTGTGCAGGGGAGGCCTTGGAGGCTCCCCTGGAAAGTATGGTTCTCCAGGACCAAGCAGGAAGTCAGTCCTCACATATGGGTGACGTCGGCGCCGACAGAGCCCTCGTGCGGAGCATTTCCCCAGCTTTCAAAGAAAGCCTTTGGGAATTGCAGCGCACATGCGCGGTCCCCTTCCCGCCCAAGGGTGCCATCTTGCTCAGTCTTCTTTTTTCCGCGGAGCCCGACGGACGTAGTTCGTTTTTCCCCGAGGAAGAAGTTGATTTTCCCTGTTTTTTTTCTCTTTTTTCTCCGGTTCGACGCCGGATCCTTTTCCCGCTCGGACCGATACACCGGTATCGAGTCCTTTCTTTCTTTTTCGTTTTTTTGTCCTTTATGACTGGCGTTCACACCTTTTTTTCTTTTTTCCCTGGCAGCCCGGTCTTTTGACCTAGCAGGGGCCCTTTTTCCCCCGATGGCTACCAGCGGGGTTAAGAAATGTGATCGGTGTAAGAAACTTATGTCTCTTACCGACACTCATGAATGCTGCCTCCGCTGCCTTGGTCCCGATCATGACCCGATCATCTGTGGTCCGTCTGGCAAAATGTCCTCAAAGGCGTTGAGGAGTCGGCAGCACCAAAAGGATAGGATTTTTTCTGACTCCGCGTCCGGCCGGGCCCGGACCTCGTCAGAGGTCTCGGGACTCCGGCCCCGAGCAGCGTCGGGGTTCCTCTGAGCAGGGGTCTCCTTCGCAGGAGCATCGCAGGAAGAAGAAACCAGCGAGGGCGGCGTCGGTGGACCCTCCTGGTTCCTCGAGGGCCAGGTCGCATAGCCCCGATAGCCGTCCCGGGTCTTCGGAGTCGGAGAGGCCTGCCAAACATCCTCGTGTCGAGATGGAGTCTCCTGGACACGTAAGTGCTGTTATCCTCGTGGACTCTCCTCTGAGGGAGCAGACGTCGGGCCCGATGCCGTCGGGGCCCGAGTCGGGGGCTGCTGGGTCTCCTGAGCTCGGACTCAGGTTGACGGCCTTGGAGAGCAGCTTCGCTGCCTTCATGGAACAGCAGCGGGCATTGAACACCGGTCTCACCGGTGCATCTGCCCCGACCACCGGGACCTCGACGTCCAAGTCGACCCTGGAGGCCGAGCTGATCCTCGAGTCCATGCGGGCTCGAGTCGATCCTCGGCCACGGTCTCCCTCGACCTCCCGTTCGGGGCCAAGGTCGTCGACGCCGATACCCTCGGCGTCGGGGCGGAGGGCATCGGTGCCCGCCCGACCGGAGCCGCTCGATTCCTCCTCCGAGTAGTCGGGCTGGGAGACGGAGGATGAAGAGTCACCCGACACTCATCGGACTGGGTGTGTCCCATCAGACTCACCCGAGTCTGAACCTCGGAGACGGTCCCCACCGGAGGATACCCGGTTCTCGGACTTCGTGAGGGATATGGCCAAGGCCTTGGCCTTCCCTGCGGATCCTGAGGAGGAGCCTCGAGCCGAGGAGCTCGAGGCCCTCCAGTATGACTCTCCCCCGAAGGAGGCCTTTACTGTTCTGGTTCCTCCGATGCTGGAGCGGCTACTCTTCCGCATGTGGGAGACCCCGGCCTCGACGCCGGTGTTAAGCAAGCGGGTCGATTCTATCTATCGAGTCCGCAAGAGCCCCGGGTTCCAAAAGGCACAATTACCACCCCTCTCTCCATGGTTGTGGAATCGGCCATGCATCGACTGAAAAGTCTGAAGATGCACTCCTTGGTGCCTCCCGACCGGGAGGCCCGGAACCTGGATGCCCTCGGTAAGAAGTGCTTCCAGGGCTCTATGCTTGCTTGCCGTGTCCAGACTTACCAGCTCTACATGGGCATGTACCTCCGAGACCTGGCAAAGGAGATTGCCGGGTTCTCTGCTGGTCTCTCCGAGGAACCTTTGCAGAGGTTCCAGGCCATGTCCACCGGTATTCGAGAGTGCTCGAAATTTATCTCTCGAGCAGCCTACGATGGCTTCGAAGCTTTGGCCCGAGTAGCTGGGGCCGGCATCGGTGCCCGCCGACAGGCTTGGCTACAGTCATCCGACCTCGAGCCATGGGTGCAGGACAAGTTGGTCGATGTCCCCTGCCGAGGTGAAAACCTCTTTCGCAAACCCATTACTGAAAAGGCTGCAGAACTCGAGACCGAGACTCTGACCAGGACTAGGCTTTCCAGGAAAACCTCTGCCCCTTCTCAGAAAAAGAAGGGCTCGGGAAAAAAGACCTTTTACCCGAGGAAGTCATCTGCCTATAACCAATACCCTCATTATCAGGCCTGTGCAGCTCCCCAACAGGGTCAGCAGGCCAAGGGGCAGGGTCAAGGGCTCCGTAGGCAGAAGACCCCCAAGCCACCAACACCAGCCCCTGCTCAGCAGGGTGGGGGTTTTAGACTCAGAAAGCATAGCCTCTTCTCCTCAGCTGGCTTCTCTCAGCACAGGAGGCCGGCTGGCCCACTTTGCCCACAGGTGGTCAGCCGTCACATCAGATACCTGGGTTCTTCATATAGTCCAAAAGGGCTATCTTCTCCATTTTCACTAGGTACCTCCCTCCTATTTTCCAGGGGAGCCTCCAAGACTCCCTCTGCACAGGGACTTACTCCTTCAGGAGTTGGCAAGTCTGCTAAAGGATCAGGCTGTGGAACCGGTGCCCCACCACCTGAGAGGTCACGGCTTTTATTCCAGGTACTTTCTGGTACCAAAAAGAACAGGAGGCCTCAGACCCATCCTAGACTTACACAACCTCAACAAGTTCCTGGAGAGGGAAAAAAGTTCAAGATGCTTACCCTTGGAATCCTGCTGCCCTACCTCCAGCAGGGAGACTGGTTATGCCCCTTGGATCTAAAGGATGCCTATACTCACATCCTTATTCATCCAGACCACAGACAATATCTCAGGTTTGTTGTGGGAGGAAACCACTATCAGTACAACCCTTTGGCCTGTCCTCCGCTTCCAGGGTGTTCACCAAGTACCTGGCAGTGGTGGCGGCCTACCTGAGGCTTCAGGGTCTTTTTGTGTTTCCGTACCTGGAAGACTGGCTCATAAGGGGCCAATCTTCCCAGGAGGCCAATCAGGCCACCCTTCGCACGGTGGCTCTGCTTCAGCACTTGGGGTTTGTCATAAACTTCGCAAAGTCCACTTTGCTCCCGTCCCAGAACTTAGAATTCATAGAGGCCAGGCTCGACACTCTTCAAGCAAAGGCTTTTCTGCCTATGGAGAGAGCTCACAGGCTGAAGGATCTGGTCAGGCAGTTTCGCAGCAATTCCCTGGTCTCTGCCAGGCAATTCCTGAGACTGCTCGGCCATGTGCCTTCCACGGTTCATGTCACCCCCAATGCCTGCCTGCACATGCGGCCTGCTCAGTGGCGCCTTCGTACTCAGTGGCATCAGGCCATGGTGAGCCTAGCAGACACAGTAAAGATATCAGACATCCTAGTCTCCTCTCTGCAATGGTGGCTTCATCTTCCGAATCTGGTGCTCGGAGTGGATTTTCAGTCCCCTCCGCATTCTCAAATGCTGACAACGGATGCTTCTCTTCTCGGTTGGGGAGCACATTGCCAAGGGACATGTACTCAGGGTCTCTGGACCCCTTGGGAGGCTGCTCAACAGATAAACTTCCTGGAGCTATGGGCGATACACCTAGCTCTGAGAGCCTTCTCCCACCTCGCCTCTCACCAGTCTGTACTGGTCCAGACAGACAATCAAGTTGCCATGTTCTACGTGAACAAACAAGGAGGTACAGGCTCCTTCCTTCTATGTCAGGAGGCACAATGGTTGTGCTCTTGGGCTGTCCATCACGGAATCCTTCTCAAAGCTGTCTACCTCCCAGGTCAAGAGAATTACCTGGCGGACAGACTGAGCAGGATCCTGCAACCACACGAATGGAGGTTGAATCCATTGGTGGTTCAGCAGGTCTTTCTCAGGTGGGGCCTCCCCACCATGGATCTTTTTGCCAGTCCTCTGAACCGGCAACTCCCGAGATTTTGCTCCAGACAACCGCATCCTCTCAGAGTAGCAGCAGATGCGTTTCTGATCTCGTGGTCCACAGGCCTACTGTATGCGTTTCCTCCCACACCACTAGTGTCCAGAATGCTGTTCAAAGTCCTCAAGGACGGGGCTTCATTGATTCTCATAGCCCCCAGATGGCCGAGGCAACCGTGGTTCCCGCTTCTGCTACAGCTAGCGGTGGACACCCCTCTTCCTCTGGGGTTTCAGCACGATCTCCTGTCTCAGGATCAGGGGACTCTCTTGCACCCCAACCTCCAGTCCCTTCATCTGATGGCCTGGCTGCTGAAAGGGTAGTCCTGGCTCCCCTACTGCTGCCTCGAGAGGTGGAAGATGTGGTCTAGGCCTCTCGGCATCAATCCACCAGGAAATCCTACGCTTTTAAGTGGCGTAGATTCTCCGCATGGTGTGCTCAGCACAGCGAGAATCCCTTCTCGTGCTTGGTAGCGGTAGTATTGCAATATTTGCTTCACCTAAGAACATAAGATATGCCATAATGGGTCAGACTAAGGTCCATCAAGCCCAGTATTCTGTTTCCAACAGTGGCCAATCTAGGTCATACGTACCTAGCAGTTTCCCCAAGGGACACAGGTTCCACAATGCTTGTATTGGTTCAAGCATTGATATCCTAGGTCCCTTCTTAATAATGGTTTATGGACCTTTCCTCCAGGAACTTGTCCAAACCTTTTTTAAACCCAGCTACATTAACAGCCTTTACTACATCCTCCGGTAACAAATTCCAGAGTTTGATTACACGTTGAGTGAAAAAATATTTTCTTTTATTACTCTTAAATAGTTTACCCTGTAGCTTCATTGCATGTCCCCTAGTCTTTCTATATTCTGATAAGGTAAACAATCGATCTACATTTACCCGTTCCACTCCGTTCATTAATTTATAGACTTCTATCATATCTCCCCTCAGCCGTTTCTTTTCCAGGTTAAAGAGCCCCAACCTTTTTAGCCTTTCTTCATAGGAGTATCCTTCCATCCCCTTTACCATTTTGGTGGCTCTTCTCTGAACCTTTTCTAAAATCGATATATCCTTTTTAAGATACGGCGACCAGAATTGCACACAATATTCAAGGTGTGGTCTCACCATGGAACGATATAGAGGCATTATAATATCTTTTGTTTTATTTTCCATTCCTTTCCATACCTAGCATTCTATTTGCTCTCTTGGCCGCCGCTGCACACTGGGCCGAGGGTTTTAACATGGTATCCACAATGACGCCTAAATCTTTTTCCTGGGTGGTGGTTCCTAATGTGGAACCTTGCATCGTGTAACCATAGTTTGGGTTGTTCTTGCCTAGGTGCATAACCTTGCACTTGTCCACATTAAATTTCATCTGCCATTTTGATGCCCAGTCTTCCAATTTATCAAGATCCAATTGCAATTTACACTGCCTCCTATCCCATGACTCTTTAGTTTTGCCAAAGGTCTCTGATGAGCGGCCTTGTCAAAGGCTTTCTGAAAGTCCAGATACACAATATCAACCGACTCACCTTTCTCCACCTGATTATTCACTCCTTCAAAGAAACATAACAGATTAGTAAGACAAGATCTTCCTTGTCTAAAGCCATGTTGGCTGTCTCCCATTAGGTCATGACTATCTACATGCTGAGTAATTTTATTCTTTATGATGGTTTCTACCATTTTTCCCCGTACTGATGTCAGGCTCACCGGTCTGTAGTTTCCCGGATCGCCCCTGGAACCCTTTTTTAAAAATTGGTGTTACATTGGCGATCCTCCAATCTTCAGGTATTAGAGATGATTTTAATGATAGTTCACAGATTACTAATAGCAGGTCTGCAATCTCGTATTTCAGTTCTTTCAACACCCTTGGATGTATACCATCCGGCCCAGGTGATTTGCTACTCTTCAGTTTATCTAATAGTTGTAATACATCTTCCCGATGTATCGATATTTCCTTCAATTCTTCCGCACCTTTAAATACCACTTCAGTCATGGGTAACATCCCTACATCTTCCTCAGTAAAGACTGAAGCAAAGAATTCATTCAATCTCTCCGCTATCGCCTTGTCGCCTCTTAGTGCTCCTTTAACCCCTTTATCATCTAATGGACCAACTGACTCTCTCACAGGTTTTTTGCTACGAATGTACTTGAAAAGGTCTTTACTTCGCGTTTTTGCTTCCGCAGCAAGCTTCTTCTCAAATTCTCCCTTTGCCTGCCTTATCAATTCCTTGCATTTGACTTGCCAGTGCTTGTGCTGTTTCCAGGTTTCGTCGTTTGGCTCTTTTTTCCATTTCCTGAAAGATGCTTTTTTGGCAACAGCCTCTCTGACCTCACCTTTAAACCATGCTGGCAGTTTTTTGGACTTCCTTCCACTTTTCTTAAAGCGTGGAATACAGCTGGTCTGGGCTTCCAAGATAGTATTTTTCAACAACAGCCAAGCCTGATATACGTCTTTAACCTTTGCAACTGCTCCTTTTAGTTTTTTCTTAACTGTTTTCCTCATTTTATCATAGTCTCCCTTTCGAAAGTTAAAAGGTAGTACTGTGGATTTCCTTACTATCCCTCCTCCATTAATTAAATCAAAGGCGATCATGCTATGATCACTATTGCCAAGTGGCCCCAACACCCTTATCTCTTGCACTAGATCTGGTGTTCCACTAAGGACTAGGTCTAATATGGCTTCCCCTCTGGTCGGTTCATGAACCAGCTGCTCCAAGAGGCAATCATTTATTTCATCTAGGAACTTTATCTCCCTAGCATGTCCTGACGTGACACTGACCCAGTCGATACCGGGGTAATTGAAATCACCCATTATTATTACTGCGCTGTAACTTTTGTTAGCTTCCTTGATTTCTTTGAGCATTTCATCATCCACTTGGTCATTCTGGCCAGGTGCTCGATAGTACACCCCCACTGCCATTGCCTTCCCCCTTTTATATGGAATTTCAATCCATATAGATTCTACAGCAGATTTTGTTTCCTGCAAAACTTTAATCCTTTCTGAGTCAATGCCCTCTCTAACAGAGCGCAACCCCTCCACCAATTTTTTTCAGCTCTATCATTACGATATAGTTTGTACCCAGGTATCACAGTGTCCCACTGGTTGTCCTCCTTCCACCATGTCTCTGATATTCCAATCATATCTAACCTTTCATTTAGTGCTATATATTCTAACTCTCCCATCTTATTCTTTAGACTTCTAGCATTTGCATACAAGCATTTTAGAGAATGTATTTTATTCATGTTAATTTGGCTATTGTTAGACATGGGTAAATTGGGATCTTGAAGCTCTGTCTGCTCCATACTTGAGGGCATTTGGGCTACTTTACTCTTTTGTGGAACCTCTCTGCTTTTGGTAGTATCCTTCAAGGATACATTCTTCCGAACCATCCGCTCTTGGGCGACTGTCGGCTTTCCCCTAATATCTAGTTTAAAAGCTGCTCTATCTCCTTTTTAAAGGTTAATGCCAGCAGCCTGGTTCCATCCTGGTTAAGGTGAAGCCCATCCCTTCGGAAGAGCCCCTCCTTTCCCCAGAATGTTCCCCAGTTCCTAACAAATCCAAAACCCTCATCTCTGCACCATTGTCTCATCCACGCATTGAGACTCCGGAGCTCTGCCTGCCTTTTGGGTCCTGCGCGTGGAACAGGAAGCATTTCGGAGAATGCTACCTCTCCAATCTGGGCCTAGTCTAACTCTGTCAGAGTTCACCTTAGTGCTCTCTCCGCCCACCACTCGCCGGTGGACGGTAGGCCTCATTCCAACCACCCTTTGGTGGCTCGTTTCCTCAGAGGCCTCCTTCTGCTTAAGCCTCCCTTACATCCACCGGCTCCTGAGTGGGATCTGAATGTGGTCTTGCAGCGGATTATTTGTCCGCCTTTTGAACCTATGGCTACCTGCCCTCTCCGTTTTCTCTCCTGGAAAACTTTGTTTCTGGTAGCTCTTACCTCTGCTAGGCGAGTGAGTGAACTACAGGCACTCGTGTCTGATCCTCCTTACACTAGGTTCTACAGGAATAGGGTAGTCTTACGGACTCACCCAAAGTTTCTTCCTAAGATTGTCTCACCTTTTCACCTCAATCAGGAGGTGGTTCTTCCGACCTTCTTTCCCAGGCTGCATGCCAACTGGGTTGAGATGGTCTTGCATACCCTGGACTGTAGGAGGGCGTTGTCCTTCTACCTTGACCGTACGCGGGAGCATCGGAGGGCTGTTCAGCTCTTCGTTTCTTTTGACCCCAATAAGTTGGGGCTCCCCGTCTCCAAGCATACTTTGTCCATCTGGGTAGCTGACTGTATCGCCTGGGCTTATGAGGCAGCCGGCCTCTCGTTGGAGGGTCGAGTCACGGCTCATCATGTCAGGGCGAAGGCTGCGTCAGTGGCTCATCTCCGCTCTGTTCCGTTGGCAGACATCTTCCGGGCCACTACTTGGTCTTCAAGCCAGACTTTTGCAGCCCATTACTGCCTTGAGAGGGAGTCCCGCAGGGACAGTGCTTTCGGACAGGCAGTACTCCGTAATCTCTTTGGGGTTTAGGCAACTCCTACCCTCCGGCCCTGGTGTTGGGCTACCGGTCGGGGGCGTTCTCAGAGAAGATTCCTTCCTTACGTGCTGCCAAGCTAGAGGGAGCTCATTTTTTCCGCTTGAGGTCTCCGGTAGCCTTAAGCTGGGGAGTCCCATATGTGAGGACTGACTTCCTGCTTGGTCCTGGAGAAAGAGTAGTTACTCACCTGTAACAGGTGTTCTCCAGGAGCAGCAGGAATCAGTCCTCACAACCCTCCCTCCTCCCCTTGGAGTTGCAGTCATATCATTTATTTTTGCTAATTTTTTTACTGTCTTTTAGATATGTCATCAGATTGAGCAAGATGGCACCCTTGGGCGGGAAGGGGACTGCGCATGCGCGCTGCAATTCCCAAAGGCTTTCTTTGAAAGCTGGGGAAATGCTCCACACGAGGGCTCCGTCGGCGCAGACATCACCCATATGTGAGGACCGATTCCTGCTGCTCCTGGAGAACACCTGTTACAGGTGAGTAACTACTCTAGGAGGCAGTTGGTGAAAATGCAGTGCATAGCCCCTGTGGACTATGTCCAACACCCAACTGTCCCCGGTGATGAGGGGCCACTGGTGGGCAAAGAGGACGAGGTGACCTCCTGTGCAGGGTTGGGAGAGCAGGGACTGAGAGGCTATACTCAAGGAGTCAAAAACCCCCACCCTGCTGAGTGGGAGCAGGGGCCGGAGGCTTGAGGGTCCTCTGCCTACGGGGCCCATTACCCTGCCCCTTGGCTTGCTGACCCTGGGGTGCAGCTTGGGTAGCCTGATATTGAGGGTACTGTTTGTAGGCAGTGCCCTTCCTCGGGTAAAAGGGCTTTTTACCCGGGCCCTTCTTTTTATGAGAAGGGGCAGAGGTCTTTCTAGACAGCCTTGTCCATGTAAGGTGCTCTGTTTCGAGCTGGGCGGCCTTCTCGGTCATGGGCTTGCCAACAAGGTTTTCACCTCGGCAAGGGACATCGACCAATTTGTCCTGAACCCATGGCTCAAGGTCCGATGACTGCAGCCATGCCTGGCATCGAGCCGCGATGCCGGCTGCCGCTACTCGGGCCGAGGCCTCGAAGCCATTGTAGGCGGTGCGGGACATGAACTTCGAGCAGTCCCGAATCCCCGAGGACAAGGACTTGAATCTCTGCAAGGGTTCCCCGGAGAGTCCAGCAGAGAACCCGGCCAACTCCTTGGCCAAGTCCCACAAGTACATGCCCATGTACAGCTGGTAAGACTGGATACGGCAAGCAAGCATCGAGCCCTGAAAGCACTTTCTACCGATGCCATCGAGGTTCCGTGCCTCCCTGCCAGGGGGCACCGCGGAGTGCATCTTCTGGCTCTTCAGACGATGCATGGCCAATTCCACAACCATGGACTGGTGTGGTAGCTGTGCCTTTTGAAAGCCAGGGCTCTTCCTGAGTCGATAGATTGAGTCGACTCGCTTGCTTAGAACCGGCGCCGAGGCCGATGCCTCCCACATCCAGAAGAGGAGCCATTCCAGCATCGGAGGAACCGGGACAGTAAAGGCCTCCTTCGGAGGAGAGTCATACTGCAGGGCCTCGAGCTCTTCAGCTCGAGGCTCTTCCTCAGGGTCTGCCAGAATAGCCAAGGCAGTGGCCATATCCCAGACGAACTCAGAGAACCAAGTATCCTCCGGAGGGGATCTACTCCGGGGCTCAGACTGCGGTGAGTCCGACGGGACGCACCGAGTCTTGAACGTATCGGGGGGGACTCCTCATCCTCCGTCTCCCAGGCGGACTCGTCTGACGAGGAGTCAGGGTCCAACCCCGCGGGGCCCTGGAGCATCCGCCCCCGACGCCGGAGGCACCGGCGTCAACGCCCTCAGTCCCGAGCGGGAGGTCGAGGGAGACCGCTATCGAGGTTGACTTCGAGCCATGATGGACTCGAGTATCGGCTTGGTCTCCGGGGTCGACTTCGAAGTCGATGTCCCGGTGGTCGGGGCAGATGCGCCAGACAGGCTGGCCATCAGTGCCCGCTGCTGCTCCATGAAGGCAGACAATCTGCTTTCCAAGGCTGTCATCCTGAGACTCAGCTCGGGAGACGCAGCAGCCACCGACTCGGGCCCCGGCGGCGCCAGGCCCAACGTCAGCTCTCTGGGAGGAGAGTCCGAGGACTACGGGGCTTACGTGTCCAGCAGACTCAGGCTCCACACGAGGAACTTTGGCAGGCTTCTCCTGTTCCACGGGCCCGGGGCGACGGTCGGGGGTCTTAGACCTGGCCCTTGAGGAGCCAGGGACCTCCTCCTCCGACGCCCTCGCGAGCCGCTTCTTCCTCTTGCATTCCCGGTCGGGGGACCCCCTGTCCGAGGAGCTCCGACGGTGCTCGGGATCCGAAACCCGAGACGTCGAGGCCTCAGACGAGGTCCGGGCCCGGCCGGAGGCTGAGTCCGAGAAAAGCCTTTCTTTCTGCTGCTGGCGACTTCGGAGTGCCTTGGAAGACATCTTCCCACATGGTCCACACGACTTAGGGTCGTGATCAGGACAGAGGCACCGAAGGCAGCAGTCGTGTGTGTCTGTGAGACATTAATTTTTTACACCGATCACACTTCTTGAAACCGCTGGAAGCCATTGGAGAAAAAAAGAGTCCCCGCGAGGTCAAAGGACCGGCCTTCCAGGGAAAAAGCAAAAAAGGGCACGAACGCCAGCCACGAAGGGCAAAAAATGAAAAGAAGGATCGGGCTCGATACCGGTATACCGAACCCGGCGGGAGGGGAACCGGCGTCGAACGGGGAGAAAAAAACAGCGAGGATCACCGAAGAAAAATCAACTTTTATCCGGGATGACAGGACACACGTCCGGTGGCCTTCTCGGAAAAAAAAGAGACTGAGGCAATATGGCACCTTTAGGCGGGAAGGGAACCGCGCATGAGTGCCTGCATTCCCAAAGGCTTTCATAGAAAGCTGGGGAAATGCTCCGCTGGGGCTTCATTGGCACCGATGACACCCATATGTGAGGACTGACGTCCTGCTTGGTCCTGGAGAAAACGACCTGCTGGCTCCGTGGAAAACGAAGAACTGGAGAGAGGCAGTTGCGAAAGGCGGGAAGGCAGCATGCAGGCGCTGTGGGATGCTCCCAAAAGCTTTCTAATTGGACGCTGGGGAGCGTTCCCGCGCAGGCTCCGTCGGTACCGACGATATCCATATGTGAAGACTACATTCCTGCTTGTTCCTGGAGATCATTACATGCCTAAGGTCACAAGGAGTGCCTATAGGGGAGGTGAGATCTAAACCCATTTTCTTGGTTCTCAACCTACTGCTACACTAGCCCCACCTTCACAAACAATGATCCTTTTTGCTTACAAGTATTTACATACTCATACATGCTAATAGAAAAAAAGCTAAATTCCACCATCGCTAAATTCAGTTTGTCTTTCATGGTTTGTATTTATTGATTTGAATATTCTCGCCATCATATGAAATAAAACAGGTAGAAACTGCCAAATGGTCCAATAAAGGACAGTACCACTCATTAAGACTAAAGAAACTTTTTTTGCTGTTTGCAATGTCACTGTTAAAACTTTACATCAGCAAGAGGGAAAATACTTACAGCAGTAAGTCTGTTAAACAGAAACTTGAACTGTTCTGCTTCTTTGATCATTCGTTCTGCTCCATCTTTTCTCTCTTCTGGGCTCTTGAATGAAATCCGTTTTTGCATGATTGCTTTGATATACTCCACTACCACTCTGCGATGAGCTTCAACAGTCATTCTCTGAAGGGATGAGGACATTACCAGTGTTACATCAATAAACTCAATCAACATTACTCTTTTATGCAAATTCCCTCAGGCACAGTAAAGTCACATGTCCCATCATATCGTCCAAGATTTACATATCAGGCCCCATATTCAACAGGTTGTGGCCACATTAATTTAAATTATAACAGATATTCAGCATCACTCTGCAAGCGGTCAGCGGTTCTGAATAGACAGTGCTGTGAATGCTGCTGCTATCCGTTTAGTAGACCTAAACTGAACGTATAGCTTATCTGGGCTGCAGACCTTTGCAGACGGCTTTATGTTTTGCAGACGGCTTTGCAACCTTTTGCAGACAGCATAGCAAGTTCTGCACACGGAATAAGAATTTGTGCAGAAGTTGCTACAGAGGGTATATAAGACAGCAACTATAGAGAATCAGGGGCGGCCTTTCCTCTCCCCATCCGGGGGTGGGGAACGTTGCCTGCCATCTCTCAGACAAACATTTGCTACTCTGCATTTACAATTATTTGCAAAACTTAAAGCCGTCTGCAAACGTCTGCAGAGGCTCTTTCCTTGGGATCCATCCTCATTAGCATATTAATGGATTTTATTCTTGCTAATGTTGAGTCATTCTGACTGCACCCTGCCATTCCCTTTGTTTCATTAATCACTGTAGCTTCCAGCACCGTCTGTAGTCTTCAGGGCTTATGAGCACTTTGTATCACCAACTTTGCTTGGCCTGTTTAACTTGTCCAGGCTTGCTCAGGCTTGTTCAACCTGTTCAGGCCTGACCTGTCTTTTCTTAACGGGGTCCATTCTCTGTGCACTTCTGATCAGGGTATGGTTCCCTCTGGCTTTACTCTTGTTGTGCTGGGCTCTGGGTACTCATTCTCTCAGCCCACATGCTTTTCTTCCGTGCCATCATAATGTATTACAGCCTCAGGCAAAGATGCAGCCATACTAGACATACCTATCAGCCAATTTCCCTTCAGATCATATAAACATTTTATAAACAGTTCTTAAAACTCCCCCCTTTACCCCACCTCCATACCATTTACTTTTTTACCTCTGCCTTAATATATTTAGCTTCTCCTTCCCCCTCCCCCCCTTGCCCCTAACTCTATCCCCCCATCTTACCCACCCCCCCCTCCTAACCTTATTTCCCAACCCTCCACCCCTCAAACCCTTCAGTCACTCCCCCCTTCTTCTCCCCATACTTGCTCCACCCCCTTTCTCCTCCACATGTCATACCATTGCCACACCTTTTTCTGTTTTCCTACCTGATACATTCTATGTCCTTCCATCATGCATATCCCCCAGAACTGTTCCAACCTACCCACTATCTCTCTCATTGGAGGCACTTCAACATTTTTCCACCATCTCAGAAGACACATTCGCGCAGCTATAATTCCATAGCCCATAAAGATTGCCATATCTCCCTCTCCTTCTCTCCCCCCCTCATTGAGCACAACCATCTCCTATGTTAACACTGTCTGCACACCCGTGATTTCCCCATATAACCTCCCCACCTTACCCCAATATTCTTGCACCTTTGGGCACTGCCAAATCATGTGTATTAATTCCCCCGTTGCCCCACACTTCTTCCAGCACTCACTTGAACTAACTGGGAATATAGCCCATAATCTCACTGGTGTCCAGTACATCCTAAACCTCAGCTTCAAACTATTTTCGAGCATTGGAGTTCCCCTGGCCAACTTATAAGTTCTCTCATATTTCTGCCCACCGGTTATCATCCCATACTCCCGGAATATCTTCTTCCCACCGCTGCTGCCACCTCCCCTTCTCCCCTCCTCTTCTGTAGAAGCAATCTATAGATTTTTGATATTACCCCTCTCTGTGTCCACTGTTTCCCCATCATCTCTTCAAATTGTGTCGGCTTCCTTTCCATATCCGATTTCACATCCCGTGCTTTCATGAAGTACCACAATTGCACATATGCATACTGAGCCTTACTGTCTAGCCGATACTCTTGCTTGAGTTCCTCAAAATGTTCTAATTCCCTCCCCCCCTTTGTTTAGGAGTTGTCCTAGCCTCTCTAGCCCTTTACCACTCCACCTCTTAAAGACCTTAGAATTCCCTCCCATCCCAGTTTCACCTACCGTTCTGATAAATGTATATCGTGAATACACTTTCCTGTCCAGAAGAAACCCCCTTCACTTTTTCCAAACCTGGAACATAAGCTCCCTAAATGGATTCCCCTTCTCTTCTCTTCTGTATCTACTAAAACTATTCTAACCCTAGCCGAAACTTCGGCCGTCTCAACAGAAACAAATATTGGAATGCTTAGGCCAGCAAAGGAACCCCCCCCCCCCAAAAACACTCCCTAATATCCAGATTTGGCTGATCCCTCTGCTTCCTAACCTTATTTCTTTTTTAAAACATAAGTGCCCCCTTCTTCGAGCCAACCACTGGTCCAGCAGAAACCACAAATCTGAAACCTCCTCCCTCACCCCCACCACCCGGCCACTTCGAAACGGCTTCTTCTGGCCTGGGATCACGTACACTACACAAAGTAAAACAGGGAGGGCCTGGAACTGGACTTGTACTCAAGGAAAGCCAATTAGCAGGTAAGTCCTAATTAGCCCTTCCTTAGCATACCTCAAGTACTGTCCCAACATGTGGGATGTACCATAGCAGTACTAGATCCAGGAGGGACCAGCGAGCCCGACCTCTAACACTCCAAACCTCGTGTCACCCACAGCCTGAACATCCAGCTGATAATGCCGCACAAAAGGTATGTAGCGTAGACCAGGTGGCTGCTATGCAGATATCCACTGGCTAAACCAAACTGGCTTCCACCAAGAAGTTGACTGAGCCAGAGTTGAGTGCGCCCGTACTCTGATATGTGACATCCTGTGTCACACCATGTACGCAGACGAAATGGCTTCCTTTATTCACCAGAGATTGAGGCCTTCGAGGCCACTTCTCCCTTCTGCTGTCGTCCAAATAGCATAAACAGACAGCTGGACTTCCGGATCAATTTTGTACTCTTCAAATACTTCAGCACCCGACGCACATCCAGAAGATGCAGACCAGCATCCCCCACCAGCTCACTGTGTCCTGCAGAGACCAGCAAGGTAACCGGCTGATTCACGTGAAAGGCGGAGATTACCTTTGGAGTGGAGGAGTAGCTTAATGGTTAAGAGCACTGGCATAGGAACCCAGAGACCAGGGTTCGATTCCCAAAGCACATCTTGTGGCCTTGGGCAAGTCACTTAACCCTCTATTGTCTCAATAAAATCCAAGTTATCAATGTCCCTGTTTAATGTACATTATCAAGTTTAAGTTATTACAATGTAAACCGCTTTGATTGAAATGATAAAGCGGTATATAAAACCTGTTAAATAAATACTTTTGGCAAGGAGGGAGGGTACCGTTCGCAACACCACCTTCTCCTTTGATACTAAAACTGTTTCCTGCATGATAATGCCTGCAATCCCGATATACATCTCATAAGAACATAAGATATGCCATAATGGGTCAGACCAAGATCCATCAAGCCCAATATTCTGTTTCCAACAGTGGCCAATCTAGGTCATACGTACCTAGCAGTTTCCCCAAGGGACACAGGTTCCACAATGCTTGTATTGGTTCAGGCATTGATATCCTGGGTCCCTTCTTAATGGTTTATGGACCTTTCCTCCAGGAACTTGTCCAAACCTTTTTTAAACCCAGCTACACTAACAGCCTCTTTTACATCCTCCGGTAACAAATTCCAGAGTTTGATTACACGTTGAGTGAAAAAATATTTTCTTTTGTTAGTCTTAAATAGTTTACCCTGTAGCTTCATTGCATGTCCCCTAGTCTTTCTATATTCTGATAAGGTAAACAATCAATCTACGTTTAACCGTCCCACTCCGTTCATTAATTTATAGACTTCTATCATATCTCCCCTCAGCCGTCTCTTTTCCAGGTTAAAGAGCCCCAACCTTTTTAGCCTTTCTTCATAGGAGTATCCTTCCATCCCCTTTACCATTTTGGTGGCTCTTCTCTGAACCTTTTCTAAAATCGCTATATCCTTTTTAAGATACGGCGACCAGAATTGCACACAATATTCAAGGTATTGCACAAAGAAAACTACCACTACAAACACAGTCTTCAAGGTCTAATATCCTTGAGTGAGCATGTACCTAAAAGCTTGAAAGGTGGTTCCGTTAACACAGACAGGATGAGACTGAGGTCCCAGGACAGAACTATCAGTCTTCACCACTGGTCTTACCTGCCACACTGCCTGGAGAAAGCGCACCACATATGGGTAAGCCCCCAGGGAAACTCCTTGGCCTTCCCCCTGTAAAACGTAGTTACTGAGCTGTAACAGGTGTTCTCCGGGGACAGCAGGAATCAGTCCTCACATATGGGTGTCGTTAGCACCGACGGAGCCCTCGCGGAAGCATCCCCCCAGCTTTCAAAGAAAGCCTTTGGGAGATGCCACCATGCTCACGTGGTCCCCTTCCCGCCCAAGGGTGCCATCTTGCTCAGTCAGATGACATAGCTAAAAAATGGCAAAAATAAAGATGGTAAAGGAGCAACACCAAAGGGAGGAGGGAGGGTTGTGAAGACAGATTCCTGCTGTCACCGGAGAACACATGTTACAGGTGAGAAACTACGCTTTCTCCGGGAACAAGCGGGAAGTCAGTCCTCACATATGGGACTTCCCAGCTACAGGCTACCGAAAGCCCACAGCAAAAATAGGGCTCCCTCACGGGGAGCTGCAAGCAGCAGCAAATTAGTCTGTGTAAAAGGACCACAGTAGGACCCCCTGTGTCAGATGAAAACAGCACTCCGGTAGCCTGAACATAGAAGGGTTGGAGAGTAGGAGTTGCCTAAACCCCAAAAAGGTTACGGAGCACAGCCTGGCCAAAGGCACTGTCCAGTTGGGACTCTTTCCAGGCAGTAATGGCTGCGAAGGTATGGACTGACAGCCAGATGGCAGCCCAGCAGATGTCCACCATCGGAACAGAGCCCAAGTTTGCCACTGAAGCCGCCATGGCCCTGACATGGTGCGCCGTGACGCGGCCTTCCAGCGGGAGTCTTGCCTGCTCATAAGCGAGGACGATACAGTCCGCCACCTATGTGGACAGTGTACCCTTGGTCGCTGCCTCCCCAGCCTACTGGGATTGTAGATGAAAAGCTGAGCTTAGTGTTGACCCCGAGTGAGTTGGATATAGAAGGATAATGCTCTCTTACAGTCCAAGGTATGAAGGACCGTCTTCGCCCTACTGGAGTGATGTCTTGGAAAGAAAGCGTAGTTACTCACCTGTAACAGGTGTTCTCCAGGAGCAGCAGGAATCAGTCCTCACATATGGGTGACGTCGGCGCCGACGGAGCCCTCGCGGAGCAATTTTCCCCAGCTTTCAAAGAAAGCCTTTGGGAATTGCAGCGCGCATGCGCGGTCCCCTTCCCGCCCAAGGGTGCCATCTTAGCCAGTCAGATGACATAGCTAAAAGATAGCATAAAAATTTGCAAAAAAACTAAAGCAGATGATTGCAACTCCAAGGGGAGGAGGGAGGGTTGTGAGGACTGATTCCTGCAGCTCCTGGAGAACACCTGTTACAGGTGAGTAACTACGCTTTCTCCAGGACCAAGCAGGAAGTCAGTCCTCACATATGGGACTCCCAAGCTTAAGGCTACCGGAGACCCTAAGCACAAAAATGAGCTCCCTCTAGCTCAGCAGTACAGAAGGAAGGAATCTTCACTGAATTATTACCCACCGGTAGCCCTCATCCGGGATGGAGGGTAGGAGTTGCTCAAAACTCGAAGAGATTTCGGAGGACTGCCTGTCCGAAAGCACTGTCCCTGCGGGACTCCCTCTCGAGGCAGTAATGGACCGCAAAAGTCTGGCTCGAAGACCAAGTAGCGGCCCGGCAGATGTCTGCCAATGGAACAGAGCGGAGGTAAGCCACTGACGTAGCCTTCGCCCGAACAAAATGAGCCGTGACCCGACTTTCTAAGGAGAGTCCGGCTGCCCCATAAGCCCAAGCGATACAGTCAGCAACCCAGATGGACAGAGTACGCTTGGAGACCGGGAGCCCCAATTTATTGGGGTCAAAAGACACAAAAAGCTGAGCAGCTTTACGGTGCTCCCCCGTACGGTCAAGGTAGAAGTTCAATGCCCTTCTACAGTCCAGGGTATGCAGGACCATTTCAGCTCGGCTGGAGTGAGGCCTGGGAAAGAAGGTCGGAAGTACCACCTCCTGATTGATGTGAAAAGGGGAGACCACTTTTGGAAGAAATTTAGGGTGAGTCCGTAGGACTACCCTATTTTTGTAGAACCGAGTGTAAGGGGGATCAGACACGAGGGCCTGCAATTCACTTACGCGTCTAGCGGAAGTGAGGGCTATAAGGAATAAGGTTTTCCAAGAAAGAAAACGGAGAGAACAGGCAGCCATAGGTTCAAAAGGCGGACAGGTGATCCGCTGTAAAACCACATTCAGATCCCAGTCAGGTGCTGGCGGGCGCAGAGGTGGTTTAAGTAGAAGGAGACCTCTGAGAAACCTCGCTATGAGAGGATCGCTGGAAAGAGGTCTGCCGTCCACCGGCACATGATGTGCTGAAAGAGCACTGAGGTGAACTTTGACGGAGTTGGACTTAAGTCCCAGATTAGAGAGGTAGAGCAAGTACTGCAAGATCACCGACACCGAGCAGGAGAAGGGATCCTAAGACTGCTGGGCACACCAAGCGGAAAAGCGACGCCATTTAAGGGCGTAGCATTTGCGGGTAGAAGGTCGCCGGGAAGCTAGGACGACCTCTTCCACCTCTGCCGGCAGTAGAAGGGGAGCAAGGACTACCCTTTCAGCAGCCAGGCCATCAGATGTAGAGATCTGAGGTTGGGGTGTAGCAGGGACCCCTGATCCTGTGTTAGGAGATCCGGTTGAAACCCCAGAGGGAACGAATCCTCTACCGCTAATTGCAGCAGGAGTGGAAACCACGGCTGTCTGGGCCAGCGAGGAGCTATCAGGATCATGGAAGCTTTGTCTCGGAGAACCTTGAAAAGAGTTCGAGAGACTAGCGGTATGGGAGGAAAGGCATACAGAAGGCTTTTCGACCATGAGAGCAGAAAAGCATCCGCCGCTACTCGAAGGGGATGCGGCTGCCGAGAGCAGAAGCGAGGAAGTTGCCGGTTGAGAGGACTGGCAAAGAGATCCATCGTGGGGAGGCCCCACTTCAGAAAAGGTTTCTGAACTACCAAGGGATCCAGGCGCCACTCGTGCGGCTGGAGGATCCTGCTGAGTTTGTCCGCCAGGCAGTTTTCTTGGCCTGGGAGATAAACTGCCTTGAGAAGAATGCCGTGGCTGACGGCCCAAGAGCAGAGCCTCTGTGCTTCTCGACAGAGAAGGAAGGAGCCCGTGCCTCCCTGTTTGTTCACGTAGAACATGGCAACTTGATTGTCCGTCTGGACAAGGACGGACTGGTGAGAAGTCAGGTGGGAGAAAGCCTTGAGAGCCAGACGGATTGCTCTGAGCTCCAGGAAGTTGATCTGCTGCGCAGACTCCCACGTGGTCCAGAGACCTTGAGTACATGCCCCTTGGCAATGCGCTCCCCATCCTAGGAGAGAAGCATCGGTCGTCAGCACTTGAGCCGGCGGAGGAGACTGAAAAGGCATTCCGAGCACCAGGTTCGGCCGATGAAGCCACCACTGTAGAGAAGAGGCCAGCGGGCCGGAGATGCGCACTAAGTCGGCTAGGCCGCCCGTGGCTTGTTGCCACTGCTTGCGAAGGCACCACTGAGCAGGCCGCATATTCAGGCGGGCATTGGGGGTCATGTGGACGGTGGAAGCCATATGGCCGAGTAGGCTCAGGAAGCGCCTGGCTGAGACCAGGGACTGGCTGCGAAAACGGCCGGCTAGGTCCATGAGCCGTTGAGCCCTGTCGAGAGGCAGGAAAGCTCGTGCCTGAAGAGTGTGCAGTCTTGCGCCGATGAACTCGAGATCTTGCGAGGGGAGCAAAGTGGACTTTGCGAAGTTTATGACAAAGCCCAAGTACTGCAGAAGAGTCACAGTGCGGTGTGTGGCTTTTGTGACTTCTGGAGAGGACGATGCTCTGATGAGCCAGTCGTCTAGGTACGGAAAGACAGAGGCCGTGAAGCCGGAGATAAGCCGCCACCACCGCGAGACATTTTGTGAAGACTCGTGGTGCGGAGGATAGGCCAAAGGGCAGTACTCTGTACTGGTAATGATTTCCTGCCACCACAAACCTTAGGTATGGGCGGTGGCTTGGGTGAATGAGGATGTGCGTGTAGGCATCCTTTAGATTCAAGGAGCATAGCCAATCTCCCTGCTGGAGGTAGGGCAGAAGGATTCCAAGGGTAAGCATCTTGAACTTCTCCCTGACGAGGAACTTGTTGAGGTTGCGCAAGTCCAGGATGGGTCTGAGGCCTCCCGTTCTTTTTGGTATTAGGAAATACCTGGAATAGAAGCCTTGACCCCTCAGGTGGTGGGGCACCGGTTCCACAGCCTGTTCCTGAAGAAGACTTGCTAACTCCTGAAGGAGTAAGTCCCTGTGCAGAGGGAGTCGTGGAGGTTCTCCCGGGAAATAGGAGGGAGGGACCTGGTGGAAGTGGAGAAGATAGCCTTCTCTCACAACATGAAGCACCCAGGCATCTGATGTGATGTTGGACCACCTGTGGGCAAAGTGAACCAGCCGGCCTCCTGTGCTGGGAGGAACCAGCTGAGGGGGAGAGGCTATGCTGATGAAGTCAAAAACCCCCACACTGCTGAGCAGGGGCCGGTGGTGCAGGCTTGGGGGCTTGCTGCCTACGGGACCCGTTACCCCGTCCCTTGGCCTGCTGACCCTGTTGGGGAGCTGCGGAGGCCTGATATTGAGGGTAGTGTTTATAGGCAGCCGCCTTTCTCGGGTAAAAGGACTTTTTTCCCGAGCCCTTCTTCTTCTAGGAAGGGGCGGAGGTCTTCCTAGAAAGCCTAGTTCTGGTGAGAGTCTCCGTCTCGATTTGTGCAGCCTTCTCAGCCATGGGCTTGCCAAAGAGGTTCTCACCTCGGCAGGGGACATCGACCAACTTGTCCTGCACCCAAGGTTCAAGGTCAGACGACTGAAGCCAAGCCTGTCGGCGGGCACCGATGCCGGCTGCGGCCACTCGAGCCGATGCTTCAAAGCCATCATAGGCTGCTCAAGAAATGAATTTGGAGCATTCCCGAATACCAGTTGTCAAGGCTAGGAACCTCCGCAAAGGTTCCTCGGACAGCCCAGCGGAGAATCCGGCTATCTCTTTAGCCAGGTCTCTGAGGTACATGCCCATGTAGAGCTGGTAGGTCTGGACCCGACAAGCAAGCATAGAGCCCTGGAAACACTTTTTACCGAGGCCATCCAGGTTGCGGGCCTCCCTGCCAGGAGGCACCGAGGAGTGCATCTTCTGGCTCTTAAGCCTATGCATGGCCGATTCCACCACCATTGGATGGTGCGGTAGCTGTGCTTTTTGGAAGCCAGGGCTCTTGCGGACTCGATAGATGGAATCGACCCGCTTGCTTAAAACCGGCGACGATGCCGGACTCTCCCACATGTGGAAGAGTAGTCGTTCCAGCATGGGAGGAACCGGTACAGTAAAGTGCTCCCTGGCGGGAGAGTCGTACTGAAGGGCATCGAGTTCTTCGGCTCGAGGCTCCTCCTCGGGATCCGCAGGGAAGGCCAAAGCCTTGGCCATATCCCTGACGAAGTCCGAGAACTGGGCATCCTCCGGAGGGGACTGTTTCCGAGGTTCGGACTCAGGCGAGTCCGAGGGGACACACCGAGTCCGAAAAGAATCAGGTGACTCTTCCTCTTCAGACTCCCTGGCCGACTCCGAGGAGGAATCGGTGTTGTCTGTCCGGGCGGGCGGAGGAGTCGACGACCTCGGTCCCGAACGGGAGGCCGAGGGTGACCTTGACCGAGGATCGACTCGAGCCCGCATGGACTCGAGGATCGGCTCGGTCTCCGGGGTCGACTTAGACGTCGACGTCCCGGCGGTCGGGGCAGAGGCGCCAGCGAGGCTAGCGATCAGTGCCCGCTGCTGGTCCATGAAGGCAGACAGTCTGCTTTCCAAGGCCGTCAACCTGAGTCCGACCTCAGGTGACCCAGCAGCCCCCGACTCGGGCCCCGACGGCGTCGGGCCCGACGTTGGACCCCTCGGAGGCGAGTCCAGGAGGACTACAGGACTTACCCGAGCAGGCAACTCCGACTCCAGACGAGGTCGCTTCGGGAGATGTTCCTTCTCCAAAGACCCGGGACGGCTATCGGGGCTATGCGACCTGGCCCTCGCGGAACCAGGAGCTTCCACCGACGCCGCCCTCGCGGGTTTCACCTTCCGATGATGGTCCCCGGAGGGAGAACCCCTGTCGGAGGAACTCCGGCGACGGTCAGAGCTGGAACCTCTGGACGCCGAGGCTTCCGACGAGGTCCGGGTACGGGTGGGATCAGCGAAGATTCGTTCCCGCTGATGCCGCCGACTCCTTAACGCTTTGGAGGACATTTTGCTGCAGGCCCCACAGATCAGTTCCTCGTGATCCAGGCCAAGGCAGCGGAAGCAATTATCATGTGTGTCAGTGAGTGACATATTTCTGTCACACTGAACACACCGCTTGAAACCACTGGCAGCCATCGGGGGAAAAAGGGCCCCTGCAAGGTCAAAGGACCGGGCTGCCAGCGAAAAACCGAAAACGAAACTGACAGAAAATCAGAAAAACCGAAAAATAACAGAAGGACTCGCAACGGCGTTGCGATTCCGGGCAGGAAAGAGACCGGCGTCGAACCGAAGAAAAAAGAGAAATAAATCACGAAAAATCAACTTTTTCAGCGGGGACAAGACGGGCACGTCTGTAGGGCTCTGCGAAAAAAAGAAGACTGGCTAAGATGGCACCCTTGGGCGGGAAGGGGACCGCGCATGCGCGCTGCAATTCCCAAAGGCTTTCTTTGAAAGCTGGGGAAAATTGCTCCGCGAGGGCTCCGTCGGCGCCGACGTCACCCATATGTGAGGACTGACTTCCTGCTTGGTCCTGGAGAAGGTAGGGAGCACCACTTCCTGGTTGAGATGGAAGGGCGACACTACCTTTGGCAGAAAATGGAGGTGTGTGCGAAGCACCACTCTGTTCTTGTAGAACCTGGTATAAGGCGCCTCCGCCACAAGGGCCTGGAGCTCACTAACTCTGCGAGCGGAGGTGAGCATAACCAGGAAAGCCACCTTCCAAGAGAGGAAGTGAAGGTGGCAGGTAGCTATTTATTTTATTTTATTTATTTAACATCTCTTATATACCGCGCTATTAAAATCAGTGCGGTGTACAATGAACAAAATATACTGCAATGTGTACAGGTAACATCGAGTTTACAGAGAACAAGGGAATATATAACATGGAATAACAGGGATAACTATGTACAATCAACATTATACTATGAATATGCTTTTATTATATATAACTATGTACAATCAACATTATACTATGAATGTGCTTTTATTATATACCATATTTAAACTCGAGTGGATATTGTACGTGAATTCATGGGTGGCATGGGTCAGTAGAAGTAAAGTGAAATATCGTGGGAACTAACCATTTTCTGATTGGATAAAGGTGTTAAAGTGTTTGGTGTGGGTGGGAGGCCTGTTGGCTGTGTGAGTGTCTGTGGTCACTTCTGGGTAGTATTTTGTGAATAAGTGATGCTTTACAGCTTTGCGGAATTGTAATAGGCTTTTGATGCCGCGGATTTCATGGGGAAGTATATTCCAGTTCCTGGGTGCGAATAATGAAAAAGCTCTGTTTGATGTAGCTTTAGTACATGATGTCATCATCTTGGGAACTATTAAGGTGTTCATAGTTGTAGTCCTTCTGTTTCTATTTTCAGGGGTGTTATGGATTAGTTTTCTGATTGGTGTTGGTGGGTAGATATTCATGGCTTTGAAGGTCAAGACTAGTGACTTATATGAGAGTCTGGCTTGTAGAGGTAGCCAGTGTAGGTCTTTCATGATAGGCGTTATATGAGCAGACCTTGGTGATCCAGAGAGGACTCTTGCAGCTGTATTCATAGCCAGACGAAGTGGATTTAATGTTGATCCCTGGGTAGCCATTTGGCTTTTGGCTCGAAGGGTGGGTGAGTGAGCCATTTGGCTAGAGGCTCGAAGGGTGGGTGAGTGAGCTGCCCCAGCACTACACTGAGGTCCCATTCGTCTGCCGGAGGGTGAACCAGGGGCTTCAATAAGAGCAGGCCCCAAAGGAAACTGGTCACCAATGGTTGGACCGAGGGGAGCTTACCATCCACCGGATGGTGGTGCGCTGCCAGAGCACTCAGGTGCACTTGGACGGAGTTAGACTTGAGCCTGGACCGAGAAAGGTGGAGAAGGTACTTAAACACCAGAGCCACTGGGCAGGAGAAAGAGTCAGCCCCGTGTCCAATGCACCAAAACAGAGAACCTGTGTCATTTGAGGGTGAAAGCTTTTCTACTGGAGGCCTTGCGAGAGGACAGCAGGATGTCCTCCACCTCAGCCGGAAGGTTGAAAGGGGCCAGAGTCACCCTCTCAGTAGCCAGGCTGTCAGTGACAGGGACCCCAGGTTGGGGTGCAAGAGAGAGCCCCCCTCCTGAGAGGGGGTGGTCCCCAAGGGGATGGGGGCCTCCACCGTCAACTGTACAAGCAGCAGGAACCAAAGCAGCCTGGGCCACCGAGGAGCTATCAGGATGAGTGAGGCCCTGTCGTGGAGGGTCCTGAACAAGATCTTGGCGATGAGTGGCATTGGAGGGAAGGCATACATGAGGCCTTCCGACCATGAGACTAGGAACGTGTCTGCTGCCACCCTCGAGGGGTGGGCCTGCCGGGAGCAGAAGCGGGGCAAATGAAAGTTGACCGGGCTGGCGAACAGGCCCATCACAGGTTCCCCCCAGAGCCGGAAAAGCCAAATGGCTACCCAGGGATCCAGCTGCCACTCGTGTGGCTGGAGAACCCTACTGAATCTGTCAGCCAACAAGTTGTCCTGACCTGGCAGGTACACTACCCACAGGAGGATACCCTGTTGGACTGCATACGAGCAGAGGACCAGCGCCTCCCTGTTCACATAGAACATTGCCACCTGGTTGTCCATCTGGACCAGCACAGGCTGGTGATGCAGATGGTGACAGAAGATCAGCTGCGTCACCACCTGCATCACCAGGGCTAGGTGTATGGCTCGGAGCTCCAGGAGGATGATCTGCTGGGTGCTCTCGTCTGGCGACAGTTGCCCCGACTGCAGAGATCTCCAGAGTGGGCTCCCCAGCCGAACAGGGAGGCGTCCATGGTGAGGACCCTCGAGTGACTGGGGGCCTGAAAGGGCATGCCCGGCTCGAGATACTAGGGCAACTGCCACCAGATCAGGAAGTCCGCCAACTGGCGGGTCACTGAAACTCTGTCTCAGAGGCAGCCTGTGGGGTCTGAGACCACTGGTCCTGGAGACACCACTTCGTTGTCCTCATGTGGAGGCGGGTGTCTGGGGTGACATGGACTGTGGAGGCCATGTGCCCAAAGAGGCGCAGAAAAATCTGGGCGGGCACCAAGGGATGGCACTGTATGTCCCGAGCTAGAGACTTGAGACGATCGGCTCGGTCCTTGGGCAAGAAGGCCTTTGACTGGAGAGTGTCGATCTTTGCCCCGATGAAATCCAGGCACTGAGTTGGGAGGAGGTGAGACTTGGCATAGTTAATGACTACGCCCAAGTGTCGCAGAACATGGATGGTGCGCACGGTGGCCTGCTGCACCTCTGAAGCTGTGCCTCCCTTTATGAGCCAGTCATCCAGGTAGGGAAAGACGAAGACCCCCTGGAGCTGGAGGAAGGCAGCCACGACTGCCAAGCATTTTGTGAAGACTCTTGGGGCAGAGGCTAGGCCGTAGGGAAGCAACCTGTCTTGAAAGTGCCTGCCTCCTACTATGAACCACAGGTACTGCCTGTGGTTGGGGTGGATGAGGATGTGGGAATAAGCATCCTTGAGGTCTAAGGCGCAGAGCCAGTCTCCCTGCTGGATGTATGGCAGCAATGATCCAAGGGAGAGCATCTTGAACTTCTCCATCACCAGGAATTTGCTGAGGTCACGCAGGTCGAGGATGAGCCTTAGGCCCCCTGTCCTCTTTGGCACGAGGAAGTATCTGGAGTAGAACACCTTGCCATTGAGGTGGTGGGGCACCGGTTCCACCACCTTGTCCTTGATAAAACTTACCAGCTCCTTCCGAAGAAGGTCCCGGTGGAGGGAAGACCTGAGGCACTTTCCCAGGAAATAAGGGGGAGGTGTCTGAGTCAGGTGGAGGAGGTAACCCCCTCTGACTACCTTTATGCCCAGAGGTGGGTGACCATCACCACCAATTCCTGGGCACTAGAGGGCCAGATGTCCCCCCTGTGGGCTGCTGATATCCTTGGGGATAGAGAGACTATGCTCAAGGCTTCAAAAGCTCCCCCCTGGCTGGGCCAGGGCTGGGGCCGGTGCCTGGGGTTTTGGAGCCGTCTGCTTACACGGGCCATGCCCATGTCCCTTGGCCTGCTGACCCTGTTGGGGAGCCGGGGAGAACTGATAAGGTGGGAGTTTCAGTAAGCAGCCCCCTTCCTCGGGTAAAAGGATTTTTACCCAAGCCCTTCCATCGGGGAGGGGCAGTGGTCTTCTTAGAGAGCCTGGTTCTAGTCATGAACTCTGTCTCCAGCTCGGCAGCCTTGTCAGTCATGGGTTTGCCAAAGAGGTTTTCTCCTTGGCATGGGACATCAACCAATTTGTCCTGAACACACTGCTCAAGGTCGGATGACTGAAGCCAAGGTTGGTGGCGTTCACCAATGCCCCCCTCGGCTACCCGGGTTGCCAACTCGAACCAGTCATAGGCCACCCGAGACATGAATCTGGAGCACTCATGGACAGCCTTGGTCAGATTCTTGAAATGCTACGAGTTCCTTCAGCAGGTCTCTCAGGTACATGCCCAGCTGGTAGGCCTGGATGCAGCAGATGAGCACTGAGCCCCAGTAGCACTCTCTGTCGAGGGTGTCCAAGGTGCGGACCCTCCGTGCCGGGGGGGGGGGGGCACCGAGGAGTGCATCTTCTGGCTTTTCAGTTGACACATGGCCGACTCCACCATGAAGTTATGCAGCAGTTGTGACTTCTGGAATCTCGGACTCCAGCGGACCCAATACATCGAGTTGAGCCGTCTGCTCACTACCAGCACCGAAGCCGGCATCTCCCACATTCGGAGTATGAGCCATTCCAGAATGGGGGGAATGGGCACTGTGAGTGATTCCCTTGGAGGGGCCTCGTATTGGAGGATCTCCAAATCATCTGCCCGAGGGTCCTCCTCTGACTCCGTTGGGAATGCCAGGGCCTTAGACATGTCCTTGACAAAATCCAGGAAGCCCATGTCCTCGGGCGGGGACCACCACTGAGGTTCCAAAATGGGAGAGTCAGAAGGGATGTCGCTGTAGTGATGGGTATCGGCGGACTCCTAGTCCTCCATTTCCCACTCAGAATAGTCCATTGAAGACTGGTAGGAAGGATGCTCTGCAGGCCCCAAAGCCCTACGGCTGGTGCCCAGTAAACTTGCTGGGGATGACTGCAGTCCCGCTGAGTGGGACTCCGAGCGCAACCTCGGCTGAGGATCGACTCAAGGGCGAAGAACCTTGAGGATCAGCTTGGCCTTCGGGGACATCTTGGACGTCGAGGGCCCGGTGGTCGGGGCGGGTGAACAGGTCGTGCCAGACAAGAGCGCCCGCTGCTGGTCCATGAATTCAGACAACTGCGCTCCAGGGCTGCCATTCTGGTCTCCAGACCAGAAGGCTCAGCAGCCTTCGGCACAAGCACTGAGAGACTCGGACCTGATGCCAGCTCCCCCAAAGGGGAATCCTCAGCTAGGATGGTGTTTTGGGACCGAGGTCGGTCCACAGTCTGATCCTTCCTGGGGACCTTCGCAAGTCGCTCCTTCTCCGATGCCTCGGACGAGCGTCTCTGACTGTGGGACTGGGCCAAGGGAGCTCCGGCCAGTCGGAACCATCCAAGGATGCCACCTTCAAGGGTTTTTTTTTTCTTCCTGGGTTCCCTTCAAGGAAGACCCCCTGAGGATCCACAATGAGGCTCGGGTTCGGAGAGTTCTGTCCGAGATGTTGGGGCCTCAGACGAGGCCCTGGCCTTCGGAGGCATTGAGGAAAAACTTATGCTGCTGCTGGTGTCTCTTGAGGGCCTTGCTGGAATCCTCTTGCAGAGACCTCAGGCCCCCGGGTCGTGGTCTGGACCAAGGCAGCAAAGACAGCAGTTGTGTGTGTCAGTCAAAGACATGATTTTAGAGCACTGATCACACTTTTTAAAGCCACTGGTAGCCATGGGGGGAAAAAGTACCCCTGTGAGGTCCAAGACCCTCTGGGCTGCCAGCAGGAGGAAAAAGGTGCGAAGACGCCAGAAAAAGAAAATAACAAGAGACTACAAAAATTAAGGAAGAGTACCGGTGCAATATCGGAGGTGAGTGTAAAACTTGGAGAGAGAAATAATCAACTTTTTCCAGGGACAAGTCAGACAACGTCTGAAGGGCTCCAAGGAAAAAAGGAGACTTAGCAAGATGGCACCCTTGAGCAGGAAGGGGATCACGCATGCATGGTGGCATCTCCCAAAGGCTTTCTTTGAAAGCTGCGGGGATGATTCTGAAGGGCTCCATCAGTGCCAACATCACCCATGAGAGGGCTGACTTCCTGCTTGTTCCCGGAGAACTGTAAAAACTTTAGTGTAGTCACCTGTGTAGAAAATTGCTTATTTACAGACATACACCATGTAGAATTTACGTTTAGCTTAGTACAGAAGCATCTTGAATGAAGGCAATAAAAAAAACCCACACACATACAAATAGATGCTTTTGTGCATAAGTCTTGGAACGTGCAGTGACATTCTGCAGAACAAAAACAAAAAAGCGTAGTTACTCACCTGTAACAGGTGTTCTCCAGGAGCAGCAGGAATCAGTCCTCACTTATGGGTGACGTCGGCGCCGACGGAGCCCTCGCGGAGCAATTTTCCCCAGCTTTCAAAGAAAGCCTTTGGGAATTGCAGCGCGCATGCGCGGTCGTCTTCCCGCCCGAGGGTGCCATCTTAGCCAGTCAGATGACATAGCTAAAAAAGACAGCATAAAAATTTGCAAAGAGAACATAAGCAGACGATTGCAACTCCAAGGGGAGGAGGGAGGGTAGTGAGGACTGATTCCTGCTGCTCCTGGAGAACACCTGTTACAGGTGAGTAACTACGCTTTCTCCAGGACCAAGCAGGAAGTCAGTCCTCACTTATGGGACTCCCAAGCTCAAGGCTACCGGAGACCCTAAGCACAAAAATGAGCTCCCTCTAGCTCAGCAGCACAGAAGGATAGAATCTTCGCTGAATTATCACCCACCGGTAGCCCACATCCGGGATGGAGGGTAGGAGTTGCTCAGACCTCAAAGAGATTACGGAGGACTGCCTGTCCGAAAGCACTGTCCCTACGGGACTCCCTCTCGAGACAGTAATGGACCGCAAAAGTCTGGCTCGAAGACCAAGTAGCGGCCCGGCAGACGTCTGCCAGCGGAACAGAGCGGAGGTAAGCCACTGACGTGGCCTTTGCCCGAACGCAATGAGCCGTGACTCGACCGTCCAAGGAGAGTCCGGCTGCCCCATAAGCCCAAGAGATACAGTCCGCAACCCAGATGGACAGAGTACGCTTGGAGACCGGGAGCCCCAATTTATTGGGGTCAAAAGACACAAAAAGCTGAGCAGCTTTACAGTGCTCCCGCGTACGGTCAAGGTAGAAGTTCAATGCCCTTCTACAGTCCAGGGTATGGAGGACCGTCTCAGCTCGGCTGGAGTGTGGTCTGGGAAAGAAGGTTGGAAGTACCACCTCCTGATTGATGTGAAAAGGGGAGACCACTTTAGGCAGAAATTTTGGGTGAGTCCGTAGGACTACCCTATTCTTGTAGAACCTAGTGTAAGGGGGATCAGACACGAGGGCCTGCAATTCACTCACGCGTCTAGCGGAAGTGAGGGCTATCAAGAACAGTGTTTTCCAAGACAGAAAACGGAGAGAGAACAGGTAGCCATAGGTTCAAAAGGCGGACAGGTGATCCGCTGCAAAACCACATTCAGGTCCCAGTCAGGCGCTGGCGGGCGCAGAGGTGGTTTAAGTAGAAGGAGACCTCGGAGAAACCTCGCTACGAGAGGGTCATTGGAGAGAGGTCTGCCGTCCACCGGCACATGATGTGCTGAAAGAGCACTGAGGTGAACTTTGACGGAGTTGGACTTAAGTCCCAGATTAGAGAGGTGGAGCAAGTACTGCAAGATCACCGACACCGGGCAGGAGAAGGGATCCTGAGACTGTTGGGTACACCAGACTGCAAAGCGACGCCATTTAAGGGCGTAGCATTTGCGGGTAGAAGGCCGTCGCGAAGCCAAGACGACCTCCTCCACCTCCGCCGGCAGGAGAAGGGGAGCAAGGACTACCCTCTCAGCAGCCAGGCCATGAGGTTGAGAGACCTGAGGTTGGGGTGCAGGAGGGACCCCTGATCCTGAGTGAGGAGATCCGGTTGTACCCCCAGAGGGATTGGATCCTCCACCGCCAGTTGCAGCAGGAGCGGAAACCACGGCTGCCTGGGCCAGCGAGGGGCCACCAGGATCATGAAGGCTTTGTCTCGGAGAACCTTGAAAAGAGTCCGAGAGACCAGCGGGATGGGAGGGAAAGCGTACAGAAGGCTCCCCGACCACGAGATCAGAAAGGCGTCCGCCGCCTCCCGAAGGGGGTGTGGCCGACGAGAGCAGAAGCGAGGAAGCTGCTGGTTGTGAGGACTGGCAAAGAGATCCACCGTGGGGAGACCCCACTTGAGGAAGAGCTTCTGAACTACCAAGGGATCCAGACGCCACTCGTGCGGCTGGAGGACCCTGCTGAGTTTGTCCGCAAGGCAATTTTCTTGGCCCGGGAGATAAACTGCCTTGAGGAGAATGCCGTGACTGACGGCCCAAGAGCAGAGCTTCTGTGCCTCCCGGCAGAGGAGGAAGGAGCCCGTGCCCCCCTGCTTGTTCACGTAGAACATGGCAACTTGATTGTCCGTCTGGACAAGGACGGACTGTTGGGAAGTCAGGTGGGAGAAGGCCTTGAGAGCCAGGCGGATCGCCCTGAGCTCCAGGAAGTTGATCTGCTGAGCAGACTCCCACGTGGTCCAGAGGCCCTGAGTACGTGCCTCTTGGCAATGTGCTCCCCAGCCCAGGAGGGATGCATCGGTGGTCAGCACCCGGGTCGGCTGAGGTGACTGGAAAGGCATTCCGAATATCAGGTTCGGCTGCCGGAGCCACCACCGGAGAGACGAGACCAGCGGCTCGGAAACGCGCACTAGGTCTGCTAGGCCGCCCGTGGCTTGTCGCCACTGCTGGCGGAGACACCATTGAGCAGACCGCATATTCAGGCGGGCATTGGGGGTCACATGGACGGTGGAAGCCATATGGCCGAGCAGTCTCAGGAAGCGCCTGGCGGAGACCAGGGGCTGGCTGCGAAAGCGGTCGGCTAGGTCCATGAGCCGTTGAGCCCTGTCGAGCGGTAGGAATGCTCGCGCCTGAGGAGTGTGCAGCCTTGCGCCGATGAACTCGAGATCCTGTGAGGGGAGCAAAGTGGACTTTGCGAAGTTTATGACAAAGCCCAAGTGCTGCAGCAGAGTCACCGTGCGGCACGTGGCGTTGGTGACCTCCTGAGCGGACGCTGCTCTGATGAGCCAGTCGTCGAGGTACGGAAAGACAGAGGCCGTGAAGCCGGAGATGGGCCGCCACGACCGCGAGACATTTTGTGAAGACTCGCGGTGCGGAGGACAGGCCAAAGGGCAGTACTCTGTACTGGTAATGATTTCCTGCCACCACAAACCTTAGGTATTGGCGGTGGCTTGGGTGGATGAGGAATGTGCGTGTAGGCATCCTTTAGATCCAAGGAGCATAGCCAATCTCCCTGCTGGAGGTAGGGCAGAAGGATTCCAAGGGTAAGCATTTTGAACTTCTCCCGCACAAGGAACTTGTTGAGGCTGCGCAAGTCCAGGATGGGTCTGAGGCCCCCTGTTCTATTTGGTATCAGAAAATACCTTGAATAAAAGCCTTGACCTCTCAGGTGGTGTGGCACCGGTTCCACCGCCTGTTCCTGCAGAAGACCTGCTAACTCCTGAAGGAGCAACTCCCTGTGCAGAGGGGGGCGCGGAGGTTCTCCCGGAAAATAGGAGGGAGGGACCTGATGGAAGTGGAGAAGATAGCCTTCTCGCACGACCTGAAGCACCCAGGCATCTGCGGTGATGCTGGACCACCTGTGGGCGAAGTGAACCAGCCGGCCTCCGGTGCTGGAGGGAACCAGCGGGGGGGGAGAGGCTATGCTTAGCGAGTCAAAAGCCCCCACCCTGCTGAGCAGGGGCTGGTGGTGCAGGCTTGGGGGCTTGCTGCCTACGGGACCCGTTACCCCGTCCCTTGGCCTGCTGGCCCTGTTGGGGAGCTGCAGGGGCCTGATAATGGGGGTATTGTTTGTAGGCAGCCGCCTTCCTCGGGTAAAAGGACTTTTTCCCCGAGCCCTTCTTTTTCTGGGAAGGGGCGGAGGTCTTCCTAGAAAGCCTGGTCCTGGTGAGAGTCTCAGTCTCAATTTGCGCAGCCTTTTCCGCCATGGGCTTGCGAAAGAGGTTTTCGCCTCGGCAGGGGACATCGACCAACTTGTCCTGCACCCAGGGCTCAAGGTCTGACGACTGAAGCCAAGCCTGTCGGCGGGCACCGATGCCGGCTGCGGCCACTCGAGCCGAGGCTTCAAAGCCATCATAGGCTGCTCGGGACATGAACTTTGAGCATTCCCGAATGCCAGTGGACAAGGCTAGGAACCTCCGCAAGGGCTCCTCGGAGAGACCAGCGGAGAATCCGGCTAGCTCTTTAGCCAGATCCCGGAGATACATGCCCATGTATAGCTGGTAAGTCTGGACACGACATGCGAGCATAGAGCCCTGGAAGCACCTCTTGCCAAGGCCATCCAGGTTACGGGCCTCCCTGCCAGGAGGCACCGAGGAGTGCATCTTCTGGCTCTTAAGACGGTGCATGGCCGATTCCACTACCATGGAATGGTGTGGCAGCTGTGCCTTTTGAAAGCCAGGGCTCTTGCGGACTCGATAGATAGAATCGACCCGCTTGCTCAGGACCGGCGAGGAGGCCGGACTCTCCCACATGCGGAAGAGTAGTCGTTCCAGCATAGGAGGAACCGGCACAGTAAAGTGTTCCCTCGCGGGAGAGTCATACTGGAGGGCGTCGAGCTCTTCGGCTCGAGGCTCCTCCTCGGGATCCGCAGGGAAGGCCAAAGCCTTGGCCATATCCCTAACGAAGTCCGAGAACCGGGCATCCTCCGGGGGGGACTGCTTCCGAGGCTCGGACTCCGGTGAGTCCGATGGGACACACCGAGTCCGGAAAGAATCAGGTGACTCTTCCTCCTCAGACTCCCAGACCGACTCCGACGAGGACTCGGTGGGGTCGGCCCGGGCAGGGTGCGGCGCCACCCGCCCCGACGCCGAGGGAGTCGGCGTCGGCGACCTCGGTCCCGAACGGGAGGCCGAGGGCGACCTCGACCGAGGATCGACTCGAGTTCTCATCGACTCGAGGATCGGCTCGGTCTCCGGGGTCGACTTGGACGTCGACGTCCCGGCGGTCGGGGCAGCGACGCCAGCGAAGCCAGCGAGCAGTGCCCTCTGCTGGTCCATGAAGGCAGACAGTCTGCTCTCCAAGGCCGTCAACCTGAGTCCGAGCTCAGGTGACCCAGCAGCCCCCGACTCGGGCCCCGACGGCGTCGGGCCCGACGTCGGCTGTCGCGGAGGCGAGTCCAGAAGGACCACAGGACTTACCCGGGCAGGCATCTCCGACTCCAGGCGAGGTCGCTTCGGGACGTGTTCCTTCTCCAAGGACCCGGGGCGGCTGTCGGGGCTATGCGACCTGGCCCTCGCGGAACCAGGAGCGTCCACCGACGCCGCCCTCGCGGGTTTTTCCTTCCGACGATGGTCCCCGGAGGGAGAACCCCGGTCGGAGGAGCTCCGGCGACGGTCCGAGCTGGAGCCTTTCGACACGGAGGCCTCCGACGAGGTCCGGGTACGGCTGGGGTCAGCGAAGATTCTCTCACGCTGATGCCGCCGACTCCTCAACGCCTTTGAGGACAGTTTGCTGCAGGGCCCACAGATCAGTTCCTCATGATCCGGGCCCAGGCAGCGGAGGCAAAAGTCGTGTGTGTCGGTTAGTGACATATTTCGGTCACACCGACCACACCGCTTAAACCCACTGGCAGCCATCGGGGGAAAAAGGGCCCCTGCGAGGTCAAAGGACCGGGCTGCCAGGGAAAACGAAAACGAAAGCTGACTAAGTCAGAAAAACCGAAAAAAGTAAGAGGACTCGAGACCGGCGTCGCGAGTCCGGGCGGGAAAACGATCGGCGTCGAACCGAAAGAAAAAAGGATAAAATAAAGAAGAAAATCAACTTTTTCGCGGGGACAAGACAGGGACGTCTGTAGGGCTCCGCGGAAAAAAGAAGACTGGCTAAGATGGCACCCTCGGGCGGGAAGACGACCGCGCATGCGCGCTGCAATTCCCAAAGGCTTTCTTTGAAAGCTGGGGAAAATTGCTCCGCGAGGGCTCCGTCGGCGCCGACGTCACCCATAAGTGAGGACTGACTTCCTGCTTGGTCCTGGAGAATGTATATTTTGTCTACACAGAGCTCTGGTTTCTCTGAGGCATGTTTACTAAAAGGCAGTTGTTTAGCACACACTAAGTCTCAAAACTTAGCACTGATTTGGTGCTGCCCCTTTGCTAATCCCTTTGAAGTGATTACCCTGAGTACAGTTACCATTACTCTTTGAAGTGCTGGTAAGTATACCCACACTAAATTCAAAATGTGCATCTGCTGTTCATTGCACATTGCAGGGAATACCTATACTCTGCCCCTGACCTGCCCGAACTCCCACTAAGTGGTCAGCATGGACTTTTTACTGCAGCATGCTTAGCACAGAGTAATATGCCCCTCTGTGCAGGAGAGCTCTATGCTTCATCAAAAATTATTTTCGCCATGACAAGTGCTTGTGCCTGAGGCTGACAACTCACCTTCAAAGTTTTCAATGAATATCCCTGCATGTCCTATGTATTTATGCACAAATGCTGGGAACAGTTGGTTTCAAATTACTTAAAAGAAGTCCCGAAGTCTCCCACGATAAATTGTATGGATGTTTATCTATCCATCCAATTTATAGACCACCTATCATTACAAAGGCTTCAAAAGTAGTTTAACACTAAAATACACAGAATGATAACCACCATACAACAAATATAACGCACAAATCCAGTCATTCATAGGTCACTTAAGTAGCTAATATTTACGGGGGAGGGGGTGGGGGGATATTACAAGGCATTCACACGGTTTACAGATGTGCAAACCATGTAATGCTGCTGAATATCAGTGGGTGCCACTGTTATACAGCCCAATGCTAACCGGTTAAAATTAGGACGTGTCAAGGGCAGCACCCATTGATAACCAAGCAGCGATGATATTAAGCAGTTGCCCGGTTAGCGACATGTGGGTAAAAGTAAGGCATAGCATATGCTGTCATTACTTTACTCGAGAGTCGTTCACCAGGCAGTGACAATATTGAGCCACTGCCTGGTTATGTTCCAGGATCTGCAGCCAACCCAGATATTCAATGTCTAGATATAGTCCTGGCATTGAAAATCCAGGGCTGAAGTTAAGTGGCAACAGCTAGCCACTCTACAAGTGCTAGCTGCCACTGAATATCCCCCATACATGTTTTCCAAAAGAAGAATGAATCCCCAGACAATCTAGAATCAAAAATGATAGAAAGTTTCAAATAGTAGAAGTGATATATTAGAAGGACCGCTGTCTAGGATCCAACTTTTTTTTTTTTTTTAAAGGTTTGTTCAGGCCCTTCCAGTAGTTGTTCAAGGTGAGTTACAATAAGGTACTGTAGGTATCTCCCTGCCCCCAGAAGGCTTACAATCTAAGTTTCTACCTGAAGAAATACAGGGTTAAGTGACTTACCCAGGGCCACAAGGAATGTCAGTGGGATTCAAACCCTGGTCTTTCTAGTCCCACCTAGCAAGGAATCCAGTATCATGTACCTATAGTTTGGATTATTTGCCCCTACATGCATAATTTTGCACTTATTTAACAGGATTTATATACCGCCTTTTCCTTAAATCAAGGTGGTTTACATTTGTCCACATTAAATTGAATTTGCCATTTGATAGCCAGTCAATCTCTCAGTTTTGCAAGGTCCTCCTGCACTCACTCAAAATTCTCATGATATAATTGAGTGAAATTATCAAATTTGCTGATGACACAAAATTATTCAAAGTAAAGTTCACTTTTCCAAATCATTTATAAATAAGCTAAAAAACACTGATCAGTATAGATCTCTTGGGCACTCCATTGAAAGCAATGGCCATTTAGTCTTTTCCATTTCTTATATTTCAGCCAGTTATCGATCCACAATAAGACATTGCCTCCTATCCAAGGACTTTTGGATTGTTTTGACTTTGTCAAATGCCTTCTAAAAATCCAGAAAGACCATATTTATCGGCTCTATCCACATGCGTATTAATCCCTTCAAAACAATTTTGACAGGCTGGTAATGCAAAATTTCCCTTTGTAAGTTCATGTTGGCTCTGCTCCATTAATCTCCACTTATCCAGGTGATCAGCAGTTTTGCTCTTCAGAATACTTTCTACCATTATGCTCAGCACCAACATCAGACTCATGTCTCCCCACTCACCTCTGGAACTCTTTAAAAAGAAGATGTATGTTAGGTAGCGCTCACCAATCCTCAGGTACCATAGCCAATTTGAATGAATGAGAAGTTACAGATTACTAATAAATCTGCAGTTTCTTTACTGTTTTCTTTTAGTACTGTAGTAGCTTGCTAGTTAGGCTATAAGCCATCCAGTGATTTGCTGTTCTTTATTTTGTCAAGTTTTTTTCTATTATATTTCTCCAGTTTCCAGAGTGTTTCAGTTCCTCTGAATGACCACCCTCAAAGAATGCTTCTGACAGTTATCTCCCTAATATGCTGCTCAGTAGAAACAAAAAAAACCCAATTCACTTAGTTATTTTGTTGTGGCTTTGTCTTCCTTGAACAACCCTTTTGCCTATTTCTTATTCTAGTGGTTCAACTGATTCATAAACAGTCCCTACAACAGGAAATATTGCAGAGTATTTTCTAACAAGGGGGGCACCAAAAGCAGATCTTTTTACTTCAGAGGACAACTGCCTTCGTATCTGTTCCAGGAGACCAAACATTTACAAACTAGCAGCTGATGCTTTCCAGACTTGCTGAGAATCCTATCTCCTTTGCACATTCCCTCCAATTCCTCTAACACTAATAACTCTATAGAAAGTCATAAGAGACAAAGCAGAGCTAATTCTTAGTATCATGGTGACCCTGATACCTGTGGTTTCTTTGCCTATATCAACTTTAAATATAGGCTATAATTTGCTTAGTATAACTACTAATATTCAGTAAAGAATGGTAGGCTGTTGTAGCTAACACCAGATGTTAGTTACAAAAGCCCCGTGTTAGCAGCCAAAATACCAAGGTAGGTGTGTAGAGACAGCGAGATCCACAATGTCTGCAAAAACATGCAGCTTCCACACACTATCAATGCTTGCAGTAGCTGAACGGAACCAAAATGCCCACACTCCGCCTATGGAGTACGCCATTGCGCAAAATGCAGTTACTGCTGACAAAGGTCTGCAGAAGCTTCATTTCTCCCGCGTTAGCTGTCTTTGCAGCACGACAAACCCGTGTTAGTGTTGCAAAGACAGCTAAGGCACTTTAGTCAACAGCCCCCTAAAATTTTAAGGCCACAGAAGATCCAACTATCCATTTCCTGGCACACAGTTACAAGGATTGAGCACCAGATAGTAAAGATTAAATTAGACTTACCTGCTAATTGTAGTTCCTGGAGAACTCCAGTCTAGTCCCGGAATCCTTGGGTTCTCAACCTCTACCAGCAGCTTTGGAGACTGAGAAACTTTAGAGCTGTGATGTCACTGGCATATAAGTGCTGGCACCACCTCCTCTCCTCAGTTAACCTATTGACAAAGCAGACTCACCAGAGCAACAAGTAAGTAGATAAAGCACAAAAGTCAACCAGGCTATCACCCCATTAACTATTTACATGAAAAATACCTTATATCAGCTATGCCATGAGGTCCTCCTTCCCCTTCACTAAAAGGACAGACCCTCTACCCATCGGACAGAAAAACCCTTACCGTTACTAAATCTGAACCACTGCAGCTGACATAGCTTACCTGTAAATGCACTCCTGCTTCAGGCCCCCTAGCACCAACAGTGAGGGCGGGAACCGGGAATAGACTGGAGTTCTCCAGGAACTACAATTAGCAGGTAAGTCTAATTTAATCTTCCTGATCGTACCTCCAGTCTAGTACCGGAATCCTTGGGATGTAACAGAGCAGTGAAAACAATCAATGGGAGGGACTTGCTAGCCCGGCCTGAAGCACTGCCGATCCAAAACGGACATCTGTCGGCTTGCACATCCAGACGGTAATGCTTCACAAAAGAGTGCGCTGACGACCATGTCGCCGCCCTACAAATATCCTCCACCGGCACCAGGCTATACTCCGCCCAGGAAGTTGCTTGTGCTCTCGTGGAGTGAGCCCACAAACCTCAGGAACCACATGGCCTCGCAAAAGATACGCCGACGCTATCGCCTCCTTCAACCATCGAGCAATCGAACCCTTAGAGGCTGCTTCTCCTCGCCGAGCCCCTGCAAAGAGAACAACCTGTCCGATTTACGAAAACTAGCCGTTCTATCTAAATACTTCTGTAATGCCCGCTTAACATCCAAGCGATGCAGGGGCTCCGTAGCCGGACCTCTCTTCGTGGTCGTAAAAACTGGCAAAGACACCGCCTGGTTCATATGAAACCGGGAAAGCGTAGTTACTCACCTGTAACAGGTGTTCTCCAGGAGCAGCAGGAATCAGTCCTCACATATGGGTGACGTCGGCGCCGACGGAGCCCTCGCGGAGCAATTTTCCCCAGCTTTCAAAGAAAGCCTTTGGGAATTGCAGCGCGCATGCGCGGTCCCCTTCCCGCCCAAGGGTGCCATCTTAGCCAGTCAGATGACATAGCTAAAAGACAGCATAAAAATTTGCAAAAACTAAAGCAGATGATTGCAACTCCAAGGGGAGGAGGGAGGGTTGTGAGGACTGATTCCTGCTGCTCCTGGAGAACACCTGTTACAGGTGAGTAACTACGCTTTCTCCAGGACCAAGCAGGAAGTCAGTCCTCACATATGGGACTCCCAAGCTTAAGGCTACCGGAGACCCTAAGCACAAAAATGAGCTCCCTCTAGCTCAGCAGCACAGAAGGAAGGAATCTTCACTGAATTATTACCCACCGGTAGCCCAACATCCGGGATGGAGGGTAGGAGTTGCTCAAACCTCGAAGAGATTTCGGAGGACTGCCTGTCCGAAAGCACTGTCCCTGCGGGACTCCCTCTCGAGGCAGTAATGTACCGCAAAAGTCTGGCTCGAAGACCAAGTAGCGGCCGGGCAGATGTCTGCCAATGGAACAGAGTGGAGGTAAGCCACTGAGGTAGCCTTCGCCCGAACACAATGAGCCGTGACCCGACTTTCTAACGAGAGTCCGGCTGCTCCATAAGCCCAAGCGATACAGTCAGCAACCCAGATGGACAGAGTACGCTTGGAGACAGGGAGCCCCAATTTATTGGGGTCAAAAGACACGAAGAGCTGAGCAACTTTGCGGTGCTCCCGCGTATGTTCAAGGTAGAAGTTCAACGCCCTTCTACAGTCCAGGGTATGCAGGACCATTTCAGCTCGGCTGGAGTGTGGCCTGGGAAAGAAGGTCGGAAGTACCACCTCCTGATTGATGTGAAAAGGGGAGACCACTTTTGGAAGAAATTTAGGGTGAGTCCGTAGGACTACCCTATTTTTGTAGAACCGAGTGTAAGGGGGATCAGACACGAGGGCCTGTAGTTCACTTACGCGTCTAGCGGAAGTGAGGGCTATCAAGAATAAGGTTTTCCAAGAAAGAAAATGGAGAGGACAGGTAGCCATAGGTTCAAAAGGCGGACAGGTGATCCGCTGCAAAACCACATTCAGATCCCAGTCAGGCGCTGGCAGGCGCAGAGGTGGTTTAAGGAGAAGGAGACCTCGGAGAAACCTTGCCACGAGAGGGTCGTGGGAAAGAGGTCTGCCGTCCACCGGCACATGATGTGCTGAAAGAGCACTGAGGTGAACCTTGACGGAGTTGGACTTAAGTCCAAGATTAGAGAGGTAGAGCAAGTACTGCAAGACCACCGACACCGAGCAGGAGAAGGGATCCAGAGACTGCTGGGTACACCAAACGGAAAAACGACGCCATTTAAGGGCGTAGCATTTGCGGGTAGAAGGTCGCCGGGAAGCTAGGACGACCTCTTCCACCTCTGCCGGCAGTAGAAGGGGAGCAAGGACTACCCTTTCAGCAGCCAGGCCATCAGATGTAGAGATCTGAGGTTGGGGTGTAGCAGGGACCCCTGATCCTGTGTTAGGAGATCTGGTTGAAACCCCAGAAGGAAAGGAGCCTCCATCGCCAGTTGCAGCAGGAGTGGAAACCACGGCTGTCTGGGCCACCGAGGAGCTATCAGGATCATGGAAGCTTTGTCTCGGAGAACCTTGAAAAGAGTTCGAGAGATTAGCGGTATGGGAGGAAAGGCATACAGAAGGCTTTTCGACCATGAGAGCAGAAAAGCATCCGCCGCTACTCGGAGGGGATGCGGCTGCTGAGAGCAGAAACGAGGAAGTTGCCGGTTGAGAGGACTGGCAAAAAGATCCAGCGTGGGGAGGCCCCACTTCAGAAAAAGTTTCTGAACTACCAAGGGATCCAGTCGCCACTCGTGCGGCTGGAGGATTCTGCTGAGTTTGTCCGCCAGGCAATTTTCTTGGCCTGGGAGATAAACTGCCTTGAGAAGAATGCCGCGGCTGACGGCCCAAGAGCAGAGCCTCTGCGCTTCCCGACAGAGAAGGAAGGAGCCCGTGCCCCCCTGTTTGTTCAAGTAGAACATGGTAACTTGATTGTCCGTCTGGACAAGGACGGACCGGCGAGAAGTCAGGTGGGAGAAAGCCTTGAGAGCCAGACGGATTGCTCTGAGCTCCAGGAAGTTGATCTGCTGCGCAGACTCCCACGAGGTCCAGAGACCTTGAGTACATGCCCCTTGGCAATGCGCTCCCCATCCCAGGAGAGAAGCATCGGTCGTCAGCACTTGAGCAGGCGGAGGAGATTGAAAAGGCATTCCGAGTACCAGGTTCGGCTGATGAAGCCACCACTGCAGAGAAGAGGCCAGCGGGCCGGAGATCTGCACTAAGTCGGCGAGGCCGCCCGTGGCCTGTTGCCACTGCTTGCGAAGGCACCACTGAGCAGGCCGCATATTCAGGCGGGCGTTGGGGGTCACGTGGACGGTGGAAGCCATATGGCCGAGTAGTCTCAGAAAGCGCCTGGCCGAGACCAGGGACTGGCTGCGAAAACGGCTGGCTAGGTCCATGAGCCGCTGAGCTCTGTCGAGAGGCAGGAAAGCTCACGCCTGAAGAGTGTGCAATCTTGCGCCGATGAACTCGAGATCTTGCGAGGGGAGCAAAGTGGACTTTGCGAAGTTTACGACAAAGCCCAAGTACTGGAGAAGAGTCACAGTGCGGTGCGTGGCTTGTGTGACCTCTTGAGAGGACGATGCTCTGATGAGCCAGTCGTCTAGGTAAGGAAAGACATAGAGGCCCTGAAGCCGGAGATAAGCCGCCACCACCGCGAGACATTTTGTGAAGACTCGTGGTGCGGAGGATAGGCCAAAGGGCAGTACTCTGTACTGGTAATGATTTCCTGCCACCACAAACGTTAGGTATTGGCGGTGGCTTGGGTGGATGAGGATGTGCGTGTAGGCATCCTTTAGATCCAAGGAGCATAGCCAATCTCCCTGCTGGAGGTAGGGCAGAAGGATTCCAAGGGTAAGCATCTTGAACTTCTCCCTCACGAGGAACTTGTTGAGGTTGCGCAAGTCCAGGATGGGTCTGAGGCCTCCTGTTCTTTTTGGTATTAGGAAATACCTGGAATAAAAGCCTTGACCTCTCAGGTGGTGGGGCACCGGTTCCACAGCCTGTTCCTGAAGAAGACTTGCTAACTCCTGAAGGAGTAAGTCCCTGTGCAGAGGGAGTCGTGGAGGCTCTCCCGGAAAATAGGAGGGAGGGACCTGGTGGAAGTGGAGAAGATAGCCTTTTCGCACAACATGAAGCACCCAGGCATCTGATGTGATGTTGGACCACCTGTGGGCAAAGTGGACCAGCCGGCCTCCTGTGCTGGGAAAAACCAGCTGAGGGGGAGAGGCTATGTCGATGAAGTCAAAAACCCCCACCCTGCTGAGCAGGGGCCAGTGGTGCAGGCTTGGGGGCTTGCTGCCTACGGGACCCGTTACCCCGTCCCTTGGCCTGCTGACCCTGTTGGGGAGCTGAGGAGGCCTGATACTGAGGGTAGTGTTTATAGGCAGCCGCCTTCCTCGGGTAAAAGGACTTTTTTCCCCGAGCCCTTCTTCTTTTGGGAAGGGGCAGAGGTCTTTCTAGAGAGCCTTGTTCTGGTGAGAGTTTCCGTCTCGATTTGCGCAGCCTTCTCAGCCATGGGCTTGCCAAATAGGTTTTCACCTCGGCAGGGGACATCGACCAACTTGTCCTGCACCCAGGGTTCAAGGTCAGACGACTGAAGCCAAGCCTGTCGGCGGGCACCGATGCCGGCTGCGGCCACTCGAGCCGATGCTTCAAAGCCATCATAGGCTGCTCAAGAAATGAATTTGGAGCATTCTCGAATTCCAGTGGACAAGGCTAGGAACCTCTGCAAAGGTTCCTCGGAAAGTCCAGCAGAGAATCCGGCTATTTCCTTAGCCAGGTCTCTAAGGTACATGCCCATGTAGAGCTGGTAGGTCAGGACCCGACAAGCAAGCATAGAGCCTTGGAAACACTTCTTACCGAGGCCATCCAGGTTGCGGGCCTCCCTGCCGGGAGGCACCGAGGAGTGCATCTTCTGGCTCTTGAGCCTATGCATGGCCGATTCCACCACCATGGAATGGTGCGGTAGCTGTGCTTTCTGGAAGCCAGGGCTCTTGCGGACTCGATAGATGGAATTGACCCGCTTGCTTAATACCGGCAACGATGCCGGACTCTCCCACATGCGGAAGAGTAGTCGTTCCAGCATGGGAGGAACCGGTACAGTAAAGTGCTCCTTCGCTGGAGAGTCATACTGGAGGGCATCGATCTCTTCGGCTCGAGGCTCCTCCTCGGGATCCGCAGGGAAGGCCAAAGCCTTGGCCATATCCCTGACGAAGTCCGAGAACCGGGCATCCTCCGGGGGGGGACTGCTTCCGAGGTTCGGACTCAGGGGAGTCCAAGGGGACACACCGAGTCCGAAAGGAATCAGGTGACTCTTCCACTTCAGATTCCCAGGCTGACTCCGAGGAGGAATCGGTGGGGTCGGGTCGGGCGGGCGTAGGCGTCGGCCGCCCCGACGCCGAGGGAGTCGGCGTCGACGACCTCGGTCCCGAACGGGAGGCCGAGGGAGACCTCGACCGAGGATCGACTCGAGCCCGCATGGACTCGAGGATCGGCTCGGTCTCCGGGGTCGACTTAGACGTCGACGTCCCGGCGGTCAGGGAAGAGGCGCCAGCAAGGCTAGCGATCAGTGCCCGCTGCTGGTCCATGAAGGCAGACAGTCTGCTCTCCAAGGCTGTCAACCTGAGTCCGACCTCAGGTGACCCAGCAGCCCCCGACTCGGGCCCCGACGGCGTCGGGTCCGATGTCGGACCCCTCGGAGGCGAGTCCACGAGGACTACAGGACTTACCCGAGCAGGCGATTCCGATTCCAGACGAGGTCGCTTCGTGAGACGATCCTGCTCCAAAGACCCGGGACGGCTATCGGGGCTATGCGACCTGGCCCTCGCGGAACCAGGAGCGTCCACCGATGCCGTCCTCGCGGGTTTCGTCTTCCGATGATGATCCCCCAAGGGAGAACCTCTGTCGGAGGAACTCCGGCGATGCTCAGAGCTGGAGCCTCTGGACGCCGAGGCCTCCGACGAGGTCCGGGTACGGGTGGGATCTGTGAAGATTCTTTCCCGCTGATGCCGCCGACTCCGTAAGGCTTTGGAGGACATTTTGCTGCAGGCCCCACAGATCAGTTCCTCGTGATCTGGGCCGAGGCAGCGGAGGCAATGATCATGTGTGTCAGTGAGAGACATGTTTCTGTCACACTGAACACACCTTTTGAAGCCACTGGCAGCCATCGGGGGAAAAAGGGCCCCTGCAAGGTCAAAGGACCGGGCTGCCAGCGAAAAACCGAAAATGAAACTGACAAGAAAAATCAGAAAAACCGAAAAATAAGAGGAGGACTCGCAACGGCGTCGCGAGTCTGGGCAGGAAAGAGACCGGCGTCGAACCGAAGAAAAAATGGAAAATAAATGAAGAAAATCAACTTTTCTGCGGGGACTGGAAGACCACGTCTGTAGGGCTCCGCGGGAAAAAAGAAGACTGGCTAAGATGGCACCCTTGGGCGGGAAGGGTCCGCGCATGCGCGCTGCAATTCCCAAAGGCTTTCTTTGAAAGCTGGGGAAAATTGCTCCGCGAGGACGCCGTCGGCGCCGACATCACCCATATGTGAGGACTGACTTCCTGCTTGGTCCTGGAGAAACTACCTTAGGTAAGAACGAAGGCACCGTCCTCAACACCACTTTAGTATCTGAAAAGGACAGAAAAGGTTTCCTACAAGACAGCGCCTGCAATTCCGACACTCGTCTTGCAGACGCAATGGCCACCAGGAACACCAACTTAAGAGTCAGGTCTTTCAATGTCGCCTCTGCCAAAGGCTCAAATGGCGCCTTCCCCAATGCTTCCAAGACCAAAGGCAGATCCCAGGACAGAACTAACCTCCTGCAGGGAGGCCGCAACACCACCACTGCTCTCAAAAAACGCTTCACATCCGCATGGCTACTCAAGGAACTGCCAAGCACCTTACCTCTATAACAGGACAAAGTCGCCAACTGAACCTTCAATGACGCCAAACCCTTCTGAAAACCGTCCTGCAAGAAAGCCAACACCTGAGGTACTGACGCCCTGAAAGGAAGAAAATGCCTTTCCGCACACCACGCCTCAAAGATACGCCACACTCTAACATATGCCAGAGACGTCGACCTCCACCTCGCCCTTCAGCAGGGTCGCTACCACCGCCGCCGAATAACCCTTCGCTCTCAACCACGCCCATTCAATAGCCAGGCCGTAAGCGAGAACCGATCCACTTGAGGCATGCACAGGGGCCCCTGAGTTAAGAGATCCCTGCGAACCGGAAGCCTCCAGGGCCCCTCCACCACGAGCCGCACTAGATCCGCGCACCATGGCCGTCATGGCCAATCGGGAGCAATGAGAATCACTCTCCCTCTGTGAAGCTCGATGCGCTGAAGCACTCTCCCGATCAACACCCACGGGGGAAAAACATACAGAAATTGGTCCCGCGGTCACTCCTGCACCAGTGCGTCCAGTCCTCCTTTCTCTTCTCCTGCTGAAGAACCGACCGACCTGCGCCAACTGAAACATCGCCATGAGATCCATGACCGGCGTTCCCCAACGCTGCACTACCATTTGGAAGACCTCTGGATGAAGGACCCACTCCCTCGGGTCTACCTTCACGCGACTCAAGAAGTCGGCCTGTACATTGTCCACTCCCGCGACGTGCACTGCCAACACGGCCACCAGATTCCGTTCGGCCCACTCGAACAAGCTGTCTGCCTCGGCCTCTAATGCAACACTGCTGGTGCCTCCCTGCCGATTTACATAAGCTACCGCAGTCGTGTTGTCTGAGAACACCCGAACTGCTTTCCTGAACAGATACGGTCGAAACTCCCGTAACGCCAATACCACCACTCTCAACTCCAATCTGTTGATGGACCACGTCCTTTCCTGAGCGGACCACTCTCCTTGTGCAATCCGGCCTTGGCAATGGGCTCCCCAGCCCTGCAAGCTGGCATCTGTGGTAAGTGGAATCCACTCGGGCGCTTCCAACGACATGCCCTTCTCCAGGTTCCCTGGAGTCAACCACCACTGCAGGGCTTGCCAAGTCTGAGGTGGGCAAACCAATCTCCGGGACAAGGCATCCCTTTGATGGGACCAGCGCTTCAACAATGCTCTCTGCAACAGACGCATGTGAGCCCGCGCCCACGGAACCAATTCCAGTGTCGCCGCCATGGTGCCCAACACCTGCAGGTACTCCCAGGCGGTAGGCCTCTGCATGCCGAGAAAGCAAACTATCAACCACTGGAGCGCCCCTCTCCGCTGCCGCAGGAGAAAAACTCGGCAGACCTCCGTGTCAAAGCGAGCTCCCAGATACTCCAGCTATTGAGTCGGCTGCAACTTGCTCTTTGCCGCATTGACCACCCAACCTAAGCGCTGCAGCATTTCCAACACTTTGGCCATGGCTGAGACACTCTCCGCTCAGGACTTCGCCCTTATCAACCAATCGTCCAGATACGGGTGCACCATCACCCCATCCTTTCGCAAGGCCGCTGCGACCACCACCATCACCTTGGTAAACGTGCACGGTGCAGCTGACAGACCAAAAGGTAGCGCCTGAAACTGAAAATGAGCCATCGGAACCGCAAACCTGAGGAATTTCTGATGCTCCTGCCTTATGGAGATATGAAGGTACGCCTCAGACAGGTCCAAGGACATCAAAAACTCCCCTTTTCTCACCGCTACAATCACTAACCGGAGGGTTTCCATGCGAAAGTGGGAGACTCTGAGACAGCGATTCACCCTTTTCAAATCCAGAATGTGACGCCATGACCCCTCTTTCTTTGGCACCACAAAGTAAATAGAGTATCGACCGCCTCCTAATTGGTCGTCCGGAACCGGAACAATCGCCTTGAGTGCCAGCAGGCGTCGAACCGTGTCTCGCACCGTCCCGCGCTTCGCTAGAGTCTTGCATGGAGATTGAACAAATGCCTCGGATACCGGCCGCTGCAATTCTAATGCGTAACCATCTCGAATCACCTCCAACACCCACTGATCGGACGTGAGCTGGACCCAAGCAGGGTAAAACTCCCGCAAACGGCCTCCCACGGGAACCAACCCCTCCTGGGCCCGCCTGACTTCATTGTGACTTTTTGAAGAAGAGGACGAGGACGCTTGCGAAAAACCTCTGCTCGCCCCTCGAAACCCCTGGTTCCGAGAAGGGAAACACCCTTGCTGCCCCTGTCCAAACCTCGAGTTCCAAAAACGACAAAAATCACGTTGCTGTCCCTGAAAACAGAGGCCTGAACGAGCCGGCTTCTGCTTATCCTCTGGCAGCCGACCCCCCTTGGACTCTCCTAAATCCTTTACCAACTTCTCCAAATCCTCCCCAAACAGAAGCTTGCCCCGGAAAGAAAGCTTACTCAACCTAGCCTTAGAAGAACCGTCAGCCGCCCAATTCCGGAGCCAGAGACATCTGCGGCCCGCTACTACCGAGGCCATACTCTTCGCCAAACCCCGGATGAGATCATAATGAAGATCAGCTAAATAGGCCGCTCCGGACTCCAACCTGGACGCCTCGTTGGTCTCCTCCACCAAGCTCTCACCTTGAATCCGCTGTGCCCATCGCAAACAGGCTCTGGCTACCCAAGCCCCACAAATAGACGCCTGCAAAGATAACGCATTTGCGTCAAAAACTTGCTTCAGCAACGTTTCCAGCTTACGGTCCTGCGCATCCTTAAGCGCCGCTGACCCCTCCACCGGAATGGTGGTTTTCTTAGTTACCGCAGAAACCGCCGCATCCACCTTTGGAGCCTTAACCAGCTCCCGATCCTGATCCATCAGCGGGTAAAGCCGCAACATCACCCTAGAGCCCTTGAGCACTGCCTTGGGCATATCCCACTCCTCCTGAATCATTTCTTTAAACACCCTATGTACTGGGAATGCCCTCTGTGTCTTACAAAAAGCCTGCAGTAAGGGATCCTCCAGGGTGGCATCCTCCGCCGGACCTGCCAGTGGCATATTTAGGGTCTTAAGGGACTCCGAAATGAGAGCTGGTAGCTCCTCCCTACGGAAGACCCTAACCACTCTCGCTTGATCCTCTTGATCCTTAATCTCACCTTCCTCTAAATCATCTTCCAGGCCTTCCTCAAGGTCTGCTTCCTCTGTGCGCAAATCCTCTGACAGCACTGACTGATCCAATCTATCTCTGTCTAATCGGGCCTTCTTCGCCACATTGCCAGAGCCGTCCCCCGGAACCGGAGAACCTGACCTCTTTCCCTTGAAACTCTCCCCTGAAAGTCCTGCTACCGGTGCCTCCTGGGAAGAGCCCACGGCCTTATGAATTAAAGTCAAGAAATCTGTAGAAAAAATAGCCGCCAAGCTTCCTGAAACCGGCAGCTTTGAATGCAGGGGATCGTGTCCAGACACCGTCGTAACCCCTGATTCAGGGGGGGGGGGGGGGGGGGGGGGCAGAGGGACTAGAACCGGCTCTCCCTTTTCCATGGAGCCCTCCTTCCCCTCTGCTCCCACCTCAGCAGGTAGCTCTCCAGCACCAGTTTCAAGACTACAGCCTTTACATACCCCTTCTGGAGTAACTGAACTCTTCCTAGCCCCACATAGCAAACAAAGCTGCTTGGCTGGCATACTTCCCACTAAAAAGAAACAAAAGGGCTTTTCTCTCTGTATTTATGCATTTTTTCCCCCCAAGAAACCTAAAGAAACTGTCGGTACAGCAAAAAACAAGTAAACTGTTCAAACCGCTGCTTTCCGACCGTACTACGGGCCTCAGAAAATTAAACTGGCCCCTGGCGCTTTTTTCCTGCGCTGAACGCACGCGGTGCGGCCTGTCTCTCTGTACTGCAGAATGCCGCTCAATAGGCTGCCTTACCTCTCAGGCTTCCGCTCACCATCTGAACTGCTATACCCAGCGATCTGAGCACTCCTGCTGCTCCGGAGCCTCAGTACCGCTGAAAACCGCCGGTACTGCGATCTCTTCCGTGATCGCGCTTATAACAGAGAGGGCGGCTCAAGCGCTAGCAGGCAGGTCTTCTGCGCGCCGAGTCCAGCCCTATGGTGATGCCTGACAGCCGCTGACAGGAACAGCTACCGAGGCGCGGGTCTCCCTTGCCCAGCGCAGAAGCACCCCGCCGGCTCCCGACTCTCCCCCCCAACAGGACCTCAAGTAGAAAAAAGGGGAGGGAAGGAGAAAGAGAAGCTCAAGGCAGCCTCTGACTCGACCAACAGCCCTGTCAGTAAGGAGCCAAAAAATCAGCCAATTAACCCTAAATCAGCACGGACCTCTGTCCCTCTTTTTTTTTTTTTTCTTTTGTTTTAAGAAATTCTGCCTAATTGTTCCTCAAGTGAGCCCTGTAATCCCTGGGCTCACCACCCCTCAAGCTGCTTTGGAGACTGATAACTGAGGAGAGGAGGTGGTGCCAGCGCTTATATGCCAGTGACATCACAGCTCTAAAGTTTCTCAGTCTCCAAAGCTGCTGGTAGAGGTTGAGAACCCCAGGATTCCGGGACTAGACTGGAGGTACGATCAGGAAGTATTCATTTGCCCAAGGAAGTAGAAGACATTTTGATTAGTTACTAAATTCATGAAACGTATCTAGCATCAAAAGGCATCAGTATTGTGGGACCTCAGTGTTATCTCAGCTCATGAAACTTCCTTTTGAGCCTACAGAACTAGTATAATCGAAATACTTGAAATGGATGTTCTCTTCCTTATAGCAGTCACTTCAGCTAGAAGAATGAGTTATAAATCCTAGCTGAGTGCTTACATATCCACAATATATATATATTTTTAAATAGAGTAGTTCTGCACTGTCAGAGCCCGGTCAAGAATGCATTAAAGGAATTTTGTCTGAACCAAGAAACACGGACTCCAAAGCAAAGGATTCTGGAATGATCAAACTTGCATGGATTTGTGCACTGCTGACTGCTCAACAAACAGGACACTGTTCTGAGCAAGTGAAGTAGATGACACAGCTGACTGTTCTCAAAGCCTTGATGAATACTATTTCTACCGATAGCCCAAGCTATGCTAAAACTAAAGAATAGACATGCCCAACTCCCATCTCCTAACAAGACTAATCATACAGGAGCAAGCTTGGTAATCATTTCAGGTTCACCAGTCTGCTATCCATGCACCAGCATATGATAATTACACTTACCTGGTAATTGTAGTTCCTTGAGTTACGACAGTTCAGTCCTCTACCTCTGGGTTGTCAATCTCCTCCTGCAGCTAGGAGACTGGTTTGTCAGAATGATGACATCACTGGATATAGCCTGCTTCACTCCCACTTGCTTCCCAGTGTAAACTATAACAAAGCAGACTCAAAGGAGCAACAAATAAGTAGCTAAAGACATTAAAACCACTATCCAAGTAAAAGTACTCCCCCCCCCCCCGACAAGGCTTTCGTACTCTCTGCCCCGTCATGGAGAAGGAAACAAAGCACAGCAAGAAAAGAAATACCGACTCACCTGTAATCATCTGCCGTGGACCCCTAAGCAGAAATCCTCTGACACATCCGGGTGGGAAGGAGGACTGAACTGTCGTAATTCAAGGAACTACAATTATCAGGTAAGTGTAATTATCATTTCCTTATCGTTCCGCCAGTTCAGTCCCCTACCTCTGGGATGTACCAGAGCAGTGACTAACGGGAGGGACCCTTCCAGCCGGCAGATAAAACCGCCACACCGAAACGAGCATCCGAAGCGGCCGCCACATCCAGCCGGTAATACTTGCTGAACGTGTGCAGCGACGACCAAGTCGCAGCTCTACAAATGTCCCCCGGCGGGACCAAGGCATGCTCCGCCCACGACGACGCCTGCGCCCTAGTAGAATGTGCTCTTAGCCCCACAGGCACAGGGCGGCCGCGAAGCAAATAAGCGGACACAATCGCAAAACCACCCTATCCGTAGAAAAGGACAAGAAAGGCTCTCGGCAGGACAAAGCTTGTAGCTCAGAAATCCTCCGCACGGAGCAAATAGCCACCAGAAAAACCATCTTCAAAGTCAAATCCTTCACTGACGCCCGAAGCAACGGCTCAAAGGGGGGCTCGGCCAGAGCCGTGAGAACAAGGTTCAGGTCCCACGGTGGAACGAACACTCTACGCGCCGGGCGCAATCGAGAAGCCGCCCTAAGAAAGCGACGTATGTCAGGATGAGTCCCTAAAGACACGCCGTTGACCTTGCCCCGGATAACAAGACAGGGTCGCCAGCTGAACACGCAAGGAACTGGCCGCCAGCCCCTTCTCAAACCCGGCCTGAAGAAACTCCAGGACCAGCGGGACTGAAGCAGAGCCTGGCCGAACCAAGCAAGGCGCACACCAATCCTCAAAGATACGCCAGACCCGCACATAAGCCAGGGAAGTAGAACGCTTCCGGGCTCGCAGTAAGGTCGTGACCACCGCCGACGAATAACCTTTCTTCAGCAGCCGAGCCCTCTCAACGGCCAAACCGTAAGCGAGAATCGATCCACTTGCGGCATTAACAGGGGCCCCTGGAGCAAGAGATCCGCCCGCGGCGGTAACCGCCAAGGCTCCCCGTCCAGGAGACGAATGAGATCGGCGTACCAAGGACGCCTCGGCCAATCTGGCGCCACCAGTAACACTCGCCCGGCGTGCGCTCCTATCTTCTGAAGCACCCGGCCTATGAGCACCCAGGGCGGGAAAACATACAGAAGACCGCACGTCGGCCACTGACGAAGCAAGGCGTCGATCCCCTCCGACATGAGCTCCCGACGCCTGCTGAAAAAACGGCCGACTTTGGCCGACTGAAAGGTCGCCATGAGATCCATGACCGGCGTTCCCCAGCGGAAGACGATTTGTCGGAAGACCTGGGGGTGAAGCTCCCACTCTCCGGCATCCACGTGCACTCTGCTGAGGAAGTCCGCGGTGACATTGTCCTTGCCGGCGATGTGTGCTGCCGAGATCGCGGTCAAGCGAGGCTCCACCCACGCGAACAACTCGTCGGCTTCGGCCTCCATCGCGGCACTCCCGGTGCCACCCTGCCGGTTGATGTAAGCTACCGTCGCAGAGTTGTTGGACAGCACCCGCACCGGCCGGTCTCTCACAACTAATTTGAACGCCTGAAGGCCCCGGAACACCACTCGCAACTCCAAGCGATTGATCGCCCATGAGGAATCCAGGGGAGACCAAAGCCCCTGCGCAAACTGACCCCCGCAGTGGGCTCCCCAGCCCCCTAGACTGGCATCCGTTATCAACGGGATCCATTCCGGCTGCTCCAACGGCAGGCCGGCCGCCAGGGACGCCGGGCAAAGCCACCACCGAAGGGACTGCCGACCTTTGCCCGGGCAAGGGAGACGCTTGACCAAGGAATCCGTCTGATGCGACCAACGCCTGAGCAGCGCCCTCTGGAGAGGACGCATATGGAACCGAGCCCAAGGCACCGCTTCGAGGGTCACTGCCATGGTGCCCAGCACCCGGAGATAATCCCACGCCGATGGCTCCGGCACCGACAGGAACTGTCGCACCAGGGACCGCAAGCCCGCGGCTCGCTTGTGCGGCAGAAACACTCGCCCCTCCTTCGTATCGAACCTGACCCCCAAGTATTAGAGGTCCTGAGAAGGAGCCAACCGGCTTTTGGTCGGGTTGATGACCCAACCCAGCTCCTGCAAGAACCGGACTACCCGGTCCGTCACACGGAGGCTTTCCTCCGCGGACTTGGCCCGGATCAACCAGTCGTCTAGATAAGGGTGAACCAGGATCCCTTCCTTGCGCAACGCCGCCGCGACCACCACCATAATTTTGGTGAAGGTTCGCGGCACAGTCGCCAAGCCGAACGGCAACGCACGAAACTGATAGTGACCCCAAGGAAGGGCGAAGCGCAGGAAACGTTGATGGGCATCCGGAATGGGAATGTGCAAATACGCCTCCGAGAGGTCTAGAGACGTCAAGAATTCGCCTCGCCGCACCGCCACTATGACTGATCGCAACGTTTCCATCCGAAAATGTGGCACCCGCAAGCACCGATTCACCCCTTTCAGGTCGAGGATGGGTCTGAGCGTGCCGTCCTTCTTGGGCACCACAAAATAAATGGAGTAGCGACCCATGCCGTAATCGGCCTTGGGCACCTCCACCACCACGGCCAACCGAATGAGCCGTTGCACAGTTTCGCGAACTGCCGCCGTTTTCTTGGGACCCCGGCAAGGAGACAAGACGAAGGAGTCCCGTACGGGCCGCGCTAATTCCAACGTGCAGCCTTGCTGAATAATCTCCAACACCCATTGATCGGATGTGATGAGGGTCCAGGCGGAAAGAAACTCCCGGAGCCTCCCGCCAATGGGAGTTTCCCCCGCCGGGACCCGCCTCGCCTCATTGCGCTTTACGCATGACGGATCCAGAGTTAGCCAAGAAGCCCCTTGTCGCTCCCCGGAATCCACGAAAGCCCTGGCCTCTCGCAGAGAAGCGCCCTTTCTGGAAGGCACCGGGACGCGGCGAGCGAAAGCGCCGAAAATCCCGAAACTGACCCCGACCGCCCTGGCCGGGCTTGGATTGCTTGGGCTTGTTCTCAGGCAGCCGACCCGCCTTGGACTCCCCAAGATCTTTCACCAACTTATCCAAATCCTCGCCAAACAGCAGACCACCCTTAAAGGGAAGCTTGCTGAGACGGGACTTGGAAGAACTGTCCGCTGCCCAATTGCGGAGCCACAGGGACCGCCGGGCAGCCACCACTGACCCGGTGCTGTTGGCCAGAGCTCTAATCAAATCATAATGTACATCGGCGAGGAAGGCCGCTCCAGACTCTAAGCGATCCAACTCCTTAATCTCCTCTGGCACCATGTGCGATGATTGTCGGAGCCTCTGCGCCCAGCGTAAACACGCTCGGGCTACCCACGCTCCGCAGACGGATGCCTGAAGCGAAATAGAATCCGCTTCAAAGACTTGCTTGAGCAGTCCATCGACTTTACGGTCTTGGGCATCCTTCAAGGCCGCACTTCCTTCAACCGGAATCGTGGTTTTCTTCGTAACAGCGGAGACCACCGCGTCTATGCGCGGAGCACGGAACCGCTCCTTAGCCGAGTCCGCCAAGGGATATAACCGGGTAAGCGTGCGAAGGCCTCGCAAGCCGGCTTCTGGCTTATCCCATTCATCTTGAATCATCTTCTCCACCACACGGTGCAAGGGAACCACCACCTGTGTCTGGCGAACCGCCTGAATGACCGGATCTTCCACTTCGTCCTCCGCTGCTGCCGGCGGCGTAAGGTTCAAGATTTGCAAGGTTTCCGCGATCAAGGCCGCCAACTCCTCCCTGCGGAACACTCTAATGATTTTTGACTGGTCCTCTGGCTGCGGTATCTCACCTTCCTCCAGGTCTTGTGAGCCCTCTTCCGGATCCCATTCCGGATCGTCAGCGTCCGGCCAGAACCCCCTCCGTCGGCTCGGACAGTTTCGCCCGTTTTGGGACGGGGGAGTCAGCGTCCAGCGCTCCCTCCGCCACCAAAGGCGGAGGCTGGGCCGCCGGCGTTTCCGAGCACCCTCGTTTGCCCTGCTGTCGCAGGCAGAACGCCTTATGCATAAGGAGAACAAACTCCGGGCTAAAGCCGCCAAGGCCGGACTCTGGAATGGACAGCGGGAGCCCCGAGGGCCCTGGCCGTTCCTCTGAGTCCACTTCTGGCATCAAAAGGCGCGCCGGGGCAGGCTCCAGCACCACCGTTGTAACCTGCGCCTCTGGGACCTCAGGGACCTCCATGGTCAGCTCCACCGCCGAAGAAAGGGCAGCACAGCCTCTGCACACACCCGTGTCAGCCACAGTGCCCCTCCGAGTGCCACACACGAGGCACTGAGGACGGGCAGCCATAGGGAGAGCTAAGCCAATACCTGACGCGGCAGGCAGAAAGTACTGAGCTAAGCAAGCTAGCCAAACACACCGACCAGGTGCTTCAGGCAGTATGGGGATGTTCTGCCATTGTCCCCGTAGTGCTGCTCCCCAATAGTGACTGAGAGGTGAAGAGAACAATGCCCCTCCAGCCGCCCCCCCCCCCCGCGATTCCGAGGGCCCTCCGATGCAACGGAGACACCCCTGAGGCGAAATGAACCGAGAAAAATCAAAGAAAGAAAATAAAGAAAGAAAGAAAGAACTCTAAAAACCGCTGAGGAAAATGGAGGGGAAGCGGCTGCCACGCGGCTGCACCGGGACTCCCAAGATGGCCGCCGCAACGCGATTACCAAAAGGGCGCCAAAGCTCCTAGCTGTTGGAGCGGTGCGGCCCTACCCCGAAGCAGCCGGGAGCCGGAGTTACACTTACCGCACCAGTCACTGCGCTCTGCCCCACGAGCGAGAGAGAGAGACAGGAACCTGGGCCCATTCAAAAAAGACCTTTGCTGGCAGTCAGTTCGTCGGCCGCGGAGCTCAGAAACAGCAGCCCCGCGGTGCACAGCAATCAAGAAGGACTCACCCCCGTAGCGTCAGGGGGGTGAGGCTTCCGGGCCAAACAGGTAAGGGGGAGAGGACCCGCAGCCACCTGAGTCAAACCCCCTGAGGCAGGAAAGACAAGCACCGACACAGGCAGGGTGCAAGAAAGCCTGTCACTGCCTACTGAAAAGGAGCAGCAGGGCGAAAGCCCCTGCTCAGACAGAACCTGTCTCTGGGTCTTTTTTTTTTATTTATTTATTTTTTTTTAAACACAGTAACCCCAAGAATCTCCACCAACTACACTAACACCCTTGGCTCCTTATCCATTCCTCCAAAGAGCCTCTCCTAAGGCTCATCAAGTGGAGGAGTAGCCTAGTGGTTGGGGCAAGGTACTTCAGGCCGGAAGGTTGGGGGTTCAAATCCCACTAGAGGACAGCAACCTTGGGCCGGAAGGACTGAGGTTTCTAGTCCCACAGGTGCTCCTTGTGGTCTTGGGTAAGCCACTTAACCCTCCATAGCCCATGTTCCCTGTAAAATAGTTATCTCCAAGTTATAATGCCCTGTTCAATGTAATTTCAGTTTGTTCAATGTAAACCGCACTGATGCAGAATAGCGCGGTATATAAGAGAATTAAATAAATAAATAAAATAAATAAGTCCTCCTGCTGCAAGGAGACTGGTTACACTGGGAAGCAAGTGGGAGTGAAGCAGGCTATATCCAGTGATGTCATCATTCTGACAAACCAGTCTCCTAGCTGCAGGAGGAGATTGACAACCCAGAGGTAGAGGACTGAACTGGCGGAACGATAAGGAAATAGTGAATTATGGATACAAAAAGTAAAAAAAAAAAATCCTAAAACTGAATCTTAAAAAGAGAACAGGGCTCCAGCCTTTTATTTTGGTTTCTCTCCCCTTTTCGCCTTTGCAGTTTTGCCTTTTATTGTCAGTGAGCTCTGGGTACAAATCCCTGCCTTGTATGGTGTCATCGAAAGATTTTAAGGAAAACTGACCTGAAATATATCTACAGATTCTAAGAAATAATGGCCCACTACTGTTTAATTGGGGGATTTTATGATCCTGTTTAAAAGTGAGGTTACATATCTTGGTATGAAGCCAGATTATGAATTAACTATGCATTCACAAATCAAGGTAATAGTACTCTGCTTTATAAAATTCAGATACTGTGACGTCTGTGGCCTTATTTATACCCATCTGATTTTTGTTCTATATTTCAAACATTGGGGCTGATGCAGAAAGCCGGTTCTGACGTCACACGCTATCAACTCTGTACACCTCTTTGCAGTGCATTGATAGCATGCGACTAGCACCAGCATGCAGAAAGGAGTGCATATGCAAATTAACCATGCATTAAACTGTGGCACAAATGGCAGCCTTAAACAGGGAAAGTAAGCCAAACACATGCGCACAGAAGTCAGTGCAAGTTTGGCATGTTCTCCCAGAGAAAAAGGGACACTGCATGGCTAATTTGCATATGTGCCCTGACAGTATTTTGATGGCATCGGGTGCTTTCACTGATGCCATCAATACACTGTCGGAGGGCAGATGCCCAGACAAAGCAAAACTCTGGTGGCCCAGCGGCCCCAATCCCCCTACCAGGCCCAACATAACCTTGGTGGCCAGCCCAGTGGCCCCGAACCCCCCCCCCCCCCACCTTTCTCCCGATACCTTTAACAAAGGTGCAGGAGCTCTGCCTACATGCTTTGGCTCCGGCACTGTCATCTTGAAAAATGACAGCGTCTGGCCCCACGCGATACATTCTGGGATGCCCTGTAAGGGACAAGACTGCCATATAAGGTAGAAAACGCCTTATATGACAGTCTAACCCTGCTCAGTGCATCCCAGGATGTACTGCGTGGGGCCAGTTGTTGCTAATTTTCAAGATGGCGGTGCACGAGCGGGTGGACAGCGTTTCCGCTCCTTTGTAAAGGTGAAGGGGGCGGGGGTAGGGGATTTGTGTTTCCACCAGGGATTTGCTTTTTGTTGGAGGCACTGGCCCCCCACCAATATTTTAATAGCATTGGGGGCTTTGCCTGATGCCTGGATCATCTGAAGGGAAGTTTGACAAAATACTGTCGGGGCAAGCGCGAAAAGCACAGTTACTTACCTGTAACAGGCGATCTCTGGGAACAGCAGGAATAAGTCTTCACATATGGGTATGTCGGTACCGACGGAACCTGCGCGGGAATGCTCCCCAGCGTCCAATCAGAAAGCTTTTGGGAGCATCCCACAGCGCCTGCGTGCTGCCTTCCCGCCTTTCCCAACTGTCTCTCCTCAGTTAAGTTTTAGAGCTGAGACAAAGAGAGAGAGAGAGGGAAAGGAAAGAGAGAGAGAGAGAGAGAGAGAGAACTCCTAGGGGAGGTGGGTGGGTTGTGAAGACTTATTCCTGCTGTTCCCAGAGATCACCTGTTACAGGTAAGTAACTGTGCTATCTCCAGGAACAAGCAGGAATGAGTCTTCACATATGGGGACTCCCTAGCTTTAGATGCCAGGGAGAGAGCCCATAAGTTATGTGTCCCTGGAACAGGGCTGCACTTTCCCATCTGGATCTCTGGCATCCCATGAGGGATGGTGGGTAGGAGTTGATTAAGTATGGAACAGGTGTTTAAGAACAGCCTGACCAAACAAGGCATCCCGGCGGGAGTCCTTGTCCAAGCAGTAATGGGCTGTGAAGGTATGAACCGAGGCCCAAGTGGCTGCTCGACAGATGTCATTGATAGATACAGAGTTCAGATGAGCCATTGAGGCTGCCATGGCTCTGACATTGTGCGCTGTGACATGGCTCTCCAGAGAAAGGTTCTTGCTCTGACAGGCGAAAGAAATGCACTGGGCAATCCAGTTGGAAAGTGTTCTCTTGGAGACTGGTTGTCCGAGATGAGAAGGATCAAAGGCAACAAAGAGTTGGGAAGATTTTCTATGTTGCTGTGTCCTTTGTAAGTAAAAGGCCAAAGCTCTTTTACAGTCCAGGGTATGAAGGTTCCTCTCTGCACTTGATGCATGAGGTCCTGGAAAAAAGACAGGTAGGTAGACCTCCTGGTTGAGGTGAAAGGCGAGACCACTTTAGGCATAAAGTGTGGATTAGTCCTAAGGACCACCTTGTCATGATGGAACCTTGTATAAGGTGGATTAGCTACTAGTGCTTGCAATTCACTGATGCGGCGTGCAGATGTGATTGCAATGAGAAAGATAACTTTCCAAGAAAGGTATTTCAAGGAGGTGGTAGCTAAAGGTTCGAAAGGTGGATTCATAAGCTGACCAAGAATCAAATTTAAGTCCCATGCCACCGGGGGTGGTCTAATGGGAGGCTTTGTTAAAAGGAGGCCTCTCATGAATCTTGCTACAAGAGGATGAGAGGAAATAGGTCGTCCATTTAGAGGCCTAAGGGAAGCTGCAATAGCACTCAAATGGACCCTTACTGAATTTGTCTTAAGGCCTGCATTAGACAGATGAAGGAGATACTCCAGCAATGATTCCAGAGGTATGGCACGGGGGTTAAGACCCTTTTCAGAACACCAGATGGTAAACTTCTTCCACTTGAAAGCGTAAAAGCGTCTAGTGGAAGGTTTTCTGGAAGCATAAAGAACATCTTTCACTTGTTGAGAAAGATGAAGATCCTGGAGATCTAGGCCTTCAGCAACCAAGCCCTGAGATGTAGAGACTGGGGATTGGGATTCCATAACCTTCTGTCCTCTTGAGAGAGGAGGTCTGGAGCAGACCCTAACTCTAGGGAGGGAGCTTGAGAGAGATGTAGAAGCAGAGGGTACCACACTTGCCGTGGCCAATGTGGTGCTATGAGAATCATTTGGCCTCTGTCTCTCTGAAGCTTGAACAGGGTTTTGGGAATTAGGGGAATGGGTGGAAAGGCATACAGGAAGTCTTGACCCCAGTGAAGGAGGAAAGCATCCCTTGCCTGAGCCCCCTGAGCCGAAGTTCTGGAACAGAACCGGTGAAGTTTGGCATTCCATGGACTTGCAAAGAGGTCTATGTCCGGGGTTCCCCAAATTCGAAAGGTTTTGGATACCTGGTCCATGTGTAGGGACCACTCGTGTGGAAGCAGAACTCGACTGAGTCTGTCCGCCCAAGAGTTTTGAACACCTGGAAGATAAACTGCCAGAAGATGGATGTGATGCTCTCTGGCGAGGGCCCACAGTCGCAGAGCTTCGTTGCAAAGCGACAGAGAGTCAGTTCCTCCCTGCTTGTTTACACAGAACATGGCTACCTGATTGTCTGTGTGGATAAGGACTGTCTTGTGGCTGAGTAGGGTGTGGAAAACTCGCAGAGCAAGGAAGATTGCTCTGCGTTCCAAGAGATTGATATGTAGAGAAGTCTCCTGTGGGGACCAGATGCCCTGGGTGGAGAGGTCCTGAAGATGAGCTCCCCAGCCCATTGGAGAAGCATCTGTTGTAAGAGTTGCTTGGGGTAGAGGTTTATTTATTTATTTATCTAGTTTAAACTTATATACCGCTACTTCCAGCGATCAGTAGCGGTTTGATTACAAATTTGGGAGATGTCAAATCAGGACGGAAAATTGGGATACTATATACATAGATTTGGGGTCTGGCACATCACGCAGGATTAGGCACTTCAATGTTAGGTTTACGTATTTACATATTTACAGTTCTACAATAATTACATATATACATATCAGCATCATGATTCCACTTTGGTTCACATCTGGTTATAGTGACAATTGAAAAGATGGGTTTTTAGTTTCTTTCTGAAGGCATTTATGTCTTTTATAGCTCGCAGTTCATGTAGTAGATGATTCCAGATTATTGGGGCAGAGAATGAGAATGCTTTATTGCTAGTACTGGCTTTTACTGATCTGATGTTATTAGGAACTTGTAGTGTATCAGAGTTGTTAGTTCTCCTGTCTGTTGGTTGGTTGCTTGCTGACCAGGGTTGAGAGGTATGAAGGCGCTAGGTCATGTATGATCTTGAATGTGGTTACCAGGGTTTTATATTGTATCCTGGCAACAACGGGTAGCCAATGTAGCTCGATCAATACAGGTGTGATGTGTTGAGCAATTCTTGTTCGTGTAATGACCCTTGCCGCCACATTTTGGGCCAATTGCAAGATATTTAGCGTTTTCTTTGGCAGACCCTGTAGTATAGCATTACAGTAGTCTAAGTGGGGCATAATTAGTGCTTGTGCCACCAACCGAAAGGTTGTTGAAAGGGGGACCCCAGCAACAAGTTTTGAGGGGACTTCCACCACTGGAGGGACAAAATGAGGCAACTTGTGTTTGCTATTTTGTCTGACAGGCAGCCTACTGCCTGGGTCCATTGGGTGGATAAAGTCCACTGAGCTGCTCTCATGTGAAGGCGAGCATATGGTACCACATGTACGGTGGATGCCATGTGGCCTAGCAACTGTAACATCTCTCGAGCAGTTAGTAGGGGTTTCAACTCTGCTTGAGAAGCTAACTGCACCAAGCGAAGGCAACGGGCCTGGGGAAGATAGGCCCTTGCCCTTGTGGTATCCAGCAACGCCCCTATAAACTCCAGGGACTGAGTAGGGATTAAATTGGATTTTGGGATGTTTATTACCAGCCCTAAATACTGAAGGATACGCATTGTGCAGGTGAGAGAAGTCCTGGCCTCTGATTGAGTGGGAGCTCGAATGAGCCAGTCGTCCAGGTAAGGGAAGACGAATATTCCCAGGGTGCGCAGAAAAGCAGCAGCCACTGCCATGCATTTCGTGAATACCCTTGGTGCAGAGGCCAGACCAAAAGGGAGCACTTTGTATTGATAGTGCTTTTCCTGAAAAAGGAACCGAAGGAACCTTCTGTGAGATGGATGGATGAGAACATGAGTGTACGCATCCTTGAGATCTAGAGAACAAAGCCAATCCTGACTCAGAAGGTATGGCAGCAGAGTTCCTAGAGAAACCATCTTGAATTTTTCTTTGACTAGGAATCTGTTCAACTCTCTAAGATCTAAGATGGGTCTGAAGCCCCCTGTTTTCTTTGGAATAAGAAAATAGGGGGAGTAGAACCCTATGCCCTGTTGTTGAAAAGGCACTTCCGCTATGGCCCCCTGGGCAAGAAGAGTGGCAACCTCCTGCTCCAACAGGTTTAGGAGGGAGGGTGGAGAATTGAACTGGTGCACTCTTGTGAGAGGGGGCAAGCTTGAAAAATGAAGCTTGTACCCCTCTCTTATGATGGAGAGTGTCCAATGCTCTGCTGAAATTTGCCCCCATCTGGGAGCAAAGTGACATAACCTTCCTGGAATGGTGGAGGGCTCTGGTCCTTCTAGAGCCAGGAAGGCTAAGTTCTCTAGCAGAAAGTCAAAGGCCCTGAGGGGGCTGAGGTTGCTGGGCTGGAGCAGGCCTCGCAGTCTTTGCTTTGCTCTGTTTGAAGGATTGCTGACGTTTGGAAGGGAACTGAGCTGCAGAAGATGCCCGCTGGCCATAAGCAGGATAGAATCTTCCCTTCTTAGAAAAAGGTGTTTTCTTGAACAACCTTTTCTTAGCAGGAGCAGCTGTAGATTTGGATAGTCTATCCAAAGCAGAATTTTCAGCATCCATCTGATTGGCTTTTGCTTGCCAATCCTTACCAAACAGGTTCTCACCTGTACAAGGGATATTTCCCAATTCATCTTGAACCCAGATCTCCAAATCAGATGCTTGAAGCCAAGCAATCCTACGTGCACCTATGGCAATAGCTGAGGCTCTGCTTACGCATTCAAAGGAGCCAAAAGCTGCACGGTTGGAGAATTTGGAGATATCCTGGGCATGTTTGAGCCCAGTGAGAAATTCCTGCCTTTTATCTTCAGATATAAAAGGACTTAAAGTCTGCAAATGGTCAGTGACTTCTTTTAAGAACATTCCCATGTAAAGACTATAGGAATTAATTCTCGCAGCAAGCATGGAAGCCTCTTCTTCCAAAAGCATCCAGGGTTCTACATTCACGTCCTGGAGGATTAGAGGCATGTCTTTTGGAACTTCTAATCTTTCTCATTGCAGACTCAACCACAATAGAGTGGTGAGGAAGTTGAGTTTTATGGAAACTAGGACAAGGAGGGACACGATACATGGTATCCAACCTGCGAGAATGAAGAGAGGTGGTTAGAGGTGCTTCCCACATCCTCAACATGAGATCATACAGAATCTCATGAATAGGTAAGGTAGCTGCCTCTTTAGGAGTTTTAGGATATTGTAAAATATCTAACTCCTTGGCTCTGGCTCAGGAGCCATTGTAATAGAGAGACCCCGAGCCACCTCTCTGATAAAGTCTTGAAAAGACAAATCCTCTGGAGGAGACATCCTTCGTTTAGGAGAGGACTCCTCCTGTGGAAGAAGCATTACTGCATCGACCGACTCTTCAGAATCCTCAGAGTCTTCAGAGGAATCGAAGTATGGTCTGTCCGGATGCTCTTGCAAAGCCCGATACCCGTACCGACCGGGATCGGTATCAGGAATCACCGGTACCGGGGTATCGGTACCAGAGGGCTTTAGAGGACAGAGTACCGGCATAGTGGACACCGATACCGATGCCGATGTCAATGTCACCGGTACCGGTGTCAATGGCGATGCTAGAGCTGGTACCGGCGGAGTAGTCTGTTGCGGTACCACGGGCGTCGATGCCACAAGGAAAGCCGCCAGACTGCGTTCGATGGACAGAATCCTCTGATCCATCGACGCTGCCAATGCCTGGAAGTCGGTACCGGTGGAAGCCACCAGTACCCCAGAGCATGGCACCAGGAGATCTGTCGAGGCCACACCATCGAGATCATCCTGGAACCCCGATGATGATGCTTTAGAGGCCAAAGCCTCCCGCTGGGGTAAGTTTGCCAGTGCAGAATCGAGGGCAAGACCAGAGGCATCTCGATGCTTAGAAGGAGATCTACCCTTCGAGAACCGGCTGGATTTATGTTTAGTTACCTGAGATCCATGTGAGGAAGAAGAAGCCCTGAAAGACGTCGATGCCACCGAAGCCGCATCAGAGGGAAACAGGGTACTGAGCTTGGCAGCTCGGTTCTGCCGACCTCTTTTAGACATCATGGAACAGGACACACAATCTGTTATGGAATGGTCAGGACCTAAACATTTTAGACACCATTCATGGGTGTCGGTGACAAATAGTACTGCCACATTTTGTGCACTTTTTAAAACCTGAGGCAGGCTTTTCCATATTTAAGGAAAAAAGGTTTTGGGCCTAAGGCCCAAAACTGAAGTGCACCTGAAGAAAAAGAACGGTAAAAAGGATTTTTTTTTTTTTTACAAGAAAAGAAGAAGGACCGGCGGTACCGGTACAGCGTCGAAGAAGGCAGACGCGACAGAAAAGAAATAAAGAAAAAATAAGGAAATTCTTCTGCGGTGACAGGAACACGACCTGCTGGCTCCGCGGAAAAAGAAGAACTGAGGAGAGACAGTTGGGAAAGGCGGAAAGGCAGCACCCAGGCGCTGTGGGATGCTCCCAAAATCTTTCTGATTGGACGCTGGGGAGCGTTCCCGCGCAGGCTCCGTTGGTACCAACGTACCCATATATGTGAAGACTCATTCCTGCTTGTTCCTGAAGATCATGTTTAAGCCACCTCAGACCCAGGTGTAGAGATATTGGTGCTAAGGCTGGTTACAAAATCCTCTACTCGTTTCTCTGCATTGGGCGCAGACAATATTAGCATGCCATTTTATTACGCGCAACTCATTTGCCTATAATTTGAATACTTTTGCCATTATGAGTGTGTTTGCTTTTTCATTGCTATTTAAGGTGGTAAATTGAAAGGCAATGTCAGGAAATACTTTTTCACTGAAAGGGTGGTGGATGCTTGGAATGCCCTCCCGATGGAAGTGGTGGGGCAAACACGGTAACGGAATTCAAAATGGCATGGGACAGACACAGTGGATCCCTTTACAGCAACAGGATAAAATCAAAATAAATTGAACCATCTAAAGTCTCAACAAATAGGGGTGTCCTACATGGAGTGGTGGGTTCACCCCTAAACAAAGACGTGGGGAGGGGCGGCCTGCACGGAGCGGCAGGTGCAACTACCCTGGCCATCATACTAGGCAGACTAGATGGACCATACTGGTCTTTATCTGCCGTCATTTACTATGTTACACGCATATCCATCTCTTTTCTGCATTTGGCTGTGGCAGTAATTGTGCCTAAAAGTTGTGCTATCTGCAGGTAAAGGTCGCGCTGGTTTTCTGCATTGGCCCCACTGATTTTCCCTCACTGGCTTTGTAATATATGGTACTACCTGGGCTGCACCTGTCTGCTCTAATGGCTTCATAATTAGCACAAAATGTGGCAGCATGAATTCTTTCAAAAAGGGCCAGGTCACATATTACACTATGTTTGCTTGAACTGCACTGGCTTCCAATAGAATTTAGCATTGTAGACAAGGTGGTGGTGACTGTGCACAAATTAATTCATGGTCTGTCAGTTTAGCCAAGTTATTTAAACACATGTGTAATCCCTTCAGTTAATCAACCATCTACTTGCAATAGAGCATTTTTCAATCTTTGTGCCATTTATTTGGAATTCTTTACCAGATGAGTTACAGATCTTTTATCTTGTCAGAGGCAAGTTAAGACTTCCTATTCAGGCAAGCTTATGGAGATGAGAGTTACGCTAGATATGTTTTTGGAAATATGATTTTGGATGGTTTTATATTACTGATTAAGAACGCAAGAAATGCCTTATTGGGTCAGACCAAGATCCATCATGCCCAGTATCCTGTTTCCAACAGTGGCCAATCCAGATCACAAGTACCTGGCAGGTTCCCAAGAGGAACAAGGTCCACAGTACTTGTCCCAGGGCAAGCAGTGGATTTCCCAGGACGCTTAACTCTTTCCACTCTGCTGTCCCACCCCATGGAACATTAAAAACTTTTCCCAATCTGATTATCCTTCCTACCCTATGGGGCATATGAACAACATGCTAATTTACGTTTTGTATGTTTTAACCAAAAGAGAATGTGTATCGGCTATAATTTGGCCAGTTTCTTGTTAAAATTTATTCCAATCTGGCATAAGCAAAGAAAATTTATCCAAATGGAAAGGGTTAATTAACCCGCTTGTGTGATGAAGCTGACACTACTGAAGCTATGGAGTTAGGAGAAAACTCCGTTTCTTTTAAAGAAACTGATTTACAGAAAATGCAGTTACCAAGAAGTGCAGCTAGAGGGAGTAGGCATGAGGCTGCAGAAGGTAGGCTGACACACCCAGATTGTAATGATGCAATAGCTAATCAAACACACCTGAGTAGAGGGCCAGAAAGCTCACTAGAGAAATGGCTTTATAAGCAGTGCTCGGTCAGGAGAATATAGAGAGAACCACCAATACAGAGAGGACCACAAATACAGAGAGCAACAGAAACCCCTGCTACTAAGGAGAGAGAAAGGGGAAAGCTCCAACTACGGAAGCAAAGGCAGTTAAGCTTGCAGTCCTTACAAGGAAGGGACAACTTCAAGGAAGGACAAACCCATGCTGAAAAGCTCCAGAAAGAAGTCTCCAGGGAAGGCAGTGTAAGCAGGAGAGTGCCTGGTAGAAAGAATACCAGCAACGCACGTCTCAGAGAACAAAGGTACATTCACACCTCCTTTCCTGAATGTGTGCCAGGTCCTAGAAAGGCTTGTAAACCAGAGAGCCATAGATATGAGAAACAAAGCTGGGGAAAGCTTTGGAAACCTGTGCAGAAGGTCCTAGATAAAAGCCACATTAATTGTTTGCCAGACCAGGTCCAGCCAGGCTGGAAAGTCTTGGAGAGAACTACTGAAGTACAACCAGTTTTGCCTAGGGAAAGCTCAGGCTTAGCAGACACCATATCTGAGCAAGAGGATATGCAAACAGACCTTGTAGAACCAGAACCATTGCTATCTGAATATCCTATGGACTGTACTCTCTGTGTAGCTGAGAGTATAGAATCTCTCACAGAGTCATAGCATAAGACATGCTCTAAAATGTCATTGCTTTGTTGAGCTGAAAAGAAGAAGTTTTTGTGTTTATTTAACCTGTTTATATTCAAAAATCCTGCTTGAATGGAAAAGACAGAGAAGCTCTTATAACAGTTTTGGACTTTGTAAATACTTTGGTAGAAACCCTGAATCAAGGTGAATTCTGTTGTCTTCTTGGAGAACCTTAGTGCATCAAGGGAATAAAACCTTATATTTAACCCAGCACAAGGCTCACACAACTATTCTTTATAAAGAAGGGAACTACAAGGACCATAATGCACCTGGTCTAAGTTAGAGTTCCCGGCTTCAAACAATAAATGTCCACCCTGACCCTTCAGCACGCTGCCACGGGGAGAGGATGTGACACTTGTCACCACCAAGAGAGGTGCTCGAGGGTCTCTTATCTTTGGAGGGGAGGGGAAGGAGGAGGGTGCTGCTTCCAAGCAGCTAGCGGAGATTGAAAATAGCCCAGCAGCTGTTTCACTGGCCGGCTTTCAGCAGCAGTTGCCGGAAGACCTCTGGAGCCCTGGATGGCCTGAGGGGGGACTGCTGGCTTTAGCCTACAGCCTCCTTTCCACAATCCACCCTTCGTCAAGACCATGCAGCCCTTCAAGATTGCCACTGTTCCTACCAGTAGAAAAATTGTGGGAGATGTGGCAGAAGCCTGCAAATCAGCATCAGGCCCTGCAACTCTCATGGGGGCACCCAAAAATACCCTGATGCATCTCCCTTGTACTTGGGGCAAAAGGAACCAGCTGTGGAGCTGACCTGGCAGGAGCCACAAGAGGCACAGCGCCAAACACCTGGCATGGCTGCATGAAGCAAAAATGTGAAAAAGAAAAAAAAAATCCAAACAAGCAGCACTCCCAGTAAGAAAAAAAAAAAACACCAACCAGCACCTGTTAAGTTGTCTAGGGAAAACCCTAGGACTCCCCCCAGTTGCCCCTGGAGACCTGAGAAGTCCACCAAGCAAAGCTGTTGCTTTTTTTTTTTTTTAAAAAGATTTAGAGTTGCATTATTGCAAGCAGGAAAGAGCCAAATGGAAGTCAATTGAAAAAACAGCAGAAAAATCACAGCAAGCAGACAGAGGATAGCAAGGAGGGAAATGGAGCATAGACAGCACAGTTACTTACCTGTAACAGGTGATCTCTGGGAACAGCAGGAATAAGTCTTCACATATGGGTACGTCAGTACCGACGGAGTCTGCGCGGGAACGCTTCCCAGTGTCCAATCAGAAAGCCTTTGGAAGCATCCCAACACGCCTGCGTGCTGCCTTCCGAACTGCCTCTCCTCAGTTAAGTTTTAAAGCTGAGACAAAGAGAGAGAGAGAGCAAGGAGGGAAAGATAGAGATAGAGAAATGCAATTCCTGTGGAGGTGGGTGGGTTGTGAAGACTTATTCCTGCTGTTCCCAGAGATCACCTATTACAGGTAAGTAACTGTGCTATCTCCAGGAACAAGCAGGAATGAGTCTTCACATATGGGGACTCCGAAGCTCAGATGCCCAGAGGGAGTCCTAGCATGTTGCAAGTCTAGAACGAGCCATGCTATTCCTCAGGACCTCAGGCATCCTGGGGATGGAGGATAGGACTTGAATACAGCACAGGAGCTGTGGAACAGCTGGCTACAACAGGGCTTCAGAGGGGAAGACCCTGTACAGAGGGCATATGGTAGCAAAATATTGAAATCTGGGCCTCCCTTGTTGGCATTGCACAAGTGCCCTGAGCTACATATGGATCTGATAGAAGAGCCAGTGAATGTGCTCAAGGGGTACCTCACTGAGAAGTAGAGGTAATAAAGTAGAACAAACAAGTGGAGGTCAGAATCCTTCAGGATGAGAAATAGCCCCAGGGGAAAACTGGGGTAATATAAGAGGTAGAGCTTCAGCGGAGACGCAGAAGGTACTAATAAAGAAAAGCTTAAGCTGGTTTGGTCCAAAAACAGTACAATTCTAGGACCAAGAGAAAAAATGAGTCTGACCCAACTGGACTGGGGTTGGAGCAGTCCATGTAAGGGAGAAAGGGTATGGAGACCCTTGTATCAGATAAGAAAGTAAGGACAGACTCAGGAGTGCTAAGCTTTAGAGCAACTGAAGCTCCGCAATGTCTTTCCTAATTGGGGTCCATTAGGAAAGAAAAAGGTACATGGAGAGCTTCAGGAGTAGGTAACCTGAAAAGGTTATGGTAAGGAAAACGTTTGTTCATTACCACAGAAAGTGGTTATAGGTGTGACCCCCAAAGTATGCTGACACAGCATTGATAGGGGTAGTGCCCATCTGTCAGGATCATATAGGAATGCAAGAATATCTGAACCTAACAGACAGATAAGTAGATGGATACAGATCTTTCTAAAACTATATCCCATTATAACAACGAACAAACAAACAAACAAACATATATATAAATGTATACACATATAAGATATATATGCATATGTCTATAAAGAGATATGTATGGGCAGAAGACACACAGATATATATAGATACAGATTTATACTGATCTATATCTATCTATATCAATGTTCCCTCTAATTTTCTGTAGGCTGTGTGCGCATAAAATATCAGCTGTGTGCAGCTTTTGAAGGAAGGTTAAAGTTTTGTGCGCCACATAACGACACTCTGAGTTATATACTTTAAAATTTGACTAGACGTCAGAATACAGTATGTACACCACATTGATTTTAATCAAATTAAATGAAAATAGACGATTACTAAATGAAGCAGGAAATTTCTAGTAATTACAATCATAACTTTTAAATTTTAAGACATCTGGGTTTTCTATCAGAATCAGAGCCGTAATTTTTGTGCGCTCTGTTGTAAAGTATGTGCGCTCGCTTGTGCACAGCTTAGAGGGAACAGTGATCTATATATACCTATATGAATAGGTAGGCATAGACACATATGTCTCCAGGTATATGGATGGAGAGATGTCCATAGAACCCCATCCCCCGTGGGGATATGGGGAGAGAGGAAGATTCATCTGATAGCAAGAAGGTTGATACCTGCTTGAATAGATAAATAGAGAATCCTCTTTTCCTGGTTATGACTGGCAGAGTCAGAGGAAAGGTATCCCTGACAATAAGAAGGCTGAATTCTTTGCAGAATTCGAGCTCTTGAATAACCAGGATGGCCAATGTGAAAATGGCAGAGGATAACGTTAGTCCGCAGACAGGAAGTCTAGATATCTCCAGGATTGCAGTATGGAGATTGAATAGAGGAGGCCTCTGAAGGAAGATACCCTAGATATCCACCTATGAGGGCAAGATGGGTATTAGGTGTCCTCTAGTTGCCATTGGAGAAAGTTATTTCTGACGATTAGACTCAAGGAGATATGGGCCAAGCCAAGGAATTGGCCCTCCCTTAGGCTTTCACGTAAGGAAAGGCCTGAGGCTTATGCCTCAAAAAATATTTAGGATAAGATGGAAAGGGCAGGGAATACCCCCCCCCCCCCCCAGACCTGACTGGGGGAACCCCCTTCCTCTAACCATCTGGGGTTATCTGCTAGGCAAGATACTGATGCTCTCTAGCAAAGGCCCATAGTGCAAAGCTACTCTGTAGAGATGCAGAGAGCATGCTGCAGGTTGGTGGAAGCAAAAGCTGACAGTGGAAAGCCCGCAGGTAAGCAGCTATTCTGCCAAGGCAAAGAATAGAAGTTAACCAACCAGAATTGATAATAGGGGTTCCCAACAAGGTTAATAACCTGTTTGGGACTTAGCACTGAGGCTATGAGAATTGCTAGTGGAAGGGAAGCCCTGGTTGGGTAGAGAACACAACCAGTGGCTTAACCACTAGGAATTGCTGTATCTGCAGCAAGTACAAGGGCAGCATAGAAAAAGTTATTTTCCCTCTTCCTTTCTTTAGATTGGGAAAAAGAAACAGGAGTCCTGATAGGACTTCCTATTGTCTGAGGAGGACTTCTTTTTCCCCTAAGGTAACAAGGGGAAAAAAGTCCAGAAGGGAGAATCCCCTAGTAAAACCGGTAGAGGACTATAGGAGCTTACCGGTGTAAAGGAACCACTCTTACAACCCAATGTAGAAAGAGGGAGGTAAGACAGAGTTGCAAGAGACCGACTATGGAGGAAGTCTCTGACAGGTGAGATGATACATGCTAGTACAGGGAAACAACTGTCCATTGATAGTTGTTACCTCTTTTTGCCCTCAAGAGGAAGAGGAAAACTGTTGGGCATGATCATCATAAGACTCTTAGAAAAAAGATATCTCATGAAGAGATATCTAGGTAGGTTAGGATAATTTAGTGCAGATACTGCCAGTGAAAGGAGCAGACTGCCACCCTAACCACCTACCAAGAGGGACCATGACCTATTTGAAACCCTGCGACTGCTGGGTTTGTTGACCCTGTTGAGGTTGTGGATTCTTAAGACCAGGGCGATGTTTCCCCTGTTTGGGAACATCTGTATGATGGGCAGATGGGTAAAACCTTCTCCCCCTAGGGGAAGAAAGTTTGGTAGGATATTTCCTACCTACTGGGAAAGGCGGCGGCATAGAACAGCCTCTGGAAAAAGGAAAGTCAGAGGATAACTGAGTGACCTGGAGTAAAGACTTCTTGTTGAAGAGATTTTCTCCAGTACAAAGAGTATTTCCCAGTCTGTCCTGTGCCCATTTGTCCAAGTCTGAAGCTTGAAGCCAGGCTCTACGTCAGGGGTCTCAAACACGCGGCCCGCGAGAGACCTTTGTGCGGCCCGCGATGCATAGGGGGAAAAAAAAAACACCCCGGCTTCTGCTGCTGCTGCCGCCGCTGCCGTGGCCGGCAATAGCAGCAATATCGCAAGTCCCGCGGGCTCCGCTCCCCCTTCCTTCCTTCCTGCTTGCCTGCCAGTTCTCCGCTTCCGCTTCGCCTTTCAGAGCCGCGAAGGGAGAGCTTCTCCCTCGCGACTCTGTTCAGCCCGCTGGGGCAGATGGGAAATTTCCCATCTGCCCCAGCGGGCTGAACAGAGTCACGAGGGAGAAGCTCTCCCTTCGCGGCTCTGAAAGGCGAAGCCGAAGCGGAGAACTGGCAGGCAAGCAGGAAGGAAGGGGGGGGAGCGGAGCCCGCGGGACTTGCGATATTGCTGCTATTGCCGGCCACGGCAGCAGCAGCAGAAGCTGGTTTTTTTTAAAAGTTTAATTTTCCCAGGGGAGCAGGACTTGATGGGGGGGAGAGCAGGACTTGATGGGGGGGAGAGCAGGACTTGATGGGGGAGAGCAGGACTTGATGGGGAGAGCAGGACTTGATGGGGGAGCAGGACTTGATGGGGGGGAGCAGGACTTGATGGGGGGGGAGAGCAGGACTGGGGGGGAGAGCAGGACTTGATGGGGGGGGAGAGCAGGACCTGGGGGGGGGGAGCAGGACGGGGGGGGGAGGACGGGGGGGGGGCGCAGGACTGGAGGGGGGGGGGAGAGGACTGGGGGGGAGAGCAGGAGTGGGGGGGGAGAGCAGGACGGGGGGGGAGCAGGACGGGGGGGGAGCAGGACTTGATGTGTGGCTGGGGGGGGGAGCAGGACTTGATGTGTGGCTGGGGGGGGTAGTACTGAAAATGGGGTGATGGGGGTTAGGACTGGTAATGGACAGATGGGGGTTAGGACTGGAGGTGGTCTGATTAGGGGGCTAAGACTGAAATGGGGTTATGGGGGGGCTAAGAATGAAGATAGGGCGATGGAAGGGTTAGGCCTGGAAGTGGGCTGTTGGGGGGCTTAGGACCGATAATGGGCTAGGGGGGGGGCTAGAACTGGTAATGGACTGGGGGGGGTGCTATGACTGGAAATGGGCCGAGTAGAAGGGGGAGCTTGAACTGCAAATAGCTGATGGGGACAGGGTCTTGGAATGGTAATGGACTGAGTGGAAGGGGGCTTGGAATGGAAATGGGCTGATGGGGAGGGGGGCTTGGAAAGGAAATGGGCTGTGAGGGGAGGGAGCTAGGACTGGAAATGGGCTGATGATGCGGGGACTAGAAGGGAGCGGATGCTGGGTGGGGCAGGAGCTAGAAGGGAGTTGATGTTGGGGGACGATTAGAATGGGATGGGGCTGGGAGAGTGAAATGGAGAGGGGAAATATATTTTGTGTGGGAGGGAAGAAAAATCTACAATTGGCCGGGTATTGGGAGAGTAAGTGGGGATTGAGGATGGAGGGGTAAAATTTGAGTGGATGAAATAGGAATGAGGAAAGAGCAAAAGGAGAATGATTAGTATGTTAAAGCAGATGTAGAGAGAATGGAAAAAAACTAGGAAAGAAGAAAGGACAAATGGACAGCAGACGATGGAGAGTTAGCAGAAGACACAAAGAAACCAGAAGAAAGTGAATGGAACAATTGCAACTGAAAAAAAAATGCACAAAAGGTAGAAAAATATCTCTTTATTTTGAATTTATTAACTGAAATATGTCAGCTCTTGGAAATGTGCATCTTTAACGTCTGCACTTTATTTAATACAAGAGGAAATCAATGTATAGTTTTATTTCTACAGTGTTGTACATTCTAAGTTTGGCTTTTGGGGTTCCCAGTTTAATTGTCTTCCTGTTTCTAAATTGTGATTCCTTGTTTGGTGATGGTGTATGTTCTGCATGTGTAACTGAGCTGAGGTATTCTGTTTATGTAATTCCTATTTGACATTGCCACTTGTTCTCTTTCCCGAGTAGGTCATGTATTGTTATTCTCTGAAATGTGTTGATTTAATATTTGCAGTGTTGCCTTTTGATAGTTAGGGTATGGTGCTTTGTGAGTCCTGGTAGTGCTGTTAGGACACGGCAGGTTTGCTATGGGTTCTAAATGAGCAGTGTTTCTAGTAGTTCCTAATGTGCCTGGCGGTTGGCACTGGTTTATAGTAATGTAGAAATCTTTTAGTCTTTCTTTATCCATACACTCATTAAGAGGCATGTTTACTAAAAGTTAGTGTATGGTAACATTATGCAAATATTTATGCAAATGATGCCCTTATGCAAATGAGGCCTGCATCTTGTGCGGCCCCCGGGTTACTCTACAAGTCCTCATTTGGCCCTCAAAGCAATTTGAGTTTGAGACCCCTGCTCTACGTCGTGCCCCTATACCTATAGCAGAAGTCCTGCTAACAGACTCAAGGGTGTCTAAGGTAGCACGAGTAAGAAACCCTAGAGATATTTTGAGTATGACTAACCAGTGAGGAATAGTCTTTACTCTTGGGCTCTTGAAGAAAAGGAGTCAAAAGATGTAGTTTCTTTGTGACCTCCTCAAGAGATAGACCCATATAAAAAATATATGAGAGAATTCTTTCTGAAAGCATGGATGTCTGGAAGGTTTGACGTCCAAAGGCATCTAGTGTCTTGAACTCACGACCTGGCGGACAAGAGTGCTTTTTATTACTCTTCACTCGCCTCATCGCTGATTCTACCACAATGGAATGATGAGGCAGTTGAGTCCTTTGAAACCCTGGAGAGGGGGGCACCTGATATAGGAGATCAGTTGCCCTGGAAGGTGGGGGTACCTTTAAAGGAGTTTCCCACATTCGTAGAAGGAGATCCTGCAAAGAATGATGCGAAGGAAGCATTATATTCTCCTTTGCTTTGCTAGGAACAGAGAGGTATTCTGTATTCCCTTGTGTGGGATCTTGTCCAGGAATAGGAATGGCAAGTGATTTTGCCATATCCAGGAGGAAAGTCTGGAAAGAAGGATCCCTAGATCCCTTGGATAGGCTAGATCTGATGAAGAACTAGCGTTGGCACCGAGGGATCTATTCAAGTATATAGGAATAGAAGATCCTGAATGGTGCAGTATGGGATCCTTAGATGGTGGTCCCTGGTACTGCAGGTCAGAACCAGCGACAGTCGGTAACCAATCGTCCATGCTAGGGATCGATTCCAAACTCGGCATCGAGGGAAGCGAGCCTGAGGAGAGAAGCATGGAAGGTACCGACAGCAATAGTACTATGGATATCTGTACCGACCTCGGTACCGTATCCGATACCGGTGGATGAAGAGCAGCCGGTGGCAACTCTAACGGTATCAAAGGAACCGAGAGTTGCGGATCCGAATTATCGGAACCGAGCCTTCGGTACCGACGGGAGTCGGTACCAAGGCGAGTCGGTAGCCAGTCCTCCAGACTGGAGATCGATTCCAGACTCGGCATCGAAGGAAGCGAGTCTATCGATGCACGTCTGGAGGGTACCGACGTCGGTACTAGTATCGGTGTCGGTACCGATACTGGAAGGTCGATCTGGAGCCCCGCAGGTACCGAGGACGTCAGATGATGATCCTTGGTGAGGAATGTTTCATCCAACACCAGCGCCGATGCCGGGGTATCGGTACCGCTCGAAGCGGATGCCACCACCGGGCATGGCTCAGGTATGTTCTGTGAGGGGTGAACATCAGGAACAACCTGAAACCCCACACAGGTTTTGGAGGCCGAAGACTCCCACCGGGGTTTTGAAACCAGTGGATTCTCGAGGACAAGGCCATAGGCATCTCTATGCTGTGCATGAGAACTGCAGCTCGAGGACTGGCTAGTCTTAACAGACTGTTTTTGGGTTACCTGATCTTGTGTAGAAGATATGGACGGTGCCCTGAGCTGGAGGGAGACCGCGTGTCGAGGGGAACTCGATGTTGAAAACTTTTTCTCACAATACTATTGCCCGAGGGCTCCGGAGGGAAATGGTCAGGACCCAAGCAGGTTAGACACCAATTGTGAGTGTCTAAAAATAAAGTTGTACCGCCACAGTTTGTACATTTCCTGGGGAAAATGGCTGGCGGTTCCATGAAGGAAAATGGAGAGGCCTAGAAGGCCTGAGAACCGTGAGACACTAAGGAAGAAAAAATATATTCCTTAGAAAGGAAAATTTTACAAGAAAGAAAAAAGAAACACTGGCGGTACCGGTGGCGTCGGGGAAGGCAGCCGCGACCACAAGAAAACTAAAAAATAAAAGAAGAATTTTCTGCGGTGACAGGAGGACGTCCTGCCGGCTCCACGGAAAAACGAAAACTGAGGAGAGGCAGTTGGGAAGGCAGCACGCAGGCGTGTTGGGATGCTTCCAAAGGCTTTCTGATTGGACGCTGGGAAGCGTTCCCGCACAGACTCCGTCGGTACCGACGTACCCATATGTGAAGACTCATTCCTGCTTGTTCCTGGAGATACAATTTATCAACCCCCCCTCCAGGCCACTGTTGTGTTCTCCTATTCACTCTCTGGCCCACCAATGCTGGAAACCCTGGGAAACTGCGCTGGACACAGGGGTGTATCTGAGCTCTGAGCAAATGTTGGGCCCTACTGGTCTCAGGCTCATAGGCCTATGGTCTGGGCTAGGGGAGACAGATCTATCTGCACCAGTTCAGACACCTTGCCACCTGCTGGAGCAGACAATACTGACTTCTCTCAGTGATGTACCAGTAGATAGACCAAGTGATATCAATGAAAGTTCTCTGGTCTGCCTCCATCTGCTGCCTGGGGAGTACAACCCATTCATCTGGACTAGTCTAGCAGGATGTTAAGTATGGAGGGGATATTCAAAAGGAGTAACGCGAATAATGGACCTAACTGCGTTACTCCTGCTGAGCGGGATATTTAGTAGCACATATCCGATTTGTGTCACTGAAAACCTTGATGCTAACTGCTTAGTGCTGAAATGTTCTGGGGGCAGTACCAAGAGTTTGATGGTGAGTGGCGATATTAATTTGCTGGCCTGTTAACCCTAACTGGCTATGGTTAGGCAAAAAAACAAAACAAAACAAAACTGGCCTTTGCCATTGACTAAATGCCTAGGTACCATTTTAGTTAACCAAGATATTCAATGCTGCTGGCCAAATATGACTAGCATTGAATATCTGGGCATAATTTAAAGAGGTAACAGCAAGCCATTTTAACTGCACTAGCTGCTGCAACTGAATATGCTCCCCTAAAATTATAACACTGTTCTCAGCCCACACCTTTGCACCTCATTACTGTCTAGATAATGTGTCCAGGAGAGGCAGCTTCTTCGCATTAATAGTAATAATAGGTCTCTTTAATTATCAACTCCCACCCTCAACTAATTGTTGAAATTGCACTTACAAAACCCTAAAACAGGGGTTCTCAGCCCTGTCATCGGGACCCACCTAGCCAGTCGGGTTTTCAGGATAATCACAATGAATATGCATGGAGAGATTTGCATATAATGGAGGCAGTGTATGCAAATCTCTCTCATACATATTCATTGTGGTTATCCTGAAAACCCGACTGGCTAGGTGGGTCCCGAGGACAGGGTCAAGAACCCCTGCCCTAAAATGAAAGAAATATGTTTTTAAGGCAATCCTTTGCTATGGGATGTCCCATTTCTGTGGCTGATTCATCCTGCCTGGTTTATTAAGAAAGCGTAGTTACTCACCTGTAACAGGTGTTCTCCAGGAGCAGCAGGAATCAGTCCTCACTTATGGGTGACGTCGGCGCCGACGGAGCCCTCGCGGAGCAATTTTCCCCAGCTTTCAAAGAAAGCCTTTGGGAATTGCAGCGCGCATGCGCGGTCGTCTTCCCGCCCGAGGGTGCCATCTTAGCCAGTCAGATGACATAGCTAAAAAAGACAGCATAAAAATTTGCAAAAAGAACATAAGCAGACGATTGCAACTCCAAGGGGAGGAGGGAGGGTAGTGAGGACTGATTCCTGCTGCTCCTGGAGAACACCAGTTACAGGTGAGTAACTACGCTTTCTCCAGGACCAAGCAGGAAGTCAGTCCTCACTTATGGGACTCCCAAGCTCAAGGCTACCGGAGACCCTAAGCAGAAAAATGAGCTCCCTCTAGCTCAGCAGCACAGAAGGATAGAATCTTCGCTGAATTATCACCCACCGGTAGCCCACATCCGGGATGGAGGGTAGGAGTTGCTCAGACCTCAAAGAGATTACGGAGGACTGCCTGTCCGAAAGCACTGTCCCTACGGGACTCCCTCTCGAGACAGTAATGGACCGCAAAAGTCTGGCTCGAAGACCAAGTAGCGGCCCGGCAGATGTCTGCCAGCGGAACAGAGCGGAGGTAAGCCACTGACGTAGCCTTTGCCGAACGCAATGAGCCGTGACTCGACCTTCCAAGGAGAGTCCGGCTGCCCCATAAGCCCAAGTGATACAGTCCGCAACCCAGATGGACAGAGTACGCTTGGAGACCGGGAGCCCCAATTTATTGGGGTCAAAAGACACAAAAAGCTGAGCAGCTTTACGGTGCTCCCGCGTACGGTCAAGGTAGAAGTTCAGAGCCCTTCTACAGTCCAGGGTATGGAGGACCGTCTCAGCTCGGCTGGAGTGTGGTCTGGGAAAGAAGGTTGGAAGTACCACCTCCTGATTGATGTGAAAAGGGGAGACCACTTTAGGCAGAAATTTCGGATGAGTCCGTAGGACCACCCTATTCTTGTAGAACCTAGTGTAAGGGGGATCAGACACGAGGGCCTGCAATTCACTTACGCGTCTAGCGGAAGTGAGGGCTATCAAGAACAGTGTTTTCCAAGACAGAAAACGGAGAGAACAGGTAGCCATAGGTTCAAAAGGCGGACAGGTGATCCGCTGCAAAACCACATTCAGGTCCCAGTCAGGCGCTGGCGGGCGCAGAGGTGGTTTAAGTAGAAGGAGACCTCGGAGAAACCTCGCTACGAGAGGGTCGTTGGAGAGAGGTCTACCGTCCACCGGCACATGATGTGCTGAAAGAGCACTGAGGTGAACTTTGACGGAGTTGGACTTAAGTCCCAGATTAGAGAGGTGCAGCAAGTACTGCAAGATCACCGACACCGGGCAGGAGAAGGGATCGTGAGACTGTTGGGTACACCAGACCGCAAAGCGACGCCATTTAAGGGCGTAGCATTTGCGGGTAGAAGGCCGTCGCGAAGCCAAGACGACCTCCTCCACCTCCGCCGGCAGGAGAAGGGGAGCCAGGACTACCCTCTCAGCAGCCAGGCCATGAGGTTGAGAGACCTGAGGTTGGGGTGCAGTAGGGACCCCTGATCCTGAGTGAGGAGATCCGGTTGTACCCCCAGAGGGATCGGATCCTCCGCCGCCAGTTGCAGTAGGAGCGGAAACCACGGCTGCCTGGGCCAGCGAGGGGCCACCAGGATCATGAAGGCTTTGTCTCGGAGAACCTTGAAAAGAGTCCGAGAGACTAGCGGGATGGGAGGAAAAGCGTACAGAAGGCTCCCCGACCATGAGATCAGAAAAGCGTCCGCCGCAACCCGAAGGGGGTGTGGCTGACGAGAGCAGAAGCGAGGAAGCTGCCGGTTGTGAGGACTGGCAAAGAGATCCACCGTGGGGAGGCCCCACTGGAGGAAGAGCTTCTGAACTACTAAGGGATCCAGACGCCACTCGTGCGGCTGGAGGACCCTGCTGAGTTTGTCCGCCAGGCAATTTTCTTGGCCCGGGAGATAAACTGCTTTGAGGAGGATGCCGTGACTGACGGCCCAAGAGCAGAGCTTCTGCGCCTCCCGGCAGAGGAGGAAGGAGCCCGTGCCCCCCTGCTTGTTCACGTAGAACATGGCAACTTGATTGTCCGTCTGGACAAGGACGGATTGGTGGGAAGTCAGGTGGGAGAAGGCCTTGAGAGCCAGGCGGATCGCCCTGAGCTCCAGGAAGTTGATCTGCTGAGCAGACTCCCACGTGGTCCAGAGGCCCTGAGTACGTGCCTCTTGGCAATGTGCTCCCCAGCCCAGGAGGGATGCATCGGTGGTCAGCACCCGGGTCGGCTGAGGTGACTGGAAAGGCATTCCGAACATGAGGTTCGGCTGCCAGAGCCACCACCGGAGAGACGAGATCAGCGGCTCGGAGACGCGCACTAGGTCTGCTAGGCTGCCTGTGGCTTGACGCCACTTTTGGCGGAGACACCATTGAGCAGACCGCATATTCAGGCGGGCATTGGGGGTCACATGGACGGTGGAAGCCATATGGCCGAGTAGTCTCAGGAAGTGCCTGGCGGAGACCAGGGGCTGGCTGCGAAAACGGTCGGCTAGGTCCATGAGCCGTTGAGCCCTGTCGAGCGGTAGGTACGCTCGTGCCTGAGGAGTGTGCAGCCTTGCGCCGATGAACTCGAGATCCTGTGAGGGGAGCAAAGTGGACTTTGCGAAGTTTATAACAAAGCCCAAGTGCTGCAGAAGAGTCACCGTGCGGCGCGTGGCGTTGGTGACCTCCCGAGCGGACGCTGCCCTGATGAGCCAGTCGTCGAGGTACGGAAAGACATAGAGGCCGTGAAGCCGGAGATGGGCCGCCACGACCGCGAGACATTTTGTGAAGACTCGCGGTGCGGAGGACAGGCCAAAGGGCAGAACCCTGTACTGATAATGATTTCCTGCCACCACAAACCTTAGGTATTGGCGGTGGCTTGGGTGGATGAGGATGTGCGTGTAGGCATCCTTTAGATCCAAGGAGCATAGCCAATCTCCCTGCTGGAGGTAGGGCAGAAGGATTCCAAGGGTAAGCATTTTGAACTTCTCCCGCACAAGGAACTTGTTGAGGTTGCGCAAGTCCAGGATGGGTCTGAGGCCTCCTGTTCTCTTTGGTATCAGAAAATACCTTGAATAAAAGCCTTGACCTATCAGGTGGTGTGGCACCGGTTCCACCGCCTGTTCCTGCAGAAGACCTGCTAACTCCTGAAGGAGCAACTCCCTGTGCAGAGGGGGTCGCGGAGGTTCTCCCGGAAAATAGGAGGGAGGGACCTGATGGAAGTGGAGAAGATAGCCTTCTCGCACGACCTGAAGCACCCAGGCATCTGCGGTGATGCTGGACCACCTGTGGGCGAAGTGAACCAGCCGGCCTCCGGTGCTGGGAGGAACCAGCGGGGGGGGGAGAGGCTATGCTTAGTGAGTCAAAAGCCCCCACCCTGCTGAGCAGGGGCTGGTGGTGCAGGCTTGGGGGCTTGCTGCCTACGGGACCCGTTACCCCGTCCCTTAGCCTGCTGGCCCTGTTGGGGAGCTGCAGGGGCCTGATAATGGGGGTATTGTTTGTAGGCAGCCGCCTTCCTCGGGTAAAAGGACTTTTTCCCCGAGCCCTTCTTTTTCTGGGAAGGGGCGGAGGTCTTCCTAGAAAGCCTGGTCCTGGTGAGAGTCTCAGTCTCAATTTGCGCAGCCTTTTCCGCCATGGGCTTGCCAAAGAGGTTTTCGCCTCGGCAGGGGACATCGACCAACTTGTCCTGCACCCAGGGCTCAAGGTCTGACGACTGAAGCCAAGCCTGTCGGCGGGCACCGATGCCGGCTGCGGCCACTCGAGCCGATGCTTCAAAGCCATCATAGGCTGCTCGGGACATGAACTTTGAGCATTCCCGAATGCCAGTGGCCAGGCGAGGTCACTTCGGGATGTGTTCCTTCTCCAAGGACCCGGGGCGGCTGTCGGGGCTATGCGACCTGGCCCTCGCGGAACCAGGAGCGTCCACCGACGCCGCCCTCGCGGGTTTCACCTTCCGACGATGGTCCCCGGAGGGAGAACCCCGGTCGGAGGAACTCTGGCGACGGTCCGAGCTGGAGCCTTTTGACGCGGAGGCCTCCGACGAGGTCCGGGTACGGCTGGGGTCAGCGAAGATTCTCTCACGCTGATGCCGCCGACTTCTCAACGCCTTTGAGGACATTTTGCTGCAGGGCCCACAGATCAGTTCCTCATGATCCGGGCCCAGGCAGCGGAGGCAAAAGTCGTGTGTGTCAGTTAGTGACATATTTCGGTCACACCGACCACACCGCTTAAACCCACTGGCAGCCATCGGGGGAAAAAGGGCCCCTGCGAGGTCAAAAGACCGGGCTGCCAGGGAAACCGAAAACGAAAGCTGACTAAGTCAGAAAAACCGAAAAAAGTAAGAGGACTCGTGACCGGCGTCGCGAGTCCGGGCGGGAAAAAGATCGGCGTCGAACCGAAGGAAAAAAGGGTAAAATAAAGAAGAAAATCAACTTTTTCGCGGGGACAAGACGGGGACGTCTGTAGGGCTCCGCGGAAAAAAGAAGACTGGCTAAGATGGCACCCTCGGGCGGGAAGACGACCGCGCATGCGCGCTGCAATTCCCAAAGGCTTTCTTTGAAAGCTGGGGAAAATTGCTCCGAAGATTCTCCACTACCAGCAGAATAAATAAAACAGAATTTTCATTTATTAGTATTTAGCTCACGCCTTTCCAATGGTGGCTCAAGACAAGTTACATTCAGATACATAGGTATTTCCCTGTCCCAGAAGGGCTTACAATTTAAGTTGTACCTGAGGCGATGGAGGGTTAAGTGACTTACCCAAAGTCACAAGGAGCGCCAGTGGGAATCTAACCCAGATCTCTTGCGCCCTGGATGGCCTTAGGGGGACTGCTAGCTTTAGCCTACAGCCTCCTCTCCACAATCCACTCTTCGTCACTCGACTATTCCTCCACTCCTGCCTCTCAGAAAAGTTGGCATTTAAGACCCTGGAACAGACCGAGGTTTTTCATGGGCAGTAGCTGTGTAAGAACCCAAACTTGTGCTCAAAAACTCCTAGGACGACTCAGCCTGTGTCAAAACTACTGGATGATATCACTCACCTGTGTGTCCGATTTAACTTGCTGTCTATAGAGAACATCCAATTACAGATAAGCGATGGTACTTTTCAACAGGAGTAATATCATTAAACACTATTTGCCTGAATTCCCATTCCATGAACATGCCATCATTGAAGAGCAACTATAGGAGAAAACCTTCATTCATGTGGCCAAAAAAAAAAAAAAAAAAGTGTATCATTTTTAATTGTACACCTTACCTGCTTCCCTTGGTAAGCAACTGAATGATAAATGTTGCTCCCTGGGCCCCCCAAAAAGACTTTAAACAATTAATATACATTAAAACCGATATTAAACAAACAAAATGTGTTTTAGTAAATAGACCCCTATTTGCACTTTCCCATAGCTCTACTACTATGCAAGTAACAGATTATCCAACTGAGGGAAACTTTTTTTCTGTGTGCATTTGTAAATTTACAAATCAAAAATAAATTTCACGAAGTACAGATACTATGAAACACTTAGCCAGCATACTTACGCTGGACTAAAAATTAATCCCAGGTTGATTTTTCTACAATTTAAACCCCCTGCGTTGCTCACAATATTAAGCTTCTTGTGTCTCAATTGCGTTCTTCACATTACTAGTTTAATGCTAAAAAGTCTTCCTGCTTCCAAAGACAGATGTTGGTATACAAAATATTTTAAAAATGTTTTCTGATAACAATACCTTCTTATACGGTTTTTTAATTTTTGCAAAATCATTGAAATAATCCTCTATGGTGACACAAATAGTATCCACGGAATTTGTTCCTCCCAGCCATTTCCTGGTCATCAAATCATTCAGATGTTGCTGAAAGAGACAATGGAAACCGGTCAGAGCAAGCTAACAGCTCATGTTGCTTCCTTATAACACCAGCATACAACTAAGGCTAGGATAAAAGTCTTATCTGCCCTTATGGCTTTAAGCGGAGTCCCATTTTATGAGATGGCTGCAAGAATAACCTAAAAGTGTGCGCCAAATACCTAAATAATGTAAACCAACCAGCACCAGCAAGAAGGGTGCTGGTGGAGTTCAAAAGCAGTATTGCTGAAGACTTCCTGCTATTATAAAATTCTAGATTATGCTTTGAAATTTAAAAAAATCGAACCCCCAGCTTTTAATAAATTCATAACTATATAAGTAAGTATTGTTCTGGGTTGACTGGAATAAATCTTCCATATCTTGTGAAGCCAGACATCAACATGTCTGTAACCCTCCCTCTACACACATGGCCATCTGATATATACCATTCTGCTGGTCTCCAAAATGAGAACATTAGGAAAGAGCCAACTGTAAAATCTCTATGCATTTATACATATCTTTCTTGGTTAACATGAGCTGTGGAAGGCTTCATTTCATGGCTAGGAAGAGGCGCATGTTCATTATATCAAAAGAATCATAGGCAAATAGGAGAACCCAACAGAGGTGGCTAACAAGCAGCAACTTTATTTAAATTTTTTTTATCTATCATCACTTTGAAATACAACTTAAGTATCCACTTGTACAGGAAAAATGACAAGATACTGAAGTAAACATAAAAGCTAAAAATATAAAGATAAATATACAAAGAAAAAGCCCACTTCCAATATCTGAGCAGTAGACTGCAAATTTAAAAAGGAGGGAGGGAGGGAGGGAGGGATACAGCGGAGCTATATAAAAGGGGTAAATAAAGAACAGAAAAAATGGCGTTAGGCATTAAAAGTTTTCATTCGTTTTAATCATCAAATTGCTCTTCCGCATTAGGGGAAACAGTCATATCGGTCGCTGAGGACAGCTTCTTCAAATCCAAAAAAGTACATAGTTGTTCTGGTGTGAAAATATATACTCATTATTCAACTAGTCAACTTAACATTTAGAAGGATAACGCAATCAGAATCTTACTCCTAGACTTAGAGCTTCTTGACACAAAGTCAAAAAATGATGTCTCCTTTCCTGAGTTGATCAACATACATCAGGGGAAATACTTGTTTGACCAAGAAAAAAATCATTCACCTTCCTAAAGTAAAGCTGAATAATCCTATCCATGTCTTCTTCAAAACTAAAGTATACCAGAAGAGTAGACCTTTCCTTTGCTTCCACAAATGAAGTATCCAAAAGAGTACAAACATCAAGAGCGTCCCGAGTATCTATTTGCTGTTTAGAACTAAACGGCAAAAAATAAGCTTTATTAATTGCTGGAAAAGCCGTTTCAATAATTAACACACAAATATGCACGGCCTAACCGGAGTTTAAATATGATACAACATACAAAACACAGACAACTCCACTAATTTAACCAAGTGTAGCAATTGAATTACGTTGCACTAGACAAGCTAACAATACTGTGGTGACAAGGGAGCACAGACCTCAGACAAAACCCCAAGTAGTCAGTAATACTTCAAAACCGGAAATACCGGATATCAGTAAAACCAAGGGGAGAAAATAGCATCAACGGTCTGTGACCTACCCCCACCATCCATCAACAGTATTGAAAAGCTTATTAGTAAATACAATCCTGATGGGACAATAGCTCTTACAAATTCCAATTATAATAACAGAGACATAAGATAAGATATATATCAATAAATTGCTAAATAATACATAATAACTAGTAACTAATACTTTAAACCTTCAATGGCAAACAAATAGCATATCATATATCTCTTAATAGCCACTGCTCAGAGAACTCAAAAAGCTCAAAAAGAGCAAAAAAACCCATCAGTAGAAATAGCAATCTTCAGCTTCAAGATGGCAAAAGATGGCATAAGATGGCATTAGATATCAACCCCGACGCCACATCAGACGTCCCTCTTAGCGTTTCGCAGACGCTGCTTCAGGGGGGTGAACTATAAAAACAAATAAAACAATAAAAAGAAAGTGCTAAATATATCAACTACATACCAACTACTTCATTTTCAATCCAGAACTAGGCAAAGCCAAGAGTTCTTACCATGCCCGCACCGAATACACGTACACATCAGAGAGCTCAACTCACATTCCTTCTCACATCCACAAGCCAGGTTAAATATCCAACTTATGGCGTCTGACGTCATCACCCTGTCGCCTAAATTATCCAATAAGGCTACAAAAAACCATGTTCCCATTACAGCTGTCAAACCAATCACTTCCACGCAAAAAGAACCCTCACATACAGGCCTGCCAATCAATAGTAAAATTTAATCCCCCATGGGCAACCGTGTGAAGCAAAAATATCCACCGCTGCTCACGAAATATCAAAAATTGCTCCCGAGATAACCCCCTAGAACCCTGGAGTACTCGTTCAATACCAAAGCACAGCAAATCAGTAAATGCATGGCCAAACTCTAAACCATGGCTAACCAATGGCGCCTCCCGTCTCTTACAGCGCAACCTGCTGCGATGTTCTCCCAGGCGTATATATAATGGACGAATAGTTTTCCCAATATATAGAAGCCGACACGGGCAGAAAATCCCATACACAATGTAATCCGATTTGCAGGAAGTACATGATTTTAAATAGTAAACTTTCCCAGCATACACAAAACGATCCGTCTCCCAGCAGACCCCACAGCATGCACATTCACCACCATAATTAAGACTTCAGCAAGATACTTCCTGAAAATATCCACAGGGAGCGTATTTGAAATCTTTGGAAAATTCAAGAGTCTGAAATTCAAATGTCTTGCTCGATTCTCAAACTGCTGTAACTTCAGATGAATAAGAATCTTATCTTTAATCAAAATATCAATATTAGATTTAGAGTACCAAATATCCTTATCCGTATCATGAAGCATCACGTTGAATTAACTTTAGAGACAGTTTGCACTAATTTATTTATTTATTTATTTATTTAACACTCATTTTTATACCGCATCTTCCAGAGATCAGGTGCGGTGTACAAACAACAACAATTAACAAAGCTAAGTTTGTTTTACATAGAACATCTTAATTTTTACATAGAACATCTTAACATATCATAAATAAACAAAGTGGGTTTTTGAACTGGGACCGTGTAAAAACAGTTAACTAACAAAGTGTAGTATCTATATACGTAAGACAGTACATAACTGATACAACTATATACATGCGTTGGTATTAGGTCATAGGAGATAGGATCGTCATTTCATTAGCGCTGAGTGTTGTCCATTTAGGTGTGAGGGTTGTGCTTTAAGTGGTCATTTACCTGATTATCCTTTATCTATGTTGATTGGAAGGTTTTCTATGGAATTGTAGTGTTTAGTGAATAGATAAGTTTTTAGTTTTTTGCGGAATTCCAAGATCTCTGTTAGTGAACGTAGATCCTCTGGTAGGGAATTCCAAATAATTGGGGCTATATGTGAGAAGGCTCTATTGTTGGTCAATTTATGTGCTTTTATGAAGTCCTTCGGGATCTTTAGTTTATTTAACTGTTCTTTTCTATTAGTAGGCTTAGGTGTTTCTTTGCATATTAGATTACATAGTGTAATCGGTGCTATGTCGTTTAATGCTTTAAATGAGGTTATTATTGTTTTGTATATTATCCTACTTTGTATTGGTAACCAGTGGAGAGATGCAAGTATAGGTGTTATGTGTTGTATAGAATTTATTTTTAGTATAATTCTTGCTGTTGCATTTTGGGCTAATTGAATTCTTTTAATGTTCTGTTTTGAAATGCCTATAAGTATTAGGTTGGCGAAATCAAAATGAGGGGTTATGATAGCTTGTGTTATATTAATGAAATCTTGTATAAATACAAGCGGACGTAGTTTGAGAATTTTAAGTTTGAAATAGATTTTCTTTAAAGTGTTTCTAATGTGGGTTTCCATTGTAAGGTGTGTATCTAGGATAACACCTAGATATCTTATTTCATTTTTTATTTTAATTTCTTGCTCTTAAATTCCTGAGAAGTCTTCTGGACATTGTTATCCAATTTCACGAGCACAGTCCAAACAGACTGTAAAGTTCTCTCTTATGTACTCACAGTTAGGGAAGGAGCCAGATTTTCAGAAGGCACAACTTCTGATACTTCTACTACTTGTACCGTTTCAGAAGCCCAAGCCTGGAATTCAGAACTGGAAGAGCTTCCAACTTACACCAGCATCGACCTTCCTGTTGTTCCAGGAGAAGAGGTACTCTGCGAGATCTCTGGCGCGGTGAGACACATCTCACCTGTCATCTCAGCAGACTGTTCATTTACAGTAGGCTGACAAGCATGTCATGGGGTGAAGCCACAGTGTAGAAGTTACCACACACTCAAGCTCCGCGAGCCCACCATCGGCCTCACACGCGAGGGACTTCGGCAGATAATTCAGCTTCAGTGGACTTAGATGTACATCCAGCAGAGATTGCTTCAAGGATGGGTCAGGGGGGGGCAGAGGCTACTGCTTTAGATAGCTTCACTGGTGGCCTTACCTTTATTTTTAGGTGGTTCATTTACTCAGGAAAAAGCCAAAAAAGGTAAGAAAAATGAAGCAGCTTTGTCAGCATTCTCTAGAAACGAGCCACCATATTAGAAACAAGCCACCATATTAGCTCCTCCCCCCGGTTATAAGAGCAGAAATGAGCCAGCTTTTTCATTACCAGGTCCTTCAGATACTAATAATTAATAGGTGCGATCCATTTTAAACTGGACTAGAAAAAACAGTAGTGCTTTCATACTACTTTCAGATTTCATGCTGTGTGGCTAGGTCTTGTTTCTCAGTTCCTAGCACTGGATGCCTTTTACTAGCCATTTTCCTTTTGTATTTAATGAAAAGAAGCAGAGAAAGCATAGCTACTCACCATCATAGTCTCCAGGAACAGCAGGAATTTAGTCTTCACATATGGGTGACGTTGGTACAGACGGAGCCCACGCAAGAATGCTCCCCAGCATCCAATAGGAAAGCCTTTGGGAGCATCCCACTGCGCCTGCATAGCTGCCTTTCCAGCTCTCCCTCCTCAGTTGAGTTTGCAGCTGAGATAAAAGGAGAGGAGAAGAAGAGGAAATGTATAACTCCTAGGGGAGGAGGGTGGGTTGTGAAGACTAAATTCCTATTGTTCCCGGAAATCACCTGTTACAGGTGAGTAACTACACTATCTCCAGGAACAAGCAGGAATGCAGTCTTCAAATATGGGACTCCCTAGCTTGTAGATGCCAGAGAGATGACCTCAGAGCAAGCTAGGGAACACAGGGCTAAGTAGTAGGTCATATATCCTCCAAGGATGTCTGGTATCGAAACCAGGGACAGAGTAGGAGTTAGCGTAGTTACTCACCTGTAACAGGTGATCTCCGGGAACAGCAAGAATTTAGTCCTCACATATGGGTATCGTCGGTACCGACGCAGCCTGCGTGGGAACGCTCCCCAGCATCCAATAGGAACGCTTTTGGGAGCATCCCTCAGCACATGCACGCTGCCTTCCCGCCTTTCCAACTGTCCCTCTTCAGTTAAGTTTGTAGCTGAGTGAAAGGATAGAGGGAGAGAGGAAAGAGACAAAGAGAGAGAGAGAGAGAACTCCTAGGGGAGGTGGGTGGGTTGTGAGGACTAAATTCCTGCTGTTCCCGGAGATCACCTGTTACAGGTGAGTAACTACGCTATCTCCAGGAACAAGCAGGAATGTAGTCCTCACATATGGGGACTCACTAGCTGAAGATGCCAGGGAGATATCCCCAGGAAGGTGCCACCAAAGGTGAGAATCCTTCCTCCCATGGATCTCTGGCATCCCACCAGGGTTGGTGGGTAGGAGTTAGTTTAGGTTTGAAAGAGATTTTGAAGAACAGCTTGGCCAAAGAAGGCATCCCGACGGGAGGCTTTATCTAGGCAGTAGTGGGTTGTGAAGGTGTGTACCGAAGCCCAGGTGGCTGCTCGACAAATGTCATCGATAGACACAGAGTGGAGATTAGTCATAGCAGCTGCCATGGCTCTCACATTGTGAGCTGTGACATGGCAATCCATTTAGATAAAGTTCTTTTGGAGACTGGAAGTCCCAAATGACTAGGGTCAAAAGCTACAAAAAGTTGCGAGGACTTTCTATGTTGCTGTGTTCTTTGAATGTAAAAGGCTAAGGCCCTCTTACAATCCAAAGTATGAAGGTTTCTTTCTGCATTAGAGGCGTGAGGCCTCAGAAAAAATACAGGAAGGTAAATTGATTGGTTTAAATGAAAAGGCGAAACCACCTTTGGCATAAAGTGTGGGTGAGTTCGAAGAACACCTTATGATGAAATCTAGTATAAGGAGGATCAGCCACTAAAACTGGCAATTCACTAATGCGACGGGCAGAGGTGATTGCAATCAGGAAGATGACCTTCCAAGTCAAAAACTTAAGGGCTGTAGTGGCTAAAGGTTCAAAAGGCGGCTTCATGAGCTGCCCGAGAATTAGATTTAGATCCCATGCTACCGGTGGTGGCTTGATGGGAGGTTTAGTTAATAAAAGGCCTCTCATAAATTTTGATAGGAGTGGATGAGAGGAAATTGTTGTCCATTTAGAGGCTTATAAGAAGCTGCAATTGCACTAAGATGGACTCTTACCGAATTGGTTTTTGACCCAGAATTCGATAAGTGAAGGAGATACTCTAGTATCGATTCTAAGGGAATGACCAGGGGATTTAATCCCTTCTTGGAGCACCATATAGTAAAATGTTTCCACTTGAAGGCATAAGATCTTCTTGTGGAAAGTTTCCTAGAAGCCTGAAGGATATCTTTTACCTGCTGGGACAGGTTGAAATCCTGGAGGTCTAAGCCTTCAATAACCAGGCCGTGAGGTGCAGGGATTGAGGATTCGGGTGCCATAGCGTCCTGTTCTCCTGGAAAAGGAGATCTGGAGCATGCCCTAACTCCAGAGGTGCCGCTTGAGAGAGATGCAGAAGCAGGGAATACCATGTTTGGCGTGGCCATCGTGTGCTATGAGAATCATGTGACCCCTGTCTCTCTGAAGCTTGAAAAGTGTCTTGGGGATGAAGGGAATGGTGGGAAGGCATAAAGGAAGTCCTGACCCCAGTGAAGGAGGAAGGCATCCCTTGCCTGACAGTTGTGCGCCGGAATCCTGGAACAGAACCGGGGAAGTATGGCATTCAGTGGACTTGCAAAGAGGTCTACGTCTGGAGTGCCCCAGAGATGAAATATCTTTGCCACCTGGTCTAGGTGGAGTGACCACTTGTGAGGTAGCAGTACTCGACTGAGTTTGTCTGCCCAAAGGTTTTGAATGCCTGGAAGATATACCACTAGAAGGTGAATTTGATGCTCTCTGGCGAAGGCCCATAGTTGTAAAGCTTCGTTGCATAACGACAGAGCGCCTGTCCCGCCCTGCTTGTTCACATAGAACATGGCTACCTGAATGTCCATCTGGACTAGGACTGTCTTGTAGCTGAGCTGGGCGTGGAACACTTGAAGAGCTAAATAAATTGCTCTTAACTCCAGGAGGTTTATGTGTAAACCAACCTCCTGTGGAGTCTAGATGCCCTGGGTAGAGATGATTCAGGTGTGCTCCCCAACCCACCTGTGATGCATCTCTTGTTAGGGTGGCCTGAAAGAGGGGTTGATGGAAAGGAGACCCTACTGTGAGATTTTCTTGTGATTGCCACCATTGGAGGGACAAAATTAGTTGAGAGATTGTTATTTTGTCTGACAAATGACCCGTGGCCTGTGTCCACTGTGTGGAGAGGGTCCACTGAGCTGCTCACATGTGGAGGCGAGCATATGGGACTACATGAACTGTGGATGCCATGTGTCCCAGCAACTGCAGTAGCTCCCGAGCAGTGAGGGAGGATTTGCCTGCTGCTTGGGAAGCTAACTGCATTATGCAAAGACACTGGGCTTGTGGAAGGAAAGCCCTTGCCTGTCTGGTATCCAGCCAGGCTCCTATGAATTCTAGGCGTTGGGAAGGAACTAGTTGAGATTTTGGGAAGTTTATTACCAATCCCAAGTATTGGAGGATTCGCATTGTACGAGACAGTGCAGTGCTGGTCTCTGTCACTGTGGAGGCTCGGATGAGCCAGTAGTCTAAGTAAGGAAAGACAAAAATCCCCAGGGTTCGTAGAAATGCAGCTACTACTGCCATGCATTTCATGAATACTCTTGGTGCTGAAGCCAGACCAAAAGGAAGAACCCTGTACTGGAAATGTCGTCCCCTGAAAAGGAAACGTAAAAATTTCCTGTGATCTGGATGGATAAGAATGTGAGTGTATGCATCCTTTAAGTCTAGAGAGCAAAGCCAGTCCTGGCTTTGAAGGTATGGCAGAAGAGTTCCCAGAGAAATCATTTTGAATTTCTCTTGAAACAGATATTTGTTCAATTCTCTGAGGTCTAGAATGGGTCTGTGTCCTCCTGTTTTCTTCAGAATAAGAAAACAGGGGGAGTAGAACCCTGCACCCTGTTGAAGAATGGGTACTTCCTCTATTGCCACTTGGGCAAGAAGTGTGGAGACCTCGTAATCTAGCAGATTGTCTGCAGAGGTTTGTGAATTGAGCTGCTTTAGAATTGTAGGAGGGGATAAGCTGTGAAAATGAAGTTTGTACTCCTCCCCTACAATGGACAAAGTCCACTCTTCTGCTGTTATCTGATGCCATCTGTTGACAAAGTGGCATAACCTGCCGGAATATTGGGGGGTTGAGGACCCCTCAGAGGCAGGAAGGCAAAGCTCTTTAGGAAGGAGTCAAAGCCCTTGAGGGGGCTGAACCTGGAGAGCTGGTTGGGCTCTTGGGCCTTTTGGTTTGTCCCTTTTGGGCAACCTGACCTGGAGTCTGAGTCTGGTGGGTATAGGAAGGATAAAACTTCCTCTTTTTGCTAAAAGGTTTTTTTTATAAGGCTTCCTTTTGGCTGGAGTGGCTGTAGACTTTGACAATCTATCTAAGGTAGAATTGTCAGCATCTAACTCGTTAGCCTTCTCCTGCCAGTTCTTGCCGAAGAGATTCTCTCCCGTGCAAGGAATGTTGCCTAACTTGTCCTGTATCCAAGTCTCCAAGTCTGATGCCTGTAGCCAGGCAATCCGTCGTGCGCCAATGGCAATAGCAGAAGTTCTGCTGATGCATTTGAAGCAGTCAAAGGCTGCACAATTGACAAACTTGGAGACATTCTGAGCATGCTTAACCAGAGTAAGAAAGTCTTGTCTCATCATCTGGGAGAAATGGGCTCATAAGTTCCAAGTCTCCTGTGATTTCTTTGAGGAACATTCCAATATATAGGATATATGAGCTGATCCTAGCTGAAAGCATGGAAGCTTGAAAGGTTCTGCGTCCAAAAGCATCCAGAGTCCTGCATTCACGACCTGGAGGATTGGATGCATGTCTTTTTGCACTTTTCATTCTACGCATGGCTGACTCCACTACCATTGAGTGGTGTGGCAGCTGAGTTTTCTGACATCCAGGACATGGTGGGACTCGATGCATAGTATCAAGCCTCCTAGAGTGAGGAGAAGTAGTCAGAGGTGTCTCCCACATTCTGAGCATCAAGCTATGCAGAATTTCATGGACAGGCAGAGTAGCTGCCTCCTTAGGAGCTTTAGGATATTGGAGGATTTCCAATTCCTTTGCTCTGGGTTCCTCTTCAGGAGCTACTGTGATTGAAAGACCTTTAGCCATATCACAGATGAAATCCTGAAATGACATGTCCTCTGGAGGGGACATTCTGGATTGGGGAGAAGAGGGATCTTCTAAGAGAAACCCTCTAGTGCCAGCAGAATTGTCAGTCTCTTCGGAATTTCAGTCAGGTTGTGAGAGACAGCCCTCTTCCTGTGACAGAAGTCCTGGGGCACAGCCCAGGGGAATAAGAACTACCACTGACAAGTGGAGGAGTAGTGGGAACCGGGGTTCCCTGGGGGGCTATCAGTATCAGTGATGCTCTGTCATTCTGGACCTTGAAGAGGGTCTTGGCGACCAATGGTGTTGGCAGGAAGGCATAGAGAAGGCCTTCCATTCATGGAATGAGGGACGCATCCGCCGCTACTGGTGATGGGTGCAATTGGCTGGAGCAAAAGCTGGGCAACTGCGAGTTGTCCAGGCTGGCAAACAGGTCCACTAGGGGGACGCCCCACAGCCTGAAAAGCTGGGAGGCCACTCGGGGGTCCAAACGCCACTCGTGTGGCTGGAGGACTCTGCTTAGCTTGTCCACTAGGGCATTCTGCTGGCCTGGGAGGTAAGATCACCAGCAGAAGCATCCTGTTGTGTGTCACATATGAGCAGAGGGCCACTTCCTCCTGGCAGAGGGAGTCTGATCCCGAGCCCCCATGCTTGTTCACACAGAACACTGCGACTTGTCAGTTGGTGCTGGTCCAGACAGATAACCGTTGCAGTCGGTGGTGGAAGGTTCAGCCAGCCAGGAATATTGTCTGGAGCTCCAGAAGGTTGATCTGCAACTGGCTTTCTGCTTGAGACCAATTGCCTTATGTGCAGAGGTCCTCGCAGTGAGCTCCCCAGCCTAGCAGAGAGGCATCTGAGGTTAGGACCCTCTGGGGAGTGGGTGCCTGGAAGGGTATCCCTGCCTGAAGGTGTTAGGGAAGCGGCCACCAGTCGAGGAAGTCCACCAGGTGGCGTATCACTCTTATCCTGTCCCGGAGCCTGCCAGTGTCTTGTATCTACCAGGAGCAGAGGCACCATTGAGCCGCCCTCATGTGTAGGCGGATATCTGGGGTCACGTGGACCGTGGAGGCCATGTATCCCAGCAAGTGGAGGAAAAGGCAGGTGGGCAGTGATCGGTGGTGCTGCACCTCCGCGGTTAGTGCCCTGAGGCATTCTGACCTCTCCAGCAGGAGGGAAGGCTTTGGCCTGGAGGGTATCTAGCTGAGCCCCAATGAACACCAGGCAGTGAGCCAGGGAGAGGTGGGACTTAGGGTAATTGATGACAAACCCCAGGTGCTGCAGGGCATGGATTGTGCCTCAGTGGTGTGGTGCACCTCTGCAGCTGTGCCTCCCTTTATGAGACAATCATCCAGGCAGGGAAAGACAAAGAACCCTTGAAGATGAAGGTGGACTGCAACCACTGCTAGGCACTGGGTGAAGACCCTTGGCGAGGAAGCCAACCTGAAGGGCAGTACTCTGTATTGGTAGTGCCCTCCTCGCACCACGAACCAAAGGTATTTTCAGTGGTTGGAATGGATCAGGATGTGCATGTAAGAATCCTTCAGGTCTAAGGGACATAAGCCAGTCTCCGTTGGAGGTATGGCAGCAGTGTTCCAAGGGAGAGCATCTTGAACTTTTCGCTCACTAGGAATCTGTTCACATCTCGCAGGTCTAGGATGGGCCTGAGGTCCCCTGTTCATTTGGGAATAAGGAAATATATGGAGTAGAAGCCTTTGCCCCAGAAGTGTTTGGGCACTGGCTCTACTGTTTTGTCTTTGAGGAGGTCTGCAAGCTCAGAGGAGCAGAATCTGGTGAAAAACAAGACATGACAGGCTCTCCTGGAAAGTAAGAGGGTGGAATCTGTAGCAGGTAGAGGAGGTAATCCTCCCTGATAACTTGCAGTACCCAGGAATCGGTGGTGATGGAGTGCCACCTCTGGGCTATAGGGGACCTTCTGGGGGGAGGGAGGTCATGCCCAGGGAGTCAAAAACTCCCTCCAGGCTGGGCCAGGGCTGACACCTGGGTCTTGAGGGTTTTCTGCTTGCGGGGGCCATGCCTTTGCCCTTTATGCTGCTGGACTTGCTGCAGAGAAGAGAAGGCTTGGAACCGCAGGGCATTACCAAAACCCTTTTTCCTCAGGAATGGGGGCTTCTTCCTCGGGCCCTTTATTTCGGGGATGCATCGATGTCTTTTTAGAGTCTGGTCCTTGTTAGGAGCTCATCCTCTATTTCAGCCATTTTGTCTGCCATGGGTTTCCTGAAGAGATTCTCTCTGATACAGGGGACATCGATGAGCTTGTCCCGAACCCATTGCTCAAGATCAGATGACTGCAGCCAGACCTAGTATCAGGCCCCACTGCCCGCGGCGGCTACCCTGGCAGAGTATTTGAAGCTGTTGTATGCTGCTCAAGGTAAGAACTTTGAGCACTCCTTTACCGCCAAGGCCGGTGACTTGAACCGCTGGAGGTGTTCCCCGTCAAGACTTGCCAAGAAACAGACAAGCTCCCTCGCTAGCTCCTTGAGACACACACCAATGTATAATTGGTAGGATTGGACTCGGCATGCAAGCATCGAAAATGGAAAGGCCTTTTGACTGAGGGCATCAAAGGTCCAGGCCTCCCTACCGGGGGGCACTGACAAATGGGTCTTTAGATTCTTTAATCTGCATACGGCAGACTCAATGACTATCAAGTTGTGGGGGAGTTGGGTTTTCTGGAATACAGGACTTCGGCAGACTCAGTACATAGAGTCAAGCCATTTGCTTATGATGGGCACAGATGCCAGTGTTTCCCCACATACAGAGGTGGTGGCATTCGAGGATCAGAGGGACGGGCACTGTGAGGGCCTCCTTTGGAGGGGCCTCATACTGGAGAATCTCCAGTTCCTCCATGTGGGGGGTCCTCCTCAGTTTCGGTCTCAACAGCGAGTGTCGTAGCCTTGTCCTGCACAAAGTCAGGAAGGCGATGTCCTCGCGGGGGGGGGGGGGGGGGAACGGTGCTGGGACACCGAGAGACACAGGTCCGAGGGCACGTCTGTGTCACTGAGTGTCAGGGGACTGTTCATTCTCTGTTTCCCAATCTGACTAAGTTGAAGGCCCCATGGTTCCCACAGTAGAGGCCCAGACCCCGAGGCCTACCGCCTCTAGAAGACCAGCAGTCTGAGCCATGGGCACTGGCTGAGGAGGACCAGTGCCCCAGGGAATAGGATCGGGATCTCGTTCTCTAATGATGGATCCCGAGGCCGGTGGCGTTCAAGGATCGGCTTGACTTCTGGGAAAGCCCTCAATGTCAAGGTTCTGGTCATCAGGACAGATGAACCAGAGGAACTGAATATGAATGCCCGCTGCTGGGTCATGAGGGCAGAGATACTGCGCTCCAAGGTCGCCATCCTGATCTCCATGCCAGTTGGCTCCGCAGCCTTCAACATGGGAACAGAGGGCTTCGAACCCGGAGTCGGCTCTGTTGAGGGGGAGTCCTTGATGAGGATGGTTGTCTGAGACTGGTTGCTGGCTGCTACTGACTCCTTCGGGGCAGCTTGTGAAGCTTCTCCCGCTCAGACCCCTCCGATTCACATCTGGGGCTGTGGGGCCTGGAATAGGATTTTCCCACCTTCCCAGACATCCTCCCAGAGCGGTCTTTGAAGGCTTCAACTTCTTGCCTTCCACCTCTGTGGATTTTCCCTCAGAGGACCTGCGGCTGCGGGACTTCAAGGTGGCCTGGGCCTCATGGGGCACCGAGATACTGAAGGGGGCCCTGCAGCGCAGTGTTGCCAGAGACTCCGGCGCAGAGTCGGACTTGTGAAAGGTCTTTTCCTGCTGCAGCTGACTGCTCCTGATGGCCTTTGTGGTAATTGCTTTGCAGAGTTCGCAGTCCGAGTCATCATGGTCCGGCCCAAGGCAGCGGGGGCAACAGTCATGTGGTTCAGTGAAGGACATCTTACTGCACCGATCACATTTTTTGAAACCACTGGAGGCCATCAGGGAAAAAAGGGGCCCTGCCACCCAGGCATGGGTCAGAGGCCTGTGGCCAGAAAAGGGCATGAATGCCGGTCGAGGAACACCTCGAGAAAACAGAAAAGAAAAAAAGAAGAACCCAAGGAGTGACGCCAAGACGAGCTGGCTCGGGAGCGGGAAAGGAACCGGTACGTGTACTGATAAAAGAAAACACAAAAGGCACTTTTTTCCGGGAGAAACTGGACAGATGCCCGAAGGGCGCGGAAAAAAGGAGACCGAGTAAGATGGTACCCTTGGGTGGGAAAGGGACCACATATGCGTGGTTGCATCTCCCAAAGGCTTTCTTTGAAAGCTAGGGAGATGCTTCCGTGAGGGCTCTGTCGGCAGATGTCAACCCATGTGAGGTCCGATTTCCTGCTTGTTCCTGGAAAAGCATGGAAACCATATCAGGAGCAGCTAAGCAGCGCCTCTGCAGAGCCAAGCTGTAAGAGAAGTGAGCCGGGTCATCCAGACGAATCAGCCCTTGACCCAACAGCCCCAAGCCAGGGCAGTAAGAGGAGGATCTTGCAGAAGCCTCATCAGGTCCCCAAACCACAGCTTCCGTGGCCAATCTGGCATCACCAGGATCACCCAGTCCAGATGCTACTCTAATCATTGAAGGACACAACCCACTAGCGGCCATGGAAGAAACATGTAAAGCAGGCTGCACTTTGACAAGGATTGAACTATGGTGTTGACGCTCCCCCAGTCTATTTCTCTATGGCAACTGAAGCAGCATTCCACTCTGGCATTGGATCAAGTTACCATCAGATCCAGGACATTTGATATACCGCCTAAAACAAAATAGCAACAAGACAGTTTACAATAATAAACATTGCTGCAAAAAAAGGAAACAAGGAAAGGAGTGCTAGAGATAGACAGGACAGAAAAGAAACCAACCATTCAGAGGGGAGGGAAGGGAAAGGTGGGGGGATGGCACTTGTCTAGGTCAGGGAAGGTCGAAGGCTGTCCGGAAAAAGTGGGTTTTAAGCATAGCCCTAAACTTCTGGAAAGAGGCTTCTAGGCAGCGTGCAGAGGGGAGGGAATTCCACAATGCAGGGCAGAGGAAGAAAAAAAGCAGATTAATGGGTGGAATCCAGGTGAGCCTGTGAAACAGAGGGAAGATGCAAACGACTGGAATGGATAGATCAGAGCAGGTTGGGGTGGGGGGGGGGGGGGAGCATGAAGATTAACCAGATCTGAAAGATATTGTGGAGTGGAAATGTGGATGGCTCTGCGAACCAGCATGAGTACCTTAAATTGGAACCTGAATTAGATAGGAAGACAGTGGAATCAGATAAGCAGAGAAGGGATGTGATCTGAACATAAGGCATACGTGAGAATCCGTGCGGCAGTGTTCTGAAGAAGATGAAGACCGGCAAGGACGATGTTGCAGTAGTCTAGGCACGTGACCAAAGACGTAGGGAAAGGAAAGGGCGGACTGCCTGAACTTGACACAAGAGAATAAAAGGAGCAACAGATGAGTAATGAGAGGTGCTCATGAAATGATAGAACAGAGTCGAAGGTGACACCATGGTACCAAAAGAAATGCATAATGGGAATCAGAAAATATGACAGTGATGGGCAGGGGCCACCAAAGGTGAACCAAATGACTGTTGCCGAATGACGTAAGTCACTGCTGTGGCATTGTATGAGTAGACTAGTACCGCATTGCTCTTGACGAGGGTCAAAAGTGCAAAAGGGCCAACCAAATGGCCCTTGCCTTGAGGCAGTTGATGGGTCATGCTGACTCGCAGCTGTTCCAATGGCCCTGAGCTGCTCAGGTCTCGCAGTGAGCTTCTCAGCCAAACAGGCTGGCATCCATTGACAAGAGAAGCCACATGTGATGGTCCAGTGGCATACCCTTCTTCAGGTGCTGCAGATGCTGCCATCACAGCAGGATGGAGACTATCTCAGGCTGGAGGGGCAGCCCAACCTCGAACTCCTGAGAGCTGGTAGACCACAGAGAAAGCAGAGACCTCCGAAGCATCCTGATAGGAGTTCACACCCAAGGCACCATGTTGATCACCTTCGCCATCAACCCGAAAAGCTGTAGATAATGCCAAACTCTGGGAGACTGCCAAGTGGGCCAACAACTTGCTTAATCCCTCTTTGGGCAGGAAGAATATGCCTACCTGAGTGTCAAAACATGTTCCTAGGTAGTCCAATGATTGTGAAGGCACTAAGAGGCTTTTTCCTCGATTTATCACCCAACCTAGACTCTCTAGGAACTGTACCACCTGCCCTGAAACCTGAGCTGCTTTGGACTGTGACCTAGCCCAAATGAGCCAGTCGTCCAAATATGAGTATACACAGACTCCTCGGTGCCTCAGTGCAGTGGCTGTCACTATCATCACTTTCAAAAACTCCAGAGGTTAGGAACTTTGCACGGTGTACTGCATAAATCACCAACTACAGGGTCTCCATATGGAGGTGAAGGGTATGCAGGTATGTGTTGACTTCCTGGAGGTCGAGGATAAACTGAAAGGGACGGTCTTTCTTTGGCACCACAAAGTAGATGGAGTATCAGCTCTGGCCCTGGTCAGTGGGGTGAACTGGGACCACCATCCGTAGATGGAGATGTCTGTCCAAGGTATACTCAATTGCAGCTCTTCTGGCCACAGAGCCACAAGGACAAAGGCATCTGGAATAGGCTCTCTGTATTCCAGAACATAGCCATGCTGAATGGTGTTTAGTGCCTAATGATCCTCAGTGATCAGGGCCCACGCCTTAAAGAAAAGGCACAGCCTGCCACCCATGCTGTCATACAATATACTCTCGGTCTAACTTTTGGAGGGAGATCTACTGTTAGAACTAAAATATACCCTCTATTAATACAAACCAAGCTCCAATCTCAAACCTCTTTCCTTCACAGCAACATCTGGCCATAAAAAACTCTAATTGCCCAACATGACAACTCAGAATGAACCAATGGTCTCAGTTTAAAATTATGCAACACGGGATAAAATACCCGAAGCTGCTAACTCCGATCACATCAATGACCATATGTTTGGAAAAGAAAAACTTTCAATATTCAGATAAGTTCCAACTTCTATTTTATTTTTCAAGTAAAAAAGTCTGGCTAAATAAGGGTATGAACCAAACATATGGTCATTGATGTGATCGGAGTTAGCAGCTTCGGGTATTTTATCCCGTGTTGCATAATTTTAAACTGAGACCATTGGTTCATTCTGAGTTGTCATGTTGGGCAATTAGTTTTTTATGGCCAGATGTTGCTGTGAAGGAAAGAGGTTCGAGATTGGAGCTTGTTTTGTATTAATAGAGGGTATATTTTAGTTCTAACCCATGCTGTCATAGCACCTGATGGGAGAAGGCACCTCTGGAGGTGTTGGACATAGTTTCTAGATGAAATAAATGACTGCTTCTTGGAGCAGCTGGTTCATGAACTTATAAAGTGGGGAAGCTATTTTGGACCTAGTCCTTAGTGGAACACAAGATCTGGTGCAAGAGATAATGGTGTTGGGGCCACTTGGCAATAGTGCTCATAGCATGATCGCGTTTGAGTTAATAAATGGAGGAAGGACAGTGAGGAAATTCACAGTACTATCTTTTAACTTTCAAAAGGGAGACTATGATAAAATGAGGAAAACAGTTAAGAAAAAACTAAAAGGAGCAGCTGAGAGGGTTAAAGATTTACATCAAGCATGGGTGTTGTTTAAAAATACTATCTTGGAAGTCCAAACCAGCTGTATTCCACGCTTTGAGAAAAGTGGAAGTCTGAAAAACTGCCAGCATGGTTTAAATACGAGGTCAGAGAGACTATTGAAGCCAAAAAAGCATCTTTCAGGGAATGGAAAAAGGAGCCAAATGACGAAAAACCGGAAACATAAGCAGTGATAAGTTAGATGCAAGGCATTGATAAGGCAGACAAAGAAAGAATTTGAGAAAAGAAAAGCTTGTTGTGTAAGCAAAAACGCATAAACCTTTTCAAGTACATTTGTAGCAAAAAACCTGTGAGTCAGTTGGACCACTGGATGATAGAGGAGTAAAAGGGGCACTAAGAGGGGACAAGGCCATAGCGGAAAGACTGAATGAATTCTTTGCTTCAGTTTTTACTGAAGATGTAGGAAAGTTACCCATGCCTGAAATGGTATTTAAAGCTGATGCAGCAAAAGAATTGAAAGAAATATCAATAAACTTGGAATATGTATTACATCTATTTGACAAACTGAAGAGTAGCAAATCATGTGGATCGGAAGGTATAAATCCAAGAGTGTTGAAAGAACTTAAATAAGAGAGATTGCAGACCTATTACTAATCTGTGAACTATCATTAAAATCATCTGTAATACTTGAAGACTGAAGGATGGCCAGTGTAACGCCAACTTTTAAAAAGGGTTTCAGAGGTGATCCAGGAAACTACAGACCGGTGAGCCTGACATCAGTACTGGGAAAAATGGAAGAAACCATTATTAAGAGCAACATTTCTGAACATGTAAATAGTTATGGTTTAATGGGAGACAGTCAACATGGCTTTAGCGAGGAAAGGTTTTGGTCTTACTAATCTGTTATATTTTTGAAGGTGTAAACAGAAGGTAGACAAAGGTGGGTCGGTTGATGTAGTGTATCTGGATTTTCAGAAAGCCTTTGACAAGGTCCCTCATGAGAGAGACTTAGCGAAATTAAAAAGTCATGGGATAGGAGACAGTGTTCTAATGTGGATCAGGAACGGGTTAAAAAGATAGAAAGCAGAGGGTAGGGCTAAATGGCAATTTTCCCAATGGAGAAAGGTGAATAGTGGAGTACCCCAGGGATCTGTGCAGGGTCCACTGCTTTTTAACATATTCATAAATGACCTGGAAATGGGAACGACGAGTGAGGTAATCAAATTCACAGATAACACAAAATTATTCAAAGTTGTTAAAACCCAAGAGAAATGTGAAAAATTGCAAGAGGACCTTAATAAATTGGAAGAATGGACGTTCAAATAGTAGATGAAATTTAATGTGGACAAGTGACAAGTTATGCATCTAGGAAAGGACAATTCACACTATAGTTACACGATGCAAGGTTCCACTTTCAGAACTAACAGCCAGGAAAAAGATTTAGGAGTCATTGTGGATAACACATTGAAACCCTCTGCCCAGTGTGCAGTGGCAGCCAAGAAAGCAAACAGAAGCTAGGAATCATAAGGAAAGCAATGGAGAGTAAAACAAAGGATGTTATAATGCCTCTTTATCGTTCCATGACGGGATCACACCTTGAATATTTGGTGCAATTCTGGTTGCGTATCTTAAAAAGGAAATTGTGGTATTAGAAAAGGTATAGAGAAGAGCAACCAAAATGGTAAAGGGTATGGAAGGATACCCCCTATGAGGAGAGGCTAAAAAGGTTAGGGCTCTTCAACCTGGAAAAGAGATGGCTGAGGAGAGATATGTTAGAGGGCTATAAATTAATGAATGGAGTGGAACAGGTAAATGTAGATCAATTGTTTACACCATCAATATGGAGAAAGACTAGGGGACATGCAACGAAGCTCCAGTGTAACCCATATAAGACTAATAAGAGAAAATATTTTTTCACTCAACGCCTAACCAAACTCTGGAATTCGTTACTGGAGGATGTAGTAAAAGCTGTCAATGTAGCTAAGTTTAAAAAAGGTATGGACAAGTCCCAGGAGGAAAGGGCCATAAAACATTATAAAAAGAGGACCCGGGAAATCCACTGTTTGTCTCAATGTAAGTATTGTGGCACCTGTGTGTTCTGGGGAAACTGCTAGGTACTTGTGACCTAAAAAAGGAAAAAGGATACTGGGCTTGATGGACCTTGGTCTGACCCAGTATGGCATATCTTATGTTCTTATGTTCCTCACGGTCCATGAAAAGGCTGAGTGAGACTAGAACGCAGAAGGGAGAAGGAAGGCTTTCTGGGATGATATCTACCGAAGTCCAAATAGCAAGCGTGAGGAACATGGGTATGCACAGATGTGCCCATATGCCTCCCAGGGCGTTTTGGCTTATTCTTTGGGAGGCAATGAGGTTTGGACTCGCCCAAGTCCTTAACCAGCTTCTCCAAATCTGCCCCCAAGAAGAGCTTCTCTTTGAAGGCGAGCCGAGTCAATTGGGATTTGGAGGACGAATCTGCTGCCCAAAGATGGAGCCATATCAAACAGCGTGCCACAGTCAAAGCAATGTCTTTAGCTGCCAGTTTGGATGAGATCATACATAGCGTCTAAGAAAAAGACTGTAGCCTACTCCAAAATTGGCATGTAATCCTCTGGCACAAGGGACTGAATCCACTGGAGTTGGGCGCGAGTTGTCAGACCCACACATGGCAACAGCTTGTTTTGAGGTGACTAGGGGAAGCATTAGGGGAATGTTTTTTGGAACAATATATGGGGAAGCATTTCTTGCCGCAGCTTCATTATGATAATGGTATGTTATGATGCACTGATGTGATTTCCTGTGTTCCCCTCAAAGCATGTTTTTAATTTCTGATCGTACACCCCGAGGAAGCGACTGGTGAAATGTCTAGCTGATGTTGTGAATGGCATTGGGAAGTTTGACAATGATATACAGATACACAGAAGTTAAGTAGTTGTCAGGTTTTTGATTGCTATAAAATTAGAAATAGTAATAATATATGGGAAGAATGATGTGCTGGGTTGCTAATGTGCTGAGGATAAGTGGAGGCTTGAGTGGTATTTACCTTGTGCCTACATTCCTACCTCATGTGGTTCGGAGACCCTTTTTCTCCTCCCATTTTTCAGAAGAGAGTAACGTGATTTTGGAGCCTGCAAACAGAGTGGAGTGAATTTTGTATATTTGATGAGACACACATCGCCAACCGATGGATATCAGTGGAAGTTGTAAACTGATTCTTCAAGATAAGAGTCCACTTTACGATCCAGGGGTCTTCAGGGCCATACTACCCTCCACCGGAATGGTGGCTGCTTCATAACTGCCGAAACCTGTGCATCCACTCTCTCATGTTAAACCACACATTCATCCTGTGGCAGGGCACAGAGTCTCTTGCCAGCTTTCCTCCTCTTCACTGGGGAGTTGGACAAGTCCCACTCCAAGCGTATCAAGCTCTTGATAACCTCTGAAAAAGGAAAGTTAGTCCTGGATTTCCAATCCCCCTGCAAGAGGAGGTAAATTTGCAGCCCTTGTTCAGCTGCTGGAGGATCGGTCAAATTTAGGACGGACGACAGCTGAGCAATCAGAGACACCATTATTCCTTCTTGAACAGGCAAACACCACCAAACTCAGAGATCAGCACCTAATGCATCAGGACTGAACTCCGGGGTCTCAGCCAAAGGACAGTCGATCCAAATCTCCAGACTCCAATTGTCACCGAGTGTGCTTGGAAGGCAGGGACTGAGTCGGGCTCCAACTCACCCGCTGTCCCTCCTCTGAGTGGGCAGAAAGTTAGAGAGGACCCAGAGACTCCAGGGTCTGTGCTGCCATGCCAGAAAGGCCAGGCTTGCTGAAGAAAGGAGAAGAACTCCGGGGAGGACAACATGAACCCAGGAGATGAACAATGGCCAGATAGCCTCCACTACCAGGGGAAGCATCAATTGACGGCCCCTTCTGCAAAGAGGGGTATCCAGAGGAGAGAGTGCTGAGACGATAAGCCTGATGACCATCCTTCTTCAGGGGCAGCATCCACTGCCAATGGGAGTAAGGAAGATAAGGCTGGAGAACTTGTGAAGGGAGAGATGGGCCTTCTAAGGGTGCGTCCAAAGCCTCCATGCAAGCTGAGCAGACACCAGAATCCAATGTGGAGACTTTATGCAGACTAGGCAGCACTTCTTTGAAGGCTGTATAAGAATCTCCACTGCCATCAGTAGTCAGGCAACAATCTGAAGGTGTGCTAAGCTGGCACATTTGGTGACTTTTTGCATGGCTTCTGTGCTTGCAGCTGTCAGTGCTGTTTCTGCACAGCGCTAGTGTGCGGTCAGATGCCACTGGCATGCATTGCGGAAGGCACAGAAACAGCATGGCAATGCAAGGGAAGTGTAAACATGCACAGGCAGTTAAGCAAGATGGGAAACACCGGCACTGAACTAGCAGATGCCCAGAGGGGGGGGGCCCCTAAACCCAACTTAAAGTTCTAGCAATGGACGAAGTCGGGAGCTCCCACAGACAAGATAGATAGGTTTAGCCTTTGGTTCTCATCCCTGGGGAGCCACGGGCAGGTAAAAACCAGTGCTACTCCCCTGTCACCAGATGTGCAGTCACAAAACTCTGAAATGCCTTCTTAAAATTTTCGGGGGAGAGCAGGGAAAAGGAGTGGGAGGGGGCAATGAGGTTGTATGATGTTTGAAGAATCCTTCAAAAACTCTTTCAATCTTTGGGCTGCTCAGCGTGTCCTTAATAAGATAAGGGCAAGGAGCTGAACTAATTTCCCTCCTCCTATGGAATCCGAAAAGAGCATCGGTTTGAAGAGTGACCCTAATGCATGGGTGGGCAATTCCGGCCCTCGTGCACCACAATCCAGCCTGGTTTCATGATGGCCCTAATGAATATTCATGGACCTATTTCCATACAATAGAAGGCAGTGGATGCAAAGAGATCTCATGAATATTCATTAGGGACATCATGAAAACCAGGCTGGATTGTGGTGCACAAGGGCCGGAATTGCCCACCCCTGCCCTAGTGGATCCTCCCACGTCACAATCCAGTGAGAAATCCACCAACAAGGATGGTTGCTCACGGACGAAACCAATCTTTCTTCTTAAATCTTCCTTGTACTCTCTCAGATTTTTAAAGAGCTGAAAAACTTGCATCCATGATCTGTCGAAGACTGAGAATTACTGACAGCTCCCTCCAGATGTTCTGGCTGATGTGGCATGTCGTCACAAGAAGCCTCTGGAAGCTTCTTCTGTCTCTACATCTGCTGGTAGAAGGACACAACATACCTGTCTGGACGGGTTTAGCAGGACAAGATGGAAGATTGAGTTCTAAGGTATAATGCACAGGAAATGGGCCTAATTCAATGGAAAGTAATTTATTGAATCAGAGGCATAGTATGAGGAAGTGATGGAGGTGAGGACAGCATCTGAATTCAAGAAAGCACGTGACAAGCACATAGGATCTCTGTGGGAGAAAGAGGAATTGTAGAGATGAGCAGTTGGTATAGATGCGCAGCCTGGATAAGCCACAGGGTTATCATCTGCTGTCATTTTTCTGTTTTATATACTACAAGACATTTTTGCTGTTCTTTAAAAAGATGTATCACTACTCCGGCTAGTCTCTAAAAATTTTCAGCAAAGATTTTTGACAAAATGTTGCAGAAAATAATGTAATAAAAATATGAAACATGTCATCTTTAGTCAGACATGGGGAAAGCCACTATCTACTTCTGGTAATGAGCAATAAGGACTGGATCTACTCTTTTGGATCTGCCAGGTACTTCCCAGTGACTTGGAATGACCATTGTTTGAGACAGGATGCTGGGCTTGACGGACCTTTGGTCTGACACAGATCGGCACAGCTTAACATTTTATGCTATCAGCTATAAAGAAAAAACTAAATAAAAATTAAAATACATGTAACTTTTGATGTGCTCTTATTACCTACCTAGGATATTTAAGGTAAGTGAGCTAGGAGGTGACATCACCTGGCAGATGGCAGCTTAACTTTAGAGCTCCTTTCGGGGCGCATTAAAAAGTTGCGGAAAGAGTGCTTGTACCCCCTTAAAACCAGCAACTTCATACTCATTTGCTGCCCCAATAAACCACCATATCAGCTCACAAGAAATTAGTGAAGTTTAAGTCCCCTTACACGCACAACAAAGATTATCAGATGTGAGACCCGGCAGATCACATGGCCTCTGGAGAAGACTCCAAGGATGATTTGGGGCACACAGAAGAGAGCTGCACACGAGATGATATCTGGGGCTGGATGCGCACGGTGCGAAAAGTGATGGTCTCCACTCGGGGCAGATACGGGACGTCCTGGCAAAGATTAAGGCGACTTGTGTGATTTGGGGAGCCAAGTGGAAGGCTTAGAAGAGCAGGCCGAACAGCAAGAAAAGGAGTGCGCTGCTGCAGCAAAGATACAGCAGATCCGGGCAGAACAGCATCTCCTTAAAGATAAGCTGGACGACCTGGAGAATCACACTCGCTGGAGTAACATAAGAATTAGGGGAGTTCCTGAAACAGAGTGCTATGCGGATGCCTCTTCTGTTGTCCAAAAAGTGTGCCAGTGGTTTTACAGGACATCGCTGAAAAGACCGAGGCTGAGATCACTGGAATGGATCAGGCACACAGAATACTGGGGCTGCCAGCAGCAGGGAGACCAAGAGTCATAGTGGCCTGCCTGATCTCATATACACAAAAAGACCGGGTGATGTGGGGGCAGCCTGGAGGGGCCATTTTGCCTGGAAAGGTGTGGACATTAAGAACATAAGAAATGCCATACTGGGTCAGACCAAGGTCCATCAAGCCCAGTATCCTGTTTCCAACAGTGGACAATCTAGATCATAAGTACCTAGCAGTTTCCCGAAAAGACACAGGTTCCTCAATGCTTGTATTGGGTCAAGCAGTGATATCCTGGGTCCCTTTTAATAATGGTTTATGGACCTTTTTTAAACCCATCTACATTAACAGCTTTTAGTACATCCTTTGGTAACAAATTCCAGAGTTTGATTACATGTTGAGTGAAAAAATATTTTCTCTTATTAGCCTTAAATATTTTACCCTGCAGCTTCATTGCATGTCCCCTAGTCTTTCTATATTCTGATGACGTAAACAATCTACATTTACCTGTTCAATTCCAGTCATTAATTTATAGACCTCTATCATATCTCCCCTCAGTCGTCTTTTTTCAGGTTGAAGAGCCCTAACCTTTTTAGCCTCTCTTCATAGGGGTATCCCATCCATCCCCTTTACCATTTTGGTGGCTCTTCTCTGTACCTTTTCTAAAAACGCTATATCCTTTTTAAGATACGGCCACCAGAATTGCACATAATATTCAAGCTGCAGTCGCACCATGGAACGATATAGAGGCATTATAATATCTTTTGTTTTATTTTCCATTCCTTTCCTTATGATACCTAGCATTCTATTTGCTCTCTTGGCTGCCGCTGCACACTGGGCAGAGGGTTTTAACATGTTATCCACGATAACGGTTAAATCATTTTCCTGGGTAGTGGTTCCAAATGTGGAACCTTGCATCGTGTAATCATAGCTTGGGTTGTTCTTTCCTAGGTGCATAACGTTGCACTTGTTCACATTAAATTTCATCTGCCATTTGGATGTCCAGTATTCCAATTTATCAAGATCCTCTTGCAATTTTCCACAATCATGGGTTTTAACAACTTTAAATAGTTTTGTGTCATCTTCAAATTTGATAACCTCACTCAATGTTCATGTATGAATATGTTAAAAAGCCACGGACCCAGCACAGATCCCTGGGGTACTCCCATATTCATCTTTCTCCATTGGGAAAATTGGCCATTTAGCCCTACCCTCTGCTTTCTATCTTTTAACCAGTTCCTGATCCACAATAATACACTGCCTCCTACCCCATGACTTTTTAATTTTGCCAAGAGTCTCTCATGAGGGACCTTGTCAAAGGCTTTCTGAAAGTCCAGATACACTATATCAACAAGCTCACCTCAGTCTACCTCTTTATTCACATCTTCAAAAAAACTTAACAGATTAGTAAGACAAGATCTTCCTTGTCTAAAGCTATGTTGGCTGTCTCCCATTAAACCATGACTATCGACATGTTCAGTAATTTTGTTCTTTATGATGGTTTCTACCATTTTTCCCAGTACTGACATCAGACTCACCAGTCTGTAGTTTCCAGGATCACCGCTGGAACCCTTTTTAAAAATTGGTGTTACATTGGCCATCCTCCAATCATCAGTTATTACAGATGATTTTACTGATAGTTCACAGATTACTAATAGCAGGTCTGCAATCTCATCTCATTGAACTGTTTCACGATCTGTTGGCAGGCACTCTGCAGCGCCAGCGCGCTATGAGGCCAGTGACGCAATATCTACAGGCCAAGAGAGTAAAGTATCACTGGCTTTTCCCCTTTGCCTTTCTTCTGGACATTAATGGTTGAAGTTTCCGCGTGCATACAGTAGAGGCGGCCTGACAATACTTCGTCAAGAGGGCACACCTAATCTACCGGAACATCCCTCAGTCACGGGGGAGTCCACCCAACTGCGTCCTCTCTCTAGGTGGGAGAGGATTACAGCCAAGGGTCAGCGATTGAGATGGAGGTTAGGTGGTCCCGGCAAATGTGGGGCCTCTGGAGCAGATAAACACCTTCCAGCTACGTGAACTCTCCCCGACTTCATCTTTGGCCAAGAGTTATTGGGATGTTAAATGGGTAATGTTATGGAAACCCGGTTGTATTTTTGTAATACAGTAATAAGAACATAAGAACATAAGATATGCCATACTGGATCAGACCAAGGTCCATCAAACCCAGTATCCTGTTTCCAACAGTGGCCAATCTAGGTCATATGTACCTAGCAGTTTCCCCAAGAGACACAGGTTCCACAATGCTTGTACTGGGTCAAGCATTGATATCCTGGGTCCCTTCTTAATAATGGTTTATGGACCTTTCCTCCAGCAACTTGTCCAAACCTTTTTTAAACCCAGCTACATTAACAGCCTTTACTACATCCTCCGGTAACAAATTACAGAGTTTGATTACACGTTGAGTGAAAAAATATTTTCTTTTATTAGTCTTAAATAGTTTACCCTGTAGCTTCATTGCATGTCCCCTAGTCTTTCTATATTCTGATAAAGTAAACAATCGATCTACATTTATCCGTTCCACTCCGTTCATTAATTTATAGACTTCCATCATATCTCCCCTCAGCTGTCTCTTTTCCAGGTTAAAGAGCCCTAACCTTTTTAGCCTTTCTTCATAGGAGTATCCTTCCATCCCCTTTACCATTTTGGTGGCTCTTCTCTGAACCTTTTCTAAAATCGCTATATCCTTTTTAAGATACGGCGACCAGAATTGCACACAATATTCAAGGTGCGGTCTCACCATGGAACGATATAGAGGCATTATAATATCTTTTGTTTTATTTTCAATTCCTTTCCTTATGATACCTAGCATTCTATTTGCTCTCTTGGCCGCCGCTGCACACTGGGCCGAGGGTTTTAACATGGTATCCACAATGACGCCTAAATCGTTTTCCTAGGTGGTGGTTCCTAATGTGGAACCTTGCATCGTGTAACCATAGTTTGGGTTGTTCTTCCCTAGGTGCATAACCTTGCACTTGTCCACATTAAATTTCATCTGCCATTTTGATGCCCAGTCTTCCAATTTATCAAGATCCAATTGCAATTTTCCACAATCCTCTTGGGTTTTAACAACTTTAAATAGTTTTGTGTCATCTGCAAATTTGATAACCTCACTCGTTATCCCACTTTCCAGGTCATTTATGAATATGTCAAAAAGCAGCGGACCCAGCACAGATCCCCTGGGGTACACCACTATTCACCTTTCTCCATTGGGAAAATTGGCCATTTAGCCCTACCCTCTGCTTTCTATCTTTTAACCAGTTCCTGATCCACAATAGTACACTGCCTCCTATCCCATGACTCTTTAGTTTTGCCAAAAGTCTCTGATGAGGGACCTTGTCAAAGGCTTTCTGAAAGTCCAGATACACAATATCAACCGACTCACCTTTGTCCACCTGTTTATTCACTCCTTCAAAAAAACATAACAGATTAGTAAGACAAGATCTTCCTTGTCTAAAGCCATGTTGGCTGTCTCCCATTAGGTCATGACTATCTACATCAGGGGTCTCAAACACGCGGCCCCTTTGTGCGGCCCGCGATGCATAGGGGGAAAAAAAAAACACCCCGGCTTCTGCTGCTGCTGCCGCCGCTGCCGTGGCCGGCAATAGCAGCAATATCGCAAGTCCCGCTCCCCCTTCCTTCCTTCCTGCTTGCCTGCCAGTTCTCCGCTTCCGCTTCGGCTTCGCCTTTCAGAGCCGCGAAGGGAGAGCTTCTCCCTCGCGACTCTGTTCAGCCCGCTGGGGCAGATGGGAAATTTCCCATCTGCCCCAGCGGGCTGAACAGAGTCACGAGGGAGAAGCTCTCCCTTCGCGGCTCTGAAAGGCGAAGCCGAAGCGGAGAACTGGCAGGCAAGCAGGAAGGAGGGGGGGGGGGGAGCGGAGCCCGCGGGACTTGCGATATTGCTGCTATTGCCGGCCACGGCAGCAGCAGCAGAAGCTGGGTTTTTTTAAAAGTTTAATTTTCCCGGGGGGGGGGGAGGGAGGGAGGGAGGGAGGGAGCAGAACTTGATGGGGGGGAGAGCAGAACTTGATGGGGGGGAGAGCAGACCTTGATGGGGGGGAGCAGGACTGGGGGGGGGAGCAGGACTTGATGGAGGGGGGAGAGCAGGACTTGATGGGGGGGGGGAGAGCAGGACTTGATGGGGGGGGAGAGCAGGACTTGATGGGGGGGGAGAGCAGGACCTGGGGGGGAGAGCAGGACTTGATGGGGGGGGAGAGCAGGACCTGGGGGGGGGAGCAGGACTTGATGGGGGGGGAGCAGGACTTGATGGGGGGGAGAGCAGGACTGGGGGGGGGAGAGCAGGAATGGGGGGGGAGGGCAGGACTGGGGGGGGAGGAGCAGGACGGGGGGGAGGAGCAGGACGGGGGGGAGGAGCAGGACGGGGGGGAGGAGCAGGACGGGGGGGGAGCAGGACGGGGGGGGGAGCAGGACTTGATGTGTGGCTGGGGGGGGTAGTACTGAAAATGGGGTGATGGGGGTTAGGACTGGTAATGGACAGATGGGGGTTAGGACTGGAGGTGGTCTGATTAGGGGGCTAAGACTGAAATGGGGTTATGGGGGGGCTAAGAATGAAGATAGGGCGATGGAAGGGTTAGGCCTGGAAGTGGGCTGTTGGGGGGCTTAGGACCGATAATGGGCTGGGGGGGGGGCTAGAACTGGTAATGGACTGGGGGGGGTGCTATGACTGGAAATGGGCCGAGTAGAAGGGGGAGCTTGAACTGCAAATAGCTGATGGGGACAGGGTCTTGGAATGGTAATGGGCTGAGTGGAAGGGGGCTTGGAATGGAAATGGGCTGATGGGGAGGGGGGCTTGGAAAGGAAATGGGCTGTGAGGGAGGGAGCTAGGACTGGAAATGGGCTGATGATGCGGGGACTAGAAGGGAGCGGATGCTGGGTGGGGCAGGAGCTAGAAGGGAGTTGATGTTGGGGGACGATTAGAATGGGATGGGGCTGGGAGAGTGAAATGGAGAGGGGAAATATATTTTGTGTGGGAGGGAAGAAAAATCTACAATTGGCCGGGTATTGGGAGAGTAAGTGGGGATTGAGGATGGAGGGGTAAAATTTGAGTGGATGAAATAGGAATGAGGAAAGAGCAAAAGGAGAATGATTAGTATGTTAAAGCAGATGTAGAGAGAATGGAAAAAAACTAGGAAAGAAGAAAGGACAAATGGACAGCAGACGATGGAGAGTTAGCAGAAGACACAAAGAAACCAGAAGAAAGTGAATGGAACAATTGCAACTGAAAAAAAAATGCACAAAAGGTAGAAAAATATCTCTTTATTTTGAATTTATTAACTGAAATATGTCAGCTCTTGGAAATGTGCATCTTTAACGTCTGCACTTTATTTAATACAAGAGGAAATCAATGTATAGTTTTATTTCTACAGTGTTGTACATTCTAAGTTTGGCTTTTGGGGTTCCCAGTTTAATTGTCTTCCTGTTTCTAAATTGTGATTCCTTGTTTGGTGATGGTGTATGTTCTGCATGTGTAACTGAGCTGAGGTATTCTGTTTATGTAATTCCTATTTGACATTGCCACTTGTTCTCTTTCCCGAGTAGGTCATGTATTGTTATTCTCTGAAATGTGTTGATTTAATATTTGCAGTGTTGCCTTTTGATAGTTAGGGTATGGTGCTTTGTGAGTCCTGGTAGTGCTGTTAGGACACGGCAGGTTTGCTATGGGTTCTAAATGAGCAGTGTTTCTAGTAGTTCCTAATGTGCCTGGCGGTTGGCACTGGTTTATAGTAATGTAGAAATCTTTTAGTCTTTCTTTATCCATACACTCATTAAGAGGCATGTTTACTAAAAGTTAGTGTATGGTAACATTATGCAAATATTTATGCAAATGATGCCCTTATGCAAATGAGGCCTGCATCTTGTGCGGCCCCCGGGTTACTCTACAAGTCCTCATTTGGCCCTCAAAGCAATTTGAGTTTGAGACCCCTGATCTACATGCTGAGTAATTTTATTCTTTATGATGGTTTCTACCATTTTTCCCGGTACTGATGTCAGGCTCATCGGTCTGTAGTTTCCCGGATCACCCCTGGAACCCTTTTTAAAAATTGGTGTTACATTGGCGAACCTCCAATCTCAGGTATTACAGATGATTGTAATGATAGTTCACAGATTACTAATAGCAGGTCTGCAATCTCTTATTTCAGTTCTTTTAACACCCTTGGATGTATACCATCCGGTCCAGGTGATTTGCTACTCTTCAGTTTATCTAATAGTTGTAATACATCTTCCCGATGTATCGATATTTCCTTCAATTCTTCCGCACCTTTAAATACCACTTCAGTCATGGGTAACATCCCTACATCTTCCTCAGTAAAGACCGAAGCAAAGAATTCATTCAGTCTCTCCGCTATCGCCTTGTCGCCTCTTAGTGCTCCTTTAACCCCTTTATCATCTAATGGACCAACTGACTCTCTCACAGGTTTTTTGCTACGAATGTACTTGAAAAGGTCTTTATTTTGTGTTTTTGCTTCCGCAGCAAGCTTCCTCTCAAATTCTCCCTTTGCCTGCCTTATCAATGTCTTGCATTTAACTTGCCAGTGCTTGTGCTGTTTCCAGGTTTCGTCGTTTGGCTCTTTTTTTCCATTTCCTGAAAGATGCTTTTTTGGCAACAGCAGCCTCTCTGACCTCACCTTTAAACCATGCTGGCAGTTTTTTGGACTTCCTTCCACTTTTCTTAAAGCATGGAATACAGCTAGTCTGGGCTTCCAAGATAGTATTTTTCAACAGCACCCAAGCTTGATGTACGTCTAACTTTTGCAACTGCTCCTTTTAGTTTTTTCTTAACTGTTTTCCTCATTTTATAGTAGTCTCCCTTTCGAAAGTTAAAAGGTAGTACCGTGTATTTCCTTACTATCCCTCCTCCACTAATTAAATCAAAGGCGATCATGCTATGATCACTATTGCCAAGTGGCCCCAACACCCTTATCTCTTGCACTAGATCTGGTGTTCCACTAAGAACTAGGTCCATTAATATGGCTTCCCCTCTGGTCGGTTCATGAACCAGCTGCTCCAAGAAGCAGTCATTTATTTCATCTAGGAACTTTATCTCCCTAGCATGTTCTGACGTGACACTGACCCAGTCGATACCGGGGTAATTGAAATCACCCATTATTACTACTGCTCTTTAACATTTGTTAGCTTCCTTGATTTCTTTGAGCATTTCATCATCCATTTGGTCATTCTGGCCAGGCGCTCGATAGTACACCCCCACTGCCATCGCCTTCCCCCAGTAATATTGTATTATTGCACTGTTTAAACATAGGATTGGTAGGGTGCAGGAGGGGAGGAGGAGAAAGGTATGTAAGTGATGGATAGCTTGGGGGGTTTGTGATGTGCGAGGTATGTATGGGGGGGATGGGTGAATGGAACACTGATGGTTATTTGTGAGGGGGGATAGCAATGGGCCCACAGGGGCTGGGGGGTGGTGGTCTCTTTCTCACAATATGGATCAGCGTGGAGCTCCATGTGACAGGGGAAGTGGGGGTAAGGGAGGAGGTGGGAGGTGGGAGGGGGAAAGCACAGTTACTTACCTGTAACAGGTGATCTCTGAGAACAGCAGGAATTAGTCTTCACATATGGGTACGTCGGTACCGACGGAGCCTGCACGGGAATGCTCCCCAGCATCCAATCAGAAAGCTTTTGGGAGCATCCCTCGCGCCTGCGCGCTGACTTCCCGCCTTTCCCACTGCCTCTCCTCAGTTGAGTTTCATAGATGAGACAGAAGGAGAGAAAGAGGAAAGAAGATAGATAGATACAACTTCTAGGGGAGGTGGGTGGGTTGTGAAGACTAATTCCTGCTGTTCCCAGAGATCACCTGTTACAGGTAAGTAACTGCTATCTCCAGGAACAAGCAGGAATGAGTCTTCACATATGGGGACTCCCTAGCTGTGGGTGCCAGGGGAGATCCCATAAAATGCGTATACCTGGAACAGAACGGCATTTCCCAAACCTGGATCCCCGGCATCCCCTGAGGGATGGGGGGTAGGAGTTGAATAGAGAAGAGCTGTAGAGGAACAGCGAATCTAAAGACTACAGAAAAAAAATGAGTCTTTAGAATGTATGTTAAGTATCATTAAAATATTTAATGAACTAGTACAATATAGAGCTTACCTACTGGATTGTAGGAAGTAGAACTGTGATGGAGTGTACTGTAGATGCAGTAGCGGAATCCTCAAGGTAACTTCACAGCAGTGAGGATGAAGTTTCAAAACCTGGAATGGCAGGTGACCCAGGTGTCAACTGGGGTAGGAGAAGAACGGCAGGTCTTCAATGGAAAGCTTTATGGGAAAAAGCTGAACACTCTTTTAGGTACAGAGTTATTAACATTGAGGACTAAAAGAAGAAGACTGACCGATCTGGAGAATTAGCCCAGTCCTGAAGGGAAGAGGGGGTATGGAAAAAAGCCCCTATTCCCAAGGAGAACAGAAGTGTACTCAGAAATACTGAAGATGTACACTGTCTTTCCTAGCTGGTAAGAGATAGGAAGACATTGAAGTTTGATACTTCATAGACAGGGAGATCTATAACAAAAATAGAAGCTGTTGACATCACAGCAGTAATTGTGTGTATAACCGCTCCCACTTACTGAGCCGTAAGAGAATAGGCAAGTTGACTATCTGGACCCCTTAAGAAGGTAAAGCTTTATAGCACAGACAGTTAGGGAGATAGTAGGTAATACATAGCGTCCTATGGACATCTCCCAATGGGCACATGATTATATATATATGGAGATACATACATATCTATATATATGTGCCTATATGTGACTTATGCCCACATGGATTACAGAAATATGTATGTATAGGACATATACATACATGAATATAGTCTGAGGATACATGCCTGCAACTGAGCCCCACAAAAACATTCACATGGGGAATGTGATGGGAAAAGATTCATCTAATAAGGGGGTGAAAACCACCTGAAGATATATAGAGAATCGATTTCTGCGGTGCAGGAATGTAGTTCAGTGGAATAACCAGTATGGTTGCGTGAATAAACAGAGGATAATAGCAGTCTGGCAAGAGCACGTCAGGAGTACTTTAGGACTCTGACATGTCCAAAGGACAAAAAAACGCATAGACTAAGATACCAAGATGACCCAGCCAAGGGACACGGGGGTATCAGGTACACTAAAAGAGTATGCGTTATCCAAGTGGAGCAGAAAAGCATAATGCCAAGCTGTAAGGAAAAAAGGGGTAGATTCCTGCAAGATTGGGAACTCCTTGGACATTCACACAGAAAAAGCTTGTCTTCTGTATCAGAACAGGAGATAAGAGGGTATAAAGAACCCATATAGTCATGGAATGATTATATAAGCTTTTTCTACTATATGGAAAACCCCCAGAGACAAAGTTCAATGCTCTGTAGCAAGGGCCCATAGTAGAAAGCTTCTCTGAAGATTGCAGAGAGCATTGTGCAGGAGAATTATGAGATAGAACTGACTGAAGTCAGGTGTGATGCCACATCCCAGGAAAGGATATGGCTAGAAGAAGATAACCTGCAGTGAGTAGTATTATGCAAGATAGTTGAAAGTAGCTTGCAATGAGCATTAAAGTAATCACTGGAACTCCTGCATGCAGAGCAACTGAACAAAACAGCAGAGGGGATTCTCCTGTATAAAAACAGAGAGAAAAACAGACAAAGGGAGCGGAGATATTCCCGTCCCTGTCTGATGAGTTGTTCAGAGCATGCATTGAAGGATAACAAAAAGTCTACACTGGAAAGAGAGATGTGTTTCAGTATGGTACCAACTCAAGCAGGGGAAAAACCTGGAAGAGAGGGGGTTGGAAGGTGACTTACCATATGGTAAGTCAGCTGAAGGAAAAGATCTCCATGTGGGGACAGAAACTATCATGGGATAGTTGTAACCTCCCTTCGTAGTAGTAAGAAGGGGAGAATTCTGTAACCCATGGACAAAAGTATCCTAACAGTTTAGCATACTGAAAAAGAAAAAAACAGTGTAGAGTTTGAAGAATAAACTTCTGTTAAGAAGAAGTTAACTGTAGATTGCTACATACAGGAACCTATGGTTGCTGGTTATGATTAGACTGGTTAGAGTCTAGAGACTTCAGACTAGGATGAGATGTCCCTTGCTTGGGTACATCTGAAGGATGGGCAGGAGAAGGGTGAAACCTTCTTTTCTTAGGGAAAGAAGGTTTGGTAGGACATTTCCTACGTCCTGGGGAAAAAGAAGGCTTAGGATGGTTTCCAGAACCAGGGAAGTCAGTGGAGCAATGAGCAACCTGACGTAAAGCCTCTCTATTGAAGAGATTTTCTCCAGTACAAGGAGAATTACCCAGTGTATGTTGTGCCCATCTGCTCAAATCTGAAGCTTGTAGCCAGGCTTTACGACGTGCTCCAATGGCAATAGCAGAGGACCTGCTAACAGACTCAAAAGAGTCTAGAGAAGCACGAGAAAGAAACCAAGAGATATTCCTGCTATGATTAAGGAGCAAGGAATAGTCAGTGGCCTTAGGCTCTGATAAAAAAAGGGGACAAAAGAGATAATTTCTCTGTGACCTCCTGAAGTGTCAGACTCATAAAAAATATATGAAATAATTCTTGAAGCCAGCATAGAAGTTTGGAAGGTTTGACGTCCAAAGGCATCAAGTGCTTTAGATGCACGACCTGGCGGATAAGAATGCTTCTTCTTGCTTCTTACCTTCCTCATTGCTGATTCCACTACAATGGAATGATGTGGAAGTTGTTTTTTTTGAAATCCAGGAGAGGGAGGCACCTGATACAGAACATTAGTGGCTGTAGAAGGCAACGGAACCTTTAAAGGTGATTCCCAAATCCTCAGAAGATCCTGCAAAGAATGATGTAAAGGAAGCATTATATTTTCCTTTTCTGCAGGATCTTGGTTAAGAGTAGAGCCAGGAATAGGAATGGCAAGAAAGGTTGCCATGTCAAGGAGAAATTTCTGAAAAGAAGGATCTCCAATGGGAACTATTCCTGGGTAAGCTGAGGTTGAAGGAGCAGCTTGAGCACCAGAAGACATACTGGACTGGTGCAGAAAAAGAATCCTGCTAGATGGACAGTGATACTGACAGTTCTGATTTGAGGCAGTTAGTACTGCATCGTCAGTGCCCGGTATCGATTCCAAGCTAGGCATAGAAAGGATCGATGGCACCAATGGAACTACAGGAATCGACATCGATACCGATATCGGAGACGGTAATGTCATCGAAGCAGTAATCGGGGGCTGCTGAAGCGGCACCGAGGTAGCCAGAGAGCCTTGGTGAATATCCTCGGTACTGCGTAGTCGGAAACGATATGGATCGGTTCCGAAACGCATCAGTACCAGGAAGAGAGTCTATCGATGCATGTCTAGAAGGTACCGACGTTGGTGGTGGTATCGGCGATACCGATACAGGAAAGTCAATCGGAGTCGTATCGATCGGTTCCGAAGGTACCGAGGACGTCCGAAGACGATGCCTGGTGAAGGGAGGAACACTCGACACCGGCGCCGATGTCGGGGTATCGGTACCACTCGAAGCCGATACCAACCCCGAGCATGGCGAAGATAGAGGAAAGTCAATCTGGGTCATATCGATCGGCCCCGAAGGTACCGAGGATACCAGATGACAATCCCTGGTGAAGAGTGGAACACTCGACACCGGTGCCGATGCATCGGTACTGCTCGAAGCGGATACCACCCCCGAGTATGGCTCAGGTATGTTCTGTGAGGGGTGAGCCCCAGGAACAACCTGAAATCCCGTAAATGCTTTGGAGCCCAAAGACTCCTGCCGGGGTTTTATTGCCAATTGGGTCTTGAGGGCAAGGCCGGAGCCGTCATCATGCTGGGCATGAGACATACCCTTCAAGAATTGGCTAGTCTTAACAGACTGTTTGTGGGTTACCTGATCCTGGAGAGAAGAATAAACCGGTGTCCTCACCTCAGGAGGAAAAACGGCATCGAGGGAAACTCGAAAAAGGGAAGGTCTTCTCCCAATAATACAGCCTGATGGATCAGGGGAAAAAGGGTCAGGACCCAAACAGGTTAGACACCAAGCATTGGAGTCTAAAAAGAAAACTGTTTCCACAGTGAAGGCACTTCTTAGGGGAAGAAGGCTCCATGTTGGAGAGGCCTGGTAGGCCCAAAATGTTAAGGCAAAAACTGAGGAGAAAAAATTTCTCTAAGTTAAGAAAAGAAAAGAATAAAGCACCGGCGGTACCGGTATCGGCGGGAAAGACAGCCGCGACCACAAGAAAACAAGGAAATAAGAATTTTAAAGAAAAACGTTTCTGCGGTGACAGGAGGACGTCCTGTCGGTTCCGTGGAAAAACAAAAACTGAGGAGAGGCAGTGGGAAAGGCGGGAAGTCAGCGCGCAGGCGCGAGGAATGCTCCCAAAAGCTTTCTGATTGGATGCTGGGGAGCATTCCCGTGCAGGCTCCATCGGTACAGACGTACCCATATGTGAAGACTCATTCCTGCTTGTTCCTGGAGATAGATATCTACATTACAGGAGCATGGGATAGAGGAGGAAGAGGTTGTGTGAATGACTTGTAGATTAAAAGTCTGGACATTGAATGTGTGGGGCCTTAACTCCCCACAGAAGAGGAAGATGATGTTACAGGAACTTCGGTATTGACACTGGCAGGTGGTATTTGTGCAGGAGAGACACTTGCAGGAGAGAGATGAGCGTCTGCTCAATCCCCAAGCCTTTCAAACTTTATTTTGCAGTGGAGAAGGGCGGCCACAGGTGGGCGGGAGTGGCAATTATGATTAAAGGGGATGTCCCCTTTATTTTATGTGGGACCTATTGGAAACTAGATGGGCGAGCGATAGTGGTTTGGGGGGGGGGGGGAATTGTATGGGGAAACCATAATTTTGGTTCTGTTGATGACCCCAATACACAGCAAGCACATTTTTGGGGAGACATGTGCCGGTGGATCGAAGGGAAGGTCCACGGGAGGGTTTTGGTGAGGATGATTGCAACATCGCATTAGATGGGAGATCAAGGGAGTGTGTGTGTGTGGGGGGGGGGGGGGGAGATCCGGAGCTGACAGCCATGCAAGACTGGCTACATGAGTTTGGGTTGGTGGATCTTTGGAAAATGGTTAACCCCTTTGCTCGGGATTACATTTTCTACTCGGCGGTGCACGCGTCTTATAGTCGGATTGATTATGTTTTTGGGGATGCCTACTGGGGGGATGCCTTGGACAGCGCTAAAATCAGTCCCATCGCATGGTCAGACCATGCTCCTCTGGAAGTATGGTTTGAGGCTCCAATGGAGCAGAGTCGTCGGACCTTTTGGAGGCTTAATGAATATCTTTTGCAGGGAGAGGAGGTGATCCAGCAGTTGGAGAAAGTGATTGCTGATGATTTGGAATTCAATGATATGGGGGAGGTGGCAACAGGGATTCTAAGGGATGGGCTGAAGGCAGTACTCCGGGGTCACCTGCTTCAGCTGGGGGCCCAGAGGAAATGCAAGCACGAGTAGCAGACTAGGCAGCTAAAATCACAGTTAGAGGCCCTTGAACGGGCCCATGAACAACGGGGAGACCTGAAGGTGTAGGTGCAATTGGAGGAAACTAGATAACAGTTAAATAGGCTCCAGTTAGAACGGATATCATATCAGTTCCAGCGCGTCCATCAGATTTACTATGTGTTTGATAAGTCGGGTACCATTTTGGCCAGTAAATTGCGGGCCTGAGCACGGTGCCACACAATTGCAAAGCTAAAGGGGCCCCAGGACAAGTTACTGTACAAGGGGGGAAGGGAATTAGGGACCAATTTCTGGGTTACTATAAAACCTTACACATGGTGGATTCTCCAATGGGGGTTACTGGTATTGTCGAATACATGCACAATAGTGAGGGAAGGTTGTGAACAACTTGATGCCCCAACTGGCAAACTGTTGGAGCATGCCATTACACTGGATGAGGTGCACTCTGTGATTAAGGAGTTGGCACTCCACAAGGCACCTTGCCTCAATGGCTTTACTGGACCATTGTATAAACAGCTCTCAGGGGTGATGGGACCCCTATTATGAGTCTTTGACGCAGTGTTGCAGAGGGAGTGTCTCCTGCCCTCTATGCGTCAAGTGGCTATCACTGTTATCCCTAAACCAGGCAGAGACCTGGCGCTGAGTCAGTCCTATCGCCAGATTTCCTGCTAAATACAGATGAAAAAATCCTAGCGAACGTCCTGGCTGAACGGTTGGGGCCGGTACTTCGCAGAGTGGTTCATCTCGATCAGACGGGGTTTATTCAAGGACGACAGGCAGCGGATAGGGTGTGGCGAATACTTCAATTGTCATGGTCGGTGCATAGAGAGCGGCAGGAAGCTATGCTCTTATCAACTGATTCTGAGAAGGTCTTTCATAGGGTTCGGTGGGACTCTCTCTTTGCAGTGTTGGAGCGATTGAGCTTGGGCCCGAACGTTTTGTCCTGAAGCGGCGGTCTATGTCAATGGGGGCTACTCAGACTTCTTTCCTTTGGGGCACAGGAGACGGCAGGGATGCCCACTATCCCCACTACTTTTAATTCTAGTTATGGAATCCTTTGCTGCCAGGGTGCGGGCTCTTAGGGATATTCGGGGTATCGTGGTAAGGCTTTCTCAGCATAAGATAGCTTTGTTTGCCGACAACCTGCTCTTCACCATATCGGAACCTGTTACCACTCTTCCTGTGCTTTTCCACGAGTTAGAGTAGTATAGGGCACTTTCAAGGTTTTAAGTTAACCTTGATAAAATGGAGGCTTTGGTGCTCACCCCTCCACCCTAAGGTGGTGCAGAATTTGAAGGCCTCCTTTCCCTTCCGATGGATGGCTCGGTCCATTAAGTATTTAGGAGTCCAGGTAACTACTGCTTCTGCTGATCTATATGTGGCCAAATACCCTCCACTATGCCAGTTACGTAGTGACCTGCTTCGATGGTGGGAGGGAGAGCTGCCTTGGTTGGCAGTGGCCCTAAAAATGAATGTCCTCCTTCTGTTGTACTTGTTTCAGACCCTGCCGTGTGGGTAGCAGCAGTGGATTTTCACCATCTATAGGAGCAGACATTTGGGTTTGTGTAGGGGCCAGTCATCCCTGTGTGAGCAGCCGGGTCATGTATGCTGCCCATCGGCATGGAGGTTTAGGGGCATCCCATTTTGGGCTCTACTATGCTGCCTCTCAGGTGCGTCAAGTTTTTGAATGGCAGGTGAGTGATTGGAATCCTAAACGTTTCCGAGAGACAGAACAGTACTGGTCAGGTGCTTTGGCTCTGCAGCATCTACCGTGGATGCTGGACCCCCTTCCAGTGGGACGGTGGTGGGAGAACCCTTATCTTTGGCATTTGTACTCTCAATGGCAATTAAGCCAGCAACGGCTTGTCCCAGGCACTCATTTTTCAGTTCTGGCCCCGGTCGGGGCAACACCGGGGTTTCTTCTGGGACGAGAGGGGGTGTTCTGTCATTGGAAGAAGGCAGGCTTGGATACCTTTGCTAAATTTATTGAGGAGGTGGAGCTGCTCTCCATTCCTGCCCTCCTTTCCTGCCCTTCACGTAAAGCACAGTTACTTACCTGTAAGGTGATCTCTGGGAACAGCAGGAATAAGTCTTCACATATGGTGAGTCTTCACATATGGGTATCGTCGGTACCGACGGAGCCTGCGCGGGAATGCTCCCCAGCGTCCAATCAGAACGCTTTTGGGAGCATCCCACCACGCCTGCGTGCTGCCTTCCCGCCTTTCCCAACTGCCTCTCCTCAGTTGAGTTTTAAAGCTGAGACAAAGGGAGAGAGAGAGAGAAGGGAAAGAGATAGAGTGAAACAACTCCTAGGGGAGGTGGGTGGGTTGTGAAGACTTATTCCTGCTGTTCCCAGAGATCACCTGTTACAGGTAAGTAACTGTGCTATCTCCAGGAACAAGCAGGAATGAGTCTTCACATATGGGGACTCCCAAGCTAAGATGCCTGAAGGAGGCCCCAGCATGTTGCAATCTAAAGATGGGACATGCTTATCCCTAAAACCCTCAGGCATCCTGGGGATGGAGGGTAAGAGTTGAACTAGAAAAGAAAGAGAGATGCTGTGAACAGCTTAAGTAAACAAGGTATCCAAGGGGCCCTTGTGTAAATGATAATATTAGAAAAAAAGTTGAGTCCTAATTATCTAATGTGGATCTTACTCAGAAAATATTGTAAAATATTTGTTGAGGGTAATAAGGGTCTGTGTTGAGAGCCAGATCATTATCCTCAGAGAAATTCCCCCAATGTGAAGTAGAGGGAAAAAAATAATTTTGCAATACAGGAAGAGATGAGAAGTCCTCATGGCTAGAACTAACCCTAGAAGACGTACTGGGGGAGTTCAAAGAGGTTGGACTTTTGAGAATAGGTAAAGCTTCTGTAAAGTCCAAGAAATTGAACTTCTTGTCCTTGGAGCAGAATAAGGTCCTAGGAAGAGTGGAGATAATCTGACTGGTTTGGATGAAAAGGTAGAAATACCCTTTGCAGAAAAAAGGGGATAGGTCTTTAAGACCCCCTTTATTCCAATGAAAGAGAAGATATTTATACTAGGCGTTGAGCCTCCAATTTTTTGAAGATCATTAAAAGTCCTTGTAAGTGATGTCACTTATGATGAAGACTTTACATGTAGAGCTTCAGGTGTGATGTAACCTAAAAGGTAATGGTAAAGAAGGTTTTTGGTAAAAAACCATAGAAAATGATTGTCTACTGAGTTTATGGTATGCTGGGGCAGCATTAATATGGACAGTAGACAAATCTTTCAAGTCAGATGATGCATAGAGATCGACGCTACAACAAGAAGGATTAAGACCTACTTGAGAATGTTGATGGAGAATCTCTGTCTGGTTAAATATGGAAGAACTATAGAAAAATTTCATGGAAACTGGTAATATGTTCTTCACTTACAGGGATAGGATTAGACTTCTTGAAAAGATCTATCCCCTAAATAACCAGGTCTCGAGACTAAGTGAATGAGTGCAGGGGAGCTCCTTAGTCTTAAGACAGCAAGTCTGGATCCTTCTACAATTTCAATTAGTAGCTGGAGAAAAAGACGCAATATAAGGGGATACCATGTTTGACTCTTATGAGGGCAATATGAGTATCATGCGTTCTCCTGTGTAACGTAAGCTACCATGAAGTATAGGAAATTAGAAGGAGAGTAGTGAATAAGGACCAACTGCAGTGAAAAAAATGCATCCCTGTTGAGGAAGTTCCAGTGAGATGTGGAACCACCAGGGAATTGTGCAATTTTTTACACTTTCACGTGGTCTAAACCCTGGTTACCTTTCCTTAAAAGGAAATTTTAAGGAATATGGTAAAAGTAGGAATAAACCAGTCATGTAGGAACCATGACTGGTAGAGACAACCAGCTGAAGGCCTTATTAAGTATCTGGTCAGCTACCTATTAGGAGTAGCTGAGGCTCTCTGGCAAAGGCCCACAGTTGCAGAGCTTTGTTGTAGAATTGCAGAGAGCATGTTGTAGGTTGCTTAGATCTGGCTATTGAACTGCCAGTGTCCAAACGAATCTATTCTGTTGGAACCAAGAGAACTGAATGTGGCTAAGAACAGTCAACAGGCCTGATGCCTGTAACAATAAATAGTCCAAATGAGTTCTGGATCTCCTTTGGACTTATCTGTTATTAAGGCAGCATAAAAGTGAGGTCCCATGAGTTGGAGAGGACCGACAGACATAATTTGGAGTAGTAATACCCAATTTCTGTGCGAACAGCTGCCTTAAAAAGATATGTGAGAAGGAGATGAACTGCAAAAAAGGGAGAAAACTCTGTATGAAAACTAGTTACTGGAGTAGGTACTGAAGAAAAACCTATGGCTTAGAGGATAAGCCCTCCAGTTGATTAGTAGTACTCTTAGAGACTAAATGTCTGGACTAAGAGGGATAGAAATTAATACAGAGTTGAAAAGACTTACAATTTAGTAAGTCTTTGAAAGGATAGGGTGCCCTTGCAGTTAAAAGTATGAGATATCCTCGTACAGGAAAACTGACAAGGTGAAAGTTATAGTTCACCCTATTGTTAGTTCTCTTTGTTTTTAAAAAGAGAAACCTGTTATCTCTGGGGTATGATAGTCCCTAATAGCTTTTAGCTAGAAGGATAGATTTCTCTTGTAGCAAGAGATTTATACCCAGAGCCGAGGATTGAGTCAGTGTATGACGGATATCTCAGCATGAATGAGATGACCTTTAGATGCTTCTGTTGAAAGAAGGAGGTTCAAGTTCTAAACCTCAGACAGAAAAAGTGAATAAAATATCAGAAACCCTGCGATTGCTGGGTTTGCTGAGCCTGTTGAGGTTTTGATTTTCTTAGTCTGGTGTGGTGTTACCCATCTTTGGAAACATCTGTAGAATGGGTAGAAGATGGATAAAACTTTTTCCCCTTGGGGGAATAAAGCGGTTTATGAGATTTTTTATTAGCTGGGATAGAGGAGAGTTTGGACAATCCTCTGAAAGAAAGAGCATCAGTGCTCAACTGATTAGCTTGAAATAAAGCCTCCTTGTTGAAGAGATTTTCACCAGTACAAGGAGTATTTCCCAGCCTTTCCTGAACCCATCTATCCAAGTCAGAAACTTGGAGCCAGGCTAAGCGTCGTGCTCCTATGGCTATAGCAGAAGTTCTGCTAATAGACTCAAAACAGTCCAGGGAAGCAAGATTAAGAAACTTAGGGGCTTGTTTACAAAGCCGCGGTAGCGGTTTGCGATCGTAATCGGAGCCGCGGCCCCATTGATTTCAATGGGGCCGCGGCTGCGATCGCGATCGCGAACCACTACCGTGGCTTTGTAAACAAGCCCCTTAGAGATATTTTGAGCATGATTGACTAATAAGGAGTAGTCTGCTCTTTTATGCTCTGGAAGAAAAGGGTTCAAAAACTTTTAAGTTCTTTGTGACTTCAAGAGATAATCCCATATAGAAAATATGAGGTAATTTTTGCTGAAAGCATGGATGCCTGGAAGCATCGACGTCCAAAGGCATCTAAAGTCCTAGACTCACGACCTGGCGGATAAGAAGAGTGCTTCTTTGCACTTTTAATACGCCTCATTGCTGATTCTACAACAATAGAATGAGGAGGAAGTTGAGTCTTTTGAAAACCTGGAGAAGGTGGCACCTTGCACATAGTGTCAAGTGTCTTGGAATGTGGGGATACCGTTAAAGGAGTTTCCCACATTTTTAACAGTAGATCTAGTAAGATCTGATGCACTGGAAGCATGATCACCTCATCTGGAATCCAGGGAAAATGCAGTGTCTCTGAATTCCCCGGTAAGGATTCTTTACCAGGTATAGAAATGGCAAGTAACTTTGCCATATCAAGCAGAAAATCTTGAAAAGAAACCTCTCCCGAAGAGGACTCTCTGAAATGAGGGGTAAAGGCTAGACTTGTGGAAAAATCAGCCTTGGTACCGATGGATTCATTCCAGTCATCGGGATCGGAAGACTGCAAAAGATGAAGCATCGGATTTTCTTTAAAGCGATGTCTTTGGTACTGCCCGAGGTCGGTACCGAGACAAGTCGGTACCGAATCTTCCATGCTAGAGATCGATTCCAGGCTCGGCATCGAGGGAAGCGATTCTGTCGAAGCAAGCATGGATGGTACCGACACCGATGCCGATAATGGTACCGAAAGCGATACCGATACTCAAGGAACGGTCTGCAGCAACTCTAACGGTACCGAAGTAGGCGAGAGTGCTAGACCATAGCCGATGCCGTGGTGTCGGTACCGCCCGAAGCGGCCACAACCACCGAACATGGCCCGGGTGTGTTCATCGAGGTAAGAACCTCGGGAACAACACGGAGCCCCGTTAATGCTTTGGAGCCCAAAGACTCCCGCCGGGGCTTTGTTGCCAAGATGTCTTACTAATCTGTTATGTTTTTTTGAAGGAGTGAATAATCAGGTGGACAAAGGTGAGTCGGTTGATATTGTGTATCTGGACTTTCAGAAAACCTTTGACAAGGTCCCTCATGAGAGACTTTTGGCAAAACTAAAGAGTCATGGGATAGGAGGCAGTGTACTATTGTGGATCAGGAACTGGTTAAAAGATAGAAAGCAGAGGGTAGGGCTAAATGGCCAATTTTCCCAATGGAGAAAGGTGAATAGTGGTGTACCCCAGGGATCTGTGCTGGGTCTGCTGCTTTTTGACATATTCATAAATGACCTGGAAAGTGGAATAACGAGTGAGGTTATCAAATTTGCAGATGACACAAAACTATTTAAAGTTGTTAAAACCCAAGAGGATTGTGGAAAATTGCAAGAGGATCTTGATAAATTGGAAGACTGGGCATCAAAATGGCAGATTAAATTTAATGTGGACAAGTGCAAGGTTATGCACCTAGGGAACAACCACCCAAACTATGGTTACACGATGCAAGGTTCCACATTAGGAACCACCACCCAGGAAAAAGATTTAGGCGTCATTGTGGATACCATGTTAAAACCCTCGGCCCAGTGTGCAGCGGCGGCCAAGAGAGCAAATAGAATGCTAGGTATGATAAGGAAAGGAATGGAAAATAAAACAAAAGATATTATAATGCCTCTATATCGTTCCATGGTGAGACCGCACCTTGAATAGTGTGTGCAATTCTGGTCGCCGTATCTTAAAAAGGATATAGCGATTTTAGAAAAGGTTCTGAGAAGAGCCACCAAAATGGTAAAGGGGATGGAAGGATACTCCTATGAAGAAAGGCTAAAAAGGTTAGGGCTCTTTAACCTGGAAAAGAGACGGCTGAGGGGAGATATGATAGAAGTCTATAAATTAATGAACGGAGTGAAACGGGTAAACGTAGATCGATTGTTTACCTTATCAGAATATAGAAAGACTAGGGGACATGCAATGAAGCTACAGGGTAAACTATTTAAGACTAATAAAAGAAAATATTTTTCACTCAACGTGTAATCAAACTCTGGAATTTGTTACCAGAGGATGTAGTAAAGGCTATTAATGTAGCTGGGTTTAAAAAAGGTTTGGACAAGTTCCTGGAGGAAAGGTCCATAAACCATTATTAAGAAGGGACCCAGGATATCAATGCTTGAACCAATACAAGCATTGTGGAACCTGTGTCCCTTGGGGAAACTGCTAGGTACATATGACCTAGATTGGCCACTGTTGGAAACAAAATACTGGGCTTGATGGACCTTGGTCTGACCCAGTATGGCATATCTTATGTTCTTATGTCCTCGAGGGCAAGGCCGAAGCCATCTCGATACTGGAAAGGAGATCTACCACTCGAGGACTGGCTAGTCTTTACAGACTGTTTGGTTACCTGATCCTGTGAAGAAGATATTTTAGCTGGTAACATGAAAGTGGATGTGAACCGAGTATCGAGCTCTGCTCGATTCTGAAGACTTCTTCTGTTTGAGCTCCAGCAGGAGAGACAGTCCAGAGGACAATGGTCAGGACCTAAACATTTTCGACACCAAGTATGAGTGTCTGAAAAAATATCTGTACCGCCACACTTTGAGCATTTCTTAAGGATAGTGGCTGGCTTTTCCATAATGGAAGGGTAGAGGCCTAGTGGCCTAGAAACCGTCAGGCACTAAACAGGAAAAAATTTCTTAAGGAAAGAAGAAATTCTTCAGGAAAAAGAAAGAAAAGTACCGGTGGTACTGGTAGCGTCGAGGGAAGGCAGACGTGACCACAAGAAAGTAAAAAATAAAAAGAAGAATTTTCTGCCAGCTCCGCAGAAAACTGAGGAGAGGCAGTTGGGAGAGGCAGGAAGGCAGCACGCAGGCGTGGCGGGATGCTCCCAAAAGTGTTCTGATTGGACGCTGGGGAGCGTTCCCACGCAGGATCCGTCGGTACCGACGATACCCATATGTGAAGACTCACCATATGTGAAGACTCATTCCTGCTTGTTCCTGGAGATAATACCATCTGCCTAGTGGAGATTCTTTTGCCCACCTCCAGATTATCCACTACTTGCAGCAGTGAGACATTCGAGTGGCATATGAGGAAGGGTGTGATGTTTTGGAAGCAATGTGGGTGAACTACTGGCACAGTAGAGGGCTCATCCAGCTGTTGTATCGGGCCCTACAGGGGACTCCCTCTCAAACGTTCTCTTACCAGCAGGCATGGGAAAGGGATTTGGGGAGAGAGCTTTATGAGCAAGAATGGATGAGGATGCGTGAGAATCAAACGCATCAAGCCCTATTGGTATCTGTGAGGGAGACCTCATATAAGCTTCTTTATCATTGGTATTATACTCTCACTAGCCTTCATAGGATGTACCCTACCACATCTGATCAGTGTTGGAGGCATTGTGGAATGTTGGGTAGTCCCACCAGACTTGAATAAAGATACCTATCGGTCCTTTCCCAATGGGGTGAGATTAGGAATCAAGTGAAACTTATATTTTGTTTAGATATTGGGATTTTGCTTGTGGGGGATCTGGCCCGAAAGTGACCAGAAAGTGGGTCAGGTCAGTCCAGGCTTGCATACAAGCGTCCCGGAGTGAGATCGCCCGGGCTTGGAAGCAGCCATTGCCACCAGGGATGGACCAGTGGAAGACCCAGTTGCACAAGTACGTCTTGATGGAGCACCTTACAGTCCTGCGGTGCCAGAAAAGCGAAGGATTCCACAAGCGTTGGCAAACTCTGCTGGACTATTTAGGGGGCTGAGATACCTTTCACATGAGGGGGGATTTGGGGGTGAAGGGTTTGGGGGGAGGGGGATTTTATTTTGTGGAGTCTCATTTTATGTTGTATTGCAAAAAAATTTAAAAACCAGTTTGGTTGTTGTTGGAGAGCTGCTGTTGATGCTCACTCACTTGCTGTACCAAAATGTTTAATAAACATTAAATCTAAAAAAAGATAGGTGAGCTATAAGTGGGCTTAAATAAATTAAAGAAGATGTGCCATTCTGGCTAATAATTGATATGAATATTTTTCAAGAACTTGCCAAACCCCTTTTAAACCCACAAAAGTTGACATAAGCAGCACTCTGAAGTTCAGCAGTTTGTATTGCAAAACAATTTTATCAAGGTTTGATTTTTAGGTTTGTTGTAAGCCATTTCAATGTAAATTGAAAAGTAGCTTTTAAATGCTGTTAAATAAAAATAAAATAAAAATTGTAAAACCTTTTCACAACTGTATTTATGTGAACTAACCTTAATAAAGATAAACTGGAAAAAAATTCTTGCTCCTGAAAACGGTTTGTTACATTCTGTGATTTCTGTTTTGCTCTCAATTCTTAAAAAACTTTGCTCAGTGGATTTGTTAGCATCACTGCCTAGATTTGGTGTAGCTTTAGTTAAAAGCTGTAATTTAGTCTTTCATATATTATGTCCTGTAATCATTCACCGTCTTCTCACTCTGCCTGCCTCTCAGCCCCTCAGGTCTCAGATGAGCTAATTTGCTGTACCCTGGCATCCACATCTCTAGCTATACTCCTCGGATTTTAACAAGTACTTTTTATGGTTTTCAGAAAACTTTCTTCCCCCAAAGTGATTATGCTAAATATGGTTCTCCTAAAGGAATACTTCCAAAGCAGAGTATACCAGTTATCTTGTGCCCATACCATATCCAAGCAAAACTAAGTAATATATACTACCGGTAGCTAGGTACTTTTGTTTAACAGTCCAAAAGATTATACCCAAAGAAAGCTAGTATCTGAGCTTTTGGGATCTTATCTATTTGATATGAAGTAATTAGGTCTTACCTGCTAATTAGTGTTCCTGGAGACTCTACAGTCCAGTCCCTGCATCCTGGGTTGTGCCTCTCTACCTGCAGCTTGGAGACTGAGCCAATCAAACTTCTGGCGTCACAGGACCTATATAGTCCACTGGCACACCTACCAGCTTCAGTATCCTGTTGACAAAGCAAAGAAACCGGAGAGCCAACTAACAACTAACCACAAACTAACTTAACCAACACCCCCCTGCCCCCCCCCCCCCCCCCCCGACCGGGGGGAAGCCGGGGTCCCCCCCCCCCCAGGAAAGAGGAAGGAGGGGAGGGGAGGGGAAGACTTACAGGACCGAGACTCCCCCGGAATTTACCTAAGGACAAACAACGCTCTCACCAGCAACCAGGCTCCGTCACAGCCCCAACCGACCTGCCACGAGAGCCGCAGGGCAACGAGAGCAACGCCAGCCCCGGAACACGGAACCACCCGAGGCGCTTCGATCCAACACATGACTCTGGGAGGGACCAGGGACTGGACTGTAGAGTCTCCAGGAACACTAATTAGCAGGTAAGACCTAATTACTTCTTCCTGATCGCCTCTACAGTCCAGTCCCTGCATCCTGGGATGTAGCAGAGCAGTTCAAAAATGGGAAGGGCCCGCCAAGCCAGATCGAAGCACCTCTCTTCCAAAACGGGCATCCGCCTTCGCCTGCACATCCAACCTGTAGTGCTGGGCAAAGGAATGCAACGACGACCAAGTTGCCGCCTTGCAGATATCCAATGGGGGAACTAGGCTAAACTCCGCCCAGGACGCCGCCTCAGCCCTCGTAGAATGCGCCCGCAAGCCCACAGAGACCTGTCTACCTTTCACCATATACGCGGACGCAATAGCCTGCCTGATCCATCGAGAAACCGTGGCTTTGGCCGCCGCCTCCCCCTTACGCGGCCCCCCAAACACGAACAAGCGCTCCGACTTACGGAAGGCCTTAGACCGCTTCAAATACCGCCGCAGAACTCTACAGACATCCAGAAACCGCAAACGAGAATCCCCTTCCCCCTGCTCCCCAGCAGGAAAGGAAGGAAGAGACACCGACTGATTAACGTGAAAAGGCGAGACCACCTTAGGCAAAAAGGAAGGAACTGTGCGCAAAACCACCTTCTCCCCAAAAAACACGAGAAAAGGCGGCCGACAGGACAGCGCCTGCAACTCGGACACTCGCCTAGCTGAGCACATGGCCACCAAAAACACAGCCTTAAGCGTCAAATCCTTCAGAGAAGCAGTAGCAAGCGGCTCAAAGGGCGCACTAGTCAGGGCGTCCAACACCAAATTTAGAACCCAAGGCGGCACTACTAACCACCGATGCAGCCGCAATTTCCTAACCGCTTTGAGAAACCGTACCACGTTGGGGTGTTGCCCCAGGGGCTTACCTTTCACCTTACCTCTGTAACAAGCAATGGCTGCCAGCTGGACCCGCAACGAACTGGCCACCAGCCCCTTCTCGAGTCCAGCTTGCAAAAAATCTAACACCTCCGCCACAGTCGCCGCCAGAGGACACTTACCATGCTCCTCGCACCAGTGCTCAAAGATACGCCAGACACGCACATACGCTAAGCAGGTGGACCGCTTGCGGACCCTCAGCATAGTCGAAATCACGGACCTTGAGTATCCTCTCTTCTTCAGCCTTGCCCTTTCAATAGCCAGGCCGTAAGCGATAACCGACTCACCTGCGGCATCCTGAGAGGGCCCTGCCGGAGAAGATCCGCCCGAACTGGGAGCCGCCAGGGACGGTCCGCCAGCAACCGGACCAGGTCGGCATACCAGGGCCGCCTGGGCCAATCCGGCGCTATCAGGATTACTACCCCTCGATGCGCCTCTATCCTGTGCAGAACCCGACCTAGGAGCGCCCAGGGAGGGAACACATATAACAGCCCCTCCGCGGGCCACCTCTGAACCAGCACATTGAGCCCTTCCGACATCCTCTCCTTTCTCCTGCTGAAGAACCTGTCCGTCTTGGCCGACGACCACCGCACCATCAAATCCATCACCGGTTGCCCCCACCGGCGCACTATCTGGTCGAAGACGTCCTGACAGAGCTCCCACTCGCCATGGTCCACTCTGTGCCTGCTGAGATAGTCTGCTGTCACATTTTCCACTCCGGCGACATGCTGAGCTGACAGGGCTAGCAGATGGTCCTCGGCCCAAGCAAACAAATCGGCCGCCTCTTCTTCCAATAACCTGCTGCTCGTGCCGCCCTGCCTACTGATGTAGGCCACCGCTGTCACATTGTCTGAGAGAACCCGGACTGCCTTCCCCAGAACCAAGGAACGGAACTCTGAGGGCCAGCGTCACCGCCCTCAACTCCAACTTGTTGATGGGCCACCGAGCCTCCTGAACGCTCCAAACCCCTTGGGCAAAAAGGCCTTCGCAGTGAGCCCCCCAGCCTGAGAGACTCGCATCCGTGGACACTTGAATCCAACAAGGTGACTCTAGAGGCATTCCCCCTCTCCAGGTTCCCCGGAGAGAGCCACCACTGCAAGGACTCCCGGGCCTCCGCCGTACAAGGAAGCACCGCCAGTAAGGACTGTCTCTGATGGAACCAACGCCGAAGCAGCGCCCGTTGCAGAGGCCGCATATGAGCCCTGGCCCAAGGAACCAGATCCAACGTTGACGCCATGGTCCCCAGAACCTGCTGAGGGCGTCTCCCGCGCCAGAAACTCCCGCACCAGCCACCGAAGGCTCTCTACCCTGTGCACTGGCAGAAACACCTCGCCCACGCTGGTGTCGAATCTTGCTCCTAAGTACTCCAGGTCCTGGGAGGGTGTCAGCTTGCTCTTCGCCTCGTTGATCACCCATCCCAAGCTCTGAAGAAATGCCACCACTCTGGCCATCGCCCGCAAACTTTCCTTCCCGGACTTGGCTCTGATTAACCAGTCGTCCAGATAAGGATGGACCAGGACGCCCTCCTTGCGCAGGGCCACCGCTACCACCGCCATCAGCTTGGTGAACGTGCGCGGGGCCGTCGCCAGGCCGAACGGCAACGCCTGAAACTGAAAGTGGCCCCCTGGCACCGCAAACCGCAAGAACTGCTGATGAGCGGCCCTGATGGGAATGTGCAAGTATGCCTCGGTGAGATTGAGCGAAGTCAGAAATTCTCCTGAACGCACCGCCACTATCACCGACCGCAGAGTCTCCATCCGAAAGTGCGGAACGCGGAAACACCGATTGACGTGCTTGAGATCCAAGATTGGGCGCCAAGAACCCTCCTTCTTGGGGACGACAAAATAAATCAAGTACCGACCGCAGCCGCGTTGATTGCCGGGCACCGGGACTACGGCCCCCAGCTCCAGCAACCTGGACAGCGTTTGCTCCACCGCCGCCCACTTGGCTACCGTCCTGCACGGAGACTGAACGAAAGGAGGAAGAACCGGTCTGGAGAACTCCAGGGCATAACTGAACTGGATGACCTCCAGAACCAATCTGTCGGACGTGACCCGGGCCCAGGCGGGAAGGAACTGCCGCAACCACCCTCCTACCGGCAAGACCCCCACCTGAACCCCCGCTGTCTCATTGTGGCTTCTTCGGGCCCAAAGAAGCGGAAGAGGCGCCAAAGCCCCTTCCTGCCCCCAGAAACCCCCGAAAACTCTGACCTCTGGAAGAGAATCGGCCCCGCAGAAAGGAACCCTGGCGAGACGGTCTAGACCTCCTGACGTCCCGCTGCTGAGAACGCCCCCCGGAGGCAAAACAACCCTGCCGCGGTTTATCCTCTGGAAGTCTACCCCCCTTAGACTCCCCCAAATCCTTCACCAACTTATCCAAGTCCTCTCCAAAGAGCAGCTTCCCCTTAAACGGAAGCCGACCAAGGCGAGCCTTGGAAGAAGCATCGGCCGCCCAATTTCGGAGCCAAAGGTACCTACGAGCCGCCACCACAGAAGCCATATTCTTAGACAAACTCCTGATCAGATCGTACTGACTATCCGCTAGGTACGCCGCCCCCGACTCTATGCGCGCGGCCTCCCCCAGCGCTCCAACTTGCGACTCCCCAGATCCTTGCAACTGCTGGGACCACCGCAAGCATGCCCTGGCCACCGAAGCTCCGCACACCGGAGCCTGTAGGGCCATAGCACTAATGTCAAAAGCCTGTTTCAGCAACGTGTCCAGTTTCCGATCCTGAACATCCTTCAGGGCTGCACTGCCCTCCACCGGGATGGTGGTCTTCTTGGTCACAGCCACCACTGCCGCGTCCACCCGGGGGGACTTCAACATTTCCTTCTCTGCCTCCGGTACGGGGTACAAGCGTGCCATGGAGTGCACGCCCTTAAGCAAACAGTACAAAAGACGTAGGCAGGAGTAGGTTCTCACCAAAACTTTATTGACCCGACACAGGCCGTGTTTCGATAAAATCTTCTTCAGGGGTTGGCTCACCTGACCACCTTTATAGGGGGTATATCGTGAAAAAGCTATTAATTCAGAAACGTTAAAACTGGCATCGATAGCTCAGCGGCACCGTGCCGCTGAGCTATCAATGCCGGTTTTAACGTTTCTGAATTAATAGCTTTTTCACGATATACCCCCTATAAAGGTGGTCAGGTGAGCCAACCCCTGAAGAAGATTTTATCGAAACACGGCCTGTGTCGGGTCAATAAAGTTTTGGTGAGAACCTACACCTGCCTACGTCTTTTGTACTGTTTGCTGTTGCCTGCGTGGCAGCGTGCTGTTTGTTGGGGCGCACGCCCCTAAGGGCAGCCTCGGGCTGATCCCACTCCTCCTGGATCATCTGCTTGACCACCTTATGAACGGGAAATACCTTCTGAGATTTCAGGACCGCCTGAATCAAGGGGTCCTCCAAAGCTTCCTCGTCCTCCGGAGCCCCCACGGACATGTTCAAGGCCTTCAAGGACTCCCCAATCAGTGCGGGTAACTCTTCCTTGCGAAACACCCTCACAATCCTTGCCTGCTCTTCCGGGATTTCGCCCTCCTCGAGCTCCTCTTCCCCACCAGTCTCTATCGGATTCCCCCAATTCAGATTCTGGGGAGAAGGGCTCCTCGTCCTCCAGTCTAGGACACTTGGAGGGGACTACCGCCTCCGCCAGAGACCTGTCCAACAACTGCCGTTTGCGGGAACCCCCGGACCCTCCTGCTGCCGCATACAAAAAGCCTTATGCAACAAGAGGACAAACTCCGGAGAGAACCCCCCGGGGCCACCCTCTGCCGAGGAGGGGCCCGTCTGAGGATGGGAGGGGACCTGGAGACCTAAGGGAACCGAGGACAAGGACCCCTCGCCCCTGGTTTCCCCTAAGGGCTCCACCGACTGCGCCGGCCCGGTAGGAGCCGGGAGCAAGTCATTACCAGCAGGAAGGTCTTGTTCCACAGAAACTGCCTCCAACGCGCAGCCCCTGCATACTCCGGTCTCGGACACCGCCCCCCTGCGGGCCCCACAGACCAGACATTGAGGGCGAACAGGCATAGCTGCTCTTTGTCTTCTGCTCTTCTTTGCAGATTCTCTCTTTTTTTTTTTTTTTATAGAGCAGACTAACACACTCTAGCAACTAGCAGATATATATATACACAGATACATATATATATATATACACAGAAATATATACATAGAAATATATACATATCTATATAGATATACAGAAGACCCCAGGACACCTAAGCAAAAACGGAAAACAAAGAAATAATGCAAAAAACAAGCTATAGGGCACTTCCCCCCACCGAAACTGCCGATTGCATCAAGATCACACACCCGTTGCCTCACAGGCCGCCGAGGACCGTGCACGGGAAAAGACCCCGCCGCTAACTCCCCCGACGCGCCACGAGTGTCTGAAGCCCAGGCCCACACCTACCACGTGGCCGGAGCGCTCTGCCCACGGCCGACTCCTGCCCGTTGAGATCCGCGGTTCCCCGCAAGCGCCTCCAAAATGGCGCGAAGGGAGGAGAGGAGCCGCGGTCTTCCCGCCCTCACGCTCAGCCGCCTCGGGGCTTTGGCAGCGAGGCGGGAGACTGAGGAGGCGGCCCTGCGCTGGCGAAAAGAACCGGCTCACTGAAACCAGCCGGTCTGCGCCGTTCGATGCCCCGCTTGGTTCTCTTCTTTTTTTTTTTTTTTTTTTAAGTGAAGAACACCGAACCCGGTGCTGTAAGCCTCCTCCGGAGGGGGGGGGGAGGGGGAGGAGGGGAGCAACTCCAAAAGACCTCTGGTCGCAGGAACTAAAAGAAAAGATAGAGAGTCAGAGACTCAAATAAACCAAGGCTAAAACAGCCCAAAAAAACTAAACCTCTCCAGCTAACAGCTAACTAGCTTAACTAGGTTGCTGCTCTCTCCAGCTGCTTGGAGACTGAATACTGAAGCTGGTGGGTGTGCCAGTGGACTATATAGGTCCTGTGACGCCAGAAGTTTGATTGGCTCAGTCTCCAAGCTGCAGGTAGAGAGGCACAACCCAGGATGCACGGACTGGACTGTAGAGGCGATCAGGAACTGCGTTTTGGAATAGTTCTGTCCCCATAAAAAGGCAGCATGCATTCTTCATTTTATCAGCCTCTAGCTCACAATATAAGACAGATGTCAAACCTCCAAGTCCATGAAGACTTCATCTAACAGGCTGAGACATCCTTCTTTGGCAATGGTTTCTAGGGTCACATCCATGTTTGAATGGTTGGTTAACATTCCCTCTTCCATGTCCTTGCTTAAATACTTCCTCTTTAGACTGATGATAGATTCCCTGTGATGTAAGTTAAATGTATTAATAATTTAACAGGTTATTCTACAGCAATGTGTGCACATTGATCAGAGGATTCTTTCAAATCTTTCTAGAATAAATTAGCGTAGTTGCAATATTAATTCACTCAAATATTATACATAGAAAAGAAATTCCAAATAAGATGTACCAATACCTTTTTATTAGGCTCATACATTTATGACTAACTTTCAAGAACAGTGCTTCCTTCACCAAGTCAGTTTAAAAAGAAATCAGAGACCTGCATCCCACAAAAGTACTGAGAAAGCCCAGAAGGGTGTTGCCTAAAACACATTTGCTGACCTTTTTCTACAGAGCTTTGTAGGACATTTTCAGTATGTCAGGGATGGATCCAGTCAAACCTACTGATTTTTAGTGGACTATGCAACACAGCCGAGTAAGACTGACTTACAGTGAGGAAGGAAGTGAACTGTACATATTGTTCTGCTGCTTTTATAGAGAACAATTACAGATCTAGGGGAACCTTTGCTAGGTATCTATTAGAATAAGAAAAGGAGGGACTAAACCATTTTCTCAGGTGCACTCCCACAGGGATGAGATGTATGTGACAGTTTCTTGTACAGCATGTAAAGACTGATTTATACAAAATCAGACTACATAAGTTAAGGGTTATCTTCAAACAAAAAGGGAAAAACAAGTGAAGAAAGGGAATACATAAATTCTCTTTTTGTCAATTATCTTTTTTGGCTTGGGAAATTAAGGGCAAACAGAAATAAGTCTTAGGAGTGAGAAAGTGTAGTTACTCGCCTGTAACAGGAGATCTCCGGCAATAGTAGGAATTAGTCTGCACATATGAGTGAACTTCACTGACTGAGCACATGCAGGAACACGCCCCAGGGTCCAATAGTGGGAGCACTCCACTGTGCCTGCCTTCCCAACTCCTCTCCTCAGTTGAGTTTGTAGCTGAGAAGAAGAAAATAAAAGAATCCTACAAATCCTAGGGGAGGAAGGCATGTTGTGAAGACTGATTCCTGCTGCTCCCAGAGATCACCTGTTACTAGTGAGTAACTACGCTATCTCCAGAACAAGCAGGAATGCAGCCTTCACATATGGGACTCACTAGCTCCCAGGTACCAGATTGGTATGGAGGAGGGGGGGGGGAGAGAGTAGTGCGATCCCCGAGGCAAAAAACATGTAGCCGAAGAATCTGGAAGAGTTGTGGGACATTGCACTCTATTCCAGGAGGCGATACTCCCCCAATGATAGTCTGGTATTTTGTAGAGGTTCGGGACGGAGGGTAGGAGTTGAATTTAAGTCCCAAGAGGTGCTGGAATACAGCTTGGCCAAAGACAGCATCCCGATGGAAGTCTGTCCAGACAGTAGTGTGCAGCAAAAGTATGAATGGAGGATCAGGTAGCACCCGGCAAAATGTCCTCAATGGCTACTGAACAGAGAGCAGTGGCATGACCCTCCAATGAGAGTCCCATTTGTGCATAAACAAAAGAAATGTAATCTGCTAGCCATCTAGATAAAGTAGGTTTCGTTACCGGTAGGCTCAGAACTAGGATCAAAGGAAATGACTAATTGAAGGCCACAGCTAATTGCAAAATTGCACAAAGTTGAACTAGCACTGTACATAGTTTTCTATAAGATAGTACCCTATGTTAACTGTACATAAGTTATTATGTTCAATGTAAAGCGTTTTCAATTGTCTCTATGTAAACCGTCCCTGATCTCTGGAAGGGGCGGTATATAAAAACTTGTTAAATAAATAAAAATAAAATCTTTAGTTCTATCCAAGTAGTAGGCCAGCTTTCTTGCAGTCTAAAGTGCGTTCCGCTGCGCTGCTTTAGCCTGAGATGCATGTGGTCTAGAGAAGAAAATCTGAAGGATTACCAACTGGTTTAGATGGAAGGAGGAAACCACCTTCGGGAGAAAATGTGGGGATGGGTATGCACAGCCACCTTGTCATGGTGGAACACAGTGTGGGGGGGGGGGGGGAGGATCTGCCACTAGAGCCTGAAGTTCACTGATGCGGTGAGCTGAAGTGAGGACAATAAGGAAGATGACCTTCGAAGATAAAAACTTCAGTGAAGTAGTGGCTAAAGATTCGAAAAGTGGCTTTAAAAGTTGTGCCAGAACCACATTCAGATTCCAGGCCATCTGAGGTGGCTTAATGAGCGACTTGGACAGCAGGAGACCCCGCATGAAGCGTGCTACTAAGGTGTGTGAGGAGATAGGTTGTCCATCCATTGGTCTGTGAGAGGCCGCAATGGCACTAAGCTGAACTCTCAGTGAGTAAGCCTTAAGACCTGTCAAGGATGAGAGGAGGAAATATTGTAGAAACGACTCCACCGGGCAAGAAAAGGGATCAGATCCTTTGAGGAGTACCAAAGGGGCAACCTACACCATTTAAAGGCATAAGATCTTCTGGTGGAATCCTTACGAGATGCAAGGAGGACATCCTTGACAGCCCATGGTAGGTTGAGGTTGGCGAGCACTAGCCCTTCAGCAGCCATGCTGTCAGGTGTAGGGAGTGAAGATTGGGATGGAGGAGCATCCTGTGGTCCTGAGAGAAGGTCAGACACACATCCTAGGTTGAGTGGCTGATTCTGCGCAAGGCACAGAGCAAAGCAAGATTGATGGGACAAAAAGGGGGCTATGAGAATCATCGAGCTCCTGGTCTGCCTGTAGCTTGAACAGTGTCTTGGGTATCAAGGGGATGGGAGGGAATGATTAGAGCAGTCCCTGTCCCCATTGGAGAAGGAAGGCGTCCAGAGCCTGTCGGTGCAGCGGTGGAACCCTGGAGTAGAACAGCAGAAGCTGCATGTTTTGTGGAGTGGCAAAAAGATTGAGTGGGGTTTCCCATGTTTGGAAGATCTGAGCAGCCTTCTCCCAATGCAAGGTCCATTCGTATGGATGAAGGATACAGCATAGCCTATCTACTAGGACAATGCGTTCACCCGGGAGGTACACTGCTCCGAGGTGGATATGGTGAGAGATGGCAAAGGACCTTAGGCAAATCACTTCTTTGCGGAGGGGACGGGACCCTGTTCTCCCCTGTTTGTTTACATAGAACATGGTAACTTGGTTGTCTGTTCTGACTAGAACAGGTTGTCCCGATAGTTGGGGTTGAAAAATCCAAAGAGCATTTGTCAGTGCCCGTAGTTCTAGTAGGTTGATCTGCAGGGCAGATTCCTGTTGTGTCCACAGTCCCTGTGTGGTCAGATCGTTCAGATGCGACCCCCAATCCAGCTTGGAAGCATCTGTCATCAGGGTGCTTCAAGGAGGAAGCATCTGAAAAGATGACCCAACAAGATGGTTTTGTGGGAGACAACACCACTGAAGGGACTTGATCAGTTGAGAGGTGATATGGATCTTGTCTCTGAGTTGATCCGTCACTTGCATCCATTGGGAAGACAGAGTCCACTTAATTTGTTGCATGTGTAGTAGAGCGTAGGTGACGACACGGACCGTGAGGCATGTGTCCCAATAGTTGTAGCATCTCTCGAGCTGTTACTCTGCTTTGCTGTTGTGCCCCTTTTGCCAACTTGATGAGGTGGGCAGAGCGATCCTGTGGGAGGAAACTCAGGCCTGTTGAATATGTAAGAGTGCTCTGACGAATTCCAGATGTTGGGATGGAGCGAAGTGGGACTTTGGGAAGTTTATGATGAACCCCAGATGTTGGAGCACCGTGATGTTACGATGAAGGGAGAGTTTTACCTCTTGGGGTGAGTGTCCCCTGTTAAACTAATCGTTTAGGTGAGCAAAGATGAATACCCCCCAAGGTGCATATGGTAGGCAGCGATGACAGCCATGCATTTTGTGAAGACCCTTGGGGCAGAAGTTAGACCAAGGGGGAGAACCCGGTATTGATAATGGTTTCCTTGAAACATGAAACACAGATACTGTCTGTGCAATGGATGTATCAGTAAATGCGTGTACACCTCATTTAGGTCTAGAGAACATAGCCAATAGTGTCTCTAGAGGTATGAGAGAAGAGTTCCTAGAGAAATCCTTTTGAATTTTTCTCAGACCATGAACCTGTTTAGGTCTCCGAGATCCACGATGAGCTTGAATCCTCCTGTTTTCTTTGGAATGAGAAAGTATGGAGAGTAGATGCCCAACTTTTCTTGAGGAGCAGCAGCTCTTGCTAGGGCACCCTGGGATAACAGGGTGTCCCCTTTTCTTTTAACAAGAGTGCTTTAAACGGGTTGTATGGGAGAATCCCCTGTGAAGAAGGTGGGAGGTAAAGTTTTGAAGTGAAGCTGATAACCCCCCTTTGGACAATTTGGAGCGTCCACTGTTAAGAACATAAGAACATAAGACATGCCATACTGGGTCAGACCGAGGTCCATCAAGCCCAGTATCCTGTTTCCAACAGTGGCCAATCTAGGTCCTACACACCTAGCAATATCCCCAAAAGACCACAGGTTCCACAATGCTTGTACTGGGTCAAGCATTGATATCCTGGGTCCCTTTTTAATAGTGGTTTATGGACCTTTCCTCCAGGAACTTGTCCAAACCTTTTTTAAACCCAGCTATACTAACAGCCCTTACTACATCCTCCAGTAACAGATTCCAGAGTTTGATTACACGTTGAGTGAAAAAATATTTTCTCTTATTTGTCTTAAATAGTTTACCCTGTAGTTTCATTACATGTCCCCTAGTCTTTCTATATTCTGCTAGCGTAAACAATTGATCCACGTTTATCCGTTCCACTCCATTCATTAATTTATAGACCTCTATCATATCTCCTCTCAGCCGTCTCTTTTCCAGGTTAAAGAGCCCTAACCTTTTTAGCCTCTCTTCATAGGAGTAGCCTTCCATCCCCTTCACCAATTTGGTGGCTCTTCTCTGTACTTTTTCTAATAACGCTATGTCCTTTTTAAGATACGGTGACCAGAATTGCACACAATATTCAAGGTGCGGTCGTACCATGGAGCGATACAGAGGCATTATAATATCCTTTGTTTTATTCTCCATCCCTTTCTTTATGATACCTAGCATTCTATTTGCTTTCTTGGCCGCCGCTGCACACTGGGCGGAGGGTTTTAACATGTTATCCACGATGACTCCTAAGTCCTTTTCCTGGGTGGTGGTTTCTAATGTGGAGCCTTGCATCGTGTTCTGATGTTATGAGGTGTCACCTGTGGGCATAGCGAAACTCTGCCTGCTATGTGGAGGGGCTAGAGGCCCTCCAGGGGCAGCTTAGCAATACTCTCTAGGAAGAAGTCAAAAACCAGGAGCAGGCTGTGCATGTGCAGCTGGTTGAAGCATAGGAACCTTAGATTTCTTGGGTTGGCGAGGACCTTGTTGCCTCTGCTGAGGCTGCTGAGGTTGATAGGCAGCAGAAGGCAGGTAAGGATAGTATCTCTTCTTTTTAGAATAAAAAGATTTCTTGGAAAGAGCCTTCCTTTTGGATGGGTCAGCTGTTTTCCTGGAAAGGTGTTTTAGGATGAGATCATGTGTTTCAATCTCGACTGCTTTTTCCCTCCAGTCTTTTCCAAAAAGGTTTTCTCCAGTTCATAAGATATTGACCAGTTTATCCTGTATCCATTGCTCAAGATCTGATGCCAGTAACTAGGCCATTCTGTGAGTCCCATTACAGACTGCTGAAGCTCTGCTTGTGGATTCAAAAAGCATCAAGAGGCCCTGGTAAGAAACTTTGAAGTGTTCTGACCTTGCTTGATGAGTGTCTGGAATGCACTCTTTTTATCCTCAGGAAGAAGGGGGGCAAAAGTCTCCAGATCCCTGATGACGTCCTTCAAAAACATGCCCTTGTACAGCATGTAAGAGTTGATTCTGAAGGCAAACATGCATGCTTGGAAACATTGACACTCGAAGGCATCAAGTGTCCTTGAGTCTTTTCCAGGAGGCATGGATGAATGGTTCTTTGAGATCTTTATTTGGCACATTGCCGATTCTACCACACTGAGTGGTGGGAGAGCTAAGGATTTTGGAAGCCTGGGCACTCTGGTACTCTGTACATGGTATCGAGTCTCTTGCTGACAGACGGAAACGGGAGGGGGACCTCCCATATGCGGAGCATAAGATCCTGCAGGATACGATGCACAGGTAAGGTAGCCGCCTCCTTGGACGTGGGAGAGTATTGGAGTATTTCCAAGTCCTGCATCCTCAGTTCCTTTTCCAAGGCTACTGTTATGGACAATCCTGCTGCCATGTCACGTATGAAGTCCTGAAAGGACATATCTTCTGGTGGGGACTGATGCTGTTCCTGAGGCGGCAAAGGGTCTAAAGGGATGACAGGAAGCTCTCGGGAATCGAGTGACCCCCGTCAGATTCTGAAGAATTTGAATTAGAGTCTGGAAGGAAATCAAAGTATCAGCGGTCTTGGGTTCAACCTTGATGCTTTGTGGAAGTCTATGGTCGATGCAGATACCGATACTGAGAAGTATCGGAACAGAGAGCAACAGCAGTCTGTGTCTGTTGGATATTGGGGGCATAGATTGGTTCCAATGAAGGAATCTGCTTTGGGTGCTCCGACGATGCCGGTTTGAGGGCTATCGGGCCTGATATGCCTGGCTGTAGGCTCAGTGTCAAAGCCTGTTCTCCTGAAGCTCTTGATGCCATCAGTTCCGAGGCTGCCAGAAGTGCTGCCAAACTCCTCTCAAGAGCAGCATGCGCTGGTCTAGGGAGATGGCTGATGCCTGGGTGGAATCACATAAGGAGCTCTGAGCCAACATCCCAGAACATGGAACCAATAGCTGGAGGTTGATGCCTCAAGAAAGTCCCGGAGCCCCACTTGTGCTTTGGAGGACAGATCCTCCCACTGGGCTGTTTGGCTGGCCTGTCTGCATTGGAAGCACCTTTAGGGGAGTCACGATGCTTATGCTGGTGACTTTTCCCTGGTATTGGAATTGGTCTTCAATGCTGACGATTTAGAAACGTCTACAGACTGATTTACTTTTGTGGCTGGACTTTGACGAAGCCCGAGACCCATGAGAAAAAGTCAATGCCCTTGAAGTGGAAGCTACTGAAACGGAGTCCAAGGCAAACGACGATCCAAACTGTCTGGCTTGGTTCTTGAGACCTCTGTCATTTGTTGGCACAAAAAGACAAGAAGTGGATTCATATTTAGGACCCAAACATTTTAGACACCAGTCATGTTTATCAGTGGCCAAAATGGTACTGGCACACTTGGTACATTTTTTTAAACTGACTGGCTTTCCCATGCTTGAAAAATTTGTCTTAGAAGATAAGGCTATATGGAGGCCTAGAGGCCTAGTTTAACGGCGAGAACCGCAGTAAAAAAATAAATAGAAAAGAGAAAAATTGAAAATTAGACAGGAAGACTTATTGGAACGGGTGTCTGATTTGACAGAACAGGTGTCGACAGGAAGGCAGAAGTATGATGTACCCCGAAGGGCACAAAAAAGAAAAGGTTTTCAGCAGTGACAGGACAATGCGTCCTACTGCCTCTGTGGAAAACGAAGAACTGAGGAGTGCAGTTGGGAAGGTGGGAAGGCAGGCACGCAGGCACAGTGGAGTGCTCCCAAAGGATTTCCTAGTGGATAAAGGGAGCGCTCCCACATGGGCTCTGTCGGTGACATTCACCCATATGTGAAGACTGCATTCCTGCTTGTTCCAAGAGATAGCAAATATAATGCTAGGAACCAAAGGAAAGGAATGGAGAATAAAACCAAGGATATTATAATACCTCTGTATCATTCCATGGTGTGACCGTGCCTTGAATATTGTGAACAATTCTGGTTGCCATATCTTAAAAAAAAAAAAAAGAGATATAGAGGAATTAGAAAAGATAAAGAGAAGAGCCAACAAAATGGTAAAGGGGAGGGAAGGATACCCCTATGGAGGAAAGGCTTAAAAGGTTAGGGCTTTTCAACTTGGGGAAGAGATGGCTGAGGGAGATATGATTGTTAAGTTGTTAAGTGTCCTCGAGTATGTGTCGACTCCTGACGACCCTCTGGATAGTTACCCAAACTTTGTTCGGTCTTCAGTCAAGCAGCTCATTGTTGATAGAGTGGTATCCATAGCTGTTGTTATTGTATCGATCCATCTCATTGCCGGCCTTCTTCTTTTACGGTGACCTTCTACTTTGTAAAGCATTATGTCTTTCTCCAATGATCTCTCTCTTCGCATGATGTGTCCAAAGTATGAAAGTCAAAGTCCTGTCATCTCAACTTCTAAGGAAAGCATAGGTTTGATCTCCTCTAGTACTAACTGGTTTGTTCTTTAGGCAGTCCATGATATATACAGTATTCGTTGTCAGCACCATAATTCAAAAGCATCAATTTTCTTCAGTCTATCTTGTTCACTGTCCAACTTTTGCATCCATATAACATTACTGAAAATACCATGGCCTGGACAAGTCAAATCTTTGTATGGAGAGAAACATCTCTGCTCTTGAGAATCTTGTCTAGGTCCTTCATAGCCATTCTACCAAGAGCAATACATTGTCTGGTTTCTTAACTGCTAGTCCTTTCTTTGTTGATTGTTGATCCAAGTTAAAGCTGTCAACTATTTCAATTTCTTCTCCATCAATGATGAACTTAGTGATTTTGCCAGTTGTCATGATCTTTGCCTTCTTTACATTAAGGTGCAGGCCCATTTTAAGAATATGTTCCTTGATCTTGAGAAGCAAATGTTTCAAATAGTCTTCACTTTCAGCCAGTAATGTGGTATCATCAGCATTGCAAAGGTTGTTGAGTCTTCCACCAATCTTCACACCTTGATTGTCTTCATACAGTCCTGCTTCTCTGATTATTTGTTCTGCATATAAATTAAAGAGGCAGGAGGAAAGTATGCAGCCTTGTCGTACATCTTTGCTGATTTTAAACCATTCTGTTTCTCCTAGTTACGTTCAAACTGTTGCTTCTTGATCAATGTAAAGGTTGTGCAAGAGAACAATCGGGTGTTCTAGTATACCTATGCTTCTTAATGTGGCCCAGAGTTTCTCATGGTTTGCACAGTCAAAAGCCTTCCTGTAGTCAATAAAACATATATGGATATGCTTTTTGGTATTTTTTTGTCTTTTCAAGGATCCATTTCACATCCACAAAAATGTGTCTCGTTCCGCGCCCTTTTCTGAACCCTGCTTGCACTTCAGGCAGTTATCGTTCCAGGTATGGTTGTAGTCTCTGCTGAATGATCTTGAGTAGAATCTTGCTGGCAAGTGGGATCAGAGTGATTGTGCGATAATTTCCAATCACCTTTCTTCAGTATTGGTATAAACACAGTTCTTTTCCAGTCAGTTGGCCATGATGTCGTCTTTCAAATTTCCTGGCAGAGCCTTATAAGTGCGGTAACAGTTTCATCCGATTGCTGTAACACTTCAATGGGAATGCCATCAACGCCCGGTGCTTTGTTCTTTGATAAGGCTTTCAAAGCTGCTTCAACGACTTTTTTCATCACCAATGGTTCTGGATCAAGAGGTACAGGTTGAAACGACTGTTGGTCCACTTGATCTTTATGGTATGACTGTATGTTCTTTCTACCTTTTCTTGATCTTCTCAGCATCATTCAACATGGATCTTTGAGCATCTTGTAGAATTCCAATTCGAGGCTGGAATTTTTTTCTTCAACTCTCGTAGCTTTAGAAAAGCCTATCTTGTTCTTCCTCTAATACAGGGGTTCTCAACCCTGTCCTCGGGACCCCACTAGCCAGTCGGGTTTTCAGGCTATCCACAATGAATATGAATGAGATATATATGCATTAGAAATAGCCTGCCAAACTGACTGGTTTGTGGCCCTCCAGTGCTGGATTTGGGGACCCCTGCCGTACACCTCTGTCAAGTACGATTGTGAGTGGGCAAGGTACAGATGTCCTCGACATCAAAAGGGTAGATAGAATGTGTCACATCCCTCCTAGTTTCTCACCACCACCAAAAAGTTGTCTAATAGACAATATTTTGGTGGTGGTGAGAGGCGAGGAGGTATGTGACATATTCCATCTAATCTTTTTGATGTCTTGGACATCTGTACCTTGCCCACTCACAATCTTAAATGACAGAGGTGTAAGGCCGGGGTCCCCAAATCCAGCATTGGAGGGCCACAAGCCAGTCAGTTTGGCAGGCTATTTCTAATGCATATATATCTCATTCATATTCATTGTGGATAGCCTGAAAACCCGACTGGCTAGTGGGGTCCCGAGGACAGGGTTGAGAACCACTGCTCTAATAGCTTCTGATTCTATTTCCTTGCATTTGTCATTGTATTATTTCTCTGTCTTGATTTGCTGCATGTTGGAAACCTGTTGAGTTCTGCGATTGCCTCTCTTTCTCCTATGACTTTAGCTTCTCTGAATTTCTGGATAATTTTCAGTTTCTTCAGACATTCATTTTGACTGTTTTTGCTTTTTTCACCTTATGTGAAAAGAGATGGCTGAGGAGAGATGCGATAGAGGTCAATGAATGGAATAGAATGGGTAAATACAGATCGGTTGTTTATGCCATCAAAAAGTAGAAAGACTAGGGGATACTCAATGAAGCTACAACAGAACCCATTTAAAACTAATAAGAGAAAATATTTTTTTTACTCAATGCGCAATCAAACTCTGGAATTCGTTACTAGAGGATGTAGTAAAAGCTGTTTGTGTAGCTGAGTTTTAAAAAAGGTTTGGACAAGTTCCTGGAGGAAAAGTCCATAAACCATTATTAAAGAGGACCCAGGAAATCCACTGCTTGCTCCAGGACAAGCACTGTGGAACCTGTGTGCCTTTTGGGAATCTGCCAGGTACTTATGACCTGGACTGGTCACTGATGGAAACAGGATACTGGGCTTGATGGACCTTGGTCTGACCTAGTATGTTATTTCCTATGTTCTTATGTTAGCAACTTCAGACAATCTGTACTTCAGAATCTGTTTGGGGATTAAAATCCAACTCCATCCCCCCTAGGCCCATTCTACTGTGTTCAGGCTACCAAAAAAAAAAAAGGAGAACAATTTCTATGATACATAGCTCTGTATCTTGAGTTGTTAAGGCCTTTTACCATTAGGCAGATGGAATGCTGTCCCTGTTGGGCTTGTCTGCTTTCTCATGGGCTTTCAGTAGCCTATAGTTAGGGAGTCCCATACGTGACTTATTCCTGCTTGTACTCGGAATAAAGGTAGCCAGTCACCTGCGGCAGGTATTCTCTGTGTACAGAAGGAATGAAGTCCTCACAACTCTCCCACCTTCCCTGAGAGTTGTTTTCTACTATAGCTATAGTATCAGACTAATCATAACAGAACATAAGAACTGCCATACTGGGTTAGACCAAGGTCCATCAAGCCCTGCGTTCTGTTTACAACAGTGGCCAATCCAGATCACAAGTGCCTGGCTGGTTCCCAAAAGGTACAGAGAATCCTTGTCCTGAAGTAAGTAGCAGATTTCTTGGGTACTCTAATTGTTTATGGACCTTTCCTCCAGGAACTTGTCCAAATCATTTTTTAAATCCAGTTACACTATCAGTTTTCACTACATCCTCTGGTAACAAATTCCAGAGCTTGATGATGCGTTGAGTGAAAAAGTATTTTCGCTTGTTATTCTTAAATGGGTTACATTGTAGCGTCATTGTGCTTCACCTAGTCTTTCTATTTTCGGATGCCGTAAACAACCGATCTACATTTACCCATTCCATTCCACTCCATTCACTAGTTTATAGAACTCTATCATATTTCCCTCAGCCGTCCTTTTTCCAAGCTGAAGAGCCCTTCAAGCCTTACCTGATAGGGGTATCCCTTCCATCCGCGATATCCTTTTTAAGATATGGCGACCAGAATTGCACACAATGTTCAAGGTGCAGTCGTACCATGGAATGGTACAGAGGTATATCATCTTTGGTTTTATTCTACATTCCTTTCCTTATGATTCATAACATTCTATATGCTTCCTTGGCTGCCTGTTCACACTGGGCATTATCCATGACGCTGCCTAAATCTTTTTCCTGTGTAGTGATTCCTAATGTGGAACCTTGCATAGCATAACCATAGTTTGGGTTGTTCTTTCCTAGACACATAACTTTGTACTGGTCCACATTAAATTTAGTCTGCAATTTGGACATCCAGCCATCCAATTTATCAAGGTCCTCTTGTGTTTTAACTGTGAATAATTCTGTCTCATCTGGAAATTTGATCACCTCATTTGTTATTCCTATTTCCAGGTCATTTATGAATATGTTACAGAGCAGAGAGCCCAGCACAGATCCCTGGGGTACTCCACTATTCACCCTTCTCCACTGAGAAAACTGGCCATTTAGCTCTACCCTCCGCTTTCTATCTTTTAACTAGTTCCTGCTCCAGAATAGTACACTGCCTCCTATCCCATGACTTTTTAATTTCGCCAAGAGTCTCTCATGAGGTGCCTTGTCAAAGGCTTTCTGAAAATCCAGATACACTATATCAACCGGCTCACCTTTGTCTACCTGTTTATTCACACTTTCAAAAAAATTTAACAGAATAGTAAGATAAGACTTTCCTTGGCTAAATCCATGTTGACTTTCTCCCATTAAACCATTTATTCTTTATAATAGTTTCTACCATTTTGCCCAGTGCCGATGTCAGTCTCACCTGTCTGTAGTTTTCCAGATCATCCCCAGAACTCTTTTTAAAAATTGGCATTACATTGTCCATTCTCCAATATTCGGGAACTACAGATGATTTAATGATAGGTCACACATTACTAATAGTAGGTATGCAATCTCATATTTCAGTTCTTTCTACACCCTGGGATGTATACCATCTGGTCCAGGTGATTTTCTACTCTTCAGTTTATCAAAATAGCTGTAATACATTTTCACGATTTATTGATATTTCTTTCAATTCTTCTAATACATCACCTTTAAATACCATTTCAGACATGGGTAACTTCCCTATATCATATTTAATAAAAGCTGAAGCAAAGAATTCATTCATTCAGTCTCTCCGTTATGGCCTTGTCCTCCCTTAGCACCTCTTTTACCCCTCTATCCTCCAAAGGTCCAAATGACTCTTATAGGATTTTTTGATACAATGTACTTGAAAACGTTCCCATCAGGTTTTTGCTTCCACAACAAGCTTTTTTTTCAAATTCTCTCTTTGCCTGTCTTATCTTGCCTCTCTCAACTAACTGGGCTTTGTGTGGTACCCCCTTCCCCCCTGCTGAGGGTTCAGGACAGGGTACCTTGTAACTGCCCTCTTTAATAGGACTTATCTCCCTCCCTCCCTCCCTCCCCACCCCTGGGGTAATTGTAGTTTTATAGGTACTTGCACATCTTAGAGGAAAGGGGCTGCTCTCAGGTGCAGCTCGTTATCCAAATCAGTCATACACAGAGGACCTGAGATTAATTACTTAAGCTTCAGGTACACAAGGTGTATTAGGGGTATTAGATACACTTTTATTGGTATAAGCATCCACACCAATCCTTATTATATACAGAATTTAAAAGACCTAAACACAAGCTTTAAACTAAGATGCAGACAGAAGTCCAGCAACGAGATGGGGGTTCTCCGGTCTTTTGCATTGAGTGTCACATGTATGATTTTCTTCCAGTTGGTGAGAGGTCTTACGTATGCACTAAGTGCAAAGAACTCTTTGCTCTCAGGGAACGAGTCCATTCTCTAGAGGCTAGAGTAGCAGACCTGGAAGACATAAGAAAGACAGAAGTACATGGATGAGACCTACAGGGATATAGTCCTGAAGTCCCACCTCCAGTCTGGCAGCATCCCTGTTGCCATGGAGGAGAGAGGTCACGTGACAGGAGAGCATCACCCTGGTGTGGCAGGAAGTGATCCTGTAACTAGGACCTGTCCTCCAGGTGATGTAAAACCCTCTCGCACCGAGGACGTTTCTCCAGGGCCATGTCCCCATGAGGGGAGGGTCAGGACAGCTGTTATAGTTGGTGATTCAATCATTAGGAATGTAGATAGCTGGGTGGCTGGTGGACGTGAGGATCGCCTGGTAACATGCCTGCCTGGTGCGAAGGTAGCAGACCTCACGCACCGCCTAGATAGGATCATAGATAGTGCTGGGGAGGAGTCTGCTGTCTTGGTACATGTTGGTACCAATGACATAGGAAAATGTGGTAGGGAAGTTCTGGAGGCTAAATTTAAGCTTTTAGGTAGGAAGTTGAAATCCAGAACTTCCAGGATAGCGTTCTCCGAAATGCTTCCTGTTCCACGTGCAGGACCCAAAAGACAGGCAGAGCTCCGGAGTCTCAATGCGTGGATGAGACAATGGTGCAAGGATGAGGGTTTTGGATTTGTTAGGAACTGGGGAACATTCTGGGGAAAGGGGGGGCTCTTCCGAAGGGATGGGCTTCACCTTAATCAGGATAGGACCAGACTGCTGGCATTAACCTTTAAAAAAAGAGATAGAGAAGCTTTTAAACTAGAAATTAGGGGAAAGCCGACAGTCACCCAGGAGTGCATGGTTCGGACAAAGGTATCCTTGAAGGATACTACCAAAAGCAGTGAGGTTCCAAAAGGGAGTATAGTAGCCCAAATGCCCTTGAGTAAGGAGCAGACAGAGCATAAAGATTCCAAATTACCCCTGCCTACCAATAGCCAGATTAATATGAATAAAATACAGTCTCTAAAATGCTTGTATGCCAATGCTAGAAGTCTAAACAATAAGATGGGAGAGTTAGAATATAGCACTAAATGAGAGGTTAGATATGATTGCACTCTCAGAGACATGGTGGAAGGAGGATAACCAGTGGGACACTGTGATACCTGGATACACACTATATCGTAATGATAGAGCTGATCAAATTGGTGGAGGGGTTGCGCTCTATGTTAGAGAGGGCATTGAGTCAGAAAGGATTAAAGTTTTGCAGGGAACAAAATTTGCTGTAGAATCTCTATGGATTGAAATTCCATTTATGAAGGGGAAGGTGATGGCAGTTGGAGTATACTATCGACCGCCTGGCCAGAATGAACAAATGGATGATGAAATGCTCAAAGAAATCAAGGAAGCTAACAAAAGTCACAACAGAGTAGTAATAATGGGTGATTTCAATTACCCCGGTATCGACTGGATCAGTGTCACAGCAGGACAAGCTAAGGAGATAAAGTTTCTAGATGGAATAAATGACTGCTTCTTGGAGCAGCTGGTTCATGAACTGACCAGAGGGGAAGCCATACTGGACCTAGTCCTTAGTGGAACGCCAGATCTGGTGCAAGAAATAAGGGTGTTGGGACCACTTGGCAATAGTGATCATAGTATGATCATGTTTGATTTAATTAGTGGAGGACAGATAGTAAAGGCATCCACAGTACTACCTTTTAACTTTCAAAAGGGAGACTATGATAGAATGAGGAATATAGTTAGGAAAAAACTAAAAGGAGCGGTTCCAAAGGTTAAAGACTTACAGCAAGCTTGGGTGTTATTTAAAAATACTATCCTCGAAGCCCAGACCAGCTGTATTCCACGCATTAGGAAAAGTGGAAGAAAGTCCAAAAAACTGCCAGCATGGTTTAAAGGTGAGGTCAGAGAGGCTGTTGCTGCCAAAAAAGCAACCTTCAGGAAATGGAAAAAAAGAGCCAAATGATGAAAACTGGAAACAGCACAAGCACTGGCAAGTTAAATGCAAAGCATTGATAAGGCAGGCAAAGCGGGAATTTGAGAAGAAACTTGCTACGGAAGCAAAAACACGAAATAAAGACTTTTTCAAGTACATTCGTAGCAAAAGGCCTGTGAGAGAGTCAATTGGACCATTAGATGATAGAGGGGTAAAAGGGGCAGTAAGAGGAAACAAGGCTATAGCAGAGAGACTGAATGAATTCTTTGCTTCGGTCTTTACTGAGGAAGATGTAGGGATGTTACTCAAGACTGAAGTGGTATTTAAAGGTGATACTGCAGAGGAATTGAGAGAAATATCGCTACACCGGGAAGATATTACAACTATTTGATAAACTGAATAGTAGCAAATCACCTGGACCGGATGGTATACATCCCAGAGTGTTGAAAGAACTGAAATATGAGATTGCAGACCTGCTATTGGTAATCTGTGAACTTTCATTAAAATCATCTGTAATACCTGAAGATTGGAGGGTCGCCAACGTAACACCAATTTTTAAAAAGGGTTCCAGGGGTGACCCGGGAAATTACAGACCGGTGAGCCTGACGTCAGTACCAGGGAAAATGGTAGGAAACCATCATAAAGAACAAAATTACACAGCATGTAGATAGTCATGGCCTAATGGGAGACAGCCAACATGGCTTTAGACAAGGAAGATCTTGTCTTACTAATCTGATATGTTTTTTTGAAGGTGTGCATAAACAGGTAGACAAAGGTGAGTCGGTTGATATAGTGTATCTGGACTTTCAGAAAGCTTTTGACAAAGTCTCCCATCAGAGACTTTTGGCAAAGCTAAAAAGTCATGGGATAGGAGGCAGTGTACTATTGTGGATCGGGAACTGGTTAAAAGATAGAAAGCAGAGGGTAGGGCTAAATGGCCAATATTCCCAATGGAAAAAGGTGAATAGTGGAGTACCCCAGGGATCTGTACTGGGTCTGCTGCTTTTTGACATATTCATAAATGACCTGGAAAAGGGAATAACTAGTGAGGTTATCAAATTTGCAGATGACACAAAACTGTTTAAAGTTGTTAAAACCCAAGAGGATTGTGGAAAACTGCAGGAGGATCTGGATAAATTGGAAGACTGGGCATCCAAATGGCAGATGAAATTTAATGTGGACAAGTGCAAAGTTATGCACCTAGGAAAGAACAACCCACACTATAGTTTACACGATGCAAGGCTCCACATTAGAAACCACCACCCAGGAAAAAGATTTAGGAGTCATCGTGGATAACATGTTAAAACCCTCCACCCAGTGTGCAGCGGCGGCCAAGAAAGCAAATAGAATGCTAGGTATCATAAGGAAAGGGATGGAGAATAAAACAAAGGATGTTATAATGCCTCTGTATCGCTCCATGGTACGACCGCACCTTGAATATTGTGTGCAATTCTGGTCACCGTATCTTAAAAAGGACATCGCGTTATTAGAAAAAGTACAGAGAAGAGCCACCAAATTGGTGAAGGGGATGGAAGGCTACTCCTATGATGAGAGGCTAAGAAGGTTAGGGCTCTTTAGCCTGGAGAAGAGACGGCTGAGGGGAGAGATGATAGAGGTCTATAAATTAATGAATGGAGTGGAACGGATAAACGTGGATCAATTGTTTACGCTATCAGAGTATAGAAAGACTAGGGGACATGTAATGAAGCTACAGGGTAAACTATTTAAGACAAATAAGAGAAAATATTTTTTCACTCAACGTGTAATCAAACTCTGGAATCTGTTACCGGAGGATGTAGTAAGGGCTGTTAGTATAGCTGGGTTTAAAAAAGGTTTGGACAAGTTCCTGGAGGAAAGGTCCATAAACCACTATTAAAAAGGGACCCAGGATATCAATGCTTGACCCAGTACAAGCATTGAGGAACCTGTGTCTTTTGGGGATATTGCTAGGTACGTATGACCTAGATTGGCCACTGTTGGAAAGAGGATACTGGGCTTGATGGACCTCGGTCTGACCCAGTATGGCATGTCTTATGTTCTTATCAATGCCTTGCATCTGACTTGTCAAGATCGCGCCATGGCAGCAGGTGGGAAGATGGCATGAATGCACAGTCGAACTTCCCAAAAGCTTCCACTAGCAGCTGGGGAGTGTTCCCACACGGGGCTTCATCAGATGACATAACCCATACATCAGGACTTATTCCTGCTGTCCATAAAGAACACCTGCTAAAGGTGAATAACTACCTTTTCATCATCAAACCATTCCACAATCTAAAGATAACAGACCAACTTTTCAATGTTTCTTTATCCTTAATAGGCAGGCAGCCAACCAACATAATTTATATAAAAAGGAGTAATATGCTCTGATTTTCTTATACTCATGATACCTTGTGCCACAGCACTTCACATTAATTGTATTGGCCATGTTACAATGATCAAAAATAGTATAACCAATGCCTGAAACACACACTAAAGTCACTATCAATTACTTTAACATCTGCCCTAAATGCACTTTGAAAAGTGTACTCCTGATTACCCTAAGAATGTACGATCACATCTAGGTAATATGAATCACTCTGAGATGCTTTATTATGTCCTGCCAAATTGATTTTTTCAAGAATCACATAATCAGTGACTTTGTAAATAACTAAAGCCTCTCTCTTTGTAAAATTAATAAGCAGTTCAATGGCGCTAAACCAGTAGATCACTTCAGAGAAATTACACCAGTAACAAAGAGGAAAAATCCCGAGGAATCAAGAAGAGATTAAATGAAAGAACTTCAGCATACAGATGAAATTGAAACCCCCAACAATTACAATTTTGCGCAAAGCAAGGTCAAATTTAAGCTAAATAATGTATTAGAGAGCATTGACCCCTGAGAACACGTTAATCATACTGATACCATTCTGAGCAGTGAGGCTATAGAGGCCTGCTGCTGGCAACTGCACAAACAGGATTTAAACTATTTATCAACAGTCCCTCCTATTCCCAATTCTAATAAACTGAGCCACCATAAGAGACAGTAGTCATGAATCTAAGTTGCTTTCAGATGCATAAACACTAAACAATATCATAATACTTGGTGCTTCCGATATAGGTAATATCAGATTCAATGAAGAAACCAACAAAATCTCAGGGCTATGGCTTTTACGGGAGCCATACTGCCACTTATTAAGGGCAAAAGTTCTCAACTAAAAAACATTCAACTTATATAAAATCATCTGCTCCAAAATTTTCACTAAAAAAAGTAAGCTTGAAATGGGCTTCAAATTATCTAGCTCATCACAAGGGTGGTCTAGCTCTTTTAGGGATGGGACAAACTGAAGCTCATTTATAGAGAGACTGGCATAACACCTTCACTAAAGGAGGTGTTTAATAAATATTGAATAACCTGGCCATGGAATCTTTATAACATTTAATAGTTGGAATAAGTACCACATCTAAATAGACAAACATTTTCATTCCTTCAATAATTCCAATTATTCCTTCAAATAAACATACTCAAAATTACTCCATTGGTCAGCCTGAGTCAGAGATATCAGGTAAAACATTGAAGACAGGCAAAATGCTGACTTTTGCATAGAAAAATTAGTAATATACTGCACTAATTTGGGATCAACTATCAAATCATACTTTACGTAAGTTAACCTTTTAACCAAGCCAAACTCCTCTGCCAGTACAAATAAGGTGGGCCATGCTTCCCCCCCCCCCCCCCCATGGATCTCAGGCATCCCACCAGGGTTGGTGGATAGGAGCTGAATTAGGTCTGGAAGAGATTTTGAAGAACAGCTTGGCCAAAGAAGGCACCCCGATGGGAGGCTTTATCTAGGCAGTAGTGGGCTGTAAAGGTGTGTACCGAAGCCCAGGTGGCTGCTCGACAAATGTCATCAACAGACACAGAGTGAAGGTTAGCCATAGAGGCTGCCATGGCTCTCACATTATGAGCTGTGACATGGCCTTGAAGAGGAAGACTCTTACTCTCATAAGCAAAGGATATGCATTGTGCACTTCATTTGAACAGAGTTCTCTTGGAGACCCTAAGTCCCAAATGACTAGAATCAAAAGCAATAAAAAGTTGAGAAGACTTTCTATGTTGCTGTGTTCTTTGTAGGTAAAAAGCCAAGGCTCTTTTACAATCCAAAGTATGAAGGTTCCTTTCTGCATTAGAGGTATGAGGCATCGGAAAGAATACAGGAAGATAAATTGATTGATTTAAATGAAAAGGCAAAACCACCTTTGGCATAAAGTGTGGATGAGTTCTAAGAACAACCTTACCATAGTGAAACCTAGTATAAGGAGGATTAGCCACTAAAGCTTGCATGTCACTAATGCAACGTGCAGAGGTGATTGCAATTAGGAAGATTACCTTCCAGGACAAAAGCTTTAGGGTTGTAGTGGCTAAAGGTTCAAAAAGCAGTTTCATGAGCTGCCCGAGAACTAGGTTTAAATCCCATGCCACCGGTGGTGGCCTGATGGGAGGCTTTGTTAACAGAAGACCTCTCATAAATCTTGCTATGAGTGGATGAGAGGAAACTGGTTGTCCATTTAGAGGCTTATAGGAAGCTGCAATTGCACTAAGATGGACTCTTACTGAATTGGTCTTTAGACCAGAATTTGATAAATGAAGTAGATACTCTAGTATTGATTCCAAAGGTATCATAAGGGGGTTTAACCCCTTCTGTGAACACCATATAGTAAAACGTTTCTACTTGAAGGCGTAAGAGCGTCTTGTGGAAGGTTTTCTAGAAGCCCGAAGGATATCCTTTACCTGTTGGGAAAGGTTAAGATCCTGAAGGTCTAAGCTTTCAGCAACCAGGCCCTGAGATGCAGGGACTGGGGATTCGGGTGCCATAGCATCCCGTTTTCTTGGGAGAGGAGATCTGGAGCATAGCCTAACTCCAGAGGTGCAGCTTGAGAGAGATGTAGGAGGAGGGGATGCCATGTTTGGCATGGCCACCGTGGCGCTATGAGGATCATACGACCTCTGTCTCTCTGAAGCTTGAAGAGTGTTTTGGGGGTGAGGGGAATGGGTGGGAAGGCATAGAGGAAGTCGTGACCCCAGTGAAGAAGGAAGGCTTCCCTTGCCTGGCAATTTTGAGCCAGAATCCTGGAACAGAACCGGGGAAGTTTGGCATTCAGTGGACTTGCAAATAGGTCTATGTCTGGGGTTCCTTGTGTCTCTTGTGTCTCTTGGGGAAACTGCTAGGTACATATGACCTAGATTGGCCACTGTTGGAAACAGAATACTGGGCTTGATGGACCTTGGTCTGACCCAGTATGGCATATCTTATGTTATGTTATGTTACCCAGATCTGAAATATCTTGGCCATCTGGTCTAGGTGGAGAGACCATTTGTGAGGTAGCAGTACTCTGCTGAGCTTGTCTGCCCAAAGGTTTTGAATGCTTGGAAGATATACCACGAGAAGGTGAATTTGATGCTCTGGCGAGGGCCCATAGTCGTAAAGCTTCGTTGCATAACAGAGAGCCTGTTCCGTCCTGCTTGTTCACGTAGAACATAGCTACTTGATTGTCCATTTGGACTAGGACTTTCTTGTAGATGAGCTGGGCATGGAATACTCGAAGAGCTAGATAGATTGCTCTGAGTTCCAGGAGGTTTATGTGAAGACAAGCCTCATGTGGAGTCCAGGTACCCTGGGTAGAGAGATGAGGCAGGTGTGTTCCCCATCCCATCTGTGATGCATCTGTTGTTAGGGTGGCCTGGAATAGGGGTTGCTGGAAAGGAGACCCCACTAGAAGATTTTCCAGTGATTGCCACCATTGTAGGGACAAGATCAGTTGTTTTGAGTTTGATATCTCGTCCGACAGACATCCTGTGGCCTGTGTCCACTGTGTGGATAGGGTCCACTGGGCTGCTCGCATATGAAGGCGAGTGTAGGGATCCACATGAACCATGGATGCCATATGTCCCAATAGTTGTAGTAGTTCTCGAGCAGTTAGGGAGGACTTCACCACTGCTTGAGAAGCTAGCTGCATTATATGAAGACAGCGGGGTTGTGGGAGAAAAACCCTTGACTGTCTGGTATCTAGACAGGCTCCTATGAACTCTAGGGACTGAGACGGAGCAAGTTGGGATTTTGTGAGGTTTATTACCAATCCCAAGTATTGAAGGATTTGCATTATACGAGACAGTGCAGATCTGGCTTCTGGAACCGTGGGGGCTCAAATGAGCCAGTCGTCCAAGTAAGGGAAGACGAATATCCCCAGGGTTCGCAGAAATGCAGCTACTACTGCCATGTATTTCATGAATACTCTTGGTGCCAAAGCCAGACCAAAGGGAAGAACCCTGTATTGGAAATGTTTTCCCTTGAAAAGGAATCGTAAGAATTTCCTGTGATCTGGATGGATCAGAATGTGAGTATATGCATCCTTTAGATCTAGAGAACAAAGCCAATCCTGACTTTGAAGGTGTGGCAGAAGAGTTCCCAGAGAAATCATTTTGAACTTTTCTCGGAACAGATATTTGTTCAATTCTCTGAGGTTTAGAATGGGTCTGTGTCCTCCTGTTTTCTTTGGAATAAGAAAATAGGGGGAGTAGAACCCTGCACCTTGCTGAAGAATGGGCACCTCCTCTATTGCTCCTTGAGCAAGGAGTGTTGAGACCTCTTGATCCAGTAGATTGCCTGTGGAGGTTTAGGAATTGAACTGTCTTACGATTGTAGGAGGGGGCATACTGTGAAAATGAAGCTTGTATCCCTCTCCCACAATGGACAGAGTCCAGTTTTCTGTTATTTGGTGCCATCTGTTGGCAAAATGACACAACCTGCCTGGAATGTTTAGGGGTTCTGGCCCCTTCAGAGGCAGGAAGGCTAAGTTCTCTATGAAGGAGTCAAAGCCCTTGAGGGGACTGGGCCTGTGGAGCTGGTTGAGCTCTAAGGCCTTTTGGCTTCTTTTGTCTGGATTGTTGTTTTTGACCCTTCTGGGCAACTTGACCCTGAGCTTGCCCTTGCTGGGTATAGGATGGATAAAACTTCCTCTTTTTGCTGAAAAAGGTTTTTTTTATAGGGTTTCTTTTTGGCTGGAGTGGCTGTAGATTTTGATAATCTGTCTAAAGTGAGATTGTCAGTATCTCATTAGCCTTTTCCTGCCAATTCTTGCCAAAGAGGTTTTCTCCTGTGCAAGGGATGTTTCCCAACTTATCCTGTACCCAAATCTCCAAGTCTGATGGCTGAAGCCAGGCAATCCGATGTGCACCAATGGCAATAGCAGAGGTTCTGCTGATGCATTCAAAGCAGTCAAAGGCTGCACAGTTTACAAACTTGGAGACATCTTGAGCATGCTTGACCAGAGTGAGAAAGTCCTGTCGTTTGTCCTCAGGGAGAAGGGGGCTCATAAGCTCCAAATCTCCTGTGACCTCTTTGAGGAACATTCCCATATATAAAATATATGAGCTGATCCTAACTGAAAGCATGGAAGGCTGAAAGGTTTGACGCCCAAAAGCGTCAAGAGTCCTGCATTCACGACCTGGAGGATTGGATACATGTCTCTTTGCACTTTTCATCCTATGCATGGCTGACTCCACTACCATGGAATGGTGTGGCAGCTGAGTCTTTTGAAAACCAGGACATGATGGAACTCGATACATGGTATCGAGTCTCCTAGAATTAGGAGATGTGGTCAAAGGTATCTCCCACATTCTGAGCATCAAATCATGAAGAATTTCATGAATGGGCAGAGTGGCTGCTTCCTTGGGAGCCTTAGGGTATTGGAGAATTTCCAATTCCTTTTCTCTAAGTTCTTTTTCAGGAGCTACCGTGATTGAAAGGCCTCGGGCCACATCACAAATAAAATACTGAAAAGACATGTCTTCCGGAGGAGACATTCTGCGTTGGGGAGAAGAGGAGTCTTCTGGGAGAAACACTCTGGTACCGGCAGAATTATCAGAGTCATTGGAATTGGAGGATTTGAAGTATTTCTGATCCCAATATTCATGCAAAGCACAGTCTCGGTATCAATCGAAGTCGGTACCGAATTGGTTCGGTACCGATCTGTCGATGCCAGAAAAAGTCTGCATGGGAAGGATTCCCACTGGGGCCGGTACCGTCGGTGCTGGTACCGGTATCTGTACTGGTGCTGGTACCGGCATAGGTACTAGTGCCCGTTGAACCACTGGTGTCAACGGTACCGCAGCCGTAAGGAAAGCTGCAAGACTGCATTCGATAGCGAGGAATCTCTGGTCTATCGACGCTGCCGATGCCTGGGTATCGATACCGGTAAAAGCGTCCGGAACCCCTGAGCATGGCACCAGTAGTTCTGCCGAGGTCAAAGCCTCGCGAACATCCTGGAACCCCGCTGATGCTTTGGAGGCCGAAGCCTCCCGCCGGGGCTGTTTTGCCAGTGTAATTTCCTCAAGGGCAATGCCAATGGCCTCTTGATGCTTTGAAGGAGAGCTACCCTTTGAGGACCGGCTCTTATGTTTAGTTACCTGAGGTCCATGGGAGGAAGACGAGGCTCTTGAAGACGTCGATGCAATGGACCTGGCATCCGAAGAAAAGAGGGTACCGAGGCTTTGCAGCTCGGTTCTGTCTTCCTCTTTTAGTCATCCCCATACAGGAACACCACTCAGATGGAGAATGGTCAGGGCCTAAACATTTTAGACACCAGTCATGGGTGTCGGTGACGGAGATGGTACCGCCACATTTAGTACATTTTTTTTTTTTTAAACCACTAGCTGGTTTTTCCATCTTTTGGGAAAAATGGGGCCTAATGCCCAAAATGGCGCCTAGCACCAAAAGAAAAAAAGTTTCTAAGAGAAACGGTTCAAAAAAAAAAAAAAAAAAAAATATATATATATATATTTTTTTTTTTTTTTTTTTTAAAAGAAAGAACCGGCAGTACCAGTAGGTGTCGTGCGGAAGCAGGCACGACCACAAGAAAACAAGTTTAAAGAAGACATTTTCTGCGGTGACAGGGTATGTGACCTGTCGGCTCCGTGGAAACCGAAGAACTGAAGAAGGACAGTTAGAAAGGCGGGAAGGGAGTACGCATGTGCTGAGGGATGCTCCCAAAAGCGTTCCTATTGGACGCTGGGGAGCGTTCCCGCACAGGCTCCATCGGTACCGACGATACCCATATGTGAAGACTACATTCCTGCTTGTTTCTGGAGATGGCATATGAGAAAAGAAGACCTAAATATGTATATCCTAGAGGAGAGGAGGAATGGGGTAGGAGGGGAATAATACGACCTTTAAATACTTAAAGGATATTAATGAACAAGCAAACCTTCTTCAAAGATGGGGAAACAGAGAACTAGAGGACATGAAATGAAGCTACAAGGAAATACAATTTAAACACAACCAGGAAATACTTTTTCATTGAAAGAGTAGTGGATGCCTAGAATGGCCTCCCATAAGGAGATGGTAGGAGCAAAAACAATGAAGGAACTAAAAAAGACATGGGATAGACACAGAGGATCACTACAAAACAAGAGGGTGGAATCAAAGCAAACATAAATAACTTTATAAACAAAAAGGGGTAACCTACCTGAAGTGTCAGGTATAACCTTAAGCAAAAGGCATAGAGGGGGAGCATCCTGCAAAGGGTGGCAGAAGTAGCTCTACAACTGTAACCACCTTACTGGGTAGTCTAGATGGACTATGCTGGTCTTTATCTGCTGTCGTTGACTATGTTACTATGGAGGGCAGGGGGGGGGAGAACACAAACAACAACAACAAAAAAAAAAAAAGATGATCCACTGGCCATGCCTGAACCAGGGCATTGAAGCTTCCAACTCCCAGCAGAGGCTGAAGAATCTCTCTGCTTTGGCATTCTTGCACATCTCCATAAAGTCCCATGATGGATGACCTCATCCATCAACTACCAGAGGAAAAGCTTCTTGGCTGGACTCCCACGCACCTGGCTCTATCAAGTGTGGCTCAGAAAATCCACCTGCATGGCTTCTACTCCAGCAATGTGCTCCACCAACAGGAGATTAAGATTGTTTTTAGCCCACTGTAAGAGCATGCCTGCCTTCCTAGTCAAGGCTGGAATTTTTGTGCTGCCCATATAGTTGATACAGGCTACTGTGCAATATCATCACTGTTGCAATGGACATACAAGACTGCCCCTGCCTCTCCCCCTGCCCTACAGAAGAGGAAGAAAATGTCTTAAGGCCAGACGGCTAGACATCACCTAGAGTATGCTGATCAACCAAGTCACTTCTGTACTGGACCAATGCTCCTGAGCCACCTGATTCAAGGGGCACCCCATCCCACTTGCATCTGTTACCACTACCCAGGTGGAGGCTCTAAGTCCATTCCATTCCACAGACTACAGATATCCAGCCATGAGCACAAACTCTTTCAAACTTGTGGCAACACTGGCAGCTTCTGCGAACACACAGCCAGAAGCAACCTCATGTGGACCCTCACCCATGGCACAAAGTCTATGGCCTACATAATTAGCTCCAAAACCTGGTGATAAGACAAGGCCATTAGCTGAGACTTCACCAGGAACAGCTAGCAAAGTTGCTGAATCTCATTGTCTTTTCCTCTAAGAAAAACCTACCCCTGCTATCTAGTCAACATGCCTTCCAGATATTCTAGAGACTGGGAAGAAGGAGTCAAGCAGCTCTCATGATAATTTACCATCCAGTCAAGAATTTGAAGGTGTTGAATTACGCTATCCATTGCACACTGACTGTCCTCCTCAGACTTGGCTCTAATTAGCCAGTCATCCAAGTAGGGGTGAACCATCACCCCATCTTTGCAAAGAGAAGCCACCACCATCATTTATTTATGTCCTTTTATATACTTCCCCCCCCTTCCAGGGATCAAGGGCAGTTTACAAATAACAAACACAGAACTTTTACATTAAACGTGATAATAACTAGGATAAAGTAATTACACTGAACTGAGTCATGGAGTATATACCTTCAAGAAGATACTAAGAGCTAACATTAAATCAGAAGGAAGCATTCGACCGAAAATGGCTGACTAGAGGAATCTCTGGAACGGATCACAAATTGGGACATGCAGGTAGTGCTTAGTTATTATGGCAGTCAGGAAAGGGTTTTTTCTTTCTTTTCTGGATCTGACTGACTAGAGTATTGGGGTCCAGAATAGGTTGGTAAGTGCCGTCCCCCTTCAGAACTACAGAGTAGACAGGCTGCTACCCCTAACATTGTTTTCCAGGTGGAACCGGAATAACTGTCCAGGGTCTCCTGAACAGTCCAATGCTTTCTGGACTCTCTAAAGGGAGACTCCATAAATGTGTCAGAAATTGGAGTCAAACTCTGGAAGAACAAAAGGGGCAAGAAAGTGATGCAAGAAAATCCTTCAACTACCCCAACACGGCCATGTTTCGGCAACGCCTTCATCAGGAGGTTATCTCAAAAAGAACCATACAATAAGAACATTAAAAACAACAACAATAATAAAAAAACAAACAGTGAATGTTGTGCAAATATGCAAAAAACAAAAAAAACCCAAAAAAATATAAACCATACCACGAATTAAAACTATATAAAATAAAAAATAAAACTCGATCACTACAAAATAAAAGTTAAGACAGTTAAAGGAGGGCAGAAAACAGGTCAATATTTAAATAACAATAAATAAATAAATAAAAATCTGGTAACAAAATGTATAAGAAATCCAAATGTAGAAACGTACAAAATGGCCAGGCGAGAAATATTAAAAATAGAGATACCATCCTATGTAAAAACATGTATAACAAGGGAGGAGGGGGGAGGGAAAAATCATTAAACAAGAGAACCAATAACTTACTTGTAGTTGATGGGCTTTCAATTGAGTAGGGCACACTGCCAGTGTGTCACAATGAAACACTGCTCACTGTCAAAATAGAACTATAAATAATTACAAATATTTAAAACCACCAGACTAAAAAATGTAAAGATTAGAACGTGTGCCCAAAGTAAAAAACCATTATTAAAAAAATGAGTCAACCACCACTGATGATTGGCATATTACACGGAGCTAGGAGCACATGACCGAGTAATATAAATAGTATGCACTTAAATGCGCTACAAAAAGGCACTCTGAAAATCTTTCAGGAGGAAAGCACAATCATTACAGAAAAACAAAGAATAATGGGGTCTGTACATGTAGTTATAAATTTGGTTTAAAATAATTAAGAATTCTATGGCAAGTGATTTCAGAAGGACCAAATAGTGAAAAGATATATATTTATATATATGAAAACATATCATTCAAAATGAATTAATTTAAATGAAACGGGAATGTGTCAACAAACCAACAGAATATTAGGCTGTTGTGGAGGAAGACAAAGTGTTGCAGTTGGAAAGGACCATAAAAAGTACTACATCTCACCATTCAGGTGCTCAGGGCTGCATAATCCGAGAAGTAAAGAGAATCTTAACTCACACACATCATAAAAAAACGGAAACAAGTTGCAAAAGCAAACTGAGGCTAAATGTCTTGAAGCCATCCAATTAAGAAAAAGTAAAACTAAGAAATCAGTTCACTTATCTTATTCAGCTAATGTCAGCAAATAGAAAGTATACGAGGGAGGCACTCATAAAACGTTAATCCTATTATAATAAAATGGGCCTTTTTTAACAAAAAAAAGACTTATAAAAAAGTAATAGATCGCAGTACAAAGATAAGAGCTTGGGCACTTTGTTGCTCTGTTTAACAGAACATGTCACCATGCACGTACTTAAGAAAAAATACATCAGTAGAAAAGGAAACGCCAAGGAGTTGTGTTGCAAAATAAAGAAAGTGAGAGCTATAAAGTCATAAACAACAAAAAATGAAAATATAGCATAAAATGAAAAATGTACCTATATTTATTCAAAAACACAGCCTCTGAAAGAATATCGAGCTGCACACAGTCTGAAATACCGATCCCGGACCTACTTAAATATTAGGGAAGAGGCGGCAAAATGAGCCAATCACTGTATAAATGGTCAGAGCCAATGCTTGCTGACCATTCCACTTTATTTTAAGGCATGTGAATTCTTTTTTACAAACTTTTTATTCAAATAAAAAGAGAAAAAAAAGAACTATGCTATGAGGACCAAAAACGGTCGAAGAACCTGTGCTTATTTTGTCTTACAAGGTATACGGCAAAAAAATGCGGTAAACCAGAGATCACGTGGTGTGGTGAGCTGGGGAAGACGTGAGTCACCTTAGCTCCGGGCCCCCCTCCACCTACCGTTATTTTATGGCCGTGAAGCGTGGCGGAAACCACTAACTGCCAGTTCTGAAGGCTTGGTGAACGACTCCTGAACCTCTTTTGGGGAGAATTGTGAGATGGCAACATCAGCGAAGGCCGGGAGACGTGAGAAAGATCGGACGGCAGGGCAGCCGAAAATGGCGGAATCCCCGACGAAGGCGAGCACAGCGGCTTCCCCCACAATGACCGAGGAAATCTCGGCTGCGGTTACGGCGGCACTTTCCATATAGTTTGAAACCCTGCATACCAAAATGGACACTATTCAGGGTTCGCTAACTGCCCTAGGTACTAGGGTGCAGGAGGCAGAGGGCCGAATAGAGCAGGCCGAGGAGGAGGTGGCGACTCTGAAGCGTGACCTGCATGTGCTACAGACTGAAGCCAAAGCCCATGCTTTGAAGCTCGATGATCTGGAGAACAGATCTAGACGTAATAATCTGCGTCTGCTGGGCATTGCCGAATCTATCCTTGATAAAGACCTCCGATCCTATGTGGAAGCTTTGGCCGTCTCGCTGATGGAAGGGGAAGAGGGGAATGCCCCCATAGTTGTGGACAGGGCCCATCGAGTGGGGCCGAAACCACAAACATCGAGTGCACGACCCAGAGTAGTTCTGGCCCGCTTTTTGTATTATACCCAGAAGGAAGCCATCCTGAAAGCAGCGCGGCAAAAAGGCACTGTGGAGCGTGGGAACATGCTGATCCGCATAACGCCGGACTATTCGGCCGCGCTGAGCCAGCGGCGTAAAGCGTATGCCCCCATATGTCAACGTTTGATCGAGGCTAATGTGCGGTTCCACGTGCAGTACCCTGCCAAGCTCCATGTGCTGCACCAGGGGACCCATTGCGTGTTTGATGCAGCTTCAGAGGCCAGCTTATACGTGGAGCAAGTGCTGACTACCTTAACGGCGAATAACCGCGCACAGGCGCCATAGTGGCGGTGCAGGAGTGCATGCTATGGGACTACCCGGGGGGTGTAGGGAGGCACTGCTTTTGTCGGGCGCAAAAGTGCACTGCCCTACGAACCTAGATTTCCTTTCTGAGCTGGCTCGCCTGCGGAGGAGCTAGAGGATGCCATGCCTGTGAAAAGTGGATTACTGTGGGCGGATGGCGGCTCTTGGACCCCCGGCCCTCTCAGGTGACTATGCTGCTCCCCTGTAGTAGGTGGCCGGATTTACTGATACCCTAGGGCCGGCCCTGCTTGTTCTATTTGGGAGGCTCTGGGGGTAGTGTTTGACTGTTGCTGCTCCCGGAGCTTATGGCCGTCAGACCCGCTCTGCGAGGCTGCAAGGAGTCCTGTGCTCAGGGGCGGCCTACCGATCATCCCGGGAGTTCCTTCAGGGCCCGAAGACAATGTTCCGCTGTTACCAAGCCCAGCCGGGACTGACCTAGCTGCGGGATGGGCGGCGACATACAGCTGGGACAATATTCTGCTCTCGTTTGATTGTTAATTTGTTATTGTTCTGTTATTATATGGTGAGTGGAGAACTGTATATGAGGGGGGGAGGGGGGGTGGAGGGTGGTGGGCATTAGCGGCACAAGGATAGAGGGAAGTCGGGCGGCTGGATTCCCAGAGGGAGGGGCGTGACCCCCCTAGAGGGACTTGGATAAATATTGATTGGGGGGGGAGGGGAGAGAGACGGGATAGGGAAGTTCCAATCTGGGAATAACGCTCCCTTGCGAAGGAAGGTGGGTGCGTGTGTGCGCGCCTTCTCGTATGAAAGCATGTGCTTGCAGCATAGCGTATGGAGGGCAGCTGGGGTTTGACGGCAGCCACACTGTTATGTTAACCAGGGGATTGCCGTGGAGGTGTCGGTCCGGAAGGTTATAGCCCTTGTAAGTGTGCACCGACAATGCCTGTGTTGCAGGTGGAAGGGTAGTGAATTGGGAGCATATAATTCAGAGCGATATTGAGCAGCCCACAGCGCTTAGACTCCCTGTAACTGCACAGCTGAAGTCTTGCGCATGCAGCCCATACGAACTGGAGAGCATTTAGGAGGGGATGGGATAGGGGTCGTGGGCGCAGGGGTTCTACGCGTCTGGACAGCTCGATGGGAGGGAGGGGGTCCTGTTCACATCTTTAGTGATCAATATGGGAGTAAGGAGGAATTTGGGGATGGTGTTTAGGATAGGGGGGTAGTGGGGGATAGAGACTGGGAATAGGAATAGGGGGGGGCAGGGGGGAGGCAGGGGGTGGGGCGGTGAGGGAAGGGGTGGGGATGCAGCCCTGGATAATATTAAAGAAAGAAGGCAAGGAATCCCCTAGGGGAAGGAAGGGAGGATCTCAGGCTGGGGAGATCTCTCCTATGTATGCTGTTAGTGACTGTCTTATTAATTTCTACTCCCAGCTGACGTGAAGATCATATCTTGGAATGTCTGCGGTATAGGCAACCCTATTAAGCGATATAAGGTGCTGCAGGCCTTAGCGAGACAGCGCTGTGATATAGCCATGTTACAAGAGACCCACCAGAGTACAGAGGAACATGCTAAACTCAAACGGGACTGGGTGGGACAAGAATGGGGGGCCCCGGAGCAGGGTAGGAAGGGTGGAGTGGTCATTTTGATACACAGGAGACTCCGGTTTACTAAGAAGGAGATCTATGTGGATCCGGATGGGCGCTATATATTGCTATACGGGATCCTAGAGGGGAAACCCGTAATCCTGGGTAACCTTTACAGCCCCAATGTATTAGATCGGGCTCTATGCCCGGCTGGGTTCGCGGGTGGAGCAGCTACCAGATGCCCCATTGATTCTGGCCGGCGACCTTAACGGTGTCTTAGATCCTGCAATGGACCTATCGGGGGACGGGGATGGGAGGTCACGCAGGCAGGGCACTAAGGCCTTGCAACACTTGCGGCGGCGGCGGCTACAATTGACGGATCCCTGGCGACTTTTGCATCCGGGGGAGCGAGATTTCACCCACCAATCCAGAGCGCATGGCACGAGTGCCCGTATTGATTACGTGTTAATATCGGAAAGACTTTTTACCTATGTACAGGATGCGCAGATCGGTCTTTTTGAAATTTCCGACCATGCTATAATATGGGTGGATTTAGAGTGGAGTGATGCTACTCCGCCGCCTCGTATCTGGCGATTCCCGGTTGAGCTCTACCGAGATGCGGACTTTTCTCTGTTCCTTAAACAGAAATGGCAAGACTTTGCCGTTTACAATGAACAACATCGTAGCAACCCGGAGCTATTTTGGGAAACGGCTAAAGTGGTTTTACGGGGAGATATAATAGGATATGTGGCCCGTAAGCGAAAATTAATAGCAAAACAGATCATCTGCCTTGAAACACAGGTCTGCCGCGCTCGGCGCCGGCAGGCTAGTACCCCCTCGGTGGCAAATAAGAAGGCATTATGGGAAGCCCAGTCTGTCCTTAATGAGCTGCTCCACCAGCGGGCCAAGAAATCCTTTATGTATTATAAGTATCAACTATACCGCTTCGGGGACAAATCGGGGAAATTACTGGCTAGGTGTCTACGGGGTAGGGGGGGGGGCTAGAACGGTGGTGGCCCTGCGGGATGCGCAGGGTAGCCTCCAGTCAGGGAATCGGGAAATCACTCAGATTTTTCGCCAGTTTTATCAGAAGCTATATTCGCGGGGGGCTGACCCTGGTACCGCTATGGAAGAGTATTTGCAGGAAGTGCAGCTGCCCCACCTTGATGAAGAACAGCGAGTAGGTTTGGAGGCGCCGATTACGGTGGAGGAAGTCTCTTTGGTAGTCCAACAGGCGAGTTGCTGTCGCACGCCGGGACCAGATGGGCTCGGAGCCGAATTCTATAAGCTGCTTGGGGAAGTGGTACCGCCATTGTTGCTGGAGGTCTACCATCAGCGGTTGGCACAGGGGACGTTTACGTGGGGGGGGGAATCATGCCCATATTATTTTATTCCCCAAACCCGGTAAAGATAGTTCGTACGCGGAGTCTTACCGACCTATCTCACTCCTTAATTTCGACTTGAAGATCTTAGCTAAAGTCCTAGCATTGCGACTCGCCGGGGTTCTGGGAGACCTGGTACATGAGTCCCAGGTGGGATTTGTGAAGGGCCGGTATGCGGTGCGGAACCTGCGGAGAATTTTGGCGTCCTTGGAATGGGTCCATCGACATGGTACACCCTCGCTTTTGGTTAGCTTCGACGCTGAGAAAGCCTTCGACCGGGTGGGTTGGTCGTATTTGAAGTTTCTTTTACCGAAATACGGACTGGGGGAGTCTTTCTGTGGGATGGTGGACTTGCTATATGCTCAGCCCACGGCGAGTGTCTGTTGTAATGGGTTCCTATCGGACGCTTTTGATTTGGAAAGAGGCACCTGGCAGGGATGTCCGCTCTCCCCTCTACTTTTTGTTTTGTCTTTAGACCCCCTGGTCCGGAAGATCGAAACATCTGCTGAGATTGCCGGAATCAGGGTGGGACCTCACGGGTTTAAAATAGCGGCTTTTGCCGATGATATGTTAGTCCACGTATCGGCCCCGCGAACCTCCCTTCCGGGGATATTGGAGGAGTTCTCACTTTTTGGGAGCTTTGCGGGCCTCCGCATTAATATGGGTAAGTCTGAGGCATTAGACGTGGGGGGTACGCTCCGTGCGGCTTGGGGAGACTCCTTCCCCCTCCGGTGGGCAGAGGACTCCTTTACCTACCTGGGTATTTCTTTGACTACAGATCCCAAGCAATTATATCGGGCGAACGTGACCCGGATTGTGTCTAAAACCCGAGTACAATTGCAGGCGTGGGCCCCTCTTCCCTTATCTTTGCTAGGCAGAGCGGCGGCCCTGAACATGGTAATTTTCCCGCGGATTCTTTATTGGTTGCAAACACTTCCAGTGTGGCCGAGGAAACGCGATCTGCAAGACATCGAACGCCTTTTCCGGGGCTTTCTGTGGAAAGGGGCACGGGCTCGTATTCCCCTATGTCGCTTGCAGAGGAGGTGGAGGGATGGGGGAATCGGCATTCCTGATCTACGACTCTATGCCCTGGCCTGTCAGGCGCGGCATCTTAGGGACTGGCTGGGAGAGACGGACGATTATACCCCACGGGCGTTAGAGGAGGCCTTGGTGGCCCCACAGGCCTTACTGGCGGCCCTGCACTTGGCGGGTTCCGATCTACCAAGATGGGTAAATCAGAGTGTGCTGATACGGCCGGCTCGGTGTGCATGGCAACAACTAAATAAATGGTGGGGGGCGTCTCCGGAGGTTTCTAGTTGGTTACCGTTACAGGGGAATGCACATTTTACCCCGGGAACGGATTCGCCCTCATTTTGGCTCTGGGAACAGAAGGGGATTCGGAACCTAGGACATGTTGTTGATCGTGAGGGGAGGTGTAAACCTTTTCTGGTCCTTTGTAGAGAGTACGAACTCAGCATCCGACATGCGTTCGCATATGCCCAAGTCTCCCATTATGTCGCATCGCTTCCACGGACTGGGCTGGTGGTTGAACGAGCGGCGCAGATACTCGAGTTTTTCGAGATTGGGGCGGACCCTGGGCCGTCTATAGCTGGGTTGAAGCGACGTATTGAGAAGTGGACGCCTCCGCTGGACTATACCGGAGTGGAGGGAGCGTGGGCCAGAGAGCTGGGGGTAGCAGTGGTCCCGGGTACTATTTACGAGGCCCTGAGACATGTCGGGGAGCTGGTAGATGGGGCCCGTTGGAGAGAGATACAGATCAAATGTATTTTGCGAGCCCATTTTTCCCCGCGACGGGCACTTCGCAGCCATCTCACACTGGATGGGAGCTGTCCGAAATGTAGCACTGCATTGGCTGATTTGGGCCACATGTGGTGGGGTTGTGTGAAAGTTCGCAGATATTGGATGCAAATTCGGAATTACATGTGTGGCGTGTTACGCCAGCGGGTATGCTGGACGGGGTCTGCTGTGGTGTTAGATCAACTTGGACCACTCCACCCGAAGGGTAGATGGGAGCGCCTCTTACTCAGGAAAGCCTGTTTGGTGGGGAAGGGTCCGCTGCTTCGCAGCTGGAGGGAGCCTACTCCCCCCTCCTTCTGGGAATGGCGCAACAGCTTTCATCAGCTGATGCTGTTTGAGAAGCGGGGGGCGAGAGGCAGGGTTAGACGCTGGACATCCTTCCTGTTGACCTGGGAACCTTATATCCAGACCTTACGGCCTACTACGCGCAATGAAGTGCTCCAAGCGCACCATTAGCTAAGAGTAGGACCGATCCAATCAGGTGGGAAACGGAGGATACTGAGGTGAAGGGATTCGGTGAGGAGCGGGGCAGGGGCTGCAGGGGGGGAGGCAGGGTGGGGGGGGGAACTTCTATTGGGGAAAAATGCAAGTTATGTTGATGGACTTGTTACATTCTGGCTGTCTTCCCGGGTGGTGGATCAGACACAACCCTGCCCGGGTAACCAAGCATGTTCTGTGTTCTATGTATATGTTGGATTTTACCGATTGTCACTTGTTTGATGGCTGCCTTGTTTCAATAAAAATGATTTTATAAAAAAAAAAAAATGCGGTAAACCAACCAAACCAGTAGGTATAGTTTAAATTTGAAAACAGCAGACAGCACATGTTAAAAAAGAACCTGCCATTAATACTAAGACTATATCTAAAAATTTATTCATTTAAAGTTTCTTTTTGTCGGTATAAGACAAAGACATACTACTGTGAACGAACGCAACTCATGAGGGTAAGGATAATATCTCAGTTCAAAACCAAACTAGCGGCACATCTTAAATGAAGAGCACACAATAGTATGCAAAACATCTCTAAAAAGGACGGACAGACAGGTCAATATTGAAAATAAAGGAATAAGGAAAATTCATAAGGAAAATATTTCTATTATCAAAATTATACTTTATTAGCAACAACAAAAGAGTTGACATAACAGTATGTATAATTCAGGACTTCAAGTGAGAAGGCTTAAGGGGAAATGTGTATTAGTTGCATTGAGCAGGATGAGCGATGGCAAGGGTGGGCTATGAAGTAATGTTAACACACCTTCTGATAAGTGGTATAGGATTCTGGGTGGGAATTACCATAGTGCTCATTGAAAAGGAATGTTTTTAATCATTTTCTGAAATCAGTAAGGTCTTTTATTTCCTTTATAGCTGGCAGCAAGGCATTCCAGCGTGTTGGGGCATAATGGGAGAAAGCTATTTTGTTTGTCGTTTTGTCTTAAGGAAGTCAGTTGGATGACATAGCAAATTTTGTGTACAGACCCTTCTCAGTCTGGTATCTGCAGTTTTGGATATTAATGTGGTGATGTGTGATAGTGCTATGTCATTTAACAGTTTAAATATAATAATCGGGTTTTTGTATTTAATTCGACTGGCTATTGGAAGCCAGTGAAGGCTGTGTAGGATTGGTGTGATGTGATCAGTATTAGATACATGCATTATTACACGTGCAGCTGTGTTTTGTGCAAATTGTAGGTATGATAATGTTTGCACTGGGCGACCATGGAGGATACTATTACAATAGTTTACATGGGGATTGATCATTGCTTGAATAACTGTTCTAAAGTCTGATGGTTTGAGGAGTGGCCTTAGTCATTGAAGCATTTTGGTTTTTCTGTATATGGCTTGTGTGGAATTAGTTATGTGTGCAGTGAGTGTTAAGGCCCTATCAATGATAAAATTATCATTAAAGTTATCTCTTCTTTTACTGTGATTGTTGCTCTTCCAAGGTGTATTTGAGATGGTGTGTATGTATGTGCATTTGTTTGTTAGTTTTTTGCACGAAGTATCTACTGGCACCAATACGCAACAGCAATCGGCACAAATTGCTATGTTAAATCACTTCAAACTCAATGGTCACAAGCTGAACATTAACCACATTTGAAGTGTCCAACCACCCTAATTAAAGGGTGGCGGACCGGAAGAGCCGAGGGAACTAGAAAATTGGCTAAATTTTGACTTCTCTTGTATGCCACAATAGTTTATTCTGTGCAAAGATGGAACTGTAGATAAAACATGCCACTTGTCACATAAAATGCCTTGAATATCATGTGATAAATCAGAAAAAATGAAAGTACAAACTATCTGTTCAGATGTGATGTCCTTCTTGGTTTTAAATAATTCAGACCATTCTGTTTTTTTTAGCTCTACTATATGCTGTCATAATACAATCCTCTGGATAAGATCTATCATGAAAACGAGTAGCCATATCCTTGTAATGTAATTCAAAATCAGTTTCTTGTGAACAAATTCTCCTGATTATAAGGGACTGGCTAATCAGTAAGTTTCGTTTGAGCGACTTCGTATGAAAACTTGCATAATGTAAAAGATTGTTAAGGTCCGTAGGTTTCCTAAAAAGATTAGTCGCAAAAACTATAAGGCCTTTGCTAATTAAAATATCCAAATATGAAACCTGACTCAAGCTGTAAGTCATTTCAAATTGCAAATTGGGATGGAGACTATTTAACCATTGATAGAACTCCTGCAATGTAAAAATAATAGCTTGCTATTATTAACGTTTTGTTACCTGTAAACCGCCTCTGATCTCTGGAAGAGGCGGTATAGAAAAATGTATAAATAGTCTCTAACCCACCATCCTATATCATGAAAATATCATCAATGTTGCGCTTCCATAATTTTACATTGGTCTTAAAGGGGAAGTAAACCAAAAACATTTTCTCAAAATGTGTGACATAAGTTTGCCACGTCGGGAGTCATCGCAAGCCCATCGCAACCCCTTTTATCTGTTTATAAAACAGTCCCCTGGAGCAGAAGTAATTCTCTTTTAATGCTAAGGGGATCAAAAAATGGGTTGGAGTATAAGTAGATCTAGCTCTGTTCTGGAGGACACCAGTCAAAATATCCAGTACAGCGTATAATTAACACTCTTTGCTCCATTTCTAACCATACCACATTGCCCTTTGTATATAGTTACATGATATTATAAGTTAATTATTGCCAAATATTCATGTGTTTAATGTTCATGTGTTTGCATAAATTTCTTATGTTTAGTTCTATATACAACAGTTTGCATATTGCACTGTTAAACTTTGCTGAATGTAAACTGGTTTGAATGTTAGAAAGGCGGTATAGAAGAGAGTTTAAATAAATAAAATAAATATAAGGAGGCCACGTCAAAGTTTACTAGAACCAATTAGTCATATCCTTCAAAATTTTGTAAGATATGGATCATGTGTGTAGTATCTTTTACATATGATGGAGCTTGCGAAACAAACTGTCTTAAAAAAAAGTCCAAAAATTTAGATATGCGTTCAAAGAGCAAACCAATTGCTGAGAAAATGGGCCTACTTGGAGGATTTATGTATTTTTGGAAGCATGTAAATAGTGTAACCAGATGTGATACAGTAAGACACTGAAATACATGTGGCTGCAAAAAGCCGATGTCCCATCCAATGATTAAAATGTTGTCCACACTTGTTTTCAGGGTGGCAGTCTGTCGCCATCTTTTCGTTCACAAATCATTTTATTTTTTAAATGACTCAATTTCCATAACGTAATCCTGTCTAAGATAACCTTTATCTGTCGGTTTTATGACAATATTTTGGCTTTCTCAGCATTACTCAAATTATGGTATACTTTATTTGGGTGTTTATATAAATCCCGAACACGTTGCAGTATGACACTCTCAAAAACCTCTATAGAAGAATGAGTCATACCTGGACAGATCCAAGTAGAGCTCTTTTTTATAACCAATCATCAATGGTAGTTTCCACATGTGAAGCCAAAAAATGTCTCGTCCGTAATTTCCTAAAAAATGTATAAAGTTCAATACAAGTGGCAAATGTATCATTTTCTTTAGTGCGGATGAACGAAAGCCCTTTGGATAGGACTCATTCTTCAACCTCACTAAGTGTATACGAAGACAAATTGCTCTTTATTCGGTCACTTGGCCTCCTTCTGCAGAGTCTGTATTACTGTTCCTCAGCTTCTTGAAGGTCTGAAAGGAATGAAAATATCCCTTCAGCTTGCCTTCTGCAGTAACATAGTAATATAGTAAATGATGGCAGAAAAAGATCAGTATAGGCCATCTAGCCTGCCCAGCAAGGCGGTAAGAGTAGGTGCATCTGCTGCTCTATGCAGGTCACCCCTCCCCCATGCCTTTGTTTAGGCATGTACCCACCACTCCATGTAGGTCACCCCTATTTGTTGAGATATAAGAGAGAGTTATGTTTATTTTGATTTTATCCTGTTGCTATAGAGGGATCCTCTGTGTCTGTCCCATGCCATTTTGAATTCTGTTACTGTATTTTCCCCCACCACTTCCATCGGGAAGGCATTCCAAGCATCCACCACTCTTTCAGTGAAAAAGTATTTCCTTACGTTGCCTTTCAGTTTACTCCCTTGCAGCTTCATGTTATGTACTCTAGTTTTACAGTTTCCCCATCTTTGGAAGAGGTTTGGTTGTTTATTAATACTCTAAGTATTTGAAGGAGTGAATCGTCCCTCCTCTCCTCCAGATAAGCGTAGTTACTCACCTGTAACAGGTGTTCTCCAGGGACAGCAGGAATCAGTCCTCACATATGGGTGACGTTGGCACTGATGGAGTTCTCGTGCGGAGCAAATCCCCAGCTTTCTAAAAAAGCCTTTGGGCATTGCATCTTGCATGCGCGGTCCCCTTCCTGCCCAAGGGTGCCATCTTGCTCAGTCAAATGACATTGCTAAAAAGACAGCAAAAGAACAAAACAATAATAGGACTGCAACTCCAAGGGGAGGAGGGAGGGTTGTGAGGACTGATTCCTGCTGTCCCTGGAGATCACCTGTTACAGGTGAGTAACTACGCTTTCTCCAGCAACAAGCAGGAAGTCAGTCCTCACATATGGGACTCCCCAGCTATAGGCTACTGAGAACCCACAGCTGAAAAATAGGCTCCCTCTACGAGAGCCGCAAGCAGCCATAATAGGAATCTAACTGAGAGAATAACACTCTGGTAGCCTTACACCAAAGAGTCGGAGGGTAGGAGTTGCCTAGACCTCGAAAAGGTTACAGAATACAGCCTGGCCGAAAGCACTGTCCCATCGGGACTCCCTATCCAGGCAGTAATGGGTTGCGAAAGTCTGACCCGTAGACCAGGTGGCGGCCCGGCAGATGTCTGCCAGTGGAACAGAGTGGATATGAGCCACTGATGCCGCCATAGCCCTGACCCGGTGGGCCGTAACTCGACCCTGCAATGGAAGATCGGCCGCCCTGTATGCCCAGGCAATACAGTCCGCTACCCAGGTGGACAGCGTACGTTTAGAGATGGCCATCCTCAGCTTACTTGGGTCATAGGATACAAAAAGCTGAGACGCCCTTCTATGGCTTTGCGTATGCTGAATGTAGAAGGCCAACGCCCTCTTATAGTCCAGGGTATGCAGAACCGCCTCTGCCAGACTGGCATGCGGTCTGGGAAAAAAAGGTAGGCAGTACTATCTCCTGGTTGAGGTGGAACGAAGAGACCACTTTCGGAAGGAACTTGGGGTGAGTGCAGAGCACCACCCTGTTCCTATAGAACCTTGTATAAGGCCTGTCGAACACCAGGGCCTGAAACTCACTCACTCGCTGAGCTGAGGTAAGTGCCACCAAGAAAACTACCTTCCAAGAAAGGTAGCGTAGATGGCAGGTTGCCATCGGCTCAAAGGAGGACGAATAAGCTGCGCTAAGACTACATTCAAATCCCACTCGGTTGCCGGAGGGCAAACCGGGGGCTTCAGCAGAAGTAGGCCTTTTAGGAATCTAGACACCAAAGGGTGTGCAGAAAGAGGTTTTCCTTCCACTGGGAAGTGATGTGCGGCCAAGGCACTATGGTGAACCCTGACAGAGTTGGACTTAAGGCCCAACTCCAAAAGATGAAGTAGATACTGCAGTACCACTGCAAACTGGCAGGAGAAAGGATTTTCTTTCTGCTTTTCGCACCACACTTCAAACCTATGCCACTTAAAAACATAGGTTTGTCTAGTTGACTGCCTCCTTGAGGCTAGAAAAAACGTCTTCCAGGTTTTTGGGAAGAAGGAATAGTGCGAGCACTACCCTTTCAGCAGCCTTGCCATAAGGTTGATGGAGCTGAGGTTGGGGTGCAGAAGAGTGCCCCACTCCTGGGACAGAAGGTTGGGATAGGATCCCAGAGGAATTGGGGCCTGCACTGCCAGTTGAAGCAGGAGTGGAAACCAGGGTTGCCTCGGCCACCTGGGGCTACCAAGATGACCGAGGACTTGTCCTGGAGGATCCTGAATAGAGTCTTGGCCACCAGAGGCATGGGAGGAAACGCATACAGGAGGCCCACTGACCATGAGATGAGAAAAGCATTGGCCGCCACCCTGTTGGGATGCGGCTGTCTGGAGCAAAACCGGGACAACTGGTAGTTTTGAGGGCTCGCAAACAAATCCAGTGTCGGCTGTCCCCAGGTTCGAAAGAGCCACTGGGCCATCTTTGTATCCGGCTGCCATTCGTAGGGCTGGAGAATCCTGCTTAGCCTGTCGGCTAAGCAATTTTCCTGGCCTGGCAGATAAACTGCTTTTAGATGCATGCCGTGCTGGACTGGCAAATGAGCACAGGTCCAGAGTTTCCTGACACAGATTGCGGGACCCCGTGCCTCCCTGCTTGTTCACACAGAATATCGCTACTTGGTTGTCTGTTTGTATTAAGACTGGCTGATGAGCCAAAGTCTGAAAAAAGGCTTGTAGGGCCATGCGAATGGCACGAAGTTCCAGGAAATTGATCTAATGTGTGCTCTCATGTTGAGACCACAGTCCTTGAGTGCAAAATCCCTGGCAATGGGCTCCCCAGCCCAACAAGGATGCATCTGTAGTCAGGGTCCTCGTGTGTTGAGGAGCCTGGAAGGTCCGAGGAGGCGCAGGAAGAGCCTTGCTGATATTTGTGACCTGAAGCTCACTTGGCCTGCCAGGTCCAAGAGTCTCTGTGCCCTGTCTACTGGCAGGTAAGCCCTTGCTTGAATGGTATCTAGTCTGGCCCCAGTGAACTCTAATTGTTGAGTGGGGACTAGGGTTGACTTGAGGTAGTTGATTACAAACCCTAGATGTTGGAGCAACCTGGATGGTGCGGGATGTAGCCTGTTGGACCTCCTGGGCTTATGTGTCTCTGATGAGCCAGTCGTCTAGGTAGGGGAAGAGAAAAACCCAATGTATTCTGAGGAAGGCAGCCACTACCGCCAGGCACTTTGTGAACACCTTGGGAGCGGAGGCTAGGTCAAAGGGAAGCACTCTGTACTGGAAGTGATTCCCCCCCTACCACAAAGTGGAGGTACTTTCGGTGATCTGGATGAATTAGGATGTGCGTATACGCATCTTTTAGGTCTAAGGAGCATAGCCAGTCTCCATGGTGGAGGTAAGGCAGCAATATTCCAAGGGAGAGCATCTTGAACTTCTCCCTCACCAGGAATTTGTTTAAGTTGTGCAGGTCGAGGATAGGTCTTAGGCCTCCTGTCCTCTTTGGTATCAGGAAGTAACTGGAATAAAATCCCTTGCCCTGTAGGTAGTGGGGCACCGGTTCCACCCCCTGATCCTCGAGAAGACCGGCTAACTCCTTCAGAAGGTGGTCCCGGTGAAGGGGAGACCTGAGAGGCTCTCCTGGAAAGTAAGGGGGAGATACCTGGGTAAGATGGAGCAGACAGCCCTGATGGACTACCTGAAGAACCCAGGTGTCTGTTGTGATGGCCGTCCACCTGTGGGCATACAGGGCGAGCCTTCCTCCTGTGCACTGCCTTTCTCCTGTGATGAGAGGGGCTATGCCTTGGGCGTCAAAAGCCACTACCAGGCTGGGCTGGAGCCGATGCCTGGGGTTTGGGGTCTGCTTACGTGGGCCATGCCCCTGTCCCTTGGCCTGCTGCCCCTGTTGGGGAGCCAGGGAGGCCTGAAATGGGGGGCAGCTTTGGTAAGCATCACCCTTCCTTGGGAAAAAGGGCTTCTTACCCGAGCCCTTCTTTTTAGAAGGGGCAGAAGTCTTCTTCGAGAGCCATGTCCTGGTCAAGTACTCTGACTCAAGCTCAGCAGCCTTCTCAGTCATGGGTTTGCCGAATAGGTTCTCACCACAGCAGGGGACATCGACCAACTTATCCTGAACCCATTGTTTGATGTCCGACTGTAGCCATGCCTGGCGACGTGCATTGATGCCCGCCACAGCTATCCGGGCCGAGGCCTCGAAGCCGTCATAGGCTGCTCGAGTCATGAACTTCAAGCACTCATGGACTCCAGTGGACAGGGTCTTGAAGCGCTGCAAAGGTCCCTCAGAGAGACCAGCCGAGAACCCGGCGATCTCCTTCGCCAGATTTCACAGGTACATGCCCATGTACAGCTGGTAAGCCTGGATTCAACATGCCAGCATGGAGCACAGGTAGCACTTCCTGCCGAGAGCATCCATGTTGCGGGCCTCCCTGCCAGCAGGCACCGAGGAGTGCGTCTTCTGGCTCTTCAGCCGGCGCATGGCTGATTCCACAACCATGGAGTTGTGTGGCAGTTGTGCTTTTTGGAACCCAGGACTCTTGCGGACTCGGTACATCGAGTCCAGCTGCCTGCTGATTACCAGCACCGACGTCTCCCACATGCGGAGCATCAGTCATTCCAGGATCGGAGGTACTGGTACAGTAAGGGCTTCCGGAGAGGGAAAGTCATACTGGAGGATGTCGAGCTCTTCAGCTCGAGGCTCCTCCTCGGACTCCGTAAGGAATGCCAAAGCCTTTAACATATCCCTCACAAAGTCCAAGAACCGAGCATCCTCCGGAGGGGACCTTCTCTGAGGTTCGGATTCCAGGGAATTATATGGGATGTACTTAGTCCGGCAGGTGTCTGGGGACTCTTTGTCCTACGTCTCCCAGTCCAATTCCGAGGAGGAATCGAGTGGCTCCGGCCTCGAGGGCTTTGGTTTCGACCACCCCGACGCCGGAGGAATCGGCGTCGACAACCTCGGTCCTAAATGGGAGGCCAAGGAAGACCTTGGCCGAGGATCGACTCGAGAACGCATGGTCTCGAGGTACGGCTCAGCCTCTGGGGTCGACTTGGACGTCAAGGGCCCGGTGGTTGGGGCAGAAGGACCAGTGAGACCAGCTATCAGCACCCGCTGCTGGTCCATGAAGGCAGACATGCTGCGCTCCAAGGCCACCATTCTGAGACCGAGCTCAGAAGGCTCCTCAGCCCCCGGGTCGGGTCCCGACACCCTCAAGGTCTCTTTGAAGAAGTTTGGCCAGGTGCTCCAACTCCGAGGATCCAGGGCAGCAGTCTGGCTCCGCGACCGATCCCACGAGGAACTAGGCCGTTCAGAACTGTCCAACGACGCCGTCTTTGAGAATCTTTTCTTCCTCTGATGTTCCCATGAGGGAGACTCCCGTTCCGAAGACACTCGATGCTGCTCAGGCTCAGAGTACCCCGGAGATGTCGAGGCCTCAGACGAGGTCCGGGCCCGGGAGGATATGAACTCAGGAAAAATCTTATCGTGCTGTTGCTGGCGGCTTCTCAAGGCCTTTGAGAACATTTTCCTACACAGGCCACAGACCGTCGGGTCGTGGTCAGGCCCAAGACACCGGAGACAGCAGTCATGTGTATTGGTGAGGGACATTAACTTCTTACACCAATCACATTTTTTAAACCCCCTGGCAGCCACTGGGGGGAAAGGGCCCCTGCGAGATCGAAGGACCGGGCTGCCAGTGAAAAAGAAAAAGAGCATGAACACTAGTCACTAAGGACAAAAAACGAAAAATCAGACTGAACTCGATACCGGTGTACCGAGCCAAAGGTGGGAAGGGTAACCGATGTTGAACCGGTAGAAAAGAGAAGTTAATTTCTAACTTTTAGACACTTTTTTCTCGGGGACTACAGTACAATGTCCGTTGGGGTTCGTGGAAAAAAGGAGACTGAGCAAGATGGCACCCTTGGGCGGGAAAGGGACCGCGCATGCGTGATGCAATTCCCAAAGGCTTTCTTAGAAAGCTGGGGATTTGCTCCGCACGAGGGCTCTGTCGGCGCAGACGTCACCCATATGTGAGGGCTGACTTCCTGCTTGTTCCTGGAGAAAGCGTAGTTTCTCACCTGTAACAGGTGTTCTCCAGGAGCAGCAGGAATCAGTCCTCACATATGGGTGACGTCGGCGCCTACGGAGCCCTCGCGGAGCAATTTTCCCCAGCTTTCACAGAAAGCCTTTGGGAATTGCAGCGCGCATGCGCGGTCGCCTTCCCGCCCAAGGGTGCCATCTTAGCCAGTCTGATGACATAGCTAAAAGACAGCATAAAAATTTGCAAAAAAACTTAAGCAGATGATTGCAACTCCACGGGGAGGAGGGAGGGTTGTGAGGACTGATTCCTGCTGCTCCTGGAGAACACCTGTTACAGGTGAGTAACTACGCTTTCTCCAGGACCAAGCAGGAAGTCAGTCCTCACATATGGGACTCCCAAGCTTAAGGCTACCGGAGACCCTAAGCACAAAAATGAGCTCCCTCTAGCTCAGCAGTACAGAAGGAAGGAATCTTCGCTGAATTATTACCCACCGGTAGCCCCCATCCGGGATGGAGGGTAGGAGTTGCTCACACCTCGAAGAGATTTCGGAGGACTGCCTGTCCGAAAGCACTGTCCCTGCGGGACTCCCTCTCGAGACAGTAATGGACCGCAAAAGTCTGGCTCGAAGACCAAGTAGCGGCCCGGCAGATGTCTGCCAGCGGAACAGAGCGGAGGTAAGCCACTGACGTAGCCTTCGCCCGAACACAATGAGCCGTGACTCGACTTTCTAAGGAGAGTCCGGCTGCCCCATAAGCCCAAGCGATACAGTCAGCAACCCAGATGGACAGAGTACGCTTGGAGACCGGGAGCCCCAATTTATTGGGGTCAAAAGACACAAAAAGCTGAGCAGCTTTACGGTGCTCCCGCGTACGGTCAAGGTAGAAGTTCAATGCTCTTCTACAGTCCAGGGTATGCAGGACTCGTTCAGCTCGGCTGGAGTGAGGCCTGGGAAAGAAGGTTGGAAGTACCACCTCCTGATTAATGTGAAAAGGGGAGACAACTTTTGGAAGAAATTTCGGGTGAGTCCGTAGGACTACCCTATTTTTGTAGAACCGAGTGAAGGGAGGATCAGACACGAGGGCCTGCAATTCACTTACGCGTCTAGCGGAAGTGAGGGCTATCAGGAACAAGGTTTTCCACGAAAGAAAACGCAGAGAACAGGTAGCCATCGGTTCAAAAGGCGGACAGGTGATCCGCTGTAAAACCACATTCAGATCCCAGTCAGGTGCTGGCGGGCGCAGAGGTGGTTTGAGTAGAAGGAGACCTCGGAGAAACCTCGCTACGAGAGGGTCGCTGGAAAGAGGTCTGCCGTCCACCGGCACATGGTGTGCTGAAAGAGCACTGAGGTGGACTTTGACGGAGTTGGACTTAAGTCCCAGATTAGAAAGGTAGAGCAGGTACTGCAAGATCACCGACACCGAGCAGGAGAAGGGATCCTGAGACTGCTGTACACACCAAACGGAAAAGCGACGCCATTTAAGGGCGTAGCATTTGCGGGTAGAAGGTCGCCGAGAAGCTAGGACGACCTCTTCCACCTCTGCCGGCAGGAGAAGGGGAGCAAGGACTACCCTTTCAGCCGCCAGGCCATTAGGTTGAGAGATCTGAGGTTGGGGTGCAGGAGAGACCCCTGATCCTGTGTTAGGAGATCCGGTTGAAACCCCAGAGGGAACGGATCCTCCGCCGCTAATTGTAACAGGAGTGGGAACCACGGCTGTCTGGGCCAGCGAGGAGCCACCAGGATCATGGACGCTTTGTCCCGGAGAACCTTGAACAGAGTTCGGGAGACTAGCGGGATGGGAGGAAAAGCGTAGAGAAGGCTTTCCGACCATGAGAGCAGAAAAGCATCTGCCGCTACCCGAAGGGGATGTGGCTGACGAGAGCAGAAGCGAGGAAGTTGCCGGTTGAGAGGACTGGCAAAGAGATCCATCGTGGGGAGGCCCCACTTCAGAAAGAGTTTCTGAACTACCAAGGGATCCAGACGCCACTCGTGCGGCTGGAGTATCCTGCTGGGTTTGTCCGCCAGGCAATTTTCTTGGCCTGGGAGATAAACTGCCTTGAGAAGAATGTCGTGACTGACGGCCCAAGAGCAGAGCTTCTGAGCTTCTCGGCAGAGAAGGAAGGAGCCCGTGCCCCCCTGCTTGTTCACGTAGAACATGGCAACTTGATTGTCCGTCTGGACAAGGACTGACTGGTGAGAAGTCAGGTGGGAGAAAGCCTTGAGCGCCAGACGAATAGCTCTGAGCTCCAGGAAGTTGATCTGTTGAGCAGACTCCCAAGCGGTCCAGAGACCTTGAGTACATGCCCCCTGGCAATGAGCTCCCCAACCCAGGAGGGAAGCATCGGTCGTCAGCACTTGAGCCGGCTGAGGCGACTGAAACGGCATTCGGAGCACCAGGTTCGGCCGATGAAGCCACCACTGTAGGGAGGAGGCCAGCGGTCTGGAGAGGCGCACCAAGTCGGCCAGTCCGCCGGTGGATTGTTGCCACTGCTGGCGAAGGCACCATTGAGCCGGCCGCATATTCAGGCGAGCATTGGGGGTCACGTGGACGGTGGAAGCCATATGGCCGAGTAGTCTCAGGAAGCGCCTGGCAGAGACCAGGGACTGGCTGCGAAAACGGCCGGCTAGGTCCATGAGCCATTGAGCCCTGTCGAGAGGCAGGAAAGCTCGAGACTGAGGAGTGTGCAGTCTTGCGCCGATGAACTCGAGATCCTGTGAGGGGAGCAAAGTGGACTTTGCGAAGTTTATGACAAAGCCCAAGTACTGCAGAAGAGTCACCGTGCGGTGTGTGGCATTGGCGACTGCCGGAGAGGACGACGCTCTGATGAGCCAGTCGTCGAGGTACGGAAAGACGTAGAGGCCGTGAAGCCTGAGATAGGCCGCCACCACCGCGAGACATTTTGTGAAGACTCGCGGTGCGGAGGATAGGCCAAAGGGCAGTACTCTGTACTGGTAGTGATTTCCCGCCACCACAAACCTTAGGTATTGGCGGTGGCTTGGGTGGATGAGGATGTGCGTGTAGGCATCCTTTAGATCCAAGGAGCATAGCCAATCTCCCTGCTGGAGGTAGGGCAGAAGGATTCCAAGGGTAAGCATCTTGAACTTTTCCCGCACAAGGAACTTGTTGAGGTTGCGCAAGTCCAGGATGGGTCTGAGGCCTCCTGTCCTTTTTGGTATTAGGAAATACCTGGAATAAAAGCCTTGACCTCTCAGGTGGTGGGGCACCGGTTCCACAGCCTGTTCCTGAAGAAGACTTGCTAACTCCTGAAGGAGTAAGTCCTTGTGCAGAGGGAGTCGAGGAGGTTCTCCCGGAAAATAAGCGGGAGGGACCTGATGGAAGTGGAGAAGATAGCCTTCTCGCATGACTTGAAGCACCCAGGCATCTGAAGTGATGTTGGACCACCTGTGGGCGAAGTGAACCAGCCGGCCTCCGGTGCTGGGAGGAACCAGCTGAGGGGGAGAGGCTATGCTGAGGAAGTCAAAAACCCCCACCCTGCTGAGCAGGGGCTGGTGGTGCAGGCTTGGGGGCTTGCTGCCTACGGGACCCGTTACCCCGTCCCTTGGCCTGCTGACCCTGTTGGGGAGCTGGAGTGGCCTGATATTGGGGGTAGTGTTTATAGGCAGCCGCCTTTCTCGGGTAAAAGGACTTCTTTCCCGAGCCCTTCTTTTTCTGGGAAGGGGCGGAGGTCTTCCTAGAAAGCCTGGTCCTTGTGAGAGTCTCCGTCTCGATTTGTGCAGCCTTTTCAGCCATGGGCTTGCCAAAGAGGTTCTCACCTCTGCAGGGGACATCGACCAACTTGTCCTGCACCCAAGGTTCAAGGTCAGACGACTGAAGCCAAGCCTGTCGGCGGGCACCGATGCCAGCTGCGGCCACACGAGCCGATGCTTCAAAGCCATCATAGGCTGCTCGGGACATGAATTTGGAGCATTCCCGTATACCAGTTGTTAAGGCTAGGAACCTCCGCAAAGGTTCCTCGGACAGTCCAGCGGAGAATCCAGCTAGCTCTTTAGCCAGGTCTCGGAGATACATGCCCATGTATATCTGGTAGGTCTGGACACGACAAGCCAGCATAGAGCCCTGGAAACACTTCTTACCAAGGCCATCCAGGTTACGGACCTCCCTGCCAGGAGGCACCGAGGAGTGCATTTTCTGGCTCTTAAGCCTATGCATGGCCGATTCCACTACCATGGAATGGTGTGGCAGCTGTGCTTTTTGGAAGCCAGGACTCTTGCGGACTCGATAGATGGAATCGACCCGCTTGCTCAATACCGGCGACGAGGCCGGACTCTCCCACATGCGGAAGAGTAGTCGTTCCAGCATGGGAGGCACCGGTACAGTAAAGTGCTCCCTGGCGGGAGAGTCGTACTGAAGGGCGTCGAGCTCTTCGGCTCGAGGCTCCTCCTCGGGATCCGCAGGGAAGGCCAAAGCCTTGGCCATATCCCTGACGAAGTCCGAGAACCGGGCATCCTCCGGAGGGGACTGTTTCCGAGGCTCGGACTCAGGTGAGTCCGAGGGGACACACCGAGTCCGGAAGGAATCAGGTGACTCTTCCTCTTCAGACTCCCAGACCGACTCCGAGGAGGAATCAGTGGGGTCGGCTCGGGCGGGCGGAGGCGTCGGCCGCCCCGACGCCATGGGAGTCGGCAGCGACGACCTCGGTCCCGAACGGGAGGCCGAGGGTAACCTCGACCGAGGATCGACTCGAGTTCGCATGGACTCAAGGATCGGCTCGGTCTCCGGGGTCGACTTGGACGTCGACGTCCCGGCGGTCGGGGCAGCGGCGCCAGCGAGGCTAGCGATCAGTGCCCGCTGCTGGTCCATGAAGGCAGACAGTCTGCTCTCCAAGGCCGTCAACCTGAGTCCGACCTCAGGTGACCCAGCAGCCCCCGACTCGGGCCCCGACGGCATCGGGCCCGACGTCAGACCTCTCGGAGGCGAGTCCAGAAGGACCACAGGACTTACCCGAGCAGGCAACTCCGACTCCAGACGAGGTCGCTTCGGAAGGTGCTCCTTCTCCAAAGACCCGGGACGGCTGTCGGGGCTATGCGACCTGGCCCTCGCGGAGCCAGGAGCGTCCACCGACGCCGCCCTCGCGGGTTTTGTCTTCCGTCGATGGTCTCCGGAGGGAGAACCCCTGTCGGAGGAGCTTCGGCGATGGTCAGAGCTGGAGCCTCTGGATGCCGAGGCCTCCGACGAGGTCCGGGTACGGCTGGGGTCAGCGAAGATTCTATCCCGCTGATGCCGCCGACTCAACGCTTTGGAGGACATTTTGCCACAGGCTCCGCAGATCATTTCTTCATGATCCGGGCCCAGGCAGCAGAGGCAATTATCGTGTGTGTCAGTAAGTGACATATTTCTGTCACACTGACCACACCGCTTGAAACCACTGGCAGCCATCGGGGGAAAAAGGGCCCCTGCAAGGTCAAAGGACCGGGCTGCCAGCGAAAAAACCGAAAACGAAACTGACTAAAAATCAGAAAAACCGAAAAATAAGGGAAGGACTCGCAACGGCGTCGCGAGTCCGGGCAGGAAAACGACCGGCGTCGAACCGAAGTGAAAAACGAGAAAAAACTCACGAAAATCAACTTTTTTAGCGGGGACACGACGGGTACGTCTGTAGGGCTCCGCGGAAAAAAGACGACTGGCTAAGATGGCACCCTTGGGCGGGAAGGCGACCGCGCATGCGCGCTGCAATTCCCAAAGGCTTTCTGTGAAAGCTGGGGAAAATTGCTCCGCGAGGGCTCCGTCGGCGCCGACGTCACCCATATGTGAGGACTGACTTCCTGCTTGGTCCTGGAGAATACATATTTAGGTCTTCAAGTCTCTTCTCATATGTCTTCTGACACAGGCTACAAATTATTTTGGTCGCCTTCCTCTGAACCGTTTCCAGTCTTTTTATATCCTTTGCGAGATTGGTCTCCAAAACTGAACATAATATTCCAAGTGAGGCCTCACCAACAACTTGTACAATGGCATTAGTACCTCTTCCTTTCTGCTGGTAATTCCTCTCTGTATGCAACCCGAGATCTTCAATCACTCCGAGGTCCTTCTCCCGGTCCACAGACACCAACCTCTCGCACTCTATTACATACAATTCCCTTGGATTTGCGCTTCTCAAGTTCATGATGCTGCACTTCACATTAAATCTTAACTGCCAAACATTAGACCATTCTTCCAGCTTTTATAGATCTTTCCTCATGTTATCCACTCCCTCAGAGGAGTCCACTCTGTTGCAAATTTTCGTGTCATCTGCAAAAAGACAGTTTTCCATTCAGTCCTTCAGCAATATCACTCACAAATACTTTGAACAGTACTGGTCCTAGGACCGAACTTTGGGGCACACAGCTAATCACCTTCCTTTCATCCGAGTGAGCTCCGTTTACCATCACCTGTCGTCTGTCAGTCAAACCAATTTCTGATCCAGTTCACCACCTTGGGACCCATCCCCAAGCTGTTTGGTTTATTGATAAGCCTCCTATGAGGAACAGTAGCAAAGGCTTTGCTGACATCTAGGTAGATCACATCCATCACATGCCCTTGATCTAGTTCTCTGGTCAACCAGTCAAAGAACTCAGATTTGTTTGGCAAGATTGTCCTTTGGTAATATGTTGCCTCGGATCATATAACCTATTGGTTTCGAGAAAGTCCACTATTCGGCTAATTCAGGTGCGCCCCCAATACTTTTCCCGCCACCGAGGTAAGGCTTACCGGCCTGTAGTTTGTCACTTCTTCCCTATTACCACTTTTGTGAAGAGGTACCACATCAGCCCTTCTCCAAGCCTGTGGAACTTCTCCTGTCTCAAGGATCTATTAAAAACATCCTTTAACGGCTCTGCAAGATCCTTTGAGCTCTTTCAGTATCCTGGGATGTATCCCATCCGGTCCCATGGCCTTGGCCACTTTTAGTTTTGCAAGCTGTTCTAATACCACACTGTTCACAGAAGATGATGTATCTACTCCATTCCCATTTGTATATTTGTCAATCATATGTGGTCCTTCTCCAGGATTTTCTTTAGTAAAAGCAGAACAGAAGTATTTGTTTAGCATTTTTGCTTTTTCAATGTCAATTTCCATAAATCCATTCCCAGCACTTTTGAGTCCTGCAATTCCACCTCTGATTTTCCTCCTCTCTCGAATATACCTGAAAAAAAAAGTCTTGTCGCCACACTTCCCATCTTTAGCCATCTTTTCTTCTGCCTTGGATTTTGCTATCCTTAGTTCTCTTTATCTCTTTTAGTTTGATCCTGTATTCTTTTCTGTGTTCCTCTGTTTGCAAACTTCTGCATTTTGTGAAAGCTGTGTTTTTTGCCTTTATTTGTGCAGCCACTTCTTTGGAGAACCAAATAGGTTTCCTTTTTCTCTTGTTTTTATTTACTTTCCTTACATATGTATCTGTTGCCCCTTTTATTGCCTCCTTTAGTTTAGCCCACTGCAATTCCACTTCCCTTATCCCCTCCCACCCTGCCAACTTCTCCTTCAGGCACTTGGCCATTTTACTGAAGTCAGTATTTTTGAAGTCTAGGACTTTGAGCTTGCTGTGATTGATCTCCGCCTCGGCTTTTATCTCAAATCACACAGTGTGATGATCGCTGCTGCTCATCTGGGCACCCACCCGGATATTCAACACGCTATCTCCATTAGGGAGAACTAAAACTAGCATCAAGCTTTTCCTGGTCTATATTTCCTGGAGCCTTTGAAGTAAGTTTGACAATGACAGCCACTCCCCACCCCCCCCCCCCCAGGAGGTTGATTACAGCTTCTCGTCTAGCAAATGTTGAGACTAACACCCCCAAAATCCTTTGCTAAGTTTCCTAAGCCCTTCTCAAAAAGAAGGCCCCCTCTAAATGGCAGCCTACTCAGGAGAGTCTTGGAAGCCAAGCTGGCTGACCAATGTCTAAACCAGAAAACCTCCATGCCATGTCTACTGTGGCCATACACTGTCCAAGAAAAAAGCCACGGACTCCAATTGCACTGCCTCCTGCCCCCTCCAGGAGCTGCCAGACCCACTATAGGAGGGTCCTAGCACATAGCCCCCACACCCCACCACCTGCCAACACATGGAGGATTACATAAAGACATACTTTATCAGCTTCTCCATTCCCATCCTGCAAATCCCAGAATGCTATGCCACCTTATACAGGAATCACTGCACAACGTCACAGCCGCAACCAACTTTAGTAACCGCAATAGCAACTTCCTTACCTCTTTGGGAAGGGGATAAAGATCTTGTTGTCCATAAGGGCCTTCTCCAGTGCTTCCCACTATCAGTATTATACAATGAATCGCCTTATGCAGGGGAAAAAGGCTAGAAGTCTTCTTCAGTTCCTCCAATATGGGATTCCCTCCTCAACCTTCTCAGACTTAATTTCCCTTAATCCTTTCCACTCGGCTGTCCTACTCCATGGGACATTTAAATTTTCCCATTCCATCATCTGTCGCTAGGTTTATGGCTCATAATGCAACATGAATGGTTACTGTAGAATGTGTATGCCATATTGGTTGTAATTTGGCCAATTTCTTGTTAAAATTTGTTCGGATATGGCATGAACGATATAGAAAATTTATCAGAATGGAAAAGGTTAATTCAGAGCACCTCGGTCACTGTGGAAATCAACATGGATTAATTCTTATGGAAGGGATGAACCAGTTCCAAAAGGTCCCCTTCCAGGGACAAAAGCTCACCCTCCTCCCCTTCATGAAATCAGGTTACCGAGATCTCCCCCAAGAGACTCTATGGTTTACTGCACTTCATAAACAGTCTTTCTAAAGAGGGTATCTTGGATCCCCATGAGAGTCTTCAGCCCTAGGACCCTCTTGGTCAGTCTAGGTCTTTTTGGGACCTGTCAGACGGCCGCCTGGGTGAGAATGTTCACAGTCTTGGCAAAAGCATACCTCTATATGATTTGCAAGGATTTGTGGGTAATGTAGTCCATTCATTCCAGACACAGCCGTGACCAATAATTAATTATACTTGCTCAAGGGTAAAGCAAATAAGATTTTTATTTATGAGGGGTTCTCCCAACACAGATAATGCTTGGTAGCACAGAACTCAGGATACTTGCTTGCAGTTTTAAAGTTAGGAAAACAAAATCAGGAAAAAACATCTGAACTTGTCAGGTAATTAAAGCAAAGGATTAAAGACCTGGTTGGCAACAAACTGGTCTTTCTTGTAGGCTTTAGCAAATAATGTCTTAGCAATGCAGTAAGCAACCAAATAAACCCACAAAGTAGGAAAACTGTTCTTTTCTTCAGGTTAATTTCTTATATCTTTACATATAAATTCAGAAGTGATTCCCTTCAGAGCACACAAGCAATTAGGTAAGCTCAATTGCTAGCAATCACCCAGCTGAAACCCCTTAGCTGGCTTGCTTTCACTGTGTAGCTCAAAATCTTACTCAGAAGGTTTTCTGAGTAGATTAAAGAACAAGTTGGTATTTCTTTGTGATGGTTGTTGCACTTTGTAACAGAAAACTACCATTTGAGTTTGGACAGAGAGCAGTCCATATATTCACATTCTGGTTCTAAGACCTCTCCCCTTTCTTCAATAATCATAGGTTCAATATCTTGGCTTGGCACAAAGGAATTTCTCAATGGAGCACTACCAGGAGAATAATCATTTCCCTGCTTCCTTTCAAAATTATAGCTAGGGCATAGATCAGTGTTCATACCTGAGCTTCCATTGCTGTTAGAGTTCCCCTTTAAATAGCCTGGCCAATATGTAGTCCAGTTTCTGTGTCCAGCCTTCCAATCTAGATCCCTGGACACTGGATCTCTCTTCACATACCTTCTGGCATGGGTCTTAGGGTCCCTTCCACGTGCAGCTGTTTCCCTCACAGGTGCCGTCTGGAGATTCCTGCCTCTGCAATACCACTCCTCTGGTCTCCCCCAGTCCAATGGTGTATGCTGGCCTCTTGTCTGTCTCCCAGTATACGTACTGTGCTGGACTCCTGTAGACTTCCCAGAGGCTTTTCTCTTCCTTCTTTTAAAGGGCTTCTTGCTCTCTCTGTCCGTCCGTTCTGACCTCTGCTTCTGATGAGAATGAAAATCAGGATCCCATGGATGATCAAGATACCAATGATCATGACATCCCAGCTCTGGATGATTCTCTGTAGAATAGACTATCTTTATTCTGCCTTGATGAGTGCTCCACCTTAGCACAGCGCAGCTGTGCTGAATCAGGCCTTGCCCTTTCAGATGAGTGTTCCATCCTAGCACAGCACAGCTGTGCTGAATCAAGCCCTGCCCTTTGCAATGAGTGCTTGGGGATTACCTCATAGCCCTTTTGATTGAACACACGTTTTCTCACTTCAGCTCCTCTCATGGCTGTTGGAAACCTGGTGCATTCTGGGACTGGTAGTCTTTTATGGCAAAATTCTGTTTTCTCATTTCTACCAGCACTGACAGATTGCTTGTTCAGAGACACTTCACCTTTTCTATAGCCCCTTCCTGAGCTATGATAAGCTTCCTTATCACAGACCCCAACTTGGGCCCCAGGTGCTGGTGTTGGTATTCAAGGCTCTTAATAGGAGGCACCAATGCTGATCACATCTGTTCTAAGAATACATTGTCTGCCGCATGCTCCAAGATCTCAAAACTCACTGTTGCTCAATTTACCATTGTTTGGGACTGTACATTTTAAAGTTTTGCATGAGCTTATGTTCTCAGTTACAGCACTAAAGCATGGAATTCCCTCCGGGCTGAAGTAAGAACATTATCTGGTATTGAACGTTTTCAGAAGCAAATAAAGACAGTTTTATTTAGTCAGGAATTTGCATAGGATATGTATATTTTGAGACTATGTAGTCCCATATTACAGGCACGTATTTACAATAGGTTAATTATTTTGCCTTGGTGCTTTGTTAATTTATGGTTTTACCTTAGTTTAAACTTTATGAATGTTTTATTGGAATTCTCATATATTAATAAGTAGAATATAAATCATACAAATAAAAGTGAGGCAAAGATCCACCAGCCTTCTGCAAGGAGCAAAGTGTGGAGCAGAAAAAACACCCAAGGGCCAGGATGCCATGGGGCCTGGTTCTCTCCACAGGCACCAACTGTCCACCCCCATCGCCAAAGGAGGGATTGGATAAAACTAAAGAGGTATTGGGGATAGAGAATTTAGGAGATGTTATTTTTACAAGGTATAGTCACATAAAGAGTAAATTAGACTTACCTGCTAATTGTTGTTCCTTGCGAAACTCTAGTCCAGTCCCGGAACCATAGAGTTGTGAACCTCCACCAGCAGCTTTGGAGACTGAACATCTTCATCTCTTTGATCATCCAGCTATATGCAGCCCCAAGGACCGCCCACACATCAGTATCTATTGACAAAGCATACTAAGCAGAGCAACAAATAAGTAGATATAACAGTGGAAAAAAGGATCCTGACCCTAAAGTTCCCACCACTAGCAAAAATTTTTTTTTTCTTTTTCCAATTGCGTAAGAACAACCTCCCGCCTACGGGAAGGCGGACCAGAACGGCCGTGGCAACCCTTGTGCAAAACGCATGCAACAAGAGACGCCACCGCTCACCCCCAAGATTTGACCCCGAAAGGGAACTAAGGCGTGCTGCAAGCAGAGGAGCTCTGACCGAAAGTATAGAGAACAAAAACCCTGGCAGACTCCTATAATGAATGTACCGTCTTGGCTGGCAGCGAGAACAGATAGACAGGGAGGGATCCGGGACTGGACTAGAGTTCCGCAAGGAACAACAATTAGCAGGTAAGTCTAATTTACTCTTCCTTAGCGTCCCTCTAGTCCAGTCCCGGAACCATAGAGGATGTAACAGAGCAGTAAATCTCAACGGGAGGGCCTCGCTAGTCCAGCCTGAAGCACCCGAGACCCAAACCGCGCATCCGACGCCGCCTGCACATCCAGACGATAGTGCTTAGCAAAGGTGTGCAAGGACGACCACGTCGCCGCCCGACAAATATCCACCGCCAGTACCAAGCTAACTTCCGCCCAAGACGCCGCCTGCGCCCTAGTCGAGTGAGCCCGAAGCCCGGCAGGAACCATCCTGCCGCGTAAAAGGTATGCCGACGAAATCGCCTCTTTCAACCAGCGGGAAATGGAAGACTTAGACGCTGCTTCCCCCTTGCGCGGACCGCCAAATGCGACAAATAGGCGATCGGACTTACGGAAGGCCGCCGTTTCCCTCAAATACCAATGAAGAGCTCGACGGACATCCAACGCGTGCAAGGAGTTATCTGCGTCCTGGCCCCGTTCCTTGGCAAACACCGGGAGAGACACCCCCTGATTCATGTGAAACGCCGAAACTACCTTAGGCAAAAACACGGGAACCGGTCGCAATACCACCATGTCGGCAGAGAAAGACAGATAGGGTTCCCTACACGAAAGAGCCTGCAACTCCGAGATCCTGCGAGCTGACGAGATCGCTACCAGAAACACCGTTTTCAACGTCGAGTCCTTCAACGAAGCTTGTGCCAAGGGTTCAAACGGCGGAGCTACCAGAGACCTCAACACCAAATTCAAGTCCCACGAGGGCACTAAAGCCCTGTACGGAGGACGCATAAGCAACACCGCTTGCAAGGAGCACTTCACGTCCGCATGGGACCCCAATAACTGGCCCTGAACCTTGCCTCGAAAACACGCAAGAGCTGCAAGTTGTACCCTCAACGAACTGGCGCCAGGCCCTTGCCCACCCCTGCTTGCAAGAAGGAGAGGAGCTGAGGAACGGAGGTCCGCAAAGGCCGCAACTCGCGAACCGCACACCAGCTCTCAAAAATACGCCACACCCGGACATACGCTAGCGACGTAGACCGACGCCGCGCCCGCAACAAGGTAGCAATGACCTCCGGAGAATAACCTTTGGCTCTCATTCGCGCCCTCTCAATAGCCATGCCGTAAGCGAGAATCGAGCCACCTGAGGCATCTGCAGCGGCCCCTGCCGAAGGAGATCCGGCTGAGGAGGAAGGAGCCACGGATCGGCCACACTCAACCGCACCAGATCCGCATACCAAGGCCGACGAGGCCAGTCCGGGGCAATCAGAACCACGGGACCCGGATGCCGCTCGATCCGCTGTACCAGGCGGCCCAGCAGGGCCCACGGAGAAAAGACATAGAGCAGCCCGTACCTTGGCCACCTTTGTGCCAATGCATCGAAGCCTTCCGACATGCGTTCCCGACGCCTGCTGAACACTAGCAGAGACTCTCCGTACTGGAGAACCGCTGATAAATGGAATGGGAGCATAGATAGCTTCAAAGGCCAGAGTTCTATCTTGCAACCCCTCTCCGCTGAGTTGCCTCTTCCATATGTAAAATTAAACCACATATATCCAAAATGAAGACATTACAAATCTACCATAAAATCTTATAATTTGGGCAAAGCCAAACTAAACGGGAACATTGTCTATTAAGAAACCACACAACTATAAAATCCTTCCCATGACATAAAGCTTATGGCAGAGCATTCCACATTTGTGGACTGGCCATGGCGCTCACCCAAGCATCTGTTACAACTGTCCAAGAGAGTTATCACCATAATTCCTTTTGACCTGAATATGTTTACAGCAGAACATAGCGCTATAGCACAGCAGCTAAGCCAAAATATTATCCTGCCATATAAACCGACTTTAACGCTTTATAGGACCCTCTATGGATAGCGGAAGGAGAATCTTTTTTAAAGTAGAGGACTCCAAAAACCAAGTTTCCGCCAACTCCAATTAAATCAAAGCAGATCAGCTAAAATTACCTGAACTGCTACTATAGCTTTGCAAGAAGCTACCAGCCCCCGCTGCACCCAGTTGTCCTTCCCCCCCCTTATCCAGGGGGATGCTGCATTGCAGGAGGCATTGCCCACCCCCTGCCAGCCTACTGCAGCTGCCAGGGAGCTGAAGAGCAAAATAGAAAGTAGAACCCCTGGAAGCAAACAGTGTCGTGTCCCTGGGATTCAGGCGCAAAAGGTAAAAATCAAAAGTAAAAGCAACAGTGTTAGCTAAAAATGAACAAGGCTATCTCTCCCTAAAGCGAGTTTCTCTATCTTTTTGAAATCCCACCGAAGTCCGTGGGACGCAAGCTTTCGAACACAGCCCCTAGTGCTGTGCATTAACCACAACCAGAGAAATGAAATGAAATGAAACCCTGCTCTAGTAATAGATGAGAATTTCCTGGGAAGGGCCTGCTAAGTGTTGCTATGAAACCCACAAGCACCTCACCAGGCCTTCCTGAAGTCAGAGAAATAGCAGTGGAATACACCGACCACCTTGAAAATGGAAATCTGAGAGGTTGTTGCCTGTGTGAACCTGATGAGTAATATGATTTTGTATTGTACCACTCACCCCCCAGGGATGGGGGCACTGAATACTTTATGTGATTCATGAGCAGCGCTGTCATTCGGTGACCTTTAGGGCAGCAGAGCCCGACCAATGATACAGAAATTAAGAGCTTTAAATCTTGGTCATATAAACTGGATTCTCAGACCTTACATCACAGCACCGAGGCTCTGTGGTGATTTCTATCCTGACCTGCAGATAATGGCTGCCTGCACAGTCATAGAAAGGCACTATGAGAGTACCAGCTGCCCTCCGGTGGCCATAGACCGTAGCACAGGCACTTCCCGGCTGACAGTTTAACTGCCAGTCTATTCTTGTACATCCTAAGGTTTCCTAAACCTGTCCCTGTGAATTTTGGGCAACTGTCACTATAGAATACATAAAGGCACACTTCTAGGCTTTCCCTCCTGCAAACTACAAGTTAGGGTTCTGCCCTTGAACCTAAAAGCTGGCAATTTGCCTAATATCCTGGGCCTGAACAGATGCTCCACAGAGACATGATTAGGAGGGAAAGAACATGTGGTATCAGGGATCAATGCCAAAACTGCTGTCCTGTTTTTAAGTTCATTCTTATTTATTCTATAAAGAGGATTGACAACAGTCCCCCTTAATGCTGAGGAACCCCCCTGGCCTCAAAAAAAAAAAAAACTACAAACAAAAGAAAGAAACAATCACTAGGCCCAAAAATTTAGCTATTCTGCCTGTTGTCCTCACGCAGGCAGTTCACTGCAAACGCTCGCCATGCGGTCCAAATACCTAGCGAGGAAATGGCCGCCCCTTTGCCAATGAATTTTGGCGCCAAGAACAGCCGCCGCTGCAAAAATGAGGCCTCAGCAGACCGACAGAGCCCGAAGGCCTTACCTGCAGGGCCGAAAGCCACACAGCCTGCTCCTACCTCCTTGAATTCCTCCGATCCTCAAACTGCGCTGATGCGCCTGGCAGCCGCGGCGAGGATCGCTCAGCCGGTTCCACAGACTAAAATTAAATCCCACAGCAACGGAGAGGCTCCGTCCCACACAGCTTCAGTGTGGCTGTACGGGTCCCGGAGCTTTCTCCCGTACAGTCCAGGGAGAGAGATCCGCACCGGCAAATGCCTGCAGCAAGTGAAAATCACTGACAAGGAGGGAAGACAAGAACTGCTACTAATTTAAAGAACCAGGCTCAAATTTAAAATTACTGTAAATACAGAAATTTGCTCCTAACTCAAGGGAACCAATCCCCGATTGTCAATTAACCAAAGGTAACTGAATTAAAAGTAAATTAAAGGTAATAATCAAAGGTAAAATCAGAATTTGTCACACTAAATGTTCCTATCTGTTCCCCCCAAGTGAGCCCAGAAGCTAGGCTCACTATGTCCTCCTGCTGCAAGGAGACTGGACACACTGGAGGCTGATGGGAGATACCAGCAGGCTATATCCAGTGACTCGTCCCCAGGAGGCGCAGAATCCGCAACACTCGGGGGCCGGCTCCTCTTTTGTGGACCAGTGTCTCCCTGCACTGAAAGTGGACGCTTTAGCCCACGGCGGGGCAGGACCGAGCCTCCCCCCGCCGGCTGCAAGAGAGCCAGAGCCTCCTGCATGAGAGAGAAAAAGGTGCTCCGGCACCGCAGAAATCCCCGGACCAAGGACCGTCTCTGCCTGCTCTGATGTCCCTTCTGTAGATACAGGTGGGAGATCTGCACTGGAGCCCTCCAGAGGATCCCCCATGCCAGCACCCACAGCAGAACAAGTGGCACAGACTCGGGCTGCCAAATTACTACTTCTACGAATGCCACAGACCAGACACCGAGGACTAGGAGGCATGGCTATGCACACAGCCCTTTGCCAGCAAAGCAGGAACACCTTGCTGAAGCAAACAGAGCAGGGGAAAAAAAAAAAAAAAAAAAAAAAAAAATAATCGCAATTTTAAAAGTGCTCAAAAACGCTCCAAATTGCAGGATTAGATAGAGCTGGAGTCAATTAGCTGATATCTGACCAAGAAATGCAAAAACGAAGCTCCTATCCCTAAAAAGAAAAACACACAAAGAAAAACAACTTTGAAAAAAAAAATCCAAAATGGCCGCCGGACCCGATCCCGCCAAAAAAAGGACCAGAAAAAATACCCAAAAGGTCTAAAACTCTCCCCACAGCTGATTCCAGGCCACCCCAAGGCCTCCACCACTGCCTTTAGAAAGAAAAAGCTTCAAACTCTACTCACCCACACACAGGAGTGGAGGGGGGGTCAAAACACAGAGTGCTGTCCAGCATGCCTGTCACAATCTCTGAGTAGCAGTTATCAGAGTCAATAACAGAGTAATAACCGCTCAGGGCAGCTCGGGGAACCCCTAAATCAGTCAGGGGACCCTCAGAGCCTACTGCTGTATTCAATTGCTGCCTGTAATTGTCTTCAACCTTCTCCTCACCCACCAAGGGGGTTAGGTAGAAAGGAGACCTGTGTCCTGTGCAGCTCCCCTGCTTGTTTAACCTATGGGGAGACTGACAGAGAGAGACAGAGAAAAAAACAGATTAGAGAAAGACAGAAGGGACACAGTCAAAGATTTCCTCCACAGCAGCAGCCCAGCACCTAAATCTAGAAAAAAATAAAACACTAAAGCTCTGCTTATTTGTTCCCAAGGAGCCCAGTTCTGGGCTCTGACTTCCAAGCTGCTTGGAGACTGAGATACTGATGTGTGGGCGGTCCTTGGGGCTGCATATAGCTGGATGATCAAAGAGATGAAGATGTTCAGTCTCCAAAGCTGCTGGTGGAGGTTCACAACTCTATGGTTCCGGGACTGGACTAGAGGGACGCTAAGGAACAAGCGTAGTTTTTATAACCATAAAAATCTTTATATGATTCTTTTGTATAAAATATTAGAGATCAGGGTAAAAAAAAGTACAGAAGTACTTTGCTTCTCCGTGAGAGCTTTCCTTCTCTGAGAGTTGATTAATAGTGAAATTGTATGAACAAAAAGTACAGAAAAAGTCCTTTGCTTCTCCATGAGAGCTTTGCTTCTCTGTGACAGCGAAATTGTATGAACAAGGAGCATACATGTGACCTACTGTAAAAATCAACCAATGGGGTATAACAACGATAGCAGGAAGGGGAGAGATAAAATGTATAAAAGAAGTGAGATGGAATAGGGATGTATGCCCGCTATAGTGAACAACCACCCGCTCTTGCAAGAACAAAATAAAAATTCTTCACTGGACTCCTGGCTCTGGAATTTGATTTATTTCCGTTTAGAACAAATTTGGCGGCTCGTCCGGGATCTCGCCATCGTGGAGGGGGGTCCATGCCAGGGCTAACGAGGAGGCGTGCCCTACGGGCTGAGGCAGGGATCTCCACCTACGCATTGGCAAAAAGAATCTCAAGACTGAAAGAGAGCAAGAGAGCCAGATTACAGTGAAGGAACTGTAGCTTCCTGAAGCTAGTGGGCACGATCGTGACAAGCAGGCAACTCCGTGCACAGACCAAGGTAAGAAATTAAAGATGTGAAAGTATTACCTTGGTGGTTGGGTATCGAGGTTGGATGTGTGAGACAAGTCTCTGACTTGAAGCGAGTGAGGAGTCCTGATCTGCAGTTCTGACACACCCGTGAAGGGTGCGGCCGGAGACAAAGCGAAAACAGGGAAAAGGAAAGAAAACAGTGTGTAAAGCCTCGATGGGTATAAAGGGGTCCAAGACGGATCCAGATAGGTCAGGATCTAAGGCTAAAAACCCTGGGGACATACCTTCCGACAGCCCACTGGGGAGGATGTTGAAACACTGGCAAGAAAGTGAAGGGACAAATGGGAAGAGTAAGGCCAAAATAATACAATACTGTTGTTTTGTATGGACGAAGGAGCCCATATTGCCCCCGGCCATTTGCTGGCCGAACTTTGGGGCAGATGTGGCTTGGATATGCCAGGCATTGAAAATATATGTATCTAATAAAAGGGTCCCCTCTGAGTAAGAAGTGACATATGCAGCGGCATGGAAGGGAGGAGAGGGGATCAGGAATGTACCCGTTAAAGGTAATGGGAGGTCAGCAAAAAGAGAACAAGGGAAAGGGAAAACATGTACCTGGATGGGATCCCCTCCAATGTCTGCCTCCCCCATATATGGACCCTCCTTTGCCTTCCCCCTCCCCCCAAGTTAATCCCTTATACCCCCCTTTATTGAGTGCCACGGAGAATGAGGCACCACTTGAATTAGAACGGTGTCAAGGAGGAACTACAGCCACCGCCCCACGCCAGACAGAGGAAGATGATAAATGGGAGGATGGGACATTATAGAGTATCAGACTTGAGTGAGACCAGCCTTGAGGGACGTCCCCTTAAATGCAGGAAAAAGCCTGTTTGTGGATGGGTCTCCCAGGTAATACAAGGAAAAAGACACAATGGGTATGCTGTGGTGGAAGGGGAGAGACACTGCCTGCTGGACGCTGGCAGGTTACCCAACAGTTGGTCAGCCCAGACCTATGAGCCATATGCCCTGAACCAGGCTTTAAAGTTACTAGGAAATGAAGAAGGGACTATCTTCACAGATTCAAGATATGCTTTCGGGGTGGTACATACCTTTGGGAAGATCTGGGGAGAAAGAAGGTTGATGAACAGCAAAGGGAAGGGTTTGGTGCACGAAGAGATAATTAAACAGGTATTGAAAAATCTACTGTTACCCCGGGAAATAGCAGTGGTCCATGTGAATGGACACCAAAAGGGGACCTCATTTGAAGCAAGGGGAAACAGAGTGGCAGATGAGCAAGCCAAGGAAGCGGCCCTAAGAGAGGAGCATACGCCAATCTATAGCCTCATCCCAGTACCAGCTAAATCAACCCAGTGCCCTAACTTTACAAAGCAAGAGGAGCAAAAATTAGAAGGCTTGGGGGCTGTTAGAACCGAAGAAGGGAAGTAGGTACTTCCAGATGGGAGTAAAATGGTTAACAAACAGATAAGGTGGGAGATTATGGCCATTTTACACTAAGGAAGTCACTGGGGGGTACAGGCCATGTGTGACGTCATCCTAAGAAGATACGAGTTTGTGGGTATTTATACTGTGGCCAAGCAAATATGTGAAAGGTGCCTGATATGTCAGAAAACAAACAAACAAGTGTTGAGGAAACACCAGATGGGAGGGAGGGAGCCAGGGCTCCATCCTTTCCAAAGTCTACAGGTAGACTATACAGAATTTCCCCCAGTAGGACGGGTAAAATATCTTCTGGTGATGGTGGACCATTTGACGGGGTGGGTGGAAGCATACCCCACACCAAAAGCCACGACCGTCTGGGTGACTAAGGTATTGTTAGAATAAATACCCAAATACAGGATGGTCACCAGGATAGATTCAGACCAGGGGAGCCACTTTACGTCCAAGATCCTTAAGGACTTGGTGAATGCCTTAGGAATAAGGTGGGACCTCCAAACCCCTTGGCATCCACCATCCTCAGGAAAAGTAGAACGTATGAACCAAACAATAAAGGGACAACTAGCAAAGTTAATATTGGAAACTAAACTACCCTGGACAAAATGCCTGCCCTTAGCATTGTTAAGGATCAGAAGAACCCCCAGAAAAGACATAGGGTTATCGCTCTACGAAACGCTGTTTGGCCTGCCCTACATGGGACAATCGAGAGAACCACACCAGTTTGAGACTAAGGATAAATTCCTCAGCGAATATATACTTGGGTTGTCTTCTTCCTTCTCTATCCTCAGAAATAAAGGACTGTTGGCACAGACGCCGCCCCTGGTGTTCACGGTTCACAATATCGAACCAGGACAGTGGGTCCTGGTAAAATCCTGGAAAGAGTCAAAGCTACAACCAAAACTGGGAAGGTCCATATCAAGTCTTGTTGAAGACAGAGATGGCTGTGAGAACAGCAGAGAAGGGCTGGACCCATTACACCCGAATTAAAGACCCAGTACCAGCACCCGTTGATGAACAGTGGAGCGTTAAAAAGACCCAAGACCCTCTGCGTTTGACTTTGACAAGAGGAAGGACACAAAAGTGAACTCAAAGGGGACATTAGCAGTTTCTTTTAACAGATGGGAGGGAAGTGGAATATGTGGCTGAGAATAGGTCTGGGGGAATGTGGCTGATAATAGCCCAGTATGTTCCCTATGAACACAAACCTCCTCCCTCAAGAGGGAGGTCCGAGTTTGGCAGAGGGAAAGGCTGGACAGATGAGAAAATAAAAACCAGGACCAAATGGAGGAGAGTGTACCCTGAAATTTTCACAACAGTGCCCGAAGGGCAAGGTCAAATCAGCCTGCAGTTTGATGGATGTCAGGTAATAGAACGCTGCGGAGAATATTACGAGAAACAATACAGCAATAATCACAAATATCTTTGCCCCAAAAATAAAAGGTCCCTAGAGTTTGGTAAACCATGTTATGCATGGACAAGGGTATGGTGGACAACAGAGGAAGGAGGCTGGGTGACTCCGGAAAGTCAAGGTCACCCTTTGACTACTAAAATAAAAATACAAGAGAGAAAGGCTCCCCCTAATTGTAGGAAAAATGAATGTAACCCAGTAGTAATTATCCTTATGGATCAAGTTCTTTATTTATTTATTCTTTATTTGCGAGATTTTCTGGTAGGTAGGACATATGGGTTAGGGATTGAGGTAACCGGGCAAGACCCGGTAGGAAGGCTAAGAATTAGGGTTCCCCAAAAACAAAATAAACCCAACCAGACTCTCTTTGAAGTTAAGATGTCAAAACCAGGAGCAGAGGCTAAGGCTGTGAAAGTAGTGGAGACAACCGAACTAAGAGACACCTTCGAGATGGAGACTGGGTATGGAGAGATGAATGCCTGGATAGAATGGGCCCGGTATACGGTATAGAGTCTCAACCGTAGCAATTGCTATGCATGTGCATCTGGAAGACCGATTGCTCAGGTTGTACCTTTTTTCCTTACGTGGGAAACGGATCCTGATGGAGTACACTGCATCCTGTCCCTGTTTCAAGAGAGGGAGGCCTGGGGGAACAAGAGTTGCAGAACCTTGGGATTGCTCTTTCCACCTGCAGATACCAAAGAGGAGAGAGTTCCCCCCACATTTTCTACTGTGTACGGGAATCACTCCACCTGCCTCACCAAATAAATGAGGAACTTGATCACCTGTGTGCACTACCTCAACCTGACAGGGACAGAGAAAGAAGGGAGAAACTACTCCAACCTGATGATTCCTAGGGCCAACCTGTGGTGGTATTGTGGAGGGCGCATTCTGAGACCAACACTCCCTCAACTGTGGACGGGGACTTGCGCCCTAGTACAATTGGCCAGCCTCTTCACCATGGCATTCACTCAACCCAACCCTGCTAAAAAGGGGGAAGCAAAGTGTCCTAGGAACTTTGTTTGATGACAGAATATATCTAGATGCCATTGGGGTGCCGGGGGGGGGGGGGGTGTTGGATGAATATAAAGCCTGAAATCAGATAGTGGCAGGATTTGAGTTCCTCTTGTGGGTTATTACCATTAATAAGAATGTAGATTGGATAAACTATATATATACGATAATCAACAACGTTTTATAAACTATACCAGGGACGCCATAAAAGGAATAGCAGAACAGCTAGATGCCACCAGTAGAATGGCATGGGAAAACCATATGGTCCTGGACATGATAGCGGCAGAGAAAGAGGGAGTATGTGTGATGTTAGGAATGAACATGCAACATTTTCCTCCCAACAACTGCGCACCAGATGGGACGATTACTAAAACCCTAAGGGGACTGACTACATTGACGGATGAACTGGCAGAGAACTCAGGAGTGGACACTTCCCTTCACTGGCTGGTTGGAAACATGGTTTGGGAAATGGAGGAGGCTTAGTGGTATCCGTAGTTTCTTCATTGATAATAGTAGCAGGGGTATTGACCACCATAGGATGCTGCACAATTCCCTGCGTAAGGGGATTGACCCAGAGGTTGATAGAAAACGCTATCAGTAAAAGGATGGATGTACCGGCTCCCCAACCATATGGGGAGAAAATGTTTATAATGAAGGAACAAAAGGAAGGGGGAAGCCCAGATGAAGATGAGATTGAAAGGATGCTTAGGAGATTGGAAATCTCCTATGAAACGGTGAAGCAAATGTAAAAAGCAACATAATGGTAAAAACAGAAAAGGGGGAATTGTTGGGGATAGACAATTTAGGAGATGTTATTTTCACAAGGAATAGTCACATAAACAAGCATAGTTTTTATAACCATAAAAAATTTTTGTATGACTCTTTTGTATAAAAGCATTAGAGATCAGGGTGCAGTAACAAAAAAAAAGTACAGAAGTCCTTTGCTTCTTTGTGACACAGCAAAATTGTATGAACAAGGAGCATACATGTGACCTACTGTAAAAATCAACCAATGGGGTATAACCACAATAGCAGGAAGGGGAGAGATAAAATGTATAAAGGAGTGAGATGGAATAGGGATTTGTGCCCGCTATAGTGAGCGACCAACCGCTCTTGCAAGAACGAAATAAAAATTCTTCACTGGACTCCTGGCTTTGGAATTCAATTTATTTTTGTTTAGAACAAGGGGAACACAGAGCAGACGATGAGATCCCTGGGCCTGCTGTTGAATCCAACATGTGGTGTACCTAAAAGAGCCACTGCTCCTTGGATTCTTTCACCAGTAGAAAAACAGTCTCAGCTACCAGCACAGCCACCACTGCTGCTGCCGAATCATCCTTTAAGTGGCCATGTACCCTGGCACTATCTGGACACACTCCTTCACTCAGCAGCCCTTCTTCACATTCAGGAAAAAAAGGACCCAACATGGATCTCTGTTGGTGGCCCCCACAGCCTCAGCTTCTCAGGCAGCTCCCTCATATCTCATAAGAGGTATCTATGATCCAATAGCACTGCTACGGAAGTTATTCTGCTGCTGCTTCACTCCCAGGGAGAACTTTTTCTGTTGACTCTCTCTCTACTCTTTTTATAGGCACATTTCATTTAAGCGATAACATCTACAGAGTGAGGCCCATCTGAACGCTTCTGTTTGTGATTGATGCATAGCATCCCAGAACAGAAGAGCAGCAGCATGAAGATTCGGCCAAAGTTCCCATGCCCCATTGACACGAAGAGGTGCTCTGGCAGTAAAGAGCTGGCAAGAATCGTGGGTCCTGCTTACAAGAGTAGAGCTGTGGCGGAGAAGAAAAGGGAAGTGGCAGGTGAGGGTACAGACTATTAAGGGAAGAGGAAGGGTTAAAAAGGAAAAGAGCATAAGGGAAAGGAAGGAGTTAGAAAGGAGAAGACAGATCGAGCATAAATGGAAGAGCCGAGGGGGATGGACAGGTTAGAGGCAGAACTGAAGAAAGAGTTCAAAAAAGGAGAATGGAAGGAAGGGAATTAAAGTACGGAAGAGACAGTGTGCAAGGTTGGATAGCAGGGGAAGGGAGAACGTATAGTTGGATGAAAGGGAAGGATGGCGTGTAGGAGGGCAGGGAAAAAATGCAAGGTAGGGGGAGAGGGGCCTATTTGCCCATAAAAAGGTAATTACTCACCTGTAGCAGGTGCTTTCCACGGACAGCAGGAATAAGTCCTCACATATGGGTGATGTCACCGATATGTGAGGACTTATTGTGAGAACTTATATGTGAGCCCCACGTGGGAATGCTCCCCAGCTTCTATTGGAAGCTTTTGCAAGGCTCCACCGCAACTGCCTTCCCACCTGCCATGGCACCATCTTCTCCAGTATAACAAAGCTGAAGCAGAATATAATTTCTCAGGGTGGTGAGAGATTTGTGAGGACTTATTCCTGCTGCCCACTGAGAACACCTGCTGCAGGTAAATAGCTACTTTTTCTCTGTGGACAAGCAAGAATGAAGTCCTCACGTATGGTTCTCTCAAGCTACAGGCTACCGAAAACAGAGGAGACTGAAAAGCCCAATGGGCAAGGTGAATTAAGAACTGGAGAATCAGTGATGTACAGCAGCAGAAGTGCCCAAGGGAGGAATCCATCTGACTCAGCCTCTGCACCATACAGTTTCATTCATTCTTTGTTTGCATTTTTCTTTTTTTGGTAGCCTGGAAGGCAGAACGGCCTTGGCAGGATGTAGTTAGATTCTAAACCCCAAATAAATACTGGAGTACAGATTGACCGAAGTTGCTGTCATGTCAGGAATCCCTATCCAGACAATAGTGAGATGTGAATGTGTGGATAGAGACCATATCGTAGCCCTGCAAATCTCCTCCCTGAACAGAGAGCGCAAGTTAGCCATCAATGCAACCATGGTCCTGACATTGTAAGCTGTGACATGACCATTAAGGCTCAGGCCAGCTGGGGCATAAGCAAAAGATGCAGTCTGCCAGCCAAATTGAGAAAGCATGTTTAGAAACGGCAGCACCTAGCCTGCTGTGGGTCAAAGGACAACAGTTGGAAGGACTTTCGGCAGACTCTAGTAAACTCTAGATAAAAGGCCTAAGGCTCGCTGGCAGCCTTGTCAGTGCAACGTTACCTCCCTATTATGGGCATGAAGTCCTGAAAGCAAAGGTGGCAGAACTACTGACCGATTAAAATAGAAGCAGATACCACCATCGGGATGAATCGAGGATGAGTGAGCAGAATCACTAGTATGATGGATCCTGGTGTATGGAGAATGATCCTCTAGAGCTTAGAGCAGACTTCTCTTGTGTGCCAACGTAACCGCCACCAGGAATAAGACTTTCCAAGTCAAGAACTGCAAAGGGCAAGAAATGAGCGACCGAATGGAGTTAACATGAGCTGTGCTAGGACCATATCGAGGCCCAGAGCTACCGCTAGGGGTATGAAGGGAGGATCAAGAGGAGCAAACCTTGCAAGACGCGAGCTACAGTAGTAAAAGCTGAGTAGATATGGACCTGCCCTCCAAACTGGTGGCAAGTTCCAATCATGCTGAGGTGGACCCAGACAGATTCGGACTGGAAACCAGACTCCAAGAGGAGCGAGAGGCCCTCAAGAAGTCTGTCGACAGAACAAATAAATGGATCCAGTGCCTGTGCTGTGCATCAGGAAGCAATCTCTTCCCATCAAGGACTTAGAGGCCAACAGAGTGAGTCTCTCAATATCCTCGCAGGGGTGGCCAAGGATCTGATGTTGGGGTACAGCATCCTTCCATCCTCCTGTGAAATGAAATCTGGGGCAGAGCCCACTCGCAGAGATTCCCACTGGGAAAGTTGACGTCCACAGCTGTATGAGCCAATACAGAGCAATGAGGATCATCATACTCCTGGTCTGTTTTGAGCTTCCGCAGGTCCTCTGAAAGACAGAAACGGGGGAACATGCATATAGCGGGCCCTTCCCCCAATACAGAATTAAAGCAACCGGAGCCAACCTGCTGCACAAAGTGACTCTGGAGTGGAACTGATCCATTTAGGCATTACGAACAGATCTATCGAGGGGGTGCTAACTCCTGAAAGATCCAGTCCACGACATCTTGGGCCAGAATCCACTTGTGCAGTAGGATGACGTGGCTCAGCTGGTCCGCTAGGGCTTTCTGCTCCTCAGGCAGATGTGTGGCCCTTTACTCCATAACGTGAATGATGGCAAACCTCCATTGCTGGACTACCTCCCAGCACAGGAGATACAAACCCGTGCCCTCCAGCTTGTTTATGCAGTAAATCATGACTGGATAGTCAGTCTGAACCAGTACAATCTGGCAGGTTAGGCGAATCTGGAAAACCCTGAGGGCATTCACCATAGCTCTCAATTCCTAGAAGTTGATCTAATGGAGACTCCTGTTCAGACCAGACATCAGGAGTGTGAAGGCCATCCAGATGCACTCCCCAGCCTTCTGAAAGGGAAGACCCCTGAGCAGGTTCTGATGATTCAAACATCATTGCAGGGACTGGACAAGAGGGCCAGTGAATGCCACCCAATCCTGAAGGCAGCCGAAGGCCTGGTTCTACAGAGTCCTCAGTGTCTACTGAGCTGTCTCATCGCGGACAAGCCCTGAATGTGACCTGAACAGCGGAGACAGCACAGTTACTTACCTGTAACAGGTGATCTCTGGGAACAGCAGGAATACGTCTTCACATATGGGTACGTCGGTACCGATGGAGCCTGCGCGGGAACGCTCCCCAGCTTCCCAAAAAGGAAAGCTTTTGGGAGCATCCCACAGCGCCTGTGCGCTGCCTTCCCGCCTTTCCTAACCAATTCTCCTCAGTTCGAGTTTAAAGCTGAGACAATAGAGAGAGAGAAGAAAGGAAAGATAGAAAAGAGATACAACTCCTAGGGGAGGTGGGTGGGTTGTGAAGACTGCTGTTCCCAGAGATCACCTGTTACAGGTAAGTAACTGTGCTATCTCCAGAAACAAGCAGGAATGAGTCTTCACATATGGGTACTCCCTAGCTGAGATGCCTGGGAGATCCCCAAGGATATGAGACCCTGAAGGGGGTCTGCGTCCTCCTATGGATCTCAGGCATCCATCCAGGGAAGGAGGGCAGGAGTTGTTTAAGAATGGAACAGGTGTCTGAGGACAGCCTGACCAAACAAGGCATCCCGGCAGGAATCCTTGTCCAAGCAGTAATGGGCTGTGAAGGTATGAACAGAGGCCCAAGTGGCTGCTCAACAGATCTGGTCGATGGACACAGAATTTAGATGAGCCACAGAGGTGGCCATGGCCCTCACATTATGAGCTGTGACATGGCTCTCCAGAGAAAGGTTCTTACTCTGGTAGGCGAAAGAAATACACTGAGCAATCCAAATGGACAGTGTTCTCTTAGAGACTGGAAGTCCCAAATGAGAAGGATCAAAAGCAACAAAAAGCTGGGAAGACTTTCTATGTTGCTGTGTCCTATGTAAGTAAAAAGCAAGAGCTCTTTTACAATCCAGAGTATGAAGATTCCTCTCTGCACTGGATGCATGAGGAGCTGGAAAAACGACAGGTAGATATACCTCTTGATTAAGATGAAAAGGTGAGACCACTTTAGGCATAAAGTGTGGATTTGTCCTAAGGACTACCTTGTCATGATGGAACCTTGTATAAGGTGGATTAGCCACTAAGGCCTGCAGTTCACTGATGCGGCGAGCAGAAGTGACTGCAATGAGGAAAATAACCTTCCAGGAAAGAAATTTCAAGGAGGTAGTGGCTAAGGGTTCAAAAGGTGGCTGCATAAGCTGACCAAGAACCAAATTTAAGTCCCATGCCATCGGAGGAGGCCTAATAGGAGGTTTAGTTAAAGTTAGGCCTCTCATGAATCTTGAAATAAGAGGATGAGAGGAGATAGGTTGTCCATTGATGGGCTTAAGGGATGCTGCAATAGCACTCAAATGGACTCTTACTGAATTTGTCTTAAGTCCTGCATTGCAGAGATGCAGGAGATAGTCTAACAAAGAAGTTAAAGGCAGTGCCAGAGGGTCAAGACCCTTTTCAGCACACCAAATGGAAAATCTTTTCCACTTAAAAGCATAGGAACGCCTGGTGGAAGGTTTCCTGGAAGCATCGAGGATATCCTTCACCTGCTGAGAAAGATTCAAGTCTTGAAGGTCTAAGCCTTCAGTAACCAAGCTCTGAGGTGAAGGGACTTGGGGTTTGGATGCCACAAAGTCCCTTCCTCCTGAGACAGAAGGTCTGGAGCAGCTCCCAAGTCCAGGGAGGGGGCTTGGGAGAGATGCAGAAGTAGAGGGTACCACACTTGGCGTGGCCAGCATGGAGCTATGAGGATCATAGATCCTTGATCCCTCTGGAGTTTGAACAGAGTCTTGGGAATTAAGGGAATGGGTGGAAAGGCATACAGGAAGCCCTGACCCCAATGAAGGAGGAAGGCATCCTTGGCCTGAACCCCCTGACACAGAACTCTGGAACAGAACCAGGGAAGTTTGGCATTCCACGGACTTGCAAAGAGGTCTATGTCCGGGGTTCCCCATGCTTGAAAGATTCTGAGTACCTGATCCATGTGCAGGGACCATTCGTGTGGAAGCAGAACTCAACTGAGTCTGTCTGCCCAAGAGTTTTGGATTCCTGGGAGGTATACTGCCAGGAGGATGGATTTGATGCTCTCTGGCGAAGGCCCACAATCTTAGAGCTTCATTGCAAAGCGACAGAGCCAGTTCCTCCTTGCTTGTTTATATAAAACATAGCTACTTGATTGTCCGTATGGATGAGGACTGTCTTGTAGCTGAGGAGGGTATGGAAGACCTTGAGAGCTAGAAAAACTGCTCGAAGCTCCAAGTGGTTGATATGAAGAGAGGTCTCCTGAGGGGACCAAGTGCCTTGAGTGGAGAGGTCCTGTAGATGAGCTCCCCAACCTGTCTGGGAGGCATCTGTTGTGAGGGTTGCTTGGGGCAACAATTGTTGGAAGGGGGACCCCAGCAACAGATTTTGAGTGGACATCCACCATTGGAGAGACCAAAAGAGACGTATGGATGTTGCTATTTGGTCTGAGAGAACTCCTGAAGCTTGAGTCCACTGGGTGGACAAAGTCCATTGAGCTGCTCTCATGTGTAGGCGAGCATAGGGTACCACATGTACTGTGGAAGCCATGTGGCCCAGCAGTTGTAGCATTTCCCTGGCAGTTAAGTGGCTCTTTGACTGAATCTGGGAGGCTAGCTGCACTAGACGTTGGCAACGGGCCTGAGGAAGGTAGGCCCTTGCAGTGGTGGTATCCAACCAGGCCCCTATGAATTCCAGGGACTGAGTAGGGATGAGCTGGGACTTTGGGAGGTTTACCACCAGTCCCAGATACTGCAGAATGCGCCTTGTGTGGTCCAGGGAAATCTGGGCCTCTGACTGAGATGGAGCTCGGATGAGCCAGTCGTCCAGGTATGGGAAGACAAATATTCCCAGAGTGCGTAGAAATGCAGCAACTACTGCCATGCATTTGGTGAACACTCTTGGGGCAGAGGCCAGACCGAAAGGAAGCACTCTGTATTGGTAATGTTTTCCTTGGAAAAGAAAACACAGGAATCTTCTGTGAGATGGATGGATGAGAACATGTGTGTACGCATCCTTGAGATCTAGAGAACAAAGCCAATCCTGACTTTGAAGGTATGGAAGGAGAGTGCCCAGAGAAAGCATCTTGAACTTCTCCTTGCATAGAAATTTGTTCAATTCTCTGAGATCTAGAATGGGTCTGTATCCCCCTGTCTTCTTTGGAATGAGAAAATAGGGGGAGTAGAACCCTGACCCCTGTTGAAGAAGAGGAACTTCTTCTATTGCCCTTGGGCAAGAAGGGTAGTTATCTCCTGACCTAAAAGGTCGATAAGAGATGTGGGAGAATTGAAGTGTCTCACCATGGTGTGGGGAGGAAGGTCTGAGAAATGAAGTTTGTAGCCCTCTCTTATGATGGAGAGGGTCCACTGATCTGATGTGATTTGCTCAAATCTGGGAGCAAAATGAGCTAACCTTCCTGGAATGGTGAGAGGTTCTGGCTGTGTTAAAGCCAGAAAGGCTAAGTTCTCTAGCATCAAGTCAAAAACCCTGAGGGGGTTGGGACTGCTGGGTTACAGCAGCCCCTGTAGACTTAGGCCTGGCCTGCTTAGGTTGCTGACGCTTAGCGGTAAAGCGACCTGTAGAAGATTGTTGGCCAGAAGTGGAAGGAAACCTGCCCTTTTTGAAAAAAATACTTTTTAAAAATATTTTTCTTGGCAGGAATGGAGGTAGATCTTGAAAGTCTATCCAGAGCAGAATTCTCTGCATCCATTTGAGTGGCTTTAATTTGCCACTCTTTGCCAAACAGATTTTCACCTGTACAGGGCAGATTTCCTAAGCCATCTTGAACCCAGGGTTCTAAATCAGAAGCCTGGAGCCAAGCAATTCTGCGAGCAGTTATGGCAATGCCTGAGGCTCTACTGGCCCCTTCAAAGGAGTCAAAGGCTGCCCTGTTTGAAAACTTGGAGATGTCTTGAGTATGCTTAAGCCACATGCGGAATTCTTCCCTTTTATCTTCTGGAATAAAAGGGAGGAAAGTGTGCAGCTTTTCTGCCACTTCTTTCAGAAACATACCCATATAAAGGCTATATGAGTTGATTCTGGCAATAAGCATACTGGCCTGGAAGAGTTTCCTACCAAAAGCATCCAAGGTCCTGCATTCTCTTCCTGGAGGAGCAGAAGTGTGTCTCTTTGTACTCTTTAGATCCAATAAAACCGTGGAAGCAAGGAAGGAACTGAAAATACCACCTTTATTTCATAAAGCCAGGCCCGACACAGGCCGTGTTTCGCTCATGCCTTCATCAGGGGCTTTAGGCATGTATTTTATTGAAACATATACATTTATTTAATTATCTTCTCACCTATATGATCTTCTTGCCACACAGGTGCCAAAGCGTCTACCGCACTACTTCTTCCTTTCTGCAATTGCAGAAAGGAAGAAGTAGTGCGGTAGACGCTTTGGCACCTTTACAGGAATCAATTTTAAAGGATATTTGGATTAAACATACCACACGATTGCAGGTATAGTTAAATGAGAGAGTAACGGCAAAGGAGTTACTTTGCAAGTTTTGGCGTTAACACCTGTGTGGCAAGAAGATCATATAGGTGAGAAGATAATTAAATAAATATATATGTTTCAATAAAATACATGCCTAAAGCCCCTGATGAAGGCATGAGCGAAACACGGCCTGTGTCGGGCCTGGCTTTATGAAATAAAGGTGGTATTTTCAGTTCCTTCCTTGCTTCCACGGTTTTATTGGATCTGTTGTTGGCACGTGGATTGTGCTTTTTTGTTGGACAGTCTTTGTACTCTTTATCCTCTTCATAGCTGACTGCACCACAATGGAATGGTGAGGAAGCTGAGTTTTCTGGAACCCAGGACAAGGAGGGACACGATACATAGTGTCCAACCTGCGAGAATGAGGAGAGAGAGTGAGAGGAGTCTCCCATAAATCAATCATGTGTTCATGAAGAATCTCATGAATTGGTAAGGTGACTGCCTCTTTAGGAGCTCTAGAGTAGCCTAAAATATCCAATTTTTTAGCTCTAGGCTCTGATTCAGAAGTTACTGAAATAGAAAGTCCTTTAGCTACTTCTCTAATGAAGTCTTGAAAGGACAAATCCTCTGGAGGAGACCTTTTTGGAGAAGAAGGCTCTTCAGGAAGGGCTATAGATACTTCAGGAGACTCGTCTGATGTATCAGAATCATCAGAGGAATCGGAGTATCGCCTATCAGGGTGCTCTTCCAATGCTCGATACGCGTATCGAGCAGTATCGACATCGGGCGTACCCGGTATCGGATCGGTACCAGTAAGCAGCCCTGGACAAGGAACCGCAGCAGTCGGTATCCTGGTCGATGTAGTCGGTACCGGCATCGGCGCTGGTGCCGGTACCGGAGCCGATACCGACAACGGAGCTCGTTGCGGTATCATCGGCGTCGCAGCTTGAATCAAGGACTTTATAGCCTGCTGCATGGACAGAACATTCTGATCCATCGACGCCATGAAAGCCTGGATGTCAGTACCGGGAGAAAGTGCCGGTACCCCAGAGCAATCTAACAGGTGATCGGTCGAGGCCGTGCCATCGATGTCAACCTGTAACCCCATAGGAGCAGCTTTGGAAGCCGGAGCTTCCCGCCGGGGTTGTTTGGCTGGTGCAGGATCCTCGAGGGCAAGCCCGGAGGCATCTCGATGCTTAGAGGGAGATCTACCCTTCGAGGACCTGCTAGGTTTATGTTTGGTTACCTGAGATCCTTCAGGAGAAGAAGACCTGGAAGATGTTGATGCTACTGCCGGTGCCTCAGTGGGAAACAGCACATGGAGCTTAGCTGCTCGGTTCTGTAATCCCTGTTTAGACATCAGGGAGCAGGACGGACAATCCGGAATGGAGTGTTCAGGACCCAAACATTTAAGACACCATTCATGGGTATCTGTAACAGAAATAGTACCGCTACACTTAGTGCATTTTTTGAACCCGGAGGTTGGTTTGTCCATGGGGGAAATTTTCTTGTGGGCCCTGAGGCCTTAAGAAGAAAAATATACCAAGTGAGGAAAAATCGATTTTTTTTTTTTTTTTAAAGAAAGAAAGAAAAGACCGGCGGTACCGGTCCGGAGTCGGGGAAGGCAGACACGTGACCAAAGAAATAAAATAAAATAAAGAACTTCTTCAGCGGTGACAGGGCTCGACCTGCTGGCTCCGTGGAAAAGAAGAACTGAGGAGAGTTGGTTAGGAAAGGCGGGAAGGCAGCGCGCAGGCGCTCTGGGATGCTCCCAAAAGCTTTCCTTTTTGGGAAGCTGGGGAGCGTTCCCGCGCAGGCTCCGTCGGTACCGACGTACCCATATGTGAAGACTCATTCCTGCTTGTTCCTGGAGATCATGTGGCCGAGCAAAGTCAGCATCTCACAAGTTGTCCGACAACTCTGCAGGGTATCTTGGACCATGGCAGTCAATCTCAGGAGTAGATCTAGTGAAGTCATGTTTCTTCGCTTGAGTCACGTCAGGGACAGCCTCCATGAACTCCAGTTGTTTGGCTGCAGAAGGCGAGACTTTGGGTAATTGATTACAAACCCCAATTCTAGCATCTGAAGGGCCAACCGTGTTGATTGCTGGACTCCATCTGGAGTGGTGCTTCTTGTAAGCCAGTCGCCAAGGAAAGAGATCCTACCTCAGGTTGCCACCAAGATTCAGGGCGCTGAGGCCAGCCCGAAAGGTAGTACTCTGTCCTGAACGTGCTTTTCCACAAGGACGAAGCAGAGATACCTCCTGTGAGCAGAATGGATTTGGTTTTGGGAACACATGTCCTGTAGATTCAGGAACATAGCCAATCATCTTTCTGAAGGATGAGGAGCAGGGTACCTGGACATACCATCATAAACCTTCCCACACTGGTAGTGCTGAGGTTTCTGAGATCCAGGATGAGTCAAAACCCCCATCTTCTTGGGGGCCAGAAAATACCCGGAGTAAAGTCCCCGTTCGATCTGCTCTTGAGGCTTGGGTGAGATCATCAGAAGGACGGAGATGTCAACTTGAAGGAGGCAGATGTGCAAGGTTGAGGGGGGAAACCCTCACCAAAGAGGCAGCAGTCCAGTGGAGTGCAATACATAGCTGCTTTGGGCTATTAGTTGCCCCATGAGTCCGGAATTATGAAGGGCCACCTGTGGCAAAGAAAGGTAGCCATCCTCCTTCCAGTCACCGGCAGATTGGTAATGATCCGGAGGAACCAGTCAAAACCCCACCCCCGGCTTGGGATGCAGGGCAGGCTGAGCCTATTGGGGCTTCTCCCAATGGCATGGGTGAGGAGCCTGTGACTTCTGCTGAGAGGCTTGAGAACCAGGAAGTAACTGTGCTCACATGGATAGTAGGTTTTCTTCTGGCCTCACCCTCTCGATACCACTTATAATAGGGATCGGACATGCGTCTTGACAGCCAGGTGAGGATGATATGCTTCCCGTTCCACACGCAGGACCCAAAAGGCAGGCAGAGCTCCGGAGTCTCAATGCGTGGATGAGACAATGGTGCAAGGATGAGGGGTTTGGATTCGTTAGGAACTTGGGAACATTCTAGGGAAAGGAGGGGCTTCACCTTAACCGGGATGGAACCAGGCTGCTGGCATTAACCTTTAAAAAGGAAATAGAGCAGCTTTTAAACTAGATAATAGGGGAAAGCCGACAGTCGCCCAAGAGCACATGGTTCGGAAGAATGTATCCTTGAAGGATACTACCAAAAGCAGAGAGGTTCCAAAGAAGAGTAAAGTAGCCCACATGCCCTTGAGTATGGAGCAGATAGAGCGTAAAGATTCCAAATTACCCATGCCTACCAATAGCCAGATTAATATGAATAAAATAGTCTCTAAAATGCTTGTATGCAAATGCTAGAAGCCTAAAAAATAAGATGGGCGTGTTAGAATATATAGCACTAAATGAGAGGTTAGATATGATTGAAATCTCAGAGACATGGTGGAAGGAGGACAACCAGTGGGACACTGATACCTGGGTACAAACTATATCGTAATGACAAAGCTGATCAAATTGGTGGAGGGGTTGCGCTCTATGTTAGAGAGAGCATTGAGTCAGAAAGGATTAAAGTTTTGCAGGAAACAAAATTTGCTGTAGAATCTCTAAGGATTGAAATTCCATGTAAAAAGGGGAAGGCGATGGCAGGGAGGGTGTACTAACGACCGCCTGGCCAGAATGAACAAATGGCTGATGAAATGCTCAAAGAAATCAAAGAAGCTAACAAAAGTTACAGCACAGTAATAATAATGGGTGATTTCAATTACCCCGGTATCGACTGGGTCAGTGTAACAGCAGGACATGCTAGGGAGATAAAGTTCCTAGATGAAATAAATGACTGCTTCTTGGAGCAGCTGGTTCATGAACTGACCAGAGGGAAAGCCATATTGGACCTAGTCCTTAGTGGAACACCAGATCTGGTGCAAGAGATAAGGATGTTGAGGCCACTTGGCAATAGTGATCATAGCATGATCGCGTTTGATTTCATTAGTGGAGGAGGGATGGTAAGGAAATCCACAGTACTATCTTTTAACTTTCGAAAGGGAGACTATGATAAAATGAGGAAAATAGTTAAGAAAAAACTAAAAGGAGCAGTTGCAAAGGTTAAAGACTTATTACATCAAGCTTGGATGTTGTTGAAAAATACTATCTTGGAAGCCCAGACCAGCTGTATTCCACGCTTTAAGAAAACTGCCAGCATGGTTTAAAGGTGAGGTCAGAGAGACTGCTGTTGCCAAAAAAGCATCTTTCAGGAAATGGAAAAAAAGAGCCAAATGATGAAAACTGGAAACAGCACAAGCACTGGCAAGTTAAATGCAAGGCATTGATAAGGCAGGCAAAGGGAGAATTTGAGAAGAAGCTTGCTGAGGAAGCAAAACCGCATAAGACTTTTTCAAGTACATTTGTAGCAAAAAACCCATGAGAGAGTCAGTTGGTCCATTAGATGATAGAGGGGGTAAAGGGGCACTAAGAGGCGACAAGGTGATAGAGAGACTGAATGAATTCTTTGCTTCGGTCTTTACTGAGGAAGATGTAGGGATGTTACCCATGACTGAAGTGGTATTTAAAGGTGCGGAAGAACTGAAGGAAATATCGATACATCGGGAAGATGTATTACAACTATTAGATAAACTGAAGAGTAGCAAATCACCTGGGCCGGATGGTATACATCCAAGGGTGTTGAAAGAACTGAAATATGAGATTGAAGAACTGCTATTAGTAATCTGTGAACTATCATTAAAATCATCTGTAATACCTGAAGATTGGAGGATGGCCAACGTAACGCCAATTTTTAAAAAGGGTTCCAGGGGTGATCCGGGAAACTACAGACCGGTGAGCCTGACGTCAGTACCGGGAAAAATGGTAGAAACCATCATAAAGAATAAAATTACTCAGCATGTAGATAGTCATGACCTAATGGGATCAATTGTGGTCTGTTTTGTTGAACGTGGAATATCAACGTGTATGCATTCAAAACATTCAAAAGAACCAAAAAATGTAAGCTTCCTTTTTATTTTATTTTTTCTTTGCTTTCAAGATACAAGATACAAAATCAGGATTCCTTCTCTTATTTAATATATCCCAAAACAATCTCTTAAAAATATTTGGAAGAGAAGAATCCCCGAGTGAACTTATTCAATACAGAAATGCTTTTAAAACAAGGGTCTCAGGGTCTCGACGCTCTACTCCGGCGCCTATTGGCGTTTCAAATGTTTTCTTCAGGAGACCATATCCTATAAATAAATAAATTTTACAATATACTATTATCCTACTATCAAATACCATTAAAAACAATTAACAACAATATATTTCTACGCTACTTACAGATATATTATGCTGCCCACGTTCTCTCTCCTTGTTTCTAATACGAAAAAACGCCGCGCATGTGTGATGGTAAAACCATTGCTATTTAAAACCCTTTCCGATTATGTCATACGTTTTCCACCAGGACCGCATAACTTATCTTGATGTTCAAGTAACCAGAGAAGTCCACAGTTGGAGTACATCGATATTTAGGAAGACCACCAATAGGAATACGTTTTTAGAGTTTTCTAGTAAACATCCTCAAAAGTTAAAACAATCGTTACCGTTTTCACAGTTTTTACGGTACCGGCGCAATTGTTCGAGCACACAAGAATATAAAAAACAGGCTGCTAAATTAAAAACAGATTTCATAAAAAGAGGATACCCAGTGATGATAGTACAGAAGGCATATCGCAGAGCCCTCTATAATCATAGGGCAGCCCTGCTAAAACATCCTTATAATGTCCGACAAAAGGAAGATAATGAGAACATTAATTTCATCACACCGTATACTCCATTAAGTTATAGCCTACAAAAACTCATAAATAAACATAAAAATGTTTTATCGGTAGTGCCTGGTTTAGAAAAGAAATCGATCAGATGTGTTTGGCAAAGAGGACGAAACTTGAAGGAATATTTGAGTCCAGCGGTACTTCCCCCGATAAAGGAACAGTTAGTTATCACAGGGCATAAAAGCTGCGGCACTTGCGACATGTGTGAGATTATGTTAGAACAATCACATTTCAGCCATCAGGGGCAAATATATTATCTTAGATCACAGACGACGTGCACTTCAGAAGCGATAATTTATGTACTCAAATGCCCATGTAGATTAATTTACATTGGCAAAACAATCCGTTCACTGCGGGTGAGGTTACGAGAACACAGAAGTAAATTAAAAAGCCGTTGGCTAGAGGCTCCGATCGTCTCGCATTGCCTTTCCCAGGGCCATACATTTGATCAACTTCGTAGCTTAGCAATTAGACAGATTCAGGTTCCGAGGGGAGGAAAAACACTAGATGAAACTTTGTTACAACGTGAACAATGGTGGATACATAAATTGCAAACCATTGCTCCAAGGGGGTTAAATGTATCTATTGAATGGATTTCCTGTCTGTAGGCTAGTCTGAAGATTTAAAGCTACATTGGCCATAAGTAGAGGATAAATTACACAGGTACACTAAAAAAAATTTTTTTTCAACTGCCTCTAATGTTTCGATTGATTTTTACGTTTTTTGGTGCGCTGAATCCAAATCTGGTAACCAATTTGCTCCATCACGTACAGATTTTTTGCTACATTGGGTTAGCAGTTTGAGGTGAACGTTTCTTATTGAGTGCGATCGAGATAAAAGTTTCTTGGATGAATTCTTTATACTAATTGTTTAGTAGTTATTCAAATAAGAATAAAGAAAATTGTAACAAGGCAGCACATAAGAATAGAGTAATGTCAACAAAACACACTGTGATGGTAGCAAAATTGTCTGCACTTAAAACAGCCACATACATGTGCACAAACATTGAGCATATAAGAGCGAGGTTAGACACAAAGCAAAGCAAAGAAATGTGCAAAAAATGTTGTACAGGTATGTATGTAAGAATAGAAAACGCAAACCGCACCATTGCAATACATGAAGACAAACACCCGATGGTGTGAAAATAAAATTCTAATAAATGAGATCCGACACTGTGGTAATAACTAGCAAATTTTTATTTCAAAGTTTAGTAAAAACACGATATTTGTCAACACAGTTTAGATTTTAAAGTCATTCTTGGGTCAATCAATCTCCTGGTGGGCCCGTTTCTTCTCCCCCCGAATGCTTCTCTTGGTGCGCTGCTTGGCGTATTTTTCATCTGGGGTTTCCCGCAGCAGCAACCAGCAGAAATCAGCCATCATAGTGGTGTTCCATCTTCCTTGGTACCTTCTCTCTGCGTCCTTGATGTCCTGGTGAAACCTTTCACCTTGTTCTTCACTGTACGCCCCCAAGTTTTCGGGAAAGTAGTTCACATGGGAGTGCAAGAAATGGACTTTCAGGCTCATGTTACAGCCTTGTTCTTTGAAGGCATTGAGCATCCTGGCAACAATATCCTTATAGTTCTCATCCCGCCTGTTCCCCAAGAATTTGAGAACAACATCCTTGAAGGAATCCCAGGCTTCTTTTTCCTTCTCAGACATCGTTTCAGCGAATGCTCCATCTGAAATGAGTTTCCTTATATCAGGGCCAACAAACACTCCTTCCTTTAGCTTTGCTTCAGAAAGTCGGGGGAACTTTGAGCAAAGGTACCGAAAGCACTCACCATCTTTTGGAAGGGACTTGATGAATTGCTTAATGAGACCCAACTTAATGTGGAGAGGTGGTAATAGAATTTTATCACGAGGTACCAAGCTCTCATGAAGAACATTTTTCTCACCGGGTCTCAAATACTCCCGAATTGGCCAGTCTTTTTTCCCCCAGTGTAGGTCGCGGGCCCGGCTATCCCACAAGCAAAGGAAGCAGGGATATTTGGTGAAACCGGATTGCTTCCCTAATAGCATGGATAGAATTTTAAAGTCTCCACAAATCATCCACTTATGCTCATCATAACGAATCTTCTGAAGAATCAGGGCCAAATTCTCGTATTTTTCTTGGAGAATAACAGAGTGAGCAATAGGAACTGAAGCGAATGTGTTGCCATTATGAAGAACACCTTTTATGCTGTCTTTTGACGAATCAATGAACAGCCGCCATTCAGCAGGATCATACTTGAGTTTAAACTTTTCCATCACTCCGTATATATCGTTGCAAAATACCAAATCTTCCTCTTTGCTGAAATACTTCAAAAATTGTGTCTCGCGGTTGCAGTACCAATAAAAAGTTGTTCCTGGTGACAATAGATTTTTCTGTTTAAGCCGAGAACCTAGCAGTTGGGCAGCATCTTTTGGGAGTCCTAAATCCCGGACTAATTCATTCAATTCAGCTTGAGAGAAAAGTTCAGGTTTCGGATCTGGTTCAGTTTCAAACTCGGAAGTACTGGACTCATCGGGAAAAGCCATCTGATGAGTCTCATCATGATCAGAACCGTCCACACAAATATGATCCAAAGATTTTGGTGGTTCAGGCACAGGTACTTCGTTGCTATGAGGCATAGGCCTTATTGCTGAGGGAAGGTTGGGGTAACTTATTACGTTCTTATTTTTTAAGTTGTATCCCTTCACAATGCAAGAGCAAAAATAGCAGTCACTGCTGTGGTCTCTTTGTTCACGCCACATCATAGGTATTCCGAAACGAAATGCTTGTTTTTTACCTTTCATCCATAAGCGTAGATCTTCCTCACATGTCTTGCACACTTTGTGAGGAGCCCACGGTTTGTCTTGATCGCCTAACTTCAAACCGAAATAGGCGAAATATACTTTTTTAATAAATGCAGAAATGTTCCTCTGCCGCTTTTTCACGGTATATTCCCCACAAATAAAACAAAAACTGTCCGGAGAGTTGACGCAACCTCTGGCTCTGTGAGCCATCACAAATACACAGCACTGCAAACTACAACTGTAGTGAACCACTTCGGAATAAAGCTGGATTACGACTGAGCAAACAAAAGGTAATAATGAACTTGCAAGAAACTGAAATTTGACAGGAACGTTCATGTCGCAACCACCGTGTTTGAGCGAGCGAACGAGGCGAGGCGAACAGGAAAGAACATGCGCCAGCGCGAGTACTGGATTTAGCCCCCCGCCTCCCAAATGTCCTGTTAATGTATAAAATGAATACAAAACACTCTAAAATATCATGAGGGAGTGTTTCTAGTTAGTTAACCATTACAACCTCTATTTTGGGCCAAGAAAATAAACTGCAGTCGGCTAAAAAGAAATTATGTGAACATTCCTTATATGGGTAAGAAATCTAATTTGCAAGAAAACGTGACGTGATGGAACATTTTGACTATTTTTCCTGGATTCAGCACCCCAAAATCTATAGGAATCAGTTGCAAAACTGGAGGCAGTTTTTTGGTAGTGTACCTGTGTTATCCATAAAGAACAAGTTATTCCAGTGAATAGATCTATCATTAAGATTGGAGGAGAAGAGCGACATTTAGAGGGGTTAAGTATAAGGAGTAACATCAAGTATAAAAGTGTTACATTTAAACTAGATATGAAATGGTATTGATATAGTTTCTACATTTAAGTATGAATATTCATGATGTAATTGCCTTAGGTAGTACGCAAGGAAAACATATGACATAATCGGAAAGGGTTTTAAATAGCAATGGTTTTACCATCACGCATGCGCGGCGTTTTTTTCGTATTAGAAACAAGGAGAGAGAACGTGGGCAGCATAATATATCTGTAAGTAGCGTAGAAATATATTGTTAATAACTGTTTTTAATGGTATTTGATAGTAGGATAATAGTATATTGTAAATTTTATTTATTTATAGGATATGGTCTCCTGAAGAAAACATTTGAAACGCCAATAGGTGCCGGAGTAGAGCGTTGAGACCCTGAGACCCTTGTTTTAAAAGCATTTCTGTATTGAATAAGTTCACTCGGGGATTCTTCTCTTCCAAATATTTTTAAGAGATTGTTTTGGGATATATTAAATAAGAGAAGAAGGAATCCTGATTTTGTATCTTGTATCTTGAAAGCAAAGAAAAAATAAAATAAAAAGGAAGCTTACATTTTTTGGTTCTTTTGAACGTTTTGAATGCATACACGTTGATGACCTAATGGGAGACAGCCAACATGGCTTTAGACAAGGAAGATCTTGTCTTACTAATCTGTTATGTTTTTTTGAAGGAGTGAATAAACAGGTGGACAAAGGTGAGTCGGTTGATATTGTGTATCTGGAGAGGAGGATCCTCCTGTGGATACAGGTGATTTCAATTTGACTGCTTTCCTAGAGCAATCTCAGGATGTGATAGCTACTCGTGCCACACTGTTGGCGACTCTAGCCTTTGAGGATGATAAGGTTGCTATTTTGAAAAGCTATTTCCGTAAGAAGGAGTCCCAATTTTGTGGAGACAGGGTAGCTATCTTTCCGGATGTTTCTCACTCTACAGTTAAGTAGAAAAGATTTTCTGTCTTTGAAACCTAGAGTACTTGCCTTAGGGGCTACATACTTTTTAAAGTATCCTTGTAAGTGTTGTATCACATTACATTATGATAAATATGTTTTTCTCTCCTCATCGGATTTGGAAAAATGGCTTTTGGAACAAGAGAAAGAGAGTAAACCTTCGTGATAGTCTTAGGTAGGCAGCGGGAGATCTCTACTGGCTCCGTTTGTTGGCTTTGGGTTTCCCCCTATTTTGGTTGTCTATTAGGGGGGTCCCTCAGCCTTGTTTTCCTTTTGTGTTATTTCTTTTTGTCATGTTTTGTCTCCCCGAGACGTGGGCTAGAATTTAGTTTAATTATGACGTTCTTAGTTTTTTCTTGTTATTCTTATGTTTTCTTTGATTGTAACTGTTTCATTATTTTATGTAAACTGTTAAATTCTCATAAACAAATAATAAAAAAAAAAAAAAAAAGAAACCATCATAAAGAACAAAATTGCTGAACATGAAGATAGTCATGGCTTAATGGGAGTCAGCCAACATGGCTTTTGACAATGAAGATCTTGTCTTACTAATCTGTTATGTTTTTTTGAAGGTGTAAATAAACAGGTAGAAAAAGGTGAGTCGGTTGATATAGTGTATTTGGACTTTCAGAAGGCCTTTGACAAGGTCCCTCATCAGAGACTTTTGGCAAAATTAAAGAGTCATGGGATAGGAGGCAGTGTACTATTGTGGATCAGGAACTGGTTAAAAAGATAGAAAGCAGAAGGTAGGGCTAAATGGCCAATTTTCCCAATGGAGAAAGGTGAATAGTGGTGTACCCCAGGGATCTGTGCTGGGTCCACGGCTTTTTGACATATTCATAAATGACCTGGAAAAGGGAACAACAAGTGAGGTTATCAAATTTGCAGATGACAGAAAACTATTTAAAGTTGTTAAAACCCTAGAGGATTGTGGAAAATTGCAAGAGGATCTTGATCAATTGGAAGACTGGGCATCAAATGGCAGATGAAATTTAATGTGGACAAATGCAAAATTATGCACCTAGGGAAGAACAACCCAAACTATGGTTACACGATGCAAGGTTCCACATTAAGAAACACCACCCAGGAAAGAGATTTGGGCGTCATTGTGGATAACATGTTAAAACCCTCCACCCAGTGTGCAGCGGCAGCCAAGAGAGCAAATAGAATGCTAGGTATCATAAGAAAAAGAATGGAAAATAAAACAAAGGATATTATAATGCCTCTGTATCGTTCCATGGTGCAACCGCACCTTGAATATTGTGTGCAATTCTGGTCGCCGTATTTTAAAAAGGATAAAGCGTTATTAGAAAAGGTACAGAGAAGAGCCACCAAAATGGTAAAGGGATGGAAGGATACCCCTATGAAGAAAGGCTAAAAAGGTTAGGGCTCTTTAACCTGGAAAAGAGACGGCTGAGGGGAGATATGATAGAAGTCTATAAATTAATGAACGGAGTGGAACACGTAAACGTAGATCGATTGTTTACGTTATCAGAATATAGAAAGATTAGGGGACATGCAATGAAGTTACAGGGTAAACTATTTAAGACAAATAAGAGAAAATATTTTTTCACTCAACATGTAATCAAACTCGAATTTGTTACTGGAGGATGTAGTAAAGGCTGTTAGTGTAGCTGGGTTTAATAAAGGTTTGGACAAGTTCCTGGAGGAAAGGTCCATATACCATTATTAAGAAGGGACCCAGGATATCAATGCTTGACCCAATACAAGCATTGTGGAACCTGTGTCTTTTGGGGAAACTGCTAGGTACGTATGACCTAGATTGGCCACTGTTGGAGACAGGACACTGGGCTTGATGGACCTTGGTCTGACCCAGTATGGCATATCTTATATATGTTCTTTATGACACTAGCCTTTTTCCCCCACCTGTTCTCCAAAGAGGTTCTCTCTCTGGCACAGCACACCAGCACACCCAGCTCATCCTGCACAGACTGCTCCAGTCATTAGTCTGAAGTTAAGCGAGCCGGTGGACTCCAACATCCACAGCTGCCACTCTAGAGAGAATCTCAAAGGCAACTTTGAACAGTCTTGCCATGGCCCCACTAGGGTACGATAATGGTCCAGTTACCCGGGGGGGGGGGGGGGAGGAGAATGGACACAAGCCAGCAAGAGCACAAGAGAGGTCCTTTGGGGACATGTTCATGCAGAGCTGATGAAAATGTACCCTAGCCTTAAGCATGGAGCTCCAGAAGCACGTCCCTCTGAAGGAATCCAAAGCCTTGGTGCTCTTGATCCTTTTCAGGGTGGACTCCATCGCTAAAGAGTGGCACGGAAGCTGAGGTTTCTCAAATTCCACTGTTTTATGAGCCTGGTACCTCGAGTCCAGCCTCCTATTGATCAAGGGTACAAGTGAGGGGGTTCTGCCACATCCCTAGTTGCAGCCCTTATAGGATACAATGCATTAGCACCTTAACTGCTTCCTTAGGAGCCAAGGAGTAGTGGAAGAGGTCCAACTCCTGTCATGGGCTCATTATCCATCTCCAGTGAAAATAGGATGGCCTTAGCCGCATCCTTCTCACAAGATCCCTGGATGACATGCTCACCAGAGGAGACTTCCACCATTCGTGCGGAGGGAAGGGTTCTGGCCGATTCTACATGGTCACCCAACCATCAGAGTCAGATCGAAAGTGGACAAGATGACTGTCTTGACTGTCTTTCCTCTGTCCTACTGCTATATGGTATTCCTTTCCATTTTCTAGCCCATAGCATTCCTCCATGGCTACTGATTCTAAACGCCTTGGGACTAAGCAGCTTCAATCAATATCTCCGGCATACCTGAAGGGGAATTGGGACACCTTGATGGTCAAAAGACTGTGCTTCTCCAAGCTGTGGATGTCGATTTGCCTCTCCGAGAGGCTTGAGCGGGCCCATTCATAGCCACCACTCTCGACATTGCGTTGAGAAAGGCTTTGACGCCAATGCACATGAGATAAAGCACCACCTCTTCCTTCTACACTTCTCCCAATTACAGTGCCCATCATCAACCCTCTAACACACTCCAAGCCCTCATAGTAAAATTGTAAATATCTTATTTACACAAGATGTTATTAAAAAAACTCTATTCATTGTATATAGTTCCTTAACATATATGTACAAAGTTTCCAAAGTTGAATCCCAGTTGAAATCTCCTGTTACTTGTAAACTCACAACAGTCTATTGCTTGCTGTGAGTATTCTTGTTCAATGTAAACCGCGCTGATGAAAAAGAGTGCGGTATAAAGAACTATAAATAAATAAAATAAATAAATAAATTTAGTCCGGTGCTTGGATGGCCCACTATGATGCTAATGGAGTCGAGATAGAGACCTTCTTCAACTCTGGGTGGAGATCAACAGATGGTCGATGTTTCAGGGCACCACGTGCGCTCAGCTCTTATTAAGCCCAGGAACCCTATGTCTAGGCACCTTTTGTGGATCCTAAGGAAGCCATCGAGACCGATGCCAGTGCCAAAGATGTCGAAGTAGACCTCTGGCCAAGAGCTTCTCTCGACCCTTCCAGCCTATCAGGACCCAGTCACTAGAAGCACCAATTGACATTTCTTGAACCCACTCCGGTTACTGGGACGTGTCTGGGAAAAGGCTGTGGCAAAAGCAAACAGCTCAAAGGAAACCAGAGGCCCAGCCAGGCCACAGGAAAAATGATAAAAATTAAAATTAGCGAAAAAGCACCGGAACACTACCGACAGCAGGCAGAAGAGTTTTAAAACAAGCACAAAAAAGACCCCTAGAGGGGAAAAAATGAAACGTTCACCAGCAGACAACGGTTTCATGTCTGTGGGGGTCTGTGGAAAACAAAGACTGGGGAAGACAGTGCCGCAGCAAGCAAGCACGCAAGTGTATTGGAGCCTCCCAAAAGCTTTCAGAAGAAGCTGGGGAGCATTCCTGCACAGGACTCTGTCAGTGATGTCACCCATATGTGAGGGCTTCATTCCTGCTTGTCCACGGAGAATCATACGGTCCTCCCCAGTGCTGGCCTGAGGATTTCTGCCACCCTAGGCAGATCTTCCACGCCACACCCCCGGCCCGCTATGCCACTCTGGACTCAGATGCTGACCCCACCCCCCAACTCAGATGGCGCTGCTACTGCCACCCAGTCCACCATGCCTCCCCCCCTTTGGACTGTGATGCTGCCACCATGGCTTCCATCTACTTCCACCAAAGCTGATGCATTGGGCCTTAAAATGCTCGCGTGCATGTGTGCTCATGGCCTTCAGCTCCTGCCACCCCCGACGCAAATTGCTGTTGGAGGGGACAAGAATAGCAAGCCAAAGCACACACACACACAACTTCTGACATCCCATTCTCACATCTCCACAGATAGAGTAGTTACTCACCTGTAACAGGTGTTCTCCAGGAGCAGCAGGAATCAGTCCTCACATATGGGTGACGTCGGCGCCGACAGAGCCCTCGTGGAGCAATTTCCCCAGCTTTCAAAGAAAGCCTTTGGGAATTGCAGCGCGCATGCGCGGTCCCCTTCCCACCCAAGGGTGCCATCTTGCCCAGTCTGACAACATAGCTAAAAGACAGCAAAAAAATTAGCAAAAACAAAATGATAGGACTGCAACTCCAAGGGGAGGAGGGAGGGTTGTGAGGACTGATTCCTGCTGCTCCTGGAGAACACCTGTTACAGGTGAGTAACTACTCTTTCTCCAGGACCAAGCAGGAAGTCAGTCCTCACATATGGGACTCCCTAGCTTAAGGCTACCGGAGACCTCAAGCGGAAAAATGAGCTCCCTCAAGCTCAGTAGCACAGAAGGAAGGAATCTTCTCTGAAAACGCCCCCGACCGGTAGCCCAACACCAGGGCCGGAGGGTAGGAGTTGCCTAAACCTCAAAGAGATTATGGAGGACTGCCTGTCCGAAAGCACTGTCCCTGCGGGACTCCCTCTGCAGGCAGTAATGGGTCGCAAACGTCTGGCTTGAAGACCAAGTAGCGGCCCGGCAGATGTCTGCCAACGGAACAGAGCGGAGATGAGCCACTGACGCAGCCTTCGCCCTAACACGATGTGCCGTGACTCAACCCTCCAACGAGAGGCCGGCCGCCCCATAAGCCCAAGCGATACAGTCAGCAACCCATATGGACAAAGTACGCTTGGAGACAGGGAGCCCCAACTTATTGGGGTCAAAAGAAACGAAGAGCTGAACAGCCTTCCGATGCTCTCGTGTACGGTCAAGGTAGAAGGACAAGGCCCTCCTACAGTCCAGGGTATGCAGGACCATCTCAGCCCGGCTGGCGTGCGGCCTGGGAAAGAAGGTCGGAAGAACCACCTCCTGGTTGAGATGAAAAGGAGAAACCACTTTTGGAAGAAACTTAGGGTGAGTCCGTAATACTACCCTATTCCTGTAGAACCTAGTGTAAGGAGGATCAGACACTAGGGCCTGCAGTTCACTAACGTGCCTAGCAGAGGTAAGGGCTACCAAAAACAATGTTTTCCAGGAGAGAAAACGAAGAGGGCAGGTAGCCATTGGTTCAAAGGGCGGACAGGTAATCTGCTGTAAGACCACATTCAGATCCCACTCTGGGGCTGGTGGGCGCAAAGGAGGCTTAAGGAGAAGGAGGCCTCGGAGAAAACGAGCCACCAAAGGGTGGTTGGAAAGAGGCCTGCCGTCCACCGGTGCGTGATGCGCAGAGAGAGCACTGAGGTGGACTCTGACAGAGTTGGACTTAAGGCCAAGGTTGGAGAGGTAAAGCAAATATTGCAAGACCACTGCCACCAAGCAGGAGAAGGGATTCTCAGACTGCTGAGCACACCACACGGAGAACCGACGCCACTTAAGAGCGTAGGACTTCCGGGTGGAGGGCCGCCTGGAGGCCAAGACGACCTCTTCCACCTCCCGAGGCAGGAGGGGAGCAAGGACTACCCTTTCAGCAGCCAAACCATCAGATGAAGGGACCGGAGGTTGGGGTGTAGGAGAGTCCCCTGATCCTGTGACAGGAGATCGGGTTGAAACCCCAGAGGAAGAGGAGTGTCCACCACCAGCTGCATTAGAAGCGGGAACCAGGGTTGTCTCGGCCACCGGGGAGCCACTAGGATCATCGAGGCTCTGTCTGAGAACTTTGAAGAGCATCCGAGACACCAGTGGCATGGGAGGAAAGGCATACAGGAGGCCTGTGGACCATGGAATCAGAAAAGCATCCGCCGCTACTCTGAGAGGATGCGGTTGTCGAGAGCAGAATCTGGGAAGCTGCCGGTTCAGGGGACTGGCAAAGAGATCCATGGTGGGGAGGCCCCACTTGAGAAAGATCTGCTGAACCACCAACGGATCCAATCTCCACTCGTGAGGTTGGAGGATCCTGCTCAGCTTGTCTGCCAGGTAATTTTCTTGACCTGGGAGATAGACAGCTTTGAGGAGGATGCCGTGAAGGACGGCCCAAGAGCAGTTTTTGTGCCTCCCGACAGAGAAGGAAGGAGCCTGTGCCTCCTTGTTTGTTCACGTAGAACATTGCAACTTGATTGTCCGTCTGGACCAGCACAGACTGGTGAGAAGTGAGGTGGGAGAAGGCTCTCAGAGCTAGGCGAATGGCTCTGAGCTCCAGGAAGTTTATCTGCTGAGCAGACTCCCAAGGAGTCCAGAGGCCTTGAGTACATGTCCCTTGGCAATGTGCTCCTCAACCCAGGAGAGAAGCATCGGTTGTCAGCACCTGAGAAGGCGGAGGAGATTGAAAAGCCACTCCCAGCACCAGGTTTGAAGCCACCACCGCAGAGAAGAGACCAGGAGGTCAGATACCAGTACTGAGTCCTCCAGGCTCCCCGTGGCCTGATGCCATTGAGTGCGAAGGCACCACTGAGCAGGTCGCATGTTCAGGCAGGCATTGGGGGTCACATGGACCGTGGAAGCCATATGGCCGAGCAGTCTCAGAAATTACCTGGCAGAGACCAGGGAATTGCTGTGAAAGAGGCTGGCGAGATCCATGAGCCTGTGGGCCCTGTCTAGAGGCAGGAAGGCCCGCGCCCGAAGTGTGTTCAACCTGGCGCCTATGAATTCGAGATTTTGAGAGGGGAGCAAAGTGGACTTTGCGAAGTTTATGACAAATCCCAAGTGCTGGAGCAGAGTCACAGTGCGATGAGTGGCCTGAGTGGCCTCTTGGGAAGACTGGGCTCTGATGAGCCAGTCGTCCAGGTATGGAAACACAAAAAGGCCTTGAAGTCTTAGATAGGCCGCCACCACTGCTAGGCATTTGGTGAACACCCTGGGGGCGGAGGATAGGCCAAAGGGCAGTACTCTGTACTGGTAATGATTTCCTCCCACAACAAACCTGAGATACTGTCTGTGGTCTGGATGAATAAGGATGTGAGTATAGGCATCCTTTAGATCTAAGGAGCATAGCCAGTCTCCCTGCTGGAGGTAGGGCAGCAGGATTCCAAGGGTAAGCATCTTGAACTTTTCCCTTGCCAGGAACTTGTTGAGGTTTCGCAAGTCCAGGATGGGTCTGAGGCCTCCTGTTCTTTTTGGTATCAGAAAGTATCTGGAATAAAAGCCGTGACCTCTCAGGTGGTGGGGCACCGGTTCCACAGCCTGTTCCTGAAGAAGACTTGCCAACTCCTGAAGGAGTAAGTCCCTGTGCAGAGGGAGTCTTGGAGGCTCCCCTGGAAAGTAGGAGGGAGGTACCTGGTGAAAGTGTAGAAGATAGCCTTTCTGAACTATATGAAGCACCCAGGTATCTGATGTGATGGCTGACCACCTGTGGGCAAAGTGGACCAGCCGGCCTCCTGTGCTGAGAGAAACCAGCGGAGGGGAAGAGGCTATGCTGACGGAGTCAAAAAACCCCACCCTGCTGAGCAGGGGCCGGTGTTGTGGGCTTGGGGGCCTGCTGCCTACGGGACCCATTACCCCGTCCCTTGGCCTGCTGACCCTGTTGGGGAGCTGCTGAGGCCTGAAAATGAGGGTAGTGTTTATAGGCAGCCGCCTTCCTCGGGTAAAAGGGCTTTTTCCCCGAGCCCTTCTTCTTCTGAGAAGGGGCAGAGGTCTTTCTGGACAGCCGAGTCCTGGTCAGAGTCTCGGTCTCGATCTGTGCAGCCTTTTCAGCCATGGGCTTGCCAAAGAGGTTTTCACCTCTGCAGGGGACATCGACCAACTTGTCCTGTACCCACGGCTCGAGGTCGGATGACTGAAGCCAAGCCTGTCGGCGGGCACCGATGCCGGCTCCGGCTACTCGAGCCGATACTTCGAAGCCATCAAAGGCTGCTCAAGAGATAAACTTCGAGCACTCTCGAATACCAGTGGACAAGGCCTGGAACCTCTGCAAAGGTTCCTTGGAGAGACCAGCAGAGAACCCGGCAATTTCTTTTGCCAGGTCTCGGAGATACATGCCCATATAGAGCTGGTAGGTCTGGACTCGACAAGCAAGCATAGAGCCCTGGAAGTACTTCCTACCGAGAGCATCCAGGTTCCGGGCCTCCCGGCCGGGAGGCACCGAGGAGTGCATCTTCTGACTCTTGAGTTGATGCATGGCCGATTCCACCAACATGGAATGGTGCGGTAGTTGTGCCTTTTGGAACCCGGGGCTCCTGCAGACTCAATAAATGGAATCGACCCGCTTGCTTAACACCGGCACCGACGCCGGGCTCTCCCACATGCGGAAGAGAAGTCGCTCCAGCATCGGAGGAACCGGTACAGTAAAAGCCTCCTTTGGGGGAGAGTCATACTGGAGGGCATCGAGCTCTTCGGCTCGAGGCTCCTCCTCGGGATCCATGGGGAATGCCAAGGCCTTGGCCATATCCCGCACGAAGTCCGAGAACCAGGTGTCCTCCGGGGGGGGGACCGTCTCCAAGGTTCGGACTCAGGCGAGTCCGATGGGACGCACCGAGTCCGAAAAGTACCGGGTGACTCTTCGTCCTCCGTCTCCCAGGCTGATTCCTCGGAGGAGGAATCGAGCGGCTCCGGACGGGCGGGCACCGATACCCTCCGCCCCGACGCCGAGGGTGTCGGCGTCGACGACCTCGGTCCCAAACGGGAGGCTGAGGGAGACCGTGACCGAGGATCGACTCGAGCTCGCATGGACTCGAGGATCGGCTCGGTCTCCGGGGTCGACTTGGACGTCGACATCCCGGTGGTCGGGGCAGATGCACCGGCGAGGCCAGCGATCAATACCCGCTTCTGGTCCATGAAGGCAGCTAAACTGCTCTCCAAGGCCGTCAACCTGAGTCCGAGCTCAGGAGACCCAGCAGCCCCCGACTCGGGCCCCAACGGCGTCGGGCCTGACGTCGGCTCCTTCGGAAGCGAGTCCACGAGGACTACAGTACTCACGTGTCCAGGAGACTCCATCTCGAGACGAGGATGTTTCGAAGGCCTCTCCGACTCCGAGGACCCGGGACGGCTATCGGGGCTATGCGACCTGGCCCTCGAGGAACCAGGAGCGTCCACCGACGCCACCCTCACGGGTTTCTTCTTCCTATGATGTTCCCGGGCAGGAGACCCCCGCTCAGAGGAACTCCAACGATGCTCAGGACCGGAGTCCCGGGACGTCGAAGCCTCTGACGAGGTCCGAGCCCAGCCGGACGCGGAGTCAGAGAAGATTCGTTCTTTTTGATGCTGCCGACTCAACGCTTTTGAGGACATCTTGCCACACGGACCACAGATCATCGGGCATGATCAGGTCCGAGGCAGCGGAGGCAGCAGTCGTGTGTGTCGGTAAGAGACATACGTTTCTTACACCGATCACACTTTTTAAACCCGCTGGCAGCCATCGGGGGAAAAAGGGCCCCTGCGAGGTCAAAAGATAGGGCTGCCAGTGAAAAAGAAAAAAATGGCGCGAACGCTAGTCACGAAGGACAAAAACCGAAAAATAAAGAACGGACCCGATATCGGTGTAGCGGGTCCGGGCGGGAAAAGGATCCGGCGTCGGACCAAGAAAAGAATAGTAAATAAAAATCAACTTTTTCTGCGGCGATCACAAACAGCGTCTGTAGGGCTCCGCGGAAAAAAGAAGACTGGGCAACATGGCACCCTTGGGCGGGAAGGGGACCACACATGCGCGCTGCAATTCCCAAAGGCTTTCTTTGAAAGCTGGGGAAATTGCTCCGCGAGGGCTCCGTCGGCGCCGACGTCACCCATATGTGAGGACTGACTTCCTGCTTGGTCCTGGAGAAAAACAGATATTCTCTCCGCGTGGAAATAGATGTGCATATCATACCGGTGATTCAAACACAGATACACACCTCGCATACACAATTAGTCCCTATGCCTACCATGACACACATCCCCTGCTACCCCCTAAGGTTGTTTCAACTAAGTTCCCAACATATACGTGCCTTAGTCTTCGAATGGTGGAAAGGAGAAATGTGCCACTGTGTCACTCAAAGTGTGCACTTTTCAACTTTACTTTTCTTTTTTTTTTTTTTTTTTTTTTTTTTTTTTAACTACTTTATTGGCTGTCCAGCCTACTGTTGAGGGTCTTCCTGCCATAGAGGCAAAAGGGAGTAGTGCCAGAGGGGAAAACCAGACTGATGAACCAACTGTGAACAAGAAAAATAAAGGAGAAAAAACATGCTGACGTAAAAACTAAATTCATTGTTGCAGGGTTAGAGTGCTAGCTAATATGTCTGGTTGGCTAAGTGGACAAAAGAAAATCAGCACAAGGGTGACAATGTAAGGCAATAGCCATGCATTCTCAAACTTTTTTTTTTTAATTTAATCCTGAGCTCCAAGAGAGCTACACTCTCTTGGCAGCATTAGATGTCACCCACTTGTGTGGATGAGCCATCCTGCTCGTCGATGACGCATTACATAATCAAAACTATGTGCATATTTTTGCATTGAAAAAATACTTGGACAAAGCAGATGTAAATTTGTGCAGGTACTTTTCGGTGAGGCATGATGAAGCCTGGGTAACTAGGCATCCATTTTATAGGCCAAGGTATTCTTATCTCAATAAGCAATAATAAAAAGCAAAACTATCTGTGCAGTTTTGTTTACATTATTCTGGCAAACCCATTGGGTAAAAATCTATTCATGAAGTCTGTAGAAATGCAACCAACTTCATTATTCTCCCTCTAAATGTCTGGCCCTGAGGAGAGGAGGTTCTTGTGCAAGGAGTGCAGCTGTGACCAAGCAGATTCGTGGAGGTGCTTGTGCTGATCGAGCAAGCAGTGTGTGAGACCCGACTAGGCAGTAACCAATATTACCCAGAAATTGGAAACATTTGATGTTCAGCTGAGTTCTTTGTGAGCTATTATCTCTTCAAGGATAGTTTCATTTTACATAGACAGACAGGCGGAGTCTTTAGAGAATTATTTTCGATCTAAGAATCTTAGATTTTTTAATTTTCCAAGGACTCGGCTGCTATCTCCTTTAATTCTTTTGAAAGTATTGTAAAGAGGTGCTGATGTTGCGGGAATCTGACAATATGGTTGTTCCCAATTTATAATATTTACCGGTTAGGGGTTTGTCTCTAGAGACGGCAGAGGTGGCTCAGGTTGAGGAACAAACTGTTTTGGACTTAACTAATTTCCTGGAATCTTCTAATGATGAAATTTCCTCCCGAGCCACCTTAACTGACCTTATCCACATTAGTCAAAAAAGAAACAAGGTTATTAATAGAACCTTGGAGACAGGAGAAGTTCCACAGGACTGGAGAAGGGCTGATGTGGTACCTCTTCACAAAAGTGGTAGTTGGGAAGAAGTGACAAACTACAGGCCAGTAAGCCTTACCTCAGTAGCGGAAAAAGTAATGGAGGCGCTCCTGAAAGAGCGAATAGAGGACTTCTTCGAAACCAACAGGTTGCATGACCCCAGGCAACATGGTTTTACCAAAGGATGATCTTGCCAAACAAATCTGATTGAGTTCTTTGACTGGGTGACCAGAGAACTAGATCAAGGGCATGCGATGGATGTGATCTACCTAGATTTCAGCAAAGCCTTTGATACTGTTCCTCATAAGAGGCTTATCAAACTCAACAGCTTGGTGAACCAAATCAGAAATTGGTTGATTGACAGGCGACAGAAGGTCACTGTAAACAGAACTCACTCGGATGAAAGGAAGGTGATTAGCAGTGTGCCCCAGAGTTCAGTCCTGGGACCAGTACTGTTCAATATATTTGTGAGTGATATTACTGAAGGACTGAACGGAAAAGTCTGTCTTTTTGCAGATGACACGAAAATCTGCAACAGAGTGGACTCCCCTGAGAGAGAAGAGAACATAAGGAAAGATTTCCAAAAGCTGGAAGAATGGTCTAATGCTTGGCAGTTAAAATTTAATGTGAAGTAGTGCAGTGTGTGGTACTGCAGACCTTCTGCAGACAGAAGAAAATGCTTTTAACTTAGAAAAAAAGAGGCAAACACCGGCTGCAGCATCGCGAGGAGCCATATAGGGGGAGCAAGAGGGACCTCGGGAGGACTGAGGAGCCACACCCCAGAGCCAATGATGCAATACCGGCCTGCACCCAATCCAGAAAGGGAAGAATTCCTTTTAAAAGCCCAGACACAGGAGACACAAGAGACACAGGAAGCTAACCCTGGAAGGAGAAAGGAGAGCTTTCCTGGAAGGAGAGAAGGACCAGGGAATAGGAGTCCTGACAGAAGGAACCTGCCCAGCAGACTCAGCAGAACCAGGTGAAGGAATCCGCTTCCAATATCCCAAGAGGGGAGAGGATACGCTTTCCAAGTGGGAAAGATACAAAGAAGCAGCTAACCCTGGAAAGAGAAGGACTGTGCCAGAGAGTCCTGGACCTGAGTCTGGCAGAGGCCGGCAACCTTTGAAAGACACAACGAGGAGTAACCAAGGAGGTGAAAGAGTTACTTTGAAAGGTAACATTCTTGGCACAGAGAGAAAGAAGCTGTGGTGCGAGTGTGGCTTAACCCCAGCAGGAGGCCGGCCGGAGAACTGGAGGCCTACCTTGGTGTCAGAGAAGCCAAACCACAGTAGGAACAAGCATCAACCCTCACTTGGCCGGGATAAACCCAAAAGGAAAGGTAATCACTATTTTACTGATTGTGATTTTATGAATGCTGTGACGCAGGAGGAGCAGGGCCTAGAGGAATGCTGTCCTTCTAGAACTATTTGTGCTACAAAATACAAACCTGTGCCAAACAAGAAACTCTCTAGTAAAAGAACAGTAGGCGAGAGAAACTGTCCTCACTCTAGAGGTGTACAAAACCAAGGCTTACCTTTGGATGCAGCCAGGGCCGGATTTAGCTAGAGTGAGGCCCTACGCCAAGAAAAATTGTGGGCCCCCCCCCCATGTCCCCGTGCAGTCCTGGGCCCCCCCTGTGCAGTCCTGGGCCCCCCCGTGTCCCCCCCCCATGCCTCCGTGCAGTCCTGGGCCCGCCCCCGTGCAGTCCTGGGCCCCCCCCGTGCAGTCCTGGGCCCCCCCCCGTGCCGTCCTGGGCCGCCCCGTGCCGTCCTGGGCCCCCCCATGCAGTCCTGGCCCCCCGGACAGCATCGCGGCTGTCTGAGGGGCTTCAGAGGGAGCCGGGGAAGCCCGCGCGAGGCCCCGGCTCCCTCTGTACAGCCGCCAGCGTGAAGAGCCTTTTCCTTCACGCTGGCGGCTGTTTCTGTGAAGCCGGGAATGCTGGGAAAGGTTAAAGGGCAACCTTTAACCTTTCCCAGCATTCGCGGCTTCACAGAAACAGCCGCCAGCATGAAGGAAAAGGCTCTTCACGCTGGCGGCTGTACAGAGGGAGCCGGGGCCTCGCGCGGGCTTCCCCGGCTCCCTCTAAAGCCCTCCGGTGGGCCCAGGGGCGGCCCAAGGGGGGTGCGGGGCCATGTGCGGAGACTCGGTGCGGGGCCTCATTTGCATAAGGTGTCTCATTTGCATAAATATTTGCATAATGTTACCATACACCAGAGCTACTCAATTCCAGTCCTGGTGGTCCACAATCCTGCAGGTTTTCGGGATATCCCTAATAAATATGCATGAGATATATATGCATTGGAGGTATCCTGCCAACCTGACTGGTTTGTGGCCCTCCAGGGCTGGATTTGGAGACCCCTGCTTTACATCTCTGTCATTTAAGATTGTGAGTGAACAAGGTACAGATATCCTAGACATCAAAAGGGTAGATAGAATGTGTCACATTCCTCCTCGATTCTCACCACCACCAAAAAGTTGTCTAATAGATAATATTTTGGTGGTGGTGAGAAGCAAGGAGGAATGTGACAAATGCTATCTAACTTTTTTGATGTCTTGGACATCTGCACCTTGCCCACTCACAATCGTAAATGACAGAGATGTAAGGCAGGGGTCTCCAAATCCAGCCCTGGAGGGCCACAAACCAGTCAGGTTGGCAGGATATCTCCAATGCATATATATCTCATGCATATTTATTAGGGATATCCTGAAAACCTGCAGGATTGTGGACCACCAGGACTGGAATTGAGTAGCTCTGCCATACACTAACTTTTAGTAAACATGCCTCTTAATGAGTATATGGATAAAGAGACTAAAAGGTTTCTACATTACTATAATCCAGTACCAACCGCCAGGCACATTAGGAACTACTACAAACACTGCCCATTTAGAACCCATAGCAAACCCGCCATATCCTAACAGCACTACCAGGACTCACAAAGCACCATACCCTAACTATCAAAAGGCAACACTGCAAATATTAAACCAATACATTTCAGAGAACAATACATGACCTACTGGGGAAAGAACAAGTGGCAATGTCAAATAGGAATTATATAAACAGAATACCTCAGCTCAGTTACACATGCACAACATAGACCATCACCAAACAAGGAATCACAATTTAGAAACAGGAAGACAATAATTAAACTGGGAACCCCAAAAGCCAAACTTGGAATATACAACAACACTGTAGAAATAAAACTATAAATTAATTTCCTCTTGTACTAAACAAAGCGCAAAAATTAATGATGCACATTTCCCAGAGCTGACATATTCCAGTTAATAAATTCAAAATAGAGATATTTTTCTACCTTTTGTGCATTTTTTTTCAGTTGCAATTGTTCCAGCCACTTTCTTCTGGTTTCTTTGTGTATTCTGCTAACTCTCCATCTGCTGTCCATTTGTCCTTTCTTCTGTCTTCTTGTTTTTTTTTTTCCATTCTCTCTCTACATCTGCTTTAACATACTAATCTTTCTCCTTTTGCTCTTTCCTCATTCCTATTTCATCTACTCAAAATTTACCCCTCCATCCTCAATCCCCACTTACTCTCCCAATACCCGGCCAATTGTAGATTTTTTATCCCTCCCACACAAAATATTTTTCCCCTCTCCATTTTACTCTCCCAGCCCCATCCCATTCTAATCCTCCCCCAACACCAGCTCCCTTCTAGTTCCAGCCTCACCCAGCATCCATTCCCTTCTAGTCCCTGCATCAGCCCATTTCCAGTCCTAGCCCCCCATTAGCCCATTTCCAGTCCTAGCCCCTCCCATCAACCCAATACCAGTCCTAGCCCCCCCATCAACCCACTTCCAGTCCTAACCCCCCATCACCCCATTTTCAGTTTAAGCCCCCCCTATAACCCATTACCAGTCCTAACCCCCCATCAGCCCACTTCCAGTCCTAACCCCCCATCAGCCCACTTCCAGTCAGCCCCCCATAGCCCATTGCCAGTCCTAACCCCCCCCATCAGCCCACAGTCCATTACCAGTCCTAACCCCATCAGCCCACCTGAAGTCCTAACCCCTCCCCATCAGCCCATTTCCTGTCCTAGCCCCCCCCATAGTCCATTATCAGTCCTAACCCCCCATAGCCCATTACCAGACAGCCCCCATCAGCCAACAGCCCATTACCAGTCTTAACCCCCCCATAGCCCATTGCCAGTCCTAACCCCCCCATCAGCCCACAGTCCATTACCAGTCCTAACCCCATCAGCCCACCTCAAGTCCTAACCCCTTCCCATCAGCCCATTTCCTGTCCTAGCCCCCCATAGCCCACTCCCAGTCCTACCCCCCCCCAACAGCCCACAGCCCATTACCAGTCCTAACTCCATCAGCCCACCTCCAGTCTTAATCCCCCAGCCCATTTCCAGTCCTAGCAACCCCCCAACCCATTACCAGTCCTAGCCCCCCATAGCCCACTCCCAGTCCTAATCCCACCAGCCCATTTCCAGTCCTAATCCCCATCACCCAATTTTTAGTTTAAGCCCCCCCCCATAGCCCATTACCAGTACTAAGCCCCCATCAACCCACTTCCAGTCCTAATCCCATCAGCCCATATAGACTTAGCTCCCCCATAGCCCCCCCCATAGCCCATCACCACTCCTAACCCCCCCATAGCCCATCACCACTCCTAACCCCCCCATAGCCCATTACCAGTCCTAACCCCCCCAACAGCCCACAGCCATTACCACTCCTAACCCCCCCCAGCCCATCACCAGTACTAACCCCAACAGCCCACAGCCATTACCACTCCTAACCCCCCCCCAGCCCATCACCAGTCCTAACCCCCCCAACAGCACACAGCCATTACCACTCCTAACCCCCCCCAGCCCATCACCAGTCCTAACCCCCCCTGCAGCCCACAGCCATTACCACTCCTAACCCCCCCAGCCCATCACCAGTCCTAACCCCCCCAGCCCAGCGAATTTTTTTTTACAAAACAAGCTGTCGCTGCCTCTGCCGGGGCCGGGGCCGCCGCGGCAGAATCGAGTGTGCCGCAGGGCCCCCCCTGCCCAGCAGAGCCTGCCCTCCCCGGTATCACCTCTCTCAGCTGCCTCCCTCCAGTCACAAGCGCCGGCTTTCAGAGCGCGAGGGAAGAGTTTTTCCCTCGCTGCTCTGTTTAAGCCCGCGGGGGCTGATGGGACTTCCCATCAGCCCCCGCGGGCTTAACAGAGCAGCGAGGGAGAAACTCACCTCGCGCTCTGAAAGCCGGCGCGTGTGACTGGAGGGAGGCAGCTGAGACTCGAGAGGTGATACCGGGGAGGGCAGGCCAGGCTCTGCTGGGTAGGGGGGGCCCCGCGGCACACTCGATTCTGCCGCGGCGGCCTCGGCCCCGGCAGAGGCAGCGACAGCTTTTTTTTTTTTTTTTTTAATTTTAATGATGGATCCGAATGTTTTTTGTGCGGGGCCCCCTGAAACGTGGGGCCCTGTGCAAAAAACATTCCCGGTGGGCCCTTGCCAGCTGTGGGCCCTACGCCACGGCGTACGTGGCGTATAGGCAAATCCGGCCCTGGATGCAGCGCATTGGGACATTGTACAAACATTATATAAAAAGCCTGAATGCGAGCCACTAGATATTCCTGACTGTGAACCAATGCAGGTGGAATTCCCGGATGACCTTTCGGACCCCGAGATGGATTGCAGCTATTGCCTGGCAGAAAGCTTTGAGCCCTTAGCCGAGGAGTAGAGCTGTGGTCTGGGGGAAGGTTTGAATCTGTGTTTCTTATAGTACTGCTGTGAAGTTAACAGGTCTAACTCAGTTCATGTTTCTTTTCTTTCAACCTGAAGCAAGGACATTTTTGTGTTGATATAAATTCTGAGCTATTGAACCTATTTGCAATACGGGAAATAAAAGTCTTTATTCTCCCTACACTCGGACTGTTATATTCTTTGGAGCTTTCGTTACCCAGAAGGCTACCAGGACTATAAAAACCTGGGCCCTGTCTGAGTTAAACTCCACCATAAAATATTTTTGTGTCCACCCTCCCTGCTGTGACATCCCAGTGCCACCAGGGGGGCGGTGTGACAAGTGTCATGCACTTGGGAAGCACAAATCCAAAGGAAATGTATGCAATAGGGGGAGCAAGAGTTTGGTGTGCACGGATCAGAAGAACCACCTCGGAGTGATTGTTTCTGAAGATCAAGGTGGCGAAGCAGTGTGACTAGGCAGTGACAAAAGCCGGAAAGAAGGATGCTGGGTTACACAAAGAGAGGAATTACCAGCGGAAAGAAAGAGGTACTAATGCCACTGTACAAGTCGCTGGTGAGGCCTCACTTGGAATATTGTGTTTCGCTTTGAAGACCATATCTCGCAAAGGATATAAAAAGGCTGGAAGCAGTTCAGAAGGCGGCAACCAAAATGATTTGGAGCCTGCGTCAGAAGACTTATGAGAAGAGACTTTAAGACCTAAATATGTATAATCTGACGGAGAGGAGGGACAGGGGAGATATGATTCAGACCGTTAAATACTTAAGAGTATTAATGAACAAACAAACCTCTTTCAAAGACGGGGAAAGCTGTAAAACTAGAGGGCATAACAAAGTTGCAAGTGGGTAAAATGAAAGGCAATGTCAGAAAATACTTTTTCACTGAAAAGGTGGTGGACGCTTGGAATACCCTGCTGATGGAAGTGGTGGGAGCATATAGTGACAGAATTCAAAATGGCATGGGACAGACATAGTGGATCCCTTTATAGCAACAAGATAAAATCAAAATAAACGTAACTCTCTCTTATATCTCAACATGGAGCGGTGGGTACAACCCTAAACCAAGGCATGGGGAGGGGTGACCTGCACGGAGCAGCAGATGCACCTACTCTTGCCACCTTGCTGGGCAGACTAGATGGAACATACTGGTCTTTATCTGCCGTCATATACTATGTTACTATATTTTGTGGGCAAATAACCAATATTCCAGATACTTCTAGAACCTCTCAGGCCAGGAGAAGACCCTTCTTCCAGCGTAAGCCCAGTGTTTTCCCTGTAAATGTTTGTTTAATATCCTATCAAGAGGTATGTTATATATTTGTTGAACTAATGCAATTGGAAAATTTCCTAGTTGAGGACTTTTTTCTGAGCTCATTTCACCTCCTTTAATTTACCTATTAGCTGTTTTTCCCTCTTTTTCTTCTAACTTTTAGGAGGTGGTTTCTAATGTTGATTATTTATTTTACCTCATGTACATGGAGGCTAAGAAACATGGAGATTTCTTTGTCTTTGCTTATTTCCTTAAATTGTAATAGTTGTTACTCATTGTCATTTCTTTACATGTTTGCTTTGGTTGTAAAGCCACCGATCGTCTAGATCAGTGTTTTTCAACCTTTTTTGTGCAAAGGCACTCTTTTTTCATGAAAAAAATCACGAGGCACACCACCATTAGAAAATGTTAAAAAAATTTACCTCTGTGCCTATATTGACTATATATAAAGTAATTCTCTTGAATAGGAATCAAACACTCACACCAACCCCCCTCCCCTGCTGGTCCACACCACCACCCCCCCTCCACTGCTGGTTCACTCACCCACCCCCCTGTCACTTACTCACCCCTCCTGCTGGGTCACTCACTCACTTACCCCCCCTCCCCTGCTGGTTCACTCAAACCTTCGCCCCCCCCCCCCCCCCTTGCTGGTTCACTCACACCACCCCCCCCCTCCACTGCTGGTTCACTCACACCACCCCCCCCGCCCTCCACTGCTGGTTCACTCACACTCCCCCCCCCTTGCTGGTTCACTCACACACACACACACCCCCTCTGCCCAAGCCGCTGCTTCTGCTTTGTACAGAGCAGCGGCTGCACTACACTTACATTGAAAAGTAAAGAGAAACTGTCAGGAGCCCTCCGGTCATCGCAGAGCCCGAGGAAGTGATGTCATGGGGGTGGGCTCCTCACAGGCTGTCTTTCCTTTTCAAATTAACTTTATTGCAGCTAAAGTTAATTTGAAAAGGAAAGACAGCCTGTGAGGAGCCCGCCCCCATGACATCACTTCCTCGGGCTCTGCATGATCGGAGGGCTCCTGACACAGTTTCTCTTTACTTTTCAATGTAAGTGTAGTGCAGCCGCTGCTCTGTACAAAGCAGAACCAGCGGCTGCACTGCTATAGGGAATCGCGATCGCGTTCGCGCTGCGGACTTCGGCACAAAAGCCGGTATTTTGCTCTGGCCGCTCCCGATCTTGCGGCCAGAGCAAAAAAAACGGCTTTTCAATGGCCGGTTTTACAACTGTGCCGGCAGCCGGCCTGGCCATGGAAAAACCGTCCAGGCCAGCTGAAAACCGGCCGGTTGGCAACCCTAATTTGTGAGCCGAGGCCACATGTTACGGATGAAATTGGAATTTTTCCCACGGCACACCAGACAATATCTCACGGCACACTAGTGTGCTGCGGCACAGTGGTTGAAAAACGCTGGTCTAGATTTTTACTGGCATTGATCTTGCCTAGGTGTGTGCATTCTATATAGGAAACACTTACTTGAACGTCTGGCAGTTATTGATGACTGCAATCATATACTGGACATAGCAAGCTGGGTGCTGGCGATTTCTCAGGTGCTCTTCTTTATATGACTGTGCTTCTTCTTTGTATCTGAAACATATTTTGATTATTGCGGCATAATAAAGGTCTGGAGCTGGCATGCCCATTACCACATGTAGCTACATGTTCCTGACCAAACAGAACTGCATTTAGCTCACACCTTTCTCAGAGTTCAAAGCAAGTTACATTCAATTACAGTAGACACTTTCCTGACCTCAGAGGGCTTACAATCTAAGTCTGTAGACTGAGAAATAGAAAGGCAGTGGGATTCGAACCAGGCTTCCCCGATTCTTAGCCCACTGCTCTAACCATTAGACTACTACTCCACTCCTAATGCATCATAATGTCTAACAACCTCTTGCTGAAGCTAAGGCACTGAGAAAAGAAGAAAGGTTGACTTTTTCATTCTATCTGCCTTTTAGTGCTACTACTCCTGTACTAGCAAAACCTCCCATTTGAAAGAGCAAGCATTGCAGTACCAGCTCTGGTGTGGCTTTTAGTTTTTGATCCTTTAATTTCTCCTTTTAATTTCAGCTCAATTAGAACCATTACTGTTATTCTAGCATCATGATCCTTCACTCCAACGACCTAGGGATTTTCCCTCTAAACAAGCTCTCCCACTGGTCCTAGAGTGGTCACTGCAATCCTAAGGCCAGAAAGAATATACATCTAGTCAACAGATGTGGCAAAGCATGTTTTGTGTACACTGAGATCTGTGTTGTCCTCTAAGTCATTTATCTTTATCAGTGATTCTGCAGCAATTTGTAGACCCTGGCAGCTGAAGATTCTCCTTTAAATTAGCCAGAACCGAAGATGTTAACCTGGTTAAAGCTCTGTGAATTCAGAATGAGACTTGAACTGGCAGGGTTTTTTTTTTCTTCAGTTGGTCGGCAGAATCGTCAGCGTGACGTTTGAGAAGCATAACTAACCAGATTTGTGTATGTTTACTGTATAAATCTGTATGCCTTTTCCCGTTTGCAATTTTTCATGTTCATTGTTCCTCCTTTGTAATAACAAATGTCTTCGTTTGTTAGCTCTGCATCCAAGACTATCCAGTGACAAAATGCTGCATGTCATCGATCAATCACAGATTTGTGTCTGTGGGTGTTTTTTCTGGTATTCTGACAACCCTACGTTTTATGGAGAAGCAGTGTTTCTAGAAACCACTAGGTAAAACGTTTGTGCGTTAGGGTACATTGGACCAGAGACAAGTGGGAAACCAGTTGACAGGTTCTCAGTGAAAGGCATGTATGTAGTTTCAGGTGAGGTGGTATCCTCTGAGTGACCAAGGAGTTACTCTGAGTGTCAGGATTGGCAAGGAGGCATTACATGACAATGACCATCCCTATCCATAGCTGATCTAGGATATGAAGATCCAACTTGACAATCTTCTGCCTCTTTTTTTCTAAAAACAGAATGCAAACGTTATTTTGCACCCTCCCAAATAAAAGGCTTCCAGCCTCCTATCCTAGGAGCACCATCATCATAGAAGCTTTTGACCAGGAGGTTACATAGCTCAGGCTGAAAAAAATAGTCAGAGATAGCAGGGTCACAGAAGCATCAGCAGCGACATGCATCCCTTCCCTGTATTCACACAGTGCATCATCTGCCCCTATTAATATTCAAAGAGCCGAGGAGGAAAGTTCTGTAGTATTTTATCTGTTCAAATTCATCCCACACAATACTATCTTATCACAGAAGTAAAATTCAGAAAACACAAGCAATATCCATTCCATTTTTAGTCAGATCTCGTCAAGTGATTTTTTTAACCCTAAATGAAAAGGATCCAAACTTGGCCTAGGTACACCACTGCAGCTTTCTCAAGATATGTTAACACTATGTCAGGATCTGGCAGGAAAGCTAAGGGATGAGCTTGGAGCAAACAGCGACACACTGGGACACCATCATCTGCCACATTTTCAAAAAACACAACATACACTATCACCTCTATGCAGATAACATGCTGTATCATCCAGTAGACATCACCAACCCCATCTGCCCTCAAATCCAAGAATGCCTGACTGACTTATCCATCTGGCTCAACATACACAATATTTAGGAACACTAGACCAAAACCCAAACCTACATATAAAATTGTACCACCTGGGATGCCTACTACAAAATGAAAATCATTCAGAAACTAAAGCCACTTCAGTCAGGACGACTTCCGTACCATCTTCCAAGCCTTACATCATTACACCAACCCTTGACCACTGCAATTTGCTGTACCATGGCCTTCCAAAGCACACCATCCATCCACTACAGATGGCACAGAGGCTTGTATTATCACCAGCTCAACCAGACACAATCCCATCACACATATACTGAGAACCAACTACACTGGCTCCCAATACACTCCTGAACCAAATTCAAAACAGCACTCAACATTTCCAAAATCCTACATAACACCTCAGCAGACAGCCTGCAGACCTAATCACTAGGAACATGGACAACCCCCCAGAAGAAACAGGAACCTAATAGTCCCACCAGCACATACTCAAAGACTAAATAGTCTACCTCCAAGACAGCATTTTCACTCTCCACACCAGCCTTACGGAACTCTCTCCCAGAGGAAGTCAGAACAACTGTCAATAACAGGAATATAGGAAAAAGTTAACATTTCTATATAGAGAACATTTTGGAAACATTACTTAGAAGCATCATAAAAAAATTACCTCCTCAAACCAACAGATGACTCCAGCCCCATATCAGGAATGAATCGACAACTTCTAAGAGCCATTCCCATACAACCGCTACTGCTTCTCAACTTGTTTAACTTATCCTGCATGCATGTTACTCCCCTCCCCCCACACTTTATCTCAATGTAAACAGTTATAAGTTGTAAAGTAAACTGCTTTGACTTAAGGATGTTGTTGTTAAGTGCCGTCAAGTCGGAGTCGACTCATGGCGACCATCTGGATAGCTGTCCTAAATTGAGTTCGGTCTTCAGTCAAGCGGCTCATTGTTGACAGACTGGTACCCGTAGCTGCTGTTATTGTATCGATCCATCTCATTGCCGGCCTTCCTCTTTTGCGTTGACCTTCTATATTGCCAAGCATGATGTCTTTCTCTAATGATCTCTCTTTGCATGATGTGTCCAAAGTATGAACGACTAAGCCTTGTCATCTGAGCTTCTAAAGAAAGTTTAAGTTTGATCTCCTCTAGTACCGACTGGATTGCTCTTTGGGCAGTCCATGGCATACACAGTATTCGCCACCAGCACCATAATTCAAAGGCATCAATTTTCTTCCTATCTTTTTCACTGTCCAGCTTTCACATCCATATGATGTTATTGAAAATACCATGGCTTGAATAAGTCAAATCTTTGTATGGATAGAGACATCTTTGCTCTTGAGAATCTTGTCTAGGTCTTTCATAGCTATTCTGCCAAGAGCAATGCGTCGTCTGATTTCTTGACTGCTTGTTGCTTCTTTGATAGTTGATCCAAGTAGGTTAAAGTTATTCACGATTTCAATTTCTTCTCCTTCAACGATGAACCTGTTGATTATGCCAGTTGTCATGATCTTTGTCTTCTTTACATTAAGGTGCAGGCCAATTTGAGACTATGTTCTCTGATCGTGAGAAGCAAATGTTTCAGATCATCTTCACTTTCAGCCAGTAATGTGGCATCATAAGCATAGCGAAGGTCGTTGAGTCTTCCACCAATCTTCACACCTCTGTTGTCTTCATACAATCCTGCTTCTCTGATGATCTGTTCTGCATATAAATTAAACAGGTAGGGGGAAGTATGCAGCCTTATCTTACACCTTTGCTTATTTTAAACCATTCTGTTTCTCGTTACGTTCGAAGTGTTGCTACTTGATCAATGTATAGATTGTGCAAGAGAACGATCAGGTGTTCTGGTATACCACAGCTTCTTAATGTGGCCCAGAGTTTCTCATGGTTTACGCAGTCAAAAGCCTTGCTATAGTCGATAAAGCACAAATAGATATCCTTTTAGTATTCTTTAGTCTTTTCAAGGATCCATCTCACATCCGCAATGTCGTCTCTCGTTCCTCGCCCTTTCCTAAATCCTGCTTGCACTTCAGGTAGTTCTTGTTCCAGGTATGGTTGTAGTCTCTTTTGAATAATCTTCAGTAGAATCTTGATGGCATGTGGGATCAGAGCGATTATGCGATAATTTCCACAGTCAGTTGGATCACCTTTCTTTAGGATTGGTATAAACACAGATCTTTTCCAGTCCGTTGGCCATGATGTTGTCTTCCAAATTTCTTGGCAGAGCCTTGTAAGTATGGTAACAGCTGCATCAGATTGCTGTAATACGTCTATTGGAATGCCATCAATGTCTGGTAGTTTGTTCTTTGATAAGGCTTTCAATGCTGCTTCAACGTTTTCTTTCATCACCAATGGTTCTGGATCATAAGGTACAGGCTGAAAAACGGCTGTTTGTCCACTTGATCTTTATCATATAAAAACTCTGTATATTCTTTCCACCTTTTCTTTATCTTCTCAGCATCATTCAACATACAACTCTGAGCATCTTGTAACATTCCACTTCGAGGCTGGAATTTTTTTTTAAACTCTCGTAGCTTCAGGAAAGCTTATCTTGTTCTTCCTTTAATAGTTTCTGCTTCTATTTCCTTGCAAGCGTCATTGTAGTACCTTTCCTTGTCCTGTCTTGCTGCACGTTGGAAATCTCTGTTGAGTTCTGCGATTGTCTCTCTTTCTCTTCTGGCTTTAGCTTCTCTGCATTTCTGGGCAATTTTCAGAGCTTCTTCCGTCATCCATTTGGGCTGTTTTTGCTTTTTCACCTTTTGTAGAGACTTCTCGCTTTCTTCTAAAACAACCTTCTTGATGTCATTCCATAACTCTTCTGGAGCTCTGTCATTTGTATCTAAAGCATCAAATCGATTTTGCAGGCAGTCTTTAAATTCCAGTGGTATATTCTCAAGGTCATATTTTACTGCATTCATGAGTGGTTTGCTCTTTTTCAACGTTAGCTTGAGTTTGCATACTAGTAGTTGACGATCCATACCACAGTCAGCTCCAGGTTTTGCCTTTGTTGATGTTATAGAGCTTTTCCATCATTGACTTCCACAGATGTAGTCAATTTGATTTTTATACAATCCATTGGGTGAAGTCCATGTGTACAGTCACCGCTTGTGTTGCTGGAAGAAGGTGTTTGAGATGAATAGATCGTTGGTCTTGCAGAATTCTATCAGTCTTTCTCCAGCTTCATTTCTATTGCCAAGTCCATATTTTCCAACCACTTTGCCTTCTTCTTTGTTGCCAACTTTTGCGTTCCAGTCACCCATGACTATCAGGATATCCTGTTTGCATGTTCTGTAAATTTCAGCTTGAACTTGTTCATAGAACGCTTCAATTTCATTCTCTTCTGCAGCTGTTGGGGCATATACTTGAATTATAGTTGTGTTGATAGGCATTCCTCGTAGACGAATAGAGATTAAGCGTTCGCTGACTGCATTATATTTCATTATAATTCTTGCAAGTTTCTTCTTTATTATAAATGCAACACCATTTCTTCTTTGTCTTTCATTTCCAGTATAGTAGACCATGTGATCATCTGATGCAAAGTGCCCGATGCCAGTCCATTTCAGTTGCTGACACCCAACAGATCAAGTTGTACACGTTCCATTTCATTCTTGACCACCTCCAACTTCCCTTGGTTCATGCTTTATACGTTCCATGTTCCAATGTGTAAGACATCTTTACAGCTTCTGACTCATTTCACGCGCAGGTACATCAGCAGTCAGATGTCCCGAGGGCTTTGATCCAACCACATCATAAATGCTGGCTTTACTCTGAAAAGTCTTCAGCTCTTCCCAGTAGCTAGTTGAGTGTCTTCCAACCTGGGGGTCTCATCTTCTAGCACTATAGCGCAGTTTGTTTTGTTGTGACTATCCACTGGATTTTTATGGCAAGATACAGAAGTAGACTGCCAAGCCTTTCCTCTGCGCAGTTTAAGTTTGGTGTTGTTGCCATTGTCATAGAAATGTGATCCTCCGCCGTCAACACTATCCCATTCTGCTGCTGCCCAGATGGGTGGTTTGTCTTGGTCTTGCACCTCATCTGAGACCTGTCCATCTTGGGAGACCCTGCCAGTAGTTAAACTACCGATAGTTTAGCTCTCAGCATCACTGAAAAAGAAAAAATGTGGGTTTTCAGAAGCGAGCAGAACTGGGGATAGGATTCTTCTAGACGAAGGGGAGGGAGGAGAGAATTCCACAGGGAGTCTCTACAGTTAGACTTAAGGATAAAGCAGTATAAAAAACAAAACAAAACCCAGTTAAATAAAATAAATAAATAAAACAAGAATACAGGCAAGAGAACATGAGAAGTGTGCCCTGCAGGGCTAATAAAACTCTAAAAAGCAACAGTAATGCTTTACAGATGATTAACTACTAGTTTTAGACACATTTACTTTTATTTTTGTATATCTATACATATTTTCCCTCATTTGGTTTGCAGCTTGTCGTGCTGTGAGGGCTTGTGTGCATCAGTGATGCCGAGGGCTAAGCTATTGGTAGTTTAACTATTGGCAAGGTCTCCCAAGATGAACAGGTCTCAGCTGAGGTGCCAGACCAAGACAAACCACCCGTCTGGGCAGCAGCAGAATGGGACGGTGTTGGCGGCGGAGGATCATATTTCTGTGACAATGGCAACACCACTAAACAAACTGCACAGAAGAAAGGCCTGGAAATCTGCTTCCGCATCTTGCCATGAAAACCCAATGGATGGTCATAACAAACCAAATTGCACTAAAGTACTGGAAGATGAGACCCCCAGGTCAGAAGGCACTCAACTGGCTACTGCGGAGGAGTTGAAGACTTTTCAGAGTAAAGCCAGCATTTATGATGCAGTTGGATCAAAGCCTTTGGGACATCTGAATGCTCATGTAGCTGTGCATGAAATGAGAGTCAGAAGCTGCAAAGATGTCTTACACATTGGGATATGGAATGTATGAAGCATGAACCAAGGGAAGTTGGAGGTGGTCAAGAATGAAATGGAACGTGTACAACTTGATCCGTTGGGTGTCAGCGAACTGAATTTGATTGGCATCGGGCACTTTGCATCAGATAATCACATAGCCTATTATGCTGGAAATGAAAAAGAAGAAATGTTGCATTTATAATTTAAGAAGAAACTCGAAAGAACTGTAATGAAATATAATGCAGTCAATGAACGCTTAATTTCTATTCATCTACGAGGAATGCCTAACACCACAACTATAATTCAAGTATATGTCCCAACAACAGTTGCAGAAGAGGATGAAATTGATGAGTTCTATGAACAAGTACAAGCTGAAATTCACAGAGCATGCAAACAGGATATCTTGATAGTCATGGGTGACTTGAATGCAAAAGTCGGCAACAAAGGCGGCAGCAAAATGATTGAAAAATATGGACTTGGCAACAGAAATGAAGCTGGAGAAAGACTGATAGAATTCTGCAAGACCAACGATCTATTCATCTCAAACAACTTCTTCCAGCAATACAAGTGGCGACTGTACACATGGACTTCACCCAATGAATTGTAGAAAAATCAAATTGACAATATCTGTGGAAGTCAACGATGGAAAAGTTCTATATCAACAAAGACAAAACCTGGAGCTAACTGTGGTACATACCACCAACTACTACTATGCAAACTCAAGCTAAAGCTGAAAAAGAGCAAGTCACTCATGAACGTAGCAAAATATGACCTTGAGAATATACAACTGAAATGTAAAGACTGCCTAGAAAATTGATTTACTGATTTAAATACAAATGACAGAGCTCTAGAAGAGTTATGGAATGACCTTAAAAAGGTTGTGTTGGAAGAAAGCGAGAAGTCTCTACAAAAGGTGAAAAAGCAAAAACGGCCAAAATGGATGATGGAAGAAACTCTGAAAATTGCCCAGAAACACAGAGAAGCTAAAGCCAGAGGAGAAAGAGGCGGTCGCAGAACTCAGAGCTTTCCAACATGCAGCAAGACAGGACAAGGAAAAGTACTACAATGACACATGCAAGGAAATAAAAGCAGAAACTATTAGAGGAAGAACAAGATCAGTTTTCCCAAAACTACGAGAGTTAAAGAAAAAATTCAAGTCTCAAATTGGAATGTTACAAGATGCTCAAGGATCTATGTTGAATGATGCTGAGAAGATCAAGAAAAGGTGGAAAAAATATACAGAGTTTTTATATGAAAAAGATTAAGTGGACCAACAGCCGTTTCAACCTGTACCTTATGATCCGGAACCATTGAAAAAAGAAGTTGAAGCGGCATTGAAAGCCTTATCAAAGAATAAAGCACCAGGCATTGATGGCATTCCAAAAGTAGTATTACCGCAATCTGATGCAGCTGTTACCATACCTACAAGGCTCTGCCAGGAAATTTGGAAGACATCATGGGCAACTGACTGGAAAAGATCTGTGTTTATACCAATATTAAAGAAAGGTGATCCAACTTACTGTGGAAATTATTGCACAAATTGCTCTTATTCCACATGTCAGCAAGATTCTACTGAAGGCTATTCAGATACTATAGCCATACCTGGAACAAGAACTACCTGAAGTGCAAGCAGGGTTCAGAAAAGGGTGAGAAACAAGACACATTATCGTGGATGCGAGATGGATCCTTGAAAAAATAAGAATACCAAAAGGATATCCATATATGTTTTACTGACTACAGCAAGACTTGACTGTGCAAACCATGAGAAACTCTGGGCCAGATTAAGAAGCATAGGTATACTAGAACACCTGATTGTTCTCTTGCACAATCTATACATTGATCAAGAAGCAACAGTTCAAACGGAACTAGGAGAAACAGAAATCAACAAAGATGTATGATAAGGCTGCATACTTTCCCCCCTACCTGTTTAATTTATATGCAGAACAAATCATCAGAGAAGCAGGATTGTATGAAGACAACAGAGGTGTGAAGATTGGTGGAAGACTCATCAACAACCTTCGCTATGCTGATGAAGTGTAGTTACTCACCTTTAAGAGGTGATCTCCGGGAACAGCAGGAATTGAGTCTTCATGGTTGACTGTGGCACCGACGGAGCCTGTGCGGGGAAAGCTCCCCAGCGTCCTATAGGAAAAGCTTTTGGGAGCATCCCACTGCATCTGCGCTGCTGCCCTCCTGCCTTTCCAACCCTCCCTCCTCAGTTGGGAGATGACACCAGAGAGAGCAGTGAAACACACGCTAAAATGAGTCATGTATCTTCCCAAGGATCTCTGATATCGAAACCCGAGACGGGGGGTGGGGTGTAGGAGTTGCTCTAAGTCTGAAAGAGATGCTTTAGAACAGTCTGGCCAAACGAGGCATCCCGACGGGAGTCCTTGTCCAAGCAATAATGGGCCACAAAGGTGTGGACAGAGAACCAGGTTGCCGCTTTGCAAATTTCATCAATCGCCACCGAGAATAGGTTTGCCATAGAGGCAGCCATTGCTCGCACATTGTGTGCTGTGACATGACCTTCAAGAGAAAGTTCTTTATTCTCATAGGTAAAAGATATACAATCTGCAATCCACTTAGAGAGTGTTCTCTTGGAAACTGGTAGACCCAGGTGACTGGAATCAAACGCAACAAAAAGCTGTGAAGCCTTTCTGTGCTGCCTAGTTCTCCGAAGATAAAAGGCCAAAGCACGCTTGCAATCCAGAGTATGTAGATTGCTTTCTACACTAGAGGCATGAGGCCTAGGGAAAAAAACAGGAAGGTAAACCGGCTGGTTCAAATGAAAAGGCGAAACTACCTGTGGCATAAAGTGGGGATGAATCCTAAGGAATACTTTTATCATGGTGGAACCGTGTATAAGAAGGATCAGCCACTAAAGCTTGGAGCTCACTGATGCAGTATTCGCGCCAGCACCATAATTCAAAGACATCAATTTTCTTTCTATCTTTTACTGTCCAGCTTTCGCATCCATATGATATTGAAAATATGGCTTGAACGGGTCAAATCTTTGTATGGAGAGAGACATCTCTGCTCTTGAGAATCCTGTCTAGGTCTTTCATAGCCATTCTGCCAAGAGCAATGCATCATCGGATTTCTTGACTGCTTGTTGCTTCTTTATTGATATTTGATCCAAGTAGATTAAAGTTGTCCATGATTTCAATTTCTTCTCCTTCAAACAATGAACTTGTTGATTTTGCCAGTTGTCATGATCTTTGTCTTCTTTACATTAAGGTGCAGGCCCATTTTAAGACTATGTTCCTTGATTGTGAGAAGCAAATGTTTCAGATCATCTTCACTTTCAGCCAGTAATGTGGTATCATCAGCATAGCGAAGGTTGATGAGTCTTCCACCAATTTTCACACCTCTGTTGTCTTCATACAATCCTGCTTCTCTGATGATTTGTTCTACATATAAATTAAACAGGTAGGGGGAAAGTATGCAGCCTTGTCTTACACCTTTGCTTATTTTAGACCACTCTCTCTCTTTGTTCCGTTCGAACTGTTGCTTCTTGATCAATGTATAGATTGTGCAAGAGAATGATCAGGTATTCTGGTATTCCCATGCTTCTTAATGTGGCCCAGAGTTTCTCATGGTTTACACAGTCAAAAGCCTTGCTATAGTCGATAAAGCACAAATAGATATCCTTTTGGTATTCTTTAGTATTTTCAAGGATCCATCTCAGATCCGCGATGATGTCTCTCGTTCCTCGCCCTTTCCTGAACCTTACTTCCACTTCAGGTAGTTCTTGTTCCAGGTATGGTTGTAGTCTTTGTTAAATAATCTTCAGTAGAATCTTGCTGGCATGTGGGATCAGAGCGATTGTGCGATAATTTTCAGTCAGTTGGATCACCTTTCTTTAGCATTGGTATAAACACAGATCTTTTCTAGTCCGTTGGCCATGATGTTGTCTTCCAAATTTCTTGGCAGAGCCTTGTAGTAAGTATGGTAAAAGCTGCATCAGAGTGCTGTAATACTTCTATGGGAATGCCATCAATTTATTTATTTATTTATTTATTTATTACAAGTTCTTATATACCGCACTATTCGGCATCAGCGCGGTTTACATTATAACATAAAGACCATAACAACAAGCTGTTTGGTTTACATCGAACAGGAGTACCAACTTGGAGATGCCTGGTGCTTTGTTCTTTGATAAGGCTTTCAATGCTGCTTCAACTTCTATCACCACCAATGGTTCCGGATCATAAGGTACAGGTTGAAACGGCTGTTGGTCCACTTGATCTTTATCATATAAAAACTGTATATTCTTTCAATCTTTTCTTGATCTTCTCAGCATCATTCAACATTGACCCTTGAGCATCTTATAACGTTCCAATTTGAGACTTGAATTTTTTTCTTTAACTCTCGTAGTTTTGGGAAAGCTGATCTTGTTCTTCCTCTAATAGTTTCTGCTTCTGTTTCCTTGCATGTGTCATTGTAGTACTTTTCCTTGTCATGTCTTGCTGCACATTGGAAATCTCTGTTGAGTTCTGCGACTGCCTCTTTCTCCTCTGGCTTTAGCTTCTCTGCATTTCTGGGCAATTTTCAGAGTTTCTTCCATCATCCATTTTGGCCATTTTTGCTTTTTCACCTTTTGTAGAGACTTCTCGCGTTCTTCCAACACAAACTTCTTAAGGTCATTTCATAACTCTTCTGGAGCTCTGTCATTTGTATCTAAAGCAGCAAATCAATTTTCCAGGCAGTCTTTAAATTCCAGTGGTATATTCTCAAGGTCATATTTTGCTGCATTCATGAGTAGTTTGCTCTTTTTCAACTTTAGCTTGAGTATGCATACTAGTAGTTGGTGATTTGTACCACAGTCAGCTCCAGATTTTGTCTTTGTTGATGTTATAGAGCTTTTCCATCATTAACTTCCACAGATGTACAATCCATTGGGTGAAGTCCATGTGTACAGTCGCCGCTTGTATTGCTGGAAGAAGGTGTTTGAGATGAATAGATCGTTGGTCTTGCAGAATTCTATCAGTCTTTCTCCAGCTTCATTTCTGTTGCCAAGTCCATATTTTCCAACCACTTTGCCGTCTTCTTTGTTGCCAACTTTAGCGTTCCAGTCACCCATGACTATCAGGACATCCTGTTGGAATGTTCTGTCTATTTCTGCTTGTACCTGTTCATAGAACTCATCAATTTCATCCTCTTCTGCAGTTGTTGTTGGGGCATATACTTGAATTATAGTTGCGTTGATAGGCATTCCTCATAGACGAAAAGAGATTAAGCGTTCACTAACTGTATTGTATTTCGTTACAGTTCTTGCACGTTTCTTCTTTATTATAAATGCCACACCATTTCTTCTTTGTCTTACATTTCCAGCACAGTAGACCATGCGATCATCTGATGTAGTGTCTGATGCCAGTTCATTTCATTTCGCTGACCAAACAGATCAAGTTAAATAAAATAAAAGATATTATAATGCCTATATCGTTCCATGGTGAGACCGCACCTTGAATAGTGTGTGCAATTCTGGTCGCTGTATCTTAAAAAGGATATAGCGTTATTAGAAAAGGTTCAGAGGAGAGCCACCAAAATGGTAAAGGGGATGGAAGGATACTCCTATGAAGAAAGGCTAAAAAGGTTAGGGCTCTTTAACCTGGAAAAGAGACGGCTGAGGGGAGATATGATAGAAGTCTATAAATTAATGAACGGAGTGGAACGGGTAAACGTAGATCAATTGTTTACGTTATCAGAATATAGAAAGACTAGGGGACATGCAATGAAGCTACAGGGTAAACTATTTAAGACTAATAAAAGAAAATATTTTTTCACTCAACGTGTAATCAAACTCTGGAATTTATTTCCGGAGGATGTAGTAAAGGTTGTTAGTGTAGCTGGGTTTAAAAAAAGGTTTGGACAAGTTCCTGGAGGAAAGGTCCATAAACCATTATTAAGAAGGGACCCAGGATATCAATGCTTGACCCAGTACAAGCTTTGTGGAACCTGTGTCTTTTGCGGAAACTGCTAGGTATGTATGACCTAGATTGGCCACTGATGGACCTTGGTCTGACCCAGTATGGCATATCTTATGTTCTAAAGTTGTACACGTTCCATTTCATTCTTGACCACCTCCAACTTCCCTTGGTTCATGCTTCGTACTTTCCATGTCCCAATATGTAAGATATCTTCACAGCTTCTGACTCATTTCATGCGCAGCTACATCAGCAGTCAGACGTCCCAAGGGCTTTGATCCAACCACATCATAAATGCTGGTTTTACTCTGAAAAGTCTTCAGCTCTTCTCCAGTAGCTGAGTGCCTTCTGACCTTGGGGGGGGGGGGGGGTCTCATCTTCCAGCACTCGTGCTATTTGTTTTGTTGCGACTATCCTTTGGGTTTTCAAGGCAACATACAGAAGTAGATTGCCGGGCCTTTCCTCCGTGCAGTTTAAGTTTAGTGTTGTTGCCGTTGTCACAGAAATTTGATCCTCCACCGTCAACACTATCCCATTCTGCTGCTGCCCAGATGGGTGGTTCATCTTGGTCTGGCACCTCAGCTGAGATCTGTCCACCTTGGGACACCCTGCCAGTAGTTATACTACCAATAGCTTGACCCTCAGCATCACTGATGCACACAAGCCCTCACAGCACAACAAGCTGCAAACCAAGTGAGGGCCACTCTCATGTAAGAGATAAAAGCAGCCTTTTATAAAACGTAGTTCCTACAGGTGTTGCTGGAGGAAAAGAATATTCAATCTGTCTTTCAGACGATATTTTTAGCCTACATGGGACTACAGCAATGGCATAGGGTGGAGTTGCCGGTTTCCATCCTCAGACCTCTACAATTAACAAAATGCAGCAGCTAGGATGTTATTGAAGACGACTTGATAGAATCTCACATCAACATGATGTTAATCTGACTACATTGGCTGCCAATAGAATACAGTGTAGTTATTTTTAATATTAGACTATCTCTCAGAAGTATTCCTGTCAACCCTATAGAGTTGCTCTTCAAGCTGTCTCAGCGTGCGGTGCACTCAAAACACATACACGATATCATTGATTGCTGAGAGAAAGCAGGCAACTCTAAATAGAGCCTTCTCAATATATGCTCTACGTATGTGAAATACGGCACCTAATGAATTGAGAGCAGAGATTGACATGGTTAGTGCCATCAAATATCCCGTCTATGTCCCCTATATGCCCATTGCTATCCAGTTAGCACCAGGGTGTGTTGGGGGTGTTCCGGGATGGAGCGGGGGTACAGATTGCCAGTACCAGGTAGCGGAGATATTGGACCACTACCTGGTTAGCAATGCTTGCCTAGTTCTAGCCACGGATGCTAAGCGTGTAGCGGTCCAATATCACCGCTACCCGGTTAGGCTCTGCAGATGACTCCACTCGGCGCCAAATCCGGATATTCAATACCATCACCGTGGCAATGAATATCCAGATTTAGAAGTCAGTGGGCAGGGCTATGCACAGACACCGCGCATAGTTTGCCCAAATGAATCTCAGGCCCTAGATGTTTATGTCTAGTGCCTTTATATGATTTTGAAATAAACATAAAATGTTCATGTTTTTTGTACCTCACTCTGACCTTCAGTGATAAGGCACGTTAAAAGTTTTAAATAAATAATTTTTGATAAAAAATTAGGTAGAAAGACACACAATTTTGTAGTGTTACATACTGCCAAATGCCATTGTCATGAAGTATATGAAGACTAGGACAGTCTTCATATACTTCATATTCAATGATTCCCAACCTATCCTGGGGGACCCTCAGGCCAATCAGGCTTTCGGGATATTTGAAGTGAATATTCATACAACAGATCTGCATGCACTACTTCCGTTGCACGCAAATGGTTTTCCTGGGATATTGGAATCAGGAGTAGTGTTTGTCCTCTAGTTACAGATTTTTTTTCTTGGAATTTTGATTGTTCTGTCCTATACTTTTAAGCAAAGGAGTTCTTTTCTTTCTTATAAATAATGGTGGGGGATAGTCAAAGGCAGAGATGTAAGGGACTCTCTAATTGTATATAGTTACAGATCTGCCTATTTCATTTATAAGAGTTTACCGTTCCTTATACACCTGTTTCATATAAATGTTGAACTTTGTTCCCTGTAAACCGCACTGATCCTTGGAAATGCGGTATATAAGAACAACAAATAAATAAATTTACAAGGTTTGCAGACTTGCAAACTGCATAAATCCCACTCTGCGGCACATTGCGCAGCACTAACACGATATTTGCTGCTGAATATTCGCGGGTGCCACTGCTACACGTCCCAATGCTGACCAATTAGCATTGGGACATGCTGGAGGTGTTCTGGGCGGCATCAATTGCTAACTGGGCAGTGGTGATATTGAGCTGCTGCCCAGTTAGCAATTAGTAGCAAAAGTCAGGCAAAAGAAATACTGTCCTCATTTTTGCCCCGGAAGCTAACTGGGCAGCGGCTGAATATTGCTGCTGCCCGATTAGCTTTGCGGTAACCTGGATATTCAATGGCGGAGCCTGGATAGGCGCTAGCACTAAATATCCAGGTTTAAAATTCAGCACCAGTGGCTAGCTGCTGGCGCTGAAGTTTGGGCCCAATGTTTTTAATATAAATCGCTTTGATACTAAACTATGACTAAAGCGGGATATCAATATTTTAATAAACATTCACAGTGAATATCCTGAAAACCTTACTGGCTGGGGGTCCTCCACAACAAGTCTGGGAACTAGTCTAGTCCATTTGCATTAATGAGAAATATTTGCTCCTTAGTTTCTGTTATTCATAGTTTGTCTTGTTTTTTTTATTTTGTGATTTTATGTATATTTATTTTGTTCTTTTAATGTTCTCGGTTTAATTTTGTAAACTGTTTTGATTAATTTGTACTAGCAAGACAGTATATGGCGAAATTTTACTTGCCAATTAATGTTCTCTCTTTGAGTCCTGCTAAACAAGTCCAGACAAATGGGTTGTGGTCCAGACAAATGGGTTGTGGTCCCTTACCAGCAGATTGGTGGAGACAAAGAACTAATGAAAAGCCTGGGTTTCAATGACACTGCTCTCATGCCTCTACCTGCCTCAGCCATAGAGGTCTCCTTCAGTATTCGTCCGAAAACAAATGAGAGAAACATGACAAACCTCACACAACCTCAATCGTTGGCAACAATGACTAATCAACAGTAGAGAACTATGTACATAAAGCATAAACAGAAAGCTGTCAATAGAAGATGAACCTGCAGAGTCAAGTATAAAAATCATAGCGAACCCATGGATACCGCAGCATAAGAACAGAGCAAATATATTTTCAGGGACAGGACCTGGACTGATCTAGCAGGACTCAAGGAAAGGACAGTAACTGGTAAGTATAACATGTCACCTTCCATATTGTCTTGCTAGACCAGTCCAGAAAAGCAAGACATACCAAAGCTATGACGCCAATGGGTGGGAAGACGACAGCAGCTTATAAAACCCTTGAGCCAAAGGCCGTGTCTGTCTGCCGTGGACATCCAAGTGGTAGTGCATGACAAAAGTGGAAAGTAAATGTTGCTGCCAGACAAATGTATGCAAGAGCTACAGAGCTCTGCTCTGCCCACGAGGACGCTTGCACTCGGGTAGAATGGGTGCACAAACCCTCCAGAACCGGCCAGTTCCGCAACAGATATGTCAAGGCAATAGTCTCTTTAATCCAGGTAAATATTGCGCCAGACAAATGTATGCAGGAGCTACAGAGCTCTGCTCTGCCCACGAGGACGCTTGCACTCGTGTAGAATGGGTGCACAAACCCTCCGGAACCGGCCAGTTCCGCAACAGATATGTCAAGGCAATAGTCTCTTTAATCCAGCACCACAAAGTAGATTTAGCCGCAGCATCATTCTTGTGTGGGCCAGCTAACAGCACAAAAAGTTTGTCAGACTTACGAAAAAAAATTGTAACCTCCAAGTGCCGGAAAACACCCTCCAGACATCCACAAGCTGAAGATCCTTATCCTTCCCCTTACACTGCTTCTTAGAGAAGGAGGGCAGAAAAACCACCTAGTTCACATGAAAGGGAGAAATCAGCTTAGGCAAGAAGGAAGGCACAGGCTGAATGGAAACAGTCTCCTTTGAAAAAGATAACTAAGGATCTCAGCAAGAGAGCCTGCAGTTTGGAAATACACCTTGCGGAACAAATCACAACCAAGACGACCATCTCTAACATCAAATCCTTCACAGTAGTGCGCCTCAATTGCTCAAAAGGTCTCCCACATCAGGGTCCTGAGCACTAGACACAGATCCCAGGTAGGGATCAATGACCAGAGGGGAGGATGCAGATGCCAAACCCCCTGACGAAGGCATGAAACATCTGGGTATAAAGGTACCAGCCAAAAGACCTCTGAAACAGGCCAAAGTTGCCATATGAAGCTTCAGGAAGCTAAAAGAAAGGGCCCTTCTCCAGACCATACTGCAGAAAAGGCCAACAGAGACAGCACCTCGGCTGCCTCAGGAACGAGTTGCCATGCACTGAATCAGCACTCAAGGCACCAGACCTGCACTTATGCCAGTTTGGTAGACCACCTCTGGGTTCTGAGCAGAGTGGAAAACCACTGCCGAAGAGTAGCCCATAAGCGAAGAAAGACTGGTCCTCCAGGACAAGCAGCCCCTGACACAATAGGCCCTGAGACAGAGGCAAACAAAGAGGTGGGGCGCTTGCAGGAGCTGCATCAGATCTTTTAATCATGCTCTGTTAATCTGGTGCCACCAGAATAATCCTTCTCAGGTGGTGCTCCATACTCCAAATCACACGCCCCATCAGGGGCCATGGAGGGAACATATACAGTAGGTGTTGATTTGGTCAGAGGTTGAGCCAGGGTGCCAACGCCCTCGGGCCCCATCTCTGTGCGGCAACTGAAGAAGCAGCACACTTGGGCATTGGAGCAGGTCACCAACAGATCCCTCTTGAGGTGACCCCAGTGGTGCAGAAGCAACAAACATCTCCTGATTTAACACCCACTCTCTTGGAACCACAGAGTGCCAGCTGAGAAAATCTGTTTTAACAGCAGCTACCCCGGCGATGCGCAGAGTCAACAAACCAGGAGGTTGTTCACCACCCAGGCAAAGAGGAGAGCCATCTCTCCAAAACTACCCCGGCACTCCTTGTGCTGCCTTGCCGATGGACACAAGTCATCATCATGGTGTTGTCAGAGAACACTTGAACCGCCCAGCCCTCCACCACGACTGGAAACGCAGATGTGCCAACCTAATGGCCCTCACTTCCCTGTGGTTCCAACAGCCCTGGGTCGTTTGGCCTTGGTAATGGGCTCTCCAGCCTGAGAGACTGACATCCATTGGCAGAAGGGTCCATGAGCAATCATCCAATGGTGTACCCTTCCTCAGGACTGCTGCCACCACTGTAAGCTGGCCATCACCATCATTGGTATTAGGAGCCTGAGCTTGAACTACTGAGAACTCGGGGACCACCAAGTCAGTGGGGACCACTGGAGAGCCTTCAAAAGAGCATGCATGCAAGGCGCTATTAATCTGAAGAGTTAAAGATCATCCCAGACTCTGGGAGCCTGCTGAGAACAGAACAGCACTAGGCAATCCAACAGTCTGACTTTTTTTCTTTGGCAAAAGACACGGCATACTCTAATATTGAAATGTGCTCTCAAACTCCAGGGTTCGGTAATGCAACAACTTGTTCTTTCTCCAAGTGATCACCCAGCCAAGGCTTATCACAAAGGACACCTCTCGGGGAACTACCCCAGACACCTCTGAAAGAGAATAGACTCAGATGAGCCATTAGTCCAGATATGGGTGCACACAAATACCCTGGCGCTATAGCCACAGCCACTACCACCATGACCTTGGAGAACGTCCTTGGGGTAATGCAGAGTCTGAAGAGAGGGCAGCGAACTAAAGGTGAGAGCCAAGCATGGAAAAACAGAGATACTTTGCTGATACTCCAGATCGGGATATGAAAATATGCCTTGGCCGCTAGACATAACAGGCCAAACATGGCATCAGAAAGGAAGGCCAAAAGAGGGGTAGAATCATCCGGCAGAAGAGACTGAAACCAATGGAGCAGGACTTCAGACATCAGACCTGCACATATTGCAAATGAAGAATAGCAGTCGCCACAGCAAACTAGCTCAATACAAATCCACCTTTTGGTCCAGAGTATCCTTAAGGACAATCCACCTTCCACAGGAATGGTGATCCGATGCATCATCTTATACATCCTTAGCCACTTAAGTGGGAGTTGAGGGAATCCCACTCTAATCGGAACAGGCCCTTGAACACCTCCAGGAACGGGAAGACAGTAGTGGATTTCCACACTCCTTGCAGGAGTGTATGCATCTTTGGTTCCTATTCCCTGCCTCGAGCATCCACCAAGCTCAAGGTGGTTAAGACCCTGGGAATCAATGCGTCCAGTTCCCTCCTCCTGGAACCGGCAGATAGCATAGTTAGTCACCTGTAACAGATGATCTCCAGGAACAGCAGAAATTTAGTCTTCACATATGGGTATCGTCGGTACCGACGGAGCCTGCGCGGGAACGCTCCCCAGTGTCCAATTAGAAAGCTTTTGGGAGCATCCCACAGCGCTTGCGTGCTGCCTTCCCGCTTTTCCCAACTGTCTCTCTCCAGTTGAGTTTAAACCTGAGACAAAGAGAGAGAGAGAGGGAGAGAGAAAAAGAGAGAGATAGAGAGATACAACTCCTAGGGCGGTGGGTGGGTTGTGAAGACTAAATTCCTGCTGTTCCCGGAGATCACCTGTTACAGGTGAGTAACTATGCTATCTCCAGGAACAAGCAGGAATGTAGTCTTCACATATGGGGACTCCCTAGCTACAGATGCCAGGGAGAAACCCCAGAAGTTGTGTGCCCTTTTGAAAGGGCTCCACTTCCCCCCATGGATCTCTGGCATCCTACCAGGGATGGTGGGTAGGAGTTGATTAAGTATGGAACAGGTGTTGAAGAACAGCCTGACCAAACAAGGCATCCCGGTGGGAGTCCTTGTCCAAGCAGTAATGGGCTGTGAAGGTATGAACAGAGGCCCAAGTAGCTGCTTGACAGATATCGTCGATAGACACAGAGTGAAGATGAGCCATAGAGGCTGCCATGGCTCTCACATTGTGTGCTGTGACATGGCCTTCAAGAGGAAGGTTCTTACTCTGATAGGCAAAGGATATACATTGTGCAATCCAGTTGGACAGTGTCCTTTTGGAGACTGGAAGTCCTAAATGACTAGGATCAAAAGCAACAAAGAGTTGAGAGGACTTTCTATGTTGTTGCGTCCTTTGCAAGTAAAAGGCCAAAGCTCTTTTACTGTCCAAAGTATGAAGATTCCTATCTGCATTAGAGGCATGAGACCTTGGGAAAAAAACAGGAAGGTAAACGGCTTGGTTTAAATGAAAAGGTGAAACCACCTTTGGCATAAAGTGAGGATGAGTCCTAAGGACTACCTTATCATGATGGAACCTTGTATAAGGAGGATCAGCCACCAATGCTTGCAATTCACTGATGCGACGTGCTGATGTGATTGCAGTAAGAAAAATAACCTTCCAGGAAAGGAATTTCAAAGAGGTAGTAGCTAATGGTTCAAAAGACGGCTTCATGAGCTGGCCAAGAGCCAGATTTAAATCCCATGCCACCTGTGGTGGCTTAACGGGAGGCTTAGTTAGAAGAAGGCCTCTCATAAATCTCGCTATGATAGGATGAGAGGAAATAGATTGCCCATTTAAAGGCTTGAGAGAAGCTGCAATAGCACTCAAATGAACTTTCACTGAATTGGTCTTAAGCCCTGCATTAGACAAATGAAGGAGATATTCCAGTAATGATTCCAGAGGTATTGCAAGAGGGTTAAGACCCTTCTGCGAACACCATATGGTAAACCTTTTCCACTTGAAAGCATAAGAGCGTCTTGTGGATGGTTTCCTGGTAGCATAAAGGATATCCTTTTTGCTGAGAAAGGTTAAGACCATGAAGTTCTAGGCTTTCAGCAACCAGGCCCTGAGATGTAGAGACTGGGGATTGGGATGAGACTGGGATAGGAGATCTGGAGCAGATCCTAACTCCAGAGATGGAGCTTGAAGGAGATGTAAGAGCAGAGGATACCACACTTGTCGTGGCCAATGTGGGGTATGAGAATCATATGGCCTCTGTCTCTCTGAAGCTTAAAGAAAGTTCTGGGAATTAGGGGAATGGGTAGGAAGGCATACAGAAAGTCCCGACCCCAATGGAGGAGGAAGGCATCCCTGACCTGACAACCCTGAGCTGGAATTCTGGAACAGAACTGGGGAAGTTTGGCATTCAGCGGACTTGCAAAGAGGTCTATGTCCGGGGTTCCCCAAAATTGGAAAATTTTGGCCACCTGGTCTGCATGGAGAGACCATTCGTGTGAAAGCAGAACTCGACTGGGTCTGTCTGCCCAGGAGTTTTGAATGCCTGGAAGATACACTGCAAGGAGATGAATCTGATGCTCTCTGGCGAGGGCCCAAAGTCACAAAGCTTTGTTGCAGAGCGACAGAGCCTGTTCTGCCCTGCTTGTTCACATAGAACATGGCTACCTGGTTGTACGTTTGAATTAGGACAGTTTTGTAGCTGAGCTGGGTGCGAAACACTCGAAGAGCAAAAAAAGATTGCTCTGAGCTCTAGGAGATTGATGTGTAGATCGGTCTCCTGTGGAGTCCAGGAACCCTGGGTAGAGAGGCCTTGCAAATGGGCTACTCAACCCACCTGTGAGGCATCTGTTAGAGTTACCTGGGGTGGGGGTTGCTGAAAAGGGGACCCCACCAACAGATTCTGGGGTGACTGCCACCATTGGAGAGACAAAATAAGACGATCTGAGGTTGCTATTTTGTCTGACAGGCAACCTGATGCCCGAGTCCACTGAGTGGATAGAGTCCACTGGGCTGCCCTCATATGGAGGCGGGCATAAGGGACCACATGCACGGTGGATGCCATGTGGCCTAGCAATTGTAACATTTCCCGAGCAGTGAGGTGAGACTTTAGCATTGCTTGGGAAGCTAACTGCACAATGCGAAGGCAGCGGGACTGTGGAAGATAGGCCCTTGTCTGTCTGGTATCCAGCAGGGCTCCTATGAACTCTAGAGACTGAGTGGGAGCTAGGTTGGATTTTGGGAAGTTTATGACAAGACCCAAATATTGAAGGATGCGCATTGTGCGAGATAGAGAAAACCTGGCCTCTGGCTCTGATGGGGCTTGAATGAGCCAATCGTCCAAGTAAGGGAAGACGAATATTTTTAGGGTGCGGAGAAATGCTGTCACCACAGCCATGCATTTTGTGAACACCCTTGGTGCCAAGGCCAGGCCAAAAGGAAGAACTCTGTATTGGTAGTGCTTACCTTGAAATAGAAAGCGAAGAAACCTTAGGTGAGTTGGATGGATGAGAACATGAGTGTATGCATCCTTGAGATCTAGAGAACAAAGCCAGTCCTGACTCTGAAGGTATGGCAGTAGAGTTCCCAGAGAAATCATTTTGAATTTCTCTTTGAACAGGAATTTGTTCAATTCTCTGAGGTCCAAAATGGGTCTGTGCCCTCCTTGGAAAAAGGGGGAATAGAACCCTGCACCTTGTTGATGACTAGGTACTTCTTCTATTGCCCCTTGGGCAAGAAGCAGACTGACCTCGTGATCTAACTGGGAGTTGAGAGAGGTCTGAGAATTGTACTGTCTTACCATTGTAGGAGGGGGCATGCTGAGGAAGTGAAGCTTGTATCCCTCTCTTACAATGGACAGGGTCCAACTTTCTGCTGTTATCTGCCCCCATCTGGGGTCAAAATAACAACCTTCCTGAAATGGTGGAAGGTTCTGGCCCGTTCAGGGCCAGGAAGACAAAGTTCTCTAGATGGGAGTCAAAGCCCCTGTGGAGGCTGAGTCTGCTGAGCAGGTTGAGGCTTAGCAGCCTTTGTTTTTGTTTAGGTTGTTGCTGACCCTTTTGGGCAGACTGACCTGAACGATGGCCTTGCTGGGTATAGGAGGGGTAGAACTTCTTCCTTCTAGTGAAGAATGGTTTTTTGTAGGACTTTTTCCTTGCAGGATCAGCTGTAGATTTTGATAATATATCCAAGGTGAGATTATCAGCATCTAGCTCATTAGCTTTCTCTTGCCAATTTTTGCCAAAGAGTTTCTCTCCTATGCAAGGAATATTCCCCAGTTTGTCCTGTACCCAAAGTTCCTAGTCAGATGCCTGGAGCCAGGCAATCCTACGTGCACCTATGGCAATAGCAGAAGTTCTGCTTATGCACTCAAAACAATCAAAAGCTGCACGATTTACGAATTTGGAAACATCCTGAGCATGTTTGATAAGTGCAAGATAATCTTGTCTCTTATCATCAGGAAGGAGAGGGCTCATAAGCTCTAGATCTCCTGTAACTTCCTTAAGGAACATTCCCATATATAAAATGTAGGAACTAATCCTGGCAGAAAGCATAGAGGCGTGGAAGGTTCGACGCCCAAAGGCATCAAGAGTTCTACATTCACGTCCTGGAGGATTAGATGCATGTCTTTTTGCATTCTTGATCCTTCTCATAGCTGATTCCACCACCATGGAATGGTGGGGCAGCTGAGTTTTTTGAAATCCAGGACAGGGAGGAACTCAATACATGGTATTGAGCCTACGAGAATGAGGAGAAGTGGTGAGAGGTGTTTCCCACATCCTTAGCATGAGATCATGCAAGATCTCATGACTAGGCAAAGTAGCTGCCTCTTTTGGGAGCTTTAGGATACTGTAAAATTTCTAATTCCTTTGCCCTAGGCTCTGTATCAGGAGCCACTGTGATGGAAAGACCTCGAGCCACATCCCAGATAAAATCCTGGAAAGATATATCCTCTGGAGGAGACATCCTACATTTAGGAGAGGAATAATCCTCAGGAAGAAGTACTCTGGTATCGACAGAGCTGTCAGAGTCTTCAGACTCGGAGGATTCAAAGTATCTCCTGTCCAGGTAATCATGCAGCGCATGATACCGATCGAACTTGGTATCAACAGGGTCCGGCACCGATGCATCGGTACCGGTAGTCCACCTGTCGACGTCGATGCAATTGCCCCCGGTACCGATGTCGGGGCCGGTACCGGTACCGGTTGAATTATCTGAAGCTGTTTCGGGGGCATCGATACCGAGAGAAGAGCCGCCAGACTGCGTTCAATAGCCAAGAATCTCTGGTCTATCGATGCCGCCGATGCCTGGGTATCGGTACCGGACAAAGCGGCCGGTACCCCAGAGCATGGCACCAGTAGTTCTGCTGAGGTTGGGGCCTCGAGAACATCCTGGAGCCCTGATGATGCTTTGGAAGCCGAAGTCTCCCGCCAGGACAATTTTGCCGGTGTGAGTCCCTCAAGGGCAACGCCAGAGGCATCTCGATACTTGGAAGGAGATCTACCCTTTGAGGACCGGCTAGACTTATGTTTAGTTACCTGAGATCCATGGGAGGAAGACGAAGCCCTGGAAGATGTTGATGCCACAGATGCTGCATCGGAGGGAAAAAGGGTGCTAAGTTTAGCAGCTCGGTTTTGCCGACCCCTCTTCAACATCATCCCACAGGCAACACATTCGGAAATAGAGTGGTCAGGACCTAAATATTTGAGGCACCATTCATGGGTGTCGGTGATGGAGATGGTACCGCCACACTTGGAACACTTTTTAAAACCCAAAGCGGGTTTTTCCATTGTAGAGGAAAGTTGGGCCTAGTGCCCAAAATGGAGCATGGCACCAGAGGAGAAAAAAAAAAAACTGGAAGACTCCAGGAAAAGATTTTTTTTTTTTTTTTTTTACAAGGAAAAGAAAAAAAAGAACCGGCGGTACCAGTGTAGCGCCGAAGGAAGGCAGACGCGATCACAAAAAAGAATAAATGGGATATTTTCTGCGGTGACAGGAAGTGTGACCTGCCCGCTCCACAGAAAACGAAGAACTGGAGAGAGACAGTTGGTAAAGGCGGGAAGGCAGCATGCAGGCGCTGTGGGATGCTCCCAAAAGCTTTCTAATTGGATGCTGGGGAGCGTTCCTGCGCAGGCTCCGTCAGTACCGACGATACCCATATGTGAAGGGGAAATTAGACCTTACCTGCTAATTGTCTTTCCTTGAGTTCTCTCCGGGCCAGTCCAGGTACATGAGGGTAGTCAATCCCTTTCAGCAGCTGAGGACTGAAAAACTGAAACTCTTTGCTGACAGGCTACCTAGCTCCCCCTGTCGACAGAGCCTCAGTCTACCCCTGTCCAAGCAGTAGGAACCCCAATTATAACTTCAAACAAAAAAAACCAAACAAACCAAAAACCTTTATCTGCCAATCGGCCATAACCCAGGACAGGAACCCCTATCCTTAGCGTTAGGAAGCATCCGTTACAATCCCATAAAGCCATCTTAGGAACAAATTTCATCCTTTCCCACTTTGGCCCCCACTACACACCTGATAGACTTCCAGTCTACACTAAAACCTCGCCGACCGAACAGGCAACCCCTCGCAGACACACCGGGCGGGACCTGGACTGGCCCGGAGAGAACTCAAGGAAAGACAATTAGCGGGTAAGGTCTAATTTCTCCTTCCTATTCGTCTCTCCGGGCCAGTCCAGGTACATGAGGGTAGTACCAAAGCAGTACCTAAAATCGGGAGGGTCCTGCGAGCCCCGCTACAATAGCCGAGGCCCCAACCTTTACATCCCCCCGAGCCTGAACATCCAACCTATAGTGCTTTGCAAAAGTATGAAGCGAGGACCACGTTGCTGCCCGACAAATATCCACCGGCGGAACCAACACAGACTTAGCCCAAGACGTAGCCTGACTTTGCGTAGAATGCGCCCCGAGACCCTGGGGAGGCAACCTCCCCTCCGCTTCATAGGCCGCAGCTATCGCCCGCTTCACCCAGCGTGCGATAGACGCCGCTTCCCCTCTACGAGGACCCACGAAAAGGACGAACAACCTATCGGACCTCCTAAACGCCTTTGTGGCTCTGAGATACCTCTTCAGCACACGACCCAAATCCAATTTCTAAGTGAACGATCCAGTTTCTCTCCATTCTGACCCTGAAAAGTGGGAAGCGAAACCGACTGATTCATGTGAAAAGCAGACACGAACTTAGGAAGGAAAGACGGTACCGGCCGCAATACCACTTTTTCTGCCATAAAGAGAAGATACGGCTCTCGACACGAAAGCGCTTGTAGGTCAGACATCCTTCTTGTGGAACACAACGCCACGAGGAAGGCAGTCTTCCATGATAGTTCTCTCAGACTCACCGATGGCACCGAGTCAAACGGCAGACGCGTCAAAGCCTGCAGCACCAAGTTTAAATCCCAAGGTGGCACGACTCGCCGAAGCGGAGGTCTAATATTCCTAGCCGCTCTAAGGAAATGACGAACATCTGGATGGGACGCAAGAGTGCCTCCCTGCACTCTCCCCCGATAAACAAGCTAGTGCTGCCAACTGCACCGAAAGCGAGCTAATGGCCAGTCCCTTTTCGAGGCCTTCCTGCAGAAAAGAAAGGATCTCGGGAAGACCCGATGCGCCCGGCTTAACGGAACGGCCTTCACACCAAGCTTCAAAAATGCGCCATATTCTGATATAAGCCACGGACGTTGACCTCTTTCTGGACTGTAACATTGTGGCTATCACAGATATCGAGTAACCTAGACACTTCAACCGTTCCCTTTCAAGAGCCAAGCCGTAAGCAAGAATCGATCTGCCTGAGGCATTAACACCGGCCCTTGGCTCAGCAGGTTGACGCGGCTGGGCAGCCGCCAAGGAGTATCCACTAGAAGTCGCACGAGATCCGCATACCACGGCCGTCTTGGCCAATCCGGAGCAATCAGAATAATCTTTCCCTTGTGGCTCGCCGCTCACTGAACCCCTCACCCTATCAGCAGCCACGGCAGGAACACATAAAGCAGCACTTGCTCCGGCCAAGGCTGCACCAGGCCGTCAAGCCCTACCGACATTCGCTCTTTGCCTGCTGAAAAACCTGGCCGCTTTGGCATTGGCAAGGGTCATCATGAGATCCATGACAGGCTAACACCACCTCATCGTAATGTTGTGAAACACCGCCATGTTCAACTCCCACTCTACGGAATCTAGAAGATGGCGACTGAGGTAGTCGGCCTGCACGTTGTCTTTCCCTACCACATGTGCTGCCGATAGCACTACTAGATGGCTCTCCGCCCACTGCATTAGCAGCTGACTCTCCTCCAACAACGCTACACTGCCCGTACCTCCTTGCTTGTTGATATAAGAAACGGTCACCGCATTGTCGGAGAACACTAGAACCGCTCGACCCTCGAGAAGATGGGCAAACCCCTGTAGAGCGAAACATACCGCTCTCAGCTCCAAGCGATTTATTGACCAACTGCTCTCCTCTGCAGACCAAGTGCCTTGTGTTATCTGAGCCAGACAATGAGCCCCCCAGCCAGCTAGGCTGGCGTCCGTCGTGACCAACACCCACTGTGGCTGGTCCAGAGGAACCCCTGCTTGAAGATGCTGGGGAACGAACCACCACCGTAGACTGTCGTGCACCTCCTCTGGGCATGCTAACTTCTGAGAAAGAGGATGATCCTGCGGAGACCATCTGGACAGCAAGGCCTGCTGAAGCGGACACATATGCGCCCTTGCCTATGGAACAAGATCCAGGGCCGCCGCCATGGAACCCAACAACTAAGTACTTCCAAGCCGTCGGCGCTCGCAGACTCAAGAAGGCTTTTACCAAAGAAAAAATCTTTTGTATCCTGTCCGCTGGCAGGAACACTGAACCTATCTCCGTGTCGAACACAGCTCCCAAATACGTCAGACGCGTCACCGGCTGCAAATGACTCTTTGCTCAGTTTATGACCCAACCAAGCTGACCTAGGAAATCCACTACTCTGGCGGTCGCTGCGATGGATTCCTGCCGAGAAGACACCCGGATCAGTCAATCGTCCAGATATGAGTGTACTCTAATTCCTTCCTGTCTGAGCGCCGCCGCCGCCGCTACTACCATTACCTTGGTGAAAGTTTGCGGCGCTGTCACCAGCCCGAACGGCAACACTCGAAACTGAAAATGACCCATGGGAACCGTAAAATGTAAATACTTTTGATGATCCCTTCTGATCGGAATGTGCAAATAGGCCTCCGTGAGATCCATGGACGAAAGAACCTCTCCTGGCTTTACCGCCCGAATAACTGACCGTAGGGTTTCCATCCGAAAATGCGGCACCCGCAAACAGCGGTTCACGTGTTTGAGATCCAGAATTGGCCGAAAGGAACCCTCTCTTTGGGACCACAAAATAAATTGAGTATCGACCTGAGCCGCACTGGTCTTGGGGTACCAGCACCACTGCCTGAAGTCGCAGCAGGCACTGCAACGCGACGTTGACCCTTTTCGCCAGTGGTCCACACGGGGATATCACCAGGGCATCTGCTAGCGGATGCACAAATTCGAGCGCATAGCCTTCGCGGATTATCTCCAGCACCCACCGATCCATAGTTATAGCGGTCCAGGTGGAGAGAAAGTCCTGCAAACGACCTCCTACCGGAATCTCCACCTGGACCTGCAGACCTTCATTGCGGCTTCTTAGCAAAGTTCTGCTGGGAACCGAAATAGCCCCTGCTGAAACCTCTAGCTCCTCGAAAGGACTGCCCTCTGGATACAAAACGGCCTCTGTGATAAGGCGCAAAGCGAGGGCCTCGAAACCTGCGAAATTCCCTACCTTGACCTCTCGGCATGGAGCCCGACTTAGCCGCTCTCGGACGGTCCTCTGGAAGACGTCCCCCCCTTGGAATCCCCCAAATCCTTCACAATTTTTTCCAGCGCTTCCCCAAAAAGCAGTTTGCCCTTGTAGGGAAGTTTACTAAGTCGAGACTTCGAAGAAGCATCCGCCGCCCAATTCCTCAACCAAAGAAAACGCCAGGCGGCAATCACGGACGCCATGGATTTTGCTGAAATTCTGACCAGATCATAGAAGGCATCTGCCATATAGGCCACCGCTGACTCTAGCTTTGCTCCTTCCGCAGACGGATCCTGTTCGCCATCTGGACTCGGAGTACCTTGCAGCCACCGAATAGACGCCCTGGACACATATGCCCCACAGATAGAGGCTTGCAAGGCTAAGGCACTGGAATCAAATACCTGCTTTAACAGAGCCTCCAACCTACGGTCCTGAAGATCCTTAAGAGCTGTACCCCCTTCTACGGGAATTGTCGTCTTTTTGGTGACCGCCGTCACGAGAGCATCCACCTTAGGCATGCGCAACAACTCCTTCTCCTCCTGGGGAACCGGGTAAAGCCGACCTAAGGCGCGCCCTCCCCCCCCCCCCCAGGGTAGCTTCGGGGCATTCCCACTCAGACTCAATCATCTGCTTAATCACTCTATGTACTGGGAAACAGCGCTGCTCCGCCTGAAACCCCTGCAAAAGTGGATCCTCTAGAGGCTCCTGCTGCACCGCTGGGAGTACTATATTTAAAGCTGCTAACGACTGAGTAATTAAGGCTCCGAGCTCCTCCTTGCGAAAAACTCTGAAAACATTCGGGTCCTCACCAGGCCCAATCTCCCCTTCCTCCAATTCCAACGGCCAGGAGTCCACACCAGCTTCTGAGATCAAATCACCTTCTTGCACTACCGGAGCCTCAGAACTTAGCTGCTCGAAGCCCTCGCAGCCCGGCTCCATAGCTTTGCCCTTTGAGGAGACTCCCTCCTCCGGGTCCTCCTCCTTGGACTCCCCTTGCAATGAACTCAACAGAGTAGAACTAGCCTGACTCTCCACAGACTGAGTCTTTTTTAAAACGAATGCCTTGTGCAAGGCTAGAATAAACTCAGGAGGAAAGAAGTCTAAGGTCCCCTGCACTTCTGGCAGCTGCTGCTGAGTGAAAAGCTCCCCAGAAGACACATATTTTGACTTTGACTTTCTCTTACTGTGCTTTGGGAGCAGCGCGGGAGAACCGGCAGCCTCAGATAAGATGGCTGCCGTTCCCGCCTTTTCAGAGGCGCCCTGAGGCCTGTCCAGCACATCCCCCGATGCTGCCTTGCCCTCCATACGCCCCCCACAAACACAACACAAAAATGACAGAACCTAGCCCAAAACGCGGAATCCCACTGACCGTGGCGAACTAAGAAAGCCTCGGGCGATGTGGCTTCTAGCAACCGCTCCAAAAAGAAACCCTGCGAAGCGTGTACCCCCGAGGCTGCAGGTCCCCCCACTCCCGCTTGTCAAAAACTATCCTGCTCCTAACTGACCAAAGGTTGCCAATCATCTGCCCACCGACTGCTCGCTGCTAGCGAATCACGGTATCGGCAGTTAGTGGAGGAGGGGCAGAGGAATCTGGGGCTCCCAGCGTCTTACCCGAAACTCTCCCGGAGCGACGGACTCTGTCGGGGCAGGCTCTGCTCCTTGCTGCTCACACTGTTCACTTCAGGCAGCCGAGAATGTCCGATCCGCTCCCTTAATGCCCTCAGGCTTTTTTTTTTTTTTTTTTTTTTTTTTTTTTACTTTAACGGATACTTCCTTGGCTCAACTGCCCTGCCAGGGCAATCCAGTAAAACAAGCCTGTTATTCCTTTCTGTGCTTTTTCTAAATCAAACAAACAATCTCAACTAAACTTCTCCCTTTAACCGATAAAAGTCTTTTCTACTCATCTCTCCTAGAGCCTGTCAGCCATCCATCCTGTTCAGCTGCTGAGGACTAAAAGACTGAGCCTCTGTCGACAGGGGGAGCTAGGTAGCCTGTCAGCAAAAAGTTTCAGTTTTTCAGTCCTCAGCTGCTGGAAGGGATTGACTACCCTCATGTACCTGGACTGGCCTGGAAAGATGAATAGGAAGACTACATTCCTGCTTGTTCCTGGAGATAATATCGGCCTCCTCACAATCCTGTGAAGGTGAGAGTACTTCTTCCGCATCAGACATCTGAATTCAAGTCACAGTCCAAATCTCAGACATATCCCAACTAACCCCCATCTCCAGAGGGCACCTTCTGCTGGGGAATCTTAGCCCCTCACAACACTATACTTGAGGGGAGGGGGGGGTGCCAGAGGCCACAGGATCTGAACCTTCCATGTCAGAACGACCATGCCTGCCATAAAAAGGCAGAGAATTCCAGGGAGGACAATCTGAACTCCGGAAGCTCCCTGCATGGAAATGAGCCTCCCTACAGCAGAGGACAGTCATTGATCCCCTAGAGGTTGGGGAGCGGTACACAGCAGTCACCGGAACCTCCGGCTGCCTGGTTATCCTTACACACAGCGCCATCCGCCATCTCCTTTCCTTAGGAAGACAAGGCAGACTAACTGCATACCCAGGTGTAGGAGGGAGGGGGGGGGCGGGACAATCTTTCCAGGGACGACTCATCTTCTTCACTTACAGAACTCATTCACACAGTGCCTCCTAACAGATCCAGAAGAGCGACAGCTGTAAACTCGCTAATAACCCCAAAGGCCTTGACAAAATGCAACAGTTCAACGGCAAATAGGGCCTTCAGTCTTTGCGTCCCCAAATGCTGGAATGCTCTACCATCCGACATTCGGGTCATTGTAGGCCTAACTCAGTTCAGGAAGGCACTCAAATACCACCTTTTCCTCCAATACTACCCAGTAAGCAATGAAATCTAGGTAACCCCACCTAAGAAAGTAACCATATGTTACTTCTGATGTTGTGTCAGCACCCACCTGCAGATTTATGTACACATTCTACTCATGTTATCTTAGCTTTTACTCTTGTTCTTTGTAAATATTTTATGTATATAGTTCCCCCATGTTATCCAAGTTTGTACTCCTGTTTTCTGTAAAACCAAACAGCTTGTTGTTCTGGTCATTTTGTTATACTGTAAACCGCGCTGATACCGAATAGTGCGGTATATAAGAAATTGTAATAAATAAATAATAAAATAAACAAACTCAGGAGCTGCCATGCTAAAAGAGCAGAGTCCAGAAGCCGGAAATGATGCACCACAGTTGCTACAGGCCAAACAATGATTCCTGGAAGAACACATAAGAAAGTTAAGGCAAATATCACAACAGCACATGCTAAGACTGCGGTGTCCAAAGGCAGTAAAAATGCAGTTAACAGTCGCTAGGGTAGGAACATACATTAGAGCCACTTGGGCAGAACGCATGTACAGACTGTCCGACCTTCAGGTGCACAACAGGAGAAAACGCTACTAGCTTGTGCAGAAAACATCAGGAAACCCCCACACAATTCAGGGTAGACCGTTGGCATGATGTCCTACACAGTTGAATCAGGAGAACCCAACAAGGACAATGATGAGGTCAAGCCTTAGAACTCACCCCCTTACCAGGCTCAGCTCTACTCCCCTGATACAGCACTGCTTTTATGGTGGCTGGCAGGCAGATCCCTCTGAAATCCTTCAATCTTCAGGAGAGAGTGGGGGGGGGACAGAGGAGGAGGAAGGGGGCGTTTTTGGTTGTGAGGCTGCTGCATGCTTCCAGATCCTTCCAATTTCTGGCTGACTGACAGGCTCTTATGGTAAGCATATGGAACTGAACCAAATTTTCCCTCATCCTATGGCTACCGAAAAGATTGCAGTCTAGTGTGGTGACCCACATCGCGCTTGTGAGCAAGTCACCCTTAAGCTGGTCGCTCACGAGCGCTTAATCAACCTTTTCTTCTCAATCTTCAGAATTTTCTTTAGAGGAGAAAAATCTATCCACCATCTGCTGGAGAAAAAGAAATATTGAAAAAAGACCTCTGATGGCCGAGGCAGATAGAGGAATGGAAACGATGTCATTGAAACTTGGGCTTTTCATTGGTTCTTTGTCTCCATCAATTTACTAGTAGGGGAACACAACCCACTTGTCTGAACTGGTCTAGCAGGACGATATAGAAACTTTTTTATAAATAAAATAATGCAAATATAAAAGGCTCACAATAAAATATATCCTAATAAAAACAAAACAAACTGTTTCCTCACCTACCTGATCAAAAATGAACTCATTTGCTGGAGACAAAGCAGCAGGACCTTCACTTTCAGATCATCACTTATCTGTGTAGCCACTTGAAGATTCTGTTCAAACATCTAAAAATTATGAAGAGTTTGGTTACAAATGCAGGCATAGCACAGGAATGGAGGCATGGGCAGCAGCAGCAGTTGCTACCATGTTGCATCTGAGGAAAGGATCTCAAAGATCAGGTTAGGAACAGGAGAAGGATGTCAGTTTCTCCCCAACTTTTAAATGCAGTGTCACACAGGCAGCAGTACTTTTATTTGAAAGAAGGGAGAGTTCAGTATACACAAGGGGGAAAACACTTTCAGCTGTTACTTTCAACAAATCACAAGCATAGTCAGCTAGAGTCCAGGAATTACTTGAAATTCAGCAGTAAAGGAAGCAGTCCCAAGAGCTCTCCCTTTAATCCCAGAGAAATGTAAATCTCAAAAACCAGGAAGACAATAAGCAGATACTGTACCTGGAAAACAATGGCTGGAAGGGTTGTCTGATAGTATCCATCCTGGTCTGCTTCTGGCTCAGAATTTTTTTCCCAGTCTTTCCTATCAGTTTCTAGTGCTTTTCGCAACCAGCCAATAATGTTGGACTACAGAAGCCAGAAAGAACAGGACAAGTAGTAACAATTCAATATCACACAAAATTTTATCAAGCAAGAAGACAATGCAAACCGTGCATTAGATCATCGGTATTACACATTGTTCCACACAAAACAGATAGTTAGACACCATTGCTATATTAGACTCATGTGCTAAGACAAAGGAAGGTGCAGATTTAACCAAACCTTCCAAATTCTGTTTAAGTTTTAGATATTATTGAAAAGGGGTAAATAACCATAGCTGTTTGGAAATTTATGAAAAAAGGTGACATTTTACTTACCAGTTAATGTCCTTTCCTTGGGTCCTGCTAAACCAGCCCAGACAAATGGGTTGTGCTCTCCTACCTGAAGACTGGTGGAGATAAACATCACAAAAGAACAGATAATCCTCGGCAATTTCAACCTCCCATCAATATAGGAGAAACACGCCAATGCTTTCCTTGAAGCAATGGAGCTGACACAAATCATCCGTGATCCAACTCATGAGAAGGGAAACACCCTCGACCTCATATTCCTCAACTCTCAAAATGCCTTCACAAACAAAAACCCAAGGATCACAGCTATCCCATGGTCCGACCACCATCTCATCACCTTCACCAGCACGTATCAACCCATACCCATCAAGGAAGAAGACCGACTGATAAGAAGATTCAAGCCATTTAACAAAGAAGATTTTCTAAGGCAAGTACTCACAAACATATGTAAAACCAGAGCTATCTGAGATCGAAGCCCTAACCAACAATTGGAACACCTTAATTGCCTCAACAGCACGTGCAACGACAATTCACATAGGAAGCAGGGTGAGACCAACAGCAGCACGCTGGTTTATACCTGCCTTGCAGAAATTGAAGACAAAACTCAGAAGAACAAAGACAAAATGGAGAAAGACAGAGCAAGATATATGAGTAAGCTGGATAACTATTACACTGAAACAGATAATGCAAAGAGAACCTACCACTCAAAGCTTATAAATACATCAACAGACCACGCAAGCTCTTTGACATTGTCCAGAATCTAACGAAGACCCTTAACCATGCGAACCAACTCCCAAACTTACCACCGCAACAACTGGCAGCACAATATAAGCAACTTCAACCACCCAACTCACTACCCATAACAGTAAGAGTTGGCCATAATGCTGCCCCTAATACAAAATGGGGGGCATTTGAAACAATCTCCAAAGAAAGGATTGAAACCACCATATCAGGTCTAAACACCACCACCTCCCCGCTCGATTTCTGCCCAGTGGAATGGATAAAGACAAAACAGGACTTAAGCTCTGCACTAGCAAACATAGTAAATGAATTGTTTGAACAAGGCCGGATGCCCGACAGCCTAAAGACATCCATCATCTGACCACCCTCAAGAAGCCTGATCTTGACCCCCTGGATCCCACCTCATTCAGAACAGCAAGCCTAACATTCACCGCAAAGATCATTGCGATTGAAACCCTCTGATCTCTCTACTAAACACCCTAATCAAAGGAACACAGGCCAAACAGGCTGGATACGCCTTGATTTTTCTGGATATTACTACAGCAGTCACAGTTTCTTAACACACCTTCCTAAGCAGGCTACAGGAGATTGGCATACAAGACAAAGTACTACAATGGTTCTAATCTTATCTTAACCAACAGATATCAACTAATCCGAACCAGCACCGCAACCTCCTCACCTTTTCAACAAACTCAAGGAATACCACAGGGCTCAGCGCTCTCTGCCATGCTCTTTAATATCTACTTTCTATCCCTTTCCGCAATAATACAGTCCTACAATATCAACTACCACTTGTGCGCAGGATGACATTATGCTATATGGACCCATCACATCCACGAAGCCAACAAACCCACATCTAATAGACTGCTTCAATGATGTATCCAGATGGCTCCAAGAAAACAATCTCACCATAACCCTTAAAAAACAACAAAAAAAAACAAAAAAACAGAAGCCTTATTTATTACGAAAGATCAAACCTTCACCCCCCCCCCCCCCATGCTGGGAGCAACCCAAATAAGAGTTTAACTGTATATAAAATACCTGGGAATCATCCTTGATCAAAAACTAATCATTTAAGCAACAGACTGCAAAAACTGCAAGATCAATATTCTTCAAAGCAAAGATGATACAATGCCTCAGACCACTCAGACCCACAGGATTTCAGAACGGTCATGCAAGCAATGACTCTTCTCCAACTGGATTATTGTAACAAAATATACCAAGGACTCCTGATCACCACCATCAACCCGCTATGGACAGCCCTCAATATAACAGACAGAATCATCCAGAGAGTTAAGAAGCATAATCACATCACCCCGGTCTGGAGAGATCTCCATATCCTCCCACTGGAAGAGCGGATAAAATATAAAACATTGGTACTGGATTCATTAAGCGCTTAGAACATAAGAACATAAGATATGCCATACTGGGTCAGACCAAGCTCCATCAAGCCCAGTATCCTGTTTCCAACAGTGGCCAATCTAGGTCATATGTACCTAGCAGTTTCCCCAAGTGACACAGGTTCCACAATGCTTGTATTGGTTCAAGCATTGATATCCTGGGTCCCTTCTTAATAATGGTTTATGGACCTTTCCTCCAGGAACTTGTCCAAACCTTTTTTAAACCCAGCTACACTACATCCTCCAGTAACAAATTCCAGAGTTTGATTACACGTTGAGTGAAAAAATATTTTCTTTTATTAGTCTTAAATAGTTTACCCTGTAGCTTCATTGCATGTCCCCTAGTCTTTCTATATTCTGATAAGGTAAACAATCGATCTACGTTTACCCGTTCCACTTCGTTCATTAATTTATAGACTTCTATCATATCTCCCCTCAGCCGTCTCTTTTCCAGGTTAAAGAGCCCTAACCTTTTTAGCCTTTCTTCATAGGAGTATCCTTCCATCCCCTTTACCATTTTGGTGGCTCTTCTCTGAACCTTTTCTAAAATCGCTATATCCTTTTTAAGATACGGCGACCAGAATTGCACACAATATTCAAGGTGCGGTCTCACCATGGAACGATATAGAGGCATTATAATATCTTTTGTTTTATTTCCATTCCTTTCCTTATCATACCTAGCATTCTATTTGCTCTCTTGGCCGCTGCTGCACACTGGGCCGAGGGTTTTAACATGGTATCCACAATGACGCCTAAATCTTCTTCCTGGGTGGTAGTTCCTAATGTGGAACCTTGCATCGTTTAACCATAGTTTGTGTTGTTCTTCCCTTGCACTTGTCCACATTAAATTTCATCTGCCATTTTGATGCCCAGTCTTCCAATTTATCAAGATCCTCTTGCAATTTTCCACAATCCTCTTGGGTTTTAACAACTTTAAATAGTTTTGTGTCATCTGCAAATTTGATAACCTCACTCGGTATTCCACTTTCCAGGTCATTTATGAATATGTCAAAAAGCAGCGGACCCAGCACAGATCCCTGGGGTACACCACTATTCACCTTTCTCCATTGGGAAAATTGGCCATTTAGCCCTACCCTATGCTTTCTATCTTTTAACCAGTTCCTGATCCACAATAGTGCACTGCCTCCTATCCCATGACTCTTTAGTTTTGCCAAACGTCTCTCATGAGGGACCTTGTCAAAGGCTTTCTGAAAGTTCACATACACAATATCAACCGACTCACCTTTGTCCACCTGATTATTCACTCCTTCAAAAAAACATAACAGATTAGTAAGACAAGATCTTCCTTGTCTAAAGCCATGTTGGCTGTCTCCCATTAGGTCATGACTATCTACATGCTGAGTAATTTTATTCTTTATGATGGTTTCTACCATTTTTCCCGGTACTGACGTCAGGATCACCGGTCTGTAATTTCCCAGATCACCCCTGGAACCCTTTTTAAAAATTGGTGTTACATTGGCGATCCTCCAATCTTCAGGTATTAAGAGATGATTTTAATGATAGTTCACAGATTACTAATAGTAGGTCTGCAATCTCATATTTCAGCTCTTTCAACACCCTTGGATGTATACCATCCGGCCCAGGTGATTTGCTACTCTTCAGTTTATCTAATAGTTGTAATACATCCTCCCGATGTATCGATATTTCCTTCAATTCTTCCGTACCTTTAAATACCACTTCAGTCATGGGTAACATCCCTACATCTTCCTCAGTAAAGACCGAAGCAAAGAATTCATTCAGTCTCTCCGCTATCGCCTTGTCGCCTCTTAGTGCTCCTTTAACCCCTTTATCATCTAATTGACCAATTGACTCTCTCACAGGTTTTTTGCTACGAATGTACTTGAAAAGGTCTTTACTTCACGTTTTTGCTACTGCAGAAAGCTTCTTCTCAAATTCTCCCTTCGCCTGCCTTATCAATGCCTTGCATTTGACTTGCCAGTGCTTGTGCCCTTTCCAGGTTTCGTCGTTTGGCTCTTTTTTCCATTTCCTGAAAGATGCTTTTTTGGCAACAGCCTCTCTGACCTCACCAACATCTCATATGCAAACCCTGCTTCCCCTGATGAACTCTGGAAGACCTACACGACAAACTACAAGCAATGCACTCATCGTGCCACATGATAGGACAAAGTTCTATTACCAATCCTATAAAAGAACATTTGATTTTTTACGCCCCCTCGCTTTGGAATTCTCTTCCAACCCAAATTGGAAACAAGGACCTGTCCTCATTTAGAAAACAGCTAAAAACCCATCTATTCCTGGAGCACCTAGGATTTGAATGGAACAGCATCCACTAAAGACCGCTAAGTAGTCCGAGACTGAAGAGAAAAACCAGAACTAAGACAAAAAACCTTGATGCACAACAAATCAGGAATGTAAATGTGTTGAACACCCCTGGTGATGGTATAACCCCCCCTGTAAATATGAATAGAGCTGTTTAATGTATCCCCTCTTGTTTATTGTAAACCGCTTTGACCTGGTGAAAAGCGGTATATAAGCATGGCTAAATAAACAATGAACAGTCCAGGTTTCATTGATATCATTCACATGCTTATAATCGCCTTAGATGTCCCTTCCGTTTTCGTCCCAAAGCATATGGGAGATACACACCAAGCCTTTCACAACCTTAATTGTGGGTAACAATGAGTAATCAACAATAGAGAACTATGTACAGACACGTATAAACAGAATGTTGCCAGCAGAAGATGAACCTACAGAACCAAATATAAAAACCACAGCAGACCCAAGGGTATTGCAGCAGAAGAACAGAATACGGTTTCAGGGGCAGCCCCTAGACTAGTCTAGCAGAGCTCAAGGAAAGGACATTAACTGGAAGTAAAATGTCACCTTCCATATCGTCTTGCTAGACCAGTCCAGACAAGTGGGATATACCAAAGCTACACCACCACTGGGCTGGAAGAAAACAGCAGCTCGTAAAACCCTTGAGCCGAAGGCAGTGTCCACTTGTGCATGGACATCCAAGCGGTAATGCTTGACAAAAATTGAAAGTGATGCCCACGTTGCTGCCCAACATTATCTGCAGGGGCTACAGAGCTCCACTCCACCCATGAGGATGCTTGTGCTTGAGCAGAATGGGCACACAAAACCTCCAGAACTGGTTGGTTCCACAACTGATACGAGGCAATGGCCCCAATAAAGGACCCCAAAGTCAACTTGGCCGCCCGCTTCACCCTTGTGTGGGCCAGCAAACAGTACAAAAAGATGGTCTGACTTACATAGGCATTTGTAACCTCCAGGTACCAGAGGAGCGCCCTCCAGACATCCACCAGGTGATGATCCTTATCCTTTACCAGACACTGCTCCTTAAGGAAGGAAAGCAGGCAAACCACCTGGTTCACGTGAAAGGAAGAAAGCACCTTATGCACCTTATGCAAGAAGGCAGGCACAGGCCAAATGAAAACAGCCTCCTCTTAAAAGGCCAGATAAGAATCTCAGCAAGATAGAACCTGCAGCTCAAAAGTCCGCCTTGCCGAATAAATTGAAACCAAGAAGAGAGTCTTCAGCATCAAATCCTTCAAGGTAGTATGCTTCAATGGTTCAAAGGGGACTATTATCAGGGCCCTGTGCAACAGACACAGATTGCAGGAATGGATCACAGACTGGAGGGGAAAAGGCAGATGCTGAAACCCCTGGAAAACGTGCGACGTCCAGGTGCAAGGCGAACACCCTGGAGAAAAACATGAGATGTCCGGACCATGGAAACAGCCACCTGAACAGCTACCATCTGAACTTTCAGGAACTAAGTGAAAAGCTCTTCTCTAGGCCATCCTGCAGTAAGGCCAATAGGTAGGACACCTTGGTCACCCCAGCAGCCAACTGCCGCACACTGTACCAACAATCAAAGAGGCACCATATCCATATGTATGCTAGCTTGGTAGACCTCTTCCAGGCACCAAGCAGAGTAGAGATAGCATAGTTATTCACCTGTAGCAGGTGATCTCTGGGAACAGCATCAGTCTTTACATATGGGTATCGTCGGCACAGATGGGGCCCACGTGGTAATGACTCCCCAGTGTCCAAAAGGAAAGCCTTTAGGAGCACTCCACTGCACCTGCGCATATGCCTTCCCAATTCCTCTCCTCAGCTGAGCTTGTAGCAGAGAGGTAGAGGAAAAGGTATACCCAACAACTTCTAGCGAGGAGGGTGGATTGTGAACAGGGCCGGCCCGTCCATTGAGTAAGAATGTTTTTTGCACAGGGCCCCGCGCAAAGAACATTCTGCTTTTTTCAAAACTAAATTTAAAAAAAAAAAAAAAAAACACGCTGGCTGCTGCTGCCGCCGCTGCGGCAGCATGGACTGTCCCGCGGGGGCCCTTCTGCCTGGCTGAATCCCTCCCTGCCCCCCCCCCCCCGTGCCGGCTGAGCCCCTCCGTGCCGGCTTTGAGAGTCGCGAAGGGAGAGTGTCTCCCTCGCGTCTCTGTTAAGCCTGCAGGAGCAGATGGGAAATTTCCCATCAGCCCCTGCGGGCTTAACAGAGACGCGAGGGAGACACTCTCCCTTCGCGACTCTCAAAGCCGGCACGGAGGGGCTCAGCCGGCACGGAGGGAGGGAGGAAGGGAGGGAGGGATTCAGCCGGGCAGAAGGGGCCCCGCGGGACAGTCCATGCTGCTGCTGCGGCGGCGGCAGCAGCAGCCAGCATTTTTTTTTTAAATGTAATTTTACTTGAGCCGATGGGGGGGGGGGGGTGGGGGTTAGGACTGGTAATGGGCTATGGGGGGGCTAGGACTGGTAATGGGCTGGGGGGCTAGGACTGGAGGTGGGCTGGGGGGGTTAAGACTGGAGGTGGGCTGATGGGGTTAGGACTGGTAATGGGCTGTAGGGGGGGTTAAGACTGGTCAACGGCTGTGGGCTGATGGGGCTGTCTGGTAATGGGCTATGGGGGGGCTAGGACTGGAAATGGGCTGGGGGGCTTAAGACTGGAGGTGGGCTGATGGGGGGTTAGGACTGATAATGGGCTATGGGCTGATGGGGGGTTAGGACTGATAATGGGCTATGGGGGGGCTAGGACAGGAAATGGGCTGATGGGGAGGGGTTAGGACTTGAGGTGGGCTGATGGGGTTAGGACTGGTAATGGGCTGTGGGCTGTTGGGGGGGTTAGAACTGGTAATGGGCTATGGGGGGGTTAAGACTGGTAATGGGCTGTGGGCTGATGGGGGCTGTCTGGTAATGGGCTATGGGGGGTTAGGACTGATAATGGGCTGGGGGGGCTAGGACAAGAAATGGGCTGATGGGGAGGGGTTAGGACTTGAGGTAGGTTGATGGGGTTAGGACTGGTAATAGGCTGTGGGCTGATGGGGGGGTTAGGACTGGTAATAGGCTGTGGGCTGATGGGGGGGGTTAGGACTGGCAATGGGCTATGGGGGGCTGACTGGAAGTGGGTTGATGGGGGGGCTAGGACTGGTATTGGGTTGGGGGGTTGCTAGGACTGGAAATGGGTTGATGGGTGGCTAGGACTGGAAATGGGCTGATGCAGGGACTAGAAGGGAATGGATGCTGGGTGAGGCTGGAACTAGAAGGGAGCTGATGTTGGGGATGATTAGAATGGGATGGGGCTGGAAGAGTAAAATGGAGAAGGGAAAAATATTTTGTGTGGGAGGGATAAAAAATCTACAATTGGCCGGGTATTGGGAGAGTAAGTGGTGATTGAGGATGGAGGGGTAAAATTTGAGTGGATGAAATAGGAATGAGGAAAGAGCAAAAGGAGAAAGATTAGTATGTTAAAGCAGATGTAGAGAGAGAATGGAAAAAAAACTAGAAGAGAGAAGAAAGGACAAATGGACAGCAGACGATGAAGAGTTAGAAGACACGAAGAAACCAGAAGAAAGTGGCTGGAGCAATTGCAGCTGAAAAAAAAAATGCACAAAAGGTAGAAAAATATCTCTATTTTGAATTTATTAATTGGAATATGTCAGCTCTGGTAAATGTGCATCATTAACGTCTGCGCTTTGTTTAGTACAAGAGCAAATTAATGTATAGTTTTATTTCTACAGTGTTGTACATTCCAAGTTTGGCTTTTGGGATTCCCAGTTTAATTATTGTCTTCCTGTTTCTAAATTGTGATTACTTGTTTGGTGATGGTCTATGTTCTGCATGTGTAACTCAGCTGAGGTGTTCTGTTTATATAATTCCTATTTGACATTGCCACTTGTTCTCTTACCCCAGTAGGTCATGTATTGTTATTCTCTGAAATGTATTGGTTTAATATTTGCAGTGTTGCCTTTTGATAGGTAGGGTATGGTGCTTTGTGAGTCCTGGTAGTGCTGTTAGGATACGGCGGGTTTGCTATGGGTTCTAAATGGGCAGTGTTTGTGGTAGTTCCTAATGTGTCTGGCAGTTGGCACTGGATTATAGTTATGTAGAAATCTTTTAGTCTTTCTTTATCCATACACTCATTAAGAGGCACGTTTACTAAAAGTTAGTATATGGTTAACAGTATGCAAATATTTATGCAAATGAGGCTCCTTATGCAAATGAGGCCCCACACCGAGTCTCCGCACATGGCCCCGCACCCCCCTTGGGCCGCCCCCGATTGTGAAGACTGATTTCTGCTGTTCCCAGAGATCACCCGTTAAAGGTTGGTAACTATGCTATCTCCAGAACAAGCAGGAATGCAGTCTTCACATATGGAACTTACTAGCTCCAGGGCACCAGACTGAAGAGATATCCTTGCGGCTAAAGAATGGAACCAAGAGGGCATGGACACAAAGTAGCCCCAGTGAATTTGAGAGCAGTAGGCAAGAACATGGAGCAAGGAGTCGAGTACCAGAGAAGTATAATTGGTAGGAGTTGTGATCAAGTCCCAAAGAGATGCTGATGAACAGCCTGGCCAGACAGCGTCTCGACGGGAGTCCCTGTCAAGGCAGTAGGGAGGAGAAAAGGTGTGAACAGAGACCAGGTAACTGCCCAGCAGATCATCTCTATGGAGACAGAATGGAGGCTGGTGTCAGAAGCTGCCATGGACCTCATGTTGTGAGCGGTGACATGACCCTCGAGAGAGAGTACCACCTGAACAGTCAAAAGAAATGCAGTCCGCAAATCCAGTTGGATAGGGTGCATTTTGACACTGGAAGACTCAAGTGGCTTGGGTCAAAGGAAAAAAAGAATTGAGAGGATTTCCTAAAATCCTTGGTCCTGTCCAAGTAGAAAGCAAGGACATGCTTGCAGTCCAAAATATGCAATGCTGCCTCTGCCCTAGAGGCAAGAGGTTGGGGAAAGAAGACCGATAGCAAGACAGACTGGTTGATATGAAAAGGTGAGACCACTTTTGGAAGGAAATGAGGATGGGTACAGAGAACCATCTTGTCATGATGGAACCAAATGTAGCAAGAATCTGCTACTAAAGCTTGTAGTTCGCTGATGCAATGAGCTGAGGTAAGGGCAATTAGGACCATGACCTTCCAAGACAGGAATTTGAGAGGTTGTAGCCATGGATTCAAACAGGGCTTTCAGAACCTGTACTAGGACGACACTGAAGTCCCAAGCCACTGGTGGTGGTCTGATCGATGGCTTGTAAAGCAGAACACCCCACATGAATCGTTGCACCAAGGGGTGCGAGGAAATGGGGATCCTATCCAGTGGCCTATGATAGGCTGCAATGATATAGAGGTAAACTCTGACAGAGTTAATCTTAAGCCCTGTGGAGGACAAATGGAGAAGATATTGCAGAAGAAGTTCTACTGGGCAGTCAGATGGATCAATCTGCTTTGGTGCACACCACAAGGTGAACTGTTGCCATTTGAAGGCATAAAGCCTGGTAGGCAGCTTGTGCGATGCAAGCAAGATTGTCCTTGACCGGTTGAGGGAGGATCCAGGTCATAAAAGATCATGCTTTTAGCAGCCATGCCGTGAGACAGAGGGCTTGTGGATTGGGATGGAGTAGCAGCCCCTGATCCTGAGAGAGAAGGTTAAGGGCATCACCCAAACTGAGGGGTGGAGTCTGCGCTAGACAAAGCAGCAGAGGAAATCGTGGCAGATGGGGCCAGTAAGGGGCTAATAGAAGCATGGAGCCCTTGTCAGCCTGCAGTTTGAACAGTTTTGGATATCAGGGGGGGTCAGTGGTAATGCAAAAAAGCAGGCCTGAGGCCCAGTGAGAAAAAAGGCATCCACTGCCTGATTGTCGAGAGGGCAGTCTGGAACATAAGTGTGGTAGTCACACATTCTCCTGAGTAGCGAACATATCTATTCTGGGGCTCCCCCACATGTGGAAGATCCAAGATGCAGTCTCTTGTTTTAGAACCCACTCGTGTGGACAGAGGATTCTGTCCACCAGAACACTGAGCTTGCCTGGGAGATACACTGCCCAGAGATGGATGAGGTGTGCAATGGCAAAGAACCAGAGTTAAAGGGCCTTCTGGCAGAGGGATTAGGAACCACTTCCTCCTGGCTTGTTCACACAGCACATGGCTACTTGGTTGTCTGTCTGGACTAAGACATATTTCCCAATAGTTGGGGTTGAAAAACCCGAAGGGGATTCATGAGAGCACGTAGCTCGAGGAGACTGATCTGCATTTGGCATTCCAATTCTGTCCATTTCCCTTGTGTAATGAGATTGTTCAGGATGTGCTCTCTACCCAAGTTTGGAAGCATTGGGGTGGAGGCATCTGAAAAGGTGACCCTCCGAGAAGATGTTGGGGAGAGCACCACCACTGAAGGGAGTGGACAACAGGAGGAGTAATGCAAATCTTGTCAGAGATGTTCGGATGCCTGACTCCATTGGGATAACATGGACCATGGAGATCATGTGTCCCAGGAGACATAGCATGTCTTGAGCTGTCATGGCACTTTGACCTTGTATGGTGAGGGTCAGCTCGAGCCTGAAGGAGGAAAGCTCAGCCCTGACTAGTATCGAGAAGTGCTCCAATGAACTCAAGTTGCTGTGAGGGAAGTAGGTGAGATTTTGGAAGGTTTAACACAAAGTCTAGACTTTGGAGCATCAAGATGGTGCGAGAATGCGACTGTTTTACAACTTTTGGGGATTCTCCCCTTATCAGCTAATCGTCTAAGTAAAGGAAGACAGAGATCCCCGAAGTATGCAGGTATGCTGCGACAACTGCCATGCATTCTGTGAATACTCTGTGTGCGGAAGCTAGCCCAAAGGGAAGCACCAGATACTGATAATGGATTTGCTGAACCCAGAAGCACATATATTGTCTGTGGTGAAGGTGCATCAGCAAATGCGTGTAAGCATCTTTAAGGTCTAGAGAACATAGCTAGTCTTTCCTCTGTAGGTATGGCAGAAGGGTGCTGAGGGACATCATCTTTAACTTTTCTTGAACAAGAATGTTGAGATCCCTCAGATCTAGAATGGCTCTGAAACCTCCCGTTTTCTTTGCCTTCTTGGGTGGGAAGGACCCTTTTGACAACCCCAAACTAACAGGGTGGCCACCTCGGAGGACAGGAGATTGGCCTGCAGAGGGTTTGCAGGATAATCTCTTGTGGAGGTGGTTGGGGTAAGCTTTGAAAGTGAAGCAGATAGCCCCTTTGGATGATGTTGAGAGTCCACTTCTCTGATGTGATGAGATACCACCTGTGGGCATAAGCACAAAGTCTGCGTACTATATGAAGAGGCTGGGGACCCTACAGAGGCAGAGTAGCTATGCTCTCTAGGAAGGAGTCAAAAACAAGCTGCTGGCTGTGGCGGACAAGCTGGTTGGTGTTTGGGAGCCTTGGCCTTCTTAGGCTGACAGGGACCCTGTGGCCTTTGCTGCTGTTGCTGAGGCTGAAAAACCAGCAGAGGGTTGGTAAGAAGAAAAATCTCTTCTTTTTAGTGTAAAATGACTGCTTTGTAGCAGCCTTCCTCCTAGAGGGGTCTAAAGTCTTTCTTGAGAGGCGCTTGAGGGCGAGATCATCCGCTTCAAGTTTTCCTGCCTTCTCTCTCCAACCTATACCAAATAGGTTTTCTCCAGAGCAAGGAATATTAGCCAATTTATTTTGAACCCACTGCTCGAGGTCTGATGCCTGAAGCCAGGCCATCCTATGAGTCCCTATGCAAACTGCAGCAGCTCTGTTGGTAAACTCAAAAGCATCGAAGGCTGCCCTGGTCAGGAACTTGGAAGTGTTCCGAGTCTGTGTGACCATAGTCCGGTATGCATCATGTTTGTCATCTGGGAGAAAAGGAGCAAAATTTCCTAGATCCCTTGAGATGTCCAAGTAGAGGGTATAGGATGTAATCCTAGAAGCAACAATACATGCCTGGAAACAGCGATGTCCAAAAGCATTGAGAGCGCTGCCATCTTTGCCAGGAGGCACCGATTAATGAGTCTTAGAATTCCTGATGGGTCGCATTGCCGATTCCACTACCATAGAATGGTGTTATAGTTGAGGCTTTTGAAACCCCAGGCATGGTGGAACTCTGTACATGGTATTGAGGCATTTACTGATAGGCAGAACCATTAGCAGGGCCTCCCACATAGATAGAATTAGATCCTGTAGGATCCAATGCACTGGTAACGTTGCTGCCTCCTTGGATATCAAGGGATATTGCAGGATTTCCAATTCCTCAGCCCTCGGTTAAGTTTCTGATGTTAGTGATTTGGAGACCCGCTACCATGTCCCGAATGAAGTCCTGAAAGAACATGTCCTCTGGAGGGTATCGATGCCTCCCATGAGGAGGAGGAGAGGGATCGGGGGGGGGGGGGATATCCTGGGTGGCCCTGGAATCCTACAATGTCTCTTCAGAGTCAGAAGACGATGACGACAACTCCAATTTGGAAAGAAAATCAAAGTACCGACAGTCTCAAGCCGATAGTCAGCCCGTGTGGTACTCTAACCGGGAACCAGTTGGGTACTGATGATGCTTACCAGTTCCAGTGGAGAAACTGGAGGGAGTGGTCCCGCCGATAAAAGTTCAAGGGCTGGCATCAGACCCAGAGGTACTGGTGCTGAGCTAGAAGGCAGTGCCAGACTCGCTGGTGCCATCGATACCTTTGGTACCGCAGCAGCCAGGTGTGCTGCCAAGGTCCTCTCAATAGCTAAAAAATGCTGATCGATTCAGGACACAGATACCTGGGTGGATTCGAGTATGGGGGCGTATGCTGCCATCCCAGAGAACCATACCAGTAGCTCAAAGGTCGATGCCTCAGAAGTGTCTTGGAGCCCCTGTGTGGTTCTGGAAGACTGGTCCTCCCGCCAGGGCTCTTTAGCAGGCTGGTCAGCTTCAGATGCCCCTTTCACTGCATCTCGTGGATTATGGGGACTTAGCTTGATGCTTGGTATCGGATTTCGATGCCAAGGACTTAGTCTTTAATTTATGTTTGGACATTTTGGAGATCTGGGAACCAGCTGAGGCGGCAGACATCCTCAATGATGCAGAGGCCACTGAAATAGAGTCCAGGGCAAACAGCAAGTCATACTGCTTGACCCTGTTCTTTAGGCCTCGCTTGGTCATTTGTTTGCACAAACAATTGTCTAGTCTATGGTTTGGACCCAAATATTTCAGACATCAGTCATGGGAATCAATGACTGACATTGTGCTGGAGCACAATGAACATTTTTTTTTAAATCCACTGATGTGTTTTCCATGGTGACAAACGTGAAAGTTTAGGCCGAGGCCTACGGTGGCGATGAACCACCAGAAAGAAAAAGAATAAAATCGGGGCTAGTATCAGGGAAGGTACAGGCATCGGCAGAAAGGCAGAACACAGAATTAAACCAAACAATAAGAAGGTTTTTCGGCATTGACAGGAAAGGGCTTCCTGCTGGATCCACAGAAAACAAAGAACTGAGGAGAGGAGTTGGGAAGGCAGGAAGACAAATGTGCAGGCGCAGTGCAGTGCTCCCAAAGGCTTTCCTATTGGATGCTGGGGAAGATTTCTGTGCGGGCTCCGTCGGTGCCAACAATACCCATATGTGAAGACTGCATTCCTACTTGTTCCTGGAGATCATGCTGGAGAGTAGCTCTTATGTGCTAGCAATTTCTTTTCAAGAGCCATGCCGTAAGCGAGAAGGGAGCTAGGTCTTCCAGGACGATTGGTCCCTGCTGTAATAACCCCCTCCCCCCCCCCCCGAGATGGAGGTAGCACGGAGCCACATCAGGTCTCCGAACCATGCTCTCCGCAGCTAATCTGGTGCTACAAGAACAAATCTACTTGGGTGGTGCTCTATATGCCAAATCACATGTCCCTAACAGGGGTCACAGGGGAAACAGGTACAGCAGCCACCAACTTGGCCAAGGCTGGGGCAGGGCTGACACCCTCCATGTGGCAACTGAAGGGGCAAACTTTGGCATTAGAGCGGGTCATCATTAGATCCATTTTGGGGCAACCCCAGCAGCACAGAATCAACTGAACTGCCTCCTGACTCAACTCCCACTCTTCAGGGCTCACAGTGTTGGCTGAATTAGTCCACTTCCACACTGTCCACCCCAGCAATGTGCCGGGCTGACAAAGCTAGGAGGTTCTTCTCTACCCAGGCAAAGAGGAGATTCATCTCCAGAGCCACTCCGGCACTCCCTGTGCTGCCTTCCAAATGACATAGGTCATTGTTATGGGGCTGTCTGAAAACACCTGGACTGCCCGGACCTCAACCAAAGGCCGGAAACGCAGAAGGAACAATTTGATGGCCCACACCATTTCCTAAAGTCCCAACGGCCCTGGGCCGTACGATCTTGGCAAAGGGCTCCCTGGCCCGAAAGACTGGTATCTGTTGTCAGGCGGATAAAGCACAGTTACTTACCTGTAACAGGTGATCTCTGGGAACAGCAGGAATAAGTCTTCACATATGAGTCTTCACATATGGGTACGTCGGTACCGACGGAGCCTGCGCGGGAACGCTCCCCAGCGTCCAATCAGAAAGCATTTGGGAGCATCCCTCAGCGCCTGCGTGCTGCCTTCCCGCCATTCCAACTGTCTCTCCTCAGTTGAGTTTCATAGCTGAGACAAAGAGAGAGAGAGAAAGAGGAAAGGAAAGATAGATATAAAAATACAACTCCTAGGGGAGGTGGGTGGGTTGTGAAGACTTATTCCTGCTGTTCCCAGAGATCACCTGTTACAGGTAAGTAACTGTGCTATCTCCAGGAACAAGCAGGAATGAGTCTTCACATATGGGGACTCCCAAGCTAAGATGCCTGGAGCCCTCACATGTTGAAGATTGAAAACATGCTACACCTCATATGGCCAGGCATCCTGAGGATGGAGGGCAGGAGCTGAAAAGAGAGGAGCTGCAGAAAAAACAGCTAACCTAAGAAAGGACTACTCTGGAGAAGTCCTTGTATGTATGATCATTATCAAAAGATATATTGAAATGAACAATCACCATAATATTGGAATGAACAATCACCATATGACGCTCACCTACTGGATTGCAGGAAGTAGAGGGGCTGATGGAGTCTACTGGGGATCCAGTAGAATAATGTTCAAGGTGACCTCACTGGAGTGAAGGTGGAGGTCAACATCTGGAAGTGAGAGGTGACCCCAGGATTCAATTGGGGTAGCACAAACACGGCAGGTCTTCAGTGGGAAGCTTCAAGGAAAGCTGAAAACTCTTTTGGCTACAAAAGTATTCAGAGGTAGGAGCAAAAGAGGAAGACTGACCGATCTGGGACAAATAGACCCAGTCCTTGAGGGAGGAAAGGGTATGAGAAGAACCCCATACTCCCAGGAAAGGACAGATGTTTGAGGAATTGAATCTGAAATCCACTGAAGATCCACCATGTCTTTCCTAACTGGTGAGAGGTAGGAAGACATTGGGGCATGGAGCTTCAGGGATACGTAAACCTAGGATACGGTAGGGCTGTCAGTTCCACAGCAGTGGTTATGTGCATTATATTCGAAACATACTGTGGAACAGTATGAAGCTGTGCAAGCCCACTGTCAGAAACATACAGGAAGGTAAAACCTTCATGAGCATAGACAGTAAGAGAGATAAGTATGGAAATATATATCTACCTATAATAAGTATCTGGAAAGATACACACATATATGTAGAGATATGTGTATGTATATATATATATATATATATATCCGTGTATATCTATGATGAGATTTAAAAGGCATAGCATATGCACACTTAGCTGACAGATACATATATATAGATATATATACCTGAATATATAGGTCTAAAGATAGATGCCTGCAATAAGCAGACAGAGCTATGCATTTCAGGACATTCACATGGAGATGTGTAAGGAAAAGATTCATCTAAGAACGAGGTGGAACCTACTTGAGAAGATATATAGAGAATCTATTCCGCCAGAGATGATGGTAAAGGAATGCTATCCCGTGAATTACCAGGATGGTTACGTGAAAAAACAGAGGATAATATCAGTCTGTAAACAGCAAGTCCGGAGTCCTGTGGAACTCCAGCATGGTAAAAGGTCAGAAACGCATAGAATGAGATACCAGGTTGACCTACGTGAGGGACAAAGGAGGTATCAGGCGTTTTTCAGAGTAATATGTGCTGTCCTTGAAGTATGAGGATACCATGAAGACAAGCTGCAAGAAAAAGTATATTCCCTAAGGAATGGGATAACTCTTAGAATTTCACGTGGAGAAGGCTTATGTCCTTATCCCTCTTTTGTTTTTTTGTTTTTAAAAGATGATAGTAGGGTATGAAGAACCCTCACAGTCATAGGGGATGACTGAGGAAGCCTTTTTCAACCATGATGGATAGCCATTAGAGAAACTCTATGCTCTCTATCAAGGGCCCATAGTGGAAAGCTACTCAGTAGGATTGCAGAGAGCATTATGCAGGAGAACTGGGATGTAGAACTGGCTGATGGAGAAAACTGACAGCCACGTCTACTACGTTGCCAAACCCAGGGATTGGAGATGGCAAAAGATAGTGTAAGGAGCCTGTAGTGAAAAGGAGTATCCAAGAAAGATGTAGAAAAACTGTCTTGGAATCACTACTAAGGCCAGACAGGAGTGGTGGAAAAGTACCAGTAGTAAAGCACTAGAACTCCTACATGGGCAGGTACTGAATAGAACAGAGAGAGTCGGTCGGTGTCAAACAGAGAGAACAGACTGAACAAAGAGAGCAAGCTGTCTCTGTCTGCAGAGCTGCCCAGATAAAGAAGGGAGTTTACTCAGGAGAAGAAACTCTACAGTGAAAAGAAAGACAAGAAAAGTCTTTCAATGGTATGGTACCACTCTTACAGGGGAAACCCTGGCGAAGAGGGTAGATAAAAGCTGAAGAAGGACTTACCACATGGTAAGTCCATGGAAGGAAAAAATTCATGCTGGAACAGAGAAACTATCATGTGATAGTTGCTAAACCTCTCTTCTAGTCAGGAAGAGGTGGAAAACTAACTTATAGACATGAATATCCTGACAGTTCAGCATACTGAAGAGTAAATGGATTTCCTGAGAATAGGAATCTCTGAGCAGAGTTTTGAATGGAAAAACAGAGAAAAACTTCTGCTGAAAAGAAATTAACTGTAGTTATAAAAAGATTAATCAGAAACCTATGGTTACTGTGTTTATTCAGCCTGGCTAGAATTTGGATCCTTCAGACCAGGGTGAGACTTCCCCTGCTTGGGAACATCCGAATGATGGGCAGGAGAAGAGGAAAACCTCTTTCTTTTAGGGAAAGGTGGTTTGGTAGGGCATTTCCTACCTGCTGAGGAAGGAAAGGGCTTAGGATGGCCCTCAAACAGGAAAGTCAGTGGAACAATGAGCAACCTGACGTAAGGACTCCTTATTGAAGAGAATTTCTCCAGTACAAGGCGTATTACTCAGTCTTTGTTGTGCCCATCTGCTCAAGTCTGATGCTTGGAGCCAGGCTTTACGACGTGCTCCTATGGCTATAGCAGAAGTTCTGCTAACAGACTCAAAAGAGTCTAGGGAAGCACGAGAAAGAAACCAAGAGATATTTTGGCTATGACTAAGAAGTAAGGCATAGTCTGCAGCCTTGGGCTCTGATAGAAAAGGAGTCAAAAGAGATAATTTCTTTGTGACCTCCTGAAGGGATAGACTCATATAGAAAATATATGAGAGAATCCTTGTTGCCAGCATAGATGTTTGGAAGGTTTGACATCCAAAGGCATCCAGTGTTCTAGATGCATGCCCTGGCGGAAAAGAAGAATGTTTTCTCTTGCTTTTTACCTTCCTCATTGCTGATTCCACTACAATGGAATGATGGGGAAGTTGAGGCTTTTGAAATCCTGGAGAGGGGGGCACCTGATACAGAAGATCAGTTGCTGTAGGAGGTGAAGAAACCTTTAAAGGTTTTTCCTATACCCTCAGAAGAAGATTCTGCAAAGAGTGGTGTAAAGGAAGTATTATATTTTCCTTTTCTGCAGAAAAACCCTGAGAAGACTCATAGCCAGGGATAGGAATATTAAGGAAGGTTGCCATGTCAAGGAGAAATTTCTGAAAAGAAGGATCTCCGATGGGAACCATCCCTGGACAGGCTAAATTTGAAAAGGTAGCCTGGGCACCGGAGGAAGTACCTGTCCATTGCAGAACAGGATTTGTAATGGATGGACACTGGAACTGGCAGTTATGAGTTGAGACAGTCCGTAGTGCATCATCCATGCCAGGTATAGACTCCAAACGAGGTATAGAGAGGAGTAATCCAGGTGAAAAAAAGCATGGAAGGAGCTGGTTCCGATGATACTGCAGGTACCAGCATCGATACCGATACCAGTAGTTGTGACGGAATCGAAGGGGAAATCGACACCGAAGCAGTCATCGGAGGCTGCTCAAGCGGTACCGAGGTAGCTAAAAACCCTTGGTGATTATCCTCAGTACCGTGCATGCGGAATCGGTGAACATCGGCTCCGAGATGCCCAGTCCTCTAGACTAGAAATTGATTCTAGACTCGGCATCAAAGCGAGTCTATCGATGCATGCCTAGAAGGTACCGACGTCGGTGGTGGTATCGGCGGTACTGCCGATACTGGAAAGTCAATCTGGGACGTATCGGTCGGTCCTGAAGGTACCGAGAATGCCAGATGATGATCCCTGGTGAAGAGCGGATCACTCAACACCGGTGCCGAAGCCGGGGTATCGGTACCGCTCGAAGCGGATGCCACCACCAAGCATGGCTCAGGTATGTTCTGTGAGGGGTGAGCCCCAGGAACAACCTGAAACCCCTGAAATGCTTTGGAGCCCGAAGACTCCCGCCGGGGTTTTAATGCCAATGGGGTCTTGAGGGCAAGGCCGGAGCCGTCAGCATGCTTAGCATGAGACTTACCACTCAAGAATTGGCTAGTCTTAACAGACTGTTTGTGGGTTACCTGATCCTGTAGAGAAGAAATGGCCGGTGCCCTGCCATAGGGAGGGAAAACGGTATCGAGGGAAACTCGAAAGAGAGAATCTCTTCTCACAGCATTGTAGCCCGATGGTTCAGGGGAAAAAGGGTCAGGACCCAAACAGGTTAGACACCAGTCATTGGAGTCTAAAAAGAAAACTATTTCCACAGAGAAGACACTTCTTAGGAGAAGGTTCCATGATGGAAAGGCCTTATAGGCCCAAAAAATTGTAAGACAGAAACTGAGGGAAAACTCTCCCTCAGTTTGAGAAAAAGAAAGAAAAAACCCCACCGGTGGTACCGGTGGCGGCGGGAAAACAGCCACGACCACAAGAAAACAAGAATGAAAAAAGTAAAGAAAAAGGTTTCTGCGGTGACAGGAGGACGTCCTGCCGGCTCCGCGGAAAAACGAAAACTGAGGAGAGACAGTTGGAAAGGCGGGAAGGCAGCACGCAGGCGCTGAGGGATGCTCCCAAAAGCTTTCTGATTGGACGCTGGGGAGCATTCCCGCGCAGGTTCCGTTGGTACCGACGTACCCATATGTGAAGACTCATATGTGAAGACTCATTCCTGCTTGTTCCTGGAGATAGGAGAAAATTGTCCAGAGGTTTACCCTTCCTCACATGACAGGGCTGCCGTCACCATCGCAGGCTGGTCTTCACCATCAACAGGAGTGAAAGCCTGTGCTTGAACTCTTGAGAGCTCAGGGACCACTGAGTCAACAAGAACAGCTGAAGCAGATTAGAAAGCTAATCATTTAAACAAATAAATCCCTAATGTAAAGAGATGGAAGGGGGGAGAAGAAAAGATGGGAAGCAGGAGGGGGAAGCAGTCAATATCAAAAATGGAGATGGGAGATAGTTACATTCAATACCAAAATTGGACTATATCTCCATCTCCCATCTCCATTTTTGGTATTGACCGCTTCCCCCTTCCCCTCTTCCCTTCCCTTTACATTAGGGATTTATTTGTTTAAATTAGCAGCTTTCTAATCCTGATATTTTTGTTTTGGTTCAGTCCCATGAAAATGCGCCAAAGGATTCTCTAGAGCATAGGATCGCTAGAATCACACTTCAGGTGCCAACTATTTGTTACAGTCTTTTATTTCATTTCCCTATACAATATACTGTGATCAATGCTTCCCCTTTCACTTTTTTTTTCAAAAGATACAAAGACACTTATCATTCAGAAAAGGTATTACTCCATTAGCTACATAAAGGCTTCTTTTAGTATTACAATATAAGGTCTATATGGCTTGAACAACGCATATAGTCTTCCTCATCACATACCTACCCTTGGCTCCATTTTTGTTCATACTTGTTCTTGACATTATTTTAAATGGTTTATCCATTTTATTTGTTTTGTTTTAACATCATGTATGATTTTATAAATTACTTTGTTAGTTTGTAATTATATTGAATTAGTTGACAAATCAGTTTTTTAATAATTTTATGAGTTTTTATGATGTTTTATAAGAATGATTTCCTTTTATGCACCTTTTAACATTTATTGTTTACATTAGAGATGTTTTTATCAATGTCTTATTTGTTTTTAGAAGCAACTTATCTTGCTAACAATATAGGACTGCCTTTTTAATCATGTATGAGATAGTTCATTTGTTTTAATTCATGTATTATTCCAGTTATTAATTTTTTATATATATGTTCTTTTACAATACTGACCCCTGAAGAAGGCTCTGCCGAAACACGGCTCGTGTAGGATCTTGTGGTGTTGGTATTCTTTCCTTTGACCATTGGGTTTTAATATCTTTTAGTATCTCGCCTTTTTTCGATGTCCTGGATGGAAACAGAAGCCAGATAGGCAATGGAGGCAGCAGTGGCACTGAGCTTGTGATGGGCCACATGCCCTGGAGAAGGGAGAGCTGCTTGCTCGTAACAGAAGGCAATGCCGTCCACAATCCAGGAGGAAATGGTCAGCTTCACTGCCAGCTGCCCAGTGAAGGTCAGGAACAGGTGACTTGCAGAAAGGCTCAGTACGATGCAGATAGTAGAGAAGAGCCCTTATGCAGTCCAAGGAGTGCAATTTCTCCTCCAGAGAGCCCACAGAGGCATTCAAAAAGAAGGCAGGGAGAACTACAGGCTTGCTGATGTGAAATTCAGAGACCACCTTCAGGAGATACTTAGGATGTGTCCAGAGGATGACCTTGTCATAGAAGAACAGAGTATAGGGAGGATAATGCACTAGTGCTTGAATTCCCGCCCCGCCCCCCCCCCCCCCCCCGACATCTGGCCTAAGTAATAGCGATGAGGAAAACTGTTTTCAAGATTAGATGAAGAAGACAGGAGAGGCTCAAATGGCAGTTGCATCAGCTGATACAAAACACTGGAGGTCCCAGGCCGGCGTAAGTGGCCAGATGGGAGGCTTGGTGTTCATGAAGCCTCTCAAAGTGAGAGAGCCCCAGATGGGCTGAAACGGGCTTGCCATCGATGGGGACATGTGAAGTGGCAATAGCCGAGAGATGGAAATGTACTGCATTAGTCTGTAGACCTGAGTGGGACAGGTGCAGGAGATAAGACACAAGCTGGCTCACCAAGCAGTGAACTGGATCCTGTCCATTTGTTATGGGCCAGTGGGCAAACCGGGCCCATTTGTGCTGATATGAACACTGTGTTGAGGGTTTGCAAGAAGCCAAGAGGACATCCTGTGACAGCGACAAAATCAATGCTTGGTGCCCTGAAGCCACCATGCCAAAAGGCTACTGACTGGAGGTTTGGAAGCAGAAGTCAGAAGGCCTGGCTGAATCCCCAGAGGTATAGGAGAATCCTGCAGCAGCGCCAGTAGATGGGGAATATCAGATCTGGCAGGGCCCATCGAGGCGCTATCAGAACAACTGATGCTTTTTCTTGTTTGATCTTGAGCAGGACCCGTTTGATAAACGGAAACAGAGGAAACATACAGAAGACCGTGAGACAAGTCCAGGGCAAAGGAGTCTGATGTTTATCTCTGGAGGCAAGGCCAAATCGAGCAGAAGACTGGACACTTGGCATTGTCCTCCGAGGCGAACAGGTCCACTTCCGGCTTACCCCAAAGAGCAAAGATGTTCGACAGCAGGATCAAGGGACCATTCGTGAAGGTCCAGCTGGCAGCTAAACTTGTTGGCCAGCTGGTTGCGAGTCCCTGGAAGGCAGGTCGCTTGCAGCATGGTGCCCAAGGAAAGGGCAAAAGTCCATAGCTGCATGGCTTTGTGACAGAGACAAAGAGAGCCTGTATCACCCTGCTTGTTGATGTAAAACAGTGGTTCTCAATCCAGTCTTCTGGGACCCCCAGGCCAATCAGATTTTCAGGATATTCACAATGAATATGCATGAGGTAGATCTGCATACAACAGAAGCAGTGCATGGAAATCTGGTTGTCGGTGTGTACCAGGACAATCTTGTGACACACCCAGTCTGCAAACTCTTGAGCGAATAGTAGATGACTTGAGGTTCGAGCACATCGATATGAAAGGCCTGTTCCTGAAGGGACCGTGTGCCCTGAGTGGAAAGACTGGAGTAGTGCTCTCCCCCCCCCCCCCGTGCTGGTAATGATGTGATGCAGCAGCAGCTGGAATGGGTACTCCACTAGAAGGTTGGCTGGTGTTGCCCACCATCTGAGGTTGAGGACAACTATTTGCTGCAGGTCTTCAAGGGAAATCCTGGCCTGGAGGGAATGGTAGTGTTGATACCCATTGAGTCTGAGGTGCCACTGCAGAGGGCACATGTGTAGCCGGGCAAGCAGCACTACTTGTACCGACGCCACTATGTGCCCCAGGTAAATGGAGCTCACTCTGAGCAGAACGAAGTTACCAGTGGTGTGCATCAGGGTTCTGTCCTTGGTCCAATTCTTTTTAACATCTTTGCTAGTGATAATGCGGAAAGGCTGTCAGGTAAAGTTTGCTCGTTGGCGGATGATACCAAAATCTGCAATAGAGTAGACACTCAGGAAGAGTCCATAACATGAGGAGGGATCTGGCTAAGCTTGAGGAATGGTCAAGAATTTGGCAGCTGAGATTTGATGCTAAAAAAATGCAGGGTCATGCACTTGGGCTGCAAAAATCTAAAGGTGTGGTAAAGTGTAGGGGGTGAAGTATTTCTGTCCACGAAAGAAGAGCAGGACCGGAGCATGATTCTTCTGATGATCTTAAAGTGGATAAACAGAAAAGGCAACAGCGAAAGCCAGAAGGATGCTTGGGTGCATAGGGAGAGGAATGGCCAGAAGAAAAAGCGAAGTTACTCACCTGTAACTGGTGTTCTCCAGGGACAGCAGGAATCAGTCCTCACTTATGGGTGACGTTGGCACCAATGGAGCCCACGTGGAGCAATTCTCTAGCTTTCAAAGAAAGCCTTTGGGATTGCTGCCACGCATGCGTGGTCCTCTTCCTGCCCAAGTGTGCCATCTTGCTCAGTCAGGTTCCTTAGCTCAAGTCCTAACAAGCAGATAGCAAGGGAAGGACAAAAATCCAGCAACTCATCAGGGGAGGCGGGAGGGTAGTGAGGACTGATTCCTGCTGTCCCTGGAGAACACCTGTTACAGGTGAGTAACTACGCTTTCTCCAAGAACAAGCAGGAAGTCAGTCCTCACTTATGGGATTCCCCAGCTACAAGCTACCAAACCTGTAACCAAAAAATGCCTCCGCGAAGCCGTGAATAGAAGCCAATGGCCGAAGGAACCCGAGCCCTCAGGTCCTCGGGGCGAAGTCCTCAGTAGCTGTGAAGAAGGGTCAGAGGAGGGTAGGAGTTGCTTTTACCCCGAACAGGTTATGGAGTACAGCCTGGCCGAAGGCACTGTCCTGGCGGGACTCCCTCTCCAGGCAGTAGTGCGCAGCGAAGGTATTCGTGGAAGACCAGGTCACCGCCCAACATATGTCCATCAGGGGCACGGAGCGCAGCGAGGCCACTGAGGCCACTTTGGCCCGGACCCGTGTGCGGTGACTCGACGATCTAGCGGGGCGCCTGCCTTCGGCATGGGCGAAAGTGATGCAGTCCGCCACCCAAACCGAGAGGGTGCGCTTGGTGACTGCCTGCCCCGGTTTATTGGGATCATAGGTCACAAAAAGCCGGCCAGACTTGCAATGAGTCTGGGTATGCTGCAAGTAAAAGGTGAGGGCCCGTCTGCAGTCGAGGGTGTGGAGAGTCGTCGGCATGGGGCCTCGGAAAGAAAATCATCAGGACTATCTCCTGGTTGAGATGGAAGTCTGAAATGACTTTAGGCAGGAATTTAGGATAAAACCTGGTGTAAGAGGTGTCAGCCATGAGAGCGTGGAGCTCACTGACTCGGCAGGCCGAGGTCAGTGCCACCAGGAAGGCTACCTTCCAGGACAGGTGCCGGAGCGAACACCTCGCCATTGGCTCAAATGGTGGATGGGTGAGCTGCATGAGCACCACATTCAGGTCCCATTTCGCCGGGGGGGGGGGGGGGGAACGGGGGGACGGACGGATGGGCAGCTTCGAAAGCAGAAGAACCCGCATGAAGCGTGAGACTAACGCCTGCCCTGAGAGGGACTTTCCCTCAATGGGGAGGTGATTCGCTGAGATGGTGCTCAAGTGTACCCTGACAGAGTTCGACTTCGGCCCTTCCCTCGAAAGATGGAGGTACTGGAGGATCCATTGAACAGGGCACGAGAAGGGGTCGATCTGGTCTCCAAGCACCAGACGGAGAAGTTTCTCCACTTGAAGGCATAGGCTCGTCTAGTGGAGTCCTTTCTCGAGGCGAGGAGGACTTCCTCGATCTCCTCAGGAAGGGCCAGAGAGGCTAGGGAGAACCGTTCAGGCACCAGGCCATGAGAGATAGGGAGGCTAGGTTCGAGTGCTGCACCTGTCCCTCTTCCTGTGTCAGCAGACCCGGGGCAGAGCCCAGGGGAACAGGAGGCTCTGTCGACAGCCGGAGCAGGAACCAAGGCTGCCGAGGCCATGAGGGGGCTATGAGAATCAACGATGCCCAGTCCTGCTGAGCCTTGTAAAGGGTCCTCGCAACGAGGGGGAAGGAAGGGAATGCATAAAGCAGGCTGGATGACCAGTCCAGAAGAAATGCATTGGTGCTCTCTCTGCTCGTGTGCGGCACCGGCCCACAAAAGCGGGGGAGCTGTGTGTTCCGGGGACTGGTGGAGGTCTATTGCCTGCATCCCCCAGCAGAGAAATAGCCAGTCTGCTACTATGGGATCCAGCTGCCATTCATGGGGGTGAAGGATTCTGCTGAGTCTGTCCACCAGGCCATTCTCCTGACCCGGAAGGTAGGTCACCTTGAGGGACATCCTCCGTCAGATAGCAAAAGAGCAGATGAGGACCGCTTCCCGGAAGAGGAAGTGCAATCCCATGCCTCCCTCCTTGTTGATGTAGAACATTGCCACACGGTTGTCTGTGCGAGAACAGACCTCCTTGCTGAGGTGTTCCTCGAAGGCCCTCAGGGCCCACCAAATCGCCCAGAGTTCGAGGAAGTTTATTTGCTGGTGAGACTCCTCGGGTCACCATTGCCCCTGCGTGCATAGTGGCCCGCAGTGGGCTCCCCACCCTAACAGGGAAATGTCTGTAGTCAGCACCACATCATGCTGCGGGGCCTAGAAGGGAAATTCCCGCAGGAGGTTGCAGGGGTTTTACCACCAACTCAGGGACAAGCAGAGGTCAAGAAGGACCCTGACAGGGTCCCTGAGGTGTCTGAGGGACTGGATCCATTGGGCACTGAGGCACCACTGAGCCATCCGCATGTGCAAGCAGGCGTAGGGGACCACATGCACGGTAGAGGCCATGTGGCCCAGGAGACACAGCATGGTCCGAGCGGTGACCAGGGGAGTGGCTTTGGACACGAGCTGCCAGAGCTTGGAGGTGGTTGGAGCGATCCACTGGTAAGAAGGTGACCGCCTGCTGAGTATCGAGACACGCCCTGATAAACTCGAGAGCCTGTACCGGCTCGAGGTGAGACTTTGGATAGTTGACCAAGAACCCCAAGCTCTCCAAGAGAAGGATGGTGTGAGACATTGCTCACTGGGCCTCTTCGACCAAGGAACCTGTAACGAGCCAGTTGTCGAGGTAGGGAAAGATCGGCACACTCTGACACCGGATGTGGGCGGCGACCACAATGAGGCACTTTGTAAAGACTCGCAGGGCAGACGCAAGGCCGAAGGGGAGCACCTTGTACTGGAAGTGCTCACCCTGCACCCTGAAGCATAAGAACATAAGATATGCCATACTGGGTCAGACCAAGGTCCATCAAGCCCAGTATCCTGTTTCCAACAGTGGCCAATCTAGGTCATACGTACCTAGCAGTTTCCCCAAAAGATACTGCCTGTGCTAGAGGTGGATTAAGATGTGGGCGTAAGTGTCCTTTAGATCCAAGGAGCATAGCCAGTCGCCCTGCCGGAGGAGGGGCAGCAGAATGCCAAGAGATAACATCTTGAATTTCTCCCACACCTATAACTCGTTTAACCTGCAGAGGTTGAAGATGGGCTGCAGACCCCTCGTCTTTTTCAGGATAAGGAAGTACCGGGAATAGAAGGTGTGGAGGGACCTTCTCGACTGCCCGTTGGGCAAGGAGAGAGTGTAATTCCTGCTGCAGTAGAAGCTGGTGCGCGGGGAGTCGAGGAGACTCGGCCGGGAAAAAGGGAGGTGGAAGCCTGTTGAAGCGAAGGCGATAGCAGTCTCGGACGACCTGGAGAACCCAGGTGTCTGAGGTGATGGAGGCCCACCATGGGGCGAAATGGGACAGGCGTCCTCCCACTTGGTGCTGCATCGCTGGAGGGCGAGGGGCTATGTCGATGACATCAAAACCCCTGAGCGGGTTGTGGAGGAACCGATGTCTGGGCCTTTGGCCCTTTTGGCTTATGATGCCCTTGGCCAGATTTACTCTGCGCTGGAGTGGTTGGCGTGGGGCTAGCTGGGTATGGCAGATAGCCCTGGTACTGGAGGCCCTTTAGAGGGAAGAAGGGCTTCTTGGCTGGTTGCTTCTTTCGGGGCAGAGTAGAGGTCTTGCGTGAGAGACGGGTTCTGGTGACGAACTCAGTCTCTATCTCTGCGGCCTTATCCTCCATCAGCTTGCCAAAGAGCTGCTCGCTGAGGCAGGGCACATCCAGGAGCTTCTCCTGCACCCATTGCTCCAAATCAGAGGATTGGAGCCATGTCTGGCAGCAGACCCCAATGCCCGCAGTCGCCACCCGAGCCGATGACTCTAACCCATCATAGGCGGCTTGGGAGAGGTACTTAGAGCAGTCTGCGATGGACTTCAACAGAGTGCCGGATCTACTGAGGGGCACTCCCCTCGAGGCCCGCGGAGAAACCTCCAAGCTCCTTAGTCAAATCATGCAAGAACACGTTTATTTATTTATTTAACATTTCTTATATACCGCCTTTCATGATATCAAGGCAGTTTACACTGAACAAATTGAAATTACATTGAACAGGGCATTATAACTTGGAGATAACCCTCTATTTTGCAGGGAACATGGGCAATGGTTAAGTGGCTTGCCCAAGACCACAAGGAGCACCTGTGGGACTAGAAACCCCAGTCCTTCCAGCCCAAGGTTGCTGTCCTCTATTGGGATTTGAACCCCTGACCTTCTGGCCTGAGGTACCTTGCCCCAACCACTAGGCCACTCCTCCACTCCTGTACAGTTGGTATGCCTGGATGTGATAAGAGTATGGAGCCTTGGTAGGCCTTGCGGCCCAGGGCATCAAGGGCTTGCGACTCTCAGCCAGGTGGTACCAACGAGTGCGATTTTGGGCTCTTTTGCTTCCTCATGGCTGATTCCACCACCATTGAGGTGTGTGGAAGTTGGGTCTTCTGGAAGCCTGGCCCACATTGTACCTTGTACATAGTGTCAAGGCACTTGCTCACGATGGGGACCCGAGGCGGGGGCCTCCCACATGTAGAGCAGCAGCCGAGATACAATAGGAGATACAGGCACAGTGAGGGATTCCCTGGGTGGGGACTATTACTGAAGAATGTCGAGTTCTTCAGCACGAGGGTCCTCCTTGGCCTGAGTGGCCAGATTAAGGGCCCATGCCATGTCCCGAATGAACACCAGGAAGGAGTTGTCCTCGGGTGGCGAGTGCCGCTGAAAAGTGGGTGGCGAGGGGTCTGATGGAAGATCCCGGTGGGGTGTCCCCATCAGACTCCCACTCCAAGAAATCGGTCGAGGAGTTCGAGCCAGGCTGATTGTCCTGTCCAATGGCCGGTGCCCGCTTGGAGCCAGAGACCCTGAACAATCTCACCTCCGAGGAATGCGAGGGACACCGATGTTGAGGACCCTCACGAGGCCCACGGCTCTCGGAGGTTTCCTGGACGGATTTTGATGTCTCACTCGAGGGACCCACGGTCTCTGGGCGCAGGCCAGCAAAGCTGGCCGTGAGCACCTGCTGGGAAGTAGTGAACGCAAAAACACTGCGTTACAGCGCCAGCATGCAGGACTCCCACATGGGCCATGGGGCCCTGCGACGCCGATCCCAGGGTCACCGGGTCAGGCATCGAGGAGGAAAAGGGTCTGCACCAGGACAGACCTCAGGAGACTGGGCGCCTTCGCCAAAGGCTTCCGCTTCCGTGCAGGGTACCTTGCGGGGCCGCTCCCTGTCCGACTCTCGGGAACACCAAAGGGGGCTAAGCGACGAGCGCGAGAGCACTCGCGCTTATCGGGAGTCCCCAACAGCAACTTCGAGGCCTTCGTCTTTTTCGCCACTCCACCTCAGGTTTTCCCTGGTCGGAGTGTCACAAAGGCGCGGAGCCGCAGGGGGGACCCCACCAGGGGAGAGACGACTGAGGGTGCCACCGGGAATTCTGAGGCAGCCTTTCAGAAAACGTCTTCAGACTTTTTCTTGCAGAGCGAACAGAGCCGCCGATCATGGTCAGCTCCGAGGCACCACAGACAACAGTCATGAGTGTCCATAAGCGACATGTTCCTAGAGCATCTATCACATTTTTTGAAGCCGGTGGCCATGGGGGCAAAAATGGCCCCTGCGAGGTCGAAGACCCACGCAGCCAGCGGTTAGAGGAAGAAAAAGGGCGCAAAGCCCATAACAAAAAATGAGAAGGAAAAGAGTATCCCCAATAGCTCTAAAAAAGTAGAGCAGGGGAAGGATGGGTAGAGGACCGGTGCAAACGGAAAACAGAGACCTGTAGGCCAAAAAATGAAACTTTTTCCGAGGGACGAGGACGTGCATCCAATGGGCTCTGCGGAAAAAGGGAGACTGAACAAGATGGTACCCTTGGGCGTGAAGAGGACCACACGTGCGCGGCAGCAATCCCAAAGGCTTTCTTTGAAAGCTGGGGAATTGCTCCGCGCGGGCTCCATCGGTGCCAAAGTCACCCATAAACGAGGACTGACTTCCTGCTTGTTCCTGGAGAAAAGGAGGTAATAGTGCCTCTGTATAAGTCTCTGGTACAATCTCATTTGGAGTATTGTGTGCAATTCTGGAGACCATACCTTCAAAAGGATATAAACAGGATGGAGTTGGTGCAGAGGGTGGCTACTAAAAAGGTCAGTGGTCTTCATTATAAAGAATATGAGGACAGACAAAGATCTTAATACGTATACGTTAGAGGAAAGGCAGGATAGAGGAGATTTATTTTATTTAATTTATTTATTTATTTAAAGGGTATTTGTATCCCGCCTTATCCTTTAATCAAGGCGGTGAGCACAGCAAGCAATCAGTGTAAGTGTTGTGTGTTGGTGAGCTTTATGTACAGTGTGGGTGCGAGTGTTTTGATTTGTGTGAGCTATTTACATATGCGCTATGTACAGTATATACATTGGGTTCTGGGTCCAGGCTTGGTGGTTTCCGTGAACTGTCATTAGTCCAGATTGGATCCAGTTTGTGGATTCAGGTTAAGCATTTGGGCCATAGTGATCTGTGAAGAGTACAGTCTTCAGGTGTTTCCGGAAGTCCTTCAGATCTTCAGTTGATCGTAGGTCGTGAGGGAGTGAGTTCCATATTGATGGGGCTGCCAGGGAGAGTGCCCTTTGTGTGGTGGCTTTGCGTGCTTTTGTGTAGTTGTTTGGGGTGCTGAGTGTGTCTGTTGTGGCTTTTCTTCTTGGTCTGTTGCTGGTGTTAGGGAGAATGAGGGCTTGGAGGCTGAGTGCTGATCTCTTGTGTCTGATTCTGAATATGTTTAAGATCATCTTGTATTTGATGCGGTGGCTGATTGGGAGCCAGTGGAGGTCTTTGAGGATGGGGGTGATGTGTGCTAGGGTTGTTGCACCAGTAATTATCCTGGCTACTGTGTTTTGGGCCATTTGAAGTGGTTTGAGTGATTGTTTTGGTATTCCGTTGTAGATCGGGTTGCAGAAATCCAGTATGGGGGTTATGAGTGCTTGGCAGACTGTGCAGAAGTGTTCGGAGAGTAGAGGCTTGAGGCGTCTGGTTATTTTCATTTTGTAGTATGCGTTTCTGGCGGTTTTTTTGATGTGTGATTGTAGGTTCAGCTCTTTGTCGAGGGTTATTCCGAGGTATTTTACTTCGTCCTTTAGTGGGATTGTCGTGTTGTTGGTTGTGATGAATGTTGGGGGGCTGAAGTTGGTGTTTCGTGTGATGAGTGCTTCTGTCTTGTTGTAGTTGATTGCTAGGTTGTTGAGTTTAAGCCATGTGGATATGTTGTCTAGACAGTTTGTTATCTTGTTGTAGTCGGGGCTGTTGAGGTTGATCGGTGTGTAAATCATGATGTCGTCTGCGTAGATGGTATAGTTTATTTCGTGGGCGGAGATGATGTGGCAGATCGGTTGTATGTATAAGTTGAATAGAAGTGAGGATAGCGCCGATCCTTGTGGTACTCCTTGCTTGATCTTCATGGGTTGTGAAGTTTTGGTTCCGATTTTGACTTGGAACTGTCTGTCGGTTAAGTAGGAGTTGAACCAACTTAGGACGGTGCCGGTTATTCTGATGTTCCGTAGTCTGGTTAGGAGGATTCTGTGGTCCACTGTGTCGAAGGCCGCTGATATGTCTATGAAGATCATTAGTGTTCCTTGATTGTAGTGGTCTATGGTTTGGATGATGTCATTGAAAAGGTATAGTAGAAGTGTTTCGACTCCGTGGTTTGGGCGGAAGCCATGTTGATGTATATCCAGCAGGGCGTGCTCGTCGATGTGGTCCTGGAGCTGTTGTTGCACTGACTTTTCTATGATTTTAGTCAGAAGTGGTATGCTGGAGATTGGCCTGTAGGCTGCTGGGTTGCTCTTTTCTAGGTTGGTTTTCTTGGGGATCGGCCTTATTGTGGCTAGTTTCAGCTGTTCTGGCATGGTTCCTAGGGTTAGGGAGTTGCTCACCATGTTGTGTATGTGGCCTATGAAGCTCTGCGTGGTTGCTTTGATCCATGGGGCTGGACATGGATCAGAGGGTGCGGTGCTTGTGTTGAGAACGGAGATGACTTCTGAGATTTGCTGTGTGGAAGGCGTGTGGAACTTGTCCCAGCTTGTGATGGGTGTGGTTGGGCTGTTGGTTTCTGTGGGTATTTCTGGTGGAGAGCAGCCCAGTATTCCTTGAAGATGATCTGCAAAGGTTTGTGGGTCAATCTGTATGTCTTTGTTGGGGCTTGGTTCGTTGGTTAGATTCTTTACTATCTTGAAGAGTTCCCTGGGTTTGTTGTGTGCTTTCTGGATGGTGTTTGTGTGGTGCTCTTTTTGTTTTGTTGATGAGTTCATTGTAGTTCTTTTGCTGAGCCATGTATAAGGCCTGTGTGGAAGGAGATTTGGTGCGTCTCCAGCGGCGTTCTGATTTCCTTAGCTCTCGTTTTGCTTTGCGTATGCTTTTGGAGTACCATGGTGCGTGCTGTCTCCTGGTTTTTGTCGTTGTGTATGCTTTGATTTTAGCTGCTGCACTGATGGTGCTGTTCCAATTGTCCACTTGTTTGTCCAGATTGAGTTCGTCTGTGTTGAGGTAGGGTAGTGTGTCTTGTAGGAATTGTTCTTTGTTGAAAGCTTTGAATCTTCTTAGTGCAAGAGTCGCGGCTTGTGTCTTGTTGGGTTTTCCTGTTTGCTCTGAGATTTGGATTTTGATTCTGTGGTGGTCTGACCAGGGTACTGGTGTGACTGTGGGCGAAGAGATGTTGCCCTTGTCTATGAAGTGGTTGGGGGCAAATATGAGGTCCGGCATGGATCCGTGTCTGTGTGTTGGGGTGCTTATAAGTTGAGTGTATTGTAGTGAGTCCATTGCTTGCAGAAATGTGTCCTTGTCCTTGTTGGTAGAAGAGCTGAGGTTGAAGTCGCCTAGTAGGATTAGGGGTTTGTGGTTTGTGTTGATTGCGCAGATGGTTTCTCGAGTGGCGGTCAGTTCTTCTGTTGGAGCGTGGGGGGCTCTGTATATGAGGCAAATGGCTATATGCTTGTTTCCCACTGTAATCGTATTACAATGGTTTGAGCTTTGCGAGGCAACTTAGGAGGAGATATGATAGAGATGTTAAAATACCTCCGTGGCATAAATGTATGAGAGTCTCTTTCGATTGAAAGAAAGCTCCGCTATGAGGGGACATAGAATGAGGATAAAAGGGGATAGACTCAGGAGTAATATGCAAAATTATATCTTTATGGAAATAGTGGTAGATGTGTGGAATAGTTTCCCAGTGGAGGTTGTAGAGACAAGGACTGTATTTGAATTTAAAAAAGCATGGGACAAACACAGATGATCTCTAAAGGGAAAAAGGACACTATTGTAGTTGATATGGAAGGGCCGATTATATAGGCTATGTGGTCTTTTTCTGCAGTCATGTTTCTATGCATGCTCAGTGAACAACAAAGCTTCTCTGAGTTGTGGGAGACCTGCTCAAGGCTCAGTCCAGGGATTTCACCATTGAGTGTGACTGTATTCCCCTGTTCGTCTTCGGAGAACAAACCTTGATACTTGCCCCCTGAGAGCCCTAAGCAGGGTATCCATGCAAGGCTCAGCTCTACTGCCACAAAACTGTTTTACTGGATTTGCAGCAGTATATTCAAGGTGGCTGGCTGGCAGGCAGATCCCTCAGTCTTCTGCAATCTTTGGGAGAGAGCAGGGGTGTCAGAGGAGGGAGGGAGGGGGTGCAGAGGTTGTGCGAGACTGCTGCACTCTTCAAGATCCTTCTAAATTCTTCCAATTTTGTGGCTGCTCAACAGGCTCTTATGATAAGCCCATGGAGCTGAAACAATTTTCCCTCTCCTCCTATGGCTACCAAAAAGACCACAGTTTAGTGGAACCTCCCACATCATGCTCAAGTGAGAGTCATCCTTAAAGTGTTCTGTCACAAGCATTTTTATCAATCTTTTCCTCTTAATTCTTCAGATTTTCTTCAGAGAAGGCAAAATCCTTCCACCATCTGCTGGAGACAAAAATAAATCCTGAAGGGACCTCTAGTGGCTGTAGCGAATAGAGGCATGGGAGTGACGTCATTGATACCTAGGATTTTCATTGGTTTGTTGTCTCCACCAATTTGCTGGTAGAACAACACAATCCACTTGTCTGGACCACTCTAGCAGGATAATATGGAAACTACTATTACCATATTTATTTATTTATTTATTTATTTAGTGTACACTTGTATCCCACCACTTCCAGCAATCAGTGGCGGTTTTCTATACAAAAGGGTGCGGTTGTACAGACCAGAATTTAAGCATACAGTAGGATTGCAGGGGAGGGTGAAAGTCACAGCAAACTGTTACAGATTTACATTTGATTTCTTGAGAGGAGGCTTTACATATATACATAAATTACATAATTACAGGATGCATTTCTTGTTGCATATGATTTTTAGTAGCCATCTTGTTCGAGAGGATTACATTGACTAGGTTAGGTTATAATGAGTCTGAAACAGGTGAGTCTTTAGTTTTTTCCTGAAGTCCTTCAGGTCCTTATTTGCTCTCAGTTCGTGGGGCATTTGGTTCCAGAGTCGTGGAGCCATAAAGGAGAACGCTCTGTTAGTGGTGTTAGCATTGAAATTTCTCAGGCTACTCGGGACTTGAAGGGTATTGCTATTCACTGTTCTTCTGCTTCTGTTGATTGGTTGTGCTGAGATTAAGGTGTTGAGGTAAGAGGGTGCTACATTATGAACAAGCTTGAATGTGGTTACTAATATCTTATATTGGATGCGGGCCGTGATGGGGAGCCAATGTAGCTCAATTAGGACGGGAGTGATGTGCTCTGTTAGACCTTTTTTCATGATGACTCTGGCTGCTACGTTTTGTGCCAGCTGAAGAATGTTAATGGTTTTTTTAGGCAGACCTTGTAGAATGGCGTTGCAATAATCCAGGTGGGGAATGATGAGGGCTTGTGCCACTGTTCTGAAGTCGGTGTGATCAATAATGTTCCGTAGTGGTTGCAGGACTCTTAATTTGTGGAAGATGGCCCGATTGGTAATTCGGAGGTGCTTGTCCATATTTAGGTTGCTGTCCAGCATTACTCCTAGGTATTTTATTTCGGGCTTTGTGGTATAAACGTTGTTGTTCATGGTAACCGTTGGTGGAGGGTTGAAGTCCTGTTTCCTGGAGATGCACATCACTTCTGTTTTTTTATGGTTGATTGACATATTGTTGCGTTGCAGCCAGGTTTGTAGTTCGCTTAGGCATTTTTTGAGTTGGGTGAGGTCAGGGTTGTTTATGTCGAGGTGAGTGTAGAGCATCAGGTCATCTGCATAGATGTGGTAATCATATAAACCATCTGCGATTTATACACAAACATTTTAATTCACTGGACACTCTAGCCTTGTGAATTAATGAGTAGAGTTTCCCAAACTTCCAAAAACTTCAAGATGGCATGTGGAATGTGAAGACAGGTTAGTAAAGTGGGCAAAACCTTTATGCACAAATTAGCTATAAACAAAAAAGGAGACCAATATCTAGATATCTCCCCCATGTTGTTCACTACAAAACACTTATGCCAGCAGTTTTTACAACTGCTATATCTTCCTAGATTAAATAATTTGAGGCTGAAAAGTTTATCAGATAAGGAAAGGCTGAGACACCTAGATATTAACTGAACTAAAACATAAAAGTACATTTTCAGCACAGATATTTTGCTTATCTATAAATGGCACATCTCATTTGTAATATTTTGACAGCCTCCATTTTATCTGCATCATTCAGAAGTACAACCTTCAGTATTAGATACAAATAAGCACAAAAAGGATTGCTTGGCTAAAAATACTGAAGAAACATGTTATAGATCAAGCAAACTAGAAGGGCCCAAGTCCTCATCTGCTGTCACGTTTTACGGGCTTTTATATTTCTATCAAGTCTTTCTGTATACCTCAGCAGGGAAGTCTGTGAATGACTTTGGCCTTACAAATCCTAAGTCAGGAGGACAGCTAATCAGTCAACAAGATCCACTATTTTTTTTAAAAAGGGCAGACTAAGGATGTTAAATCGCAGAGGACCAGTGGGGTTAGAGAATGACACCATTATTGGGACTGGGGATTTATTTAGTTAGATTTAATTGATTCCATACCCAGCAAGTCCACCAGGTAACTGGTGTCCGATGCTGTTAATTACAATATGATGGCTAACATCCTATACACAGGAGAGCACAAAAACCTACTGATTTTCTTCTGAGGTACATACTGACAAACCTTTTATTTGAAACAGCGTGCCAGCTGCCTGTAGTACAGGTTCACTAGAATGGACCTACCAAACATACAGGAATAATATCTAAAATATCCTCAAGACAACTGTCTTCTTTTAATGCTTCCGATGACTGTGTTCATGTTTATGCTCAGACAGACTACAGTTCTGCTCTTACTCACAGTGAGTGTGGACATGTATTTGCTCAGAAGCTGGTTGATCACATCATTTGAAAGAAGAGGCTGCAGGGAATTCACATCCACTTCTGGGGCTAGTTCTGGGTTTCCCATCATCTCTGCACTGAACAGAAATACACAGCCAAGTGAAAAGAACAAAGTTAAATAAAAGCAAAAAAACAAAAGCACTCAAACTAAAACCTGAATTTTCCAGCTTTTAGGGGGGGGGGGGGGGGTACCATCACATTTTTTTCAAAAGGGCCCCGTTACTGAAGTGCGCTAAGAAGTTACTGCTTGCCAAAACATGCGCTAATTGTGTACTCTGATCCTCAGTAAAGAGTACCGTATATACTCGAGTATAAGCAGAGTTTTTCAGCACATTTTTTGTGCTGAAAAACAGCCCCCTCGGCTTATACTCGAGTCAACGTCTGCAGATGTCTAGCAGGGGGCAAGAATGTTTTTTGCACAGGGCCCCGCGTTTCAGGGGGCCCCGCGCAAAAAACATTCTTCATCCCAAGTTAAAAAAAAAAAAAAAACCCAGCTGCTTCTGCCGCGGCAGCATCAAGAGTGCCGCCGCCGCCGCGGGGCCCCCCGGCAGAGCCTCCCTGGATCGCCTCCCTGCATCGCAGCCTATCCCCGAACGCGGGCTTCTTCCAGAGCCGCGAGAGTTTCCTTTCTCGCGGCTCTGTTAATCCCGCCGGGGCTGATGGGAAATCCCATCAACCCCGGCGGGATTAGCAGAGCCGCGAGAAAGGAAACTCTCGCGGCTCTGAAAGAAGCCCGCGTTCGGGGATAGGCTGCGATGCAGGGAGGCTCTGCCGGGGGGGCCCCGCGGCGGCACTCTTGATACTGCCGCGGCACTCTTGATACTGCCGCGGCACTCTTGATACTGCCGCCGCAGAAGCAGCTGGGTTGTTTTTTTTTTAATTTGGGTTGATAGGGCGGAAGGGGGTTTAGGACTGGTAATGGGGGGGGAGGCCAAGACTGGAAGTGGGCTGATAGGGGAGGGTTAGGACTAGTAATGGACCATGGGGGGGGGGTGCTAAGACTGGAAGTGGGCTGATGGGGGGGGTTTAGGGCTGGTAATGGGCTATGGGGGGGCTGACTGGAAATGGGCTGATGGGGGGGTTAGGACTGGTAATTGGCTATGGGGGGGGGGCTAAGACTGGAAGTGGGCTGATGGGGGGGCTAGGACTGGTAATGGGCTATGGGGGGGCTGACTGGAAATGGGCTGATGGGGGGGGTTAGGACTGGTAATGGGTTATGGGGGGGCTAAGAATGGAAGTGGGCTGATGGGGAGTTTTAGGACTGGTAATGGGTTATTGGGGGGGGCTAAGACTGGAAATGGGCTGATGGGGGGTTAGGACTGGTAATTGGCTATGGGAGGGGTTAGGACTGGTAATGGGCTGATGGGGGATTAGGACTGGTAATGGGCTATGGGGGGCTAAGACTGGAAATAGGCTGATGTAATTTTATTGGTCTCTATCTTTATTTTTTACATTGACTAGTAGGTGCCTCATTTCCCACCCTCGGCTTATACTCGAGTCAATAGTTTTGCCCAGTTTTTTGTGGTAAAATTAGGTACCTCGGCTTATATTCGGGTCGGCTTATACTCGAGTATATACGGTAATTAGGCCTTACTTGCTATTTAGAGTTCCTGAAGGAAGTCCAGTCCTTCAGCTCTGGGGTTGTGCCCCCCCCCCCAGCGGCTTGGAGACAGAGCACATCATCTTCTTGATGACTCCTGAGTATATATACCGCTGGCACCACCCACCAGCTCCAGTATCCTAATAACAAAGCAGACTTAACAGAGAGACAATTAAGTAAAATAAAGAACCAACTGAAAACCACCTACTGTCCTCCCCCCAACTTGGCAGGGAACACCCCCTCCCCCGAAGAGGAAGTGGCTTACCTGTGAAATCGACTCACCCCCGATTCCACAGAACAAGGACAGACAGCCCAGCCATTCCGCTCCATCATGTCTGCCCCTCCAGTGCTGAACTGCTGCCCAAACTTGAATCACTGGACATTCACCTTCGGGCTGGATTCACCAAACCAAACCTTCATACGAAGACATTGCGTGAGATCAGGGACTGGGGACTGGAGTTCCTTCAGGAACACTAATTAGCAGGTAAGGCCTAATTACTCTTTCCTTAATGTCCCTCCAGTCCAGTCCCTCACCTCTGAGATGTAGCAGAGCAGTTTGAACCACAGAAGGGATCTGCGAGACCAGCCCGAAGAACTGCCCCGCCACAGGCCATGTCTCCTGCCGCCTGTACATCTAACCGATAGTGCTTAGAAAAGATATGTAAGGAAGTCCACATTGCCGCCCTACAAATAACCAGAGGCGGCACCAGACTGTACTCTGCCCACAAGGCCGCCTGGCCCCATGTAGAATGAGCCTGTAGATCCACCGGAACAGGCTTGCCCTTCAAAATGTACACTGACACAATGGCCTCCTTAGCCCATCTAGAAATGGAGGCCTTGGCCACCGCCTTTCCTTTGTGAGGTCCCCCAAAGAGGACAAACAGCCGATCTGATTTGTGAAACACAGCAGTTCTCTTCAGATAGCGCTTCAGCACACGACGAATGCCCAAATGATGCAGTTGTGCATCCGCCCTCCCGTCACTCTCCCAACCCAGGGACAGGAGGGAGACTGGTTATTCAGATGAAAACGCAGACACCACTTTGGGCAGGAATGAAGGAACTGTCCGCAGGACCACTTTCTCCTTGGAGAAGCAAACAAATGATGGTTGACAAGAAGAGCCTGTAGCTCTGAAATCTGCCTGGCTCAGCAGATCGCCACCAGAAACACCGCTTTACGGGTCAAGCCCTTCAAGGAAGCCCGCTCTACCGGCTCATAGGGTTCCCATGTGAGGGACTGCAGCACCAGGTTGAGATCCCAGGGTGGAACCACCGACCTTTGGGGAGGACAAATGCGGTCTACCACCCTGAGGAACCGTCCCACATTGGGGTGCTCCCCCAACGACCTCCCTTGGACCTTTCCCTGGTAACAGGAAATCACTGCCAACTGCACTCTCAAGGAGCTGGCAGCCAGGCCCTTCTCGAAACCTGCCTGCAAGAAGTCCAGAATGTCTGACACAAAAGCAGTCATAGGCCGCCGCCCCCAGTCTATGCACCACCCCTCAAAGATGCGCCAGACCTGAACATAGGAGAGGCAGGTCGACCTCTTCCGAGCCCTCAGCAAGGTAGCGACCACTAGGCCGGAATATTCCTGCTTCAGCAACCTCGCCCTTTCAGGAACCATGCCGTAAGCAAGAAACCGATCCACCTGCGTCATCCGAACTGGTCTCTGGTTCAAGTGATCCTCTCGACCTGGGAGCCTCCACGGCCGATCTGATAACAACCTCACTAGGTTGGCATATCACGGATGCCTTGGCCAGTCTGGGGCTATCAGAATGACCAAGCCTAGATGAGCCTCTATGCGTTGGATGACCCTGCCTATGAGAGCTCACGGTGGGAACAAGTAGAGTAACCCCTCCGTGGGCCACCTCTGGACCAGAGCATCCAGGCCCTCCAACATTCTTTCCATTCTTCTGATGAAGAAGCGACTTGCCTTGGCTGAAGTCCACCGATCCATGAAGTCCATGATAGGAGGGCCCCAAAGGCTCACCACCTGTGTGAACACCTCTGGACATAGCTCCTATTCGCCGTGATCCACCTGGACTCGACTCAGATAGTCTGTAGCAACGTTTTCGATCCCCGCCACATGTGCCGCTGACAATGCCAGAAGGCGTACTTCCACCCATTCCAATAATGTCTCTGCCTCCTCCTCCAGGGAGGCACTGCCTGTGGATATAGGCCACTGTGGTCGCATTGTGTGAGAACACCTGGACCGCTCTTCCAAGCACCCAGCACTTGAACGCCTTGAGTGCCAGAGCCACCAACCGCATCTCCAACCTGTTTATCGACCAGCGGGCTTCTTGTGCACTCCAGTGTCCTTGCGCAATATATCCTTCGCAATGGGCTCCCCAACCAGACAAGCTGGCATCAGTCGTTAGCTGGATCCACTGGAGCGACTCGAGAGGCATGCCCTGGCTCCAGACTCCCTGGCCGGAGCCACCATTTGAGTGCCCTCCTGGTCACTGGCGTGACCAGCGCCAGAGTAGAGACTGCTGCAATGGCCTCATATGGGTCCTCGCCCACAGGACGAGCTCAAGAGTTGCTGCCATGGTCCCCAGCACCTGCAGATAGTGCCAAGCTGAGGGCTCCCTCATAGCCAGGAACCTTCGCACCAGCCGTCGAAGCTCCTGAGTCCGGTGAGCTGGCAGAAACACCTGGCTCCTGCGGGTGATGAACTTCACACTCAGGTATTCGAGCTCCTGAGCGAGACCTAACCTGCTCTCGGCTAGGTTGATCAACCAGCCTAGACTCCTCAAGAGATCCACCACTCTGGCAGTCGCCTTTATGTTCTCTTCTCTGGACTTGGCCTAGATCAACCAATCGTCGAGGTAGGGATGAACCAAAATACCTTCCTTGCAAAGTGCCGCTGCTACCACAACCATGACCTTGGTGAAGGTACGGGGAGCCGTTGCCAGGCCAAACGGTAATACCTGAAACTGGAAGTGCCCTATTGGCACTGCGAAACGCAGAAATTGCTGATGGGCTGGACGTATGGGAATATGCAGGTAGGCCTTGGCGAGGTTGAGCGACGTCAAAAGCTCTCCCCTGCGAACCGCCACTATTACCGATCTTAGCATCTCCATGCGGAAATGAGGAACCCTCAGGCACCTGTTGACCTGCTTGAGGTCGAGAATGGGCTAAAAGGATCCCTTCTTTTTGGGTACCAAGAAATAAATGGAGTATCGAGCACATCCGCACTGGTCCTTGGGCACCGGCACCACCGCTCCTAAAAGCAGTAGCCGCACCAGCATCTCCCTCACTGCTGCAGCCTTGGATGGAGCCCTGCAGGGAGACTGGACAAATGCTGGTGCAATCGGTCACGCCAACTCGACCTCCAAGACCCATTGGTCGGACATGACCCGGACCCAAGCAGAGTAAAACTGCCTCAGCCGACCCCCCACAGGCAGCAACCCCGCCTAGGCCCCACCTCCCATTTCATTGCGTCTTTCTGGGTCCTGCGGAGGACAAGGTGGCGGCAAACTCCTTACCTGCTCCCCGAAAACCCCAGAACCCCTGCCCTTTCGAAGGAAAATGCCCCCTCTGAAAGGATGCCAAGTGGATTGTCCGAAACCGCTGGAAATCCCTTGGCTGGGTTCGCACGGGAGTGGAGTTGCAACCTTGCTTAGGTTTATCCTCTGGGAGCCTTCCTCCCTTTGAATCCCCCAACTCCTTCACCAATTTATCCAAGTCCTCTCCAAACAGCAACTTCCCTTTAAAGGGAAGCCTGCTGAGGCGGGCCTTCGAAGAACCATCAGTCGCCCAGTTCCGTAGACACAGGTAGCGGCGGGCCGCCACCACAGAAGCCACACTCTTTGCAAAGCCCCTGATAAGATCATAGTGAGTGTCCACGAGGTAAGTCGCACCCGACCCTATTCTCGCCGCCTCACTCGCGGAGCCCCCCCCCCCGCCCCCCGCTGGGTTGCTGGATCGCTGCATCCATTGTGACCACTGGAGGCAAGCCCTGGCCACTCAGGCCCAACACACCGAAGCCTGGAGGGCAATGGCATTAACATCAAAGGCCTGCTTCAACAAGGTATCGAATCTTCCATCCTGGGCATGCTTGAGAGCTGCGCTGCCCTCAACTGGGATCGTTGTCTTCTTAGTCACTGCCGATACCGCTGTGTCCACCTTCGGGGACCGCAGCAAATTTCTCTCTTCCTCCGGCAAAGGATACAACTTTGACATGGTCCGCATCCCCTGCAGACCATCTTCTGGCAGCTTCCACTCTTCCTGGATCATCTGCTTGACCACCCGATGAACCGGGAAAATCTTCTGTGTCTTCCGCACTGACTGAATAGGGCCTGCAGATATATTAAGTGCCTTTAAGGACTCTCCGGTGAGAGACAGAAATTTTTCCCTGTGGAAGATGCGAACAATCCACGCCTGCTCCTACTGGTCAGGAATCTCGCCTTCTAACTCATCTTCCTCTTCCATCTCCAGATTCCACGGATCACCTTCCTGCGCCTCTGACAGAGAGGGCAACAGCCCTCCATCATCCCCGAGCTTGGGGTGCTTCACCGACTCTACTGGAAGTCCCCCTGTTGGGTCAGCAGCCCGCTTCTGCACCGGTGCGGGCCCCTTAGCAACCTGCTGACGCAGGCAAAACACCTTGTGCAGCAGCAACACAAATTCCGGAGAGAATCCCCCCCAGCCTGCCCCCTTCCTCCACACCTTGAGACGTGGAGGGACCAGGCTGTGCCAAGGGACCTGAAGACAGCTCCGGTTCTGGGGAAGCAGGACTCCCTGACCCACTTTCCCCTTGAACAGACTCCCTCTGCTTCTGTGATACGGGCATAGAGCACTCCTAACACTCGCCTGGGTGCCCTGTTCCAGTGACACGGTCTCCAACGTGTACCCCCTGCATCCGACACTGTTCCACACTAGGTATCGCACACTAAACATCGTGGTCTCGTCGGCATGTTGCAGAAGGGCTCAGCTTTCCCTGAATAGAGAGATCCCAAGTCCAACAAAAAAGCACTGATCCACGTGCCACTCAACAAACCCAGTCAAAAACGTGGAAGGCAAGGAAGGAACTCTATTATTCACTCTTGTTTCACAAAGCCAGGCCCGACACAGGCCATGTTTCGCTTATGTCTTCATCAGGGGCTTTTGGCTACAGCAACATATAAAAACATATTAAATACATCAAATGCTAAAACACAAATATAATTAAAAGATAACAAATGATAAGTTATGAATAATTGAGTACAGAAGTCATATAAGCACCAAATGACTTCACAATTCATTAATAAATGATACATCATTAAGTACATAAATATAAAAATATATAAAAAACGTAAATACATACATATACACATACATACATATATAAGGAATAAAGTACAGCAAAACGTCTTGTTAAAACATAAATATCTACTCATACATACCTAAAATATATCAGTAAATCATGATCATAAATAAATATCAAATCACATGGATTAAAAGACGTGACATTTGTAAAAAAATATATATAAAATCATATGCATTTAGAGACATCACATTCTTTTAAAAACATGAAAATTGTGAATAAATTTTTTTTTTAGAAAAATCTTTGAGATGACAATCATTACCTTTATTCTACCACTTGTAAGAAAAGTGCTCACCTGTATGGTTTACTTATTACCTTGCCACTCTGTGAATTACTACTTTAGAAAGACAAAAGACAAAAGGGACCATTCTAATGGGGTACTTACAGCAAAAATCATTACTATAAGAAATCTCATTTAAACAAATTAAAAATTAAATTTCCAAAATGGAATCAAGATAAAAATACCAAGAGAATAATAAATAGTTAATAAATACTTAAATAATTAATCAGTAAAAAAGGCACCAAGGAAAGCGCAACAGGAACAGCACTATCAACCATCCCCACCATCAAATCACTCTACTTCGTTTATTCTTACCTCCACCCTTGATCTATTTAGGGCTCAAATTGTCAAAACCGCAGCGCTACAACATGTAGTATTCTGACCCGCTGCCAGCTGTAATACAAATATCGAATTAAAACGTGCTTGCCTTTAAATTGGCTCACTTTAAACAAATGTTCACATTATGAAGAGAAACACCCCTCCTTTAACCGTAAAACAGGGCTAAATAGGGCTTAAAAAACTTCTGCCTTAGACTTTAAAACCGGTGAACTTCTACACATGTAGTTTAAACCAGCCTACTGCATTGTACCGTTACTCAAAAAACGTAGTCTTTCAACTTTAAAACCAGTGAGATTCTCCAAATATAGTTCAACCCAACCTACTGTGTTGCACCGTTATTCAGTCTTTGTACATTTAATAAACAATCTCAGACAATATTGCCACCTTATATCTTATCGTGACCTTCCAAAAACATCAAAAGTATAATTTCTAAATAAAACCCATTGTACCTTACCAAAGTCACTATCTGCCACCAGATTCTGTAAACAATATTTGTAAATTGGAGAGAATGCCTGCTGACCGTGACTCACTTGCTAAATGAAAGTGGGATGCCCGCAGATGCGCGGTAGTTAAAACCCCTCAGGGCGGGAAAAAACAAATGACGTCACGGACTCACCGTTACCCTATCAAAACCATAGGCATAATAAAACCTACTCTTCCACCTTGAAAATAAAAATAAAAACCATTGTACCTTACCAACACCAGATTCTGTAAACAATATTTATAAATTGGAGAGGATGCTTGCTGGCCGTGACTTCTTGCTAAACGAAAGTGGGACACCCGCAGATGCACGGTAGTTGAGCCCCTCAGGGCGGGAAACCAAATGACGTCACGGACTCACCGTTGACCTGTCAAAACCATAGGCATAGTAAAAAAGCGTAGTTACTCACCTGTAACAGGTGTTCTCCAGGAGCAGCAGGAATCAGTCCTCACTTATGGGTGACGTCGGCGCCGACGGAGCCCTCGCGGAGCAATTTTCCCCAGCTTTCAAAGAAAGCCTTTGGGAATTGCAGCGCGCATGCGCGGTCGTCTTCCCGCCCGAGGGTGCCATCTTAGCCAGTCGGATGACATAGCTAAAAAAGACAGCATAAAAATATTTGCAAAAAACATAAGCAGACGATTGCAACTCCAAGGGGAGGAGGGAGGGTAGTGAGGACTGATTCCTGCTGCTCCTGGAGAACACCTGTTACAGGTGAGTAACTACGCTTTCTCCAGGACCAAGCAGGAAGTCAGTCCTCACTTATGGGACTCCCAAGCTCAAGGCTACCGGAGACCCTAAGCACAAAATGAGCTCCCTCTAGCTCAGCAGCACAGAAGGAAAGAATCTTCGCTGAATTATCACCCACCGGTAGCCCACATCCGGGATGGAGGGTAGGAGTTGCTCAGACCTCAAAGAGATTACGGAGAACTGCCTGTCCGAAAGCACTGTCCCTGCGGGACTCCCTCTCGAGACAGTAATGGACCGCAAACGTCTGGCTCGAAGACCAAGTAGCGGCCCGGCAGATGTCTGCCAGCGGAACAGAGCGGAGGTAAGCCACTGACGTAGCCTTTGCCCGAACGCAATGAGCCGTGACTCGACTTTCTAAGGAGAGTCCGGCTGCCCCATAAGCCCAAGAGATACAGTCCGCAACCCAGATGGACAGAGTACGCTTGGAGACCGGGAGCCCCAATTTATTGGGGTCAAAAGACACAAAAAGCTGAGCAGCTTTACGGTGCTCAGGCGTACGGTCAAGGTAGAAGTTCAAAGCCCTTCTACAGTCCAGGGTATGGAGGACCGTTTCAGCTCGGCTGGAGTGTGGTCTGGGAAAGAAGGTTGGAAGCACCACCTCCTGATTGATGTGAAAAGGGGAGACCACTTTTGGAAGAAATTTTGGGTGAGTCCGTAGGACTACCCTATTTTTGTAGAACCGAGTGTAAGGGGGATCAGACACGAGGGCCTGCAATTCACTTACGCGTCTAGCGGAAGTGAGGGCTATCAAGAACAGTGTTTTCCAAGACAGAAAACGGAGAGAACAGGTAGCCATAGGTTCAAAAGGCGGACAGGTGATCCGCTGCAAAAACCACATTCAGGTCCCAGTCAGGCGCTGGCGGGCGCAGAGGTGGTTTAAGTAGAAGGAGACCTCGGAGAAACCTCGCTACGAGAGGGTCGCTGGAGAGAGGTCTACCGTCCACCGGCACATGATGTGCCGAAAGAGCACTGAGGTGAACTTTGACGGAGTTGGACTTAAGTCCCAGATTAGAGAGGTGTAGCAAGTATTGCAAGATCACCGACACCGGGCAGGAGAAGGGATCCTGAGACTGTTGGGTACACCAGACGGCAAAGCGACGCCATTTAAGGGCGTAGCATTTGCGGGTAGAAGGCCGTCGCGAAGCTAAGACGACCTCCTCCACCTCTGCCGGCAGGAGAAGGGGAGCAAGGACTACCCTCTCAGCAGCCAGGCCATGAGGTTGAGAGACCTGAGGTTGGGGTGTAGTAGAGACCCCTGATCCTGAGTGAGGAGATCCGGTTGTACCCCCAGAGGGAATGGATCCTCCACCGCTAATTGCAGTAGAAGCGGAAACCACGGCTGTCTGGGCCAGCGAGGGGCCACCAGGATCATGAAGGCTTTGTCTCGGAGAACCTTGAAAAGAGTCCGAGAGACTAGCGGGATGGGAGGGAAAGCGTACAGAAGGCTCCCCGACCATGAAATTAGAAAAGCGTCCGCCGCAACCCGAAGGGGGTGTGGCTGACGAGAGCAGAAGCGAGGAAGCTGCCGGTTGTGAGGACTGGCAAAGAGATCCACCGTGGGGAGGCCCCACTTTAGGAAGAGCTTCTGAACTACCAAGGGATCCAGACGCCACTCGTGCGGCTGGAGAATCCTGCTGAGTTTGTCCGCCAGGCAATTCTCTTGGCCCGGGAGATAAACCGCCTTGAGGAGAATGCCGTGACTGACGGCCCAAGAGCAGAGCTTCTGTGCCTCCCGGCAAAGGAGGAAGGAGCCCGTGCCCCCCTGCTTGTTCACGTAGAACATGGCAACTTGACTGTCCGTCTGGACAAGGACGGACTGGTGGGAAGTCAGGTGGGAGAACGCCTTGAGAGCCAGGCGGATCGCCCTGAGCTCCAGGAAGTTGATCTGCTGAGCAGACTCCCACGTGGTCCAGAGGCCCTGAGTATGTGCCCCTTGGCAATGTGCTCCCCAGCCCAGGAGGGATGCATCCGTGGTCAGCACCCGGGTCGGCTGAGGTGGCTGGAAAGGCATTCCGAATATCAGGTTCGGCTGCCGAAGCCACCACCGGAGAGACGAGACCAGCGGCTCGGAGACGCGCACTAGGTCTGCTAGGCCGCCTGTGGCTTGTCGCCACTGCTGGCGGAGACACCATTGAGCAGGCCGCATATTCAGGCGGGCATTGGGGGTCACATGGACGGTGGAAGCCATATGGCCGAGCAGTCTCAGGAAGCGCCTGGCGGAAACCAGGGGCTGGCTGCGAAAGCGGTCGGCTAGGTCCATGAGCCATCGAGCCCTGTCGAGCGGTAGGTATGCTCGCGCCTGAGGAGTGTGCAGCCTTGCGCCGATGAACTCGAGATCCTGTGAGGGGAGCAAAGTGGACTTTGCGAAGTTTATAACAAAGCCCAAGTGCTGCAGAAGAGTCACCGTGCGGCGCGTGGCGTTGGTGACCTCCCGAGCGGACGCTGCTCTGATGAGCCAGTCGTCGAGGTACGGAAAGACATAGAGGCCGTGAAGCCGGAGATGGACCGCCACCACCGCGAGACATTTTGTGAAGACTCGCGGCGCGGAGGACAGGCCAAAGGGCAGTACTCTGTACTGGTAATGATTTCCTGCCACCACAAACCTTAGGTATTGGCGGTGGCTTGGGTGGATGAGGATGTGCGTGTAGGCATCCTTTAGATCCAAGGAGCATAGCCAATCTCCCTGCTGGAGGTAGGGCAGAAGGATTCCAAGGGTAAGCATTTTGAACTTCTCCCGCACAAGGAACTTGTTGAGGTTGCGCAAGTCCAGGATGGGTCTGAGGCCCCCTGTTCTCTTTGGTATTAGAAAATACCTGGAATAAAAGCCTTGACCTCTCAGGTGGTGTGGCACCGGTTCCACCGCCTGTTCCTGCAGAAGACCTGCTAACTCCTGAAGGAGTAATTCCCTGTGCAGAGGGGGTCGTGGAGGTTCTCCCGGAAAATAGGAGGGAGGGACCTGGTGGAAGTGGAGAAGATAGCCTTCCCGCACGACTTGAAGCACCCAGGCATCTGCGGTGATGCTGGACCACCTGTGGGCGAAGTGAACCAGCCGGCCTCCGGTGCTGGGAGGAACCAGCGGGGGGGGGAGAGGCTATGCTTTGTGAGTCAAAAAACCCCCACCCTGCTGAGCAGGGGCTGGTGGTGCAGGCTTGGGGGCTTGCTGCCTACGGGACCCGTTACCCCGTCCCTTGGCCTGCTGGCCCTGTTGGGGAGCTGCAGGGGCCTGATAATGGGGGTATTGTTTGTAGGCAGCCGCCTTCCTCGGGTAAAAGGACTTTTTCCCCGAGCCCTTCTTTTTCTGGGAAGGGGCGGAGGTCTTCCTAGAAAGCCTGATCCTGGTGAGAGTCTCAGTCTCAATTTGCGCAGCCTTTTCCGCCATGGGCTTGCCAAAGAGGTTTTCGCCTCGGCAGGGGACATCGACCAACTTGTCCTGCACCCATGGCTCAAGGTCTGACGACTGAAGCCAAGCCTGTCGGCGGGCACCGATGCCGGCTGCGGCCACTCGAGCCGATGCTTCAAAGCCATCATAGGCTGTCCGGGACATGAACTTTGAGCATTCCCGAATGCCAGTGGACAAGGCCAGGAACCTCCACAAGGGTTCCTCGGACAAACCAGCGGAGAATCCGGCTAGCTCTTTAGCCAGATCCCGGAGATACATGCCCATGTATAGCTGGTAAGTCTGGACACGACATGCGAGCATAGAGCCCTGGAAACACTTCTTACCAAGGCCATCCAGGTTACGGGCCTCCCTGCCAGGAGGCACCGAGGAGTGCATCTTCTGGCTCTTAAGACGATGCATGGCCGATTCCACTACCATGGAATGGTGTGGTAGCTGTGCCTTTTGAAAGCCAGGGCTCTTGCGGACTCGATAGATAGAATCGACCCGCTTGCTCAGGACCGGCGAGGAGGCCGGACTCTCCCACATGCGGAAGAGTAGTCGTTCCAGCATAGGAGGAACCGGTACAGTAAAGTGTTCCCTCGCGGGAGAGTCATACTGGAGGGCGTCGAGCTCTTCGGCTCGAGGCTCCTCCTCTGGATCCGCAGGGAAGGCCAAAGCCTTGGCCATATCCCTAACGAAGTCCGAGAACCGGGCATCCTCCGGGGGGGACTGCTTCCGAGGCTCGGACTCCGGTGAGTCCGAGGGGACACACCGAGTCCGGAAAGAATCAGGCGACTCTTCCTCTTCAGACTCCCAGACCGACTCCGACGAGGACTCGGTGGGGTCGGCCCGGGCAGGGCGCGGCGCCTGCCGCCCCAACGCCGAGGGAGTCGGCGTCGGCGACCTCGGTCCCGAACGGGAGGCCGAGGGTGACCTCGACCGAGGATCGACTCGAGTTCTCATCGACTCGAGGATCGGCTCGGTCTCCGGGGTCGACTTGGACGTCGACGTCCCGGCGGTCGGGGCAGCGGCGCCAGCGAGGCCAGCGAGCAGTGCCCTCTGCTGGTCCATGAAGGCAGACAGTCTGCTCTCCAAGGCCGTCAACCTGAGTCCGAGCTCAGGTGACCCAGCAGTCCCCGACTCGGGCCCCGACGGCATCGGGCCCGACGTCGGCTGTCGCGGAGGCGAGTCCAGAAGGACCACAGGACTTACCCGAGCAGGCATCTCCGACTCCAGGCGAGGTCGCTTCGTGAGGTGTTCCTTCTCCAAGGACCCGGGGCGGCTGTCGGGGCTATGCGACCTGGCCCTCGCGGAACCAGGAGCGTCCACCGACGCCGCCCTCGCGGGTTTCACCTTCCGACGATGGTCCCCGGAGGGAGAACCCCGGTCGGAGGAACTCCGGCGACGGTCCGAGCTGGAGCCTTTGGACGCGGAGCAATGTTCCCTCTAATTTTCTGTAGGCTGTGTGCGCATAAAATATCAGCTGTGCAGCTTTTGAAGGAAGGTTAAATTTTTGTGCGCCACATAATGACACTCGGAGTTATATACTTTAAAATTTGACTACATGTCAGAATACAGTATGTACACCACATTGATTGCACTAGAAAATATTGTAGAACTTGTGAAAACCATAAATACACAACAACTTTTAAATTTTAAGATGTCTGTGTTGTTTTCTATCAGAATCAGAACCATAATTTTTGTGCGCTCTGTTGTAAAGTATGTGCGCTCACTCGGTGAGGTGTGTGCGCGCGCACACGCGCACAGCTTAGAGGGAACAGTGACGCGGAGGCCTCCGACGAGGTCCGGGTACGGCTGGGGTCAGCGAAGATTCTATCACGCTGATGCCGCCGACTTCTCAACGCTTTTGAGGACATTTTGCCGCAGGGCCCACCGATCAGTTCCTCATGATCCGGGCCCAGGCAGCGGAGGCAAAAGTCGTGTGTGTCAGTTAGTGACATATTTCGGTCACACTGACCACACCGCTTAAACCCACTGGCAGCCATCGGGGGAAAAAGGGCCCCTGCGAGGTCAAAGGACCGGGCTGCCAGGGAAAAATCGAAAACGAAAGCTGACAGTCAGAAAAACCGAAAAAAAGTAAGAGGACTCGTGACCGGCGTCGCGAGTCCGGGCGGGAAAAAGATCGGCGTCGAACCGAAGGAAAAAGAATAAAATAATGAAGAAAAATCGACTTTTTCACGGGGACAAGACGGGGACGTCTGTAGGGCTCCGCGGAAAAAGAAGACTGGCTAAGATGGCACCCTCGGGCGGGAAGACGACCGCGCATGCGCGCTGCAATTCCCAAAGGCTTTCTTTGAAAGCTGGGGAAAATTGCTCCGCGAGGGCTCCGTCGGCGCCGACGTCACCCATAAGTGAGGACTGACTTCCTGCTTGGTCCTGGAGAACTACTTTTCCACCTTAAAAATAGGAAGAATAAGAAACTATCTATGCTGATCCCTATTAACCTTGTAATTGTCTTCAACACAGACCTATGATCCGATACCGTCATTGTATCCACATCCACCACTGTCCAGAGGGAGAAAGATTACAATCAAATACCTAATATATGCATATTCCCATAACCTTAATGTATACATTATAATAACAGGAAAGCATCTAAGAATATTAGCTAACCACACACACCAATAGTCCAAATCACACCCATAACTTATTTCTACAGTCATATGCCCTTAATCCTTAGAGCACCCTATCTTCCCATGGAGGCTAAACAACCCTTAAACCAGGGTAAACCTATATTCTCATTATGGGCAATTTACTCTCATAACCAACTATTCAAACCACCAACCATTCATTTAACTAGCTAAAATCCTCACCTCTCATCCAAAACCATATATTATCCAAAAACAATACCATTTCTACTTCACATTCAACCCATTTAACTAATAACCTAATACCTGGGAAATCTTGCTCAATCCCAACAGGCTCTACTGCCATAATATATTCTCCAGCTAACCCCATTCACCATGCATACTTCATACTCATTCATATGCCATCTAAACAAGTTAAAGAAATACCGAGAGATCTTCTTCCATATTTAACCCATTCGGGTGCAAACTATTAAGCTGAAAAATATACCGCTGTTCCAACCGTGCTATGGTTTTTTCTATATCTCCCCCTCTCCAATTTAACTTTACCTTTTTTATAATAAAAAAATCTTTAAATCTGACACCTTATGGTTATATTCCATCCAGTGAGATACCAATGGTTTATCCTCTAACCTTCTATTAATGCAACTTCTGTGCTCTATTATTCTTTTTCGAATAGGTCGTGTAGTCATACCTACATATACTTTTTGACATGGGCATCTAATTACGTATACGACATGACTTGTCATACAATTAGTAAAATCCTCCAAATAAAAAACCTTATTGTTACTAGTGTGTATATATTGACCCCTAACTGGGAGGACATGCACACAAACCGAGCATCTACCGCATTGATAATGGCCTTTAAATTGTGATAAATATTTACGCTCCGTAAATGTAGTAGGGACCAACATATTCTTTAAATTAACATTGCGCTTATGTGCTATGATCAAATTAATGTCCGCAAAACCTGGGAGTGACTGAATCAAATGCCAATGTTTCTGCAAGATCTTTTTAATGTGATGCGAGTGATGAGAATAGAGCAGGGGGCATACCATATCAGATTTTTCTTCTCTTACTCTCTTCTGCAACAGTTGATCCCGTGAAGTTTGACATGCTTTTTGATACCCTTTACTGATTTGTGGGGAGGGATAGTGTCTAACTTCCAATCGATTCCTAATGATATCTGCTTGTGTTTGATATTCCTTTTCCGAAGTACATATCCTCTTAGCCCTGAGGAACTGCCCTTATGGTAAATTGTTTTTCAACGCCAAATTATGAAAACTACCATAGTGCAATAGTTGGTTCCTATCTGTAGGCTTCCTATATAGGGTGGTGCAAAACCCAACTCTGGTCTTTTCAATTAACAAATCCAAATATGGTATTTTATGTGGGTCAAATGTCATTTGAAATCGGAGGTTGGTATCACATTGATTAATCCAAACATTGAAATCTGCCAACTCTTCCATAGACCCATCCCACAATATGAAGATATCATCAATGTATCTCAGCCACAAGTACATTTGCTTACTAAAGGGGTTATTCTTAATGTAGTTCTCCTCAAAATCAAATACATAAAGATTAGCAACGTCCGGCCCCATAGATGACCCCATAGCCACTCCTTTTATCTGTTGATAGAAATTATCCCTAAAGCAAAAGTAATTTTGGCACAGGGCCAGACGTGCCAATTCCATAAGGAATATTGTCAGAATGAGTTTGTGAATACTCCTATTACTTAGATATCGTTGAATTATAATCAGTGCTTCTTCCTGCGGAATATTCGTATACAACGACTCTATATCCAAAGTAACTAATATTTTCTTTTCAAAACATTCAGTGTTTTTGAGAATGTTGATGACTTGCGTAGAATCCCGGACATACAACCACATACTCTCTACAAATGGACGAAGCAATATATCTAATAATTGAGAGACTGGTTCAAATAGTGATCCTATGGCAGATACTATTGGACGCCCTGGAGGGTCAAACAAAGATTTATGCATCTTCGGAATTATATAGATAGTTGGGATCACTGGAGAAGGTACTATCAAAAAATCTTTTTCTTTTGATGTAATCTTACCAAGCTCAAAGGCCGTGAGAACTAAACTATCAACCGATCTTTTTAAAGCTTGCGTCGGATCCCCATCCAACCTTTGATAGAAAGTGGCATCTTTCAATTGTCTCTCAACTTCCCCTAGATAGGACTGTTTATCCAGGATTATTGTCGCTCCTCCTTTATCTGCTGGTTTTATAATAGTGTTATTCTTCTGAAGTGTCTGTATGGCATCCTTTTCCCCTTTGGTCAAATTGTGATAAGGTGGATATTGATAAGTCTTAAACATACTGACTTCTTTCAACACTAACTGTTCAAATACTTCTATCAGCGGATCCACATTCGGAGGGGGAAGCCATTTGGATTTTCTTCGCACCATAGAAACTTCATTAGAACTATCCACCTGGTTAGTAAAAAAATTTTTACCCGAATCTTTCTAAAGAATTTATATAAATCAATTTTCGTTTCAAAAGGGTCATACCTATGAACCGGTACGAAGGACAAACCCTTGTTGAGCAATGAGGTCTCATCCGGAGTTAACTGGTATTTTGAAATGTTAATTACATCATCATCTACCACCTCCTTTCTACTGATCTGTCCGGCCCTCCCCGGCCTCTCCCCCTGCCTCGTCCTCGTCCTCTGAATGCCTGGGATTGGCCGAAGGGTCTCTCCGACTGCTGTTCCCTGTCCCATCCCTCTTCGGATACCGTTTCCGTGACGAATCTAGTGTACCTTTCTTCCAGAGGGAGTCCATGTCTAAAATTCTTATTGCAATTGCCCTTATCTTTCTCTTTATCCCTATCCTTCTCACTTCCTTTCTTAGGGCCCATGGATGAGAAGAGAGATGTAGATCCACCAGCTTCCTCATCCATAGATGCACTCCTGTTTATATAAATTTAAATCTTTAGAAAGATTCCAGTAAAAAGTTTTTTTTTACTAACCAGGTGGATAGTTCTCCAGTGATCCCAACTATCTATATAAATCCGAAGATGACCCTTGATGAAGAAGAGGAACTTCTTCTATTGCCCCTTGGGCAAGAAGGGTAGCTACCTTTTGACCTAGAAGGTCGAGAAGAGATGTGGGAGAATTGAAGTGTCTCACCATGGTGTGGGGAGGAAGGTCTGAAAAATGAAGCTTGTAGCCCTCTTATGATGGAGAGGGTCCACTGCTCTGATGTTATTTGCTCCCATCTGGGAGCAAAATGAGCCAACCTTCCTGGAATGGTGAGAGGCTCTGGCTGCTTTAGAGCCAGAAAGGCTAAGTTCTCTAGCATCAAGTCAAAAACCCTGAGGAGGTTGGGCCTGCTGAGTTGCAGCAGCCCCTGTAGGCTTAGGCCTGGCCTGTTTAGGCTGCTGACGCTTAGTGGCAAAGCGACCTGTAGAAGATTGTTGGCCAGAAGTAGAAGGAAATCTGCCCTTTTTAAAGAAAGACTTTTTAAAAGGCTTTTTCTTGGCAGGAATGGAGGTTGACTTTGAAAGTCTATCCAGAGCAGAGTTTTCTGCATCCATTTGAGTGGCTTTTATTTGCCATTCTTTGCCAAATAGATTTTCACCTGTACAGGGAAGATTTCCTAAGCCATCTTGAACCCAGGGCTCTAAATCAGAAGCCTGGAGCCAAGCAATTCTGCGAGCAGCTATGGCAATGCCTGAGGCTCTGCTGGCACCTTCAAAGGAGTCAAAGGCTGCCCTGTTGGAAAACTTTGAAATGTCTTGGGTATGCTTAAGCCAAATGAGGAATTCCTCCCTTTTATCCTCTGGAAGAAAAGGGAGGAAAGTGTGCAGTTTTTGTGCAACTTCCTTTAGAAACATACCCATGTAAAAGGCTATATGAGTTGATTCTGGCAATAAGCATACTGGCTTGGAAGATTTTCCTACCAAAGGCATCCAAGGTCCTGCATTCTCTTCCTGGAGGAGCAGAAGTGTGTCTCTTTGTACTCTTTATCCTCTTCATAGCTGACTGCACCACAATGGAATGGTGAGGAAGCTGAGTTTTCTGAAATCCAGGACAAGGAGGGACACGATACATAGTGTCCAGTCTACGAGAATGAGGAGAGAGAGTGAGAGGAGTCTCCCATAGATCAATCATGTGTTCATAAAGAATCTCATGAATTGGTAAGGTGACCGCCTCATTAGGAGCTCTAGAATAGCCTAAAATATCCAATTTTTTAGCTCTAGGCTCTGATTCAGAAGTTACTGAAATAGAAAGTCCTTTAGCTACTTCTCTTATGAAGTCTTGAAACGACAAGTCTTCTGGAGATGACATTCTTCTTTTTGGAGAAGAAGGCTCTTCAGGAAGGGCTATGGATACTTCAGGAGACTCGTCTGATGTATCAGAATCAGAGGAATCGAAGTATCGCCTGTCAGGGTGTTCTTCCAACGCTCGATACGCGTATCAAGCAGTATCGACATCGGGCGTCCCCGGTACCGGATTGGTACCGGTAAGCAGCCCTGGACAAGGAACCGCTGCAGCCGGTATCCTGGTCGATGTCGATGCAGTTGGTACCGGTATCGGTGCTGGTGCCGGTACTGGAGCCGATACCGAGAACGGAGTTTGTTTCGGTACCAGCGGCGTCGCAGCTTGAATGAAGGCCGTAATAGCCTGCTGCATGGACAGAACATTGTGATCCATCGACGCCATGAATGCCTGGAAGTCGGTACCGGGAGATTGTGCCGGTACCCCAGAGCATTCTAACAGGTGATCGGTCGAGGCCGTGCCTTCAATGTCAACCTGTAACCCCATAGGAGGAGCTTTGGAAGCCGGAGCTTCCCGCCGGAGTTGTTTTGCTGGCGCAGGATCCTCGAGGGCAAGCCCGGAGGCATCTCGATGCTTAGAGGGAGATCTACCCTTCGAGGACCTGCTAGGTTTATGTTTGGTTACCTGAGATCCATCAGGAGAAGAAGACCTGGAAGATGTCGATGCTACCGCCGGTGCATCAGCGGGAAACAGCACATGGAGCTTGGCTGCTCGGTTCTGTAACCCCCGTTTAGACATTAGAGAGCAGGACGGACAATCCGGAATGAAGTGTTCAGGACCCAAACATTTAAGACACCATTCATGGGTATCTGTAACAGAAATAGTACCGCTACACTTAGTACATTTTTTAAACCCGGAGGCTGTTTTTTCCATGAGGGAAATTTTCTTGTAGGCCAGGAGGCCCAAGAAGAGAATACACTAAGTGAAGAGAAAATAGATTTTTTTTTTTTTTTTTAAAGAAAGAAAAAGACTGGCGGTACCGGTCCGGAGTCGGGGAAGGCAGACACGCGACCAAAGAAATGAAATAAAATAAAGAACTTCTTCAGCAGTGACAGGGCTCGACCTGCTGGCTCCGCGGCAAAGAAGAACTGAGGAGAGATGGTTAGGAAAGGCGGGAAGGCAGCGCGCAGGCGCTGTGGGATGCTCCCAAAAGCTTTCCTTTTTGGGAAGCTGGGGAGCGTTCCCGCGCAGGCTCCGTCGGTACCGACGTACCCATATGTGAAGACTCATTCCTGCTTGTTCCTGGAGATATACAAATACACACAATTTTACATATTTAAAATAAATTTAAAAAACCCCAAACATACTTATATACCACCTTTTCATCCAGAAAAAAAAAATGTACAAAGTGGACTAAACAATCCATAAAAATAGATGTATAAAAATATGAACATATACGCCTACTATAAATAAATATTCTTTTAAAAAAATCATATAAAAGCCAAAAAAAAAAAAATGGATCACATTTTGGCAGAATCAAATTATATATCCATCTGGCTATTTTCTAGAGAGATACAGTCTTTAAAATTCTGTCACTGTGATGAAACTTAACCGAAAAATGGTCATGGCTCAGACCATAAGAGCTTTCTGCTGGTGTTCATGAGATCCGAGTTCAGATCTGAGCTACTGCATATAGGGGCCTGTGTGTTCTCTTGAGGAAGTACACTCAGACATGGCAGAGGAAGATTTCCACCACTGCTGGAGTGGAAAATCGCTGGCCAAAGAGTGGCACTGTTGGGGAGCTGTGCCCTGAAAGCAGTGTTACATCTGGTCCTTGAGCTAGCAAGGGACCTTAAAACCTAAGAAGGGGGCTCAAAGGTGGAAGCAAAAAAGGGAGGGAAGTGCAGGGCAAATGTATAAAACACAAAATTTATTTTCAAATAAAAACAAATACCTAACATGGAAATGAAACATAATACCTACTTTCACTATTTTAAAAAAATGGAATTCAGGTATTCTTGTTAAAGTGCCCCAGCGAAACACCCTTACCTTTGGTAGGTATTTAATACCCAGGTCAGGAGACTGACAATCTCATTGGCCTCCAGATCTTCAGCAGCCAGCTCCTGGATGCGTGAGGCTAGGGCTTGATGGTATAACCCTAGGAACTTCTTGAAGATCTCATAGTGAGGAGGGAAGCACTGTACTGCCAGGTTTTTCACCACCATTAAGTCATCAAGGACATATTTACGAATAATTTCCAGATGACGCACCAGCCACATTTTTTCAGACTCCTTGGTATCTGCCTGCGTGCTCTCAATTCTAACGGACACAGTTTTGTCCAGGATGTCAAACATTTTTTCCTTCCACTGTTTAGGCCGGCCAGGAGGGATAAAGCCTGTCTGCTTTTTCCGATCAAGCATGCGGCGGTCAATCTTTTCTTCTCGTTCAATGATCCTCACCACAGAAACAAGCAAAGTTGGATCTCGGCGAACAGTCACCAGGGACCTCTGCATCACCATCCACAACTGCTTGGCTAGCTCCTCCGAGAGCTTCTGTACCTCTGAAAAGTAGATGTGGATGAGCTTCATGTCTCTGGTGTTTTTGCTGTCCATACGATACTGTTCATACATGAGGTCATCTCGGGAGCATTCCAAGTCCATAAGCTTCTGATGAGCTTCCAGGAGTTTCCCTTGCTCAATCAAATTTTGGGTATCCCTGACTATTTCTGGCACTAAAGAACACAAAGAAAGTAAAGGTAAAATCCACAAACTGCAAGTACTTCTTTCTTTACAAAAAAGTGACGATATATTTCAACCCAGAGATTTTTTTTTAATGCAATACAAAGCACTGACCAGGACAATGATTCCTTCTAAATAAAGTATTCCTTATACCATAGGTTCAAGCATTATGTGACCATCTAATCATATCTTTTTCTTTTTAAATTACACAATCCACGTTTTTACAACAAAGTTTAACATATAACTACAAGGGTTGCTCAGAAAGTAATGCCCCACATGCTTTTTCTCAGTCCAGAATGAAGATAGAGGTTTGAAATTAAAAGGGTAAGAACATAAGAACATAAGATATGCCATACTGGGTCAGACCGAGGTCCATCAAGCCCAGTATCCTGTTTCCAACAGTGGCCAATCTAGGTCATACGTACCTAGCAATATCCCCAAAAGACACAGGTTCCACAATGCTTGTACTGGGTCAAGCATTGATTATCCTGGGTCCCTTTTTAATAGTGGTTTATGGACCTTTCCCCCAGGAACTTGTCCAAACCTTTTTTAAACCCAGCTATACTAACAGCCTTTACTACATCCTCCGGTAACAGATTCCAAAGTTTGATTACACGTTGAGTGAAAAAATATTTTCTCTTATTTGTCTTAAATAATTTAACCTGTAGCTTCATTACGTCCCCTAGTCTTTCTATATTCTGATAGCGTAAACAACTGATCCACGTTTATCCGTTCCACTCCATTCATTAATTTATAGACCTCTATCATATCTCCCCTCAGCCGTCTCTTTTCCAGGTTAAAGAGCCCCAGCCTTTGTAGCCTCTCTTCATAGGAGTAGCCTTCCATCCCCTTCACCATTTTGGTGGCTCTTCTCTGTACTTTTTCTAATAACGCTATGTCCTTTTTAAGATACGGTGACCAGAATTGCACACAATATTCAAGGTGCGGTCGTACCATGGAACGATACAGAGGCATTATAATATCCTTTGTTTTATTTTCCATCCCTTTCCTTATGATACCTAGCATTCTATTTGCTTTCTTGGCCGCCGCTGCACACTGGGCGGAGGGTTTTAACATGTTATCCACGATGACTCCTAAATCTTTTTCCTGGGTGGTGGTTCCCAATGTGGAACCTCGCATCGTGTAACTATAGCGTGGGTTGTTCTTTCCTAGGTGCATAACTTTGCACTTGTCCACATTAAATTTCATCTGCCTACTTGGAACTTCAAAGGACACATGTGTGTAATTTTAGTGTCGTCCGACAAATAGTGAGGCGGGTAGTGATCCTTCAAATGGCGTCTGTGAGTGACACATGGTACAAACAACGAGCTGTAATTGAATTCTTGGTGGAGGAGAAAAAGTGTGAGAAACATTCACAAATGGTTGTGTGCTGTGTATGGAAGTTCTGTGGTAGATAGGAGCACTGCTGGACGATGGCTGAAGAGAGTAAAGGCTTCAGGAAGTGGTAAAACAGAACTGGAAGATCGGCCGCGGTCTGGGCTTCCTGCCTCGGCTACCAGTCCAGACAAGTTGCAGCGCGCTGACGACATTATTCGTGCGGATCAGCGCATCACGAGTCGGGAATTGACCGTACAGCTTTCCATCAGTAGAGATAGTGCAATGGCAATTATTGACTCTCTGGGATATTCAAAGGTGTGTGCAAGATGGGTTCCACGAGGTCTCACAACCAAACACAAACGCCAAAGGAAAAAGACATCTGCTCTGATTTGTTGGAGCGTGGCCAATCTTCCAGTTCCATTTTACCACTTCCTGAAGCCTTTACTCTCTTCACCCATCGTCCAACGGTGCTGCTATCTACCGCAGAAGTTCCATATACAGCACACAACAGTTTGTGAATGTTTCTCACACTTTTTCTCCTCCACCAAGAATTCAATTACAGCTCGTTGTTTGTACCGTGTGTCACTCACAGATGCCATTTGAAGGATCACTACCGCCTTGCTATTTGTCGGACGACTGTAAAAATTACACACGTGTCCTTTGAAGTTCCAAGTTACTACCCTTTCAATTTCACACATCTATCTTCATTCTGGACTGAGAAAAAACACGTGGGGGATTACTTTCTGAGCAACCCTCGTACAAAAAGTATTGGGAAAATATGTATATATTTGCTATCTTAGAGAAAAACATCTAAAACAGCTTTTCTGCAAGAAAAACTATCTATATAAAAACTGCCCTCCTGATATGCATAATCATTGTATGTGTACACTTTTGCAGGCACCCTTTAAAAATATGCTTTTAGTTTTCCTACTATGAATTTGTATAATGCTACTAGACATACTCAGTGCTGTAGACATATACGAAAAGATACAGTAAGGAACTACTCTTGAGTCTTATTGTAGTCCCACTGTATTTTTCTGCTTGGCAATCTCTGGGGATCCCTCTCCTTGTTGGCATTTTCACATACACATATGAAACTGTCCCTGCCCAATACAGCTTACAAACTATTCAAGACTGATAAACAGTACAAACAAGGGACAAGGGAATATCTTAAGAGAAATGAATAAAACATACAAGGATATTCTGTTTAAGGGTCAGGATTCAAAAGCAGCCTTGAAAAGGTGAATTCTAGCATAGTGCTTCTCAACCCTCTCCTGGAGGTATACCTAGCCAGCAGGGTTTTCAGCATTATCCCAATGAATATCAATTAATCTGTATATATTGGAGAACAACTGCATGCAAATCAGGTGCATATTCATTGTGGTAATCTTGAAAATCTGACTGGCTAGGTGTGCCTCCAGGAGAGGGTTGAGAAGCACTACACAAAGTACTATTTTAGTGATTGTGAGTGCAAGTGTGTGTGAGTATAGTTTAACTGGGGTAAGGGTCAAAAACTTACATTCATAGGTTTGCTTTCAAAATTGGTATAATTTAGGCACATAACAGCCTGCAAATTTATGAGGATTGCTATAAAAATTACCCCCTTCCCTACTGTTTCAGGGCTTCCCAAACCTTAAAGAATATGCACAATGAATATGCATGAGATACATCTGCAAATATACTCAGTCTTCAATACATCTCATGTATATTTGTTTTGGAAATCAATACCTAACTGGCTGTGGGCCACCTCTATGAGCTTTGGGAAGCCTTAAGGTGAAATTAGGTCTTATCTGCTAATGGGCAGGAAGGAAGGAACAGGCTGGAGGACTACCCTCTCCTTGGATATGGAGAGAAAAGGTTCCGACAAGAGCGCCTGAAACCCCAAAAGTCTCCTAGCCGAAGTGATTGAAGAAGTTTGTCAAATCCTTCGAAGTACACACAGACAGCAGCTCAAAGAGTGACACCGTTAACATCAACAAATTGAGGTCCCAAGGCGGAATTACAGACTGGACCGGCAGCCGCAATTGCTTCACCGCCCGCAAAAAACGCACAACATACAGATGAGCCACCAGGGATACTGCCTGCACCCTACCGTAGTTACTCACCTGTAACAGGTGATCTCCAGGAACAGCAGGAATTGAGTCTTCACATATGTTACCGACGGAGCCCGCGCAGGGATGCTCCCCAGTGTCCAATAGGAAAGCTTTAGGGAGCATCCCACTGCGCCTGCGGAGCTGCCTTCCCGCCTTTCCAGCTCTCCCTCCTCAGTTGAGTTTGTAGCTGAAATAAAAGGAGAGAAGGAAAAGAAGAGGAAAGTACAACGCCTAGGGGAGGAGGGTGGGTTGTGAAGACTCAATTCCTGCTGTTCCTGAAGATCATCTGTTACAGGTGAGTAACTACGCTATCTCCAGGAACAAGCAGGAATGTAGTCTTCACATATGGGACTCCCTAGTTTGGAGATGCCAGAGAGATGACCTCAGAGCAAGCTGTGGAACACAGGCCTAAGTAGCAGGTCATATATCCTCCAAGGATGTCTGGTATCAAAACCCAGGATGGGGGGGTAGGAGTTGATATAAGTCTGAAAGAGATGCTGGAGAACAGCTTGGCCAAACGAGGCACCCCAGCGGGAGTCCTTGTCCAGGCAATAGTGAGCAGCAAAAGTATGGATAGAGGACCAGGTTGCTGCCTTGCATATCTCAATCGTTTCAGAGCGCAGATTCGCCATGGAGGTTGCCATTGCCCGAACATTATATGCAGTGATGTGACCATCAAGAGAGAGTCCTGCACTGTCGTAAACTATGGAGATACAATCTGCTATCCATCTGGAGAGAGTTTGCTTGGATAATGGTAGTCCTAGGTGACTGGAGTCAAAAGCGATAAAACGTTGGGAAGCTTTTCTGTGCTCCCAAGTTCTCTGGAGATAAAAGGCCAAAGCATGTTTGCAATCCAGAGTATGAAGGGTTACTTCTGCCCTAGAAGAATGAGATCTAGGGAAAAACAGGAAGGTACACTGACTGGTTTAAGTGAAAGGGCGAGACCACTTTTGGCATAAAGTAAGGATGAGTCCTAAGGACTACCTTATCATGGTGGAATCGTGTATAAGGAGGATTAGCCACCAAAGTCTGAAACTCACTGATGTGTCTTGCTGAAGTGAGGGCTATAAGGAAGGTGACCTTCCAGGTAAGAAACTTCAGAGACGTAGCGGCTAGGAGTTCAAAGGATGGCTTCATAAGCTGTCCTAAAACATTAAAGGTCCCATGACACTGGGGGTGGCTTAATGGAAGGCTTAGTTAATAGAAGACCACTCATGAAACGTGCTACAAGCGACTGAAAGGAGATGGGTTGACCATCTAAGGGCATGCGAGAGGTGGACTCTTACCAAATTGGTTTTGAATCCAGAAGAGAGGTGGAGAAGATATTTAAGTAATGCTTCCACCAGAGCTGAAAAGGAGTGAAGGTCCCTTTTCGAACACCAGAGAGAGAATCAACGTCACTTGAAGGCGTAGGAGCACCTTGTGGAAGGTTTCCTAGAAGCCAAAAGGATAGCTTTCACCTGTTGAGAGAGACTGATGTCCTGGGATGCTATGCCTTCAGCAGCCATTCTGTAAGATGTAAGGACTGCGGATTAGGATGCAGCAGTGTCCCATCCTCCTGTGAGAGGAGATCTGGAGCAGACCCCAAATCTACTGGTTGAACATGAGAGAGAGACACAGAAGCAGAGGATACCACGGTTGTCGTGGCCAACGTGGGGCTATAAGAATCATGTAGCTTTTGTCTCTCTGGAGTTTGAAAATAGTTTTGGGGATGAGGGAAATGAGAGCAAAGGCATATAGGAAGCCTTGACCCCAATGAAGGTGAAAGGCATCTACCCACTTGGTTGTTCTGAGCAGGCATTCTGGAGCAGAAGTGGAGAAGTTTGGCATTCTGAGGACTTTCAAACAGGTCTATTTCTGGGGTACCCCAGATCTGAAAAATGTGAGCAACCTTGTCCACATGGAGAGATCACTCGTGGGGTAGCAGTACTCGACTGAGTTTGTCCGCCAAGAGATTCAGTTTGCCTGGAAGATACACAGCAAGTAGGTGAATCTGATGCTGTATGGCGAAGGACCACAGGTGTAGGGCTTCGTTGTAGTGTCCAAGAGCCTGTTCCGCCCTGTTTTTTCAAGTAGAACATGGCTACCTGATTGTCCGTCTAGACTAGAACTGTGTGGAAGCGAAGGTGGTCGTGGAACATCTTGAGAACATTGTGGATGGCTCTGAGTTCCAGCAGATCTATGTGGCGTTGTGACTCCTGATAAGACCAAAGACCCTGAGTAGAGAGATTGCCCAGATGAGCTCCCTAGCCCAATTTGGACGCATCCATTATCAGGGTACATTGATGTGGAGGCCTCTGAAAAGGTGACCCCACGAGAAGCTGTTCTGGGGATTGCCACCACTGGAGAGACGAGATGAGACGTGTAGACAGTATTATTCTGTCTCCCAAACGACCGGATGCCTGAGACCACTGGGAAGCCAGGGTACATTGAGCTGCATGCATATGCAGACAAGCATATGGAACCACATGGTGTGATTATTTCTGAGGATCTCAAGGTGGGAACAGTGCAACAAGGCAGTGGCAAAAGCCAGGAGGATGTTGGGCTGCATACAAAGAGGAATTACCAGCAGAAAGGAAGAGGTACTGATGCCACTGTATAAGTCACTGGTGAGGCCTCACTTGGAATACTGTGTTCAGTTTTGAAGACCATATCTTGCAAAGGATGTAAAAAGACTGGAAACTATTCAGAGGAAGGCGACCAAAATGATTTGGAACCTATGTCTGAAGCCTTATGAGAAGAGACTTGAAGACCTAAATATGTACACTCTGGACGAGAGGAGGGATAGAAGAGATATGATTCAGACCTTTAAATACTTAAAGAGAAATAATGAACAAACAAACCTCTTCCAAAGACGGGGAAGGTGTAAAACTAGAGGGCATAACATGAAGCTGCAAGGGGGTAAATTGAAAGGAAATGTTAGGAAATACTTTTTCACTGAAAGGGTGGTGGATGCTTGGAATGCCCTCCCGATGGAAGAGGTGAGAGCAAATACAGTGACAGAATTCAAGATGGCATGGGACAAACAAAGTGGATCCCTTTACAGCAACAGGATAAAATCAAAATAAACTTAACCATCTAATTTGCCAACAAATAGGGGTGTCCTACACGGAGCGGTGGATTCACTCCTAAACAAAGACATGGGGAGGGGTGGCCTGTACAGAGCAGCAGGTACACCTGCTCTTGCCATCTTAATGGGCAGACTAGATGGACCATACTGGTCTTTATCTGCCATCATTTACTATGTTACTATGTACCATAGATGGCCCAGGAGTTGCAGCATTTCTCGAGCAGTGAGAAAGGTCTTGAGGCATGCTTGGGATGCAAGCTGAATGAGTCTAGCACAGCGGACTTGGGGCAGAAAAGCCCTCAACTATTGAGTGTCTAGGAGAGCCCCTATAAACTCCAGTTTAAGAGGGAACAAGATGGGACTTTGGAAGATTTATTACAAATCCCAAGTGTTGCAGCACCTGCATGGTGCGCATGAGAGAAGGATTGGCCTCTAGAGAGATGTGCTTGCTCGAATGAGCCAGTCGTCTAACTAGGGGAAGACAAATATCCCTAGAGTCCTTAGGAATGCAGTTACCACTGCCATGCACTTTGTAAAGACTCTTGGGGCAGAGGCAAGGCCAAAAGGTAGGACTCTGTACTGATAACGTCTCCCCTGGAACAGGAAACGCAGGAACCTTCTGTGTTCTGCGTTGATAAGAATGTGAGTATATGCATCGCTTAGATCTAGAGAACAGAGCCAATCCTGACTCTGGAGATCATCTTGAAATTCTCCCAAACTAGATACTTGTTCAGTTTTCCGAGGTCCAGGATGGGCCTGTATCCCCCCCCCCCCCTCCCCGTCTTGTTTGGAATGAGGATGTAAGGAGGAGAGAAGCCCAGACCTTGCTGGGAGAGTGGCACTTCCTCTATTGCACCCTGTGAGAGAAGAGAGGTGACCTCCTGCAACAACAGAGTGGTGAGAGGGGGTTGAGAATTGAACTCTTGGAGAAGACTGGGGGGGATGGGGGGGTAGACTTCGGAAGTGAAGTTTGTACCCCTCCCGTACTATGTTCTGATGTTATAAGATGCCACCTGTGGGCAATGTGACAGTCTGACGGGAATACGGATGGGATCTGGAATCTCCAGAGGCAGGATGGCTATGTTCTCCAGAAAGGAGTCAAAGACCCTGAGGAGGTTGGGTCTGCTGGGGGTGGCTGAGACCTGTGATTCTGAGCCTCTCTCTGCTGTTTTAGATGTTGCGGCCCTTTCTGGGGAGCATGGATGGAACAGTGCACCGCAGGGGTGTAAGAAAGGTAGTACTTATTTTTCTTATTGAAAAAAAGGTTTCTTTGATGTCCTTTTCTTAGCTTGATTGGCAGTAGATCTCGAAAGTCTAATAAGAGTGGTGTTCTTGAATTCTAACTAAGAAGCCTTATCCTGCCAGTCTTTGCCATAAAGGTTTTCACCTGTGCAAGGTATATTACCCAGCTTATCTTGAACCCACTGTTCAAGATCAGACACTTGGAGCCAAGCAATCCTGCATGCACCAATGCATATAGCTGAAGTTCTGCTGATGCATTCAAAACAGTGGAAAGTTACCCTGTTAAATTTTGAAACATTTTGGGCATGTTTCACAAGGGTGAGATAATCAGCTCTCTTATCATCAGGGAGAAGAGGAGTCATCAACTCCAAATCCCTAGCCACCTCCCTAAGGAACATATCCATATAGAGTATGTAGGAATTGATTCTGGCCGATAACATGGAGGCCTGAAAATAGACAGCCAAAAGCATTGAGGGTTCTTGATTCCCTGCCTGGAGAGTTTGAGGAATGTGTCTTAGCACTTTTAATTCGATGCATTGCCGATTCCACTACCATGGAATGGTGTAGTAATTGCGTCTTCTGAAAGCCAGGACACTCCGTTACCCAGTACATTGTATCGAGCCTTCGAGTATGTGGAGAGATAGCTAAGAGTCTCCCACATACGAAGCATAAGATCATGAATTATGAATAGGGAGAGTAGCAGCTTCCTTTGGGGCTGCAGGGTATTGAAGAATTTCAAGCTATTCAGCCCTAGGTTCCTTCTCCAAAGTAACCATTATAGACAAGCCCCAAGCAACATCACGAATAAAGTCTGGGACAGACATGTCCTCCGGAGGCAACATGCGATGTTGTGGGGATGAAGATGGAACTCAGAGAGATTTCTTATTTCCCAGGTACCGGCCGATTCGTCATCTGACAAATTGCAGTCGGAAGACTCAAAGTTACGACGGGCAGGATGCTCACGCTCTGCACGTACTCTGTACCGCTTGAAGCCGGTATCTGAAAGTTGCGTTGACAGAACCATGGTACCGGACACGGATTCAAGGGCCGGCATGGGTGGTAGCATAGTAAGCAGCAAAAAAGTAGATGCAGGCACTTTTGGTACCGCCATCTGTACTGATGGCTGAGGAATCGACTCCGCTCGATAGCCAGGATACGTTGATTCATGGAGGTTGCCGATGCTTGGGTATTGGTACCGGAGTTGCAGGCCACAATCCCTGAGTATGGCACCAAGAGCTCTCCGGAGGTGGAGGCCTCGGGAGCATCTTGGGACCCCACTAAGGCTTTGGACCTCCCACCGGGGTTGTTTGGCTGGTGTGTCCCCCTCCAGGGCAACGCCCAAGGCATCTCGATGCTTAGAAGGAGATCTACCCTTGGAGGGCCGGCTAGTCTTCGATGAAGACCTTGGTTTTGATACCTGAGATCCTTGAGAGGAAGATAAAGCTCTCGATGACGTCGATGCTACCGACATTGCATCGGTGGCGAAGAGGGTGCCATGTTTTCACATCTCTGTTCTGTAGGCCTCTGTCATCTTCCTACAGAGAGGACATAAAAAAAAAAATTAAAAAAAAACCGTCAAAGAAAGAACTGACAAGGTCAGTACCAGTGTCGACGGGAAGGCAGACGCGACCACAAAAAAAGAAAAAAAAACAAATTTTCTGCAGTGACAGGAATTGCTTCTTCTTGGCTCCGCAGAAAACGAAGAACTGAGGAGGGAGAGCTGGAAAGGCAGCTACAAAGGCGCAGTGGGATGCTCACAAAAGCTTTCCTATTGGGCGCTGGGGAGCGTTCTCGCACAGGCTCCGTCGGTACCAATATCACCCATATGTGAAGACTACATGCCTGCTTGTTCCTAGCGATCAGGTCAGCACTGCCACCTGCGCCCATAGTGAGCTACACGCTAGGACATTTACCAAACCCACCTGATGAAAAGCCAGAACCTCCAGCACAGAGGTGGTCAAGGCCCAACTACCGTACTCCATACACCAGCTTTCGAAAACTCTCCAAACCCAAACATATGACAATGTCATTTGTGGAGCGCTTGTGCGCCTTCAGCAAGGTCATGATTACCTAGGCTGAATAGCCTCGTTTCTTTAACTAAGCCCTCTCAAGAGCTAGGCTAAGCAAGAATCAATCCACCTGAGGCATCTGGGACCAGCCCCTGCAGCAATAGGTCTACCCGAGCCTGCAGCCTCCACAGCCTGTCCACCGCCAATTGTACGAGATTGGCATACCACGGTCTATGCGGCTAATTGGAAGCAATCAGAATGACCAGCCCCGATGTGCCTCGATCTGCTGCACCACCTGGCCGATCAATGCCCAGGAGGGAACACAGCAGTTCGTTTCGGGGCCAATGCTGCATCAACACATCTAGGCCTTCCGACATCCGCTCTCTTCGTCTGCTGTAGAAGCGGCCCGCCTTTGCGGAGTCAAAGGTCTTCATGAGGTCCACAACCAACAGCCCCCAGCACTACACCAGTTACACAAAACACTTCCACATTGAGCATCTACTCAGACCCAGCTGAGGTAGTCTGCCGTCACGTTCTCCTTGCTGGCCACATGAGCCACCAACAGGGCTTGCAGATTCTCCTCCGCCCACTCCAGTAACAGGGCTGCCTCATTCTCCAGCTGTACACTGCCTCTGCCCTCCTGCCAATTTATATAGGCCACCGTGGTGACATTGTCAGAACACTCACACCGCCTTCTCCTGCTACTTCCTGAGGAACTCCTGCAGTGCCAAAAAGAGCGCTCTCATTTCCAATTGGTTGATGGTCCATGTGGCCTCCTTTCGGGACCAACTGTCCTCTGCCATTTTGTCCCGCCAACATCATCTCTGGCCGAAGACACCACCGGAGGGCCACTTTGGCTGTTGCCAGGCAGGGTAAGTGCTTGTCCAATGGGTGATGTTGCACTGACCACCCTCACAACAGATCCCTCTGTAAAGGTCGCACATGTGTGCCCTTGCCCATGGAAAGAACTCGAAGGTCGCTGCTAGGGAATCCAACACCTGAAGGTAATGCCACGCTGTCAGAGATGGCATCTGGAGGAAGTCCTGGACCTATTGCTGTAGCTTATGCATCCAATCCAGCAGCAAGGAGACCTTGCCCTCGCTTGTCTGAAAGTGGGCCCCTACATACACCAACTATTGCGTCAGCTGAAACCTGCTCTTGTCCAAACTGATGATCCAGCCAAGACTCTGCAGGAAGTTTACCACCCTGGCCATGGCCCCTTCGCTGGACCTTGCTCGTATGAGCCTGTCGTCAAGGTATGGGCGCACCACACCTTGCACTTTTGCCAAAGAGCTCCTGCAACCACCACCATGATGTTAGGGAAAGTCTGGGGAGCGGTTGCCAGACTGAATGGCAACACTGAACTGATAGTGCCCCATGGGCACTGTAAACCACAAGAAACACCGATGAGCTGGCCAAATGGAAATGTGTAGGGAGGCCTCCGTAAGGCCCAGTGAGGTTAGGTACTTGCCCCCCCAGATGGCCACGATGACAGAGCGGAACGTCTCCATGTCAAAAACGGGGCACTCTGAGGCAACCATTCACAGGTTTGAGATCCAAGATAGGCCAAAAGGAGTTTTCTTTTTTGGGTACCAAGAAATATATGGAGTATCGACCCGATCTGCACTGGTCTAGTGGCACCTCACTATGGTGCAGAGCCGTTAAAGTCACACCAGAGTCTCTTTGCAAGGAGACCTGACGAAGGCCTCCAAGAGTGGATGGACAAAATTGAGACCGTACTCCTCTGATGATCTTTGGCACTCATCAGTTGGAAGTGATGTGGACTCAGGTGGGGTAAAAGTCCCAGAGTCTTACCCCTATAGGAATCACCAGCACCTGGGCCCCCTCGTTTCATTGCTGTTTCTTACAGGCAGCAGAGGGGAAGGAGTAGAAACCTCTACATATTCTGTGAAATTCACAAACGTCCTGACCCCTCTGGTAGGGCACAAACAGCACCACCCGGAACCGATTAATGTCCCAAGACTGTCCTCGTCCCGGGACCGATGTCCGAACTAGCTTCTGCTTAGTCTCAGGAAGCTGACCTCCCTTCAACTCCCTCAAATCCTTCACCAATTTCTCCAGCGCCTCCCCGAAAAAGCTTCCTTGAACGGGAGCTTCTTCAAGCGGGGCGTAGAGTAAAACGTCCGTCAACAGTTAATGGAGCCATAAGTATTTGTGCGCATACACCACCGACGCTGTGCTCTTAGACAAGCCCCCGAATGATATTGTAAAAGGTATCAAACTAGGTAAGCCACCCCAGACTCCAACTGAGCTGCTTCCAGTGGCAGATGAGCCAAATTATCCGATGCCTCCAAGAGCCCCTGAGCCCATCGTAAGCATGCTCTGGCTACAAAGGCGCCGCAAACAGACTCTTGTAAGAACATGATATCGATATCAAATGCCTGCTTCAGCAAGGTATCCAACTTCCTATCCTGAACATCCTTGAGTGCCTTATTCCTTCCACTGGAACAGTGGTCTTTTTAGTGACTGCAGAGACCGCTGCATCCACTTTAGGTGAATGGAAAAGTTCCCTCTTATGGTCCCGGAAGTGGGCATAGATGCTCTATGGTGCGCATACTCTTAAGACTGGCCACCGGAATGTCCCACTCATCCTGAATCATCTGCCTGATCACCTGATGCAGAGGAAAAACAATCCTTGCCTTCCGAACTGCCTAGAACGAGGGAGCTTCAAGGGGTTCCTCCTCCACTGAGATAGAGGTTGCCAACACTTCTTGCCAGAAGACCCGCACAATCAGTGATCCCTCCTGCTGAGGGATTTTGCTTTCCCCGAGTTTGACAGCCTCATCCCCCAAGACCGTTTCAAAGACCTCTGCCTCCTCGGACTGGACAGATCCCGAGACGTCCCACAGGTTGGTGTCCAGCCTCCGATGGCTCCCCACCAGCTCATCATCCACTCTTGAGGGCGCCCCAGATGCAGACAAACCCCTTTTCTCTAACCCCCCTCACAGGTCCAAGAGAATGTCTTCCCCCTTCTGCCTCAAGCAAGTGGGCGACCTTATACTTGAGGATGACAAATTCTGGGGAGAAAGGCCCCTGTAAACTTCCTGCCATCACCTTCTATGACGTGGAGGGCCTGGGGGGGGGGGGGGTCTCCTTTGTCACAGGCAGGGAATGGACCAGACCATCATCCCCATCACCCCAAGCTGCTGACCCTGTGGGAGAATGCCGCTCATCTGATTCCGGAAGGAGACTAGCGGACCCCACTGAGGCTCCCCCCCTTATGCTCTTTGCAGGATCTGTCCTCCGGAAGGCCATCCTCTGCGGAGTGAGCTTTAGTCTCACAGCCGTGACAGAAGCCCTCTGTGAGCACTAAGCCCCTCCGGGACCCAAAGGCAAAACATGTAGCCTTGGAAGGCAACCTGCGTGGCCTCCTGTATAACCAAGCAGAAGAGGCCGACTTTCAATTGTGCCTCAGTTGTCACTGCTAATTAGTTTTCCCTTTATGCTTTTTTTTTTTTTTTTTTTTAGTTGAAAAGGGTCAAGATGAAGTAAAATAAACCACGAGTGCAAAAGGACCCCCGGGCCTACCCAAAAAAACCCCTCACCCTCCAGCGCGCCCATCCCTCCAGCGGAGAGGAAGAATAAAATGGCTGCCTTTCCCACACATCACAGGGTGACCTAACTCCCCACAGACCGGCAACCCTGAAGAGCAGCACACCCAATGGCGCAACAAAAATAAAACAAACTCCGACAGGTTTAATACAAGGAAATTGCCCGCCAGAAGCAACATCGTTAAAGCCCCAACCATCCGCTCAGCCTTCACTCACCAGCTTCAGTGGTGGGATCTCTCAGCAGGTGCTAGAATGACCAGCATCCCTCGCACAAGCAGCTCTCACGCGCTGAAGGGATAAGGAACAGCTATGAGTCCAGCAGAGTAAGCCAAATTCCTTTCCTCCAGAGAAAGGTCTCCTGCCTGTACCGCAAACTGCTCCTGTATCTTATTTTAAAAAAAAAATAAAAACACACTTAGCAGCCAGTAAATTTAAAGGGGCAGAAACCCTCCACAAGGGAGCTGACCCCCCCCCCCCCCCCCGAAATATTGCCAACTGGAAATAGCGAAGGGAAAAATAACAAAATCACTCTTAAATATTCCTTCTGTGAGTCCAACCTATGTGATCATGCCTCTCCAGCTGCTTGGAGTGAGATACTGGGGGTTGGTAGATGGTGCCAGCTACCTAAGTGTGCAGATGTCATGAATTTGACATGCTCAGTTTTCAAGCTGCTGGTGAGGCGTGGCAACCCACAGGTCGGAACTAGACTGGAGGGATGAAAAGGAAAAAGGAATTAGATTTACCAGCTAATTGTTGTTCCTTGAGGAACTCCAGTCCAGTCCCGTACCTCTTCCAGCAGCTTGGAGACTGAGCATGTCATCTTTTGGTGACACCAGTGTCCTTATGCAGCTGGCACCGCCTACCAGCCACAGTAACCTATTAACAAAGCAGACTAACAGGAGCAACATAGTATTAGTTAAGCATGCAAAAACACTTCTATGCCTAAATAAACTGCCCCCCCTGCCTGGGAAGGATACCCCCCCCCCCCCCCGGATGAGGAGGCTTACCTGTTGAGCGCCAGAGCAATGCCAACCAGCGGGGAGCGAGAGACCGACAGCTCTTCCACCAAGGGAACCAACTTCAGGACCGGGGCTGCTCAGATTATCACTAAAACGCACTCAGGGAGGGATCTGGGACTGGACTGAAGTTCCTCAAGGAACAACAATTAGCATGTAAGTCTAATTTCTTTTTCTTTATAGTCCCTCCAGTCCAGTCCCACACCTCTGGGGTGTATCAGAGCCATTAAACTAATGGAAGGGACCCGCACAAGAGGCCCGAAGCACTGCCGATTCAAAGCAAGTGTCCCCTGCTACCTGGACATCCAGGCGATAATTCTTAGTGAAAGTACGACGACCACATTGCTGCCCTACAGACCTCCACTGGTGGACCTAAACTATACTCTGCCAACGAGACTGCCTGAGCCCTTGTGGAATGTGCCCGCAACCCTGCCAGCAGCACTTTAACCTTCAAGATGTACGCCAACACGATTGCCTCCCTGATCCATCTGGAAATGGAGGCGTTTGCTGCCACCTCACCTCTGTGCGGCACCGCCAAACAGAATAAGATGATTCTATTTCCAAAAGGACGCTGTCCCTTTCAAATACTTCCACAGGACTCTTAACATCCAGACAGCAAAACTGCAGAGTGGCAGAGCTCACATCCACATTCGCCAGAGTTGGTAAGGAAACCTCCTGGCTCACATGAAATGCTGAAACCACTTTGGGCAAAAATGAAGTTACCAACCGAAGGACCACCTTCTCCCTGGAGAATAAAAGAAATGGCTCCTGGCACGATAAGGCCTGAAGCTCTGAAATCCTGCGTGCTGAGCAAATCGCCACAAGAAATACCATCTTCAGAGTCAAATCCTTCAGGGAAGCCTGAATCAACGGCTCAAAGGGCTCCCCAGAAAGCACCATCAGCACCAGCATGAGACCCTAAGGCGATACCACCACCCTCCATGGAGGACGGATGTGGTTCACTGTTCTCAGAAATCTCAGTACATCTAGGTATGTACCTAACTGCACCCCATGAACCTTTCCCCGATAACAGGAAATCACTGCCAACTGCACCCCTCAAGGAACTGGCAGCTAGGCCCTTATCAAAACAGGATTGCAAGAACACCAAGATGTCCGGGATGGAGGAAGTGGATTGGCGCGCCTACCTCTCTCCGCACCATGACTCAAAGAAGCTACAAGCCTGGAGGTTTAGATACCTAGCATACATCCGCATATGGCACAAGGTTGCTATCATTGAGCCCAAAATATCCTTTCTTCAATCTAGCCCTTTCAAGAGCCATGCCGTAAGTGAAAAATCGATCTACCTGGGGCATGCAGAGCAGCTCCTGTGTCAAGAGGTCCTTTTGAACCGGAAGCCACCTCAGCCGATTCAGTAGTATCCAAACCAGGTCAGCATACCACAACCACCGCAACTAGTCCGGTGCAACTAGAATTACTAAACCCCGGTGTGCCTCTATCCGCTGCATGACCCAGCCTACGAGCACCCATGGTGGGAAAAAGAGAGACCCTCTAAGGGCCACTGCTATATTAGAGCATCCAGGCCCTCCGATATCCTCTCTCTTCCTCTGCTGAAGAAACAGCAGGCCTTGGCCGACTCAAACGTTGCCATAAGGTCCATGACCGGGGTGCCCCATCAGCGCACCACTGGATCGAACACCCCCTGGTTGAGCTGCCATTCTCCGGGGTCCACGCGCATTTGGCTGCGGATTTTTATTGGCAAGTGAATAGACAACATTGCGGATCATCAGGCATTACAGTTTCAAAAGCATTAAACCCCCCACCTCCGTTGTAATTAGGTAGTTCCACCCATACAGTATTTACCAACATTACACTTGACATTTTTCTTTTTGTTTTTTTATACCCCAAGTCCCCATCCTCTTACTTTCATCACATATTCTACTAGCATAACATACAAATCAAAACCAAACAAAGCAACCCCCAGGACCTTACAAGATAGCTGAAACATCTCCACCCCGCCTTAAGTTCTCAGTTATCCTGTCTGCAAGCCAGTTGGTATATTTAACTCAAGTCTTCTCGAAATGTGCTATTTTAGACTGTTTCAGGGCCATCAGCTTACTCATTAAATATATTTGATTCAAATCTTCCTCCCATTCACCCACAGTTGGTGGTATTTCCTGTCTATCTCAAGACAAGCAGCCAAACCACCAAGAGTGATAAAGCCCCCCTCCTCCTTTTGCAGTTCCCTTCTACAAATGCCCAATAGGGCCAATCCTGGAACAGTCGCTAACTTCTTCCTAAGTATTATACTTAGCTAGTCCGAAACACTGCATTCCAGTATATTTGCAATTTTGTGCATGATCACCAAGTATGGAAGAAGGTTCCTCTGGCACCACACATATGCCAACATAACCCATTAGTCATCCCATACATCTTTTGTATTATATCAGGTGTCATATACCACCTATACATTATCTTGTAATTATGTTCTATTAGATTGGAGGCCAGTAGGCCTTTATACCTCTGGACGAAACTAACAGCCCAAGACTGCTCCTCCAGTACCAGCCCTAGGTCTGCCTCCCATTCCCTTTGAAAAAGTTCTTTCCCTCCCTTACTTGACTCCATAGCTTTATATAATTGGGTAATGATTCCCTTAATCTTATCTCTCATAAACAAGCACTCGATTGGCATTAGCTCATCTTTTAACCCTGGGAGGACTTTCTTTTGAATATAATTAGAAACCTGCACATAGAGAAATTCATTAAAGAGATCTGACTATTACTATTAAGGTCTTCAAACAGCCTAATTTTCTTCCCTTCTAGGAATTGTCCTACATGACAAGTTGTTCCAGGCCCACCTCTCTGCAAATCCCTCATTCATCCCCAGTGGGAAATTTGCATTGCCCCAATGGGGATCCCCTTAGTGATATACTCCGCTCCCAGCCAGTTAGTTCTCCACTTAAGCCATGTTTGAAGTATTAGGGACACAAAGGGGTTAGAACACTTTGATGCCAACCTGTTAGCCCTGGGCAGCCAAAGGACCTCCCTCAAGGAGGGTCCTCCCAGAGCCACTCTCTCCATTTGGACCCATTCTTGACTTTCATGCCCACCCCATTCGAAAGCAGCCCTCAGCTTGGCTGCACTGTAGTATTTAATTAGGTCTGGGACCGCCATGCCCCCGTTTTCCTTACCTCTCATCAAGATGTGTTTAGGGACTCTAGCTCTTTTTCCACAGTGACCTTTGCATCTTTTTCAAGTACACTCCCAGGACAGAGATAGGTAGCATACTAAATAGGAACAGTAATCTGGGGAGGATCATAATTTTCACTGCTGCTATTCTTCCCGTCCATGTTAAGTTCACCCTTTCCCATCCTTCTAGGTCTCTCTTTAATCTTATCCTCTAGGGGAATATAGCTCACTCTAAAGAGATCTGAGAATGATGGAGTTAAACAAACTCCCAGGTAACGAATGCTCCGCTTAGCCCACTTAAAAGGGAACAAATTCATCAATTGTTCACTTTTTTTGTTTGGGACTGAAACATTTAGGACCTCTGATTTTGATGCGTTCATCTTAAAGCCCGAAACTTTCCCAAAACTATCGAGCTCTCAGGGCATTCTGTGTTTGTTCGGGGGATGTGACTATAAACAACAGATCGTCAGCAAACAGACATCCTACATTCTCACTGCTCCCATTTTAAACCTTGAATCTCTTGTGATATGCTCACTCTTTGTACCAGGGGCTCCATAGATAGGACAAATAATAGAGGGGACAGTGGGCAACCTGCCTTGTACCCCTCGCTAGCTCAAAGACGCAAGGACGCTAGGGGATTCTTGCATAACGATTTTATCCAATCTAAGTATTTGCCTCCAATACCCACTTTTGCCAAAGTCTGGATCAGGAAGTATCGTCAAAAGCTTTCTCTGCATCTATCGCCAACAGCAATAATTCCTCATTCCTAGTCTTACCTTTCTGTAATACGTTTAGGACCCTTAAGTTATCTGATGCCTGTCTGCCAGGGATGAATCCAGATTGAGCCATATGTATTAGCTGTGGCATATGCGGGAGCAATCTATTAGCCAACACTCTGGAGAAGATTTTTAAATCAGAACCCAGGAGAGAGAGATTGGGCGGTATGAGTCGCATTGAGTAGGATCTTTACCCTCTTTTGGTATTAATGTTACTCCTGCCATTCTCATCGACTGGGGCAGGAGTTCCTCTGACCCTATTGCATTATATAGTGGAGTGAGAGGGCTAACCAACACCGGGGCAAGGACTTTATAGAATTTATTGGGGAAACCATCCGTTCCTGGAGCCTTATGTGGTGATAATCATAAGTACTTCCTGGGATGTGATAGGCCTTGAAATAGCAATAATCTCCTCCTCATCTAATTTAGGTAATTGGACCTCCTCTAAGTACTTTGAATTGCCTCATGGGGCAGCGTTTTTTCAGGCGTGTATAGTTCCCTATAGAACTCAACAAATCTAGCTTTAATCTCCTCACCCCTCCTCAGTTCCTTACCACACCTGTGTCTAATTTTATGTATACAATTCTGAGTTTGAAGTTTTTTAAGTTGGTGTGCTAATAGTCTACTGAGCTTATTGCCAAACTCGAAGTGAGTTTGTCGGAGTTTCTCTTGCGCATATTTTATTTACACAAGCTCCAATTCGTTTAGCTGTTGCCTTACACTCAACTTTTTATTTTCTACCATATTTAAATTGCCCCGTTTTCGCCGACGCTCCCACATACTTCGACTTTCCCTCAGCTCTTCTTTTTTAGCCTCTTTTTCCTTTTTAACATAGGCTACTATCGCGATAAGTTTACTCCTGACCACTGCTTTCAAGCAATCCCAAACCACCCCCATAGGGCACTGACCTTTGTCATTATGTTGCAGGTATTCTAAAATGGAGTCAGTAATTTGCTGGATTATCCAGGGCTCCTCCAATAGTGATTCATTCAGTGTCCAGTGTCCCCTCCTCCTTTGTGCCGATGGGCCTCGGAAAGCCCCCCCAAACTGGGGCATGATCAGACCATGAACTTTCCCCAATTATACTCCCCACTACCTATGGCATTAGTAATTTATGGACCAACATCATATCAATCCTACTATAGGACCCGTGGACTGGTGAGTAGAATGTATAGTCTCTTTCCAGACTGTGCATGTCTCACAATATAGAAACTAAGTCCAATTCCCTCATGAATGTTTTTAATTTTGTCCTTTGCTTCACATTGTCCCACCGAGTTCCCCCGGGAGGAGTCCAATTCTGGATTTACTGTTACGTTGAAATCTCCCCCAATTATTAAGTGGCCTTTACTGAAATTGATTATTGTAGGTTTCATTTCTTCACAAAAGTCTCCTTGAGCGCAATTAGGCCCATACAGGTTCACTATAGTATATATTTGGTCTAGATGTTTAATTTTTAGTAGTAAATATCTGCCTCCTTTTTTTTTTTTTTTTTTTTTTTTTACTTCCAAACAATGATGTTGGATCCCAGTGGCTATCATTATTCCCACGCCTCCCTTTTTCTTTTCCCAGAGAACAGACACAAATCACTGGTTTGGATACCTCCGATTAACCATTCTTCTCTCCCCCCTGCTAGTTAAGTGTGTTTCTTGAATTAGAATTATATCACCTTTTAACCAACTGGCCTCCTTATAGCACAAGTGTCGCTTTCTGTAGGAGTTTAAACTCTTTACATTCAAAGATACAATTCGAAAGTTATATCCTATACCTCCTGCCATGTTCCTTTGGATAGACTTTATCTCCAATCTGTAAGGTCCCACCCCCTTTCTCCTCCCCCTCCTCCCACCCCACCCTTCCTTTCTTTTTACATCAAGAACCAACCCTCTCCATTCCTGTGAGGTGTGGGACACTACCAAAAATTAGATTTTTCACCTTCCCCCAATTTTTCTTGACCGTTCCACATACTCTGGAACTCCCTTAATTCACCCCACCACACAAGCCATAGAGTCTTACATATCAACAAAGTTCCTTTCACGTTTCACCAGAGTTCTTGACGGCTTTGGTCTTCTGTTGCCGTAAACGCCGATTGCCCTGTGTTGCTCGCTGCCATTCTGTACTCAAAATCTCTTCTGGTCTCCTTTTCCCACGGGCAGCACCAGCAGGTCACACCAACCAGCGGACTCCATCCCTTTGATGGCCTCTTTTATAGTGCGAGCTATTGTAGCTTTCCCCACTATGGTAAATTGCAGGCCAAAAGGGAAGAGTCATTTGTAGCGAATCCACTCCTCTCTCAATCTTGAAGTGATGGCTTTGAATTCTCTTCTCCTCCTTATAATTATTGCTGAAATGTCTGCATATTATTTCCACTGGATGGTCTTCCCATTGCATTTTGTCCATCTTCCGCGCCACTTGCATAACCGCTTCCTTTATGCTGAAATCGTGGAAACATGCCACAATGTCTCTTGGCTGACCTTCTCTGCATGGGCCCAACACTCTACATATATCAAAGCACATATTGTCAATTGGGATTTCAGCCCATCTCAGAAGGGCTTTACATAGCTGTTCCATCATTGCTTTATAGTTGTGGGCTCCCTCTATTTCAGGAATGCCTCTCAGCCTTATGTTGGAGCATCTCGTTCTATTCTCCAGGTCCCCCATCTTTGTCTACATGTCCCCCATCTCCACTTTAATGAGCACACTATCATCTTTTATATTATGGAGCATACCATAGCATGATCGTGTTTGATTTAATTAGTGGAGGAGGGATAGTAAGGAAATCCACAGTACTACCTTTTAACTTTCGAAAGGGAGACTATGATAAAATGAGGAAAATGGTTCAGAAAAAAAAAACTAAAAGGAGCAGTTGCAAAGGTTAAAGACTTACATCAAGCTTGGGTGTTGTTCAAAAATACTATCTTGGAAGCCCAGACTGGCTGTATTCCACGCTTTAAGAAAAGTAGAAGGAAGTCCAAAAAACTGCCAGCATGGTTTAAAGGTGAGGTCAGAGGCTGTTGTTGCCAAAAAATCATCTTTCAGGAAATGGAAAAAAAAGAGCCAAATGACGAAACCTGGAAACAGCACAAGCACTGGCAAGTTAAATGCAAGGCATTGATAAGGCAAGCAAAGGGAGAATTTGAGAAGAAGCTTGCTGCGGAAGCAAAAACGGGTAATAAAGACTTTTTCAAGTACATTCATAGCAAAAAAACTGAGTCAGTCAGGTGGTCCATTAGATGATAGAGGGGTTAAAAGGGCACTAAGAGGCAACAAGGCGATAGCGGAGAGAATGAATGAATTCTTTGCTTTGGTCTTTACTGAGGAAGATGTAGGGATGTTACCCATGACTGAAGTGGTATTTAAAGGTGCGGAAGAATTGAAGGAAATATCGATACATCGGGAAGATGTATTACAGCTATTAGATAAACTTAAGAGTAGTAATCACCTGGGCCGGATGATATACATCCAAGGGTGTTGAAAGAACTGAAATATGAGATTGCAGACCTGCTATTAGTAATCTGTGAACTTTCATTAAAATCATTTGTAATACCTGAAGATTGGAGGATGGCGAACGTAACACCAATTTTTAAAAAGGGCTCCAGGGGTGATCCAAGAAACTACAGACTGGTGAGCCTGACGTCAGTACCGGGAAAAATGGTAGAAGCCCTCATAAAGAACAAAATTGCTGAACATGTAGCTAGTCATGGCTTAATGGGAGACAGCCAACATGGCTTTAGACAAAGATCTTGTCTTACTAATCTGTTATGTTGTTTTGAAGGTGTGAATAAAATGATAATTACACTTACCTGGTAATTGTAGTTCCTTGAGTGATGACAGTTCAGTCCTCTACTTCTGGGTTGTCAACCTCCTCCTGCAGCTTGGAGACTGGTATGTCAAACTCATGACATCACTGGATATAGCCTGCTGCTCTCTCTCTTCCCCTCCAGTGTGAACTATTAAAGCAGACTCAAAGGAGCAACAAATAAGTAGTAAGAAATGCCAACTGCACCTAACTGAGGGTAACTAAAACATTAGAACAACCTGCATTTAAGGCGTCGCACGCCCTGTCCTGCCACCAAAATAGTAACTATCTTCTCATATCTAATGGATGACTGGACTTACCTGTAGAAGATGACCATGCGGCCTCCGGCTGCCCCCCCCCACTGAAACATCTCTGGGCGGGAATAAGGACTGAATTGTCGTCACTCAAGGAACTACAATTACCAGGTAAGTGTAATTATCATTTCCTTATCGTTCCTCCAGTTCAGTCCTCTACTTCTGGGATGTACCAGAGCAGTAACTATCAGGAGGGACCCTTCCAGCCGGAGCACAATACCACCGCTCCAAAACGAGCAACATCGGCCGCTGCGACATCAAGACGGTAATGCTTACTGAACGTATGCAAGGACGACCACGTAGCCGCCCTACAAATGTCAGTCGGCAGCACCAGACCATGTTCCGCCCACGACGCCACCTGCGCCCTGGTGGAATGAGCCCTTAAACCGTCCGGCACCGCGTGCCCTTGTAACAAATAAGCAGAAGCTATTGTTTCCCTAATCCAACGGGCAATGGAGGCCTTAGACGCCGCCTCGCCCTTACGGCTACCCCCAAACAACAGGAACAGCCGATCCGACTTGCGAAACGACTTAGTCGACTTCAAATACTGCCGCAAAGCTCTCTTAACATCTAAGAGATGGAAACGGCGATCCTCAGAGTCTCCTGAAGCGGAACCTAGGACAGGCAAACACACCGACTGATTCAAATGGAATGGAAAAACAACCTTAGGCAAGAAAGACGGTACAGGCCGTAGCACTCCTCTCTCTCGAGAAGGACAGGAATGTCTCCTTAGAAGACAAAGCTTGTAGCTCCGAAATGCGTCGCGCAGAACAGATCGCTACCAAGAAAACCACTTAGAGTGAGATCCTTCAGCGACGCAGAATGCAAAGGCTCAAAGGGCGGCTTGACCAACGCCGACAACACCAGATTAAGATCCCAAGACGGGACATGCATCCTACGGGCAGGCCATAGTCTAGACACCGCCCTCAGAAAAAACAGATGACATCCGCATGCGCCCCCAACGCCAACCCCTGAACCTTGCCGCGATAACAGGACAGCGCCGCCAACTGCACCCGCAATGAACTGGCTGCCAAACCTTTATCAAAGCCATCTTGTAGAAAGTTTAATACGGAAGGCACGGAGACCGTGGTCGCTCGAATCTGACGCCTCGAACACCAATCTTCAAAAACACACCATATCCGCACATACGCCAAGGAAGTAGAACGCTTCCGCGCCCTCAGCAGCGTAGAAATCACTCCCGCAGAGTATCCTTTTTCTTAACCGAGCCCTTTCAATGGCCATACCGTAAGCGAGAATCGATCAACTTGGGGCATGAATAGGGGATCCTGACGCAGCAGATCCGCCCGGACCGGGAGACGCCAGGGCCGGCCGTCCAGGAGCCTCATGAGATCCGCGTACCACGGGTGCCTTGGCCAGTCGGGCGCCACCAGAAGCACCTTCCCCTGATACGCCTCTATCCATTGCACCACTCGCCCTTATCAGGGCCCATGGTGGGAAAACGTACAGAAGACCCGACGTTGGCCACCGCTGCAACAGCACGTCTATGCCTTCGGACATTCTTTCTCTTCTCCTGCTGTAAAATTGCGGAACCTTGGCCGATTGAAAGGTCGCCATCAAATCCATTACTGGCGTCTCCCAACGCCGTTCGATCTGCGCAAAGACCTCGGGATGCAGTTCCCACTCCCCTGCATCTACCTCGCACCCTGCTGAGAAAATCCGCCATCACATTGTCTTTTCCGGCAATGTGCACCGCCGAAAATGCAGTCAACCGACACTCCACCCAGGCAAACAGCAAGTCCGACTCCTCTTCCATCGCCGCGCTTCCCGTGCCCCCCTGACGATTGATGTAACCGACAGTCACCGAATTGTCTGAAAGAATGTGAACGGAACGCTTCCAGGGTTCTCGCCACCGCTCGCAACTCCAACCGATTGATCGACCAAGCCGACTCCAGGGGGGACCAGCATCCCTGCGCAAACTGACCTTTGCAGTGGGCTCCCCAGCCCGAGAGACTGGCATCTGTCATCACTGGAACCCACTCCGGTTGCTCCAGAGGCATTCCGGCCGCCAACTAGGACGGGAGCAACCACCACTGAAGCGACCGGCGGACCTTGAGGGGACAGGGCAACCGCTTGCTCAGGGAATCCACCTGATGTGACCAGCGCCTCAGCAATGCCCTCTGCAGCGGCCGCATATGCACTTTGGCCCACGGCACCGCCTCCAGGGTTGCCGCCATCGTGCCTAGCACCCGCAGGTAAAACCACGCTGTCGGGGCAGGTGTGGCTTGGAAGGAGCGAACCAAGCTGCGCAGAGCCTGCGCCCTCTTGCTGGGCAGGAAGACCAGCGCTCTGCGGGTGTCGAACCGAACCCCTAGATACTCGAGAACCTGAGCCAGCTCTAGGTGGCTTTTGTTTGGATTGACCACCCAACCAAGGCTCTGCAAAAACTCGACCACCCTGTGGGTCACCTGCCGACTCTCTGCCTCTGACTTCGCCCGAATCAACCAATCGTCGAGATACGGATGGACCAGAATACCTTCCTTGCGCAGCGCCGCTGCCACCACCACCATAATCTTGGTGAAAGTGCACAGCGCCATCACCAGGCCGAAGGGCAACGCCCAGAACTGATAGTGACCCCAGGGCAAGGCGAACCTTAAGAGCATCTGATGAGCCTCCCGGATGGGAATGTGCAGATAAGCCTCCGTCAGATCCAAGGACGTCAAAAACTCTCCCTGACGGACCGCGACGATAACCGACCGCAACGTTTCCATATGGAAGTGGGGCACCTTCAGACACCGATTCACCCCTTTGAGGTCTAAGATAGGCCGCAGCGCCCCGCCTTTCTTTGGCACCACGAAATATATGGAGTACCGACCCAAACCGTATTCCTTCCTTGGAACCTCCACTACCGCCCCAAAGCGCAGTAGACGGTCCAAAGTGTCGCGAACCGCTAGAGTTTTCTTCTGCCCCCTGCAAGGAGACATGACAAAGGAATCTCGCACGGGCCTGGCCAGCTCCAGGGCATAACCTTGCTGAATGATCTCTAGAACCCACTGGTCGGAGGTGATGAGGGTCCAAGCGGACAGAAACTCCCGAAGTCTCCCGCCGATCGGAGTGTCCACCGCTGGGACCCGCCTCATCTCATTGCGACTTCCGAGCTGCTAACACAGGGCTCGAGGCGAAACCCCTAGTCGCCCCTCAAAACCCCCGGAATCCTTGACCGTGGGAAAAAACCCTGCCCCTCTGAAAGGCTCCATACCGCGACGCTTGAAATCTCCGAAAGTCACGAAACGGACATCTAAAACTTTGACCGACCTTGCCCTGTTTCGGCTTATCCTCCAGCAGCCTACCCGTCTTGGATTCCCCGAGGTCCTTCACTAACTTATCCAAGTCTTCTCCGAAGAGCAGCTGCCCTTTAAACGGCAGCTTACCTAGCCAGGATTTAGACGATCTATCCGCCGCCCAGTTACGCAGCCACACGGATCTGCACGCAGCCACTACGGAAGCCGTGCTATTGGCCAGGGCTCTGACCAAATCATAATGGACATCAGCCAAATAAGCCGCACCGGACTCCAGACGCCCCAGCTCCTGGAGCTCGCCGAGATCTAAATGAGGCAAGCGACACAACCGCTGAACCCAGCGCAAGCACGCCCGCACCACCCAGGCTCCACAGATGGACGCCTGCAGCGCGAGAGTCCACCTCGAATGTCTGTTTCAGAAGGCCATCCACCCGACGGTCCTGCGCATCCTTCAATGCCGCGCTGCCCTCTACCGGGTTGGTAGTCTTTTTTGGTAACCGCCGATACCACCGCATCAACCCGTGGTGTCTTGAACCTTTCCTTATCTTTATCCGCTAACGGATAAAGTCTAGCCATGGTGCGGACCCCTCTAAGTCCCGCCTCCGGCTAGTTCCATTCCCCCTGGATCATTTTATCGACCACTTTATGCAGCGGAACCACCACCTGCGTTTGCCGGACCGCTTGAATGACGGGATCCTCTACCTCGTCCTCCGCAGATGCCTGGGCAGTCAAATTGAGCATCTGCAGGGACTCCATGATGACCGCCGGAAGCTCTTCTCTCCGGAAAAGCCTAATGATCCTAGACTGTTCCACGGGTTCCAGGATCTCACCCTCCTCTAGATCCTGCACCCCTTCTTCATTCTCCCAGTCTGGCTCTTCAGGCTCAGCCCATTCACTTTCCATCGCCGAGGAATCCCTGGCCCTAGCCTTCTTTGGGGCCAAGGGACCATCTAGAATCTTGCCCGCAACCGCCAGCTGAGTAGCGGACAGCGAACTCGGCGCATCCTCCACCAAGCGACCCTGGCACTGCAAACAAAAGGCTTTGTGCAACAGCAATACAAACTCCGGGCAGAACTCCGCCGAAGCCTCCGGCTGCCGCTCCAGTGATGGAGCCGAAGGACCAGCCTGCTCCTCCACAGGGGCATCCTGCCTGGGGTCTGGGGGAGACGCCGCCAGCCCCGCCGACGGCATCCCCGGCAACTCCGACTCCTCCCAGATGTCCATCAGCCGCTCTACCGTGGACGACAGGGAAGCACAGCCACGGCACACTCCAGACTCTGCAACTGTGCCTCTATGGGTGCCACAGACCACACACTGTACCCCGCCATAGACCTTTCTCTATTTACCCCTGAACCTCAGAACACACCCAAAATGAAAGTGCTGCCAATCAGGGGAACGCTGAAACCACAGAGCTCTTTGCCTGCCGGTTAATAACCTGCCACAAGCCCCCAGGCAATTGCAACCGCGAGAAGAGGACCCGTCCCCCCCCCCACCGCGGTATCCTACAATCGCGGGAGAAACTAAAGTAAACAAAAATAACCCGCTAAGCTAAAGAACATGTCCTACCCTGGACTGTGTGACTCCCGAAAGGCCAAAGCTTTCCTACCTGCTCAGAGAGCCCGACACTGCTCAGCCACGCGGTCCTCCGCACTACCTAAAATGGCTGCCGTGGAGCTGGGAGAAAAAAAGGGTGCCAAACTGCCTCTTTCCCAGCGCTCCGGGAGCGAATTAAACTGCCTGCTCTGCCACAGCAGCCTGCCGCCGGTTATTAGCTTACCAGGCAGGTCTGCAATATCCCCCGATGCAGACAGAAATCGCCGGCACAGGATCGGGGCAGTCTGTGCTCCACCAATGCTACTGCAATTCTCCTGCTCTCCAGAGCCGCGATCAGCCCGTGCGGCACGGCAGAGTACAGGGATGGCAACGGGAGCTCTCCCCCGTAGTGTCTGGGGGGAGAGATCCGCAAGCACCGCACAACTCCTCTTCACTTTCCCCTTAGGGCAAGGCTTTTTGAGTACTGGCTGACAGGCAGGGAGCCATACGATAGAAAAACCTTACTCTGATTTATGTTTTCTTTTTTTTCTTTTTTCTTTTTTTTTTTAAAGAAACACTACCCTCAGCAAAAATGCTTTTATCTATGAGTCCAAACTAAACTAATCCTACACTCTCTTTATCCGTTACTCCAGTGAGCCCTCTCCCGGGCTCACAACTTTCTCCTGCTGCATGGAGACTGGTAACACTGGAGGGGAAGAGAGAGAGCAGCAGGCTATATCCAGTGATGTCATGAGTTTGACATACCAGTCTCCAAGCTGCAGGAGGAGGTTGACAACACAGAAGTAGAGGACTGAACTGGAGGAACGATAAGGAACAGGTAGACAAAGGTGAGTCGGTTGATATAGTGTATTTGGACTTTCAGAAAGCCTTTGACAAGGTCCCTCAGAGACCTTTGGCAAAACTAAAGAGTCATGGGATAGGAGGCATTGTACTATTGTGGATCAGGAACTGGTTAAAAGATAGAAAAGAGAGGGTAGGGCTAAATGGCCAATTTTCCCAATGGAGAAAGGTAAATAATGGTGTATCCCAGGAATCTGTGCTGGGTCCGCTGCTTTTTGACATATTCATAAATGACCTGAAAAATGGAACGAGTGAGGTTATTGAATTTGCAGATGACACAAAACTATTTAAAGTTGTTAAAACCCAAGAGGATTGTGGAAAATTGCAAGAGGATCTTGATAAATTGGAAGACTGGGCATCAAAATGGCAGATGAAATTTAATGTGGACAAGTGCAAAGTTATGGACCTAGGGAAGAACAACCCAAACTATGGTTACATGATGCAAGGTTCCACATTAGGAACCACCAGCCAGGAAAAAGATTTAGGCGTCATTGTGGATAACATGTTAAAACCCTCAGCCCAGTGTGCAGCGGTGGCCAAGAGAGCAAATAGAATAATAGGTATCATAAGGAAAGGAATGGAAAATAAAACAAAAGGATATTATAATGCCTCTATATCATTCCATGGTGAGACCGCACCTTGAATATTGAGTGCAATTCTGGTCGCCGTATCTTAAAAAGGATTTAGCGTTATTAGAAAAGGTTCAGAGAAGAGCCACCAAAATGGTAAAGGGGATGGAAGGATACCCCTATGAAGAAAGGCTAAAAGGTTAGGGCTCTTTAAACTGGAAAAGAGATGGCTGAGGGGAGGTATGATAGATGTCTATAAATTAATGAATGGAGTGGAACGGGTAAATGTAGATCGATTGTTTACGTTATCAGAATATAGAAAGACTAGGGGACATGCAATGAAGCTACAGGGTAAACTATTAAAGACTAATAAAATAAAATATTTTTTTCACTCAACGTGTAATCAAACTCTGGAATTTGTTACTGGAGGATGAAGTAAAGGCTGTTAGTGTAGCTGGGTTTAAAAAAGGTTTGGACAAGTTGCTGGAGGAAAGGTCCATAAACCATTATTAAGAAGGGACCCAAGACGACCTCGACCGCCTTCCCCTGCATCCATGGCCACCACTTGCATCTCGAGCCTGTTGATCCAACCAAAGGGCCTCCTGCTGGCTCCACTATCCCTGAGCAAGCGCCCTTCACAGTGGGCTCTCCAACTAGACAGACTGGCATCGGTCATCAGCGGAACCCACACCAGGGACTCAAGGGGAATGCCTCCTTCCAGGCTCCCCGGACGCAGCCACCACCTGAGAGCTCTCCTGGTGCTCCACGGGCAGGGGAGTACTTGGGACAGGGGTTGACGCTGGTGGGACCACCGGCGAAGCAGAACTCTCTGCAGTAGTCACATGTGCACCCTTGTGCACATGTGACTACTGCAGAGAGCTCTGCTCCACCTCCCTAAAACCTGCAGATAATGCCACGCCGACGGCCTCACCATCTTCAGGAACTGCCATAACAACTTTCGTAGCCCTTGCATCCGTCGTTCCGGCAGGAAGACCCTGCCCACGTGGGTGTTGAAGCACGCTCCTAAATACTCCAGCTCCTGGGCCGGATGTAAATGACTCTTGTCCAGGTTGACCACCCAACCAAGATTTTGGAGGAACTCCACCACCTACGTTGTGCCTCTTTCGCTGTTGTCTCTGGACTTTGCCGGGATCAGCCAATCATTGAATTGCCAAGGGACCAGGGGCCAGTTCCGACAAAGGCAAAGCAGAGCCCCCCTTCCTGGGCCTCCTGCAACAGGGAGGAACTGTCCTGCCTCGTCTTGTCCTGCAGGTCCTGCTCCAATGAACTAGCCTCCTGCGAGCAGCCTAGGCAAAATGTCTGCCTCCGAGACTGCTCCCCATTGGGTCCCGCATGCCAGGCACTGTGGTCTGGCTGGCATGGTGGGAAGTGCTGCAGGCTCTCCCCAGCAAAGCCCCCAATCTGCAGAAGGATCCCTCTTTCAGTGCACCTCCACAGGCCCAAGGCACAGCTGGCAAACACCTGAAACTAGCTGTAAAGAATTAAAGTAAATGCAAACTAAACTAATCAAATTAAATTAAACTAATTAAGGAAAAGAAAGCCAAAAAGAAACCCAAAAGGAAATGCCATTAACTGTGGGGAATGAAAATGGCCTCAAGAGAAAGGAAACCACTCTATCCTCCGGCTGCACAATGGAAATGCAAGCTGCTGACCTCCCCCGAGTGCCAAAAACCCAGCAGGAGGTAAAAGAACACACGGGCCTGGAGAAAAGAAAAGAGCGCTCAGGTTTCCCGCACCGCTACAGGCTGCTCTCTGCCTCTGTGTGCCCCGGCGATCTCTAGGAGCTCCTGCTGCCTCCACCCCGTTGATTACTGCTTACCTCGGGGCCTCTGCAATTCGTGGCTCTCCTCCCCCTCACGCTCAGCCTTCATTCCAGGCTTCAGCGCTGAGGGGATGACTTGGGGCTGCCGGTCTGTTAGCATCTGCCCACTCAGTGGCTCCTCACCCGATAACAGGTTTGTGAGCCACCTGAGTTGCAGGAGGCCTCCACACAGCCCCTGGAATCCTGGGAAGAGGGGGGGGAAGGAATATCGTCCCTCTCTGCCTTGTCGTCTTTTTTTTTGTAACTTTAAAATCAAAGAACCTGCAACTTTCAGGAGAAATAAAACAAACTAAACCCTAACCAAACCTATGCGTCTTAGTTGTCCCTTCAGTGAGTCCAGCACCCTGGTTCACTACCTCCTTCAGATGCTTGGAGACTGAGCATATTGGAGCTGGTAGGCGGTGCCAGCTGCATAAATACACTGGTGTCATCAAGAGATGACATGCTCAGTTTCCAAACTGCTGGAAGAGGTTCACTACCCAGAGATGCGGGACTGGAATGGAGGGACGATAAGGAAATATATTTGCAAACACACATAGAAAGGTTTTCTATGGAACTTCCAATAGATCAAAACTTTTTACAAAATATTTTCAAAGACTTGCACCAATCCTATCTCTGATCAAAAACAAAATTCTGCACCTATGGTTTATTGCCAAATTATATCTTAATCCCAGTAAGGCTGGTTCCAACCGAGCTCCAAGCTGAAGTGGCCAGGCTCCCGCCAAACAATGAATGAGCTTCAATTGCAGGTTTCATCACAATTCTGAGGCATCTCTCACATAAGATCTTAACTGGCAAAGAAAATGCCGGAATCATCTGGCAGATGGAGAAATGACTCAAGAGATCCTTTTAAAAGTGCAGGCTGGGATACCTTTTTCACCCAACATAAGAATGGCTCAAAGATAATGTACTTGATATTTCAAGACCATACAGATTGATAATATAAATAATCTCAAGACTCACATCACTGGATCCTTTTATCAAGGAAAATTTCTCCAAATGGGTTAGTTTTGCACATAACATGGCAGCAATGAACCTCACTCCTAAGTTTGGGTATGTGGACTACGACTTCAGTCTCTGGGGCAGTTCTCCAAATTGGTTAGTCCTGTATATGAGATCAATCACAAACCATCCAATTTCCACAAAAAATATCCAAAGCAAAACCCATATGATTGCAGACAAACAATCACAAGTTTCCATCAAATTATTGTCTTGGGTTCACTCTTTTTCTCTTTCTATACCCTGTCCCCTGGTGCACTCATCTCTTCTTATAGTTTTCAGAATCATCTTTACACTCCCACCATCTTCCTCTCTACACCTGAAATCTCTTTGGTAATCCAGGCCCGTATTTCTGCCTACCTTTGACATTGCTGCTTGAATGTCTCACCGCCACTTGAAACTGAACATGGCCAAAACTGAGCTTCTACTTTTTCTCCCTAAACCCTCCTTTCTCAGTCTCTGTAGATAACTCTACTCCTCCCTGTCTCCTCAGCTCGCAATCTTGGGGTCGCCAGATGCCCCTCTCCTTCTCCACACAAATCCAACTGATAGCTAAAACCTACCGTTTCTTTCTCTACATCAACAAAATTTGCCTATTCCTTTCTGAACACATAAGACACTTATCCACTTCTTAGTCACCTCCCATCTAGACTTTTGTAACCTGCTCCTTGCTGGTCTCCCTCTGAATCATCTCTCCCCCCTTCAATCTGTTCAACACTGCTGGAAGGTTAATCTTCCGCCAGCCTCATGCTCATATTACCCCTCTTCTCAAGTCACTTCATTGACTCCCTAACAAAGGAAGGCTCTTTAAAGGCTGGTGCTGTCTTGCCAGCCAGTGCCACTTCACCGAGATGACAGAGGGTAGCTGGGGCCAGTCAGCACCTTCCTAAAGACTGCCTTTTAAGATGGACTCTTGCATGCTGGATATGAGCTGAAAGACTGATATGTGACCTTTTTGTGATCTGGAGTTCTATCTGAGAAGAAGTTTTGACTGGTTGGCTCAGAAATGTTGTTGCAATGGGCTGTTGAGCCATGTGGATTGTATGACTGACTGATTCCACCCCCCCCCCCCCACCTTGTCACGGAGTTTAGGGAGAATAGTGGGATAATAGACATCAATTAGACAGAGGACACTTCAGCATTCAGTAGTTGAAAATGGTTGGAAGAGAGGTTGGGGGGACATATTTGTGCTGTTTGGGTTTGGAAGGAGGTGGTAGGTTGTGGGAATGTGTTAGGCTGCTGCTGGGTGGGCTACAGTTACTCTGCCTCTGCTCTTGTTGACTCGAAAGGCAAGCATGGAGATATTAATCCATTGTGACATTCATGGAGGAAAATAGAGCAATACAGGACCCTGAAGGGAGGTACGTGGCAGTATTGGGGACTTTTTGGGTGATTTTGGTTTAAGGTTTCCCATAGGGAAGGCTAAGCCTTATTTTTCCTAAGCTTTGGAATGCTATTGTGGCATTGGGAATAGACCCACTGCTTGTTATTTTATTTTATTATTATTATTATTTATATAAAAATAGAAGTGCTGTCAAGTCAGTGATGACTCCTGGCGACCAGCAGCCCCTGGGTTTTTTTGGCAAGGTATGACCGGAAGTAGATTGCCAGACCTTTTCTTCCGAGGCAATCGAGGGTGAAGTGACTGTCCAAGGTCACAAGGAGAGTCAGTGGGAACCAAACCCAGATGTCTTGAGTGCTAGGCTTTGCTTTAACTACTAGGCTACTCCTCCACTACTGCTTGTTATGGGGATTTTAATTTAGTGGCGGAACCCCAAATGAATAGGTTGGTATTTCAGTTGGTTCTGTACAATGGGGGGATTGGGATGCTTGTTAGGTTCTCCATCCTGGGGAGAGGGAATATACACATGTCCCAAGCCCATTCGGCTGTGTTGGTGTTGGAATCTTTATTTGTGCAGGTTACAAGTGTGGACATTGGTCAGCTGGATATTTCAGAACATGCACCGGTATTGACACTATTTGTTTTTCAGCAAGCAAGCAGTAGAGGGTGTAACATATGCCTCTGGGATTAGATCCGATGTTCATGGCATACTTGCTGGCACAGTGGCGAGTGTATGAGGTTTTTAAATGGGGCTCATCGGTAAGGTCCCTCCGTTTGGGAAGTAAGCAAGGTGGTAATGAGAGAGGCGATTCTGGCATATGCCAGTGTATGACATAAATAAGATCAATGCTCAGTTAGTGAAGTTGGCGGCTGAGTTACAAAGTATGCAGAGAGATGATCTTCGGAAACCATCGGCAGAAGTGCAAGAGGTTTTTTTCAGGCTAAAATCATCTTGCAGACTCTTCCGCAGAAGCACATGGAACAATCAATGTTGATGTATCAACATAAGCTTTCCCAATATGGGGAATAAGGCATGCCGCTGTTTGGTCTGTCTAGTGGTTACTATTCATGGGCCTCATTTTATGACTCTTATGAAAGATTCTAAAGGCAACTTGTGCACGGATAGGAAGAATGTTGGAAATACTTTTTCAAAATTTTATACGGAGTTATATACAGAAGAGGTAAATGAGGATAAGCTGGAGGAGTTCTTGCAGGGTTTGGACTTGCCCCAGGTGAAAGAGGAACAGCATGAACATTTATGTGCTCCCATTGAGGATGAGGAGGTTCTCCAGGTCATCCCAGGATTAAAGCTTGGCAAAGCCCTGGGGCCAGACAGCCTGAGGGCTGAATACTACAAGTTCTGGGGAAATTGGTGGTGCCATCACTACGGACAATGTATGGGGCAAGCAGAAGTTAGAGAGTTCCTGCAATCCCTCAACTGAGCTCTCATAACTGTTATTCCAAAGAAGAGAAGAGATCTGATGGACCTTGAGGGCCAGTCTTTGTTAAATGCTTACATCATAATCTATGCTAAAGATACTGGTTGATTGCCTGGACTTTTTCTTGCTGGATTTAATTGGTATGGAGCAAGATGGATTTGTGTCTGGGCAATATGGAATTATAATACTCGCAGGGTCTTAGTGGGAATGGAGGTTGTGCAATGACAGTAAGTGAATTCACTGGTGTTAGCCTTGATATTGAAAAGGCTTTTAATAGGACTATTGGTGTTATTTATGGGGAATGGAGAGAGATGAATTTCATCATGGGTCATTCTGCCTCTTTTGGATTTTGTATGACAATCTGCGAGCATAGATTTTGGCAAATGGGGAGTTATCTGAATTCTGATTGCAGCAGGGTACCCAACAGGGTTGCCCCCTATTGCAACCCTGTATAGAACACTTTTAGCGCACAGAATTAAACAGCAACAGCAGATGTCCGGTTTGGCGATGAGTGGGGTCGGACGTGGCTGGCTCGGCTCTAGGGCTCAGATCCCCTCTCCCGAAAGAGAGCATGGAAAACTAATTTTTTGAAGCCTACCAGAGACCCCAAGGCTCAAAAAACTCTAGCCGTGGGAGCAGGTGGATGGTGGCAAAAAATGCCTTGGAGGGAGAAGCTGCAGGGAACAGACAGCAAGATGGTGGACCAGGCAGTATCAGCAAGCACAGACACTGCGACCACAGCATTGGTTGAGAATGTTACAGGAGCGGTGGTGGGAGCCTTAAACGATTTCAGGGCCTAACCACTAAACTGGACCTGCTGGAAGCATCGGTGGTGGACTTTACAGGTCGGGTACACTATTTGGAGCAAAGAGTGTCTGGTCTGGAGGACAGTGGGGTAGCCTCGGAACAGCATCTTAAGGCTCTGGAGGACTTAGTGCGTAAACAGGAGCAAAAGATTGATGACTTGGAAAATCGTGGTAGGAGAAAAAAAAAACCTTCTGCCTCCAGAAATCCGAACAATCACCGATCTCATGCAATTCAGGAAGGCACTCAAGCACTACTTATTTATACAATACTACCAGATCAATCTTAATCCACCATAGACACACCCCTCCTCTAGTCCTAACGCATACCCATAGATTTATCATAAGATACTCACAAAGCTTATTGTTATATATGTAAATAATTGTTGTGCATGTCTCCCTAAGTTATCCAAGTTTTTCTTCCCTGTTCTATGTAAAACTGATATTTGTTAATTATGGTTCCATGTAAACCGCGCTGATGCTAAAAAGTGCGGTATATAAGAAAAATAAATAAATAAAATAATTGAAATACTAGAGTCAGTGGGAGAACTGTGAGGATTCCTAGAAACATGGCTGCCCCGGGCCTTCTCCCTGCGTTCACAGGAAAAGTACAAATAGAGTGAGTGCACCGGACTGGCATTCGGAGGTTAGGAGAGGCCAGACCCAGGTCAATGATCGTGTGGTTTCTGAGTTTCCAGCAAAAAGAGAACGTGCTTAGAGCCACACATAACCAGCATAATGTTGAGCACGAAGGCCATAAAATATTAATTTTCCAAGATTTCTCCTCGGCAGTGACCCTCAAGAGGGAAACCTTTACAGACATATGTGCATAAGGGCATACAATTCTCCCTGGTCTATCTGGCAAAACAGAGTAAATATTCAGGGACAGCAACGGACTTTCACTTTGCCAGAAGCAGCTAAGGCCTTTTCGGCAGAGATCACAAAGGAGAATACAGCTCTGGACTCTTAACCGTGAGGATTGGACTTTGGATACTGTGACCTTTAGGGCTACAACCACGCTGGGGCTTGTGATGTCAGGCTCCTGGTGCTGGTATCAGCCCAGCAAGTAAAGACTTTGGAGTAATTGGTCAATTAGTGTTTCAAATGGTAACCCATGGTGGATTGTAGTTAATATATGTGATATTGTGTACACTGATTCAGGGGGTCACTGGAGTGATCTCAATCGGAATCTCAGTGAGTAAAGTGGCGTACGAGGGAGATTCCTGTAATGGCCAAGAAAGGCCAGAGTACACCATGCTTGGAGTTTGTGACCAGGTACAGAACTCGATGCTTGATCTTTCTTTAGTGCTCACCTGTCAGAAGTGTGATCTGGGTGTGCAAAGCCTCATTTTACTGGAATGACTGTTCATTTGTAATTGAAACTTGCAATTTCTCCTACTAATGCTGGGGTGTAACATAAGGTTGATTTATTGATTGGTTACATTGGGGGGGGGAGCACTGGTCCCTTTAGGCCGCAGGGGGAGTTTAGAGAAGAGTTGAATAGGGTGGAGAGAAGGAATAGTGGGCTGGTAGGGGGGGGTTTAGGAAGCAAGTGGGGGGGGGCGTAGTAGGTGGGACAGACTATGACTCAAGTCTGTAGATATGGAGGTAGTGAAAAAAAGGAGTAATCTTTCTGATGTTATGGATATGCATTGACTTATTTAATGGGGGGGGGGGGGAGGTGTGGGCCCTGTATACCATATGCTGGAAGGTCTGAGGTAAGAGGGCAGGTATGGGAAGAGAGAGGGAAGGGAAGGGGTGGTCGCAAGAGAGGAGCAGGGTTCATAAGATAAGGGAACAGATAGTGGGTTCTAGGGCACGAGAGAGGTGAGAAGGGGGTAGGGGGTAAGGTAGTCAGGCTACATTGCTGGGCAGACTAGATGGACTATACTGGTCTTTATCTGCCGTCATTTACTATGTTACTATGGTATCTCGCTTAATAAAACCTCAAGACGTGCTGCCATCTAAGACAATTCAAGAGGTGGGTAAGGAGGCCCTTGGGCTGGAAGGGGTGCCCCAGGAAAACCGCAATGTCCATATGCCGGGCTCATTACAATCTAGATAGTGGGGCTGAAGATAGTTTCATGGAACATTTGTGGGCTGGGTTCCCCCATAAAACGGTACAAGATTCTTAAAGCGTTGGCACACCACAGGGGCGAGACAGCTTTTGTAAAGAGACCATCAAACAGAAAGGGAGCATGCAAAACTGTGCTGGGAGTGGGTAGACCAACCGTATGGGGCTCCCGCACAGGGGCGCAAGGAGGGGGTAATTGTACTGGTGCATAAACTTTGTAACTAAAGCTAAAACACGTGGATGCTGGGGGACGCTACATAATTTTGTAGGGAGAACTTTTTGGTAAACCGGTATTATTAGCAAATATATATGGCCCAAATGAACTTAAGTTCTAAGCCACTTTGGCTTCTCCAGTGGAACAGAATGATAAGAGTCTTATTATAGGAGGGGATTTCAATGGGGTCCTTGATACTACTCTAGAGGTCTCCTCAAAGCAATCGTTGGCAAGAGGGGGCCACAAAGATTCTCTACAAATTCCGCAAGCGCTTTGGGCTGGTTGATGTTTGGCAGTTGCTACACCCCTTGGAAAGAGACTATACATAATCTAGGGTGCATGGAACAAGTACGTGAATTGACTATTTATTGGTATCAGCGGCCCTGAGCAGGGTAACAGAGGAGGAGGAGCCACCAGAACATACACTAAAGGAGCGATGGGAGAGATAAGAGGAGAACCAGGAGAGAACAGAGTCCCTAAAGCCAAGCGAGGACAAAGTGTCAAGGAGAATAAGGACAGAGTAAAGGCCTTTAGATTTAGCCAGGAACAAGCCACTGGAGACTTTGACAAGAGCAGTTTCAGTAGCATGCAAAGGTCGAAAACTGGATTGTAAGGGATCAAGAAGAGCATGGGAAAAGAGGAAGTCAAGACAATGGCGGTAAACCGCACGTTCAAGCAGTTTAGAAATGAAAGGAAAGAGAGAGATGGGGGCGATAATTAGAAGGACAAGAGGGATCAACTGAGGGTTTCTTAAGGAGAGGCGTGACCACAGCATGTTTAAAGTCAGCCAGGACAATAGCAGTGGAGAGCGAAAGGTTGAAAATATGAGAAATGGAGGGGACAACGGTAGAGGAAATAGAGGGGAGGAGATAGGATCAGAGGAGCAAGTGGTGAGCTTGGAGGAGGAGAGAAGAAGAGCAGTTTCATCAATAGAAATCATGGGGAAGGAAGAGAGGGTAGGATGAGAAGGGGGAGAGAATGAAAGCAGGAAAGGGAAATTGGGGATTTAGAGGGAAACTGGAGCGTGATCTTATGGATTTTATCATGGAAGTAATCAGCCAGAGCCTGGGCAGAAAGGGAAGGAGGGATCAGAGGCGGAGGCACTTTGAGGAGAGAATTGAGAGCAATGAAGAGGCGGCAAGGATCAGGAGGCATGAGAATTAGTCAGGCGAACAAAGTAATCTTGTTTGGCAAGAGCTAAAGCAGATTTGAAAGAGCAGAGCATGAATTTGAAATGAAGGAGATCTTCAGGGGAGCGGGATTTGAGCCAGGTACGCTCAGCAAAGCGGGCACAGGAGCGAAGATAGCGAATAGTGAGAAAGAGCCAGGGCTGAGGTAAGGAACGCCTTACAGGACGAGGGATGAAAGGAGCGAGAACATCCAGAGCTGAGAAGAGCCCAGCATTATAGGACATCACTGCCATATCAACAGACTTGGAGGACAAAACAGAGGAGAGAGAAGGAGAAATGGTAGAGAAGAGAACCAGGGGATCAATGGCAAGAAGGTCTCTCCCACACTTATTAACTGAATTTGTGGAGTTTGTGCAAATTTCGGGTCTTAAAATAAATGAGACCAAGTCTGAGGCCATGGACGTTCTGGGCAGGCTGCGAAGGATGTGGGGCCCCAGTTTCCCATTGCAATGGGTGGGTCGAGCGTTTCAGTATCTGGGAATTATTTTACCTGGGGACCCCGGAAGGCTGCATCGACTAAACTTGGATGCATTCTTAGCAGTGCTATGGAGGAAAGCAAGGGATTGGTTCCCCCTCCCATTGTCATTGATGGGCTATATTGCGGCCTTTAAAATGGTTTTGTTTCCTAGACTCATATATATCTTGCAGACCCTTCCTATGAGGTTATCAAGGCAGGATGTGAGGGCCACTGAGCGGGAGGTTCATGCCTTCAGTTGGAAAGACAAGGTGGTGCGCGTGGCTTACAACTATTTGCGGGGGCCGTCGAAAAGGGGGGGGAGGGTAGTAGGGCTCCCAGATACTGGGGAATATGCTCGGGCTTGTCAGCTTCGGCATGTAAGAGACTGGATAGGACGTACAGAGGTATTTACTCCTAGGTCCATGGAGGAGGCCTTTGCGGCCCCCTATAGTTTAATGTCTTTGCTTCATTCAAAACCTTCTGAGTTACCATGGAGGCTAAGGTCCAGCCAATTGGTGAGGCCATTGCAAGAAGAGTGGAGATATCTATGTGCCCGCTGGAAGCATTCCCCAGAGATATCTAGTTTTCTCACTATTCGAGGTAACGCTTGCTTTGCCCCTGGTATGGAATATAGGAGCTTCCGGGAACGGGAGAGGAAGGGTTTACGCCAAGTGGGGCACATAGTTAACTTGGAGGGTCAAATTAAACCTTCTGCAATGCTGCATAGAGAGTTTGACAAAGACAACCCACATTTTTGCGTATATGCAGGTTCAGCACTATGTTCAGACACTCCCGAGGGCTTCCCTGGAGGCGCCCGTGACAGCAGTAGTGCTTCAGTATTTTCAAATAGGGAAAGAAAAACAGGTCTCGATAGCACGTTTTGTACAGAAATTAGAAAAAAAAAAAAAAAAAAAGACAAATAAAAGGATTATTCGGTGGAGGGAGAGTAAATGGGCAAGTGAATTGGGGATGCCTTTGCCTCTAGGATGTCTCTTGAAAGCTATCAAAAAAACATCCCCCCCCTTGGTGAGCTGGCACGATTGCAAGAAATCCAATTATGGGCAATAAACAGGGCACAGTTCTCCCCAAGCGAGTGCAACGTAGTGGTATGACCGTAGTAACGAAGTGCTTGCATTGTGGAGCCTCGCAGGCGAACCTGCGGCACATGTGATGGAGATGTCCCAAAATCTATCAATATTGGGACAGGATACATAGATTTATATGTAGGTTGGTGAGTCAGCCTATGGAGTGGTCCTGTCTTTTGGCCTTGTTTGATTATCTGCCACCCGGCAAGCCAAAGGGCAGGGGTGCTCGTATTTTGATTCGTAAAGCATGTATAACAGGTAAACAACCTATTTTGTGGCACTGGCAGCAGGCGGCTGCTCTCTCCTTTTGGGAGTGCTGGAACTGTTTTCATCAGCTTATGCTAATGGAGAAACAAAAAGCAAAGGGGTCCCCAAAAAATGGAAGACGTTTTTGGAGATCTGGGAGGTATATATAGATAACATGACATCACATGCTCGCAATGAGCTTTGTTCCCCTTAGGTGTGTGTCTGGAGCAGATGGGCAAGATAGTCAATCATATGGGTAGGGAGGAGAGAGTAGCCTGGTAGGGAATAGGGTAGGGATGGGGAGGTGGACATGGGGGGGGGGGAGGGAGGGTATGGCCTGTGCAGTTCAGTGGTTGAGCTCAGCGCTAAGGGATCACTGGGGCAAGTATAAGAGTCCCTACGTGCCCTAGAACATTTGCATGATAAGGGATCTTAAGAGCTGAGCGAAGGGTAGGCAAGGAGAGGGGGAGGAAAGGGGAGCAAAAGTATATAAAACAAAAATGTTACTGTTATGTTCAGCTTTGTACTTGTTAGACAATTGTTGTGGTTATGGCCATGATGATTAACATGTTGTTGTGCGATTCATTCAATAAAAATCAAGGGGGGGAAAAAAAAAAAAACCCACCCCAGCATCAGCAGGTTCATGGGCTTGTGGGTGGGACAGCATGAAGTCAAGATAGTCCTGTTTGCTGACATCATGTTGATTCTGGGGCAAGCCAAGCAGTCAATAGAGAAAGCCTTAGGAACAATTTGTAGGTCTGAAGGTAGTATGTCTGGGCTTTGCATGGATACCGATGAGACCTTGATCCTGTATGCTGCAGGTCAGGTTTGGGCTTGCTGGGAGGGTAATCTACAGTTCCAGAAACAAATGGCAAGAATGCCAAAACACAAAAAAATCCAATGGATGAAGGAAAAGGTCAAAATCATCTTGTTATAGCTAACATTCAATTTAAAATATTTCACAACTGAAAGAAACATTCTTTTCCATGTGAGATTCAACTAAAACCATAAACAAAATATACCAGCATGGATACCTGAGGAGATGTTTTTCAGGTTTTCCACAGCAGCCGCCAGCTGGCTGTGATGGACTACAGCATCTTTCACTTCTTTGAGATTCTCTATAGTGTTGATGCTCTGTCTCCAGTCTTTGCTCACATCAGCAAGAGATTGCTGGATGTTCTTTACATCATGCAGCGCACTGTGTAGCTGGCTCAAGCCGGTACGGACCCCATCCAGTTGGGATTGGATTGCTGCCTAAAAGGAGTTGTTGCTCAGAATGTTAATCCTTTAAGTAGAGAGCACAAAATACATCTCTTACTGCCAGGCCCCTATTTGACACTTTCATTTTTTCAACTACAGCACAAACTTCCTTTTGCAGAGACAACAGAATATGGATTCTCATGCATCTTAAATACACTAGCACACGTCACCGGAAAATAACCATTCCTGAAGCACTTCAGTAGGACAATGCACTCTTGTTATCCTATGGTTCAGATATCAGTGATTTACATGCTCATTATGACAATTAACATACTAATACACAGTTACTTAAACTCTCAACATCATTTCTAAGAATTAAGATTGCTCCAATGTACAGAACCAACATTCCTGATGTGTTCAGCATGCCAAAAAATGAATACTGATGCCAATATTTCCAGCTCTTACTCAGAGGTTCTGCTGCATATATATTTTTAAAAATCTGCTTAAGTACACAGTTCTTTGAGAAACACTAAAAATGGGTGTAATAAGAACAACCACATGCAAGCTAAAGCAGTAAATCTCACAGCCTGACACAAAGTAGCCAATGCAGAAAACTGCATACCTTAGCTCTGTTTTTAGCTCACAATTCTGCACTCCCAATGCAAGGACAAATTCCATATGAGCTAATTGTGTGCAAAGCCTTGAGCAGAACAGCAGTGCACAGTGCATTTAAATCCATTTACCATAAAACAATTGGCTATGTCGTGCAGAGCAGAGAAAAGGCCGAGTTCAACACTGGCATTTTAATAGGCCTGAGGAGACATTAAGCATTAGCTCAGATCTGCAATCAGTGCCGGTGAGGAATTTATGCCCATTTTTTAAAATATACAGCACTGACAACCTTTTTCTGGCTTTGCTGAAAGGCAGCAATGGAAAAAAAATATACAAACACACAACAAGCAGAGGTGATGTGCTGGGACAATGTTATGTATATGTGCTGGGATGTTATCTGACACAAACATCATTCTGTGCAGATTTTCTGTGCAAAATATCATCACTGTTTATGAACACTGATATATGAGCAGAACTTTAGCACAGAATATTGCTATGCACCAGATTAACATTTGTGCACATGTGCTGGAATGCTGGGGTTTTTTCTGCGCAAGATAAAGATGCTGTTAAAGCAGACCCCTTTGCGCTTCCTATCCTTGTTTAGCACAGACTTTGTGCATAGTTCATTTGAATGCTGTTTGCTTACGGGATCATTTGAGCAAAGCTTCTGCATTAAACTTGCATTAGGAAATCCTGCAACTACAGCTTTAGTGCTAGTAGCAGTTTCTGCTGAAAATCCTTACTTGCAGCTCTACATACAAGATTGAAAAGGCAAAAGATTTTATTATAGAGCTGCTTATTCATATGCACTGTAGGATTATCTACCACAGGACCTGACAAATCCCAGATTGCCATAGCACCTAGAAATTGCACTCAATATTTCATGCCCCTGAAAGTTTTTATGCACCAGTGCAGCCTCTCTTCTCCACCAAGATTGTCTCAAACTCTTTGCAGAGAGCCAATCATGGTCAGAAAGCAGCAGGGCCTTTTTGATGAAGCTGAAAGCAGCACTCCAGAAAGAAAGATAGACCAGGTGAAGGCTGTGGGAAGGTGGAGAGAGACAGAGAGAGAAAAAGGCGAGGACTGGTGGGTGGGGCTATGAGAGAGAAAGACTGGGTGAAGGTAGGGGTATGGGGCTGTAAGATATTTCTTTTGCTTCATATATTACCAGGCTATACATAATATATGAGCAAGAGAGAAGTTGCCTCTAGTGCAGCTATAAAGCGTCACCAATATGCTTATTTATTTTATTTATTTATTTATTTAGTGTACACTTGTATCCCGCTACTTCCAGCGATCAGCAGCAGTTTTCAAATAGATAAGGGAGAGGCTGTACAGGCCAGAATTAGAACATACAATATGATTGCAGGGATAGGTAATAAACACTTCAAACGATTACAGAAATACATTTGATTGTTTGAGAAGAATCTTACATTATACATTTGATTGCTTGAGAAGCGGCTTTACATATTTACCTACTTTACATAATTACAGGATACATTTCTTTCTTTCTGGTATGATTAGTTTAAGTGGACATGTTGCTCAAGTAGTATACTACACTCTGACTAGGTTAGGTTGTAATGGGTCTGAAAGAGGTGAGTCTTAAGTTTTTTCCTGAAATCCTTCAAGTCTTTGTTTGCTCTCAGATCATAGGGCAGTTGGTTCCAGAGTGTTGGAGTAGTAAAGGAGAACGCTCTTTTGGTGGTGTTTGCGTTGCAATTTCTCATGCTACTCGGGATATGAAGGGTGTTGGTATTTGCTGTTCTTCGGCTTCTGATGGTTGGCTGTGCGGAGATTAAGGTGTTGAGGTATGAGGGTGCTACGTTATGAATGAGCTTGAATGTGGTTACTAAGAGCTTATACTGGATGCGGGCCGTGATGGGGAGCCAGTGAAGCTCAATTAGTACTGGAGTGATGTGTTCAGTTAGTCCTTTTTTCATGATGATTCTGGCTGCCACGTTTTGTGCTAGTTGAAGTATGTTAAGGGTTTTTTTAGGCAGACCTTGTAATATAGTAGTCCAGGTGGGGGATGATGAGGGCTTGAGCCACTGTCCTGAAGTCCGAGTGATCAATAATATTCCGTAGCGGTTGCAGAACTCTTAATTTGTGGAAGATGGCCCGATTGGTAATACGGAGGTGCTTTTCCATGTTTAGGTTGCTGTCCAGCATTACACCTAGGTATTTTATTTCAGATTTTGTGGTATAAACGTTATTATTCATGGTAACTGTTGATGGTGGGTTAAAGTCAGGTTTTCTGGAAATGCACATCACTTCAGTTTTTTTGTGGTTTATTGACATATTATTCCGTTGCAGCCAACTTTGTATTTCGCTTAGGCATTTTTCAAGTTGGTTGAGGTTGGGGTTGTTTATGTCTAGATGAGTGTAAAGCATCAAGTCGTCGGCATAGATATGGTAACTGATGTTGTGGTCCTGCAGGATTTCACAAATGGGTCGTATATATAGGTTGAACAAAAGTGAGGATAGGGCAGATCCTTGTGGTATGCCTTGGGTTAGAGGGAAGGCAGAGGCATTTGCATTGTTGAATTGGACCTGCTGCATTCTGTTACTTATGTAAGATGAGAACCATTTCAGGGGGGTCCCTGATATGCCTATGGAGGCAATGTACTCATTGGGGTTGATTGGAGGGTGGAAGAGAAGGATCACTATCTTTTGTTGGCACTATATAAGGTGACATTTTACTTAACAGATAATGTCCTTTTCCTTGAGTCCTGCTAGACCAGTCCAAAACAAATGGATTGTATTCTCCTACCAGCACATGTGGAGACAGAAAAAAAATCCCCAAAAAACAAAAGAACGACAGGCTTCTTTGACATCACCGTGCCATTTGCAGCCTGAGACACTAGGGGCATATTCAGTAGCCATGCACAAGCAAATGGCAAGGAATCTCAGACCTCACACAACTTCAGTGAAAATAACAATGTTCAACAGAACAAGAAACAAATATATACAGGATCAGCTTCACAGACGGCTTGTCAGAAGGTTATAAGACTACAGGGCCAACCAGGTTCTAGGGGAGGGTCCTGGACTAGTCCAGCAGGATTCAAGGAAAGAACATTATTTGTTAAGTAAAATGTCACTTTCCATATCATCCTGCTAGACCAGTCCAGACAAGTGGGATATACCAAAGCTACACCTCTACTGGTCAGGAAAAAGACATGCAGCTTTTAAGACCTGAGTCAAAGGCCATGTCTGCTCAAGCGTGGACATCTAAACAGCAATGTCTGACAAAAGGTGGAGAGTGATGCCTACACTGCTGCCTAATAAATATCCGAGGGGGCTACAGAGCTTCACTCTGCCCACAAGGATGTTTAAGCCTGAGTGGCATGCATGCACAACCCCTCCAGAATCAGCCGGTTCCACAACAGGTAGACTGAGGTACTGACCTTCTTGGTCCAGCACCCCAAGGTAAACGGCCAACGTATCACTATTATGTGGACCCGCAAACAGCACAAAAAGATGGTCTGACTTGCAAATAGAGTTAGTAACCATAGAACCACCCTCCAGACATCCAACAGGTAAAGGCCCTTGTCCTTCCCATGGCACTACCCTTTAGAAAAGGAGGGCAGACAAACTACTTTATTTATATGGAAGGAAGATACCACCCTTGGACAAAAATGGAAGGAACAGGCTGAATGCATATGGCCTCCTCCAATCAAGGTAAGAATCCCTGCATGACAACACTTGTAATTCAGAAATATATCTCACCGAGCAGATTGTGACCATGAAGGCAGCCTTAAGTTCAATCCTTAAGCCTAGCTGTCTTCAAGGGCTCAAAGGGCTCTGACATCAAGGCTTGTAGCACCAGGCAGATATCAGGAGTGGCCTAGTGGTTAGGGCAGCGGCCTAGCCAGAAAAACCAGGGTTAAAATTCCACTTGCACTCCATGTGGCCTTGCACAAGCCATTTAACCCTCCATTGTCTCAGGTACAAGCATAGATTGTGAGCCCTTTGGGAACAGGGATATCTGAATGTAACTTGCTTTGATTTCCCCTTGGAAAAGCGTGATTTAAATACTAAAATAACTAACAAATATCTCTTTCTTTATCCCAAGAGGGAATGACTGAACACAGAGGAGGATGCAAATGTCAAACCCTATGAAAGAATTGGAAACATCCGAGTGTGAAGCTATGAACTGCGCCGTTACTGGTCCTCTGAAGCAGGATAAAGCAGCACCCTGATCTTTCAGGGAGCTAAGGGAAAGACCTTTGTCCAAGCCATCCTCAAAAAAGGCAAGAAGGGATGACAAATCTGCCTTATCAGATCTAGTCTGATATGCATGGCACCAATGCTTGAAAAGATACCAGATGCACACAAAAGGCCAGAGTGGTAGACCCTCTCCTCACCTTAAGGAGCATCAAACCACAGCAGAATAACCTTGACACTTTAAGTGACTCCTCTCAAGAACAGAGCTATAAGCAAGAAGAGACCCAGGTCATCCAGAAGGACTGGCCCCTTGGTGTAACAGTCCCCAGGCTGGGGGCTGTCGAAAAGGACGCTCTACAGGAGCCATATCACGTTCCTGAACCACAGCCTCTGTGGCCAATCTAGTTCAGATGCCACTCTATGCATTGAATTACATTTCCTATGAGCTGCCTCGGAGGAAAAACATTAGCAGGCAGTGCTTTAGCCAGGACTGAACAAGGACGTTGACGCTCACAGACCCTGCTTCCCTACATTGACTGAAGAATCTGCAAGCTTTGGTATTTGATCGGGTCGCCAACAGATCCATCTTGGGGTGGCCCTAGAGGTGCACAATTTGCTGAAATGCCACATAGCTGAACTCCCACTCCCTGGGATCAATGTGTTGCACCAACAGTTAGGTTCCTTTCTGCCCAGGACAGCCATCTCTACGACCACTCTGGCACTCTTCATGCCCCTTGCTGATTGACATATACTTGGACCACTCTGCCCATGACTAGGCCAGAAAAATGGCCCTTGAGAGAGTAGATAGAGCTACCGGGAGAAACCGTGACCTAATAGTCCTGCGCTGCTCAATGTTTTTCAATGGGCGCCCCAGCGAAACAGGCTGGTGTCCGTCAGTTGAGGAAGGGCATGCAACAGGATGATCACTTGTGGCTTCTCCTGATGCAGTGGCTGCTGCTGCTGCCACCACAGGCGGCACACCATCACCGGATGGACCCCAATCTCCTGACAGCTTGGAGACCACAGAGTCAGCAAGGCCCTTTAAAGCAGCCTCATATGGGCTTGCACCCATGGCACTATTTCAATTGCTGCCACTGCCATCAAGTTGAGAAGCTGTGGATAATCCCAAACCCTGGGAGCCTGCTTTAAAATCAGAAGGATGCCAGGTGGAACAACTTTTTCACTCTCCTCAATCAGGAAGATTTTGCCCACCTGAATGTCAAAACATGCTCCCAGATATTCCAGTGATTGGGAATGCACCAAATGGCTCTTTCGATTGATCACCATCCAAGACTCTCCAGAAAGCGCACTATTTAGGTTGAAACCCGAGATACTTCAGACTGAGACCTGGCTTGGATGAGCCAATCATGGGTGAACACAGAACCCTTGGCGCCTCAGTACAGTGGCCGCCACCACCGTGATTTTCAAGAACATCCTTAAGACGGTAGAGCAGACAAAGGGAACTGCAGCAAACTGAAAATGAAGCTAAGCATAGCGAAATGGAGAAAACACGGTTGATCTCCCTGGATCAAGATGCGGAAATAAGCCTCGGCTAAATCTAGAGATGCAAGGAATTCCCTGCAGCATACTGCCTGGATCACTGACTGTAGGGTCTCTATACGGAAGCCTAGAGTGTGCAGGTGCATGTTTCCTTTAAGGTCGAGAATTGGCCGGAAAGAACTGTACTACTTTGACACCACAAAGTAAATGGAGTACCAGTCCTCAACCTCCTCGTGGTTGGGGGGGGGGGGGGAACAGTCACTATTGCTCACAGATGGAGCAACCTGTTCAATTTGATCTGAATGGTGGTTCTCTTGGCCACTGAGACACATGGGGAGATGATAGGCTCTCTGCATTCCACACATAGCTGTTTGGAATGGTATCCAGCATCCAGCGATCCTCTGCGACCTGGGTCCACTCCTGGTAGAAAACCAACAGCCTGCTGCCCAATGGAAGTGTCCCAGAATGCACCCAATGGAGGTCATTGTGCTGAATGGGGAGATGCACAATTCTGGGGCTTGCGAGCCCCATGAAAGGACTAAGTCCAGGATTGAAAACCCAAAGAGGAACAGAAGGGCAGCTTTCTGGGAGTCCAGAGTAGTGTGAACAAAGAAAAAAAACAGGCGTACATCAAAGAGGTTGATGACATCCTTGTACGCTTTCCAGGCCCCTTCAGTCTATCTTCCGAAAGGAGATGAGGCCTAGACTCACCCAAGTCCTTAACCAACTTCTCCAAGTCATGCCCCAACAGAAGGTTCCCTTTAAAGAATAACTGGGTCAGACAGGCTTAGCGGACAAGTCCACTGCCCAGTAGTGAAGCCATATCCAACACATGCTACTGTCAAGACAGCAAACAGGGAAAACCCAATATCGCTGGTATTCATAAGATACAAAATTAAAAAGAAGGAATACCGCTACTCCCCGACAACAATCATTACTTAATTTTTGTCGGGCATAAACCGCAAGACAAAGAGGAAACCCCTCTTCCTCTCACGCAGTACATGCCCCTTTTTTAAAATTCACTTTATCCAAAAGTTTCTCATGCGAAATTAAAGCAAGTCCACACTTATCTGATCGATCACAACGTGCACGTTTCGAAGCAACAAGCTTCTGTTTCAAGTGTCCCCAATTAGAAGATAGTATGTCCATCCATTCAAACTGACAAAAAACGCCAGATTCTCGGCTAATGACATCAGGGATGCCGATTCACAGATAGGCCAATTATAGAACATAGACAGCAACATCCCTAGCCGCTAAGCGAACAAGATCATACACAGCATCTGAGAAACGCTGTGGCCAACTCCAAGAGGGGAATAATACCCTCTGGGGAGAGGGACTTCATCCACCGGAAAAGGACTCAGGTTGTCAGGCCCTCATATACAGCCAACTGGAGGATAGCAGCAGCAGCTGCAAATTGATTCTTCAGGAGAGAATCCATCTTACAATCTAGGGTGTCCTTCAAGGTTGTCCCACCTTCCACCGCAATGGTGTTCTGCTTCGTGACTGCTGTAATCTATGCATCCATCTTCTGCCTGAACCATTTGGTGCAATCTTCCTCTGGTGGGGGTACAGTCTTTTACACACACTCAGCCCCTTTACTAGGGAGTTGGAGGAGTACCACTCTGAACAGATCATGCTCTCGATAACCTGCAGAAAAGGTAAGGCTGTCAGATTTTCAAACCCCTTGCAGGAGGGGGTAAGATCTGTGACACCTGCTCTGCCAGCGAAGGGTTGGCCAAAAGCAGAGCAGAGGACACTTGAGCAATCAGAACTGTCAACTTGTCCTTTCTGAACAGTCTGATAATACCAGCTTCATCATGATCCTCTGAAAGGGAAGGCAACCCTTCCTCTAAGTTGGAATTCTCACTTGATGCATTGGGATTGGACTCCAAGTCTTGGTTAAACAATAATCCAAATCCCCAGATTCCAACCATTGTAGAGAACATTTAGAAAGCGGGACCTGAGCTGGGCTCGGAATTGCTGCCTACCCCACTTCTGAGTGAGCAGTAAGAGATCAAGCGGACCCAGAGACCCCAGAGGCTCAGTAATCAGCCCAGAAAGACCAAGTTTGCTGTAGAAAACAGAACTACGCCAGGAATGATAACCCAGAGACCTGGGAGGTCCCTGACAGGAGTATAGCTCCCCCCCAACCTCAAGGGAAACTGCAATTGCTGGAAGGGCAGCAGCAAAAAAAAAAAAAAAAGGAGCGCAGCATTGGAACTCAAAGCTGACTGGCCATCCACATTTTGGTACCATGCATCTCCTTCTGAGAGGGGAGATAGGCCTTCAGAGGGTGCATCAGAAACTTCCACGAGCTTGTCCTTCTTGCAAGAAGCCAAGATACTGGAATCCAATGAGGCGGCTCTCTGCTTTCCACAGACCAGACAGTAGCTCTTGGAAGTTAGCATATGAATCTCCACTGGTACAGAGCAAGCTCAAGGCATGCCCAAATGGCACGATGTGCCATGCGCAAGGCCGCACAAACAGAATCTACATGTGCTAGAACTGCATGAGCTGAAGCTGTGCAGACAGAAGGGTGTATGCTGCAGCCACATAGGCAAGACACCATGTACTACGGATGCATTCCAGGGAGGCACGTAAGCAGTGCAGCAGAGAGTGAGAAACACAAACCGCACGCACCAGCAGCTGCATTTGGGAGTCACAGCAGACATCCTAAAGCGATCGGGAGCTTGTTTCTTCCCAGCAGAGAGGGCTCCTGTAAGGTGGCTGGCATCTGACCCCCTGCTTATTTTTATTTTTTTAAAACCAGCTATATTAGCCTACAGCTTAGAGTCTCCACTTTCCCACATGGAAGAGCTCTAGCTGAAATGCCTGTACCTGCCAAATCTAGTGAAAAACAATAAATAGGCCTCTTAGTTGTCCCTAAAGTGAGTCCAAACCTTGGGATCACCCGCTCCAGCTGCTCAGAGACTGAGCCTGCTGGGGCTGATAGTTGGTGCCAGTTGCTTAAGTACTCTGATGTCATCAAAAGATGACAGCCTCCAAGCTGCTAGTGGGGGTTAATTACCCAGAAGTCAGGACTGGACTGGAGGGCCGATAAGGTAGTGGGAAATACTGAAATTGCACCAACAGATGCCCAACCCAACTTATGCCCCACTAATGGATGAGGTCAGGAGCCCTCACAAAAACAGTCAGACAGGCAGAGACACCTGTACAGGTGATCTCCGGGAACAGCAGGAACTTAGTCTTCACATATGGGTATCGTCGGTACCGATGGAGCCCGCACGGGAACGCTCCCCAGCATCCAATAAGAAAGCTTTTGGGAGCATCCCACAGCGCAAGTGTGCTGCCTTCCCGCCTCTGTACCTCTCTCACTTCAGTTGAGTTTATAGCCGAGACCAAAGGAGAGAAGTAGAGAGAGATAGAGACAACTCCTAGGGGAGGTGGGTGGGTTGTGAAGACTAAATTCCTGCTGTTCCCGGAGATCACCTGCTACAGGTGAGTAACTACGCTATCTCCAGAACAAGCAGGAATGTAGTCTTCACATATGGGGGACTCCCCAGCTGAAAGATGCCAAGGGGTGACAGCTGCGAAACCAGGTGAGATGGGTCAGGCTTCCTCCCACGGACCTTAGGCATCCAAAATGTGGATAGTGGGTAGGAGTTGTACTAAGTATGGAAGAGATGTTGTAGAACAGCCTGGCCAAACGAGGCATCCCGACGGGAGTCGTCTAAGCAATAGTGGGCTGTGAAGGTATGTATCGAAGTCCAAGTGGCTGCTTTGCAGATGTCATCAATAGAGACAGAACGAAGGTTAGCCGTTGAGGCTGCCATTGCTCTCACATTGTGAGCCGTGACATGGCCTTGGAGAGAAAGCCCCTTACTCTGATATGTATAGGATATGCAATCTGCAATCCAATTTGACAGAGTTATTTTAGAAACTGGAAGTCCCCAATGACTGGAGTCAAAAGCCACAAAAAGCAGAAAAGATTTTCTATGTGGCTTAGTTCTTTGGAGATAAAAAGCCAAGGCTCCTTTACAATCCAATGTGTGAAGATTCCTTTCCGCACTGGAGGCATGAGGCCTAGGGAAGAATATAGGAAGATAAACAGACTATGAAAAGGTGAAACCACCTTTGGCAGAAAATGAGGATGAGTCCCGAGGACTACTTTATCATGGTGAAACCCTGTATAAGGAGGGTCAGCTACTAACGCCTGTAGTTCACAAATGCGTCTTGCAGAAGTGATGGCAATTAGGAAAATAACTTTCCATGAAAGAAACTTTAGGTCTGAAGTGGTGAAGTTTCAAAGGGCGGTTTTCATAAGCTGACCAAGATTTAGATCCCATGCCACCGGTGGGTGGTTTAATGGGAGGTTTTGTTAAAAGTAGGCCTCTCAAATCTTGATATAAGTGGATGAGAGGAAATAGGTTATCCATCGAAAGGTTTATGAAAAGCAGCAATAGCACAAAGATAGACCCTAACTGAATTGGTCTTCAGACCAGAAGTTGATAATTGTAGAAGATACTCTAGTAGCAACTCTACAGGTACTAAAAGGGGGTTAAGTCCCTTTTGTGAACACCAGATAGAGAACCTTTTCCACTTAAAAGCATAGGAACTTCTTGTGGAAGGTTTTCTGGAAGCCAGGAGGATATCATTTTCTTGTTGAGAAAGGTTAATATCCTGGAATTCTAGGCTTTCAGTAACTAGGCCCTGAGATGTAGGGACTGGGAATTGGGATGCAGTAAAGATCCGTCCTCCTGCAACAGGAGATCTGGAGCATTCCCCAACTCCAGAGGAGTAGTTTGAGAGAGATGCAGAAGAAGCGGATAGCACGTTTGCCGTGGCCAACATGGAGCTATGAGTATCATACGACCTCTGTCTCTCTGAAGTTTGAATAAAGTCTTGGGAATGAGGGGAATGGGTGGGAAGGCACAGAGGAAGTCCTGTCCCCAGTGGAGTAGGAAAGCATCTCTTGCCTGACAGTTGTGAGCCGGAATCCTGGAACAGAATGGGGGAAGCTTGGCATTGTGTGGACTTGCAAAGAGGTCTATATCTGGTGTTCCCTGGATTGGAAACACTCGAGCAAGTTGGTATGAGTGGAGGGACCACTTGTGTGGCAGCAGTATTCAACTGTGTTTGTCTGCCCACAAGATTTGAATGCCCGGAAGGTATACCGCAAACAGGTGAATTTGTAACTCTCTGGCGAGGGCACATAGTCTCAAAGCTTTGTTGCATAGCGACACAGAGCCTGTACCGCCTTGCTTGTTCACATAGAACATAGCTACCCGATTGTCGGTTTGGACCAGAACTGTTTTGTTGCTGAGATGGCCCTGAAAGACTTGTATAGCATTGAAAATGGCCCTCAGCTCTAGGAGGTTTATGTGAAGGGAAACCTCTTGGGAGGTCCAAAGACCCTGAGTGGAGAGATCCTGCAAGTGGGCTCCCCAAACCATCTTGGACTCATCTGTCGTCAGAGTGGTTTGGCATAGAGGCTGCTGGAAAGGAGAGCCTACAAGGAGGTTTTCCAGGGATTGCCACCATTGCAGGGATGAAATCAGACGTGTGGTAGTTCTGATTTTGTCTGTTAGTCGACCCGAGGCTTCTGACCACTGAGAGGAAAGGGTCCACTGGGCTGCTCGTATGTGGAGGCGAGCATAGGGAACCACATGGACAGTGGATGCCATGTGTCCCAGTAGTTGAAGCATCTCCTGAGCAATAAGGAATACTTTCATAGATGCTTGAGATGCCAGTTGTATTATACGTAGACAGCGTGGCTGGGGCAGGAAAGCCCTTGACTGTTGTGTATCTAGACGAGCCCCTATGAATTCTAGGGATTGAGAGGAGGTGAGACGAGATTTTGGGAGGTTTATGGCCAGCCCCAAGTATTGAAGAATTCCCATTGCTCGAGAGAGAGCAAAGCTGGCCTCTGGAGCTGTCAATGCTCGAATGAGCCAATCGTCTAAGTAAGGGAAGACGAATATTCCCAGAATCCTCATAAATGCTGCTACCACTGCCATGCATTTTGTGAAGACTCTTGGAGCAGAGGCTAGTCCGAAGGGAAGAACTCTGTATTGGAAGTGTCTTCCTTGAACCAGGAATCGAAGGAACTTCCTGTGATCTGAGTGGATGAGAATATGCGTGTACGCATCTCTTAGATTTAGAGAACATAGCCAGTCCTGACTTTGGAGGTATGGTAAAAAAGTGTTCCGAGGGAGATCATTTTGAACTTTTCTTGGAACAAATATTTGTTTAATTATCTGAGGTCTAATATAGGTCTATGTCCCCCTGTCTTCTTTGAACATAAGAACATAAGATATGCCATACTGGGTCAGACCAAGGTCCATCAAGCCCAGTATCTTGTTTCCAACAGTGGCCAATCTAGGTCATATGAATAAGAAAGTAGGGGGGAGTAAAGCCCTGTCCCCTGTTGGGGAATGGGTACTTCGATTGCTCCTTGAGCTAGAAGGGATGTGACCGCCTGCCACAAGAGGTCGGTGGCAGGGCCCTGAGAATGGAATGGTTTTACTATTGTAGGTGGGGGCAAGTTGAGAAAATGAAGCTTGTACCCCAGTTGTACAGAGTCCAATTTTCTGATGTTATTTGTTGCCATCTTTTGGCAAAATAGAGTTTCCTGGAATGGTCAAGGGTTCTGGACCTTTTAAGGGCAGAATGACTAAGTTCTCTAGATAGAAGTCAAAGACCCTGAGGGGGCTGGGTCTGTTGAGCCAGTTGAGATTTTTGAGCTTGCTGTCTGTTCTGTTGTTGTCCCTTCTGGGGAACATGGAGCCGACAGTGAGATTGATGGGTGTAAGATTGGTAAGGCTTCTTTTTCTTACTGAAAAAGGGTTTTTTAAATATTTCTTCTTTGTTGGGTTAGCTGTAGACTTTGACAATCTGTTTAAAGTAGTATTGTCAGATTCAAGCTGATTAGCCTTGTCCTGCCAGTCCTTGCCAAAGAGATTTTCTCCTGTGCAAGGAATGTTTCCCAGTTTTTCTTGCACCCACTGTTCTAAGTCTGATGCTTGAAGCCAAGCAATACGACGTGCTCCTATGGATATAGCAGAGGTTCTGCTAATACATTCAAAGCAATCAAAGGTAGCACAGTTCATGAATTTTGAGACATTCTGGGCATGCTTGACCAGAATAAAGGTAGTCTGTTCTTTTTTCCTCCAAAACACAAGGACTAAGGAGCTCTAAGTCTTTTCTGACTTCTTCTAGTAACATTCCCATATAAAGAATGTAGGAACTGATGGAGGATTGAACACATCGATGGCCAAAGGCATCGAGATTCCTAGATTCATGGCCTGGAGGATTAGAAGAATGTGTTTTAGCACTCTTGATCCTACACATGGCCGATTCCACTACCATTGAATGGTGTGGTAACTGAGTTTTTTGAAAACCAGGACAACTTGGCACTCAGTACATAGTGTCCAGGCATCGGGAATGTGAAGATATTGTTAAAGGAGTTTCCCACATTTTCAACATTAGAACATGTAAGATCTTGTGAATGGGAAGCATAGCTGCTTCCTTGGGAGCCATAGGGTATTGTAGAATTCTTAGTTCTTACTACTACTACTAAGCATTTATATAACGCTACGCACGCAGCACTGTACAGAAATATAAGCAAAAAGACAGTCCCTGCTCGTCAGAGCTTACAATCTAGTCAAGACAACACAGAACAATCGACAGATCGGGAAAACAATTATGGTGACACGGAGCAATAGTTAATTCGGGATAAAGCAAAGTATGGGGTAAAACAAAAGTATGGCAATTACAATTCGGGCAAAACAAGTATGGCATTTACAGTTTTAGACATGACAAAGGACAGGAGTCAGGTTAGGACAAAGGGTAGAAGTCAGGATCTGAAAGCAACAGTGACGAGGTGGGTTTTCAACCTGAACTTGAAGAGGGTCAGGGAGGGTGCCTGGCGTATAGACCACAAGTAGGTTGTTCCAGGCATACGGTGCAGCAAGGTGAAAGGAGCTAAGTCGGGAGTTAGCGGTGCGGGTGGAGGGTCTAGATAGAAGTAATTTGTTAGAAGAGCGAAGTTCCCGAGAAGGGATGTAGAGAGAGATGAGAGATGAAAAGTAATGAGGGGCTATAGAGTGAATGCATTTATAGGTCAGGAGGAGAAGTTTGAATTGGATGCGAAATTGGATAGGGAGCCAGTGAAGCAACTTGAGAAGAGGAGTAATGTGGGCATGGGGAGGCTGGCTAAAGATTAGTCGAGCAGCATAATTTTGAACAGATTGAAGGGGAAAGAGATGGCTCACAGAGAGACCAGTAAGGAGAAGGTTGCAGTAGTCGAGGCGAGAGGAGATTAAGGAGTGGACAAGGGTTTTAGTAGTGTGTTCAGAAAGGAAGGGGCAGATTTTACTAATGTTGTAGAGAAAGAAGCGGCAGGTCTTAGCTACATGTTGGATATGTGTGGAGAAGGAGAGAGAGGAGTCAAAGATAACTCCCAGGTTGCAGACTGAGGAAACCAGAAGGATTGTAGAGCCACCCACGGAGACTGAGAAGGGAGGGAGAGGAGGGGAGGAATTGGGGGGAAAGACAAGGAGTTCAGTCTTGGCCATGTTCAGTTTCAAGCGACGGTGAGACATCCAGGCAGCGATGTCAGAAAGGCAGGCAGAGATCTTGGTCTGGATTGCTGGAGAGATATTAGGCGTAGAGAGGTAGATTTGGAAGTCATCAGCATAGAGATGGTATTGAAAGCCATGGGAGAAGATAAGCGTACCAAGGGAATGGGTAGAGAGAGAAAAGGAGCGGACCCAGGACGGATCCCTGGGGTACACCAACATGGAGCGGGGTGGGAGAGGATGAGGAACCACCAGAGCATACACTAAGGGAGCGATGGGAGAGGTAGGAGGAAAACCAGAAAAGTACAGAGCCCTTGAAACCAAGCGAGGAGAGGATGGTGAGGAGAAGATTGTGGTCGACAGTGTCAAAGGCAGCAGAGAGGTCGAGAAGGATGAGGACGGAGTAGAGGCCCTTAGATTTAGCCAGGAACAAAATCACTGGAGACTTTTGTAAGAGCCATTTCATTGGAATGTAAGGGACAGAAGCCAGATTGTAGAGGGTCCAGGAGGGCCTGAGAGGTGAGGAAGTCAAGGCAGCAGCGGTGGACTGCTCGTTCAAGTAGCTTAGATATGAAGGGAAGGAGGGAGATGGGTCGGTCGTTAGAAGAACAGGTGGGATCGAGTGAGGGTTTCTTGAGGAGAGGTGTGACCACGGCGTGCTTGACGTCTGCGGGGACAGTTGCAGTGGAGAGTGAAAAGTTGAGAATAAGAGATGGAAAGGACAATGGTGGGGGAGATGAGGTTTAGGAGATGGGTGGGGATAGGATCAGAGAAACAGGTGATGGGTTTGGAGGAAGAAAGAAGGAGTGCGGTTTCCTCAGAGATTGTAGGGAAGGAGGAGAGGGTAGAAGGAAGTATGGATGGGGGAGGAGAACTGGGGAGGAGGAAGGTAGATGAGGAAATAGGGAACTGGAGGGTAATCTTGTGTATTTTGTCATGGAAGTAATCAGCCAGAGTTTGGGCAGACAGGGAGGGTGGGACGAGGGGCAAGGGCACCTTGAGGAGAGAATTGAGGGTATTAAAGAGGCGGCGAGGATCGGAGGCAAGAGAGTTGGTCAGGTGGATGTAGTATTCTTGTATGGCAAGTGCTATGGCTGACTGGAAGGAGCCAAGGATGAATCTGAAGTATATAAGGTCTTCCGGGGAGCGGGATTTGATCCATGCAGGTTCAGCAGAACGGGCACAGGTGTGTAAATAGCAGGTTGTGAATGAAAGCCAAGGCTGGGGTGCAGAACGTCCGACAGGACAGGATGTGGGGTAGGTGGGGCAAGGGTGTCCAGAGCCGAGGATAGTGCAGCATCTTCTGCCCTAGGTTCCTTTTCTGGAATCACAGTGATTGCAAGACCCTTTGCTAAATCACGTATGAAATCCTGGAAGGACATATCCTCTGGAGGAGACATTCTGCATTAAGGAACTGAATCTTCTAATAGATTTGCTCTGGTACCGGTGGAATTGTCAGTCATCGGAATCGGAAGACTCAAGCACCGGGTGCTCCTGTAACGCATGGTATCGGTACCGCTCGAAGCCAGTACCGAAATGTCTCGGTTCCTGATCCCCAAAACTGGAGATCGGCATGGGGAGGGGGGGGGGGAGCAGTCCTGTCGAAGCAGGTACTGTCGGTACCGATACCTGTTGAACCGTCTGTTGCAGTCTTAGCGGTACCGAAGCCGCTAAGAGGGCCGCTAGACTACGTTCGATAGCAAGGATTCTGTGATCCATCGTTCCTGCCGATGCCTGGGTGCCAGTGCCAGTGCCAGTGGAAGCAGCTATGACCCCAGAGTATGGCACCAGTAGTTCCGTAGAGGTGGAGGCCTCTGGAACATCCTGGAGCCCCATTAATGCTTTGGAGCCTAAAGACTCCTGCCGGGGCTGTTTTGCCGGTGAAGTATCCTCGAGGAAAACGCCAATGGCATCCCGATACTTTAAAGGAGATTTACCCTTCGAGGACCGGCTAGTCTTGGAAGACTTAAATTTGGTTACCTGAGATCCATGGGAGGAAGAGGAAGCCCTGGAAGATGTCAATGCAACTGACATCGTGTTGGTGGCAAAAAGGATACAGAGTTTTGCAGCTCTATTCTGCAGGCCCATTTTGGTCATCCTCGTGTTGGACAATGTTCAGGACCCAGACATTTTAGACACCAATTATGGGTGTCTGACGGAAATGGTACCACCACATTTTGAGCATTTTTTGAAACCACTAGCTGGTTTCTCCATGCTTGAAGAAAAAATGAGCCTAGTGCCCAAAATGGGACCTAGCACCAGAAGCAGGGAAAGATCCCTGAAGAAATAAAATAAAAAAAAAAACCCTTGTAAGAAAGAAGAAGAGAACTGGCGGTACCGGTAGGCGTCAAATGAAGGCAGACACGACCACAAAAAACAAGAAATAAAGGTAAATTTTCTGTGGTGACAGGGTACCACGACCTGTCGGCTCCACATAAAACGAAGAACTGAAGTGAGAGAGGTACAGAGGCGGGAAGGCAGCACGCATGCGCTGTGGGATGCTCCCAAAAGCTTTCCTACTGGACGCTGGGGAGCGTTCCTGCGCGGGCTCTGTCGGTACTGATGATACCCATATGTGAAGACTACATTCCTGCTTGTTCCTGGAGATAAACCATGCCAGGTTGGGCGCAACTCCCGTCGCTAGACTTGCGGTCATATACCTCTGAAGAGCCGCCTTCAATCTTCTGGGCAGAGCATAAGGAAGGAGGGAGGGAGCACAGAGATTGAAAAGGATTCTTCACAACCCCACACAAATTCTCTAATTTTCTGACTGCTCAACAGATCCTTAACAGGAAAGGATGCAAACCTGAACCAATTACCCTCCTCCTTATGGCTTCCAAAAAGAACACTGATTTGAAGGGTATCTAGTGGAGCCTCCCGCATCATGCTCTAGTCACCCAAAGGTGGTCGTTCATGAGTGAAAATTAATCTTTCTTCCTTCAAGCTTCTTTTGTTGATTCAGATTTCAACAGAGTTGAAAAACTTGCATCCATCTGCTGGAGACAAAGAAATACTGAATATGCTCCCTAGTGGTTCAGGCCAAAAGGCATGGTGAGGTCATAAGAATCCTCTGGAATGCTTTCTCTGTTTCCACATCTGCTGTTAAGAGGAACACAGTGCACTTATCTAGACTGGTCTAACAGGATGATATGGAATGGCACATTAGGGGCCTGATTTAAAAGCTCTTTTCTCATAGAAAACAGGAGAACAGTATGTCAGGCTCTTAAAAAACACCTTTTGGGGGGGGGGGGGAGGGAAGAGGAGGGAAGGGAACACTGACCAAAGAATCTCAGTGATCGGCTCTGAAATTTTTTTTTTTTTATTGAAAGGCTGCCAAAAAATACATAGAAACAAGAACCACAAACATCATCCAAAAGAGTGCAACAGCAAAAGCAGAGCTTCAAAACACAGTGGTAATCTACAATACGCCTTCATTTTTGTAGTTTTAGAATAAGTACAAGACAACCACCCTCCCCCTTCCCCTACCCACTCCCCCCCCCCACTGCTCCCCCCTTCCGCTTTGATGGCTCATAGGTCGAAGCTCCGAGGAGAAAAGAAAAGAGGGGAACAACCACCCCCCCAACCTCCCATTTCCCCCCCCCCAAAACCTCCCTAGCCCAAAACCCCGCTCCCCCCACCCCCCAATCCCATCTATGGCTTGCTAATCCTTAGGCAAGGGAAGGCGGTGAGCAAGAAGCACACAGAAGGGGTAAGCTCCCTTTGAAGTTTGTGTGGTCCCCCCCCCGCCTGTCCGTAGCAATCACGCACCATAACGAGAAACAAAGGGTGCCCACACCAACTCAAAGCGCGCCAAACGCATCCTGCTAATAGCTACCCCCCGCTCCATTGTATACATATCCCACATTCTTTCCAACCAAACCTGGAAGGAAGGGGCCAAAGCACGCTTCCATGCTGCTGCAAGGGATAATCGGGCCGCATTCAGGCCGTGGCGGAGTAAAGCGAGCTGCAGAGCCCGTGCACCTGGCACCGAGGCCCCAAAAAGAAAAATCCCCAGATCCCAAGGAATGCTCACTCCCAGAAGCAGCTGCAGTCGGAATTGTACACCCCTCCAAAAGGCGCGAATGCGGGGACAAGCCCACCAAATATGCCCCAGAGTACCCCGCTGCCCACAGTTACGCCAACATAGGTCCACAGCCCCAGGATAAAATATGAGAGATCCATGCTGGAGTCACCACCGGTACATTATTTTATAATTAGTTTCACGGGCATTAATCGCTACCGAACTCTTCCACATGCGCGTTTCCACCCTTTCCCACTGTTGCTCATCATAAGAGAAATTCAAATCAGAGTTCCAAAGCTCCCTGTGCCTTGTAGAACACGGTTGGGACCCCTGCAAGTGGGCATATAGGGTCGCCACGAGTTCTTTAGTAGTAGTGCATCCCTCACAGTAACGTTCCAGATCCGTCAGGACCCGAGCAACCTGGGGCCGAACCAGCCTAGATCGAACCCAATGTGTCACCTGCGTATATTGATAGAGATGCCCATCCGGAATATCAAATTCGCCTTGTAATGCATGGAAGGGTTGTAACCGACCTTCATCAACGAGTTGCCCGACCCGGCTAAGGCCATGATGACCCCACTGCCGAAAGACTGAGTCACTCAACCCCGGTGGGAAAGAAGCATTATCTACTATAGGGGCCGAAGGGGACAAGTCCATACCTTGGGACCGAAAGTGTTGATCCCAGCAACGGAGGGTATGGAGAACATAGGGATTACTGATGCATTTACCACGCCGGAGCTTTGGGCCCAGCCACAGCCAATCTCCTAACCCCGCTCCCCCTGCCAAACTCATTTCCAGCTATACCCATCGTTTGGTGCTATCAGCAATCATCCACTCCACCCCCGCCCGACATTGCACCGCCGCATAGTACCAGTGCAAATTGGGCATGCCCATACCTCCAGAGCGCATACGGGCATAGAGAACATGCCGCGCTAAGCGCGGACGACAATAATGCCAGATAAACTTCATAAGCAACTGCTGCCAAGTCGCCAAAGTGGCCCGCGCAATAGGAAGCGGTAGAACCTGAAAAAAATAAAGAAAGCGGGGGACAACCACCATCTTGACTACCGCTATACGCCCAAACCAGGAAAGGAGCAAGCCATTCCAAATATCGAAGTCCCGCCGAACCTGACTGAGCAGAGGATCATAGTTAGCTTTAAAGAGGTCCGCCCGCTCCACGGTCAAGTGAACCCCTAAGTAGCGTAAGGCACCTGATACCCATCGAAGAGGATAGGCCGCTTGGAGCTCCGCACAAACCGCCCCGGGGACGCCGACATTCAAGATCTCCGATTTAGTGTAATTAATTTTAAAGCCGGATATCCGAGAAAAGCTTGCAAACAGCTGCATCGCGGCTGGAAGGGAAGTAGACGGATCTACCAGGGACAATATGATATCATCCGCAAAGAGCGCAATCCGATATTCCGCGGGGCCGATGCGGACCCCCCGCAAGCCTGGATGGTCACGAAAGCTCTGTGCCAAGGGTTCCATCGCAAGTGCGAAAAGCAGAGGCGAAAGAGGGCAACCCTGACGTGTGCCCCTCTCCAGGGAGAAGTGTCTCGAGTGTCCCCCATTAATCCGAACACACGCCTGAGGATGTTGATAGAGACTACGAACCCAGTGGATATAATTAGGGCCAAAGCCCATTGTCACCAAAACACACCATAGGTATCCCCAATCGACCCGATCAAAAGCTTTTTCTGCGTCAATCCCCACTAGCAAAGCTGGTTGCGGTTCCTGTCGGGCCACGTGAATGACCTGCAACATACGCCTTATGTTATCTGCGGCCTGGCGACCCGGCACAAATCCAACCTGATCTGGATGAACCAAGACCGGAAGGACCCGGTTCAAGCGTGCAGCCAGCACAGAGGCAAATATTTTAACGTCAACATTTAACAGGGAAATGGGGCGATATGACGCCGCGTCGTGCAGGGGTTTACCTGGCTTGGGTATCATCACTATCAATGCCTCACGTTGGGACGAGGGGAGAGAAACCCCCCCCCCCCAAGACCTCATTGAACAAGATGGTCAAGGTTGGCGCTAATTAACCAAAATATCCATGTATATAGTTGCCATGTATATAGTTATTTATATATAATTACCATGTTTTACCAAGTTTATTTACCTTGTTCATTGTAAAAAACCAATGCTGTTTGTACCATTGTGTTTATATTTGTTCATATGTAAACCGCACTGATTTAAGAGCGCGGTATATAAGAAAAATAAATAAATAAATAAATAAATAAATTGTACCCGTAACGTCTTATAATATTCCGCTGGGAAGCCATCACTACACAGCGCACTGCCAGTTTTCAGCCGCCGGATTGCATTTTCCACTTCATCCACCGTAAATTCGGAATCTAACTGAGCTCGGTCAGGGGCAGGAAGACGCGGCAGGACAATCCTCTGTAAGTAGTCCTGCACACGATCCCGGTCAAAGGGCTCTGCCTTATAGAGCTGCTCCAAATAGTCAGCAAAAAGATCGCGTATCTCCCGTGAAATAACCCTTTTCCGTCCCCCAGAATCGCACAGTTCGCGGACCACTCTCGTGGACTGCAGTTGCCGAAGACGCAAGGCCAAGAAGCGGCCAGTTTTATTCCCATGCTCATAAAACGTTTGCCGTAGTTTCCGGCGCTTATTATCTAATTCCCTCTGCAAACACGCATCCAAATTGGCTCGAACAGTCCGCCATTGCCGCAAAACCTGCCGCGAGCCGGTTCGGGCGTGCTCCAAACCTAGTCGAGTAGACTCCTTCACCAACTGGTCGCGGTCGCGTGTCCACATTTTCCGCGTGCGGGCCGTCTCAGCCATGAGTTGACCACGAGCCGTAGCCTTAAAAGCATCCCACACCGTGGAAGGGAAATGTCCCCAGAGTTATTAAGCTCAAAGAATTCAGTGATGAAGCGGACATGGTCCAGCACTGCACCCTGCCGCCGCAGGAGCCTCGCATCTAAGCGCCAAAGGCGTTGGTGCTCGCTGTACAAGCCGGCCGGGAGGGCAAGCCAGCATGGGGCATGATCTGACAAAGTCAGCGCTCCATGTCCAGCCTTCACTCTCCCATCCATCAGGCGCTGATCCAGTAGAAAATAATCAATGCGAGTGTGAAACTGATGGACCGGAGAGTAGTAAGTATAACCCCTCTCCCCCTCATGGGTGTCCCTCCAAACATCCCGCAACCCTAAATCTAGCATAAGGTGTTGAAGGGCTCTAGCCGGCCCCCCCATTCCCCCCCAGCGCGACCTGTGGAATCCAAATGGGGCACCAGATGCGTGTTACAATCCCCACCAAAAACAATGGGACCCTTTGCGAAGTCTGCCAATAAAGCTTCCAATCGCGTAAAAAATGACCCCTGACCTGCATTGGGCACGCAAACATTAGCTAAAGTTAGCAAGTGTCCTAAGCGAACATTCAAAAAAAGCCACCTCCCCAGGGCATCTCTTTTTACCTCCTCTATCCGCAAGGACAGGCTCTGATGAAATAGAAGGCCACTCCCCGCTTCTTCCGGCCCTGCGCATCTGAGGCCACCCGCACCTCAGTGTACGGGGACCGCTTTAACCAGCCCTGCTTACAATTCTGAAGATGGGTCTCCTGTAAATAAACAAACAATGTCCCCTTGCAAAGCGCGCAATTCCGAAAACAGCAGCGACCGCTTCCTTGGGGAGTTAAGACCCTTAACATTCAAAGAAATAAAGCGCACCATTACTATTCACAATCTAAACCCTCGTACCCTCCAGTTACCCGAGGGGTCCCGGTGACAGCGCCCCCCCAGCAAACCTAGAGGGTTATTTAGCCGGGCCCACCTATTCCACACACCAGACACAAGTGCCATAGTCCCCCCCCCCCAAACCCAAACATACCCGCCAGCTCCAAGTTGAAAAACCCTCCCCCAAACCCAAACCCCCCCCCCTTCCCGTCAATACCACCTGCCTGTCAAAGTTAATACAGGACATGGTAAATTGACCACAAACCCTATTCCCCCCAAATCCCCACAAAGCAACATTACAAACACAACATATAATAGCATTTCCCCACTACTCCCCCCACCCACCCTGGGTCATCAAACCCATCATGCCTCCTCATCAGAACAATATCATCATCAAAACATTTGCAAGTCACCCGCCACCCCCTATGTATAGTAGGGTGGAGGCCCAGGCTGGCCCATGCCAATGGCCAATAACTCAGTGGAAAATATTACAAAGAAGAAAAAATCAAAAAACAGCCAAGCACCAAAGGCCGGACATTCAACCACAGATCTGAAGGTCGGGAGACCCACAAAAGGAGGCTCCCTTAAAAGGTAATAAAAGCTCTCCTATTCCACAAAAAAATCAAGCAGTCTTGCCCACTCGGAGTGCTGAGGCTTAGGGGGCGGCGGGTGAGGCTGAGCATTATCATCAACTAGTCCCGCCTGGCGAAGAGCTCGCCAAGCTTCAGTATGGTCTTTTGCCGAAACCTTTTTTATTGCCCAAAAGAAAGTTCATCCTAAATGGAAAAGACCAAGAGTAGCGAATCCCCTTGCTGTTAAGGACCATTGTAACTGGTTTCATCTCCCTCTGGCGCGCCAAGGTAAACGTCGAAAGGTCTTGATAGATTGACACTGTTGCGTCCTGGAAGCGGACCGTCTTCTTCTCCCGGCCTCGATGTATGAGAAGCTCAGCATCAGAATAGCGCAAGAATCTCGCAATAACATCACGAGGTTGGTTATTGGGAGGTTTTCCCAAGGCACGATGAACTCGTTCAATTTCCATCCCAGGAGCATGCGCAGCCAGGTCCTCCGCCGGGAGCAGCTCCGCTATCAACAGTTTAAGCACGGTTGGTAAATCTTCCCCGCTCCCCACCGCTTCTGGAATTCCGCGAAAACGCACATTATTGCGGCGGGAGCGGTTTTCAATGTCATCAATTTTATAAGTCAGCTCCATTGCTTGCGCATGTTGCCGGTCAAGTGCACATTGTAAGTCCATCAAAGTCCCATCTTGGTCAACCACTTTGGTCTCCACGTCCTCTACTCGGGCTCCCAGCTCTTTAACGTCGGTCCGTAGTTCTGCGACATCTTTCATCAGCTCCTCACGTAAAGAGCGGAACTCGCTGGCTAACTCCGCAAAGCCTCTGCGGAGTTCTTGTTTGAGTTGAGCAGAGGTGAGCTGTTTGTGGGAATCCAGTTCATCTTCACTTACAGTCTCATCATCAGTGCCTGATGGGGGAGATTGTTCACGTAGACTGCTTGGGGCCCCAGACTTACTCTGCAGTCGCTGGGAGGAACTCATCCCCTCTCGGGCTTCAAGGTTTTTAGCTTTAGCAGCCATCTCACAGGGCCACCAGTGCCACACAGTGTTAGGAGAAAGATACAGTCAATGTCAGCAAGGGCAGAGACACTAGGGAGAGAGCGGTGCACAGAGCTTCGCAAGCCCGCAAGGCAGTTACTGTTTCACAGTGTGAGGAGATGGATACAGTCAATGTCCGCAAGGACCGAAGCACTGGAGAGACAGCGGGGCAAAGAGGGGAAGGCTGCCTTAGGCCCTCCCGAAAAGGCGAGCTGCCAGATACAGTGTTCAAATTGCTCTGCTGAGCTATGTGAAGATAGAATGCAAAATGCCCAGGACTTCAAGGTGTTGGGAGATCAAAAGTCAGAATAAGCACAGAAGCACTCCAGCAGGGCACATGGGATCCACGCTGAGAAGCAAGGACCTCGGCGGGGCACGAGGCTGCTAACAGATTGCCAGTGTCGTTGGCGCCGCTGATAATCCAGAGGGTATGAGAAGAAAAGAGTAGCCTTCGTACTTATCCCCCTCGGGGGGGATTGGTGCTGGCAGGATAATGTGGTGAGCACTAGCGGTTGCCGCGAGGAATCCAGGCCTTCTCCTCGGCCCAGCAAAAAAGACTCCAAGTCCGCGGTCAGGCGCCCCAACCTTGAGGATAATGCTTCACCCAGCAGCGGACTGCCGCACGTGCTCCGACTCGGCACAGGGGTCCAATAGTACAGCCCAGAGGGACTCCGCTCAGATGCCGTCTGATCTGCCCGAGTCGCTGAGGTCAGCCGTGGGATTATTCAGGCCCGAAGCAAGCGTTGATGAGAGGCACACAGCAGGCCGCATTCCAGGGACGGGCTCCGCAGGTTCCCAGCCGCCAGAGATCTTACCAGGCGATTTGTCCGGGTTCCGAAGGACACCGCTTGCCAGTGCCAACCCAGGGCAGGTAAAGTCGGGGAAAATTGCTTCAATTAGCGCACGTTAGCTGATGTTTCGGGGAATTTGGGACGGAGCTCAGTTAAAGTGCGGCCATCACGCAGCGGGCTCACGAGCGCCCCCCCCCCCCCGGCTATGAAATTTTTAAGCTGGCTCCTAGATTCCAAGAAACTCTTGTCAAGGCCCAGTCTACCATCTGAGCCAAGTAGCCCAGTTTCCAAAAGGACACTGCAAACCAACTGTGATTTAACACTCTCTATAGACATTTTGGTACCCGTAGTGCCAATTTTACATGAACAAGGTAGGACTAAAAATATCACAATTCACTGAACCGTAAACACATAAGAACATAAGAAATGCCATACTGGGTCAGACCAAGGTCCATCAAGCCCAGAATCCCATTTCCAAAAGTGGTCAAACCAGAACCTGGCAGGTTCTCAAAAAGGTGCATTGGTTCCACAATGCTTGTCCTGGGGTAAGCAGGACAAGCAAACACTAAGTTATTACTACATCCTCCAGTAATCAAATCCAGAGTTTGATTACGCGTTGAGTGAAAAGCATTGTTACTCACCTGTAACAGGTGATCTTCAGGGACAGCAGGAATCATTTTTCACATATGGGTATCAAGCCTGTGCAGGAACACTCCCAAGCATCCAATTGGAAAGCTTTTGGGAGCAATCCACTCCCACGTCCTCTCCTCTATTGAGCTTTTAGCTGAGAGATAGAGGAAAAAGAGAATACCCTACAACTCCTAGGGGAGGAGGGCGAGTTGTGAAGACCGATTCCTGCTGTTCCCGGAGACCACCTTTTATAAGCGAATAACAAACCTATCTCCAGAAACAAGCATATGGGGACTCACTAGCTCTGAGGTACCAGACTAGTATTGGAAGCAGTGGTATCCTTGAGGCTAAAGAATAGAACTGAGGTGGTGTGGATACAAACCGGCCCCATGGAGCTTGACTGCATTTGGCAAGACCATTGTCCCAGGAGAGTCTGGGATGGAGAGTAGGAGTTGCAATTAAATCCCAAAATGGTGCTGGAAGACAGCCTGGCCAAAGACAGCATCCCGACAGAAATCCCTGTCTAAGAAGTAGTGTGCAGCGAAGGTATGAATGGAGGACCAGGTAGCTGCTCAACATATTTCGTCAATGGAGACGGCTCGCATGTTGCGAGCCGTGACGTGACCCTCAAAGGAGGGTCCCGCTTCAACATAGGCAAAGGGAACAGTCCGCAATTCAGATAGATAGGTTGCGCCTCTTAACTGGCAATCCAAGGTGACTTAGATCAAAGGAAATGAATAATTGAGAGGCATTCCTGTGATTCTTGGTTCTGTCCAAGTAGAAAGCAAAGCACCCTTGCAATCTAAAATGAGTAGCGCTGCTTTAGCACTAGATGCATGCAGTCTGGGGAAGAAGACCAATTGGCTGAGATGGATGTGGATGAGTACGGAGAATCACTTTGTCATGACCAAACTTAGAAGAGCAGAAAGGAAATGGAGGAAAACCAAGAATGAAAAAGACAAAACAAAGTACCTCAACGAACTCACTACCTACCACTCAGAAACCGACAACGCAAAGAAAAACTACCACACCAAAATCATCACGTCAGCCATAAACAAACCTCGAGAACTCTTCCAAATTGTCAAAAAACTGACAAAAGCACCTAGCAACTCCAACCAGCTTCCAGATATCCCCCCTGATCTCTTAGCCCGACAATACAAAACAACTTCAACAACCACAAAGCTCACACCACTATGCTGAAACAACCAAGACAGATCCATGCACCATCATAAACAAAGCCTGGAACACATTCAACACAACCTCAAAAGAAGAAATATCTTCCACCATCTCCTGCCTGAACACCACTACCTCCCTGCTGGACCCTTGTCCTACAGATTGGATAAAGAAAACCAAAGAGGACCTGAGTACACCATTAACCCACATCGTAAATGAATCCTTTACCCAAGGACACATGCCAGACGCCCTCAAGACACAATCATTCGACCAACCCTGAAAAAGCACAACCTAGACCCCCTAGACCCCACCTCCTACAGACCAGTAGCAAGCCTCCCCCTCACCGCCAAGATAATAGAGAAGATAGTCCAACGTCAGCTTCAAGAACATCTGGACATCAACAACATACTAGACCCACAGCAACATGGATTCCGGCCACTACATGGAGTCGAGACCCCCATGACCACACTGATGAACACCCTCATCATAGGAACCCAAGAGAAACACTCCGGATACATCCTGATCTTCCTAGATATCTCAGCAGCTTTTGACACCATCTCCCACGACATCCTCATACACAGACTCCAAACAACTGGAATCAAATATACCGTACTCCAATGGTTCAGGTCATATCTAACTAACCGACAGCAACTGATCCGCACCAGCACCTCAACCTCGCCCCCCTACCAACATCAAGGAGTACCTCAAGGATCCACATTATCAGCCATGCTCTTCAATATCTACCTCCGTCCACTCTGCTCAGTCATACGCACCCACAACATCAACTTCCACATCTACGCCGACGACATAATGCTCTACGCACCAATTACAACCACAAACCCAACAAATGACCAACTATCAGCCTGCTTCACTGACGTATCCAACTGGCTACAAGAGAACAACCTATCCATTAACATAAAGAAAACCGAAGCTCTTATAGTAACAAAAGACCCAGACTTCAAGCCACCTACCCACCTCAGCATGGGAACCACGCAAATTCAAATACAACCACAAATAAGATATCTAGGCATTATCATTGACCAAGCTCTAACCCTTCAGCATCAAATCAACAAGACTGCCGGAACTATACTCCACAAAGCTAAAACTGCACAACGTCTCCGACCCCTCCTCGAACCTCAGGACAGTAATGCAGGCTGTGACACTCCCACATCTGGACTTCTGCAACATAATCTACCATGGACTACCCGCCACACAAACCAACCCCCTCCGCACTGCCTTAAATACCACGGCAAGGATTATTCAGAACGCGAAAAAATGGGACCACATCACCCCAATCCTAAGAGACCTACACATCCTTCCCATCGAAGCAAGAATCAAGTACAAAGCTATCCTACTCACCCACAAAACCATCCGCCAAACACAGAACACCCCGCTTCACACCCTACTGCCTCACCCGACCCACAGCAGAACAACCAGACAGTCCTCCAATAACTCCATCACCATCCCCCACAAAAGAACCAAGTCCACACAACGAACCTGCAACAGAGCCTTCGAACTTTATGCTCCATTACTCTGGAACTCTCTGCCGAACCACATCAGGAAACAATGATCTCACATCATTCTAAAAACAGTCCTATTCCATGAACACCTCTGAACAGAAACTCCACCCCCCTCATCAAGAACTCATGATTAGAACCTACAGGATTGTACATTTGGAGTGGAGGAGTGGCCTAGTGGTTGGGGCAAGGTACTTCGGGCCGGAAGGTCGGGGGTTCAAATCCCACTAGAGGACAGCAACCTTGGGCCGGAAGGACTGGGGTTTCTAGTCCCACAGGTGCTCCTTGTGGTCTTGGGCAAGCCACTTAACCCTCCATAGCCCATGTTCCCTGTAAAATAGTTCTCTGTGTGCTGTGCTTTCCTGTCTAATCAATGTGTTTATACCTTAAAAAAAAAAAAAAAAAAATTTCCTGTCATGATTTGACAATCTCCAATCTGTAATCAAAACCGCTGCTGATCGCTGGAAGTAGCGGTATACAAATGTATACTAAATAAATAAAATAAATAAAAATGTCTATGTCCATCCCAAATCATTAATATTGCCCCCTGGTGATGGCCCCACCCTATAACCATTGATTCCCCCCCACCCCCCTGTTATGTGTTACACCGCTTTGACCCGGTGAAAAGCGGGATATAAATACAGTTAAATAAATAAATAAAATAAAGAAATAAATGATGGAACCGGGTGTACCGAGGATCCGACACCAAAGCCTGCAGTTCGCTGATGCAGCAAGCTGAAGTGAGGGTGATGAGGAAGATTACCTTCCAAGGAAAGAATTTTAAAGAAGTGGTGGCTAAAGGCTCAAAAGGAGGCTTTAGAAATTTCACTAGGACCACGTTGAAGTCCCAGGCAACTAGTGGTAGTTTGATCGGTGGCTTGGACAGGAGATCCCCACATAAATCGTTGCACCAAGGGATGCAAAGAAATAGGCTGAGATGGCACTCAGATGAACTATGACTGAAATGTCCTTGGCAGGTTTCATGACTAAGTGGAGGAGATACTTTAAAAGGAATTCCACCAGACAGGCAGAGGGGTCAATATACTTCAGGGTACACCAGAGAATGAATTTTGCCATTTGAAGGCATAAGATTGTCTGGTAGACGGCTTGCAAGATTTTATTTATTTATTTATTTCAGTGCTTTTTTATACCGCCCCTTCCAGAGATCAGGGGCGGTTTACAAGGAACTTAAACAACAATATAGCAGAACATTGCAATATTGAATTACATTAAACATTAGTTGAGCAAAAACAAGGAACTTAAACAATATAGCAGAACAGTGCAATATTGAATTACATTAAATATTAGGTGAACATAAACTAGGTTACATAATAACTAGGTTAAATGGAAAACAATGTGAGGGTTAACAACATAAAAGGAAGTATAAAACTATGTTACAAGGAGTCATAAAACTATGTTACAAGATGCAAGTAGAATGTCCTAAACCTGTTATGGAAGGTTGAGGTCTGCAAAGATTATGCTTTTTCAGCAGCTATGCCATGAGATGGGAGGGCCTGTAGACTGAGATGAAGAAGCATCTCATGATCCAGAGAGAGGAGGTTGGGCGCATGTCCCAGGTTGAGAGATGGAGTCTGCACCAGACGAGTCAGTAGAGGAAACCATGGCAGACGGGGCCAGTAAAAGGCAACAGAATCATGGAGCCCCTGTCAGCCTGCATCTTGAACAGAGTCTTCAGTATTAAAGGGGTAGGTGGGAATGCATAAAGTAGGCCCTTTCCCCAATAGAGAAGGAAGGCATCCGTTGCCTGGCTGTGTTAGGAGGGAAACCTGGAGCAAATCAGTGGAAGTTGAGCACTCTCCTGGGTGGCAAAGAGATCTATTCTGGCGGTCTCCCACATTTGGAATATCCAAGATGCTGTTTCCCCATTTAAAAGTTCACTCGTATGGACACAGGATATGGTCGAGTCTGTCTGCAAGGAGACTGAGTTCACCAGGGAGATACACTGCCCTGAGATGGATGCAGCGTGCAATGGAGAGGAACCAGAGATGGAGGGCTTCCTTGCTGAGGGGATAGGAACCCATTCCCCCCTGCTTGTTCACATAGAACATGGTCACCTGGTTGTCTGTGTGGACTAAGACCTGTTTACCTGAAAGTTGGAGTTGAAAAACCTGAAAGGCATTCGTGAGAGCACGTGTCTCCAGAAGGTTGATCTGCATCCGAGATTCCTATGGTGTCCTCTACCCCTCTGTGGTGAGATTGTCTAGATATGCTCCCCACCCAAGTTTGGAAGCATCTGTTGTCAGGGTGCATTGAAGTGGAGGCATCTGAAAAGGTGACCCTCCGAGTAGGTTTTGGAGAGGAGCATAATTGAAGGGAGCTGACAGGTGGAGGAGTGATGCAGATGTCTGAGAGAGACGCCTAGTTGCTTGGGTCCATTAAGATGAAAGAGTCCATTGGGCTTGACACATATGCAGGTGGGTATAAGGAATGACATGGACTGTAGAGGCCAGGTGCCTCAGAAGGCACAGCATATCTTGAGTTATCACAGCACTGTGATCCTTTATGCTGTTGACTAGTTCGATGAGGCGGGCAGAGCAATCCCATGAAAGGAAAGCTCAGGCCTGATGAGTGTCCAGAAGTGCTCCGATGAATCTGTGCTGCTGGGATGGAACCAGATGCGATTTTGGAAAGTTTAGGATTAATACCAGATCTTGGTGCACAGTGATGGAGCGATGAAAATATAGTTTTCTCTCTTATAGGGCTTCTCCTCTAATTAGTCAGTTGCCTAAGTAGGGAAAGATGAAGCTCCCCAAAGTACAAAGGTAGGCGACAACCACTGCCATGCATTTTGTGAACACTTGGGATGTGGAGGCTAACCAAAAAGGGCAGCACCAGGTATTGGTAGTGTATTTGCTGGAACCAAAAAGGCATATACTGTCTGTGTTGAGGGTGGATCAGCAAATATATGTATGCCTCCTTGAAGTTAGAGAACATATCCAGTCGTTCCTCTGAAGATATGGCAAAACACATAACAAGGGAAATCATTCTGAATTTTTCTCGAATGAGGAATTTGTTTAGGTACCTTAGATCTAGAATGGGCCTGAACCCTCCTGCCTCTTGAGGATAAGAAAGTAAGGCAAGTAGAAGCCCCTGCCATCCTGGGTGGGTGGAACTCTTTCTACAGCCCTCTGAGCTAACAGGGTGGACACCTCAATTGACAGATTTGTCTGCAAGATGTTTGCAGAATAATCCCTTGTGGAGGTGGTGAGGGGCATGTTTTCAAAATGAAACGATGTTGAGAGTCCACTGCTCTAATGTGATGAGGTGCTACTGGTGGGCATAGAAACAGAGTCTGCCTGCTATGCGTAGGGGTGGGGGACCCTGCAGAGGCAGAGTAGCTATGCTCCCTAGGAAGGAGTCAAAAACCAGATGCTGGCTGTGGCTGTGCAGCTGGTTGTGGCTTCGGTGTCTTAGGCATTTTGCGCTGGCGAGGACCCTGCTGTCACTGCTGAGGTTGGTAAGCAGGAAAATATCTTTTCTTCTTAGGATAGAAAGTCTTCTTTGGATTAGTCTCTCTCCTAAAGGGGTTCGATGTCTTTCTGGGGAGGCATTTGAGAGCGAGATCGGAGCACTTCTGGCCTGCTCTCTCCAACCCTTTCCAAAAGGTTCTCTCCGGAGCAGGGGATATTGGCCAATTTATCTTGAACCTACTGCTCAAGGTCAAATGTCCATAGCCACGCCATTCTGCAAGCACCAATGCAGTCTGCTGAAGCTCTGCTGGATGACTCAAAGGCATCGAAAGATGCTCTGGTAAGAAATTTGGATGTATTCTGATTTTGCCTGATTAAGGCGTAGAATGCATCATGCTTGTCATCAGGAAGGATAGGGACAAGGGTCTCCAGATCCCTGGAGATATCCTTGGAGATACATGCCCATGTAGAGCATGTGGGAGTAATCCTAGAAGTGAGCATGCATGTCTGAAAACACTAATGGCTAAAGGCATCGAGAGTTCTGGAGTCCTTGCCCGGAGGCATGGAAGAATGATTCTTAGAACTCCTGATGCGCTGCATCGCTGATTCCACCACCATGGAGTGGTGTAGAAGTTAAGTTAGAAGCCAGAGCATGGGGGAATTCAGTACATGGTATCAAGTCATTTGCTGCTAGGTAGAACCGTTAGCAGGGCCTCCCACATACATAGCATTAAATCCTGCAGGATACGATGCACCGTTAACATAGCCACTTCTTTGGGCACAGAGGGGTACTGGAGGATTTCCAATTCCTCTGCTCTCAGTTCCATCTCCAATGCCATGGTAATCTGCAAGCCTGCTGCCATGTCCCAAATGAAATCTTGAAAAAAGACATGTCCTCTGGCGGGGACAGATGCCACTCATGAGGAGGGGATGGATTGCAAGGGAGATCCCGGATTACCCTGGAATCATCCGATGCATCATTGGAATTGGAGGATTTAGAGCTGGATTCTGACAGAAAGTCAAAGTATCGACAGTCTCGATGTTGAGGCTCAACGCCGATACCGATGATTGGTCAGTGCAGCATCAGGAACTTGTTGGGTACAAACAATGCCTGTCACAATTCCAAAAAGGAGGCATCAAAGGGAGATTGTCCTCTGATGCAGGCTCGAGGTCAGAAATCTGTCCCTGAGGTATCAGTCATGGGCCGAATGCAGACACCTGAACCGCTGGAGCTGTTGCTACCAATGGTACAAAGGCTGCCAGGAGTGCTGCCAAAACTCCTCTCGATGGCCAGGATGCGCTAGTCGAGGGAGAAGGACGATGCCTGGGTGGAATCCTGCACAGAGCTCTCAGCCAGGTCCCGGAGCATGAAACCAGTAGCTTTCTGGAGGTCAAGGCCTCGGTAGCATCCTGCAGCCCCTGTTGTGCTTTGGAGGGCTGGTCCTCCTGCTGGGGCTGTTTGGCAGGCCGGTCAGCATTGGATGCACCCTTCGGTGAATCTCAATGACGATGAAGGGACTTACCTCTGGGATTGGTAGAGAGTTTCGATACAGATGACTTGGTCTTAGGTTTGGACTTTGAGGAAACCTGAGAACCGAGAGAGAGGCCAACCTCCTCAACAATGTGGAAACCACTGAAATTGAGTCCGTGGCAAAACAGAGAACCACATACTGCCTGGCTCTGTTCTTTAGGCCTCTTTTTGTCATTTATTGGCACAAAGGACAGTTGGTAAAAGGTCTGAACTCAGAACATTTTTTTTTAATTTGACAATTTTTATTAAACAATATAACATCAAGATACAATCCTTGAATTATTCACTTAATTTTTTTAATTTACCTCTCTGCTCCCTCCCCCCCCCTTGCCCTATTTGTCTGCTAGGTTATCCGCTTCAGTGTTATCTTATATACTTTACGGTTACAGTCTTGGGTCTATCCTTTCTACAATTCCACCATCTATACGCTCTTGAAAGATATCTTTTACTGAAGGACACCCATCAAAAGCCTCCTGCTTATCCCTGCAGATGGATGGCTGCTAATCGCTCATACCTATAGATCTCTTGAATACATTTATACCAAACCTCTTGTGTGGGTATATCCTCCACATTCTCACTATTACACATCTAGCCGCAATCACGCAAAATCTCAAATTACCTTCTCTCTCCTCACAACCCTCTCCTTTCAGGGTCAACAGTGTGTTCTCCTTGCCCCATGCAACTGTGTGCCTCACTATCTCCTGAATTTCTTGGTGGACCATGTCCCAGAAAGGCTGAGGTTTGTGGCATTCCCACTACAAGTAGATGTAATCTACCACCTCTTTACAGCCTCTCCAACACTCTCCCAAGTGATCCTTTCCTTGATGTGCCAGGCATACCGGAGCGAGATACCAATGATATATCATTTTCTAAACGTGCTCTACGTGCCTTGCAGCTACAAAACCTTTAGCCGTATCTTTAAAAATCTCCCCCAAGCTATATCCATTTAGTGACCTTTCTATATCTCGCTCCCACTGTCTCTGCCATGGTAATCTTCCAGTCTCCTGTTCCTTCCTTATTAATTAATATATCTTTGATAACACCTTTTGGCGCAATACCAGAACCCAGCACAAATTCATCAGTCTATACTTACATTCTTTGCCCATTCCTTTCCAGAAAACCAGTGTCTCACCTATAAGTATCCATAAAATTCTTTGTGGGATAGGCCATATATCTCCATTAATTGAATGACTGCTATTAAGCCTTTTGGCTTTCCACCTCTTAAACAAACCGTCTTGCAACCCTGGTGGGAAATTTGGGTTACTGTATATCAGTTGCAGCAGGGAGTATGCTCTTTGTAAATTCCTCCCAACCTTTGTTCCCCTCCATATTTTCATCACATGTCGCAAGTAAGGGCTGTGAAAAGTTTCCACTACTTGATTCATCCATGAAATGCTCCATACAGGTTATTTCTCTCTCCATTCCTTGTACTAATTCCACCCATTTTCTTTGTGTATCTTCTTGCCAGCCAATAATGTTAGTAAGTTGTGCAGCACTATAGTACCACATTAAGTTTGTGACATCTAGCCCTCCCACCTTTCTAGATTTATATAACATCCTCCTAGCTAACCTTGAGGGTCTATAGCTCCAAATGTAGTGAAACACTTTTCTGTGCCAGAATCAGGACCTGTTTTGGTTCAGTTATGGGCAGCGTTTGAAACAGATATAATATTCGGGGCAAAATTACCATTTTAATGCTTGCAATTCACTCCAGCCATGATAGTGGGAATCTATGCCAATGTTCCAGATCAGAAAATATTTTTTTCCATAGAGTTTCAGAGTTGATTTGATACAATTTAGCCACACCACCACAAATCTGGACTCCCAGATACTTCAAGGGGCCTTTTGTCTGTCAAAATGGGAAATGTTTCTTTAAGGCTCCTACTTCCCTGTCTTCCAGAGTAAGGTTTAGGATTTCTGTTTTCTCCAAGTTAGTTTTAAATCCTGAAACTTCCTGGTACACTTCTAGCTCCTCCTGTAGTCCCCCTAGCAAAGTTCCCAGTTCAGTAAGCGTTAGTAGGATGTCGTCGGCAAACAAGGTGATCTTGTACTCCTGTTTGCCCATCCACAACCCCTTCACATCTTACCGTTGCCTAATTCCAGCTGTGAAGAGCTCTACTGAAAGCGAGAACAAAAGTGGGGACAGGGGCAGCCCTGCCTAGTTCCCCTTTTTAAGAGAAAACAAATTTTAGTACCCCCCTGTTAACCTTAACAGCTGCTGTGGGCTTTGCATATAGCGCCTGTATCCATCTTAAGGTAGGTCTCCCCCACCCCAAAGGCCCTTAATGTTTCCCCATAGGAATTTCCAATCTACTCTATCGAACGCCCTTTCAGCATCGATTGCCACTGTTATAGCTGGTGCCTCGTTTTCTTTACCCACCAACAAAGATTGACCACCCTTTATACCACTTTGATTGAAGTGCCCCACATAACTTAGCCATCGAAACCTGCTAGAAACCGCCCTGGTTTGTCCTCCATGTTCATAAAATCTCTGGTGACTACATTGGAGTTGGAATGCTAACGTTTCCGCTTGTAAGTCATGGACTTTAGTTCTAGCCTCCACTATCTTTGTTCCCCTATTTCCCCCCCCCCCCTAATAATGTAGTCTGTCTTTCAATATCTGAGTGCCATTATGGCCTGTACTAGAGCTTGCTCTCTGTTTCTTTTTTTTTGCTTCCCATCTAATGAAATGACCCTGATAACTGCCTTAAAAGGCACCCCACACCACTTCATCTGCCATTCCCTTTTGGGCACTGTTTTCAAAGAAACCCTCAATGACTTCCCTTATTTCAGCTATGATATTTTTATCTTTTAAAAGACTATCATTCATTTGCTAAAAGCGGGAGCTAGATTGTTGTCCCCAGCCCACCAACTCTATCCATTCAACATTATGGTGTGTTCACGTGGCTGGTTCATAATCCACTCCTTTTGTTTTTGCCATCAATGGGGCTGAAATCAGTATCATATCGATATGGGAGCTTATTCCGCGGGGTAGGAATGGTATGAAAAAAGAACTCTACTCCTGGGATGTAGTTCCCTCCATGCATCTAACAATTGTCATGTTGCCATCATTTCCCTTAGTCTTTTCCTATACGTATGTTCTCCCCCACTCCTTCCACATATGAAGTCTAGATCCAGGCATGCTACTATAACATGCCCATTTATAAACCCGTAGAGTTCCAACATTATTTTATTTTTAAAAAATTCCCCCGATTCTGATTTGGAGCATATATGCCAACAATTGTCACTAGTGGTCCCTGGATGCACCGGCGGGCTTAACAGAGCCACGAGAAAGGGAAACTCTCCCTTTGCGGCTCTGAAAAGCCATCACTGAGGGAGATAGGAGGGCTCTGCTGGGGCGGCCGTGGGGCACTTCATTCTGCCGCTGCTGCGGTGGCGGCAGCAGCGGCTCCTCTCATCAGGTTGTTTTTTTTTTTAAGACAGAGTGAGGCGGGCTTTTGGGGGGGAAATTCTCACCGCCCCCATAAAGTTGCCACCTGAGGCCACCACCTCACTCTACCTCATTATAGAGCCACCCTCCTACTAGTAAGCATTTATAAAGCGCTACCAGGCGCACACAGCACTGTACAATGAAAACAAAAAGAGACAGTCCCTTCTCAAAAGAGCTTACAATCCAAAAAGACAAAGCAAGAAAAGGAGTAGAAAAAGATAAGAACAAGGGCAAAGAGACAAGAGCAGGAGAGACAGGACAAATGAAAGAGGTAAGAAGTGTAAGAGGAAGAAAGAAAGGTGAAATAAAAGAGGGGAAGGAAGGAGAACAGCAAAATCAAGAGCCAAAGGCAGAGGCGAAAAGATGAGCTTTTAACTTGAGTTTGAAGAGGGGCAAAGAAGATGCCTGACATATAGACAAAGGAAGTTTATGCCAAGCGTAAGGAGCAGCAAGGTGAAAAGAGCGGAATCTGGAGTTGGCAGAGGAGAAGGGAATAGCAAGAAGCAACTGGGAAGAAGAACGAACGGAGTACACGAGGGGGGAAATAGGGAGAAATGAGAGAAGAAAGGTACTGAGGAGCTACAGAGTGAATGCACTTATAGGTCAGAAGGAGAAGCTTAAAGTGAATACGGAAATGGATAGGGAGCCAGTGAAGAGATCTAAAGAGAGGAGTGATGTGGGCAAAACAAGGCCAACGGAAAATCAAACAGGGAGCGGAGTGCTGAATAGACTGAAGAGACTGTCCACAATGGCAAAGTGCTGGGCTGATAAGCTAGGCAGTTATTGTTGGCCCAGGCACACAGGAAAGCCATCTCCAGAGCGGTGCTCCTTGGTGCCACCTTGTCAAGTGACACGAGCCACTGCCGTGGAGTTGTCTGAAAACACTAATCGTCAGGCCCTTGACCAGTGGGCCAGAACCACAGAAGAGCCAACCTGATGACCCTCGCCTTGAGGCGGTGAATGGGCCAAACCACTTCCCTATGGCCGTATGGTCTTGCCAGTTTCTCAGGCTAGGGACCCATTGTCATCTGTTGTCAGCAGGATCCAGGAGAAATCATCTAGTGGTACATCCTTCCTCAGATGACAGGGCTACAGCCACCACTGCAGGTTGACCTTCACCACTGACGAGAGCAAAAGCCTGCACTCAAATTCCTGAGAACTCAGGGCCCACTGATTTAAGAAGAACCACTGGTGGCATGTGAGCCATCAATCTGAGGAGCTGAAGATAATCCCAGACTCTGGGTGCCTGCTGCGCACAGAACAGCATCAGGCAATTCAACAAACAATCTGGACTTTTCCCACTGCCCACTAGGGTTTCGAAACATGTTCCCAAAAACTCAAGAGCCATACAAAGGTTGTGCAAGCGGTGCAGCCACACGGTGCAAGTACAGAAAAGACACCGATATCACCACTGGGTTTGCAAGAAACTCAAAAAGGATGTGCTCCTGAACGTAGCTGAGGCTAAGGGGGCATTCGTTAGTAACACATTTCTAGCGTCATACTGTCCTGTTTGAACCCTCCCCTCCCCAGGTTCTTCTCAGCCTCGTATGACAACGCACGCGGTTATCATATGAAAACAGTTAATCAGAAACTTTACCCTTGAAATTATAAGGACATATGCAAGAAAAACAGAACCAAGAACAATAAAAACTGTGGAACTTTGGTACAGCCTAGTATTCGAATTAAAACCGATACAGACACACAATTGCTCAAGCATAGGCACTCAGGAGTATATGTCTATCCTATGGTTGCCAAGTACAGCACCTCTCCCTCAGCTCCTTTATTGGAAAGTTAAAGGGTGGCGCTCATCCTCGAGCGCCACTAACGTGCTCAGAGTTACCCCCACCCACATGTTTTACACCTGTTTATGCGCGACTAATGAGCGCACGTGCACGCGTGATGTCACTACTAAGGGGGTTCGCGGGGGCGGGCAACTGTCGCTAGGCCATTGAGTCACATATACAGCCGCTCTTGCGGTTCCAGAGTACTGGGAGCTACAAGAGGCTTTACGGGAGGAGGCAGTGTTCGTGTATTTCCAAGGCTCTTACCTTTAATCGGGCTTCGACTGATGCTTTCTTGCGGGCCTCACGCCGCCGGTACTGTTCCACCTTATCTAGTTGGTCCGGGCGCTGCAGCATCCCCGCCACACGCTGTACGGCCGTGCCCAGTGCTTCACGTTCCGTTTCCTGCATGGTACCCGCCTCCGAGGGCCGGGAAGAAGAAGGGATACACGAATCGCACTTCTTGGTTGAAAGTGATTGGGGAAAACTGGGATCTGCTCTGACACACCGATAAGACGACTGCCACTAATGCTCGCGACTCGCCCGAAACCCTTTGATTGCTTCTCGGAACGTCACTTCCGACACTTCAGCATACGGCGCGTCACTAAGGACAAATTAACATCCTCTCTAGAGAATAAGTAACGGTGTCACGTGAAAAGTAAATGGTGGCTTTCTGCGCTTGCGCTAATAATGCTGGTCATGTGTTCGCTAGCATTGTGGTAGACATGTCTTAAGTTTAAGAGCTGTGTGTGTATCTCGACGGAGTGCCTTTCTTTTTCAGAAGTTTGGTTGGTAGGGGCAATTTCTCCAAATGTGTGTTTTGTTTTGTTTTTGTGTGTACCATGACAGCTAAAGCTGGGGTGGAGTAGAGGAGTAGCCTTGTGGTTAGAGCAGTGTGGCCTAGTATCACAAGCGATCAGGGTTCGAGTCCTACTGGCAATTCTTGTGACCTTGAACAAGTCAAGTTTGTTCTCCATTGCTTCGAAAGAAAATGTCTAGCAATCTAGTTCCAGTCATACCAAGAAAACCCAGGAGCTGCTAGGTTACCAGGAGTCAGCATTAACTTGAATGCACTTAACAAAAGGCAGGGTATGAGTGTTCCCCCCCCCCCCCCATGCATATTGGAAGGTGCTTGATGTTGGGTTTAGCTCAGTGTCATAATTGTCGGTCCTGGTTGTATTCTTCATGTATGCATAGATTGGTAGTTTTAAGTATGTTGCTCCCAAGAATTGCATAGTATCTCGGGGATAAAATCAGGATTGGCATAACTCATCCAGCTGACATGTCAAGCCTATAAATGATACTGCACATCTAGCCCCGCAGGATCAGAATCACAGGCAGGCCGGGACTGCGATTCAGCCCGGCCTGCACATACAGGTCTGATTCCAGCTAACTCAGTCAGGGCTCTACAATGGAGCCATGGCACCAAGGCTCCATTGTAAAGCCGCGATCCCAGCCACTGGACTTCAAAGGTGATTTCCCCGCAGCCCAACCCCTGATCTGGCCTCCTAAGGCCAGGGTCAGACTGCGGGGAATGTCCTCGAGCCCTCCCTGCTCCATCTGCACCCCAGGCTCAAAAAAAAAAACTGTCCAGGGAAGTTATTCCACCTCTGAGGTGGAATAACTTCCCCGCACAAGTCACCGGTCCAGGACATCCAGGGCCAATATTAGAGTCAGCCCTGTACGTCCAGGGCTGGCGACCATCCGCCCAGACTCCACCGCCGAGCTGCCCCTTCCCCGCCCCCATCTAATTTCCCCATACAACCGAGGGGGAAGTTAGATGCCGGCGGGGAAGGCATGAATAGCGGGGATGGATGTCCTGTTGGGCTGTCCATCCCTGCTATTCTTGTGACAGAATAACCCCCATAAGCAATAACGTCAGAGGAAAACATCAAATAGGCAACCCTGCTTTAGCCCACTAGCAGGGATGCTATTTTAGACCTAGTCCTCAATGGAATGCAGGATCGAATGCGAGAGGTAATTGTTTTGGGGCCGCTTGGCAATAGCGATCATAACATGATCACATTTGATTTAATAAATGGAAGGAGGATAGCAAGGAAATTATCTGCTAGCATTCAACTTTCAAAAAGAAGACTAATAAAATGAGGAGAATGGTTGGTTAAGAAAAAACTAAAAGGGGCAACTGCAAAGGTTAAGAGTTTACAGCAGGCCTGAGTGTTATTTAAGAATATTATTTTGGAAGCCCAGATCAGATGTATTCCATGTTTTAAAAAAGATAGAAGGAAGGCCAAATGACAGCCAGCATGGCTTAAAGGTGAGAGCAGAGAGGCTGTTATAGCTAAGAGAAAATCTTTCAGAAAATGGAAAAAAGAGCCAAATGACAAAAACAGGGAAAAGCATAAGTACTGGCAAGTTAATTACAAGGCATTAATAAGGCAGACAAAGAGAACATTTGAAAAGAAGTTTATCATGGAAGCAAAAGTGCATAATAAAAACTTTTTCAAGTATATTCGTAGCAAAACACCTGTGAGGGATTCAGTTGGACCATTAGATGATGGAGGGGTAAAAGGTGCATTGAGAGAGGACAAGGCCACAGCAGAGAGACTGAGTGAATTTTTTGCTTCCGCCTTTTCTGAAGAGGATGTAGGAAACTTACCCATGCTAGAAGTGATACGTAAAGGTGATGTATCAGAAGAATAGAAACAAATCTTGATAAATCAGGAAGATGTGATACAGCTAATTGATAAACTAAAGGGCAACAAATCACCTGGACCAGATGGTATACATCCTAGGGTGCTAAAAGAAGTGAAGTATAATATTGTAAAACTATATTAGTAATCTGTGATCTTTTTTTTGTATTTAGATTTTTATTGGTTTATCAAAGAGTCTACAATACAGTCACCATGGGCACTCTTATGCAATGGCCCAGTTGCATGGATCCCATATTTATGCTATTCATAAAATGCTGTAACATGTCTAGTAATTAATAATCTCTACATCAATATAATACTTATGGTATATCTTATCTAAAATAAAGTGTTTTTCTGTATATTGCCATTGTCCACATGTGGTCCCATTATTTTAGCTAATATAAAATGTTTTTACATTGATAAAGAGTAGTTACTCACCTGTAACAGGTGTTCTCCAGGAGCAGCAGGAATCAGTCCTCACATATGGGTGACGTCGGCGCCGACGGAGCCCTCGTGCGGAGCATTTCCCCAGCTTTCAAAGAAAGCCTTTGGGAATTGCAGCGCGCATGCGCGGTCCCCTTCCCGCCCAAGGGTGCCATCTTGCTCAGTCTGATGACATAGCTAAAAGACAGTAAAAAATTAGCAAAATAAATCATATGACTGCAACTCCAAGGGGAGGAGGGAGGGTTGTGAGGACTGATTCCTGCTGCTCCTGGAGAACACCTGTTACAGGTGAGTAACTACTCTTTCTCCAGGACCAAGCAGGAAGTCAGTCCTCACATATGGGACTCCCCAGCTTAAGGCTACCGGAGACCTCAAGCCGAAAAAATGAGCTCCCTCTAGCTCGGCAGCACATAAGGAAGGAATCTTCTCTGAGAACGCCCCCGACCGGTAGCCCAACACCAGGGTAGGAGTTGCCTAAACCCCAAAGAGATTATGGAGTACTGCCTGTCCGAAAGCACTGTCCCTGCGGGACTCCCTCTCAAGGCAGTAATGGGCTGCAAAAGTCTGGCTTGAAGACCAAGTAGCGGCCCGGCAGATGTCTGCCAACGGAACAGAGCGGAGATGAGCCACTGACGCAGCCTTCGCCCTGACACGATGAGCCGTGACTCGACCCTCCAACGAGAGGCCGGCTGCCCCATAAGCCCAGGCGATACAGTCAGCGACCCAAATGGACAAAGTACGCTTGGAGACAGGTAGCCCCAACTTATTGGGGTCAAAAGAAACGAAGAGCTGAACAGCCTTCCGATGCTCCCGCGTACGGTCAAGGTAGGACAACGCCCTCCTACAGTCCAGGGTATGCAGGACCATCTCAGCCCGGTTGGCATGCGGCCTGGGAAAGAAGGTCGGAAGAACCACCTCCTGATTGAGGTGAAAAGGGGAGACACCCTTAGGAAGAAACTTAGGGTGAGTCCTTAAGACTACCCTATTCCTGTAGAACCTAGTGTAAGGGGGATCAGACACTAGTGCCTGCAGTTCACTCACTCGCCTAGCAGAGGTAAGAGCTACCAAAAACAAGGTTTTCCAGGAGAGAAAACGGAGAGGGCAGGTAGCCATAGGTTCAAAGGGCGGACAAGTAATCCGCTGTAAGACCACATTCAGATCCCACTCGGGCTGGTGGACGCAAAGGAGGCTTAAGCAGAAGGAGGCCTCTGAGAAAACGAGCCACCAAAGGGTGGTTGGAAAGAGGCCTGCCATCCACCGGCGAGTGGTGCGCTGAGAGAGCACCTAGGTGAACCCTGACAGAGTTGGACTTAAGGCCTAGATTGGAGAGGTAAAGCAAATATTGCAATACTACCGCTACCAAGCACGAGAAGGGATTCTCGCTGTGCTGAGCACACCATGCGGAGAATCTACGCCACTTAAGAGCGTAGGATTTCCTGGTGGATTGCCGTCTAGAAGCTAAGACTGATTTACAATCAGACTGAATTACACAAGACAACCAGTGAATGGGTGTTAGCGCACTCGATCGTTGGACGTCTTTGCTATGCCAGAACTGGACCCCAGTTCACTCAAATGGTAGGACAGCTGGTCTGTCTTAGCCAGAAGTACTATAATGCCACGACCAAAAAGATAGCATGGTGGTCAGGACTCAAACATCCTGAACCTCCTAACCCATTAGCCAGATTTCCTGAACTTGCTGGTTTATGGACTAACCTTGCCAAAGTCCAAGCCTGGCAAGCCCCACCTGGCCTATATTGGATCTGTGGAAACCGAGCATATGCACAACTCCCACCACACTGGGGAGGAGCATGTGTCTTAGGAACCATCAGACCTTCTTTCTTTCTTTTAAACACTGAACATGGAGAACAATTAGGATACCCAGTATACACTACCCACCGACACAAAAGAGCACTAAGACAGAAGAGAGAGGCCTTACAGATAGGCAAGTGGGAGAAATGGCAAGGTGATGATTGGCCACCAGAAAGAATCATTGATTATTATGGACCCGCCACCTGGAATGATGATGGTATGTGGGGTTATCGGACCCCAGTCTATATGATTAATCGTATTATTCGCTTACAAGCAGTAGTTGAGATAATAACTAATGAGACTAGTCATGCACTCACACTTTTAGCTAGACAAAGTACACAAATGCGCACTGCTATATATCAGAACCGCTTAGCACTTGATTATTTGCTAGCAGCTGAAGGAGGAGTATGTGGTAAGCTGAACTTAACCAATTGCTGTTTGAAAATAGATGATAAAGGTCAAGTAGTTGAAGAAATTGCTAAAGATATGCAAAGACATGCTTATGTGCCAGTGCAGACTTGGCACTCATTGAAATTTCCTAATTGGTTTGCTAACCTCTTTTCATGGTTGGGAGGATTTAAGACTTTCATCGTATTGGTACTAATCCTTGTTGCTGTTATTTTCTTATTACCATGTTTAATCCCATGTTGTATGCGTTCCATTCATAACACTATTGATAGTACAGTAGAGCGGAAGACCGCAACAAAAATCATGGCTTTATATACAGCTAGTCCTGGTAGAAATCCTTTAATCAGGATGTGATTCTTCAGAAAGTGATTTAATTCTCACACCTTATTAAGTAATAGGGTGAGATTAATCAAAGGGGGGAATGTGGCAGGTGCAGGCCTGTGACCCACAGTGTCCGAACATAAGCAGGCCAGCATGGCTAGCTTGACCTGTAAATGAGGCCTGTGGAGAGGCATATAGGATTGCACATCCCCCAATATGCTGCTATTGTAAGATAGAACTCAGTAGAAGTATTGAATTAGCTTAGGTAAGCAGAACAGCAGTATTGAAAGATGGAAAAATACAGAAAATACATGTTTAAAAGTTACTGATAAGAAAAAGTACATCTGCAAAGAAATAATTGGGAGTGCTGACAGATGAGTTGCAGAGCCCCAGCTCCTCTGCACGTACAAATTGGTTCTATGGCCTTGAGAGTGTGAAAGTAACAAGTTGATGAACTGACCATTGTAATTAGGACTAGAAGGGGGGTATGCAGGTGTCATGCCCACAGAAGGGACATAATTGGATAAACTTATCAGTACCGGGACCAATAGAAGAGGTACGGGAGGTTACCGGGACCAATGAAGTGTTTTTCTATACCTAGAATGGAACAGAAGTCTATAAAAGTTGTTGTAATGCTTGAAAACTTTGCTCAGCCATTTTGAAATTGACTGGTTCGAGACTTGTGCACAAATAAATGATTTGGACCTTCTGAACAGACTCCTGGTATCATTGGTTTGTCTGCGCTTTGCTGCTACAAGACTACATCTTCCACCTCTCGAGGCAGTAATAGGGGAGCCAGAACTACCCTTTCAGCAGCCAGGCCATCAGATGAAGGGACTGGAGGTTGGGGTGCAAGAGAGTCCCCTGATCCTGAGACAGGAGATCATGTTGAAACCCCAGAGGAAGAGGGGTGTCCACCGCCAGTTGCAGCAGAAGCGGGAACCACGGTTGCCTCGGCCACCTGGGGGCTATCAGGATCATGGAGGCCCCGTCCTTGAGGACTTTGAACAGTGTTCTGGACACTAGTGGCGTGGGAGGAAACGCATACAGTAGGCCTGTGGACCATGAGAGCAGAAATGCATCCGCTGCTACTCTGAGAGGATGCGGTTGTCTGGAGCAGAATCTCGGGAGTTGCCGGTTCAGAGGACTGATGGAAAGATCCATGGTGGGGAGGCCCCACCTGAGAAAGATCTGCTGAACCACCAACGGGTTCAATTTCCATTCGTGTGGTTGCAGGATCCTGCTCAGTCTGTCCGCCAGGTAATTTTCTTGACCTGGGAGGTAGACAGCCTTGAGAAGGATTCCGTGATTGACGGCCCAAGAGCACAGCCGTTGTGCCTCCTGACATAGAAGGAAGGAGCCTGTACCTCCTTGTTTGTTCACGTAGAACATGGCAACTTGATTGTCCGGTTGGACTAGTACAGACTGGTGAGAGACGAGATGGGAGAAGGCTCTCAGAGCTAGGCGTATCGCCCGTAGCTCCAGGAAGTTTATTTGTTGAGCAGCCTCCCAAGGGGTCCAGAGACCCTGAGTACATGTCCCTTGGCAATGTGCTCCCCAACCTAAAAGAGAAGCATCTGTCGTCAGCACTTGAGAATGCGGAGGGGATTGAAAAACCACTCCGAGTACCAGATTCGGAAGATGAAGCCACCATTGCAGAGAGGAGACTAGCAGGTCGGATAGTCTTACTGAGTCCGCTAGGCTCCCTGTGGCCTGATGCCACTGAGTGCGAAGGCTCCACTGAGCAGGCCGCATGTGCAGGCGGGCATTGGGGGTGACATGAACCGTGGAAGCCATATGGCCGAGTAGTCTCAGGAATTGTCTGGCAGAGACCAGGGAATTGCTGTGAAACTGCCTGGCCAGATCCATCAGCCTGTGGACTCTGTCCATTGGCAGAAAAGCCCTCGCCTGAAGAGTGTCCAGCCTTGCTCCTATGAATTCTAAGTTCTGGGACGGGAGCAAAGTGGACTTTGCGAAGTTTATGACAAACCCCAAGTGCTGAAGCAGAGCCACTGTGCGAAGGGTGGCTTGATTGGCCTCCTGGGAAGACCGGCCCCTTATGAGCCAGTCGTCCAGGTACGGAAACACAAAAAGACCTTGAAGCCTTAGGTAGGCCGCCACCACTGCCAGGCACATGGTGAACACCCTGGGAGCGGAGGTCAGGCCAAAGGGTAGTACTCTGTACTGATAGTGGTTTCCTCCCACAACAAATCTGAGATATTGTCTGTGGTCTGGATGAATAAGGATGTGAGTATAAGCATCCTTGAGATCTAAGAAGCATAGCCAATTTCCCTGCTGGAGGTAGGGCAGCAGGATTCCAAGGGTAAGCATCTTGAACTTTTCCCTCTCCAGGAACTTGTTGAGGTTGTGCAAGTCTAGGATGGGTCTGAGGCCTCCTGTTCTTTTTGGTACCAGAAAGTACCTGGAATAAAAGCCATGACCTCTCAGGTGGTGGGGCACCAGTTCCACAGCCTGTTCCTTTAGTAGACTTGCCAACTCCTGAAGGAGTAGGTCCCTGTGCAGAGGGAGTCTTGGAGGCTCCCCTGGAAAATAGGAGGGAGGTACCTGGTGAAAATGGAGAAGATAGCCCTTTTGGACTATATGAAGCACCCAGGTATCTGATGTGACGGCTGACCACCTGTGGGTAAAGTGGGCCAGCCGGCCTCCCGTGCTGAGAGAAGCCAGCTGAGGAGAAGAGGCTATGCTTTCTGAGTCAAAACCCCCCACCCTGCTGAGCAGGGGCCGGTGTTGGTGGCTTGGGGGCCTTCTGCCTACAGGGCCCATGACCCTGCCCCTTGGCCTGCTGACCCTACTGGGGAGCTGCAGAGGCCTGATAATGAGCGTATTGTTTATAGGCAGATGACTTCCTCGGGTAAAAGGCCCTTTTTCCCGAGCCCTTCTTCTTCTGAGAAGGGGCAGAGGTTTTTCTGGACAGCCTAGTCCTGGTCAGAGTCTCGGTCTCGAGTTCTGCAGCCTTTTCAGCCATGGGCTTGCCAAAGAGGTTTTCACCTCGGCAGGGGACATCGACCAACTTGTCCTGTACCCATGGCTCGAGGTCAGATGACTGTAGCCAAGCCTGTCGGCGGGCACCAATGCCAGCCCCGGCTACTCGGGCTGAAGCCTCGAAGCCATCGTAGGCTGCTCGAGAGAGAAACTTCGAGCACTCTCGAATACCGGTGGACAAGGCCTGGAACCTCTGCAAAGATTCCTCGGAGAGACCAGCAGAGAACCCGGCAATCTCCTTTGCCAGGTCTCGGAGATACATGCCCATGTAGAGCTGGTACGTCTGGACACGGCAAGCAAGCATAGAGCCCTGGAAGCACTTCTTACCGAGGGCATCCAGGTTCCGGGCCTCCCGGCCGGGAGGCACCGAGGAGTGCATCTTCTGACTTTTCAGTCGATGCATGGCCGATTCCACAACCATGGAGTGGTGCGGTAATTGTGCCTTTTGGAACCCGGGGCTCTTGCGGACTCGATAGATGGAATCGACCCGCTTGCTTAATACCGGCGTCGAGGCCGGGGTCTCCCACATGCGGAAGAGCAGCCACACCAGCATCGGAGGAACCGGTACAGTAAAGGCCTCCTTCGGGGGAGAGTCATACTGGAGGGCCTCGAGCTCCTCGGCTCGAGGCTGCTCCTCGGGATCCGCGGGGAAGGCCAAGGCCTTGGCCATATCCCGCATGAAGTCCGAGAACCGGGTATCCTCTGGTGGGGATCATCTCCGAGGTTCGGACTCCGGCGAGTCCGATGAGACACACCGAGTCTGATAGGTGTCGGGTGACTTCGTCCTCCATCTCCCAGCCCGACTCCTCGGAGGAGGTGTCGAGCGGCTCCGGTCGGGCGGGCACCGATGCCCTCCGCCCCGACGCCGAGGGTACCGACGTCGACGACCTCGGTCCCGAACGGGAGGCCGAGGGAGACCGTGGCTGAGGATCGACTCGAGCCCGCATGGACTCGAGGATCGGCTCGGCCTCCGGGGTCGACTTGGACGTTGAGGTCCTGGTGGTCGGGGCAAATGCACCAGTGAGACCGGCGATCAATGCCCGCTGCTGTTCCATGAAGGCAGCGAGGCTGCTCTCCAAGGCCGTCAACCTGAGTCCGAGCTCAGGAGACCCAGCAGCCCCCGACTCGGGCCCCGACAGCGGCTCCCTTGGAGGAGAGTCCACGAGGACTACAGCACTCACGTGTCCAGGAGACTCCATCTCGAGACGAGGTTGCTTGGCAGGCCTCTCCGACTCCGAAGACCCGGGACGGCTATCGGGGCTATGCGACCTGGCTTGCGAGGAACCAGGAGCGTCCACCGACGACGCCCTCGCGGGTTTCTTCTTCCTGCGCTGTTCCCGCGAAGGAGACCCCCGCTCAGAGGAACCTCGACGCTGCTCGGGGCCGGAGTCTCGAGACGTCGAGGCCTCTGACGAGGTCCGGACCCGTCCGGACGCGGAGTCAGAGAAGATCCTATCCTTCTGGTGCTGCCGACTCCTCAACGCCTTCGAGGACATTTTGCCACACAGACCACAAATCATCGGGTCATGATCGGGTCCGAGGCAGCGGAGGCAGCAGTCGTGTGTGTCGGTAAGAGACATAAGTTTCTTACACCGATCACACTTTTTAAACCCGCTGGCAGCCATCGGGGGGAAAAAGGGCCCCTGCGAGGTCAAAAGACAGGACTGCCAGTGAAAAAGAAAAAATGGCGCGAACGCTAATCACGAAGGGCTCAAACCGAAAAAGAAGAGAGTGGGCTCGATACCGGCGTATCGGGCCCAGGCGGGAAAAGGATCCGGCGTCGAACCGAAAGAGAAGTACAAAAAAATAGGGAAATCAACTTTTTCCTCGGCGAAAAACAAACTACGTCCGTCGGGCTCCGCGGAAAAAAGAAGACTGAGCAAGATGGCACCCTTGGGCGGGAAGGGAACCGCGCATGCGCGCTGCAACTCCCAAAGGCTTTCTTTGAAAGCTGGGGAAATGCTCCGCACGAGGGCTCCGTCGGCACCGACGTCACCCATATGTGAGGACTGACTTCCTGCTTGGTCCTGGAGAATGTAAGGATAGTCCCTACAACCTATTACACTTTTAGCATTATCCTGCATTCTCCACACTCCTGCACTTCTTCCATACCCCCCCCCCCCCGCCCATGTCAGACCATACCATGTCACCGCCCCTTCTCCCTCCCTCCCTCTAATCTCCCCCTCCTAGAGCCTGAGATAGGGAATGGGGGAGGCTATCATATTTCTCTAATCTCTGCCTCCTGTAGGCTGTCATATGTTCCATTACTACCACTTGCCTCAGTCTCATCTTGCATTGTACTATTTGCGGGGCCCCAGATTGTTTTCAGTGGGCCACAGCCTCACATCTCGCCACACACAAACATGCTGCAACTGACTTCTTCATGTCCCCCGTTTGATCTTCGCTCCACCTGTATAGGAGGAACATTCCTGGGTCTAGACTCAAGTCCACCCCAGTCAGCTTACACACCCAATCTTGTACATACCTCCAAAAATCCTGTATCACTTGGCAACCCACCAGATATACCAAAAAGTTTCCCTTTCACCACACCCCTGCCAACACAGTGGGGAAGTCCCCAGAAACATCTAGTGTAGTATATCGGGTGTATAGTACCAATGCCTCATAATCTTATAGCAGTTTTCTCTGATATTCATTGCTAACGGGGCTCTCTTGATCTGGTCTATCATGTGTTTTTCCATTCTTTTGGTGTGAGTGTATAACCCAGATACCTCTCCCACTCCTTCATATACGGGAGTTGGCTAAAGGCTGTACCCTAGACTGCCCATTATGAGGCAGATACCAATCCCCTTGACCTCTTTTTCCCATACCACCCTATTTCTAGGTCAGTAAAGTCCCATGTCAATTCCTCTTCCCCCAGGGCCTGCTGCAAGAAATAACACACTTGCCCCTTTTTCCCCCACTGGAGATATATTCCTCTTTCCCACCCAGGTATAAATTTTAGTCCCGTCCCCCCTCCCCCGCCCCCGGTAAGCTAGTATCAACAATCCCTCCTCTGTAACATCCTTAGAGCCCCAACTGATACGGAGACTGGTAGTGCCTGAAAATAATATAGCATCGTAGGTAGGATATTCATTTTGACCAGCGATACGTCCCAGCCATGAGACCTCCATGTTCATCCACCCCTCCAAGTCCTTCCCCAAGTCCCAAAATAACCCCGGGTAGTTGGCCTGATACAGGTCTTCAATTTGCATGGGGATCTTGAGCCCTAAATATTTCAGAGTCCCTTTTGCCAATTTAAATGAGAATTACTCTTTTAAGGCTGTCTCCACCTCCAGGGATATCATAATATTCAAGGCCTCTGTCTTTTCTATGTTCATCTGGAAACCCGATACCGTGCTATATTGGTTTAGTTCCCCTACCATTTCTGTGAGTGAACTACCCAGGTCTGCCACACATACAAATAGATCATCTGCGAATAGGGAAATTGTTTGTTTTTGTCCGTCCCTCCCTCCCTACACCTTTTATACCCCAATTCTGTTGGATAGCTTGTGCTATAAGGGTTCCACTACTAGTGCATACAAGAGAGAGGATAGAGGACACCCCTGTCTCGTCCCTCGGCCCAGCGAGAAAGCTTCTGCCATTAATTTTAACTCTAGCCCTGGGTTCTCTATATAGGCCCTTTATCCACCTGTCAAAACGCTGTCCAAAGTCCATCTTGCTCATGGTTGCAAAAAGGAAATCCCAATGCACCTTGTCGAACGCCTTCTTGGCATTGATGGAGAGAAACAATACCTCCTCTCCACCCTGTTGGGCTATCCACAGAGTTTCCACTACTTTCTTTATATTATCTGCCAAACTATTTACCGTTTACTATGGTTCTATTTAACTGTTATCCTCATGATGTACATAGTTTAACTATTGTTACCACAGTTAATTGTACATAGTTTGTTTTTATTGTTATCGCTGTTATATGTAACTGCTATCGTTGCAGAACCAATTTGTTAAAAATGTAAACCGTGACTGATCACTGGAAGGAGCGGTATAGAAATTTATGCAAATAAATAAAATAAATAAATAAATAAATCCGCTGCTTGCCTGCCTTGGATGAATCCAGTTTGGACTGGTTGTACCAGCCTGAGTGTTGCCAATCGCTCTGCGAGTACCTTAGCTAGGATTTTGGTATCTAAATTAAGCAAGGATATGGGTCGGTACAACCCTCACTTCATCAGATCCTTGCCCTCTTTAGGCAGCACCAAGATCCCTGCTGTAAGCATATCAGAGGTAAGGCCCCCCCCCCCCCCCCCCAACATCCCATTAAACACCCGTAGGAAGATTTCACTGACTTCATCCCTAAAACTTTTGTAAAAGACCCCCGGGAAGCCATCCAATCCCGGCACTTTTTCGATGGGTAGATTTTTAATAACTGCCTCTATTTCCTCACTGGCAATTTCTTGCTTTAATCCTTCTCTAGCATCATCGTCTAAGCTGTGCAACTGGAGCTCTTCGAGGTACTTCTGTATCTCCCCCGACCCTATACCATCTTGCTAGAAGAGTGACTATCTCTTGCTGAAGCAGGCTGGAGTGCAGAGGATCCATGGGGAACACCCCTATGAAGAAACTGGGGGGCAAGTTCAGAAAATTTAGTTGATATCCCCTGTTCACGACCCTTAGAGTCCAGGGCTCTGATGTAATGAGGGACCATCTGTGGGCAAAGTGGACTAAACTGCCTACAATGTGGGAGGATAGGGGGTCCCTTTAAGGGTAGATTGGATATGCCCTTGAGGAAGCAGTCAAAAAACAGCAGCACGCTGCATCTGTGGAGCTGGTTGAAGCTTTGGCGCTTTAGGCTTCCCGGGCTGATGTGGCCCCTGCTGTGGCTGTTGAGGCTGGTAAGGGGAATAAGGCAGGAAGGAAGGGTGGTATCTCTTCTTCTTGGGGTAGAAGGGTTTCTTGGAGGAAACAGCTGGTGGTTCCTGGTTCTGTGCACACCCTTATTACAAATTTAAGCTAACTTTGTATGCACTGTTCATGTGTTTTCCTGTGCCTGTTCAATATCTAGCTTATTGTTTATTTATTTCTTGTTTTGTATATCTTTCTGTTTTGTCAGTGTGTGTCCTGCCCTCTGTAGTGCTGCGGCTTCTTTCTCACCACTTTACTGCCTCTGTTTCTTCACTAGTTCTATCTGACTGAATGTTTTGGTGTGCTTTTTTCTCTCCATCTCCCTATTCCTCTCTAGTTTGTATTTTCAGTCCTCAGTTGTGGGTTTTGTTTTATTTTTTTACCTTGCTTGAGTTTTTTACCAGGGCACCTTCTGTGGACTCTGGCTGCTTTCACTTGCTTGCATTCAGCACTTGCTCTGCCCCTCTTGTTCAACTTTGTCTTCAGCTGTGTGCCTCTCTCTCCTCTTCCTTCTTATCCCTCCCCCCCCCCCCCCCTCTCTTGGCTTATAGTCTCTTATAGCTGTCCTGTGCTCATTACATGATCCCTCACAGGTGCACCCTGCAATCTCTACTACCTATCCTTTTACTTCCTCTGACCTCTGTGCTCCTCTCCATCTCTCTTCTGTGTCTCCTCATCATTTTCTCTTCCTATTGCTCATACTCCCTAATTGTCTGTCCTCCTACAAACACCTTCAAGCCCCTCCCCCTTATCTTCCCTTTACAATCCTCACTTCTCCCACCATCTTGTCATCTACCTTATCATCAGCTCTTGAGCTCCACCACTTTCTCCCTCTCAGCCATCTCCTCGTTCTCTCTGAAAGCGCCGTGCTGTCTCCTCTCTGCCCTGCGCTCTTCTACTCCTTCTCCTTCTCTCTTCTGGAAATATCAACCCCAACCCTGGCCGCCTTAGACTTATGTCACACTCCCAGAATAGATCCTTAACAACAGCTCAAATCTTATTCATATCCCCCTCCTCTCCTGTCCCCCCCCCCTCCTCTCTCCCTTTCTCATGAGCCTTGTGGAACGCACACTCCATCTCAAATGAACTTGTCTTTACTCATGATCTCTTCATCTCTAATGCTGTTCATCTCCTTGCTCTAACTGAGACCTGACTCCTCCCTGAGGACTCAGCTTCAGTCGCTGCTCTCTGTCATGGTGGCTATCAGTTCTCCCACACACCTCGTCCCGCTGGCCGTGGTGGAGGTGTTGGGCTTCTACTCTCTCCTTCCTGTCAGTTTCAACCCCTTCTTCTGCCTCAGTTTCACTCCTTTCCCTCCTTTGAAGTCCATTCTATCCGGCTTTTTACCCCACTACCTCTCCGACTAGCTGTTATTTATTGACCACCTGACAAGTCCACCTCTACCTTTCTCTCTGACTTGGCTCATGGCTTTCCTTCTTTCTGGATTCATCTTCCCCATCCCTTATTCTCGGGGATTTTAACATTCATGTTGATAACCCCTCTGATCCTTATGCTTTAAAGCTCCTCTTCCTTACCTCGTCATTCAACCTTCAGCTTTGCTGTACTGCCCCTACTCACCAGCAAGGCCACTGCCTTGACCTTGTAATCTTCTCTAATTGCCTATCCTCAAACCTCTGTACTTCACTTCTCCCCTTATTGGGCCATTATCTGCTAAGCTTCACTGTTTATCACTCACCGCCTCAACTTCGCTCTGTCTCCTCCAACCTCTTTAGAAATCTTCATGCTATTGACCCGTTGGCTCTCTCCTCCACTGTCTCATCACCTCTTTCCTCCAGTATGTCATCTGAATCTGTTGATGAGGCAGTAGCTTCCTATAACGCTGAACTCTGCTCTGGATGCTCTTGCTTTGCCCATGCCACATCCTGTGAGGCGTACTGTACCTCAACCCTGGCTGTCTTCCACTATCCACTATCTACATTCCTGTGCCCACTCAGCTGAGCGTGCTTGGCTCAAATCCCACACCCTTGTGGACCTTCTACACTTCAAATTAATATTTGTCTCATTCTAGTCAGCCATAGTACTTGCCAAACAAGACTATTATGTCCATCTGACTAATTCCCTTGCCGCTGACTTTTGCCATCTCTTTACAACTCTCAACTCTCTCCTCAAGGTACCTCCACCTCTGACCCCTCCCTCCTTTTCTGCCCAAACCCTGGCTGACTACTTCCATGACAAAATCCACAAGATCACACACCAATTCCCCGTGAGGTCAGCTACTCCCCATCCTCCCCCTCTTCACTCTCAACCTTCCCCCACCCCTCCTCTGCTATCCTTTTTCCTTTTCTGTGATCTCCAAGGAGGAAAGCATTCACCTTCTTTCCTCATCCAAACTCACTACCTGCTCCTCTAATCCTATTCCCACCCATTTCCTTAGCTCCATCTCCTCCACTGTAGTCCCTTCCATCTCTCATATTCTCAACCTATCGCTCTCCACTGCAACTTTCCCTGCAGTCTTCAAGCATGCTGTAGTCACTCCTCTCCTCAAGAAACCCTCACTAGACCTTGCCTGTTCTCACTATCGACCCATCTCCCTTCTCCCCTTCATTTCTAAACTACGTGAACATGCAGTTCACCGCTGTTGACTCAACTTTTCTCCTCTCAAGCCCTTCTGTATCCTCTACAATCTGGCTTTTGTCTTTTACATTCTACCAAAATGGCTCTTGTCAAAGTCTCCAGTGACCTGTTCCTGGCAAAATCCAAGGGCCTTTACTCAGTCCTCATCCTTCCTGATCTTTCTGCTGCAATTTGACACTGTTGACCACAACCTTCTCTTTGATCCCTTGTCCTTGCTTGGTTTTAAGGGCTCTGTGCTATCCTGGTTCTCTTCTTATCTCTCCCATTGCTCTTTCAGTGTTTGTTATGGTGGATCCTCCTCTACTGCTATCCCACTCTCAGTTGGTGTACCCCAAGGATCGAGCTTGGGTCCACTCCTTTTCTCTCTCTATACCCAGTCCCATGGTGCACTCATCTCTTCCCATGGCTTTCAGTACCATTTTTACACTGATGACTCCCAGATCTACCCCTCTAAACCTGAAATCTCTCTAGCAATCCAGGCCCGGATCTCTGCCTGCCTTTCTGACATTGCTGCTTGGATGTCTCACCACCACTTGAAATTGAACATGGCCAAAACTGAGCTTCTTATTTTTCCCCCTAAACCCTCTTCCTTCGTTCTCAGTCTCTGTGGATAACTCTCTACTCCTCCCTGTCTCCTTAGCTCACAACCTTGGGGTCATCTTTGACTCTTCTCTCTCCTTCTCCACACATATCCAACTGATAGCTAAAACCTGCCATTTCTTTCTCTACAACATCAACAAAATTTGCCCATTCCTTTCTGAACACACTACTAAGACACTTATCCACTCCTTAGTCACATCCTATCTAGACTATTGTAACTTGCTCCTGGCTGGTATCCTTCTGAGTCATCTCTCTCCCCTTCAATCTGTTCAACACTGCTGCGCAGCTAATCTTCCACCATCCTTGTCCTGCTCATATTACCCTTCTTAAGTCACTTCATTGGCTCCCTATGTGTTTCCGCATGCAGTTCAAACTTCTGCTGACCTATAAGTGCATTCACTCTGCAGCGCCTCACTACCTTTCCTCTCTTATCTCTTCCTACACCCCTCCTCAGGAACTCTGCTCTTCCGGCAAATTGCTTCTATCTGTGCCCTTCTCTTCTATTGCTAACTCCAGCCTTCGGTCCTTTCACCTTGCTGCTCCTTATGCCTGGAACAAACTACTCAAGTCTGTACGTCAGGCGCCTTCTCTGACCCTTTTCAAATCCAGGCTGAAAACTCACCTCTTTGCTGCCGCTTTCAGATCTTGACTCACCTGATGTCCTTTGTGTTTCCTTACCATTCCCCCTAGCTGTATCCCATGTCTACAGCTACTGTGTTGTTTGTCTTGACTAGATTGTAAGCTCTGATGAGCAAGGACCATCTTTTACATGTGTCTGTGCAGAGCTGAGTACGCCTTGTAGTGCTATACAAATGTTCAGTATTAGTAGTAGTAGTAGGAAGTCTTCTTAGATGCATCAGCCGTCTTTAGAGAAAGGTGTTTTAGGGTGAGATCATCTGTCTGTATCTCACCAGCCTTTTCTCTCCACCCTTACCCAAAGAGGTTCTCTCCTGTACAGGGAATGTTAGCTAGTTTATCTTGAATCTATTGTTCAAGGTCAGATGCTTGTAGTCAGGCCATTCTTCTGGCTCCTATACAGACTGCTGCTGCCCTACTGGTGGATTCAAAAGCATCAAAAGCACACCCTAGTGATGTATTTTGACCATGGTTGACCAGAGCCTGATATGGACCTTGCTTGTCAGGTGGCAGCAGAGTAGAGAACTCATCCAGATCTTTAGCTACATCCCTCAAAAACATACCCATGTAAAGCATGTAGGTGTTGATCCTGGATGCTAGTATAACTGCTTGGAAGCATTGATGTCCAAACGCACCAAGAGTCCTCGATTCTCTTCCTGGGGGAACTGAGGAGTGATTTTTATAACTCTTAACTCAATGCATTGCCAATTCCACAACCATAAAATGATGTGGTAGCTGAGGCTTTTGAAAACCTGGGCAAGAAGAAACCCTATAGAGCATGTCTAGTCTTTTGCTGACTGATGCAGCTGTCAAGGGAGCCTCCCACATGCAGAGCATGAGGTCCTGGAGGATACGATGTATTGATAGGGTAGCAGCCTATGTATTGCATCCCATGGGGTGGACTTTGCGCGTGTTCTTTCCCCATCCACACCCTGCTTCGTAATGGGCATCCCTGAGAGTCCCCTTGTACAATTTTTACCCACTTTCGCTCCTCTTCCTCCTGCCACCATACTATGTTCACCAATTGTGCTGCCACAAAGTACACATATACATTAGGAACCGCCAGGCCTCCCTCTTTCCTTGTTCGATAGACCTGCCTTGCCATTCTTGGCGGCCTGTGATTCCAAATATAATATTTTCCTTTGTATCGCCTCTAGGGCTGCCTTTAGGACTGGAATTGGTAAGGTTTGGAAGAGATATAGCATCCTGGGGAGAATTGTCATCTTTATACTCGCAATCCTTCCCAACCAGGACATTGGGTATTTCCGCCACCGTTGTAGATCATCTGCTATTTTTTCCCATATCGGGAATAGTTTACTTTATACAGTTGTGCAATATCCCCACTCAGCTGAATTCCCAAGTAACACAGGGGCTCCTTAATTCAAAGAAAGGAGTACTCTCTTTCCAAATCACGCCTCTCCTCCTCCATTTCCAATCCCCATTTTCCTCATGGTGGCCCACAAAATATCCCAATCCACCCGCAACGATAGCCACAATCACTGCAGGGCCTCTATCTCATCTAATGTGCCTGCATAGGTTGATCACCCTTTTGACATTATCTCCAGCCACTCCCTTGCACAAATCCTGTCTGATCTGAATTAGCAAGCTGCGTTAAATATCTACTTATTTGCACTGCCAAGACGCACACCAAAATTTTTGCATCCAAGTTAATAAGGGAGATCGGCCTATACGAGGCACACTTAAAAGCATCCTTCCCTACCTTCAAAAATACTCTGATTCCAGCCTGCCCCATTGACTCTGGTAATTTCCCCCCTTCCTGCACTCCATTATAAATTTCCAAAAGTCTCGGTGCCAATTGGGTTCTAAAATACTTGTACACCTGAGCTGTAAGACCATCTAATCCGGGGGCTTTCCCATTTATCAAACTTGCAATCGCCCTTTCTACCTCTTCCAAAGAGATCAGCCAGTCTAGCTCAACTTGGTCTTCCACCTTCAGCTTGGGGAGCTCTGTTTGTTCCAAATAGGCCTCAATACATACTTACTCCGGTCCCCCTCTATCTGATAAAGCTCAGAATAGAAGACTTGGAACTCTTCCCTTATCTCCTTGTCACTGTATGCCCACCCACCCCCCTCTTCTTTATCTTCCCTATCGCTAGTTGCGCCTGTTGCTTCTTTAGGCTCCTGGCCAAGAGTCTCCCCGGCTTATCACCATGTTCATAGAATCTTTGTCGCGCACTTTGTAGCTGGAAGGCTATCGAAACTGCATTTAGCACATGTATCAGGGAGGGTACTAATTCCACCTCAGTTCTATACATCCCCTCTCTCTCCCTCCTCTGCTGCCTCTCCAGGCCCTTCAAGGTGTTATCGCATCCTCCAATGCCAATTTATGAGCTCTTTTCTTCCAAGCACCCCATCTAATAAACTTTCCTCGCAAGTATGCTTTAAAGGCATTCCAGAGAATGTCTACAGTTACTTCCCCTCCCTCGTTATGCCAGAAGAACTCTTCTATTTCTCTGGTTATATCCTTCACTATCTCTGGTTCTTTCAGTAGGCTTTCATTCATTCACCAGTAATCGGCACCCTACCTTCTGCCCCCACTTATCTATCTCCATCCATACTGTCCCATGGTCAGACCACATGATCGGCTTATAATATATCTGTACTATGCTCCCCATTAAGGCTAATGGAACTAGTATATCTATTTGCAATGCTACCTTATGAGAAGGTGAGTGAAATAAGTATACCCTACTATTGGGGTGCACATTCCTCCATCCATCAGCCAAGTGCCATAGATGTAATAAATTCCTCAGCCTCTGCTTCACCGTTCATTCCCCTCCTCTCCTCCCCCCGGAGCTGTCTAACTTGGAGGACAATACTGTATTGAAGTCCCCCATCACTAATACCTCCCCTGCCAGGAATTCCATGATCTCCACTATGACACCATAAACATGTGCAATCCCTAGAGCAGAGTTTCCCAACTGCAGTCCTGGAGGACCAAACACCATTCAGGTGTCATGCTGTCCCTAATAAATATGCCTGTGCTGCAATTGTATGCAACGCCCCCATTGTATGCAAATGTATCTCATGCATATTGTCGCGCCCCCTTCTGTCCAGGCGGCTGCCTAGAGGAGGGGACGTGCCTTAATATAGTCCAGAGCCGGGGCTTCTGGGGATTGTAGTTGTGGGTTCAAATAATATTGAGGCCCGAGAGTTTAAGGCAAACACAGGAATATTTATTTTTGTTTTCCACCTTCCAAAAAGAGCCTTTAAAAGCTCAACACATGGTAAACAAATTAATATAGGATTCTTTCTCCCAAAATCATGTTTTCCACAAAAGAAAAGACTTTTACATACAGCACCACATAGTAACTGTTTCTGTCAGGTTAAAACGTTTTGTAGTTACTTTTCTTACAACTTCCAACATTCAGAACAAAGCTTTACTTGCTTCCTTCAGCATTAAAGACATGTAGCTGTTTTCTTTTAAAGTTCCAGCCTTCAGCATAAGGTTTTAGCTTCTGCACTCAGCATAAAGCACGTGTAGCTGTTTCCTTCTTTTAAAAGGCAAACAGCATTCTTGAGCAATACTGACTTACACAACGTCCAGCCTGTTTTCTTTCCTGCTTTAACAGACAGTAAGATTCTAGGCCTTTCTCCTTTCAGTTAAGACCATTACAAAGTCTTATGACATAAAGAACAGTCCATTATAGAAGACTCGGATTCCTGGTCAGATTCATAACATTCAGTTTGCATTTCTTCACCATTAGTGCTTTCTGTATCCTGCTTTAATTCTCCCTGTACAAACTCGGGTTTAACCCCTTCCAGCAGCTCTAGTACTTTCCTCCCATAAGACTTCTCTTTGCACACAGGCTTTTCAGCAGGCACGTGAAGTCTCTTCTCTCTCATTAAGTGGCACAGTGCCTCTAACTGACTTAAATTACTTCTAGTCACAGATTTACTCACGTTCCCTTTTTGAGCTGACAAATTTCCAATAGCTTCCTGGATTACTGCCAAAGTACCTTGCTCCTCGTCAGGACTTCTCTCAGCTATAAATCTCCTCCCTCCAGAGCCCAAAGCAGTTTCTCTGCAGCACTGGCTCCTCTCTGGGTTATGGCTTCTACCACTGAGAGCTCCACTGCATTCCTCAGCGTTCTCTGTGGTTAAACGTTTCCTGTCAATCGGCCTCACAGCTTCCTTCCCTCTGGAACCCTCTCTAGTGTTGTCCTTGGAAATACTCTTCTGTTCAGCTGCCCTGAAGGTCTTCCTTCCTTCAGACTTCCTCGAGTTTCTGCTCTATTTCCCTGGTGGTTCTATTTCCTTCTATTCCCCTGCGTTTAAATGAGTGTGCCTGAACAAGGGTCTCATTAACTTTACTACTTGCTTCGGAGCTTGGGCGTGGCTTGTAACCAGGAGCTACGTGTTTTTTTTTCTGTTTAGCTTCAGCATGAGAGCTACAGCCTTCCTGCCTGTCTCTCTCCCTAAAGGTAAATGGGTGTTTTTCTCCTATTTCCATAGGCTCAGAAACACGTTCGCCATCACACATCCCCCCCTTAAGCTATTAAGGGCTGGCGTGTCCAAACCCGCACAGTTCGTAATACTCGCTGGGATGTTGCAGTCTGACAGTCATCGGTCTTACCCTCTCTTGCGGCCAAATGAGCCAATGCTATGCGCTCATGCCAATGTCTTAAGACATTGATGTGATAGACCTGCTGTTGCCCTCTCTTATTCTGTACAGAGTAAGACACAGGTCCTACCTGCTTTACTACCCTATAGGGTCCCCTCCATTTACTCTCGAATTTTGGACTGGCTCCCGCCACCATCACTATTACCTTTTCCCCTACCTCTAATGGTGAGACTTTGTGTGTCGATCGTAATAGTTTTTCTGGCGGGTCTGGCTAATTTTTAAGTTCTCTTCTGCCACTTGGGACGTTCGATGTAAGCATCCCCTCAGATCCCTCAAAAATTGGGGTATTCCTACCTCCTCCACCGCCGGTTCAACCCACTGCTCCCGCAATATGTCCAGGACGCCCCGTGGAGCCCGCCCATACATTAACTCGTATGGTGAGGTGCCCAAAGATACCTGCCTCCGTTCTCTACATGCGTATAGAACAAAAGGGTGCAGTACATCCCAGTCCCTCATGTTACCGTCCAAACCCCTCCTTAACATCTTCAATGTTTGATTTTTTTCTTTCTACTAATCCATTTGACTGCGGATGATAGGCTGCAGTTCTCACGTGCCGGATTCCAAACGCATCCCACACTTGGGCAAGGTAGCGGGACATAAAATTGCTACCTCTATCGGTTAGGACTTCCCGTGGAAATCCTACCTCACAGAATAATTTCACCACCTCGGCGGCTATGGTTTTTGCTGAAATATTGCAAAGTGGAATAGCCCATGGGAACCTCGTGGCTTGGTCGACTATAACTAGCATAAATTGGAACCCCTGGGGTGTCTTCATCAGTGGCCCTACTATATCCATAATGACCCTATGGATAGGCTCTGATATTATTGGCAGGGGTAACAAGGGTACCCCTGGTGGACGGGTTGAGGTGATGCGTTGGCATGAAGGGCATGCCTCACAAAATATGGAGGTCTCCTTAAAGACTCCGGGCCAATAAAAACGGGCCAGGACCTGGTCCAGGGTGCCATGTATTCCTTTATGCACACCTACCGGATGGTCATGCGCTAGCCATAAGACTAACGTCTTGAAGGTAGCAGGGACTTCGAGTTGCCTTCGGGTATTCCCTGTACGGGGATCTAAGCTTTCCCTGTATAACACACTATCATCTATAAAGAACCTAGGTAAGGTTTCTGACCCTGTCCGAGCATGCTCAAAAGCCCGTGACAGAGCTGTGTCCGCCTGCTGTTCCTTGGGAAAAGAGGGAAATTTTTCCACTAGTTCAGCTGGGACCCAGGCATCTCTCCTCCCGCTTCTAGTTCAGCCCTATTCCGAGACCTACACTGCCTCTCCCGGCGTTTTTCTGCTCTTCCCTTCTTATCCGTACTCACCGAGGGAGTTATCAGATCGTCCTTGGATGGCAACCCCTGTAATGGGTGATCTGATGGATCCTCTTCCCCCTCTTGGGCTTTAGACCGTGCACGGGTGGATACCATTCCTGCCTTTTGGTGTAATTCTTCCTCTAGCCCTCTCCTAAATTGGGGCCAATCCCTCCCCAATACCAGGGTGTGTGGTAACCTAGGTACGATAGCCACCGGGATTTTTCTCTTTATCCACAGACCTTTTTCTACCACATTGTGTATAGGATAATATGATGCTGCCCCATGGATGCACCTGATCCGCACATTACCTTCAGGTTGCTTTGGGAGCTGACTATACTGAGCTTCAATCTGTTTCCAGAGTTTCTGGGAGACCATGGACTGATCCGCCCCTGAATCTCGCAAGGCTTCTGTGGCAATACCCTCTACCTCTACAGCTAAGAGAAAACCTTCTCTATTCTCCTTAGAGTGAGCTGTTATCAAGGCTGTCCTTGCCCTACAATTTCTCTTTAAATGGCCCTCACTACCACATGAAAAACATTTTCTCCGTGGATGGTGACTCTTTTCCATAGGCATACACATTTTCATTTCTCCCATCGCTGGCCTTTCCTTCCTTTGTGATGTTACCACCTCTGCCTTTTTGGAAACACCACCCTTCTCCTGGCTTACCAATTCGGCCTCCATAAAGCGCTCTGCCAGTAAGGTAGCATCATTGGTGTTTCTGCAGTTTTGTAAGATCAGGAAGGTTTTCAGGTCCAGCGGAACCGCGGCCATAAATTGCTCCAAAACAATACAATCTATGATAGCATCTACAGTTTTTGACTCTGGTGTCAACCATTTCAATGCCAAATTCTTAATGCGCTGGCAAAGAGCCCTAGGTGTTTCACCAGGTTTTAACCTACTACTTCTTAGGAGATGGTGATAAATCATGGGTGTTAGACCAAGGCGGTCTCTTATTGCTCTTTTAAGCTCCTCATAATCGGAGGCTAAAGCTGTGGGCATGGCCCGATACGCTGCCAAGGCTTCCATGGTAAGGGAAGTGGCCAAACGCACCGCCCACTGGTCTTTAGGCCATCCAGTTATAAGTGCAACCCTCTCGAAAGCCTCAAGAAAGTCGTCTACGTCATCATCCTTAGTTAACTGCCTGAATGAGAATGTCCCACTGTAAGGTGTCCCCAGCCCCTGCAAAGCGCCTATGGGACCTGGTATTGTCCGTGTTGGCTCCACCATTTTCTCATATGCTCCCAGCCATGCTCCCATCATGTCCAGCAAGGGTTTCTGCTGCGCCTGTATCATTGCTGCAGTTTTCTCCTGGGTCTGTGCGGACATCTCACGCTGCTTTTCGAATTGTGCAGCCATCCACTGCAGTAACTCTTTCTCCATGGCGTCTCTGTGCTGCAACAAGAAGAAAGGAGAAACACACCAAGTGCGGCACACACAAATGACAACTCCTTCTTTGTCTTATTACGAAGCACTACTGCACCCCTGTATCAGTATCCTCTTATAACCCCCTTATTTACGGGTTACCTGATACCAGTGTTGACTCGAGTTTATCAGCAATGAAGGTCGCTGCTTGTCTTCCCGACTCCAGCGCTTAACCTCTACTGCAACTCAGCCTCTGGATCCTCAGCAGGACTCCGGTGTTTGTCTCTGGCCTTCCGTAGAAGTTCTGGTGTGGGTGAAAATCTTGCGCATGCGTAGGAAGTGTGGCAAATCCTCAAAACTACGCCAACTGTCGCGCCCCCTTCTGTCCAGGCGGCTGCCTAGAGGAGGGGACGTGCCTTAATATAGTCCAGAGCCGGGGCTTCTGGGGATTGTGGTTGTGGGTTCAAATAATATTGAGGCCCGAGAGTTTAAGGCAAACACAGGAATATTTAGTTTTGTTTTCCACCTTCCAAAAAGAGCCTTTAGAAGCTCAACACATGATAAACAAATTAATATAGGATTCTTTCTCCCAAAACCATGTTTTCCACAAAAGAAAAGACTTTTACATACAGCACCACATAGTAACTGTTTCTGTCAGGTTAAAACATTTTGTAGTTACTTTTCTTACAACTTCCAGCATTCAGAACAAAGCTTTACTTGCTTCCTTCAGCATTAAAGACATGTAGCTGTTTTCTTTTAAAGTTCCAGCCTTCAGCATAAGGTTTTAGCTTCTGCACTCAGCATAAAGCACGTGTAGCTGTTTCCTTCTTTTAAAAGGCAAACAGCATTCTTGAGCAATACTGACTTACACAACGTCCAGCCTGTTTTCTTTTCTGCTTTAACAGACAGTAAGATTCTAGGCCTTTCTCCTTTCAGTTAAGACCATTACAAAGTCTTATGACATAAAGAACAGTCCATTATAGAAGACTCGGATTCCTGGTCAGATTCATAAAATTCAGTTTGCATTTCTTCACCATTAGTGCTTTCTGTATCCTGCTTTAATTCTCCCTGTACAAACTCGGGTTTAACCCCTTCCAGCAGCTCTAGTACTTTCCTCCCATAAGACTTCTCTTTGCACACAGGCTTTTCAGCAGGCACGTGAAGCCTCTTCTCTCTCATTAAGTGGCACAGTGCCTCTAACTGACTTAAATTACTTCTAGTCACAGATTTACTCACGTTCCCTTTTTGAGCTGACAAATTTCCAATAGCTTCCTGGATTCCTGCCAAAGTACCTTGCTCCTCGTCAGGACTTCTCTCAGCTATAAATCTCCTCCCTCCAGAGCCCAAAGCAGTTTCTCTGCAGCACTGGCTCCTCTCTGGGTTATGGCTTCTACCACTGAGAGCTCCACTGCATTCCTCAGCGTTCTCTGTGGTTAAACATTTCCTGTGAATTGGCCTCACAGCTTTCTTCCCTCTGGAACCCTCTCTAGTGTTGTCCTTGGAAATACTCTTCTCTTCAGCTGCCCTGAAGGTCTTCCTTCCTTCAGACTTCCTCGAGTTTCTGCTTCCTTCTATTTCCCTGGTGGTTCTATTTCCTTCTATTCCCCTGCGTTTAAATGAGTGTGCCTGAACTAGGGTCCCGTGCTCCTCCCCCAGGTGGCTCTCATTAACTTTACTACTTGCTTCGGAGTTTGGGCGTGGCTTGTAACCAGGAGCTATGTGTGTTTTTTTTCTGTTTAGCTTCAGCATGAGAGCTACAGCCTTCCTGCCTGTCTCTCTCCCTAAAGGTAAATGGGTGTTTTTCTCCTATTTCCATAGGCTCAGAAACACTTTCGCCATCACAATATTCATTAGGGACAGCATGAAAACCTGAACCGTGTTTGGCCCACCAGGTCTGTAGTTGGGAAACTCAGGCCTAGAGCAGCGGCCAACAGGAGCATAAACACCCACAGGCTCCACTATCCAAAGCCTCAGGCTGTTGGGTCCTGCGCGGAGCAGCATCTCCCAATACTAGCACTTGCATACCTAAACTTGGGAGCACATTACACATATATCAAAAGGTTGCTATGAGTAATGGCAGATAACAAATCCTAAGTTAAACACAATTTGTTGACAGAGCTGCATCATAGCAACCTTTCTGATATCTGTGGAGTGTGTTTCAGTTTTGGTTTCTGACAGCGTTTACCACCCCGGGGAGTGACCCCAACAGTATTGCGTACCATAGCCATGCCTGCACTGTGCCCAGGACTGGTGTGGCGGCCAGGGCTGCCAAATACCTCTATATTTGCACAATGCTGGCATAGGTGTGGGAGTGTGTGTATGTCTATACAGTGTGTGTATGTTGTCACCGACTCCCCAGGCCCCTGTGGTGGAAGGCTGGAGATGTGCAGTGGGGTCCTCTTATTTCAAGCAGGGACTTTATAATGTCCCCTGGGTTTGTGTATCCCAATAGCCAGTCAATAAGAAAGTAGTTGTGAGCGAGAGACTAAGCTTTCAAGAGGTTTTATTTCCCGTCCCGGGAGAATTCTTGCATCAATGTTACAAAAAGGAAATAAACCATATTTTTCTGGTAACACAAAAGGATCAGTAAGGATAACAAAAATGCTTCTCTTCAGCTTAAACAAACAAAACAGGAAAACAGTTTTCTTACTTTTCAGAAGAACTGTGCTGTTGAAATCAGTGCCACCTGCACAGATTTCAATGGGAACGGCACTTCAGCAAAAAGAGGTTATAGCATCTGAAAGAACTAGTGTACAGTCCATTCTAGAGCAATTATCAGTATCAGCACAACATTCATAATCCATATCTTCAGGACTTTCTTCTGTGCAAACTTGCTCAGGGCTGTAACTTCTCTGGCAATCATTTAACTCTCTTTCTTCATAGCTGAAGCTGCTCTCATTTCTATCAGTGAGGAAAGGCTGTTTACCATAGAGTCTGGCTTCTGCCCTCACAGGATCTTTCCCTCTCAGATCTCTAGACAGAAATTCCAGTGCCCCTCTATTCCATTCACCAGGGTGCTTCCCAGCCCAGCGTCGGTTTGTTTGCTTAGAAGTGTGACTGCTAAGCCTGTTATCTATCTCTCTCTCCCTCGGTTTGCTATAAGCAATTCTCGTCAGCTCACAGCCAGGCTTTTCCTTATTGTAGCCCTGGTTTAAAACACTGACCTGAGAGAATTCTTCTGAGGCAAACTCTCCTTCAGAGCAGATAGATTCTTCTTCAGAAACACTCCGGTATGGCTCCTGGGATCTCTCTCTATCCCTTCCTCTGCCTTGGTTTCTGGAAATGGCTTTTCTGCTAGTTGCAGTCTTTCTGTATCCTACAGTTCTGTCAACTGCTTCTGGGCTGGTGTAGTAACTTCCTTCTTTCCTCGTGCCTTTAGCTGAGCTTCCTGTTGTGCTCCTCGTGTATCTGTTTCCTGTGTATCTGCTGGTTCCCTTCCTCCTTCCCTCTGTGCTCAAAGCTGGCCCTATTTTAACTGCGTCATAGCTTGAGACTTCCATTGGGCTAACTTCCTGCAGCTGTTTCTGCCTTACTAATGAGCCCTTACGTAATGCTCTCTCTGGGTGTTTTGCTGCAGCATGAGCTTGTGTTTTCCTTTGTTGCTCATGGCAACCCCTAGCCATGTGCTTCTCAGTGTGCCTTTTAAAACTCCCCCGAGCATTTTCCTGCATTTCCTCTGGTCTATTCTGCCCTGGACCATGACAATGTCTATACAGTGTGTTGTGGCTGCCTACACCTTACTGAGCCCACACTGCTTGCACTGTTTCCAGTGTTAGACTGCCAATGTGCATAATGAGGAGCAAGGTACTGTGGGTATGGCCTGGACAGGGTGGTCTGGGCAGGATGCATCTGCACAGGGCATAGGGCAATGGCTGGGACATTGTAGTGCCCAACCACCACCTGCACGGACAGGGTGGCCACAGTATGTCATGCTGGAAGGTCACTCTCACCCTGACTGAGCAGTGACCACGGCATGGCTAGGTTCCCCCATAGTGCTATACAGTATTTTTTTCAGTGATATTAATGGGTTCCCTTTTCTGGGGCCCAATCACTGACATACCTGCTTGGTGTGTGTGTTCACATCCCATTTTTGGGTGCACGCAGTTCCTCCAGGAACATGCATTATGTACTAGCTAGCAGACTGTCTGCAGTTAGTATGTGTATGGTTGGAACACCTTGCAGGGTGTAGCGGGTGGAGACTGACTGTGCCCTCTGCTGGTGAATGTCAGATAGTGGTGGGGGGGCAACTGAGCTGAGCTTTTCCAGCATTCTGCCTGTCTTCCATTGCCTTATTGATGTGTACAGATCTGCATTGACTGCCCTGTAGGGTGCTTGTTCCCCAGCAGGACTGGGGTTGATGATCCCTTCTACTGCCACCATAGCAGAGATGTACAATGTGGATCTGTTGGTAAGAGATCCTGTCCCCCATCCTGAGCCACAGAGGGCGGGTTGGGTGGCGCTACATAATCCGCCTTGGGGTCCAAACACCCCCCTTCACTTATAACATGTGACCATGGCACCCACACAGGATATACACTATTCTGGGTGCATCATAATCCACAAGGGCTATATGTGACTGGGAAATACAGATGGACACAGGTGTATCTTAGGTGTGTCTGCAACGACTACCTATCACACACTGGCACTGATGGCGACCTGTAGCATAGCCTATCTCAGCAAAGCCAGGTGCTGGCCACCCCACCTCACCCTCAGGGTGAGCACAGGACCCTCACAATGTCACGGTCTGTAGCTACTCTGTGCCAGTAACACACATGGTCAGTTCCCCCTACCAGGCTGAGGTGCTGTGGGGGTGCACACGGTCAGTTCCCCCTACCAGGCCAAGGTGCTGTGGGGGTGCTTACCCCATCTTGTGATCAGCTGTAGACTGCTGATCTGCATGTGCAGTGCATCATGGATATGGGTGGGTTTACCCTATCCTGATAACCACAGCAGACAGTTTGTGTGGTGACCTGCAGTCTTTCTGTAGCCAGCCAGGGGTGTGTTAGTAGCTATAGAGATGTAGCCCACTGGTTACTTCAATGACTGTGGAGGCAGAGGTCATGGATTTGATCCCACAGTGCTGTTATTTAATACGGCTGCCTGAGGCTTTTCCTTTTCATTTAAATCAGTGCTGCCAGCAAAATGCATCCTCACAGTGCTGTAACCTTAAGGTGCCTCATAAGGCGCCCTATAGGGCATATTATAAGGTGCCCTGGCGGACAGTGCACTTTATGATGTGCCCTATGGAGTGCCTTATAGGGCGCCTTATGCGGCACCTTAGGTTACGGCACTGTGAGGGTGTTTTTGCTGGCAGCACTAACTTAAATTAAAAAAGGAAATGCCTCAGACGGCTCTGATTTAAATTAAAGGGCAATGCCTCAGACAGCCTTCTTACATAACACCACTGGGGGATCAAACTCATGACCCCTGTTTCAGCAGTCATTGTATTAACAAGTGTGCTACACCTCTGTTGCTGTGATTGCAGGTCAGCACGCGAAGTTAAGGTTAACGTGCGGTAACGTGCACGGCTCCCTCTATCGCGCGATAATGTACACGGCTCCCTCTATCGCGCGATAACGGACACGGCGCACTTTATCGCGTGATAACCCGCGATTGCTACCTTAAGACCAGAACGCCCACTCCTTATATGGCATTCTTCACATTATCTCTGCAACTAGCGCCGGTAACATTAGGACAGTTTAGTAAACATCCCCCTTATAGAACTTTTATGCAGCATGAGTTTGTTATCTCTACTGTAATCTATTGGGGATTATTTTAGAAGCATTTACACACAGAAATAACATTTACATGTGTAGCTGGAATACATGTATATATCATGGGCGGGATATTCAGCGGTGAACTTTAAACCCGGATATTTAAGGGAGGGGCCATATCTGGCCCCGGCAATGAATATCTGGGGTGGCCAGATTGGTAGGAAACTAACCGGGCAATGGCAATATTCAGCTGCTGCTCAGTTAAGTTCCATGGCGAAAGGCCAGCCTTTACTGCACCTTACTTTAACTGCATTGCCTTAACCAGGCTGCGGCTCAATATTGCTGCTGCCTGGATATGGCCAGGTGCCTCCCCTGGAACGCCCTGTTAGCCGGTTAGCATTGGGGCAAGCAGCTGCAGCACCCAGGGATAAACACTAACTGCATTAATCCCTTTGAATCCCCCCTGCCCGCACTCTGATTTTAGAAAGCTGCTGTTTACATGTGTAGATTGCTGGAATGAAAGCCTTCAAGTGGGTGTGTTTTAGGCATGGTTTGGATGGGCCGAAAAACTGATTGTACTTCCCCTATTACAGTGGGAATGCATGTATACCTTAAGAAATTTTTGCGGGTTTTTTTGCACCTGCTCCAAGGCATATGCAAATGCCAGCTACCTACTTGTTTAGACCTAAGGTCTCTAGCAGTGTTTGATGGGGGCCACCCTCAAAGTCTGTGGTATCTACCAACACCTAAAAACCTCTGAGGAAACTGCTATTTCACTCCTCTCCTCAGTTGGCTCCTCTTGTATGTGCATGCTTGGTAAAATTCATCAAATATGTTTGTAGGCACTGGCAAGTAGCTGCGCATGTTCCAAAATTAGCACATATGCATGTCCATGCTGGTACATACATGCGTAAAGCCCTGAGTGATGCTGCTACTCTTCTGCACCTATAGATTTATAAAATTGCTGCTCTCACTTGCTGTCCCAGCAAATACACGTGTTTGCTGGGGGTCCATACAGAGACTTACAGTTGGCTCCACGTTCAGCAGAGCTCCTTGTAAAATGCTGGGGGTACTCAGGATGTCCTGATCAGGACACCTCAATTCTTAACAGAATGAACTATGCAAAGTGGGACTTATGTATCATTTAAACATCCAACAAAAAGTTAAAGTTATGTGTTTAATCACCCCAACTTTGAAAAACAAAAGAACAATTTATGCAGTTAATTCCACTGTTAGCTGCATGAATCATTTTGACTATTGACCTCTCTGTTTTCACAAAAGTACAAAACACAGATGATTTCTTTTTTAATACAATTTAACATGACACATTTATTTTAAAAATATATTGTCTGAAGCAAAGATAGCTATGTCTGCAATAAAGTGACATTTTCATTTGCTGCACTGCAGCTACATTAGGTCTGCTGAGATATCAGTATAAATGTATCTTTATTGCTATATGTAAACAGAAGTAAATGAAGATAATATATTTTTATAACCTGGTCAAAAATGTTTTTCCATTTTTCTTTTGAGTTTAAGTAATATTGTATGACATCACAATATTTTATACAGATTTGACTGTACATAGATAGTACATGGTGTAGCGTACATGTCACCACTTAAAGCAAATAAAAACTCATTCAGTATAAATCAGTGATCCATTATATGTGAAATCTTTCTGTTATAAAGGCTTTTAGTAGATGAAGGAGCCTATTAACTAATGTGACTTTTAACATATGCTAATAGTGTAGCACCATGTTAAAGCTTGCGCATTAAGTGTTAGTGTATGCTAATTAGCGCTTTAGATACCTAACACGGAAATTCCTATGTGTGTGTGTGGAATGGATGGGGACTATGCCTTGTAGTTAACACGGAGGTCAACACCATACTGTAACTGTTAATATGGCAGATAACACAGTTAGCTATATCTCCAGAGGTGTAGCTATCTATGTCCTTCAGTGCCATTAACATGTGCCAGAGATCACTGTTCTGCGTTATCTACATAGCTACTTTCCCCAAAGCATGAGAATGCCCTCAACAGTAAATGTAGAGTTTTTGCATCTAACACACCTTAAATTTAGCTGTTAATAAGTGCTAGGAGCAAATTCTTAGCACAACTTAGTACATAGGCCCCTAAACTGCAAGTTGAAACAGTCTAATTCAAAGTCTTTCCTTATGAGGAAAGTCTAAAAAGGTTAAGCTCTTCAGCTGAGAGAAGAGACAGTTGAAGGAAATAAGATGGAGGTCTATAAAATTATGAGTGGAATGGAATGGGTAAATAGGGAACAGTTTGTTACACTTTCAAATATACTAAGACTAGGGGATGCTCCATGAAACTTAATAGGTAGCACATTTAAAACAAATCAGAGAAAATATTTTTTCATTAAATGCCCAATGAAGCTGTAGAATTTGTCGCCAAATGATGTAATTGAGGCAATTAGAATAGCTAGGTTTAAACAAATTCCTGAAGGAAAAGTACATAAATTATTATTAGCTATTTAGTCTTGGGAAAGCCACTGTAAAGAATGGATCTGTTCTTTGGGATCATGAGGGTGCTGAGACATGGATTGGCCACTGCAAGCGACAGGATTCTGGGCTTGGCGAACCTTGGGTCTGACCCAGTATGGCACATCTTATGCTCTTATGATCAGTGTGACCACTTTGAACAATTTATCCCATGAAAGAAAAAAATCCCAAACCCTATGTATGGCATCTAAAACTATTGCTTCTTAATGTTTTTAAGATGCTTTGGGTTTTAGTTTTAACATTAATTTCAAAATCGTTTGACCTTTGTCTTGCAGCTACTCAACGAGAATGGCTACAGCCCCACATGAGTCTGACTGTATTAAGCTGTGTGCTCTCGAGATACATTGAGACTCAAATTTACTTGACGACAGCAGAAAATTTGCTGTAATTTTAGCAATCACAGCCTTGGGAAGCCATTTTCTTTTTGTTTTTATTAATTTTTAATTTTATGCAATTACAGCTTCTTTGCTGCAGGTTTATTTTCTGAGTCTCCCCTGAATGTCATGGAATGGGCTCAGGAAACAAAGGAGACAATGGCACCAAATGCTTTAGCTGCAGTGGCAGAACCAGTAAGATTCAGTGCTCTCCCCTTACCTCCCTTCACTTCTCTGCTCATTCAAGAATGATGGACAAGTACAAACCTTGCATCTTGGTTAGATCTTATGAAACACGTCCTTGACAATATACTGCCCTTATTATGCTTTCCAACATTCAATTCTGACTTCTTTAAGCATTTTAACATCAATTCTAACAATCGGGATCCTGCCAGCCAAGTACTTGAGATTTGCTTTGGCCATTGTTGGAAACAGGATATGGGCTTGTTGTGATCCAGTGTGACAAATCTTATGTTCTTATTAAAGATAAAAAATAAATTAATTAGAAAATGACTAACAAGAGCATTGCAAGTGATAGCAGAGCAAAGTACACAAGAATATAAGAAGTGCCATGCTGGCTTAGACCAAAGGTTCATTGAGCCCAGCATACTATCTCCAATAGTGATCAATTCGGGTCACAAGTGCTTAGGTCTGTTGCCAGGCTTCCCAAGCCCCAGTCATTCTGGGGGACAGAATCGGAGACAGGGGGAGCAAGGCCAGTGGCAGGACCACCTCTGGTGATTCAACCAGCCAGCTCGGGTTCCCCTGAAATGATATGGCTACTTCCTTAACACCTGTGCATCTGCTGAAAAAGCTGCTCCTAATGCTGCTATAAAATGTGTGAGGTCTTTGAAGGCTGATTGCTAATAATTTTTGCCTTATAGAAGTTTCTTTTTCAGGACAGGGCCTTTATTCAAGTAACTATCCCTAGTTTTCATGTATTAATCCCACAATGTTGAGTGAATTTACAATTTAACATGCTACAAATATTCCATGACAGTGCCTTAAAAATATTTTCTCTGTTGGATTAGACTTTGATTCAAATCAGCTTGTTTCTACCACACAGAGGTAGAGTAGATTTAAGTAATGCCAAATAAACCAGATTATCTGGTTTATCTTTTTGTAGAACACATCCTAAAGATTCTCTGCTCCAAGTGGAAGAAAGAGACCTCCGGTTTCAGGCTGCCTTTTTACATTCTGTATTAGTTTGTGAGCTTATGTTTCTCAAGCATTGATCAGAAAATAATCTCCATGTAATTCCTCAGTAAGTTCTTTTTTTTTAACGCTAGTATTTAATATTTGTTTAATGTAGTAAAACTTCTTATTGTCCATCCTAGTGCAATTAAAAGTCCATCATGCTCAAATACAGAAAAGCAAAACTTATCTTAGTTTTCACTATGAAGTTTGCCTGACAAGGGCCATGTTTCATAAAGATAGCTGCTGTAGGAGTAATCTTCATTTAGATCCTTCCACCAACAGTAAACTGAAATTTGTTCTCAATATTTATCTGAATTTTAGTTGTTTAAATGTTATTTTCATATGTATTTTTGTACAGTTGTACACTATTTTAATTTGCAAATTTTTTATGTTTTTAATTTTATATTTTAGTCTGATTTTATATTATAGTGTAAACCACTTAGATATACCACTCATAAAGAAAACTTAGCTATCTATTTATTTAGCATTTATATAGCGGTGCATACGTACGAAGCGCTGTACAGACATGTAGGAGAGACAGTCCCTGCTCAACAGAGCTCACAATCTAATCGAGACAAATTAAAAAATACAAAATACAATAAGCAAGACAAGTATATAAATATTTAGGGATAAATCAAGAAAGGGCAAAAGCACAAACACAAACAGCAATTAAAACTAGTCAAATCGGAACACAGGCATCAAGAACAGAAAGCAGAAGTGAAAAGGTGGGTTTTCAACCTGGACTTGAAGAGGGCCAAGGAGGATGCCCGCGCACAGACACAGGTAGATTGTTCCAGGCGAAGGGTGCAGCCTGGTGAAAGGAGCGAAGTCTGGAATTAGCAGTACGAGTGAAGGGCATAGATAGACAAAATGAATAAATCTATAAACCCATACCTATTAGTTTCATGGAGTTTCTTCTAGTTCTAATCTGGATGGTACATAGTCAAGGTAATACTGTTTAGATAAAGTGAGAAGCTGTTGTATCAGGCAGTGGTTCTCAAACCCACTTGTGGTGTACCCCCTAACCAGTCTGATTTTCAGGATATCCACAATGAATATGCAGAAGTAAGGCTTGCATGCACTGTCTCAAGTGCACACTATTGCATATTCATTGTGGATATGCTGAAAACCAGAGTGACTAAGGGGTATACCAGGACTGGGTTGAGAACCAGGGTGTTATAGAAATGCTAAGCTGAAGAGATGAGTCTTGACCAGAACTGTGAAGGAACATTATAGATGACTGGAGGCAGTCTGATTCAGGAAAAGGGGGTAGGAGAGAAATAGCACAAGCTGTCTGCTTTGACTCTTTGTTCTTTCAAGAGCTGTAAGCCTCATTGGAAAAGACCTGAATGATGAAGATTGTTCAACTGAAACGTTTGTAGCAACAAAAAAAAAAATCACTTATTGCCTATACAATTATTTTAATCACAGAAATTTTACAGCTGTTGACTAAAGCCTTTTGCAAAGAATATAAGCTGTCATATTACTAATAATCACCTATATTAATAAAATGAATGATACAAGCATGATGAAAATCATTGCTAATAGTTCCACTGTCCTGTTTCTGGGACCTGTGTGGTACACTTGGATTTCAGCAAGGTCTTTGACACAATTCCGCATTGGCAACTTATAAATAAACTGAGTGCCCTTGGGATGGAGCATAAAGTGACTGGCTGGGTACAAAACTGGTTGAGTGGAAGGTAGCAGTGGATAAGCAATATTGCAGAAAGCCTGTCTGGGAAAGATTTGCTGCTTTATGGGTGATACCAAAATCTGAAACTGGGTAGACACCCTGGAAGGTGTGGATAACATGAGGGATCTAGTGAAGTGTGAAGAAATGCTCTAGAACTTGGCAGCTAACATTTAATGCAAAAAATGTAAGGTCATGCATTTGGGCTGCAGAAACCCAAGGAAGTGGTACAGTATTAGCAGGTAAAGTACCTCGGTGCATGAAGAAGAGCAGGATCCAGTGATGATCATTTCAGATGATCTTAAAGTGGCCAAACAGGTAGAAAAGGTGATGGCGAAGGCTGGAAAGATGCATGGGTACATAGGAAGAGGAACGGCAAGCAGAAAAAAGGAGATAGTGAGAACTCATTTAGAGTACAATTCTGCAGACCGCACCTTCAAAAGGATATAAACAGGATGGAGTTGGTCCAGAGGGCAGCTACTAAATGGTCAGCGGTCTTCATCTTAAAGCATATGGGGACAGACTTAAAGACTTTAATATGTATATTCTGGAGGAAAGGTGAGAGAGTGGATATGATAGAGACATCTAAATACCTCCATGGTATAAATGCACAGGAGATAGGCCTCTTTCAATTGAAAGGAAGCTCTGGAATGAGAGGGCATAAGATGAAGGTGAAAGGGGATAGACTCACGAGTAATCTAAGGAAATATTTTTTTACAGAAAGGATGGATGGATGCATGGAGCAGCTTCCGAGAGGAGGTGGTAGAGACAAGAACCAAATCTGAATTCAAGAAAGCTTGGGATCTCTAAGGGAGAGGAAGCAATTGTAGAACTTAGTAGTTGGTATGTTTGGATGGGGAGCTTGAATGGACCATGTGGTCATTTTCTGTATTTCTATGTCTATGTTTAGTTAAAGCAGTGTAGATGGAAACAACGAAGCAGAGAGGATAAGCTCATTAGTTCTTATTTGCTATCATTTATCTTACATGTTAACCTAATAAACGGTGGTGGAGAAAGATAATCAGCTCATCCAGTTGGTGCCTTAGTAGCTGTTTTTGCAAAATTTAGCTATGGGATACAAATGAGCTCCTGGCTCATTTTATATAGCATAGCTAAATTTCTCGAAGTTTATCAACTGTGGCAACAGGCAAGAAATTAAAAAAAAATGCCTCCACTTTTCAGGATGTAAAGGGGCTATTCAAGCCCTGATTCAGACGTTTTCTCCCAGTGATTCTGAGCTGTCCCCAGCTCCAGTCTTGGGCTCAGCATCTGCCTATTGAATTGCTTGCAGCCTCAACCCCTGCCTTTAAAAGTTTGTTTTGGGAAACCCCATTCCTGGAGCCCCTTCTTCCCCCATCTCCCAACTCACCTCAAGGATGATAAATCTTCAAGTGGGCAGGAATGATCCCCTCGATTCTGTCCCAGTGCCACCTTCAAAATGGTGGGGTCCAACTCTAGCAGTATACTGATACATATTACTAGGGCTTAGTTTTCCAAATAAAGGAAGAGCCCCTTATTTGGAAGACTGACTCCTGAGTTACTGCTAAAGGTTAGGCTTTACTATTTTGGAAGTGGCAGCACCAGGGCAGAAACAAGTGGGAATCATTCCTGTCCATGAGGATTTATCATCTTTGGGGTGAGTCAGGGCTTCATAGGGAGGCACCTGAAGTGGGTCCCTGAAGCACGCATGGACACACAAATACTCAAAGGCCTGCTGCTGACCGCAGCTTTAAAATGCTTCACCACTGTTTTTGCCAGCATTATACTGCGGCTCCTCCAAGCCTGATGTCTTTTGGCCTTCCATGGAGGTCAGATGGTAGGGGTTGTAGCAGCAGTGGCTAGAGGAAGGGAATATGGGTTAGATGCTGGACACCTGGAGGGGAGACAAGGCAAGAGATGCTGGACATTTTGGGGGAGGGGAAGGCAAAAAGAGAGATGCTTGACATACGAGGTGCGATCAAAATGTATCGAGACTTATACAATAACACAAGACGTATAACACTGACAGTTATTGCACTCTGTCTCCTTCAAAGTAGTTCCCTTCCAATAGAACACACTTCCTCCAGTGTTCCTGCCACTGCTGGAAACAATTTTGAAATGCCTCTTTTGTTATGCTGTGAAGCTGCTGTGTCAAATTTTGCTTAATGGTCTCCAAGTCATCGAATCTCCTTCCTTTCAGTGGTAATTTCAGTTTTGTAAACACAAAAAGGTCACAAGGTGCGAGTATGGATGCTGATGGACTTGCTTGATTTGGTTTTTGGCCAAGAACTGTTGGACAAGATGTGATGCATGAGCTAGGGTGTTATCATGATGAAGCAATCATTCACCATTCCTGTGCAACTCTGGCCTCTTCTGACTTGTTTGAGAGATGCAGTTTGTCATAACTTGGACACAGTACTCCTTATTGATGGTTTGGCCTTTTGGAGCACACTCATAATGAAAAATACTTTCGTAATGAAAGAAAACTGTGAGCATGACCTTGACATTGCTCCTCACCTGATGATTTTTCTTGGGTCTGAGAGTTTGGAGTCTTCCATTGTGAGGACTGAGCCTTAGTTTCCGGGTCATAACCATAAACCCATGATTTATCACCAGTAGTAATCTTTTTGATGAAATCGGAGTCATTTTTAATGCATTCAAACTACCTGGCTGCAGACAGTCAATATTCTTTTTGGTCAGGGGACAGACGTTTTGGCACGAATTTTGCAGACACACATCTCATCCCCATATTGACAGTAAGAATGGACTGTACTGACCCAAAACTGATGTCCATGTCCTCAGCAAGCTACCTGATAGTCAATCAATGATTTGAGCGTATTGTGATATGGACTGCTTGAACTTTGTCTTCATTTTTGCTCATGGATGGCCTTCCAGAACGTTCGTCACTGTCAACACTTTGGCAGCCCTCTTGGAAACGTTTGTACTAGTCATAAACTCGAGCACGACTCATGCATTCATCACCATACACCCCTAAACAAAGGCATGGGGAGAGGTGACCTGCACGGAACGGCAGATGCACCAACTCTTGCTACCTTGTTGGGCAGATTAGATGGACCATGCTGGTCTTTATCTGCTGTCATATACTATGTTATGTTACTATGAATCTCCAAGTTTCTGGCAGAATTTAATGCAAATTCACTGTTCAATTTTTTCACTTATTGTAAATCTGTTGAACTGCTTTTACACAATACCTAACATCACAGGCCCGATTTTCATCTGGGTGGTGCTATGTGCCATGTCAGCGCATAGCCCACTCCCCTTCCATCTAGCCTGGATTTTCAATGCTGGGGTCATATGCCGCCCCGGCATTGAAATCCGGGTCTCACTGCATAACCTGGAAGCTGCAGGAGCTAGCCAGGTAGCACCTATTTTCTCCAGGAACAAACAGGAAGTCAGTCCTCACATATGGGTGATGTCGGCACCGACAGAGCCCACACGGAGCACTTCCCCAGCTTTCAAAGAAAGCCTTTGGGACATGCTACCATGCATGCGTGGTCCCCTTCTCACCCAAGGGTGCCATCTTGATCAGTCTCCTTTTTAATGTGGAGCCCTACAGATGTCTGTCCTGTTTCCCCGGGAAAAATCCTTGCTATATCCTTAAAAGTTAGCTTTTTCCGGTTTGCGTACCGGTTCCTCTTCCTGCCATGAGCCATCACCGTACTTGGCACTATTCTCGGCCTTTTCCCCTTTTTTTGGTCGAGGCTTGCTCTGACAGGCATTCGCGCCTTTTTTCGTCCGGGGGTCTTGTCAAGTCAACCATGCATAAACTTAAGAGTCCGAAGACTCACTTTTCTGTTCCCCCTGGAAGGGAGGCTACGGCCCTCGACACCCTTGGACGCAAGTGCTGCCAGAGCTCGATGCTGGGATGTCGAATCCAGGCCTATGAGCTATACATAGGCATGTATCTGAAGGCCTAACACAGGAGTTGTCTGTTTTTTCAGCGTGGCTTGGCGGGGAACCGCTCCAACGGTTCCAAGCTCTGACCTCCAGGATCAAGGACTGCTCTAAGTTCCTCTCCTGGGCAGCTTACAACTGCTTCGAGTCAGCAGCTTGAGTAGCAGCGGCTGGCATTGGTGCCCGATGCTAAGCCTGGTTACAGTCTTCAGACCTCGAGTAATGGGTCCAAGACAAGCTGCTTGACGTCCCCTGCACCAGAGAGAACCTGTTTGGCAAACCTATGGCCGACAAGGCGGCCGAGATAGAGGCCGATGTGGTGACCTGCCAGAGGCTCTCAAAAAAGACTTCTTCCTTTCCCCTTAAGAAACCTTTGTGGGAAAAGACCCCTGTTCCCAAGAAAAAAAGGGCACGTCCAACAGAGTCACCACTACCAGCCCTTCTCGGGAAGCAACAGGGTTCTCATCCTAAGAGACAAGGCCATGGTGCTCAGAAGCCCACGACTCAGAAATCCCAGGCTCTGGCTCCAGCCCAACCCAGGGGGAGCTTTTGACTCCCAGGGAAGGGCCTCCCCTCCCCATGAGACCTTCACCAGCCCACAGGGGGCCGCCTGGCCCTCTTCGCTCTCAGGTGGGCTAAGGTCACCTCGGACCAGTGGGTACTGCAAGTGGTAAAGGAGGGATACCTCCTCCACCCACAGCAGGTACCACCCAAGTTCTTCCCAGGAAAGCCGGTGCGACCTCTCCTTCACCAAACCCTTCTGCTCTCACAGCTCGCAGGTCTGTTCAGGGACCACACAGTAGAGCCTGTACCCAAACACCTATGGGGAAAAGACTTCTACTCCAGGTACTTCTTTGTCCCAAAGAGAACTGGGGGCCTCAGGCCCATACTAGACCTGAGAAACCTGAACAAGTTTCTGGTAAGGGAGAAGTTTAAGATGCTCTCCCTTGGAACACTGCTGCCTTACCTCCACCAGGGAGATTAGCTGTGCTCTTTGGACCTAAAGGATGTGTACACTCACATCCTGATCCACCCCTCCCACAGGCAGTACCTACGATTTGTGGTGGAAGGAGGGCACTACCAGTACAGGCTGCTACCCTTCGGCCTGGCCTCCTCGCCAACAATCTTTACCAAATACCTGGCAGTAGTAGCTGCCCATCTGCACCTACAAGGGGCTTTTGTCTTCCCCTACCTAGACAACTGGCTAATCAGGGGTAGTACGACCTCAGAGATCAGTCAGGCCACAGAGCGTGCAACACTCCTAGCTGCAGCACCTGGGGTTAGTCATCAGCTACCGCAAATCCCATCTCTCTCCAGCTCAAAGTCTGGAGTTCATAGGTGCCCAGTTGGACACATTGCAGGTCAAGACTGTCCTCCCAAGAGAAAAGACAGAATGCCTCAGGCAATTGGCAGGAAAGGTACAACACTGCCAGTCAGTACCGGCTCGCTGCCTCCTCCACTTGCTGGGCCATATGACCTCGACGGTCCATGCCATGCCCTTAGCCAATTTACACATGTGGACAGCCCAATGGTACCTCCGCTCACAATGGACTCAAGCCACAGGCAGGCTATGGGACAGGATCAGGGTTACCCGCCAACTGACAGAGTCCCTCAACTGGTGGCAAAATTTGTGCCACCTCCAGGCGGGAATGCCCTTTCAGGCACCCGCACCACAGAGGACTCTCACAGATGCCTCCCTCCTGGGTTGGGGGGGCACATTGTGGGGACCACTGCACACAGGGCAGTTGGTCTCAGGAGGAGTCACTCTAACAGATCAATCTCTTAGAGCTCAGGGCAATCTTGGCCTTACAAGTGTTCCGCCTCCACCTGCGACACTGGCCTGTGCTGATCCAGATGGACAACCAGGTTGCCATGTTTTATATCTACAAGCAGGGGGGCACAGGCTCGTACTCCCTCTGCCAGGAGGAGGTGGCCCTCCTCTCCTTCGCAACATGCAACAGCATGCTTCTGCGAGTGGGGTATGTCCCAGGCCAGGACAACTGCCTAGCGAACAGGCTGAGCAGAGTCCTTCATCCACATGAGTGGCGCTTAAACCCCAGGGTAATGGAGCAGCTCTTCTACCTCTGGGTCAGGTCCGTGACAGACCTATCCACCTCCCTGGACAATGCGCAGCTGCCTCACTTCTGCTCGCGTTAGTCGCACCCGGGGAGAGTGGCAGCAGATGCCTTCCTGATCTTGTGGTCCGATGACCTACTCTATGCATTCCCACCGACCCCACCCCCTGGTCGCCAGGACCCTCTTCAAGGTCCAGAGCGGGAAGGTGTCAGTTATACTGATCGCTCCCAGGTGGCCCAAGCAACTTTTGTCCCTCTGTTGCTTTCCCTGTTTGTGTCACTCCCAGTCCCACTGGGACGGGCCCTGGACCTCCTGTCCCAGGAGGAGGACTCCCTCCTGTATCCCAATCTGGGGTTGCTAATGCTATCAGCTTGGCTGCTGAAAGGGTAGTGCTGACCCCTTTCAATCTTCCAGGAGAAGTCGAGGAGATCCTACTGGCCTCCCGAAAACCCTCCACCAGACGGGTTTATGCCTTTAAGTGGAGAAGGTTCTCTGCCTGGTGTGTGGAAAAGGAGGAAAATCCCTTCTTCTGCCATGTGCAACTAGTACTTCTGTACCTACTGCACCTATCGCACACTGGGCTGAAATCTAACTTGGTGAGGGTGCATCTAAGCACTATAGCCGCTCACCATCAACCTATCAAGGGAAAACCCCTCTCAAGCCAGCCCCTGGTCTCCAGGTTCCTCCAGGGCCTCCTGTTATCCAAGCCTCCTCTCCGCCCCCCTGGTGGCAGAGTGGGACCTCAATGTGGTGCTCTCCCAGCTCACCGAACTGCCATTCGAACCCCTAGCCACTTGCAGTACCTGTCTTTGAAGTGGCCTTTCTGGTGGCCCTCACGTCTGCTCAAAGAGTAAGCGAACTCCAGGCTCTGGTGGCAGATCCACCATACACTAGGTTCTATAAGAACAGGGTAGTGCTCCACACATACCCCAAAGTCCTCCCAAAGATGATATCTCCTTTCCACCTCAACCAAGAGGTGGCCCTCCCCACCTTCTTCCTGCAGCTTCATGCTAGCAGAGAGGAACTAGTACTTCACACACTGGATTGCAAACGGGCCCTGTCCTACTTACAGCGGACTAAGGCCCATTGCAAAGCTCCTCAGCTTTTTGTGTATTATGACTCCTCTTGGGTGACAGACTGTATTGCCGTTGCCTATGAGCAAGCTGGCCTCTCCCTTGAGCACCGGATCACGACGCATCGCGTGAGGGTGATGGCTATGTTGGTGGCCAACCTCTGCTCAGTGTCAGTGACAGAAATCTGCAAGGCCACCACATGGTCTATAATTCATAGTTCACAGCTCACTACTGTCTGAAGAGTGAGTCCCGCAGGGACAGTGCGTTTGGCCAGGCAGTGCTCCGTAATATTCTCGGGGTGTAGGCAACTCCTGCCCTCCGACCTTTCTGTGTTCAGACTACAGGAGTGATTGTGTTGCTGGACACTAGGGTCTTGCAGAGTCTCTCAGTGGGGACTCACCTTCTGCAATTCACAGCCGCCCGATTGGTCGTCATTGGTGCTGTCCTGGTTCGGCCTGGAGCTAGGGAGTCCCATATGTGAGGACTGACTTCCTGCTTGTTCCTAGAGAAAATGTAGTTACTCACCTGTAACAGGTGTTCTCCAGGGACAGCAGGAATCAGTCCTCACAACCCTCCCTCTTCCCCAGGGAGTTGCCTCTCTACCTTGTTTAAATTTTTTTTTTTACTGCCATCCTAGCTATGTCATTTGACTGAGCAAGATGGCACCCTTGGGCAGGAAGAGGATAATGCATGCGTGGTAGCATGTCCCAAAGGCTTTCTTTGAAAGCTGGGGAAATGCTCCACGTGGGCTCTGTCGGTGCCGTCACCCATATGTGAGGATCAATTCCTGCTGTCCCTGGAGAACATCTGTTACAGGTGAGTAACTGCACTTTCGATTCTATCCGCTTAGCTCCTGCGCCTGAAAGATAGCCCTTTCCTCCGCCCCCGCTCTGCCCTGGAATGCACCTAACACGTCCTGATCCTAACCGCATAGCATCTGGGCGTGTTAGGAACTTATCCTGGATTTTCGAAAGGCACTACCCATGTAGGTGCCTTTCGAAAATCCCGGATAAGGCATTTACACGGGTACCTGGGGCAGTTGTGTAAATGTCTTCAAAAATCAAGCCCCTTGTGCTTAAAGAAAGTACAGCTGTGCTGCAACAATGCTACACTCTGCACATGCAGAGCACATAACAAGGTCACTGCATGCTTAATAGCATCGTTGCGCTACACAACAAATCTCAATACTTTCTGATCACACCTTATATGGTGGGGAGGGAAAGGGAAGGAAAAAGATGCTGGACACATGGGCAGGGAGGGAAGGAGAGAGAAGATGGACACTTTGGGGGGGGGGGAAGGAGAGAAATGCTGGGGGTAGCTGGGAAGGGAAGAGGAGATGCTGGAGACGGGATTGAGGGGGATTGGGAAGGGAAAGGGAGATCTTAGATTATGGGCAGGATGGGGGGCACACAATCAATAGTTCACCTAAGGCATCAGATATATGGAAAATGGTAAGAAAAAAGAAGAAAATCCTGGGGACCATGGATAACAGCAAAAGTACATATCGAAATGGAGTAGATAATTGTGTCATTTACTGTCTGCAGGGATCCTTGTATAAATATTGCAAGGAAATTCTAGAAATCCCTAAGTATGAACAAATTTTGATTACAAATTTGTATTACATTCTTCTGAAGATCCATTTAGGGGGGTGCCAGAGGGTTTAGTTTCAAATAAAAGCTTTGATTTGACTGCATTTCTTGAGAGTTCCTTGGAGACTATTATTACTAGGGCTACCTTCTTGGTCACCTTTACTATTGAGAATGATACATTTTTCTTTTAAAATTCTACTTTAAAAAGATCAATCTTTTTTTGTGGGCAGCAAATCCAGGTATTCCAGATGTGTCTCAAGCCACTCAGACCAGGCAGAAGTTGTTTTTATCATTGAAATCCAAAGTGTTGGCTTCTAGGGAAATCTTTTTCTTGCGGTTCCCTTATAAATCCCTGTTTTTTATGTATTTTTGGATCCCACTCATCTGGAAAATCATTTGAATGCTAGTGTTCATTTTGCTAATGGATGTTAGCAGGGGGTGGAAAGAATCCTGCTGTCTATATTAGATGGATTTGTATTCTGCTTTGATGCTTTTGGTATGTTTTTTTTCCTCTTTGAAATACTATACTTGCTTCCTGATGTGGGCTGTGATTTCATGCTGTTATATCTTTTAATACTGTTTCTTATATTGTTGATTTCTGTTTCTTCACTTTTTTGGAATTTAATATTTCAAAATTTCAGCGAAAGAAATGGAGTAGATACAGCACCATTCAGAGAGGTCCACTGAAGGATATATTAAAGGATATGTCATAGAAAAGGGAGAGGTTCTACATGATTGGAAAGAGGCAGATGTGAACCCTCTTCACAAAAATTGTAACAAAGAAGTAGTAGGAAACTACAGACTAGTAATCCTCACCTCAGTGTTGTAGAAAGTAATTGGGATGCTGCTGAAGAACAGGATAGTGAGTTTTTCATAGTTCAGTAGGTTGCAAGATCCAAAGCAACATGGTTTTACCAAAGGCAGGTCAAGGCAAATGAAACTGATTGATTTCTTTGACTAGGTGGCTGGAAAACTAGACAGAGGGAACATACTGAATGTTGGGTACTTGAATTTCAGAAAACCTTTCATACAGTTCCTCATAAGAGGCTTATAAATAAATTGAGTGACTGGGGATGGGTCCCAGAATAGTCAACTGGACTAAAAATTGGTTGCCCGAGAGAAGCAGAAGGTAGTGATAAATGGCATTCATTCAAAAGAAAGAAAAAAAGTGAGTAGTGGAGTGCCTCAAAGATCAATCCTGGGGATGACTTTGTTCGATATCTTTGTGAGCGATACTGTCAAAGGACTAGAAGGGAAAATTTGCCTTTTTGAAGATAATACGAAGGTCTGCAACAGAATGGAAACCCCAGAGTAGGCAAAATAAAAAACGATCTACAAAAACTAGAAGACTAGTCAAATACTTGGCAGTTAACCTGAAATGCAAAGAAGTACAGAGTGATGCATTTGCGGTGCAAAAACCAAAGGGAGCTATATACGATAGAAGGAGAGAGGTTGATGTGCATGGACCAAGAGAAAGACTTTGGGGTGATGGAGTCTGAGGATCTCAAGGTGGAAAAATAATGTGACAAGGAGGTGGTCAAAGCCAGAAAGGATGCAAGGCTGCTCCTGTATAGGAGACTGATAAGGCCTCACTTGGAGTACTATGTTCAGTTTTGGAGGTCATATTTCATTAAGGACATAAAGAAGCTGGAGTCCGTACACAGAAGAAGGCGACCAAAATGGTAAGAGGTCTCCATCAGAAGAGGCCCTAAATGTGCATACCCTAGAGAAGAGGAAGGACAGAGGAGATATGATATAGACCTTTAAATACTTAAGAACATAAGAAATGCCATACTGGTCAGACCACGGTCCGTCAAGCCCAGTGTCCTGTTTCCAACAGTGGCCAATCCAGGTCACAAGTACCTAGCAGGTATCCAAAGTCCACAGCTTCCACAATGCTCGTCCCGGGGTTAGCAGAAGAAACAAACCTTTCTCAAATGAGGGGAAATTATAGAAGTAAAGGACATGATATGAAGCTACAGGGAGGCAGAATCAAAAGGAATATCAGGAAATATTTCTTCATGAAGAGTGGACTGTCTAGAATGCCCTCCCAAAGGCAGCGCTGGCGTTAGGAGTGGCAAAGCAGGATAATTGCCTGGGCCTCCGTGCCACATGGGGCCTAAGGTCTGCCTCAAGCTGAAGGAGATATAGCCTGCAGGCGGGGCCCCTTTCCCCACCAGTTTTTGCCCTGGACCTCTGCATGTTTAACACCAGCCCTGCCGAAAGTAGCGGAAGCAAAAATGGTGCTGGGGGATTACCGAAAACCAAAGGCATGGGGATAGTAACCTGCATTGCGCTGCAGGCTCTGCCCAAATCTTTTAGCAACCCTACTGGGTAGTCAGGGTGGACCATATCAGTCTTTAATATAGTGGATGATGGCAGATATTATGTTAGAGTATTCCAGGGACCAACCACCCTCTTGGTAAAAAAGTATTTTTCACATCTACACTCTCCTCCTCGTAGTTTCACATCGTGATCCTTTGTCCTTGAATTCCTCTTTTATGGACTTTAGAACTTTGAGGCTTGTCATATTTGTTACTCTGTTTCAAAGTGAGACAAATTCTGATAGCCATGAGTGGTATAACGTTTTGGTTTGGGGCTCTGCCCTTATAAGAACAATGGTGGTTTTCTACTTATCAGTGAATTGAACTTTTATTGAATTGTGCAGATTTGGCTGTTCTGAAGGATGAGGGGCATCGATTACTGAGCTGCATAAGACTATTTATATATATATATATATATGTATATATATATATATATATATATATATATATATTTCTTTTTATGTATTTTAAATATGTTTGAATTTGAATGTTTGTTCTTATTTGAATTGTAAACTGCTTTGTTGCTATTCGCTAATGGTGGTATATTAAGTAAAGAAAAAAACCATAAAAGTATAAAGTATACCATACTGGGTTAGATAAAGGGTCCATCAAGCCCAGTTTCCAACGGTGGCCAGTCCAGGTCACAAGTACCTGTCAGGTTCCCAAAAAGTAGACAGATTCCATGCTGCTTGTCCCAGGGGTAAGAAGTGGATTTCCCCAGTTGACTTTAATAATGCTTTATGGACTTTTCCTCCAGGAACTCGTCCAAACTTCTTTTAAACCCAGCTACATTAGTAGCTTTTACATCCTCTGATAATGAATTCCAGAGTTTGATTACATGTTCAGTGAAAAATATTTTCTCCGATTTGCCTTAAATGTGCTATATTGTAGCTCCATTGTGTCTCCTAGTCTTTCTATTTTTTTTAAGTAGTAAACAACAGTCTACATATACCCATTCTACTTCATTCATTATTGTATAGATCTCTATCATATCATCCCTCAGCTATCTCTTTTTCCAAATTGAAGAGCCCTGACCTTTAAAGCCTTTCCTCATAGGGATATCCTTCCATCCCCTTTACCATTCTGGTCGCTGTTCTCTGTACCTTTTCCAATTCTGCTTTATCCTTTATGAGACATGACAACCAGAACTGCACACAGTATTCATGGTTTGGTCACACCATGGAGCGATATGGAGGCATTATAATATCCTTTGTTTTATTTTCCATTCCTTTGTTTATGATTCCCAGCATTCTATTTGCTTTCTTGGCTGACGCTGCACACTGGGCAGAGGGTTGCAATGTATTATCCATGATGATACACAGATCCTTTTCCTGGGTGGTGATTCCTAATGTGGAACCTTGCATCGTGTAACCGTAGTTTGGGTTTTTCTTCCCTAAGTGCATAACTTTGAAGTTGTCTAAATTAAATTTCATCTGCCATTTGGATGCCCAGTCTCCCATTTTTCAAGATCCTCTTGTAATTTTTCACAATCTTCTTGTGTTTTAACAACTTTGAATAATTTTGTATCATATGCAAATTTGATCACCTCACTTGTTGTTCCCATTTCCAGGTCATTTATAAATATGTTAAAAAGCAGTGGGTCCAGCACAGATCCCTGGGGCACTCAACTATTCACCTTTCTTCATTGTGGTCTGTTTTCTGAATCTTTTTTTTGGTGAGCTCTTTGTGATCAACTTGTCTTCTTTGTCAATACTGACTGGTTTGTCCTAAGTTCATTTAGTGCTCTGCACAAAAAAGCTGAGTGTAAGAAAAGAGTGAACAATCCCTCATGCTTTTTTCTATGGCTGAAAAATGTGCACCCAGTTCCAGATGAAGCTATATTCAGGGTAATTACTGATGGTAGATACAGTACGACTGCAACATTACTTTGACCAGGCATAGCAAAGACACAGTGGGATTTAATTGAAAGATCGATTGACACTACAAACAGAACCTAAGTGTGTTTAAGGTTTTGTTTAAATGGTGAGAGGAGGTCTGGACCTATGATGGGAATAGAGGGCATTGATTAAGTGGTCTCAAATGTACAGGCCAGTTACATGAACAGCCCCTTGGTTTCACACTGAGGTTCTCTCCTTCCAGTATATTTTTTTGGATATAAAAATATCATAAGATATATGAAATCATAGCAGTTGTTTTTGTATTTGATGATTTTTGAGCTGCTATAATCAGGAGTGGTAAGTGCTGGAACTTACTTGTTTAAATCTCTGAGTGGTGATGCTCTTTTTTTATGCATCTTACAAAAATGGCTGTTCCTGCTGTGTGCGGCAGCATTTGTAAGTGTATTTCGTGGTGTCCTTATCTATACTTTACACAGACTCCGTTTTCAGTGAGCCTTTTGTAAAAGACATGGAATTCTGTTAATGTCCTGATTTGGACATCCCATTTCCACCTAGCCACTGTGTGCAAAACTGGGTTTAAGGAGATAATTTTATAAAATCATTTCTGCACATACTGTATGTGGGCACCTAGATGCATAAATGGGCTCTAAGAAAATTCTGACCGGTATAAAAGTACGTGCTTCGAAGTGATGGTATGCACTTGGCTAGTAAGCATGTCACAAGGGTGTGCTTTTGGTTCAGCATGGGTGGAGTGTGCCTAGATTATAAAATACTATAAATGACATGCATACTCTAGTGTAAATGTCTGTACCTCTAATGTCGGTGCAATATCTGACACTTAAGCTAGTATTTTATAAAGACAGGGAGGTGCCTACTTGTTTTTATAAAATTGCCTTAATAAAGACACATGAAAACATGATTAGACTAGGCACCTCCTTATAAAATCCCCTTCGAAGGAGGGAATTTTATAACGAGCCATGTAATGCAACATGCCATCCATGCACATACATTCAATGACTTGCACACATGGGTGAGCCTTTAAATGCGTAGTTTAGGCAGTCACTATCTCTACCTACATGCATCAAGGCAATGGCATGTATTTTCGATGTGGCGGAGCACAGGGATGGAGCGCAAACCTCCACACATAGGTTATAAAATACTACGGGAGATGTTTACTATGTTCCACGCTAATAATGCTAGATGCAGGGGGTGGGGGCAGAGACAGTCGTCCCCCTGAATACAGCACAGCTAGTGGCGTTAATACCGCCGCGGGGAGCAACTATTCCCACCCATTGTGCTGGTGGTAGTTGCACCCTGCCCAGTGCCAGCCCTGTGGGCTTTCAAAGCTCGCGCTAGTGACGCCATAGCGGGAATGCCCATAGCCCACCCAGGCACTACCCAGACGCACACCGTCGGGCTAGTGCGGGATTTTTAGCACAAGGCCCCATGCTACTTTTTAGCATGCTGCCAAAAACATGGTGCTACTGCTGCACCACCTGGGTACTGCACTTTAGTAAACATGCCCCTATAACTTACGCACATTCTCTACAAATCTAGGTGCAGGCATTTATGCCAAGTCTAGGGTTGACGTATGTGGTTGTGCCGAAATTTGGCATGTGTATCTTACCACTCACACCTCTATTTATAAAGTACATTTAAGTTACTGTTTTTATAAAATAGGCATGAAATACGCACATGACATGTATGTTAAACTAGACGACCCTTATAAAATTACCCTTTAAAGTGGCCAACTTTGGTCCTAGTGCACCACGATCCAGCCAGGTTTTCAGGATGTCCCTAATGAATATTCATGAGGTATATTTGCATATACTGCATTACATGGCATGCAAATATACCTCATGAATATTCATTGGGGACATCCTGAAAACCAGGCTGGATCGTGGTGCACTCGGATCGAAGTTGGCCACCCCTGCTCTAAGTGGTCAATTCTGGCATGCTATTCTGGCTCCAATGTTCCCCACACATACAGATGGTTTGTGCAGAGCGTGATGGATGGGGCAAGCGGAGGCAGTGCAGAGGTGGAGCATGGGCAGTGAGGGGGAGAGGCCAGGCATCTGGACGTACAGAGGCCATTCCGGACAGGCCTCTACATCCCCTGGAGTAGTGCTGGACGCCGCCTTATTCCACCCCGAAGGTGGAATAAGTGCTGGATGTGGGTGTGCTTGGGGCCTGCAGCCCCCCTAGGACATTGCTCTGCCGCAGGAAGTATCCCGCTGCCTGATCCCAGCCCTGGCTGTCCCGGCCAAGGGTCGGGCAGGAGGGAAAGGGTCTTTCCATGCAGTCGGGCATTGGGTGCTCAAGCTGGACGTTCCGGTGCCATGGCGATGGGATGCCACAGCATTGGCACACCAATCGGAGCATTGAGCGGTGGGGACGGGTAGCCTTTTGTACATCTCCCCACTCAGAATGCTGTGCATGCCAGGCCATCCACGTGCCCTGATTCTGCAACTGTGGGAACATATAGCTCCAGCGGTTGCAGAATTGGGTATAAAGCGGCCCTGTACATCTTTTGGCCATCCAGATGGCCTGGACGTGCCCCTTGCAGAATCGGCCTCCACAAGTTTTTAAATTTGCAAGTGCAATTATATGTATAATATTACTTTTTTTCATGCATTATCTCATTTATGAAGCCATTCACACCTTCACACCTCAGTACATTGATTGTGGGGATATCATGCCTTAACATTAATTCATGCTAAATGGATTTAACATGAATTAACTTATAAATTATTTGCACACTAAGTTGATCAGCATGTGTTAGAAAGTTCCAATGCACTTTAAAACATTTTTATTAAAGCAAATATGTGAACGAACTGAAAAAATTTCAAAAATCAGCGAACAGCCCAAACTATCTCAAAATGAACTGAAAACGTCTGTCCTGTGCATATCCCTAGTTGACCCCTTATTTTGCTGACTGGGAAAGTTAAGACAAGATGGCTGGATCACAAAGGCACCAGGAAAAAAAAGTGACTTGCTCAAGGTCATAAGAAAGATCATTTTCAAAGCCATTTCATCTGTATTGTCTTTCCAATGATGTGATTAAAAGCCTGCACCTTGTTCCAGAATGCGTATGCTTTTAGCTGCCTTGAGACGAGGCATCCCTAGCAAGGCATTTAGGTTGGGGGAGGAACAGTATGTACGCAGATTATATTTTCAGATTTCTGTATGTATTTGTTCAGTACAAATGTACCCATAGAGAAAGGAGGTGAATGTGATCCTCTCTCCTGTGTGCATGCAGAAAGTTTTAATACAAAAACATACATGCACTTTTGCTATGAAAAGCCTGCTGATAAAATGTATGCAACATCCTTATCCCACTTGGACCAGGAAGAGGGAGTCTTAACCTCTGGTCTCAGGACTCCTCCTGAATCACAGTGCAACTTTCCAACTGCAGTACTTTAGTCATGTGCAGGGCCGGCAAGGGCATTAGGTGAACTAGGCGGTCGCCTAGAGCGCCAGTGGTTTGAGGGTCCCCACTGCCACTGCTGCCGCCCCTTTCCAGGATGTGCATTGGCGGCAATATTTTTAAAAAGGCACCGAAGAGCTGGAGGACCTTCCGCTCCAGTGCTGTTGTGCTTTGGCTCCCCTCTGTTCGATTCCACTTCCTTTTGCATGGGGGGCCAAAGCACAATGGCACCACAATGCTGGAGCTGAAGGCAACTACGGCACTTCGGTGCCGTTTTAAAAATATTGCCGCTGCTGCATGTAGCGGAGAGGGGCAACAACTGCAGTGGGGATGCCTGGAATGAGGTTCATCTAGGGCACTTCATATCCTTGCCCCAGCTCTGGTCATGTGTCTGAAGCCTCAGTTATACAGAATCTTATCAGAAAGAGACTCTGCCCGATTATAAATCTCATTGTAAATTTCAACATGTATTGCTTCCTAATAATGAGTTTACGGGAAATAGAAAGTGGATTTGGGATAGAGCACTGCTGTTTACTGTGAAGCATTTGTAACACCTGCAACAGGAAGGCCTGAAGCTGGACATTCTCATCTTGAAGAGCACACTTACTAAGAACCATTTAAAAGTCTGCAATAATTACAGTGCACATCAATGTGATCCCAAATTGAAATAGTGCAACTTTGGTTCTCAAAAGATTGCTTTAGAAAAAGCTATTGCAAGAATGTGAACTCTGTTGGTTTATGCAGCACAGGGCTAGGCATTGTGGGTTTCTGGAAGGTAGTGTGGCCATTGTCGGGCCAGGGTGGAGAATCCAAAGGCTCTTGTTTGATAGCTTGAGCAAGGCTGTGGGCTCTGAAGTCACACTGCAGCTTGCATGCCTGCTCACTTAGCCCCATCTCATCAGTGGGACCAAGCCCATACAACTGGTTGCCAGCATTTTGGAGGTTAAGCATGGTGTCCAGGTATGCACACTTTGGAGGATAATAATGGCCCATGTCTTTAGTGCATGCAGCTTTAAAAGGTCTTCCCATGCTGTTATGGGTGGAGGTTGCCATGCAGTGTGGTAAGCAAATAGTTTGCTTTGGCTTCTGACAAGGGGACAATGGGTGAGTGAAATTGTTCTCTGTCTTGAGGTGCAGTCCATCAGGGAAGCCAAGCAACTGTTTCTTCAGTATGCTGTTCTCCCCTGGCCAGGTCTGGTCTTGTGACCCTGCATAGTAATCCACTCCATTTTCAGAATCAGAATCGTATTCCATTTTGATGGGGATGTCCAGAGGCAGCATCAAGTCATACAAAGTTTCTGGAGTTACTGATGCATTTTCTACTTTAATATTGTCCACAGCATAGCTCTCTGTGGCAAGATGCTGCACGCTGCGGTAAGGCTGGAAATATTCGGTGCCACCATGCTGGGGACAGCAGCCGGTGATACTTTGGTTTCCACTATAGAAGGGTCGGGCTGCTCTGATTGGGAACGTGCTGGGATGCTGACTCACCGGCCGCACACCAGAGGCATTTCGCAGCGCCCAACTGTTCAGGTTGCAGTGATTCTGGGCTCCTGAAATAGGTTTACAAAAATTAAGTAGTTCATCTTGCACAAAACAGTTGTCACTTTTATTTGACTGCGGTTTCAATTTGACGTCTTCCCTCTCCTGTTTTGCCATTGCCCAGTTAGGATGCTTGGGTTGTTCTCCAGATTCATGGGAGCAGCTGTGCAACGGGGTTTCCACTCCTCCCTTCAGTCTAAGGATGCTGTTCTGCTTCTTCAGATGCGCCTCTTCCCCTCTGTCACTAACAGAGCAAAACACAAAGGGGTTAAATATGAAGAAAGTGCCCACTGTACCCAACCCAAAGGTCTAACATTTTTAAAGGCACCTTTCCCACATGGTTCCTGCATCCCTTGCTGAAACATCTTTAAAATGCAAATTACAGTTTTTAACATGAAAAGAATCAGTCTGCAGAATAAAATATGTTCTATTAGTATTGGATGCAGGATGTGTTTGAAAGCCAAGGCATCAGGCACTCAGATCACTTTGGTTTCTCTCATACAGTCAAGGCAATGTTCGAAATCCATTTACTCCTGAAAATGCCTGCTCCTTGTCATACTGCTAGACCAGTCCAGATGATTTGGTTTTGCTCCCCAGCCAGCAGGTGAAGGCAGACTAGAACAGCTCTCAGTGATGACATCACCAATAGATACTTTAGTGCATGGTTCTCAGCCCAGTCCTCAAGGCATACCTCATCCAGTCGGGTTTTCAGTATATCTACAATGAATATGCATGAGACAGATTTGCATGCATTGCCTCCTTGGTATGCAAATCTGTCTCATGCATATTCATTGTGGATTTACTGAAAACCCGACTGGATGGGGTGCACCCCGAGGACTGGGTTGAGAACCACTGCTGTAGTGCAGTGCTTCTCAATCAGTGTGACATGACATACTGGTGTGCTTTGGGTAAATACTTGGTGATGACAGCCAGGGGAACATGGTTAGGCCTGGACTCATAATAGTTCTCCCCATCTCAGTGCATAAGTCTTCTGCCTCCTGCTTTATCCCTCTCCCCTCCCAAGTAGTATTTAGGAAACAAAGAGGGAGGGGGTCACCCTGGAGCAGATGAAGCAGAAAGAGTCACTGTCCATTCCTCTTGTCATTCAGGGACAGAAGGGGAGATGTGTGTGTGACTATCAAGGACACTGCAGAGCAAAGAAGAGCACCTGCTCTTATTACTCCAGCCTCTTTCTCTTCTGTCCTAGAGTCAAAATGAAGCAGAAGGGGGTGGCAGCAAAGACAGAAGCAGTGAAGGCTTAGATCAGAGGGCAGCTTTATCTTGCCTTGCTGTGTCAACACCAGCCCCTCGTTTCTGCCTCAGGAGCTATTGCTGTCAAGGACAGGATGGTGGAGGGCTTGAGCACAGCCAGACCCAGACCACAACTGTGACTCCCAGGAGTGATTTATGGGAAGGGAGAGGATGGACAGTGAAAGCTGAGAAGGAAGTGGAGTTGAGAATCATGAAAAGTTTGGATTGGTGTACTGGGGGGGGGGGGACTTGACACAATATCAAAAAGTTTGAGAAGCACTGCTCCAGTGGAGCACTGAGAGAAACCAATATTGTCTGTCTTCAGCAGATGGCAAGGTGTGCCCTATTCCTGGATGTTATAAGCCTCATATTCAGTGGCCATGGCCAGCGCTGCTAAAGTGGCTAGCTGTTGCCGCTGAACTTTAAAACTAGATATTCAATGCCAGGGCCACATCTGGGCCCCGGCATTGAAAATCCAGGTTGCCTGGACTGCTGTGATGCTAACCGGGCAGTGGTGACATTCAGCCGCTGCCCGTTAGCTTCAGTGGCGAATGTTAGGCCAGCCATTACTGTACCTGACTCTTGCTGCTTAGTGATAACTGGGCAATGGCTCAATATCGCAGTTGCCTAGTTAGCGGGTGCTGCCCGGAAACCAAAAGATTATCACTAGGGCGTGGAGCAGTGGCACCTGCAGATATTCAGCGGCTAGGAGGATTAACATAGTTAGAAGGTCTGCTAACTGTGCTAATCTCTTTGAATATCAGGCCCTACGTCTTTTCCTATTGTTTTAATTGGCTCTCTGCCTTTGCTGCTTGAATAGACTACTACTTATCATTTGTATAGCGTTACAAGTGTCGTGAGGTACAAGGTTCAGAGCCGATGGAAACAGGAAATTCACTGCAAAGTGAAACCAGGGTTGACAGCTCTGAAGCAAGCATGGAGGGTTGGCATAGAAACCCCAAACAAATAACGTCACAGTATGCTAGGGAACGGCCGTCCCACAAGCTAATTCCTGTTTCATCAGGGAAGGGGAAACAGCTGGTGGGGGGTGGAGCCCAGCCCAACGGAAAAAGAAACACAGATAAAAATCCCTTAGTGGAGGATAGAGGGGAGACTACTAAGAGACATGAGGAGAGACCTGACGAGAGGCAGGAAGGAAGTCCTAGGTATAATCCTAGACACAGAGAGAGACCTGGAAGAAGCCAAATAGAGAAAGAGAGATACCCTGAATTCAGCCAAGGCTTGAGGCTGGGAGAAGAGAGAAGGGAAGGGAGTCCCAATCTCACTCAGGGAAGCTTCTCGGAGGAGGGGAACTGTGAGAGATATACAGTCCCAGGTCGCAGAGAGCAGTGCACAGCTGGAAAAAGCACTGGGGATTTCTGCCACTCCAAAAGCAAGGAGGTTTACTCTAAAAGCCAGAAAAGACAGCCACAGTCTTATAACTACAGATATCCTGAAGGTAACGCTCATTTTCCTGTTACAAAGGTTTTATCTGAAGGAAAGAAAAAGTTTTACCTGACACCAGATTGCAGCCAAGAGAGGTTCCTGGGAAAAAGCTGTTTAGAAGACAGGCACGTCACTCATAATAGCCAAGCAGAAGAGGACAGTTTGTATCCTTGCACTTACCAGGAGCTGTGTGCTCGAGAATCCAATACTTATGGTAAACACCCAGACTCCTCTAGCTGGTTGGGGGAAGGGAATACACTGACTGAAGCTGAGAGGTTTTCCCAGCAGGCAGAAGAGTTCTCTCCACGGGACACTGAAGGAGAAAGTGACCCCATGCAATGGGATTCCTATCAACCCCCTGAGCCTGAGGTATACATGGACTGCTCATATATGATATCTGATAATGTACAGTCTCTTTGTTAACATTGTTGGAGTATTTGAAAAGAAGAAAACAGTCCAAAAGAGCATTTGGGAGCTAAACTGTTTTCTGTTCTTTTGTGCCTTAAAGCTGAAGACAAGCATTGTTTGAGTTTACTTATTTTTGTTATACCAGAAGCGTGGTTTTTCTGTTACTGTAACCTTTTGTTCAATGGTCAACGATATCCAACCCCGGGAAGGGAATAAATTCCTATTTAACCTGAAAATCACTCGTGCACAACTATAATTTCTTCAAGTGCTGTAGAACTACATTACCCAAGAGGCCGTTCCAAACCTCACCTAGTGGTTCCCAGACACACGAAGCACAACTGCCCACTCACCTAGCTCAAGCTGCATGCCTCTGGGAAGGTGAGTGGTGACACAAGACATTATTCAGCTCTGTACAGATACATGTAAGAGACAATCCCTGCTCATCAGAGCTTACAATCTAATCAAGACGAAGAATGTCACAAAACTGGGGACTACAGGATGGTAGAATACATATTCTAGTCCCCAGTTTTGTGATGTTGTTCATGCTGCGGTTTTCTTGTTTTATTTTTCTTTGCAGTTTTTTTGTTTTAACCACGGTTGAGCTTTTTAAGCCATATCCAGTTCACAGAGGTTTGCTGCTTGTGGTTTCTGTCAGGTGAACACTGTGGCTGACTCTTTTTGCCCTATGTGCGATGGAGAATCTTCAGGGCCTATTTTTTTGGCAAGGTTGGAAGTCATCACAGGGGGCCTAGAACCTGCTGCTGATTTTGGTGCTTCTACTGTGTTTCCTTTGATTTTTCTGACAACAGAAAAGGTGGCCATCTTGGGTGGGGAGTGTGGTGAGGCAGATGAAGCTTCATGTTGGCAGGCCCCTGGACCCATTTTTGGCTACCTTTGAGAAGCAACTCCTGGTACAGCTTATGGGCTGTTTCAATCTTTCATAGATGTTGGACAGCCCCTCTTATGGGAGTCTGGGCTCTGATCTCCCCTATGGGGACTGGGGGCCCTCTGAGGTCTCCCCTTCTGGCAGTAAGGAAGTTAAGCACTCCCTGTTCTTCTTTTGCACCTGTTCATTCCCCAGCCTTATCTCCTATGGGGGACTGCTGGGAAGAAGATGAAGACTTCCTGTCTCTGATGGGTGAGTCTGTGGAGAAGGGGGATCTTTCCCTGGCAGAGGGAGATGATCCATACATGATCTGTCTTTGTCATAGAAAGGTCACGGCTATTCTTAAGCGGATCCTATCCTGGAGGGGCTGCGGTGGCCCTCTGGCCTTTTCTCCTTCCTGAGCCCTTGCGAAAGCTCATGCCCTCTCAGTGGCAAGGACCAGAGCTGGGGCTGAGGGGCACTAAAGTTCTGGCTTGGCTGTATCCTCTGCTGCAAGGGGAGATGGAACAGCTTTTCAGGGTCCTGAAGGTGGATGCTCTGGTCATAGAAGTGATGAAGCCCATGACTATTCTAGCGGAAGATGATGCTGTGCTGAAGGAGACTCACGATAAGAGAGTGGAAGCTCATATATTCATATAACCCCTCTTCTCAAGTCACTTCATTGGCTTCCCTTCTGTTTCCGTATCCAATTGAAACTTCTCCTGCTGACCTATAAATGCCTTCATTTTACTGCCCCTCCCTACCTTTCCTCTCTCCTCTCTCCCTACACCCCTCCTCGTGAACTCTGCTCTTCCATTGGCATACTCCTCTCTGTGCCCTTTTCCTCCGCTGCCAATTCTAGACCTTGATCCTTTCACCTTGCTGCTCCTTATGCCTGGGATAAACTTCTTGACTCTGTGCATCAAGCATCCTCTCGCCCCCTTTTCCAATCCATGCTAAAGGCTAACTTCTTCTGGGCTGCTTTTGGATCCCGATCCCTTGCTTTCTTTGTGTCTCTTTACCCTTTCCTATTCCACCCTTATTCGTATCTTTTGTCTTGTCTGTCTTAATTAGATTGTAAGCTCTGACGAGCAGGGACCATCTCTATCTATGTCTGTACAGTGCTGCGTATGCCTTGTAGCGCTATATAAATGATTAATAGTTGTAGTATTCTGTCCCCTTCCCTCCCCACAGCTGTTTATATCTCTGTGCAGGTATCTGAAGGAATTCATGCTCTCACCAAGGTAGCTAGTGCTCTGATAAGCCATATCATCTCAATGGGAATGTTCTGCATTTCCATCCACTGAGCGAAGGATTCCTACATTTTAACAAAATATACAGCTCTACTATACTGCAGGGCAGTCAGTTGTGCCATTACATACACATGTTTCATTTTCATTTGTAGCACTTCTATTGGGGTCAACTCCAATGTTTTCTAGTCCTGCACCACTGCCAATCTTGTCACAGTGACTCCCTTAGCTATTAGTTTGACCTCGTCTGTGTTAGCACCCCTCTTGCCCCAGGGCCTTATTGAGAAAAGCGACTATTTATTTTTATTTATTTATTTAGACAGTTTTTGTATACCGCCTTATCCTTCAATCAAAGCAGTCACAACACGATTGGAGGATACATTTAACACACGGGGATATGAGACACACACACTAATACTTACAGGGAACATGGGTAATGGAGGGTTAGGTGGCTTGCCCAAGACCACAAGGAGCATCTGTGGGACTAGAAACCCCAGTCCTTCCGGCCCAAGGTTGCTAGGATTTGTGCTTGAATCAGTTTCTTAATTAGGGAGTTCAAAACTTGAATTACTTCCCCCCTCTTCCCCTAAATTTCTGTATTTTCCTACAGGCCCACCAAATATGGATAAAAGTGCCTTCCTGCCAACACTTCCCTCAGCATGCCTTACTAGGCTGAACATTTCCACCAGGTGCACAGAGGTATGATATCACCTAAAGAAGATCTTATAATTATTCTCTAGCAAGTTGCTATTACCCCTTTGGAAAACCGCTCAGTCACACTGTCCTGTTCCCCCTATGTCCTGTTCCCACTGATCCAAGTGCCTAGATTTATCCCCCTCAGCCATTTATAACACTTTATAGAATTTAGTAATTCTCTTAAGTGAGTGGAGCAAAATATTGTTTTCAATGGTTTGAGCTCTGCCTCCAATGTCACAACTGCTGCTACTGCATACTTGCACGGCATCTCCGGACTACACGTCTGATCTGCATTGCTCAGCCAAACACATACCATCCCTACAGCTATCTTCCCATTTTTCCAAAGCATTTGTTGCATAGCCCCTTTGGCATATACAGCACATGCCACACTACCACCTATTGCAGTACTTTACATTTCTGTTGGGTGTTTTTTTACTGTTACTATAGCATACAAACGTTCCTCACGTGTGCAGTCTGTTCATTTCCACTGCATCTTTTGCTCTCCCAGACAGCAGACACACTGGAGCACTACAGCCATTCATCTCTATGGGACGCACTGAAGTTAGGAGCGAGATTTTTTCCACGTCCTGCCCTTATTCCACATTTCAGCAGGTATAACGTGGATGTATGGGTGATATGCCGGAGATGTACTTCAACCCCAGTAAAACAGAAGTCCTCCTAATAATCAAACACCTATCCTTCACTCCTCCAAATTCTATTAATCTGGCCAATTTAACCCTCCAAGTCAAATAACAAGTAAAATATTTGGGCATCACCCTGGATCAGCACCTGAGCTTCCACCACCACATTAAACAGGTTACTAAAGTCGCCTACTTCAAGATGAGGATACTACGACACCTGCACCCACTGCTAGACCTTAGCGACTTCAGAAACATCTGCCAAGCACTCATCGCGCCCATCCTGGACTATGCAAACATAATATACCAGGGACTCCCCAAAGCTACCTTATTCCCCTTATAGCTTGCCCAAAACTCTGGAGCCAGAATAATCACAAGCTCGGGCCCATGAGACCACATCACCCCCACTCTGAAACATCTACACTGGCTGCCCATCCACATGAGGATTAAATAAAAAGTCAGACTAACCATATTCAAGACCACTCACCACCTCTCTGCAGACATCCTTTGCTCCCTTCTTCAATAACCATTCAACAAGAGATCAACACGGTCCACCAGTCACAACCTCCTCTTGATTTCAGCTTCTTTCACCCACTCTAACAACACCACCACTAAAGAGTCTTCTTCTATTATGCACCATTTATTTGGAACTCCCTCACCCCAGAAATCCGTGCCCTCACAGATCTAGGCAAATTCTGTTGTAAGCTAAAAACCTCCCTCTTTTTGGAACACTTTGGCACAGACTCTTAGCTATCCTCCCAGATGGATCTCCCACAACACCAATTCAGCCTTATGTAAGTAGTTATTTTGCATCCAATTAAGTTATCTGTTGTTTCCTATGTTCGATGTAACGTTACTTGTTCTTTTGTTCCATGTAAACTGTTGTGACTGGTAGATACAGCAGTATAGAAAAGTTGCTAAATAAATATAAATATTCACATGCATGTATTCACACCAGTGAAATTCTTTACATAGGGGTTGTTTTCAACAAAAAATGGAAAATACCAAAAACCATCAATAGGTAGAAAAATATGTTGTGTTTGGGCACATCCCCTTTTCCATTTTTTTAACATTCATAACAAAGAAAGGAATCAGATAATATATAATGGGATGAACTTGGGCTCTACTCCTCATAAAGAGAAGGTAATCTAATCATACTATCCTAATGAAAGGACATATCTAAGTACTAATGGGATGCAAATGTGTGGACTGAACTCAACATTACAGCTTTGAAAACTTTCTCAAGGGAAATGGACCTTATTTGGCAACCAATATCAATCACTATGGAGGTCATTCCAGAACATAAATAAGCTGTTTGGACATTCAGCATAGATGTTTTTCTAGCAAAAATGTCTACCATCGTATTCTGAAACCCCTGTGGCCCTGCATGTGCATGGCACTAGCAGGGGGGTCTCAGAACGTGAGCAGGAGGGGGCAGAATGGGTGTGGTCAGCAGTGGAGACATACAGTGCATATTCAGGAAAAGCCCGTGTATGTTCTGCATGTTTCCCGCGGACATCCACGTTATACCTGAAAAAACGTGGAATAAGGCCAGGACTTAGAAAATTTTCTGCTTTACTCTGCAATGCATCCCATAGAGATGAATGTCTGTGATAAAGATGTGTCTGCAGTCTGGAAGACCACAAGATGCAGTTGTAAAGAACAGAATGCAGAGGTGAGGGAAGGTTGTATGGTAAAGACACATTAATAAACACCCCTACAGAAATATTCAGAAGTGCAATGGTGATTATTCTGGCTATGCTGAAAACTGCTGTGTGAGCTAGAGGAGATTAATCTAGGGCACCCTAACAATTCCTGTCTTCTGTGAAGTGGGACTGTTGATGTAGGGATTTTATGTAGGTGAGTATAGGATGGATTCAAATGTGGGTGGGAAGCGCAGATCAGATTAATAGTCCTGGGACTCCATGCCATTATGTTATACCAGCTGTTTTCTAGTGGTGCAGGGCACCTTTACTGCAGATGTATGTTTTGTGTGACTGCAAGTGAGAGAGTGTATGCGTATGTGTATGTGTATGTGTATGTGTGTGTGTTGCTCAACTGCAATTTTGGGGGGACATCAATGCCTAACCAGTACCTGGTTCATAGGGATAACCACAGCATGACCAGGTGCCAGTGTGATCAGCCAGGATACATCAGAAAGGAGTCTCTATGGCTAAATGTCAAAGCATATCCCTGTAAACCAAAAGGGATCCTCAGAATGAGTGCATGCAACAGGGCACACAGCACCATCAGCGGCCTCACAGATGTGCACATTTGTATAGACAGATGCTGGTGCTCTTGGGCATCTAGTAGTGCTGTTTGTACTAGTGCATGCACTCAGTCTGAGGGTCCCTATTTAATGCCAGGGATATGCTCTGACACTGAGATGTAGAGGACCATTTCTGATTTCTTCTGATCCATACATAGCATTGTACAGATTGTTGTCAGAGATGACCAATACAAGAATAACTAAAATGTTTTCCTACTGCCATGTATGTTTTGCTGCAAGGTATGTTAAGACAATCATATCACTTTCTACTTGCTGTTGTAACATCTCTGAGTGCACTGAGACTGAGACATCTTTTCGGAATTCGCTGATGGCAGGGACAGTCAGGCAGCTTGCTACGTATACCCATGTCCCGGGGTTTGTGTGTGCTGTGCCGGAAACATCTATGTCCTCGATTCCAGAAGTGCGGATGTGTCTATACCCACGGTTAGGGAATCGGGCCAGTCTTTGATTTGTACATGCCTGCAAGCCAGACGTGCATGTTATGGAATTGGGATCTATGCAGAATGATTCCTGTTAACTCTGCAACCCGCATAGGGTCACAAGTCAGCATGATGAGCTCAACGCAATTAGCACTGTGTTCTTACCACATGCTAACTGCATTAGGGGTCGGGGCTCTGCATTAAATACTGGAGAAATGTTTGTTTTCCATGCACACTACATCACCATGCCCTGCTGTCACCGATTCTGTCAGCAGGGTTGGTGGGGGGGGGGGGGATGACTTGGCTTGGTGTGGCAATGGTCTGCAGCAGGCCATGTGCTTCGGCACACATGGCCTCCCACTTCTGACCCCCCTCCCACACAACTTCCTGTCGGAAGGGGGTTGGAAGCAGCAGGCCATGTGTGCCGAAGAACATGGCCTGCCATGAGCACCGTGCCGTGCTGCCCACAGAGGTCTGCTGGCCTAGGCCTTGCATGTGTTCTTAGCTTGCCTGTGTGTAAAGCCTGAATGTTTGACCCCTGTCAACTTGGTGGTGCCTTTTCCAATATTTGCAGAGGAGCACTAACAGAACTGACCTAGTAGGAAGGACAAATAAACCATTCCCAGGACTAGAATATGTCTCTCAGACATTATAGTGAGTAGTGTTGACCCATGAGTTTTGAAACTGCTCGCAGTTCTGGAACAAACCAAACACAGTGGTTATCAGCTGTGGGATAGGCTCCCACATTTCTTGTGCCAAATGCTGATTGGTGACAGCACAGCAGATCCTCACCATTCCCTCTTCCTGCTGGCTTGTCAGCCAGTGCTATAACACCATTATATGTAACTTTATATTCTGGGTCAAAGTGGGAGGGCAGAAAGTTTCCTTGTGCCAGAAGTGGTGTGGTGCTAAAGAGAAGCCTGACTGTGCTTGCTTTAGGACTGTGCTCCATGATCTCTGTGGGATAATAAATCTCGATTCCACACAACTCTCAGCTTCTGCCTATGGGCGCCAATATTTTAAACCCAACCCTGCTAGCCACTAAGGTCTACTGAGGTAGGATCAGGGGATGCCTACGGACGAGAAGGAGGACTGACTGGGGATATGGAGGGACTAGGGGGTGTGGGGCTTGGACTGAGGGGAATGGGGGAGGCGATTCTGCACTTCTATTGCAACTGCACTGGCCCCTTTAAGGTAGTGCCTGGGAGCTTCAGGTTGCAATTTAATGACCCAGTGCTCCTAGGTAGAAAAAATAACTCCAGTTCAAAGAAGACATTTTTCCAAGAATAATGCAGCTTGAGAAGTTCAATGGAAGCTGGGTTATTTGTTTACATAATAATGAGGTGTGCTGCATCTCCTTATTGTATAATGCACGCTGACTTAAATTACGGTAAAATAATGCACAGTTTAGCCATTTAACAAGTGGCAAATATTGTGTCTTATTCCCTTAATTTTCTCTGTACATTGATCATGTGAGTCTAGATCTCATAAGTATATGGAGAATTTCACAGCGACAGATGTAGTCAGATGCTTACCTCTGAGCTTGCTGTGGGGAAATGACATACTCAGAGCATCCGTTTCTGTATACAAGTGGCGTGCTGGCTTCCACCCAGACCCACTGATCATCACTCCTCCGTGCTTTGAACAAAGAGATTCCATTCTCTCCACTATTCATCACTGTCAGAATTGAGAGAAGATGGATGATTCACTGAGTGTGGCTTTTAAAACAAACATATATTTGTTTAGATGTGCAGGCAAATAAGTAACATTATTCTGAAAGCATTTTAGGATTTTTTGGTTGCACATAATATAGTGCTGTTTGACTTATAGGAGCATGTCACACAAATAGAAACCCAGTGGAATGACTAAAAAAAAACATAAAACACACGAATTGTAGGTAAGATGAAGCCTCATTCCATTGTCCACGATGACCAAAATCTGAGAGCAGGTTGTGCAGCACTTATTCTTTTTTCATTTTGTAATGATTACTACCAAGAATGACCGAAAGTTCTTGTTTGTTGAAACTATTCCGGCCGCTGTCGATTTGCTGCTTTAAAATCACATCTATGATCAAAATCAGAGAACACTGCGCCCAAATTAGGGAAGCTTTACCCCACTCTGTGTCCAAGGAAAATATGGAGAGGACAATTCTCAAAGCAATTTCTGAGTATAGAGAGCATGTTGCTCGCATTAATGGGCAGTCTGAAAACCGCCTTCCCTCAATGCAGCTGAAAGTCTGTGTATTCTCCCATGCCACCCATACTTTTAGCCTGCTTGCAATGAGGCATTCTAGAGGACGTATTTAGGTGAGAAGGTACTTGCACAGATAATAGTTTCAACTCTTCGTGTGCGCACCTTTCCAGCAAAACTTTACCTACAGAATGACTCAGAAGAGAAAATTAACTGGCTTCTCAGGCCAGATATATCTGCTGAAAATTCAAAAGGGCTGTTATTCAGAAGCATCGACACCGTCGGTGGCATTTAAAAGAAAATCCAGATATTCGGCTCCAGCATCCGGATTGTGGCCAGCACAGAATATCTGGATAAAGTAGTCAGAGCAGGCATTATCCAGATAGTGGCAATATTCAGCTGCTATCCGGGTAACATAGTCGTATAGCACGTAGGACAGCTGAATATTGCTGCTAGGCAGATAGTTGCTGGCGTCGGCTGCCCCTGCACTATCCAGATACTGCCAAGATGGTCTGTGCAGATATTCTGCATCATTATGCAGATACTGCCGCTGAACATCTCTCGCAATGCCCTTACTCAGCCCCATCGGGGATATCCTGAAATCAGACCCTTTCCTCAAGAACACTGGTGTTTCCCAGACTTGGGGTTTTTATGGAAACAGAGGGCAACTGTGTACATACGCTTTATCTGGTTTTCCGCGCTGTGTAACACATCAGAGAAGGAAACACCTTGGTGACTGGTCTTTCCATGCATCTCTGCTTCATGCAATCCTGAAAAAGGTTTTGCCCTGTAGAACAAAGGAAATATTGATAAATCGATTGGGCTTGAGCCACCCATATTTGTCCACAAAGGGCTCAAGGTTAAAACTTGCTGCTGAGGAGATGGAAGATTAAGGTATTTGCCCAAGATACAAGGAGCAAACAATGTGATTTGAACCCTGGCTCCCAGCCTGCTTGTCTAATCATTACGTTACTCTTCTACTTCTAGACAGTTCCCGCTATGCCCTCTATTTACCCCCATCAAATTCTCCCTATTTTGATCATGTATCCAATCTGAAACTGCTACCCTCCAAAATCATTTTACATGAGGACCCAAATGCAAGTAAGATTTCTAAGGTTTTCTGGACTTAATAAATTGCCCTTCATCGAAGACAGCAAAGCAGTGTATAGGTAAGCAAACAGACTTCTTCCTTGTCAGAGCTCCCTTCAGCCGCAGCAGAGAGCATGAAGGTGAGCTCCTCCCCTGCTCCTCCAACCAAGCAGCCCGATGAGCTGTTTAAATTTAAAGGGCTAATAGGCACGGGCCCACCAGGCGCGGGAGCGCCAAAGGGCCTTTAGGCATAGTCCTTAGAGTGGCCTCTGAGTGCTGGTAAGTACAACTTCCTGTGCATCCATGTCTTGCATATATGAACAAGGCTGGGTACTTTATTATCCATTTGAACTCCACAACAGCTCTTCACAACTACTGACAAACAGCCTGCAGCTTACCCACTGCTTAAACGAGTACAAGCAGCGCCGGCAGAAGAAAAAAGTGGGAACCTGTGCAGACTAGAGGCTACTACCTCCTCCCCCCCTTTTTGAAAGATGCAATTACTTTAATTTCTCACATTACCTGCTATAAAAAGTCCTAAGATATAGTTTATTTGACATTGCCTGGTCAAACCTGCTGGTTCCTTTATTGCATCTCAGTCATTCTGGGTTGCAGACCCTTATTTCCATTGCACTGAGGCTGCTCACATGACTTCAGTCGAACTATGTATGATGTCTCTAATTTAAGATTTTATATTTTACACTTTATAGTCATTCTATAGTCTGCTTGAGATGAGGCTTGTCTGCCTACTGTTTCCACTCACTGTTATTTGATTATTTACTCTGCTAATAAGTTTCCCTATCTGATAATCTCAGTATCTTTTAAGACTTTTACTTATCTGTATCTTGTTCTATTGTATTTATTCTACTTTATTTCATTTATTTTACCTTTATTCCCTTACTATCTATTATCTCCTTCTTCTAACTTTACTGCCCTCTCTGCCATTTCTTATGGCTCCACATCATTCTTTGTTCCTTTTACTGATCCTCCCTAACCTTCCCTCACTCCACCAACCTAATACCCCTCCCTCTTTCTCACTTCTCTCTCCACCCTCGCTGTTTCCTCCCCATCTTATCCTTCATCCTTTCCTTGGCTCTTGAGCTTCACCTTCTCCTTCCACTCATTCATCCCTCTCCTTCCTCTCTAAAACAACCTCATCCCTGTTTCCAACACGCTGTCTCCTCTCTCCCTCGCACTCTTCTTCTCCTTTTCCTTCTGTCCTCTGGTGACATTAATCCCAACCCTGGTTATCCTTCTCTTCCCTCTCTCTCCCATATTAATTCCTCTCTCCACCACCCTAATCTCATCCACATCCCTCTCTTTTCCTCCTCCTCTTTCTCCTTCTCATGTGCTTTATGGAATGCTCATTCCATTTCTAATAAACTTCTCTTTACTCATGATCTCTTTAGCTCTCGCGTTTTACATCTTCTCGCTCTTACTGAAACCTAGCTCCTCCCTGATGACACTGCTTCGGTTGCTGCCCTCTGTTGCAACAGCTATCAATTCTCCCAGTCTCCTCGTCCCAATGGCCACAGCAGTGAAGTTGGGTTTCTACTTTCTCCTTCTCCTTCAACCTTTTCCCTCAGTCTCATTCTTTTCCCTCATTTAAATCCATTCCATCTGTCTTTTTAATCCCCTGTCTCTCTGGATCACTGTCATCTATAGGCTCCCTGACAAGTCCTCTTCTACTTTCCTCACTGATTTTGACTCTTGGCTCTCCTTATTCCTGGATTCTTCTTACCCTCCCTTATTCTCAGTTACTTTAATTTTCATATTAAAAACCCCTCTGACCTCTATGCATCCAAGCTCCTTTCCCTTACCTCCTCTTTCAACCTCCAGTTTTGCTCTTCTGCCCCCACTCATCAGCTTGGTCACTGCCTTGACCTCATTTTCTACTCTAATTATTTACCTTCTAATTTCCACACATCTGCTCTTCCCTTAACTGACCATCCCTGTTAAGTTTCACTCTTCATTACTCCCCCCTCAATCTCATTCAATCTCCTCCTATCTTTTAGAAATCTTCATGCTATCGATCCACTGACTCTATCCTCTACTGTCTCATCTCTTCTCTCTACCACGTTGTTCTCTAAGTCTGTTGATGAAGCCACAGCTTCCTATAATACTGCTCTCTCCTCTACTCTGGATACCCTTGCTCCGCCCATTCCACGTCCGGTGAGGCGTACCTCACTTCAGCCCTGGTTGTCTTTAACTACCCACAATCTACGTTCCTGTGCCTACTCAGATGAGCACACTTGGCTAAAATTCCGCTCTCTCTCTGACATTCTTCACTTCAAATTCATGCTTTCTTCTTTCCAGTTCACCACTGTACTCGCTAAGCAAAACTGTTTTCTCCATCTAACGGACTTGCCTCTAACCCTCACCATCTCTTTTCTACTCTCAATTCTCTTCTTAAGGCATCTCCACCTCCTATTCCTCCTCTCTCTGCCCAAACCCTAGCAGATTATTTCCATGACAAAGTGCATAAGATTACTCTTCAATTCCCCACTAAATCTTCTTCACCCCTCTTCCCCCCTCCATTACCAAATTTTCCCCTCAATCGTTATCACCCTTTTATCCTTTTCTAAAATCTCTGTTGAGAAAACCTCTCTAATTCTTTCCTCCTCTAAACTCTCTACCTGTTCTTCTGATCATATCCCATCTCCTTCTCTGTCATCCCTTTCATCTCACATATTCTCAAGCTTGCGCTTTCCACTGCAACCTTCCCTGCAGCCTTCAAGCATGCTGTAATCACTCCTCTCCTAAAAACCCTCACTTGACCTTACTTATCCTCCTAATTATCGATCCATCTCCCTTCTCCCATTCATTTCCAGAATTCCAGTTATACGCTGCTATCTCAAATTTCTTTCCTCTCAAGCCCTCCTTGATACACATCAATCTGTTTTTTGTCCATTTCATTCTACTGAAACGGCTCTTGCCAAAGTCTCCAGTGATCTGTTCCTCGCTAAGTCTAAAGGCTTTACTCAGTTCTCATTCTTCTGCTGCTTCTGATACTGCTGACCACCTCCTCCTTGACAATTTATCCTCTCTTTGTTTTAGAGGCCCTGTGCTGTCTTGGTTTTATTTATTTATTTCTCTCTCCAATCACTCTTTCAGTGTTTGTTCTGGAGGTTTCGCCTCTTCCATCATCCCTCTCCCAGTTGGTGTACCTCAAGGGTCTGTTCTGGGTTCTCTCCTTTACTCTCTCTATACCCAGTCCCTTGGTGCCCTCATCTCTTCCATAGCTTTCAGTATCATTTTTACGCTGATGATTCTCAAATCTATCTATCTACACCTGACATCTCTCCTTCAATCTAAACTTGTATCTCTACTTGCTTATCTGACCGCCACCTGGATGTCTAACCATTGAATATGGCTAAAACGGAACTTTTTATCTTTACCCTAAACCCTCCTCCCCCCTTCCTCCTTTCTCTATTACTGTCGACATCACTCTTCTTCCTGTTTCCACGGTCTGCAACCTTGGGGTCATCTTTGACTCCTCCCTTTCCTTTTCCACATATAGTCAACATATGACTAAAACCTGTAATTTCTCTCTCTTCAACATTAATAAAATTTGTCCCTTCCTCTCTGAACATACTACTAAGGCTCTTGTCCACTCTTTGGTCACTTCCCTCTTGCCTTTTGCAACCTCTTCCTTGCTGGTCTCCCTCAGTGTCATCTCTCTTCAACCTATCCAGAACTCTGCTGTGCGGCTAAGTCTTCCACCAGCCCCGATACACTTCAATAACCCTTCTTCTAAAATCACTTCACTGCCCCCCCTTCTGTTTCCATATTCAATTCAAACTTCTCCTTCTAACATATAAATGCATTCACTCTACTGCCCCTCACTACCTTTCCTCTCTTCTCTCTCTCTACACCCCTCCTCGTGAACTCCGCTCCTCCTCTGGCTTTCTTCTCTCTATGCCCTTTTCTTCTTCTGCAAACTCCAGACTTTGATCTTTCACCTTGCTGCTCCTTATGCATGGCACAAACTTCCTCTATCTTTACATCAAGTCTCTTCTTGCCCCCTCTTCAAATCCATGCTAAAGGCTTATCTCTTTGAGACCGCATTTGGATCCTAATCCCTTGTTCTCCTTCCCTATTTGAACCCCCCACCTTGTTTCTCTTGTATTGTTCTGTCTGTCTTGATTAGATTGTAAGCTCTACGAGCAGGGATTGTCTTCTTTATATATTTGTACAGCGCTGCGTATGCCTTGATAGTAGTAGTAGTAGTACTATCAGGGAAGACAGCATAACAAAATGACCCAAGAGGAATCGAGGGGCTACACAGGAAGAAAGGTTTAAAATCAATAGAAATTAACATTTTCAATTATTAATATTAATTTTTCATAAACAAGAGGAGCAGGACGAAAGAGAGCGAGGGTGCAAGGCCACACCGGTGTCCCAATGCAGTTAATAGCCACTTGTATATCAAAGATGGACATGTTTGACATAAAGTTCAGGGGTCAATATTCAGTGGCACTATCCAGATAGTACCAAGATGGTTAGACAGGACATTCAGTGGCAGACCATGGGTGGAGCAGTGAATTATCTGTATAGCAGTGATTTTCAGTGCTGCTATATGGATAGCTATCTGCATAGCTTAGGACACAATGGGGTCTATTCTATCCCGCAAATAGCGGGGATGGACGTCCGTTGGGACGTCCATCCCCACTATTCGCCCCCCTGCCGGCCCTGTCAAAAGCCTCCCCATACAAACAAGGAGTTTGTATGAGGAGGCTTAGATGGGGGTGGAAGGGGGTGTTGTGAAGGCGGAGGTAGGGCGGGCAGTGGGCGGTCTGCGACCCTGGACATACAGGGCCGATTCTGGTTGGCCCTGTATGTCTGGGGTCGGCAGTCTGGACAAGGGACTTATTCTAAGTCCCCCTGGATGTTGGGGAACGGCAGGTCCGGGAAGCGAAAGTGAGGAGAGGAGGTGAAGGGGGTTCCCTGCATCCCGACCCTGGCCATGGAAGGCCAGATCAGGGGTCGGGCTGCGGGGAAAGGAAAGCGTAGTCAGCAGCCGGGGATCGCAATGGGACGCCATGGCACCGTGGCTCCATTCAGGAGTCTGACTGAATTAGCCAGGCATGGCTCTGTACGTGCAGGCTAATCGGAAACAGGTCCTGGCCTGCACGTACAGACCATAGATCCGATTCTGATCCCGCAGGGCATGTCTAGCCCCCACGGGATCGGAATCGGGTCTACCTCTGTACATCCCGATTCCGATCGAATCACGGGGGCCTGGATGCACATGTTGGAATGTGCCTCAATACAGACTGTCCTAATGGCTATCAGGATAGTGCAGGCACTGGCTGCATTTCACAGGGAGAGTGGAGAGGACGGGAGGGGAAGTGAGTAGGGACTCTGGAACTGGGTAGTGACAAAGAGAGCAGAAACTTCGAGATTAGGCTGGAGGAGAGGGCGGGACCACTGACAATGGCTGGGGTGAGGAGAGAGCTTGGACTCTGTGGCTGTGTGGGGAGAAAGAGCAAGGGCTCTGACCTTGGATGGGGACTGGATGAAAGATCATTAACTGTGGATGTGATTTGGCAACTGGGTTGTAAAGGATGAAAGGGATTGACTTCCGGTGATGCGGTGAGCCCGAGCAGTCGCACGCTGCTCGAGCTCTGGGCCCCCTTGCTCCTCCGGCGCTGCTACATGCCCTAACGAGCTCGACTTCGGGGCTCCCGCGCCCCCCCCCCCCAGGCACCTCTGACTGAAGCGGATCGCTGCCCGGAGGGACGATTTCGTGCCTTTTCTTCCCCCACCTGAAGATTCACGGAGGCGGCCTAGTTCTGTGCTGCGGGCGCTGCGGACACCGCACTGGGGTGCAAGCCGCGTGGTGGGGTGAGTAGGCCGGGAGGCACAGCCTTACCTTTTCCCGGGATCGCAGTGGGGCCCCCGCGGAAGCTGCAGCTCACCGGCTGGTGTTCAGCGCCCCTGTTTGCCTTCAGCGCGCCTCCATTCTGTGCCTCGCGTGGATGTCTGCCGGGGGGGGGAGGGGAAGAAGACAGAAGACTCAAGAGGGGCTGAGATCCTTCCCTGGGCCCAGCAGTGAACTGCCCCCCCTTGTCCAGCCTGCTTTCTTTCTTCCACTGGGGGACTTGCATGCCGCTTCACGGACCGGGCTGATGTCCTCCTCTCCCCAGCCCAGGCGATAGAGACTTGTACTCCATCCTCCCAGCTGGAAGCGCGTGACTGGTGTTTTTTCGGTGGGCCATCCACGAGTGCGCCTGGCCCCCTGCCTCCAGCACTTTGAGGTCTCTGGCCGGCGCCCTGCCCCCCCCACCCTGAAGAGCCGGTGCTATAGGCCCTGCGCCCAGCCTCGGGTGCACAGGAGCCCGACATTGGGGCATTGCCCCCCCACCTGCGGGTAAGGGCCCGGGTCTGACATCTACCTTCTGGAGTACCATCCCCCCCCCCCTTTTTGGCACTTAGGGGCCCAGGATCTGCACTTAATCCCAGCCGCACCGACACCCGGGACCCCAGCCTTCCTACCAGTGCTTAGCCAGCCGAGAAACCTGCCTTTCCTCTAGCACCTCGGGGTCCCTGATCCATATTCTATTTCCTGTGTACTGCGGCCTAGGCGGCTCTGGTGACACTTGCCACTCGGACTTGGGACTGTGCTGCGCCCTGAGGTGGTCGACGACTGGAGCCCCGTCGCCTGGCGGTGTGAAGTGGGGACTCGAGATACGCCATCCTCCTCCCTTGGAGCAGTCTACAGCAGAGGCCTGGGCGATGGCGGCAAAAGGAGGCCGCCGGGTGGAGAAGGAGAAAACCCCCCTGCCGCCCAGGGGGGGGAACAATCCTCACCGCTGAAAGGGGAGGCTAAGACCACGGCAGCGACGGTGGATGAAATCTCCATAGCCGTGGCGGGGGTGCTGTCCGCTCAGTTCGCGGATCTGCGGGGCCGCATGGACCTTGTCCAAGCCTCAGTGGAGGCCCTAGGCGGTCGACTACACGAGGCGGAGCACCGGATAGAGAGGTCGGAGGAGCATGTGCTGGAGCTCCAGCGGGAGATGGCCCAGGTGAAAAAATTGCTTCAGGGGCAGGAAGCCAAACTCGACGACCTTGAGAATCGGTCCCGCCGAAACAACCTGAGATTTCTCGGGATTCCTGACGCCGTCGAAGATCGGAACCTGCAATCTTACATAGAAGATCTGGTGAAACAACTCCTGGCGAGTGAGCCTGAAGGTACCTCAGTACAAATAGAGAGGGCACACCGGGTTGGGCCGCGGAGGACCAGTGATACCCGACCCAGGATGACGATAGCACGGTTCTTGAGATTCCCACAGAAAGAAGCGGTCCTGCGCGCAGCGCGCAAGAAAGGAATCATTCAGAAAGACAATGCCCGGATACGTATTGTCCAGGATTATTCAGCAGCCCTGGGACAGCGGCGACGAGACTATGGACCATTATGCCAGACCCTAATAGACAATAACATTAAATTTATAGTGCAATATCCCGCCCGATTGGTCTTCACCCATGACGGGATCCGCCGGACTTTTGACTCCGCGTCAGCAGCAACGCCCTACGTGGAGGAGATACGGCGGAGGGCCGCAGTGGCGGCCGAATCCTGAGGACTGGCGGAGAGGACTATCGTTTTGATGCGCAAGTTAGCGTATCCTATCCTGTCCTTTACATTAACGTGAGGGTGTTGGTGGTTGGGGTGGGGGGGTAGGGTTGCATGGTTGTCTTTATTGCCCTTATATAGTGCTGTTGGTTGCCCTTTTTGGGGGCTGGGATGGGCGGGAGGAGGCCCGGGGGAGGTGGTGTGTCGGTATGACCTGGGGGGGAGGGGTTCTTGTAGTGAAGTTGGGGCGCTGGAGGGGTGGGGGGGTACCACACGCATCCAGGAATTCATAGAGGAGGCGAGGAGGATGGAAGTAGAGTTAAGGGATCGGAGGGGGGAGGGGGGAGGGTGGGGGAGGGATAGTGGGGGGAAGGGCGTAGGTAAGGGGGGGGAGAGTGGGGGAGGGGGCGTAGGGGGGGAGGGCAGGGACGGAATGTTGTACTTTCAAGAACCAGTTGAGATAGGGACGGGTGGAGGAGTACGTTCGAGGGACGGGGGGGAGCACCTCAGGCTGGGGGGGTGTTTTCCCTATATCCTATGTGGTACATCTTAGACACTTCTGAGCCCAGTTTAGTATTACATGCCACTTAAGATAATCTCTTGGAATGTTTGCGGTTTGGGCAGTCCGATCAAGCGGGCAAAAATTCTTCAGGCCCTGGCCAGGCAGGGAGCAGACATTGCTATGCTTCAGGAAACCCACCAGACTGCCGACGAACACCGTAAGCTTTGCCGGGATTGGGTGGGACAGGTCTGGGGGGCCCCAGCCCTTGGTAAGAAGGGAGGGGTGGTGCTTTTGATCCACAAACGCGTAAGGATGGAGGTGGAGAAAGACCTTGTGGATCCAACGGGTCGCTTTGTCCTGGTACAGGGAGCCCTTGAGGGGAAGCCAGTAGTTCTTGGTAGTGTGTACTGTCCCAATGTACTTGATCTATCCCTATATGCACGCCTTGCCTCCCAACTTGAAACATTACCGGAGCTCCCTGTTATTTTGGGAGGGGACTTTAACGGGGTCATGGATGCTGACCTCGATACCTCTAAAGCGGGGGAGCAACGGGAAAGATTGGCGACGGTTCGGGCAATGCGACGTCTTTGCTCTAGACTGGGGCTGGTGGATCCCTGGCGATTACTACACCCGGTCGAGCGGGACTATACACACCAGTCCCGGGCCCATGGTACAAGCGCACGTATCGACTACCTGTTGGTGTCAGCTGGGCTGTTCGCCAAGGTGGGGGATGCCCAGATAGGGCCAGTGGAGATCTCTGATCATGCATTTGTTTGGTTGGAGGTCTTCTGGAGTGGGAGTACCTCACGGGCCTTCCAATGGCGTTTTCCTTTGGAACTCTATAGAGACGCCCACTTTCGCGCATTCATCCAGCGGCGGTGGCAGGAATTCGAAGCCGATCATAGGGGCCATCAGGATGACCCCGAATTACTCTGGGAAACGGCAAAGGTCGTACTGAGGGGGGATATAATTGGGTTCCTCGCCAGAAAACGAAGATTAAGGGCCGAACGTATCATGGTTTTGGAGGGAGCGGTGACGAAACTGCGACGCCGCTGGGCCCATACCCCCACTGCGGGCCTTAAAAAGCAGCTGTGGGACACTCAAATGGAATTAAACGAACTCCTGCACCAAAGGGCTAAGAAGTCCGTACTGTACTACCGTTATCAACTATATCGCTATGGGGACAAGCCCGGGAGGTTATTGGCTCGGTGCCTTCGTGGACCCCGGGGCTCTAAATTGGTGCCCGCCCTGCGAGACGAGTTAGGGATCCTGCACAGGGAAAGCCCGGCAATAGTGCGGGTGTTTCGGTCCTTCTTTCAGAACCTTTATGCTGCGGAGGCGACCTCTCCGGCGCAGATGGCGGATTATGTGAGGGGACTGGACTTGCCTCGCCTTTCCACGGAGCAGAGAGCTCAGTTGGATCAACCGATTACGGTGGCTGAGTTGCAGGGGGCAATCTCAAAATCCAGTTGCTACAAATCCCCTGGATCCGATGGGCTAGGCGCCGAATTTTATAAAATCCTCAATGAGCAGATCTCCCCTACATTGGCCGCTGTACATAATAGGAGAGCACAGCAGGGCTCCTTTCGGTGGGGGGCTAACCATGCGCATATTGTCCTTATCCCCAAACCGGCAAAAGACCCTCTCTCTGCAGCCTCGTATCGTCCTATTTCTTTACTGAACTTTGACCTTAAATTAATGGCTAAGATCATGGCAGATCGCTTAGCGGAGTTCTTGGGGTTGCTGGTTCACGAGTCCCAGGTTGGTTTTGTTAAGGGGCGATATGCGGTCCGTAACCTACGCAAGATCATCGCATCCTTAGAATGGGTCCAACATAGACACCTGTCTTCCCTCTTGATTAGCTTTGACGCAGAGAAGGCCTTTGACAGGGTGGATTGGCAATACCTGCGATTCATCCTCCCTCATTATGGCTTGGGGCCGTCGTTTTGTAACATGGTCGACAGTCTGTATGCCAACCCCACCGCAGCGATATTCTGTAACGGGGTTTTATCAGAGCCTTTTCCGCTGCAGAGGGGGACCCGTCAGGGATGCCCCCTCTCTCCTTTGCTCTTTGTTCTTTCTTTGGACCCCCTCTTGCGTCGTGTGGCGGGCCTGCCGACCATCCAGGGTGTAAGTATAGGACCTCAGGTATTTAAGATCTCGGCCTTTGCCGACGATCTGTTGGTACACCTGCTCTCCCCCGGCGACTCCCTGCCCCTTCTGTTGCGGGAGTTTCGTGCCTTTGGGCAGTTTGCTGGGTTTAGTATCAACCGGGATAAATCTGAGGCCCTTGATGTCTCTGGACAACTTCGGGGCAGCTGGGTGGGCGAGTTTCCCCTTCGCTGGGCTGAGCACCAGTTCATCTACCTGGGGATTATACTGCCCCGCCATCCAGTTCACCTATATAAGACCAACTTGCGACGGATGCTGAGCAAGGTGCAAGCCCAGCTACAGGCGTGGCTGCCCCTCCCTCTCTCCCTCATGGGAAGAATTGCGGCGATTAAATTGGTCATTTTGCCGCGGATTTTATATTGGCTGCAGACCCTCCCTGTTTGGATCCTCCGTCGGGATCTTAGGCGCTTTGAGGCGGAGTTTCGGGGCTTTCTGTGGGGGGGATCGAGAGCTCGTATCTCTTATCGTAGACTAGTGGGGAGGCTCCGTGGGGGAGGCTGGGGGCTCCCAGACCTAGGCACTTATGCGCTGGCTTGTCAGGCCCGCCACTTAGGGGATTGGCTTGGGGATACCGATCTTTATACCCCTAGGGCTTTTGAGGAGGCATACGTGGTACCCCACTCCCTGAGAGCCCTTCTGCACTTAGAGGTCAGTAGATGGCCTACGCACTTAGCCGACAGTGTGTTGTTAGCCCCGGTGTGTCGGACCTGGCGGAAACTGAATGCCTATTGGGGCCATCGGTGGCAGGTGTCGAGCTGGCTACCTATCCGAGGCAATGCCAATTTTATCCCGGGCACTGAAACTGCGGCGTTTCGTCTGTGGGGGGAGAGAGGAGTGCATACTCTGGGCCATGTGGTGGATCTGGTGGGCAAGCCTAAGCCTTTTCCCCTGCTATCTCGCGAATATGAACTAGGGCCCCTACACTTTTTTGCATACATGCAAGTCGCCCACTACGTGGCTTCTCTTTCCCGGTCGGACCTCTGTGGCGACCGCTCGGCCCAGATAATAGCGTTCTTTGGATTTGGCGGAGTCGAACGGCCATCTATTCGATCTTTTCATCTTCGGTTAGAACAATTTCAATCACGGCCAGATTACAGTGGCGTGGAACGGGCCTGGGGGGCGGAACTCGGCCGGGAGATCCCCCATGGCACCATTCTAGCAGCCCTTCGGAGAGTGGCGAGCCTCGTAGATGGTGCACGCTGGCGAGAAATCCAGATTAAGTGCCTGACTCGGGTCCACTTCTCTCCGAGGCGGGCACTGCGCTGCCATCTGACTGAGGATGGTAGCTGTCCACGTTGCGCGGAGCCCTTAGCTACACTGTATCATATGTGGTGGGGCTGCCGACGCATACGCCCCTACTGGCATAGAATTGCCCTATTTATGGCTGACCTTATTGGGCAACCTTGTTCACTGGGACGCGGCCCTCATTGTCCTGGATCTTCTGGGTCTCACCTCTCCAAAGGGGAAATGGAGTCGCTGGCTGGTGCGGAAGGCATGTCTGGTGGGCAAGGGCCCAGTCCTACGTGGGTGGAGGGACAGCCACCCTCCCTCTTTTTGGGAGTGGCGGAACTCCTTCCACCAACTCATGCTCCTGGAATGTAGGACTGCGCGGGGCCATGCGAAGCGATGGTCTGCTTTCTGGTTATTGTGGGAGCCCTACATTCAAACTTTGAGTCCTCGGGCTCGTAACGTACTTTTACAGTTAGGTTGTTAATAGCCTTATTTACATGTGGAGACTTACTGAGTTTTGGTAATGTTATATATGCTGGTTCGGCTGGGTAATGCCTTTGGGAGGAAGGGGGGGGGGAAGGTGGGTACTTGGGGGGGTGGGGTGGGGGAGGGGGGATGGGGGGGTACTTGCTTAAAACTGTGTGACCATCTATGTATCTTGCACCCTGGGGATCAGAGTCCACCCCAGGGAGCGACCGTTTTCTGTTGTATCTTTGCTGTTTTGTTTGATGGTTCAAAAATAAAATTTTGAAAAAAAAAAAAGGATGAAAGGGATTTTTTTAGGGCAACTGGGAGGCAAGAGGGGAGCTGTGAGATGAAACTTTGGATGTGCACTAGGCTTAAAAGAAGACTAGCTGAAGCAGGGGTGGCCTGGAGGGAAGACAGAGAGACTCATTGCAGGTCCTCATTTGCCTAAATCAGTAGGGGCTGAAATGTTGGGCCCTGTGTGAAAAATGCAGTTGCTCATTGGTAAGGCCAGCCCTGAGCTAAAGAGTAGATAGGGTTGGGAGCTGGTGTAAAAGACCCGAAAAGCCGTGAAAGAGGTGAGAGAGGATGGAAATGGGGATGGGTGGTGATATAAAAGGAGCAACAGGCTCAGATAAAGAGAGAGAAGAAAGGGGATGGAGGCAGGGGAAGAACTAACAGGCTGGTGCAGAAAGCTGGTGCCCAAGTCGCATTCTATGTTTTTATGCCTGTTTGCAGTGCACCGATAGCATATGACTTCAGCGCGTGGATGCAGAAAGGGGTGAGAATGCAAATTAGCCACACGTTAAACCGTGCACATGCAAATTAGCCACCCATTAAACTGGGTGCAAAATGGCAGCATTAAACTGGGAGAGCAAACCAAACACATGAACACAAGAAGTCAGCACTAGTCTGGCATGCTCTCCCACAGAAAAAGGCACCGCATGGCTAATTTGTATATCAGCCCCTACAGTATTTTGATGGCATCAGGGGGACATTTGCGGTATTGGGAAAAGTCCCTGATGCTATCAAAATACTGTTGGGGGCTGAGGCCCTGATAGAAAGTGATTTCCCTGGTGGTCTAGCAGCCCCCAAGCCCCCACCCAACTTAAAAAAATTACCCTGATGGCCTAGAGGCCCCCTGAACTCCCCACCCGACCCAGTATTTTGATGGCATTGAGGGCTATGTCCAATGCCTGGATCATCTGAGGGGAAGATGAGCCACGCATCAGGGAAAGTACCCAATACCATCAAAATACTGTCGGGAGCATGAGCTAGAGATTTAAGCCACTTCAGACCCAGGTATAGAGATATTGGCACTAAAGCTGGTTGCAAAATACTCTACACCTGTCTCTGCATTGGGCACAGCCATCACTTGCATAACAGATTATTATGTGCGGCTCATCTGCCTGCAATTTAAATACATCTGAATACTTAGGGCGTTAATTGGGTGCTAGTTTTTCTGTCGCTGTTTACGCACATGTCCGTCTCTTCTCTGCATTTGACATTAGCTAATTGTGCCTAAATTGTGCTTAACCATGGCGTTATCTGTGCTTAAAGGCCACGCTTGTTTTCTGCATCAGCATGTAAGGTTGGTGACAGTGTGAGAAGCAGAGGGTGGACATAGGAACTAGAGAGTGGATGAGATGAGAGAGACAGGGAAAGACTAAAGTGGGGTGAGAGAGCAGGGAGATGGCCTGAGAAAAAGGTGAAAGCGGGAGACAGAAAGTTAGGAGGAATTGAAAGGTGAAAGAGGGAGGGAGAGTGAGGATGAGAGAAGGAAGGAGGGGTAAAATCTAGCTGAGTGGAAAGAATGGCAGAAAAAAGCAAACATGGGAAAAAAAGATCTAAGGGAAGGATCGATGTTGGAAGTTGATGAAGGAAAGGAAATGAAAAAGCTAGGAGGAGAAATAAACTAAAAATGGAAAGAAAATCCTGAAAAGGGAGTTAAAAGGCAGATGAGAAATGCAGACAACAGACACTGTTACTAACATAATTATAAACATTAACATTTCATCTTCAGTTTAATGATTGGACTCTGTCAGCCTTGGGAAAGATCCGTCTCATATCTTTGCACAGTACAAGAACAAATGCATTTCTATTTTTATTTTTCTGGTGCTGCATTGTATGCAGAGTGTGTCTTTTGGTATCTTCGTTGTTTCTGACTGTACATTCTTAATTTTTAGTTAGTGGTCAAATGACTTCTGTATTTGAACTGTTTGTGTTCTACATATGTGACAGAGATGTGGGTTTTTGTTAGTGTGTAGTTTCTGCGTAGGATTAAATAGCAGTCCAATTTGATTTGTTTTTCCAGTAGGAGGTATATTGGTGTTCTAAGGCCCAATGTATTATATGCAGTTCTGCTTTTTCTTAGATAGGGTAGTATCAGGCCTGAATGTAGGCCTCATATTACCCTAGGCATAGGCAACATAAGCAATTGCCTAGGGCATGAAGTTTTGAAGGCTGCAAATACCCAGGCCAAAGAGGGGTCCGATTCCACATATTTTAGTGCCACGTGCATGGGATGCTTCAAAAGAGCACTACTGTGGCACTATTGCTTTCCTCTGTGCCTCTTCTGGCTCTCCAATCTTTGGCATCTTTGATAACCACCTCCACCTCCTACTCTCTGGCATCTGCTGTTTGATCTTGCATTTGAGAGCTGACATCTTAAATCCAGCCCTGGATAGTATGTTAGAATATGGCAGATTTGCTTTACTAGTCTAAGTGTGTTTTTTACATGCTTTTATATTATTCATAATATACCGGGCAGTAGAGAGATTTTGTGTTGCTGTTACTGAGATGTCACTAGAATTTGATTTATTTTTTTTGTTCAGATGAGTTAAACTTTGCACCATTTTGGGGGGAGTTCCTGTGGCTGCAGTTTAGAGAACTTGAGGTACAAGGTTTATACTGGTGTTCTGCCCTAACCTCTATTAGGGGCATAGAGGCAAAAACATTTTTGTTTTGGTTCTTTTTCTGACGAAAGTGCTAACATTTTCATTTCATTTCATCTTCTTCCATTTTTTATTAATCACTTCCTGGTTTTCATCAATAGTGCACACTATTTGCCAATAGTCCTGAGAGGGGGGGTCAGGGTGGGGGAAGGTTAGGATATGATGTATGGAGGGCTTCAGCTGGGGGTGTTCATATTGGGCATATTGAGGGTGATATATTGGGGGGCACTTATCTGGAGGGGGGAGTCTGGATCTGGAGGGTGGTGCTGTCCAGGGGGGTGCTCATCAGGGGGAGTGATCTAGATCAGGGTTGTCACTGTCCAGAGGGGTGATAATCATGAGGGGGGGGGCTTTGGCTGTGCCATGTTTTTTAGATAGCATGGCCACTGGCTAAAGGATATCAGACTGCAAAACATCAAAAGACCCAGGGCCCGATTTTCATTTAGGCAGGCTATGCGCCGCGTTGGCACATAGCCTGCCCACCGACCCCCTTAACCCGGATTTTCATTTCCACGGCAACAGAAATGAAAATCCGGGTCATGCCGTACAGGCCAGCAGCCGCCGAGGCTAAGCGGGTAGCATCGAAAATCGCTGCTATCTGCTTAGTGCCATTCCCTGTCTCCGCTCCACCCCGGAACGCCCCAAACATGCCGTGATGCTAAGTGGATAGCATCTGGGCACGTTAGAGACTTAACTGGGATTTCCCAAAGGCACTACCCATGTAGGTGCCTTTGGAAAATCCAGGTTAAAAGATTTTTACAGGTAATATGGGCTGTTACCCATGTAACTGCCTTCGAAAATCGGGCCCCACTCAATAATTATTTAGTCTGTTATGACTGATAGAACACTAAGCAACAACATATCATATACTTATATAATTAAAAATCAAAGAGGAAAAGACCTTGATATCACAAGCCAATTTCATTTAATACCTATAGGCATTATTAATCACTTGGAACGAAAAATGAGAAAGAGAAGGGACACCCCCAAAAAACGCAAAAGCAAGACAAAAAAGAGCGAGAGAATAAAATTATAAGCAACAAATTTTATTAAGCCTGACACGGCCGTGTTTTGGCAGTGAATGCCTACATCAGGGCAAATCTGCAATGACAATCAAGAATTTTAAAACAAGAGAAACAACCAGAGTGTTGGTTGGTAATGTTACATGCACAGGCTTAATAAAATTTGTTGCTTATAATATTATTCCCCCACTCTTTTTTGGCTTTTTATTAATGGCTTGTCAAATTCATATCACCATCATAGGTCATAAAACCCCTTCAAATCAATTTTCTTTATTCTTGCAATTAAAAACTCAGTTCAATCCTTTACAAAATTTATAAAGTGTTCATCAACAAAATTAATCTACTCTTTCATCACGTATTCCATCAATCCGTCTCAGTAACTAGTGTTCCACTAAAGCTTTTATAATTTAATCAATTCTAAATTCTGTTATATCCTCAGAACATTGGGAGAAATAATTTCAAAAGTAGAAATTCACATAAAGTCCATATTAGTTCATCAATTAAGACCAACTCAATAGTTCTTCCAAAAGACCAAACCAAAACATCATCATTAACTACATATCAAAACACTGTCCCTCAATGTCTACATCAAGATAATTCATCTAGCTAACATACTGGATGACCAACAACATGGCTTCTGCCCCAACCACGGAGAGGAAACGTTACTAACAACCTGGAGAAACAAACTCATCAAAGATATCCAAAAACCAAACTCTGGATTTATCCTCCTTTAACCTCAGCAGCGTTCAATACCATTGATCACCAAATATTCATACAATGACTGCAGACAATAGGAATAGAGGGAACCATACTAAAATGGTTTCAATCCTACCTCAAAAACTGAAGACAACAAGTTAGGATTGGAGACTGCACCTCTGACCAATACATTTAAACACAAGGAGTCCTACAAGGATCCACACTCTCTGCACTGCTCTTTAACATCTACATGCAATCACTCTGCGAAACACTTTGATCTCACAACTTCTCCTTCCACATATACACCAATGACATCATGCTTTACACACCCTACAACATCAATCACCCGTTGCTCCACCTCCTCCAGTAGAGCTTCACAGATGTAGCCAGATGGCTTGAACAAAACCACCTCTCCATCAACTTGAACAAAACAGAAACTTTATTTGTCACCAAGGACAGCTCATTCACTCCACCCCCCACCATCACACTCAATAACTTCAAAATACAAGTCAAGAATGAAGTCAAATATCTCGGAGTTACTAGCCTTCAAACTACAAATTGCAAAGACAACCAAAATAGTCTACTTCAAAATCCGGACCCTTCAATGCCTTCGCCCACTACTAGAACCTGATGACTTCAGATCAGTCCTACAAACCCTCACCATCCCACACATAGACTACTGCAATGCCATATACCAAGGACTCCCCCAATCCATACTCCACCCGTTACAAAGAGCCCTGCACACTGCTGCCCGGACAATCCAGAGGGCCACCAGAACTGATCACACATCTCCCATCCTTAAATGCCTCCACTGGCTCCCACTACAAGCCAGAATCTTATACAAGTCCATATTCCTCACGTTTAAAACCATCCAGAACTTATCATCCACACATCTTCAAAAGTTACTTCACCCCTACACTTCAACCCGCCCCATGAGAAAATCCACTGCAAACACCCTCACAATACCACCCAAAAAACTAAAAAGCAGTCAGCAAGCTTGCCAGTGATCCTTCGAATTATACACACCCTCCCTCTGGAACCCCTTCCCTAATGACCACAAACCTCACGGCATTCAGAAAATTTCTAGAAATCCACCTATTCACCAAGTACCTTACTGATGTAACATAACCAACATAACCAACCTGCAACCCTACTACCCACACTGTGAACTCCACCTCCTCCCCCCCAATAACCATTTGACTATAATCAACCTGTACATAGCAAAGTGCTTAAAATCCATTGTACATAGTTATTTGTCCTTGTAAGCCACGTTCTACTGTTCAAATGTACATTTTATGCATTCCTTACAACTGTATATAATTTAATCGTTCCCTGTAAACCAGTTTCAAATTGTTTATTGTAAATCGCTTTGACACAGTGAAAAGTGGTATAAAAATCTTGGTAAACAAATAAATAAAATAAATAACCGATGCTGATCAGCATTTTTCTTGCAGCTCTTTCAGGGCTAATATTATTGTGCATGCTAGACTGCCGGTAGCACAGACGCACTTAATGCCACGATTTGACTATCAGCAGTCATGACAACTACCTCACGGTAGCGTACCTCATAATAAATGTCAGAACAGGCCGTACCCAGTCTCTGATCATGGTAAGTGTTTAATGCACTTTAGTAAAGATTCCCTAATAATTTGTGTGTGCGTTTGGTAAATGACCCCATAAGCACTTAAGTATATATATATACTTTTTAAAGAAATAAAATACAAAAGAGCAGAGAGTTACCTGGCATCCACGGCAGTCACCACTCCCGGTCTCTGTTTTGCCTTCAGGAGCAGGCTTTTCATTTTAATCTCAGCAGCAGAGGGGACAAGAAGTGGCGCTGCCACGCAGAACAATGCCATCTGTGGCGGCAGCGTTGCTCCTGATGAGGTCTTCTTCTTTTGACCAAACAGGAACTTCAGTTTGCCTTGAAACTGCATGGTCTAGCAGAACAAAAACAAAACATACATAACAGCGATTTGGGACACAAAGGGTTTTTTCTTATTCGCGATTTCCATGTGTAAAATCAGGCATCTACACATGGAAACGACAATTTTAGAAAGGGCTACCTTTACATGTGAATGTCATAATTACGTAGAAAATGCAAGGAGGCATGCCAGGGGGTGTGGTCATGGAGTGGCCAAGGTGGGTCAAAAATCTACACATGTACTGTGTCCCCCATTTCATATAGGGAATACATGTGTACGACTGCAATTCTTTCCATCGGGATTAACACCTGCGCCCTGGCACCTTTAGGTTTTATCGATCTGCTCGGTTCGACTTGCCTTTTACGGGAGGGATTAAGGGGATTATCTTCCTTAATCCCCTGTTCTTTATTTCCCCCTCTGAAGTTGAATTAGACAGACATAGCGGCATCTTGTATTAATTGGTGGTATTTATAGGCTTGCAAAACAGCCACTGGTACAGGTGTAAGTGTCTGCAGTATGTGTAAGTTGTGACATCCAGCCCTTACGTGTGCTCATTTACCCTGCTGAGTTTTCCTACGTGGGGATTTACAAAATGGTTCCTCTGGCTGACCCATCAGCACATACACATACACTCTTGTACCTCTTTATTCTGTGTTTTAGAAGAGGTTCAAAGTTTAGCCAAGCCTTTTCTAAAATATCACCAGAACTGTGAGAGTCGTGACCTCCACATTTTTGTTCCAACTCCATGACTTTTCTAAAATGTGCCTTTATACAGAAGACACATTATGGCTTCACTGAAATCTACTAAGCCACGGCAACCTGTAGACAATGACAGGAGGTGAGTTTTATGCTATTAGTACTGTATCATTGGTCCATCTCTCTTAATATATAAATGAGACAATAATACGGAACAGGGTGAACATTAAAGGATTTCAATGTAGATCCCATCAACACCCAACAAGTATGCTATCCTCCTTTAATGGGGGGGGGGGGGGGGGGTAATAACTCAGCTCATTTCCTAGACCAAAGATCTGGCTTTACAGGCTGCTACAAAGATAATCTTATTCTTGATGAAGGAATCTCAGTCTTAGTTTAATAGTGCCACCTGCTAAACAGCTCAGTTGCACACATGGGAACCAGCATCCCTCTGAAAACTATGGGCCTGATGTTCAAAGGCATTTACATGGTTTACAAACCTGTAAACCATGTAAATGCCTCTACGCGGGATATTCAGCGGCACTAACACTGTCAGTCGCTAACTGGTCAGCGGTGATATTGAGCCACTCCCCGGTGAGTGACCTGCGGGTAGAAAGATAGGCACAGCAAAAGCTTCCGGGTTGTGCGGCTGACCCGGATATTCAATGCCGGAGGCTGGATATGACTTTGGCATTGAATATCCGGGTTTAGTATTCAGTGGCAAGCGCAGTAATTGCGCTAGTTGCCACTGCTGAATATCGGGCCCTAGGTTCTTCTGTGTTCCTGTCTTGGTATACATTTTACACGTGCTGCCTTTTGCTAGTTTTAGGATTACAAGTTGAAAACACAGGGGGCCTTTTACTAAAGAGCACTAGCTGCCAGCATGTGTTTTGCCGTGTGATGAAGGCACCCTGGGACACATGATGACAGCTGGTGTGGGACCATGACACTTAGTGCAGGCTGATTCCTCTGCTAACTGTAAATTGTGCATCGGGGTGGTAAGGCGGCGGGTTAGGGGCAGAGAGCGTGTGTGGTGAATAAACCAGAAATGGATAGTTCCACGGTGGCTATATCACTGGCTTGATCTGGTCGTTTGACTTAAAAATGTTATTCATAATAATAACACAGAGGTAGCGTCTTTATTTACAGAAACTCGCTAATCTGGAACCCAAACCAGCTCCACTGAGCGGCTAGCACTGAAATCAAGAGGGAATCTTTGTGGGATACATGCAGTTTCGTACAAGCCGGAGGAAGAACAGGTTGTTACAAAGGGTTCCAGGGCAACACAGCACCATTTACATTTGCATTTCAAATTTCAAATCTTCAATATCGTTACAAAGAAAAGATTTTAAAATGCTTTAATTAAGAATGGGCAGAAAATTGATAAACATACTTCCCCCCCCCCCCAAAGTCGTATTTCCACTTCAGTTAAATATTAATGGATTATTAAGAAATAAAATCATTTTAAAGAAGCAAAGTGCCTTTTTAATCCACTTCTTTGCCTTCCCATGGCTCCTGATAAGCTACAGTCAGAGGCTGTTTTTATTCTGGATTAGACTGTTCTAGTGGTGGCAAGTGGGCCACGGTTTCATGGAAAAAAGTGGAAGTAAACTGAGCTTCTCACTGTGCTCCTCGATGATGCAATGGATTTCTTCCTATACAGTTCTCCACAGAGGAATCGTAGCAACCCTACTCTATCCTGCAGATAACATTTTAAGGAGCTCCTATAGTCCAGAAAAAGACAATTTTAGAGTCAATTTTCAATAAGTCATTGAGTGATAAAGATAATCTGCTAGGTTTTTAACCGAATATCTACCTAAATCTAGCTGAACAAACTTTAGCTGGCTAGATTTAGGTCTGCTATTTGCACTGGGCATTATATTCTTCTTAATATCATCCCATATTCAGTCTTCTGTTCCTAGCTAAACTCCTTGAGAAAGCAGTCCTTGACCAAGTCACACACTTTTGGAAATCCGGTAACTCTTTTCATCCCCGACAATCTGGCTTTTGCCTCTGCACAGCACCAAAACCACTTTAGTAGGTATTTTGAAAGAACTTGCAATCCGCTTAGATAATCTTAGAGATGTCATGATTATCCAGTTAGACCTCAGTTTTGGCTTTTGACGTCATAGACCATTCCCTCCTGTTTGTGCATCTTGAAGATTCCAGTATCACCAACATCACCCTTAATTGGTTCCATTCTTACCTTTCAGACCAGCATTAACAACACCTTGTCAGCCTTTCTTCCTCAATCCTTTGGAGTTGGAATATACAGTACAGCACGAAATGAAAGGTTAGCTATAATTGGCATCTCAGAGACCTAGTGGAATGAGGACAACCAATGGGATCCTGTGATACCTGGGTACAAACTATATCATAATGATAGGGTAGATCAAATTGGTGGAGGGGTTGTGCTCTATGTTAGAGAGGGCAATGAGTAACACAGGGTTAAAGGTTTGCAAGAAACAAAACACACTGTAGAATCTCTATGGACAGAAATTCTATGTAAAAAGGGGAAGATGATGGCAGTGGGGGTGTACTAACGACCGCCTGGCCAGAATGAACAGATGGATGATGAAATGCTAAAAGAAATCAAGGAAGCTAACAAAAGTTACAACACAGTAATAACGGGTGGTTTCAATTACCCTGGTATTGACTAGGTCAGTGTCACAGCAGGATATGCTAGAGAGATAACGTTTCTAGATGAAATAAATGACTGCTTCTTGAAGCAGCAAGTTCATGAACTGACAAGAGGGGAAGCAATTTTGGACCTAGTTCTTAGTGGAACACAGGATCTGGTGCAAGGGATAAGCGTGTTGGGGTCACTTGGCAACAGTGATCACAGCATGATCGGATTTGATTTAATAAGATGTGAAAGGATGGCAAGGAAATCCACAGTACTGCCTTCTAACTTTCAAAAGGGAAACTATGATAAAATGTGGAAAATAGGTAAGAAAAAACTAAAAGGAGCAGCTGCAAAGGTTAAAGATTTACATCAGGCATACTATCTTGGAAGCTCAGACCAGATGCATTCCATGCTTTAAGAAACGTGGAAGGATGGCCAAAAAACTGCCAGCATGGTTTAAAAATGAGATCAGAGAGGCTGTTGTAGCATAAAAAGCATCTTCCAGGAAATGGAAAAAGGAGCTAAATGACGAAAATGCGAAACAACAAAAGCACTGGCAAATTAGATGCAAGGCATTGATAAGACAGGCAAAGAGAGAATTTGAAATAAAAAAAAACTTGCCATGGAAGCAAAAATGCATAATAAAAGCTTTTTCAAGTACATTCGTAGCAAAAAACCTGTGAGAGTCAGTTGGACCATTAGATGATAGAGGGGTAAAAGGAGTGCTAAGGCCATAGGCCATAGCGGAGAGGCTGAACGAATTCTTTGCTTCGGTCTTTACTGAAGAAGAAGTAGAGAAGTTACCCATGCCTGAAATGGTATTTAGCCAAGCCTTTTCTAAAATACCACCAGAAATGTGAGTGTCAGAAGAATTGAAAGAAATATTGATAAACTGGGAAGATGTAATACTACTCTTCAGTTTATTAAATAGTTGTAAGTCATCTGGACCGGATGGTATACATCCAAGGATTTTGATATAATGGAAATCTGAGATTTCAGACCTATTAGTAATCTGTGAACTATCATTAAAATCATCTGTAGTACCAGAAGATTGTAGAATGGCCAATATAACATCAATTTTTAAGAGTTCCAGGGAAACTACAGACCGGTAAGCCTAATGTCAGTACCAGGCAAAATGGTAGAAACCATTATAAAGAATAAAATTACTTAACATGTAGCTAGTCATGGCTTAATGGGAGGAAGCCAACATGGATTTAACCAAGGAAAGTCTTGTCTTACTAATCTGTTATATTTTTTTGAAGGTGTGAATAAACAGGTAGACAAAAGTAAGCCGGTCGATACACTATATCTGGATTTTCAGAAAGCCTTTGACAAGGTCCCTCATATGAGACTCTTGGCAAAATTAAAAAGTCATGGGATTGGAGGCAGTGTACTATTGTGGATCAGGAACTGATTAAAAGATAGAAAGCAGAGGGTAGGGCTAAATGGCCAATTTTCTCAATGGAGAAAGGTGAACAGTGGAGTACCACAGGGATCTGTGCTGGGCCTGCTGCTTTTTAACATATTCATAAATGACTTGGAAATGGGAATAATGAGCGAGGTGATCAAATTTAGTGATGACACCAAATTGGAAGATTGAATGTGCAAATGGCATTTGAAATTTAAAGTGGACAAGTGCAAAGTTATGCACCTAGGAAAGAACAACTCAAATTATGGTTACATGATGCAAGGTTCCACATTAGGAACCACCAATGTTGGGATCCGAACTGACTAAAAACTGGTTCAGTCCCAGTCCTCCCATGTGCGTGATGGTCGGGTTGCTGCACCTCACATGGAGGTGTTGCAGCGGCTGTACTCTTGGGCCGCTGCCCTCCACCAAGGTGCAGCAACCCAGCTATTGCTCTGCAGCCCAATCCCCCGCCTGACAACGTTTTGACGATATTGGGGGCTTCTCCTGATGCCGCGATCCCCTGATACCATAAAACATTGTCAGGTGGGGTGATTCCTGCCACTGCAGTGCCTGCACTTCCATGCCATCTTTGGCCTGGTTCGGGTGAATGCGGGCCACAGCAGGAACCAGTTCACACTAACTGAGCTGAACCAGCCCAATCCCACCACTGTTAGAAACCCTCTGCCTAGTGCACAGCGGTGACCAAGAAAGCAAATAGAATGCTAGGAATCATAAGGAAAGGACTGGAGAATAAAACCAAGGATATTATAATACCTCTGTATTGTTCCATGATGCGACCACACCTTGAATACTTTGTGCAGTTCTGGTCACCATATTTTAAAAAGATAATAGCAGAATTAGAAAAGGTACAGAAAAGAGCCACCAAAATGGTAAAGGGGATGGAAGGAAACCCCTATGAGGAGAGGCTTAAAGGTTAAGGCTCTTCAACTTGAAAAAGAGAGAGCTGAGGGAGATATGATAGAGGTCTATAAATTAATGAATGAAGAGAACAAGTAAACGTAGATAGGTTGTTTACTCCATCAAAAAGTAGAAAGAATAGGGGACATGCAATGCAACTACAATGTAACCCATTCAAGAGTAATAAGAGCAAATATTTTTTCACACAATGCGTAATCAAACTCTGGAATTTGTTACCAGAGGATGTAGCAAAAGCTGTTAATGTAGCTGGGTTTAAAAAGGTTGCAAAGTTCCCGGAGAAAAGATCCATAAACCATTATTAAAGAGGACCCAGGAAATCCACTAATTACTCCGGGAAAAGCACTGTGGAATGTATGTATCTTTTTGGGAACCTGCCAGGTACTTTTGACCTGGAGTGGCCACTGTTGTAAACAGGATACTGGGCTTGATGGACCTTCATTTGACCCACTATGACATTTCTTATGTCTTGATGTTCTTATGTTCCTCAAGGGTCCATTCTGGTTCCCACCCTATTCAACCTGTTTATTTCCCCATTAGCCCTTCTTATTTAAGACTTAAATATTTGTGCCTATTTCAACATGGATGACATCCAGCTAGTTGTAGCCCACGAGACCTAGGACCCATTTTTCACTCCACAGCAACTTGGCTCAAGACGAATAAGATGATCTTTAATCCCAGTAAAACTGAGGCCCTTTGGAAGTCACACAATCAAAAATCACTCCCTTGCCAACCAAATTTAGCAGGTTCCTTGGTTTCTTTCACAAATTCCATCCGCTCCCTGGGAGTTATCATTGATGATCAGCTCTCCTTTGTCCCTCAAATCTCAAGCACTGTGAAGAATTGCTTGTTCTCAATGACAAGAATAAGAGTGGTGAAGCCATACCGTCAAGCTCTCAGAATACTTATCCAGTCCTTTGTCATAAATGAACTCGATTACTGTAATTCTCTACTGTCAGGAATCCCCCAGCTTCAGCTGCAAACAATACAAAACACTGCCGTCAAGCTCCTTTATAACGCCAAACATTTTGCCCATGTCACACCTTTGTTACGGAAACAACACTGGCTCCCTGTCTCTTTTTGGATTCAGTTTAAGATACTTCTGTTAACACATCATGCTTTAAATACCGGATTACTCGCTTGTCTCCACTCTCATCTTATCTTACTGCCCATCGTGTGCTTTTTGCTCTTCCACCGAAAATCTTTTGGTCGCCCCAATGAAAAATATTTTGCATCTAGTCACTTACAGATCAATTGCTTTCATGTTCCACGCACCATATTTATGGAACATCCTCTCCTCCACATTCCACCTGGAATCCTCTTACTTAAAGTTTAAAGCAGGCTTGAAGACCTACTTTTTCTCTAAAGCCTTTGATACCTAGTTCTCTATACCATCACTGCTTGTTCCTCCCTTTTATGTAAGTAATTAATTCTCATTTGTCTCTGGGATTTATTGTTGTGCTACTCCATGCTTTCCCTCCTTGCTGTTTTCATGTGCGATGTTATTGCTTTGGTTGTTACGGTATGTCTCAGTGTGCAACTGACCGATTTTTCTCATTTTGTGTAAATGGCTATAATGCACATGCCGTTAGTGGTATATAAATCTCTCAAATAAATAAGTAAATAACATGGCTTCCAAAATTAATATCTTAGGCATTATTTTTTTCTTATTCTTGGCCCTTATTTCTACTCCTTTTTAGGCACATTTTACTTTAGCAGGAGCATTTGTTGTTGACAATGTCTGTCAAGTTTGTTTGTCTGTCAGTCCATATACATTTGCTTGTGCATATGTAAAACCACATAGTGAAAGAAGAGAAGTGGGAGGATCATATAGCAAGAGGGACAATCCCATAGTGCTGGCAAAGTTCCCAACCCCCAGTGTCTGAAGAACGATACCCATGTAGCAGTGTAGAGAGGCCCACAGTGCTGAGGGGTTTCTCATCTCCTCTTGATTACGGGCTAAAGTGCTAAGCCTATATGACTCCATACCAACAAGCCTTCACAATGATATTACTGCTCTGGATATACAGGACGGGTTTCAAACACAACCAAGAGACTATCTGAAAGAGTAAATAGCCTGCGACTCTCCTCCCCCTCAAAATAAAAACAACATACAACAGATTCAGTCTACTCTACCTACAATGACTTTACTTTGTCCATCTCCAATGAAATCAAGCATCTTTATTAGGATTTTGAAGACAATAAAAACCCAGTAACAGATGACCTGAAGCTCTCTAAAGAGTGTCTACCACCAAAGATAGATCTATGGGACTATTTCAATCTGACAACAGGAGGAGGTCTAGAAAAGATCCTAGCTGGCCTGCGACCAACATCCTGCAACCTTGATCCTTGCTCATAACAAATAAAGTTAGCAGGTACAGAACTTTTAGAATGGGCTACCAGAATAGTGAACACTTCCCTCTTAGACAGGGAGATGATGGCCACACAGGAAAAAGTTGTCTCTACTTCCTCAAAAAAAAAAGAAGAAAGATATTCCTTCATCACGAAAGAACTAGAAAACTGCTACAGGGTCTAAAACATCCCATTTTTAGGGGAAACTAATGAACAGGCAGTATATACTAATTCATCACTTGACTAGAAGAGAGAAACTGGCTTGACCTCTGCCAGTCTGGTGTTCGAGCATGGGAGCCTGCAAATTGGAAGTCTGCATCAGAAGGGAGCAGAAGTGGCAGGTCATAAAGGGCAGGAACCATGACACAGAGCCAGGGAGTTCAGGTAAGCGCCGCATCATGGTTCCAATGCCACTGCCATAGCTGCAGGTCCCAGATAGGAGTGGCAGCAGCGAGAGCAGTGATGGGAGAGGGGGAGGGGGAGGGGGAGGGGAGGGAAGCAAGGGGTGGCCGGATTGAGGCTCCACCAAGGGCACCTCTAATCCTTGCACCAGCCCTGGCTCTATGTACCCCCAAATTCAGGCAATATTTAAAAGCTGCTTTTACCAACTGTGCTGACTGCATAAACTCCAGCTGGTTATCGAGAAAGAAAGCATGACCATAGTATTCTAACTTCACGGCTTGACTACTGCAGTACACTGACAACTAAGGGCCTACACCAGCTTAAATTAACCCCTAATGCCACAGCATAGATATTGGAGGGAGGCAAAAGGCAAGACTATATCACACATATTCTGTAAAATGTACACTGGCAGCCAATTCTCTACAGGGACAAATATAAGATTTTGACCCTGGTCCTCAAGGCTAAGAAGAAATGGGCCCAAATACCTTCCCTGTTCTTGCAATATGCATTACTGTATTACTATGTCCTTACCATTAAAAACTTTCCCTCAGAAAACTTCTCTCTTAATAATGCATTATTTTCCAATGAATATGGAAGAACCTCTTCATAAATGCTCTGATTTGTATATATATATATTCAAGTGCTATCTTATTATATTTTAATGTAATGTTATGTTATTCTTTTATTTTTCATGCATTCTATATTTTTATGTATTTGTAAGAGAAGAAAAGACTTTAGATAGCTATTTAAAAATATGTATTCAGTGGTCAGTGCTCAGATCTGTATAATCAAATGACACAAAGATGCACAACGAAGTGCGTACACCTGAGTTCATTGACAGAGTGAGAACTTTTACTTATTTATGTGAAAGCTTTATATACCTCTAATGGCATGCGCATTGTAGCAGTCTACAAAAAAGGGATGAAAGAAAGCTTCAGTGGGGTTATGTGCATTTAGCATCCACTGCAAAAAAGTGCAGAAATTGTTGGGAAGAGTACATGATGTGAGGGAAGATGTTGATGTGCACTGACCAGAAAAGAACGCTTGGGGTGCCTTGTAGATCTTGCAGGTATTGCTACTAAGGAAGGAATAAAGGTTCTTTTGTTACATGTCGAACTCTCATTTTCACAGGAAACAGTTTTTAAATTATTTCATTTAGAAGATATTTTGTCCTTCTCAAGACATCGATACAGTGAACGATGGCAGATAGAAACATGACGGCAGATAAAGACCATACAGCGTATCCTATCTGCCCTTCCACACCAACTGCTACAGTCCTTTTTTTCCCCTTTAAAGATCTGTGATTGTCCCATGCTTTCTTGAATTCAGATACAGACCTTGTCTCTACTACCTCCACTGGGAGACTATTCCATGCATCTACTACTCTTTCCGTAAAGAAATATTTCTGCATATTACTCTTGAATCTATCCCGTTTCACCTTCATCCTATGTTCCCTCATTGCCAAACTTTGTTTCAGTTGAAAGACGTTCTCCTCCTGTACATTCATGCCATGGAGGTATTTAAACATTTCTATCATATTTCCTCTCTCCTACCTTTTCTCCATAGAATACATACTGAGATTTTTAAATCTGTCCTCATATGCCTTATAACATTTTGGTAGCCACCCTCAGCACCGACTCCATCCTGTTTATATCATTTTGAAGGTGTGGTCTCCAGAATTGCACACAATACTCCAAACGAAGTCTCACCAAAGACTTCTACAGAGGCACTATCACCTTCTTCTTCCTGCTGGCCATTCCTCTCCCTATACTCCTGTTGCCTTTTCTATCTGTTTAGCCACCTTAAGGTCATCAGAAACAAATCATGTCTAGGTTCTGCTCTTCTTCCTAAACCCAGTTCTTTTTCTTTTTAGGCTGCCTCTTAATATAAAAAAAAGAATAGCCTTATACAAAAGGCTTGTTGCCAACAAAAAAATATTGTTTGTTCCTGTTCGTTGTGATATGGTATAGCTTATTCCCTTTAAGCCCGATTCTGTCCCGGACGTATAAGCCCTCTATACGCTCGGTCTGAACCAGACGTACATGCAGGCTAGGACTATGATTCAGCCTGGCCTGCATGTACAGGCCCTGCCTGACTAACTCAGTCAGGGCAGTTCAATGGAGCTGTGGCATCATGGTGTCCATTTGCCATGGCACTGCGGCTCCATTGAAGAGCCGCGATCCCTGGTGCCAGCATCAGCACCAGCATTGATTTCCTTGCAGTCTGACCCCCAGTCTGACTTCCGAAGGCCAGGGTCGGGCTGCGGGGTATGTCCTTGGCTCCCCCCTTGCCTCATCTGCGCCCCTGGCTGCTGATCTCTGACGTCTAGGGAAGTTATTCCACCTCCAAGGTGGAATAACTTCCCCGTACAGGTCGCTGGCCCCAGACGTACAGGGCCAACTTTAGAATCAGCCCTGTACATCAAGGGCCGACAACCACTCGCCACTTGCCACCCACCCTAACCCTGCCCCTTCCCCACCCCGACTAACTTCTCCATACAACCAGCAGGGAAGTTAGCTGCTGGCGGGAAGGGGCACGAATAGTGGGGATGGACGTCCCATTGGGATGTCCATCCCCGCTATTCGTGGGTCGGAATGAAGCTATTTTTGTTTAGGGGCAGCTTGTAGCTAAGAATTCCCATATGTGAGGCCTACTGAGTCTGTCCAGCAATTATTTGTTCATAGTGGGAATGCAGCCCAATGACCAGTCCCCCCCCCTTTCACCTGTGCCCTCAGCTAACCTCTTAAGGCGGTACCATTGATTTTCAGAGTTGCAACTGCTGCTCTGTGCAATTTACTGCAATGCTCTTTCACAGAGCCGCTGGTTTCAGCTGTTTAGCTGTTCCATTCAGGTCACGCCATCCTCTTGCTCCTAGGGATCCTCAGTGTTTATCCAAAGCTTTTTTGAATTCTGCTACCATTTTTGTCTCTACCAGGAGGGCATTCCAGGCAATATTATCCTTTTTGTGATAAAATATTTCTGACATTGTTCCAGAGTCAACCTCTTTGTAGTGTCTCTTTGTGACTGTCTAGTTCTAGAACTTCTCCATTGATAAAGGTTTGCTTCTTGAGCATTATTAATACGGTGATATACATTTGCACTATATACCTCCTTAAGCATTTTAAGCTGCCTAACTTTATTAAACAACCTGGCTGAAGTGCTCCCCTCAATCACAGAGCAACTGCTTATCAAAAATAGGAACATACAGGCTGATATATAAATTCCGCGGTCAGCGGTTTTATTAAGCTTCTGCTACAGCATTTAAAGTGAAACCAGATAGTCACTGCCAGAGTCCGGATATCCTCTGGTGCTGAATATCCGGTTTCAGTGCTGACTGGCAATGTTATCCGGACAGAAGCGATATTCAGCCGTTATATGGATAGGAAACTGCATAAAGTGTGGCCTAACGTTATGCGTTTTTTATCCAGCTAGTGGACTCAATATCATCGCTAAGCAGAGACTGCCCTCGCCCCACCCATGGGGCACCCTGGCACTATCTGGACAGTGCCGCAGCAGTCAGAGGAGATAGTGCTGCTGAATATCCTTCTCACTTATTTGTTAACCGTACAAGTGCCTTTGAATATCAGGCTCACATATTTTCAAAGCTAGAACACCTCTATGGCTTTGTGCTTCAGTCTGTAAACCTTCAAGATGGACAGATTTCAACCAGTTCAGCAAGTCATTGTGCAGCATTTCGGGACAAAGCGATAACTTATAAAAGGCTTTTAGTTATTTAAGTGGACTACGGTACTTGCAGACTCTGGAACTTTACACTGTATCTTGAAGGCTAAACCTCAAGATATGGAAGCAGAAAAACCCCAAATGAGTTATGCAAGCCATTCCACATGAACTGGGATTCGTTCCATGTCCCACAAATTGTCCTTGCTGCGTTTTCTTCATGACTACAATGCAGAGCTTTTATTTGTTAAATATCAAAGTTTAATTTGGCTGCTAAATGTAAGCCAGCTGTAGCTGCAGCATTGTTTTAACACAAGATACTGCAAGGGCTTCTGTTCTTCTGGCAACACAGAGGCGCTGGATGTACTGCAATAATGCCCTGAAATTATGCAATATTCTTCTGAGTTTTTCTTTTTTCCAAATATTTTATTGTTGTTTTTTTTTGTTTACCTTCTCTCTTGTTCTGGGAGTGGTACATACATTTTAATAAATGAACAATTGCAACTAATACACAAAACAAACACAGAACCATCTTCAACAGACTCTAGAAAGAATGCATTTAAGTCATAGTTAATGCTAGTGCGTCATGTGGACAGCAACAGCAGGGGGGGAACATGAAGCAGGCATGCCCAGTCAGAACAGTCATTTCAAAAATAGAACAATTTGGGCTAGTCTCACAGAAATCAAGGCCAGCAAAAATAAATATTTAGTTCATATTCACAAATGCATGCATATTACAGCCTTACTCAGCACACTCATTCTCAGGGCCTTCAACACTGAGAATTCCCAAAGTGCACCAAATCCGTTGTGTGTCACAAAAAGGGTGGTAATAATAATTATCAAACTGCCTGCATTGGTACAAAAACTCTATATACCTCTTCCCCATGGGCTTTGCACCCATCAAGCAAAAGTGTATGAGTAGTTTTATTTTGCTTGTTGTTGTCAGTATAAAGTACCTGTAACTGCTGAAAAATATTTATGTAGATTGGATGTACTTTTCATCCCTTGACCTAAATATGCCCTTGGAAACGTCTCTTCTCAATGTGACTAAAAGCATGCATGCTGTGGTTACTTCATGTGTATTCTTTCAGACAGACCATTTATGTGGACAAAAAAGTATTTTACCCACAGAAATCAACTTTAAATTGCCTTCCAGGCTGTAGCTCTGCCATTTTGTAGGTGACATGTACCCTCAAACAACAGGCAATTACTGGTAGGGTCCGTGTGCCTCCATGCCAGGAAAATACCTCTACAGCCAAAAAAAAGAATCCACAATGTAATAGGGCTTTCTTATGAGCATTCAGAGTTAGATCTGCACTATCATGCCCAAATATGGCGGTCAAATGGTCTGGTTCCAGCATGACTACACAGAATGTGATTTTTGGCCCGACTTGGGAGTGGAAGAGTGAGCTAGATTAGAGCAGTGGGCTATGAATCAGGAAAGACACTTCACCCACTGACATCTTTGTGACCTTGGTCAAGTCACTTTGTGCTCCATTGTTCTAAGTAGTTTAGTCTAATTAATTTTATTTAGCGACATTTCTGGAGTGGAGGAGTAGCCTAGTGGTTAGAATACTGGCTTGGTAACCAAGCAACCAGGGTTCAATTCCCACTAGCACTCCTTGTGTCCTTGGGCAAGTCACTTAACCCTCCATTGCCTCGGAAGAAAGGCCTGACAATCTACTTCCGGTGACACTGCCAAGAAAACCCAGGAGCTTCTGGATTGCCAGGAGTCAGGACTGACTCAAAGGCACACATTGCATTTTGCAACATTTCTATACAGTTTAATCGACCAATCACAACGGTGTAAAGGGATCAAGAATGTGTATAACTTTACATGGAAAGTAGTTGATGACAGGTTAAACAAATTTAACAAGAGAATAACTTGTGAATCTTAACAATGCATTAAACAGGGGGTAAGGGAGATTATTAATCATGGTGTAAGACAAACATATGGGGAGCTGGGGGGTAGGATTTGCCTTATTAAGGCAACAAAGTAGTACCTATAAACAGAAGACAGGACAACCTTAAAACAAATGCAAATAGGAACCAGACAAAATTACATTATATACAAATAAAAAAATATTATACATTGCACAAAGTCAACAATTAACTGCAGCAAACCAATGAGCTTATTCTTCAAAGGCTAGTCTAAACAACTAGGCTTGGGCTTTGGCGCGATAAACTGAATATGACAGTCTAATCTGCAATTCTTTGAGAAGACCATTCCACAAAACTGGTGCTACATAACAAAATGCTGTTTTCCTGGTTAATTCAGAATGTGTTCCTTCTTCAATTAGAGAAGGACACATAACAAGTTCAGGTACATTGATCTCAAAGTCCAACAAAGCTGGTATGGAATGATATGCCTAAGCAAATAAACAGGTTGATTCATGAGTAATATCTTCAAAACCATTATAAGGACTTTAACTGGATCCTGAATTAAATTGGTAACCAATGATGTTCCCTAAGCGAGGGGATCACATGATCACATTTATGTGCTCCACACCATTTTTATGGTAGTATTCTGTACCAACTGTGGTGGTTTAATCAAGCAAGTGGTAATCCCAGAGAGTAAAGAATTTGCATAATCCAGACGTGAAATAACTGTAGCATATGTTACTGCCATCAAGTCCTTCTGCTCCAAATATGGATGTAAAGATCTGATTTTAGGTAAAAAAATAGGAACAAGTTCGGACTACTAATGAGACGTGATCAAAACGATAAATGAGAGCCACATGTTACTCCTAATGTCTTGATCAAATGTTACTCCTAATATCTCAATTGTGTTCTTCAGAGCAATGGGCAAACCACCAAGCAAAGGGGCTAAAGAGAGAACAATAACTCTCTGCATGATCCATAAAGCGTCACATTTTTTTGGATTAATTTTCAGCTTATGCCATAGTAGCCAATCCGTAATGTCATCCAAACAAAGATTCAAACTGATAGGCCGATAGGGGATCCATACAGTAGATGAACTGAATATCAGTTGCATAACAATAAATACCAATCCCATACTAAGAACATAAGATATGCCACACTGGGCCAGAACAAGGTTCATCAAGCTCAGTATTATTTTCCAAGAGCGGCCAATCCAGGTCACAAGTACCTAGCAGGTTCCCAAAAAAACACACGGGTTCCACAATGCTTGTCCAGGGGGCAAGTAGTGCATTTCCCGAGTCCACTTTAATAATATTTTATGGACTTATCCTCCAGGAACTTGTCCAAATTTTTTTAAACCCATTTACACTAACAGAACATAAGAACATAAGATATGCCATACTGGGTCAGACCAAGGTCCATCAAGCCCAGTATCCTGTTTCCAACAGTGGCCAATCTAGGTCATACGTACCTAGCAGTTTCCCCAAAAGACACAGGTTTTGCAATGCTTGTACTAGGTCAAGCATTGATATCCTGGGTCCCTTCTTAATAATGGTTTATGGACCTTTCCTCGAGGAACTTATCCAAACCTTTTTTAAACCCAGCTACACTAACAGCCTTTACTACATCCTCCGGTAACAAATTCCAGAGTTTGATTACACGTTGAGTGAAAAAATATTTTCTTTTATTAGTCTTAAATAGTTTACCCTGTAGCTTCATTGCATGTCCCCTAGTCTTTCTATATTCTGATAACGTAAACAGTCGATCTACGTTTACCCGTTCCACTCCGTTCATTAATTTATAGACTTCTATCATATCTCCCCTCAGCCGTCTCTTTTCTAGGTTAAAGAGCCCTAACCTTTTTAGCCTTTCTTCATAGGAGTATCCTTCCATCCCCTTTACCATTTTGGTGGCTCTTCTCTGAACCTTTTCTAATAACGCTATATCCTTTTTAAGATACGGCGACCAGAATTGCACACAATATTCAAGGTGCGGTCTCACCATGGAATGGTATAGAGGCATTATAATATCTTTTGTTTTATTTTCCATTCCTTTCCTTATGATACCTAGCATTCTATTTGCTCTCTTGGCTGCCGCTGAACACTGGGCCGAGGGTTTTAACATGTTATCCACAATGACGCCTAAATCGTTTTCCTAGGTGGTGGTTCCTAATGTGGAACCTTGCATTGTGTAACCATAGTTTGGGTTGTTCTTCCCTAGGTGCATAACTTTGCACTTCTCCACATTAAATTTCATCTGCCATTTTGATGCCCAGTCTTCCAATTTATCAAGATCCTCTTGCAATTTTCCACAATCCTCTTGGGTTTTAACAACTTTAAATAGTTTTGTGTCATCTGCAAATTTGATAACCTCACTCGTTATTCCACTTTCCAGGTCATTTATGAATATGTCAAAAAGCAGCGGACCCAGCACAGATCCCTGGGGTACACCACTATTCACCTTTCTCCATTGGGAAAATTGGCCATTTAGCCCAACCCTCTGCTTTCTATCTTTTAACCAGTTCCTGATCCACATTAGTACACTGCCTCCTATCCCATGACTCTTTAGTTTTGCCAAATGTCTCTGATGAGGGACCTTGTCAAAGGCTTTCTGAAAGTCCAGATACACTATATCAACCGACTCACCTTTGTCCACCTGTTTATTCACACTTTCAAAAAAACATAACAGATTAGTAAGACAAGATCTTCCTTGTCTAAAGCCATGTTGGCTGTCTCCCATTAGGCCATGACTATCTACATGCTGAGTAATTTTATTCTTTATGATGGTTTCTACCATTTTTTCCAGTACTGACGTGAGGCTCACCAGTCTGTAGTTTCCCGGATCACCCCTCGAACCCTTTTTAAAAATTGGCGTTACATTGGCGATCCGCCAATCTTCAGGTATTAGAGATGATTTTAATGATAGTTCACAGATTACTAATAGCAGGTCTGCAATCTCATATTTCAGTTCTTTCAAAACCCTTGGATGTATACCATCCGGCCCAGGTGATTTGCTACTCTTCAGTTTACTACAGCTTTTACTACATCCTCTGGTAACGAATTCCAGAGTTTGATTACATGTTGAGTGAAAAAATATTTTCTCTTATTAGTCTAAAATGGGTTACGGGTTAGACTGTAGCTTCTCTGCATTTTCCCTAGTCTTTCTTCTTTTTGATGGCAAAAACAACTGATACATGTTTACCCGTTCTACTTAATTCATTAATTTATAGACCTCTATCATATCTCCCCTCAGCTGTCTCTTTTCCGAGTTCAAGAGCCCTAACCTTTTAGGTATCCTTCCATCCCCTTTATCATTTCTGTACCTTTTCTAATTCCATCATATGGTGACCAGAATTGCACACAATATTCAAGGTGCAGTTGCACCATGGAATGATACATAATATGCTTGTTTTTATTCTCCATTCCTTTTCTTATGATTCCTAGCATTCTATTTGCTTTCTTGGCCACCGCTGCACACTGGGTGGAGGATTTCAATTAGTTCTCCATGACGACATCTATTTTTTTTCCTGGTGGTGGTTCCTAATGTGGAACCTTGCATCATGTAACCATAGTTTGGGTTGTTCTTTCCTAGGTGCATAACTTTGCACCTGTCCACATTAAATTTCAACTGCCATTAGGAAGTCCAGTCTTCCAATTTATCAAGGTCCTCTTGCAATTTTTTACAGTCCTCTTGGGTTTTAACAACTTTGAATAATTTTGTGTCATCTGCAAATTTGATCACCTTGCTCGTTATTCCCATTTCCAGGTCATTTATGAATTTGTTGAAAAGCAGCGGACCCAGCACGGATCCCTGAGGAACTCTATTATTCACCTTTCTCCATTCAGAAAATTGGCCATTTAGCCCTACCCTCTGCTTTCTATCTTTTAACTAGATTCCTGATCCACAATAGTACACTGCCTCCTATCCCATGACTTTTTAATTTTGCCAAGAGTCTCTCATGAAGGACCATGTCAAAGGCTTTCTGAAAATCCAGATACACTATATCAGGGGTCTCAAACTCAAATTGCTTTGAGGGCCAAATGAGGACTTGTAGAGTAACCCGGGGGCCGCACAAGACGCAGGCCTCATTTGCATAAGGGCATCATTTGCATAAATATTTGCATAAGGTTACCATACACTAACTTTTAGTAAACATGCCTCTTAATGAGTGTATGGATAAAGAAAGACTAAACGATTTCTACATTACTATAAACCAGTGCCAACCGCCAGGCACATTAGGAACTACTAGAAACACTGCTCATTTAGAACCCATAGCAAACCTGCCATGTCCTAACAGCACTACCAGGACTCACAAAGCACCATACCCTAACTATCAAAAGGCAACACTGCAAATATTAAATCAACACATTTCAGAGAATAACAATACATGACCTACTCGGGAAAGAGAACAAGTGGCAATGTCAAATAGGAATTACATAAAGAGAATACCTCAGCTCAGTTACACATGCAGAACATACACCATCACCAAACAAGGAATCACAATTTAGAAACAGGAAGACAATTAAACTGGGAACCCCAAAAGCCAAACTTAGAATGTACAACACTGTAGAAATAAAACTATAAATTGATTTCCTCTTGTATTAAATAAAGTGCAGACGTTAAAAATGCACATTTCCAAGAACTGACATATTTCAGTTAATAAATTCAAAATAAAAAGATATTTTTCTACCTTTTGTGCATTTTTTTTTCAGTTGCAATTGTTCCAGCCACTTTCTTCTGGTTTCTTCGTGTCTTCTGCTAACGCTCCATTGTCTGCTGTCCATTTGTCCTTTCTTCTTTCCTAGTTTTTTTCCATTCTCTCTACATCTGCTTTAACATACTAATCATTCTCCTTTTGCTCTTTCCTCATTCCTATTTCATCCACTCAAATTTTACCCCTCCATCCTCAATCCCCACTTACTCTCCCAATACCCGGCCAATTGTAGATTTTTCTTCCCTCCCACACAAAATATATTTCCCCTCTCCATTTCACTCTCCCAGCCCCATCCCATTCTAATCGTCCCCCAACATCAACTCCCTTCTAGCTCCTGCCCCACCCAGCATCCGCTCCCTTCTAGTCCCCGCATCATCAGCCCATTTCCAGTCCTAGCTCCCTCCCCTCGCAGCCCATTTCCTTTCCAAGCCCCCCTCCCCTTCAGCCCATTTCCATTCCAAGCCCCCTTCCACTCAGCCCATTTCCATTCCAAGACCCTGTCCCCATCAGCTATTTGCAGTTCAAGCTCCCCCTTCTACTCGGCCCATTTCCAGTCGTAGCCCCCCCCCTCATCAGCCCATTTCCTTTCCAAGCCCCCTCCCCATCAGCCCATTTCCTTTCCAAGCACCCCTCCCCATCAGCCCATTTCCATTCCAAGCCCCCTTCCACTCAGCCCATTTCCATTCCAAGACCCTGTCCCTATCAGCTATTTGCAGTTCAAGCTCCCCCTTCTACTTGGCCCATTTCCAGTCCTAGCACCCCCCCCCAGTCCATTACCAGTTCTAGCCCCCCCCATAGCCCATTATCAGTCCTAAGCCCCCCAACAGCCCACTTCCAGTCCTAACCCTTCCATCGCCCCATCTTCATTCTTAGCCCCCCCATAACCCCATTTTCAGTCTTAGCCCCCCAATCAGACCACCTCCAGTCCTAAGCCCCATCTGTCCATTACCAGTCCTAGCCCCCATCACCCCATTTTCAGTACTATCCCCCCATCACCCCATTTTCAGTCCTACCCCCCCCCATTACTAGTCCTAACCCCCCCTCCTCACCTCAAACTTCCTTCAAACTGAGTTCTTCAGCCCGTTGAACTTTCTACCTCAGCCATCTGCCACAATCCCACTGCTGCTGGTGGCATTTTGCCAGGTCCACGACCTCCAAAACAATGAAGAAGGACCACTCCAAGAGATTTAAAGCCCCTGACTCTAAGATGGCGGAGGTGATGCCGGCCAGCCCGCGAGCAGCCAAGTTGAGTGGAAACATAGTAGAAGAAGTGCCTGCAGCTGTTGTTAAGGTTCTGGATGGCCGGTTCCAGGGACTGTTGAAACAAATGGTCAAGATCTCTCAGTCTGTAGTGTAGTGGAATGTCTGGGGGGGTAACAAACTGAATCTCTAATCTGGAGGACATGGATCCTACCCAAGTGGCCATGATTCAGAGACTGGAGAAACTCGTGGAGCAGCAGGCCACTAAAATTGATGATTTAGAGAACCAGGGCAGACGGAAAAACCTTTGCATAGTGGGAATCACCAAATCTGTGGCCGAGCCTGAGTTGCGCAGTTTTTCGGAGACTTGGATCACCCTCCACCTCAAGCATGGAGACTTACCTGGCAAGCTCATTACAGAATCAACTGTCCCGCGGCCCCTTCCCGTCTGCCCGGCAGAGCCCTCAGCTGTCAGCTCCATCAGCGGCAGCTTTCAGAGCCGCGAAGAGAAGAGTGATTTCCCTCTCGCGGCTCTGTTAAGCCTGCCGGGGCTGATGGGAATTCCCATCAGCCCCGGCAGGCTTAACAGAGCCGCGAGAGGGAAATACTACTCTCTTCGCGGCCCTGAAAGCTGCCGCTGATGGAGCTGCGAAGATGCTTTGCCGGGCAGATGGGAAGGGGCCGCGGGACAGTTGATTCTGCCGCTGCCACGCAGCGGCAGCAGAAGCCGGGGTTTTTTTTCCCTCTGCATCGCGGGCCGCACAAAGGTCTCTCGCGGGCCGCATGCGGCCCGCGGGCCGCGTGTTTGAGACCCCTGCACTATATCAACCAACTCACCTTTGTCTACCTGTTTATTCACACCTTCAAAAAAATATAACAGATTAGTAAGACAAGACCTTTCATGACTAAAGCCATGTTGGCTTTCTCCCATTAAATCGTGACTATATGTTAAGTAATTTTGTTCTTTATAACGGTTTCTGGCATTTTGCCTGGTACTGATGTCAGGCTCACCGGTTTGTAGTTTTCTGGATCACCCCTTGAACCCTTTTTAAAAATTGGCGTTACATTGACCATTCTCCAGTCTTCAGGTACTACAGATGATTTTAATGATAGTTCACAGATTAGTTATAGTATTTATTTATTTAAAAGGTTTTCTATACCGTCTTTACAAAGATCAAAGCGATTTACAGTATAATAACATTTTACATTATAACATGAGGTAAAGATACATTATAACATATTTTAACATAAGGGGCAGTCCAGTGAAGTAACTATGAGGAATAATAATGACTAACGGACAGCATTAACGTCCTGGCTAGTAGGTCTGCAATCTCACATTTCAGTTCTTTCAACACTCTCGGATGTATGCCATCTGGTCCAGGTGATTTGCTATTCTTCAGTTTATCAAATAGTTGCAATACATCTTCCCGGTTTATCAATATTTCTTTCAATTCTTCCGATACATCATCTTGAAATACTATTTCAGGCATGGGCAACCTCTCTATATCTTCTTCAATAAAAACTGAAACAAAGAATTCTGCTATGGCCTTGTCCTCTCTTAGTGCCTCTTCTACCACTCTATCATCCAGTGGTCCAACTGACTCTTTCACAGGATTCTTGCTATGAATGTACTCGCAAACGTTTTTATTATGCATTTTTTCTTCCACAGCATTCTTTTTTTCAAATTCTCTTTGCCTGCCTTATCAATGAATTGCATCTAACTTGTCAGTGCTTATGCTGTTTCCTTATTTAGCTCCTTTTTCTGTTTCCTGAAAGATGCTTTTTTGGCTACAACAGCCTCTCTGACCTCACTTTTAACCATGCTGCCAGTTTTTTGGCCTTCCTTCCACTTTTCTTAAAGCGTGGGATACATCTGGTCTAGGCTTCTAAGGTAATACTTTTAACAATGTCCATGCTTGATATAAATCTTTAACCTTTGCAGCTATTCTTTTAGTTTTTTCTTTACTATTTTCCTCATTTTATCATAGTCTCCCTTTTGAAAGTTAAAAGGTAGTACTGTGGATTTCCTTGCAGTCCTTCCTCCATTTATTAAAGCAAGTGTGATCATGCTATGTGATCATTATTGTCAAGTATTGCCAGTATTGCCAACACCCTTACCTCTTGTGCCAGATCATGTGTTCCACTAAGAACTAGGTCCAAAATAGCTTCCCCTCTTGTTGGTTCATGAAATAGCTGCTCCAAGAAGCAATCATTTATTTCATCTAGAAACTTTCTTTCTCTGGCATGTCCTGTTGTAACACTGACCACCCAGTTGATGCCGGGATAATTTAAATCTCCCATTATTATTACTATGTTGTAACTTTTGTTAGCTTCCCTGATTTATTTTAGCATTTCATCATTCATTTGTTCATTCTGGCCAGGCAGTCAGTAGTACGCTCCCATTGCCATCTGACCCCTTTTGACATGGAACTTCTGAAAGAATCACTTTGTATGACTTTCTGCCCATCAGGTAGCAAAATTTAACCATGGACCTTTGGCTCCAATTCTCTAAATTCAATTGCAAATAAAGAATCAAATAAAACAAAACATACAGAATCATATTAGTAACAGTATTACTTAAGCTTAAGCTGAGGAATTTGGACCTGCAAAACTGTGCAGTTGTCCCCTAATTCCAACTCCAGCTAGGCCATAGTAATTCCTTTATTAGGGAAAAAAACTGCTACATGATACAACTTTGTCTTATCACTGTACGCCATGCCTCTGCTTTACAGATCAAGTTAAACACTCTGCTGTCCGATCAGCTTCTGTGCCTTAAAGATAGGCAATGGTTTTCCTTGCCTATCTTTAAGGCACTGATCGCTAACCGGGCAGCATCCAATATTGCTGCTGCTTGGTTAGCGCCATTCTCCACTTCCGCTCTACCCCGGAACAGCCCCAGCACGCACTGATGCTAACCGGATAGCATTGGGGCGTATAGGGAACTTAGATGGGGATATGCAACAGCGTTAACCGTGTAGGTGCCATTGAATATCCTCATCTCAGGTATTTACACGGTTTACTGAGCTGTAATACATGTAGGGCCTTTCAAATATTGGGCCCTACATGTTATAGGTCAACCAAGGCAGACACTGCTCAGCTTAGTCAGGACAAACAAAAACATTCTGTCTCGTTTTTCCATAAACATCTACAAAATACGATCTTGGCTTCTGTACACATACACTGTTAAGCTGCTGCAGAGAAGTTCTGCTGAACATTCAGCCAAAGATAACTGGGTAAATTCACCTAGTTATATTTGCCCACTTAGCAGACATTTAAATGTTTATCGAACAGTGACTACCATAGTAACAAAGTCTAAATAAAGAAATAATAGCCTCCATTTTGCCAACTAGGCTGTACAGATATAGCAGCAGTGGCCTTAGGGCAGGGCAAAATGGACAGCCACCGAAGGCCCCAAAAGCTTGAAGACAAAGGGCCTGATATTCAAAGAGATTAACATGGTTAACAGACTTGCTAACTATGTTAATCCCTCGATCTGGGTACCGCCCGTGTGTGCCCCGATGGTAACCAGTTAGTATCGGGGCATTCCAGTGATGGACCCCGGCCATAACCAGGCGGCAGCAATATTGAGCCATTGCCCCATTATGGCAAAGCAGTGAAAGTAAGGTGCAGCAAAGGTTGGCCTATCGTTTACCATGGACGCTAACCAGGCAGCAGCTGCCAGGCCAGGCAACCCAGATATTTAATGCTAGGGTCGGATATGACCTTTAGCACTTTAAAACAGCTTACCACCATCACCGAATATCCCCTCCAAAGTTTTTTCATTTTAACACTTCTAATTTCTCCAAAGAATATTAAAAAAATTCCATGATACAACTGTGCTGGATTAATATTTATCTGACCACAGATCTTGATTATTGTTTTGAATATTCTTTAATAACTATGATGTTCATAGCAAGCAGGGGGGGTGGTATGTGAATGACTAGCAATAAAGACAAGCCAAATTGAAACTGCACCCTGGGAAAACTGCTCCTCCAAGAACATCCTTTTGGCATGATAAATTTTGGCCAAGCAAAAAGTTGTCCATATAAAATTTTGGCTTTGCAGGTGAGTGGGGATTTGAGTCATCAGGGTTTATCTGGCTAACTCCAAACATTAGCTGGACAAACGCTTTGAATATGGACCTTTTTGTGTTAATGGGCTCTGTTAATATTTATGATATGCTCCATAAATTTCCCACTAAATAATAGGATGCAAACTCTTTTAACACACTTTTGCTAGTGTTTAAATTTATGTTGACGTTATAGCAAGAAAAAGCATTACTGGAATGTTTCCCAGCCTAATTGCTGCTCCTCACGAAGGTCCAGTGTTTATGTAGATGTCAGTAACATATGAACTGAGAGGGAACAAGATGCTCAGGTAAATATTTAGCCTATGGTATTTGTTATCGTTTGGAATGGTTACCATATGTCCATAATTATTATGTGACATTGTGGCTGTTGCAGTACCGTGGTTATGGCAAAGTGAAAATGAAGCAGAAAATGACCATTCTATTATGAGGTTGTCAAAATTAAGTCTATACAAAAGCTGGCAACAAAGAAGGCAAAGTGGTTGGAAAATATGGACTTCATAAAAGAAATGAAGCTGAAGAAAGACTGATAGAATTCTGCAAGACCAATGATCTATTCATCTCAGTACTTCTTGCAGCAACACAAGTGGCAACTGTACACATGGACTTTGCTCAATGGATTGCACAAAAATCAAATTAGCTACATCTGTGGAAGTCAACATTGGAAAAGCTAAGTAACATCAACAAAGACAAAACCTGGAGCCGACTGTGGTACAGATCACCAATTAAGTGTGCAAACTCAAATTAAAGCTGAAAAAGAGCAAGCTACTCATGAATGTAGTAAAATATGACCTTGAGAATATACCACCGGAATTTAAAGACTGTCTGCTTTGGATACAAATGACAGAGCACAGAAGAGTTATGGGAAGACACCAAGAAAGTTGTGCTCGAAGAAAATGAGAAGTCTCTACAAAAAGTGAAAAAGCAAAAACAGCCAAACTGGATGACTGAAGAAACTCTGAAAACTGCCCAGAAACACCAAGAAGCTAAAGCCAAAGGAGAAAGAGAGGCAATCACAGAACTCAAAAGAGATTTCCAACATGCAGCTAGATGAGACAAGGAGTAATACTACAATGACACATGCAAGGAAATAGAATCAGAAACTATTACAGGAAGAACAAGATCGGCATTCCTAAGGCTATGAGAGTTAAAGAAAAAATTCCAGCCTCGACTTGGAATGCTGCAAGATGCTCAAGGATCCATGTTGAATGATGCTGAGAAGTTCAAGAAAAGGTGGAAAGAATATACGGAGTCATTACACTATAAAGGAGTACTTTAGTAGCCTAGTGATTAGAGCAACAGCCTAGTACCCAAAAGATCAGGGTTTGATTTCCACAAGCACTTCTTGTGACCTTGGACAAGTCATTTTACCCTCCACTGCCTCAGAAGGAAAGGCCTAACAATCTACTTTCGGTTATACCTTGCCAAGAAAACCCAGGGGTTGCTGGGTCACCAGGAGTCAGCATTGACTTGACAGTACTTTAAAAAAAAATATATATATATACCATAAAGATCAAGTGGACCAACAGCCTTTTCAACCTGTACCCTATGACCAGGAACCATTAGCGATGAAAGAAGATATCAAAGCAGCATTGAAAGCATTATCAAAGAACAAAGCACTGGGTATTAATGGGATTACTACTGAAGTATTACAGCAATCAGATGTGATTGTTGCCATACTTACAAGGCTCTGCCAGGAAATTTGAAAGACAACATCATGGACAACTGACTTATGGAAAAGATCTGTATTTATACCAATACTGAAGAAAAGTGATCCGACTGACTGTGGAAATTATCGCACAAGCGCTCTGATCCCACATGCCAGCAAGATTCTACTCAAGATCATCCAGCAGAGACTACAACTATACTTGGAATGAGAACTGCCTGAAGTGTAAGCGGGGTTCAGGAAAGGGCGAGGAACAAGAGACATCATTGAGGATGTGAGCTGGATCCTTGAAAAGACAAAAAAATACCAAAAGGACATCTATATGGGGCTTGTTTACAAAGCCGCGGTAGTGGTTCGCGATCGAGATCGCAGCCGCGGCCCCATTGAAATCAATGGGGCCGTGGCTCCGATTACGATCGCAAACCGCTACCGCGGCTTTGTAAACAAGCCCCTATGTGTTTTATTGACTACAGCAAGGCTTTTGACTGTGTAAACCATGAAGAACTCTGGGCTACATTGAGAAGCATGGGTATACCAGAACATGTGAGAGTTCTCTTGCACAACCTTTCTATTGATCAAGAAGCAACAGTTCAAACAGAACAAGGAAAAAAAAGAATGGTTTAAAATCAGCAAAGGTGTATGAAAAGGCTGCATACTTTCCATCTACCTGTTTAATTTATATGCAGAACAAATTATCAGAGAAGCAGGACTGTATGAAGACAACTGAGGTTGAAAACTGGTGGAAGACTCATTGACGACATTCACTCTGCTGATGACACCACAATACTGGCTGGCATTGAAGACTATCTGAAACATCTGCTTCTCAAGATCAAGGAACATAGTCTTAAAATGGGCCTGCACCTTAACATAAAGACGACAAAGATCCTGCAACTGGCAAAAAATCAATAAGTTCATAGTTGATGGAGAAGAAATTGAAATCGTGGACTACTTTAATCTGCTTGGATCAATAATGGATAAAGAAATGACAAGGAGTCAAGAAATCCGACAACGCATTGCTCTTGGCAGAATGGCTATGAAGGACCTAGACAAGATTCTCAAGAACAGAGATGTCTCTGTCAATAGAAAGATTTGACTTGTCCAAGCAATGGTATTTTCAATAACATCTTCTAGATGAGAAAGTTGGACAGTGAAAAAGATATACAGGAAGAAAATCAATGCCTTTGAATTATGTTGCTGGTGAAGAATACTATGTATACTATGGACTGCCTGAAGAACAAACCAGTCAATACTAGAGATCAAACCAAAGCTTTCTTTAGAAGCTTAGATGACAAGACTTTGACTTTCATACTTTGGATACATCATGCGAAGAGAAAGACATCATGCTTGGCAAGGTTGAAGATCAAGGCAAAAGAGGATGGCCAGCAATGAGACGGATTGATACAACAGCAGCAGCTATGGATGCCACTCAATTAAAAATGAGCCGCCTGACTGAAGACCGAACATAGTTTAGTACAACTATCCAGATGGTCGCCACGAGTAGACATTGACTCAATGGCACTTAACAACAAAGGCAGTGGTTCTCAAACTGTGGGTCAGCATCCCAAATGAGATCACATCGTCAGTGGATAGAGTTAAAGAGAGGGCTGCCATGCCTTCCTCTGGACCCCTACTATGACCCATGCCTAATGGTGGCAGTCAGCAAGGGGCTTGTGAGTCGGTGAATATTTACTGGCCTTCCTTTCTGACTTCTTGTGTAGTCTTCCTGTTAGACTGGAAGCCCATGTAGAGTACTGAGGTCCGTGAGTGCACACTGATTGCTGCTACTGTTGCCACCACTGCTGCCGCTGCTTGATGCTTTGGCTAAGTAGGGGGAGGAAGAAGTGAATGAGAGGATGGGAGTGGAGGTCTGCTATTTTATTTTCATCATCATCTGGGGTTATGGCACATTTAGGTGTTAAAATGGGGCCCTTCTGGGTAAATGTTTGGGAAGCAGTGCTCTAAGGAGCATCAAATTACTCTTTTGCCCTTGGGCCTCAACAGTCCGAAGGCTACCACTGGATACAGCATGGCAAAAGCTTGCCAGGGAGGCTGATGGAAAAAAATGTAATGGGATGAGCACTGATGATGATTAGGGCTTCTTTTCTTATGTGTTCGCAAATCATAAATGTAGGTCTTTAGTTTCGAGTTAATTAGGGTTTTTATTAGTGTTGCTGTTTTCACCACATAGGTACCATTCTTGGGTACCTTTTCTGGTGGAATCAAATATATACACTTGTGCAGATGAGGCACTGTCAGCACCAAAAAGAGACAAAAACAGAGAGGAGAATCCAAGGCAGGCAAGAGGAGGGGTGAAATATACCATAGGTAGTGATGTTTTTCTGGTATTTATGCAACAAACACCTGGGGCCCAAAATGTAAAAGCATTTATCTAGTTAGCAATATCTGTTAACCGGATAAAGCATAGTTACTCACCTGTAACAGGTGATCTCCGGGAACAGCAGGAATTTAGTCTTCACATATAGTTCCTGGGTATCGTCGGTACCAACGGAGCCTGCAGGGCAACGCTCCCCAGCATCCAATAGGAAAGATTTTGGGAGCATCCCACAGCGCCTGCGTGCTGCCTTCCCGCATTTCCCAACTGTCCCTCTCCAGTTGAGTTTAAAGCTGAGACAAAGAAAGAGGGAAAGAGAGAAAGAGAGAGAGATAGAGTGATACAACTCCTAGGGGAGGTGGGTGGGTTGTGAAGACTAAATTCCTGCTGTTCCCGGAGATCACCTGTTACAGGTAAGTAACTATGTTATCTCCAGGAACAAGCAGGAATGTAGTCTTCACATATGGGGACTCCCTAGCTGCAGATGCCAGGGAGAAGGCCCCAGAAGTTGTGTGCCCCTGTGAAAGGACTCCACTTCCCCCCATGGATCTCTGGCATCCTACCAGGGATGGTGGGTAGGAGTTGATTAAGTATGGAACAGGTGTTGAAGAACAGCCTGACCAAACAAGGCATCTTGGCGGGAGTCCTTGTCTAAGCAGTAATGGGCTGTGAAGGTATGAACTGAAGCCCAAGTAGCTGCTCCACAGATGCCGTCGATAGACACAGAGTAAAGATGAGCCATAGAGGCTGCCATGGCTCTCACATTGTGAGCTGTGACATGGCCTTCAAGAGGAAGGTTCTTACTCTCATAGGCAAAAGATATACACTGTGCAATCCAGCTGGACAGTGTCCTTTTGGAGACTGGAAGTCCCAAATGACTAGGATCAAAAGCAACAAAGAGTTGAGAGGACTTTCTATGTTGCTGTGTCCTTTGCAAGTAAAAGGCCAAAGCCCTTTTACAGTCCAAAGTATGAAGATTCCTTTCCGCATTTGAGGCGTGAGGCCTTGGGAAGAATACAGGAAGGTAAACTGCTTGGTTTAAATGAAAAGGTGATACCACCTTTGGCATAAAGTGTGGATGAGTCCTAAGGACTACCTTATCATGGTGGAACCTTGTATAAGGAGGATCAGCCACCAACGCTTGCAATTCACTGATGCGACGTGCTGATGTGATTGCAATAAAAAAGATGACCTTCCAGGAAAGGGATTTCAAAGAGGTAGTAGCTAATGGTTCAAAAGGCGGCTTCATGAGCTGCCCACGAACCAGATTTAAATCCCATGCCACCGGTGGTGGCTTAATGGGAGGCTTAGTTAAAAGAAGGCCTCTCATAAATCTCGCTATGAGAGGATGAGAGGAAATAGGTTGTCCATTTAGAGGCTTGAAAGAAGCTGCAATAGCACTCAAATGAACTCTCACTGAATTGGTCTTAAGCCCTGCATTTGATAAATGAATGAGATACTCCAGTAATAATTCCAGAGGTATTGCAGGAGGGTTAAGACCCTTCTGCAAGCACCATATGGTAAACCTTTTCCACTTGAATGCATAAGAGCGTCTTGTGGAAGGCTTTCTGAAAGCATAAAGGATATCCTTTACCTGCTGAGAAAGGTTAAGACCGTGAAGTTCTAGGCTTTCAGCAACCAGGCCCTGAGATGCAGAGACTGGGGATTGGGATGCCACAGCATCCCGTCCTCTTGAGATAGGAGATTTGGAGCAGATCCTAACTCCAGAGGCAGAGCTTTAGAGAGATGTAGGAGCAGAGAGTACCACATTTTCTGTGGCCACCGTGAAGCTATGAGAATCATATGACCTCTGTCTCTCTGAAGCTTGAACAGGGTTTTGGGAATTAGGGGAATGGGTGGAAAGGCATACAGGAAGTCCTGACCCCAATGGAGGAGGAAAGCATCCCTGGCCTGACAACCCTGAGCCGTAATTCTGGAACAGAACCGGGGAAGTTTGGCATTCAGTGGACTTGCAAAGAGGTCTATGTCCGGGGTTCCCCAAATTTGAAAAACTTTGGCCACCTGGTCTGCATGGAGAGACCATTTGTGTGGAAGCAGAACTCGACTGAGTCTGTCTGCCCAAGTGTTTTGAATGCCTGGAAGATACACCGCAAGGAGATGAATCTGATGCTCTCTGGCGAGGGCCTATAGTCACAAAGCTTCGTTGCAGAGCGACAGAGAGCCTGTTTCGCCCTGCTAGTTCACATAGAACATGGCTACTTGATTGTCCGTTTGAACCAGGACTATCTTATAGCTGAGCTGGGTGTGGAATACTCGAAGAGCAAGGAAGATTGCTCTGAGTTCCAGGAGATTGATGTGTAGATAGGCCTCCTGTGCAGTCCAGGTACCCTGGGTAGAGAGGCCTTGCAGGTGGGCTCCCCAGCCCACCTGTGAAGCATCTGTTGTTAGAGTGGCTTGGGGTGGGGGTTGCTGAAAAGGAGACCCCACCAAAAGGTTTTGGGGTGACTGCCACCATTGGAGGGACAAAATAAGGTGATTTGAGTTTGCTATTTTGTCTGACAGGGAACCTGATGTCTGAGTCCAATGAGTGGATAAAGTCCACTGGGCTGCCCTCATATGAAGGCGAGCATAAGGAACCATATGCACGGTGGATGCCATGGGGCCTAGCAATTGTATCATTTCCCGAGCAGTGAGGTGAGGTTTTAACACTGCTTGGGAAGCTAACTGTACAATATGAAGGCAGCGGGGCTGTGGAAGGTAGGACCTTGTCTATCTGGTATCCAGCAGAGCTCCTACAAACTCTAGGGACTGAGTGGGAGCAAGGTTGGATTTTGGGAAGTTTATGACAAGTCCCAAATACTGAAGGATGCGCATTGTGCGAGAGAGAGCAACCCTGACCTCTGGCTCTGAAGGGGCTTGAATGAGCCAGTCGTCTAAGTAAGGAAGACGAATATTCCTAGGGTGCAGAGAAATGCTGTCACCACAGCCATGCATTTTGTGAACACCCTTGGTGCAGAGGCCAGGCGAAAAAGGAAGAACCCTGTATTGGTAGTGCTTCCCTTGACACAGAAAGCGAAGGAACTTTTGGTGAGTTGGATGGATGAGAACATGAGTGTACGCATCCTTGAGATCTAGAGAACAAAGCCAATCCTGACTCTAAAGGTATGGCAGCAGAGTTCCTAGAGAAATCATTTTGAATTTCTCTTTGAACAGGAATTTGTTCAATTCTCTGAGGTCTAAGATGGGTCTGTGTCCTCCTGTTTTCTTTGGAATAAGGAAATAGGGGGAGTAAAACCCTGTACCCCGTTGGGGAATGGGTACCTCTTGGGCAAGAAGTACAGTGACCTCTTGACCTAACTGGTTGTTGAGAGAGGTCTGAGAATTGAACTGTCTTACCATTATAGGAGGGGGCATGCTGAGGAAATGAAGCTTGTACCCCTCTCTTACAATAGACAGAGTCCAATTTTCTGCTGTTATCTGACCCCATCTGGGGGCAAAATGACATAACCTTCCTGGGATGGTGGAGGGTTCTGGGCCGTTCAGGGCCAGGAAGGCAAAGTTCTCTAGATAGGAGTCAATGCCCCTGTGGAGGCTGAATCTGCTGAGCCGGTTGAGGCTTAGCTGCTTTTGTCTTTCTTTGCCTAGATCGTTGCTGCTGTCCCTTTTGGGCAGACTGACTTAAGCGATGCCCCTGTTGGGTATAGGAGGGATAAAACGTCTTCTTCTTACTGAAGAATGGTTTCTTAGAGGATTTTTTCCTCGCACGATCAGCTGTAGATTTAGACAGTCTATCCAAAGTGATATTGTCAGCATCTATCTCATTAGCTTTTTCCTGCCAATTCTTGCCAAAGAGATTATCTCCTGTGCAAGGAATATTCCCTAGTTTATTCTGTACCCAAATTTCCAAGTCAGATGCCTGGAGCCAGGCAATCCTACATGCACCTATGGCAATAGCAGAGGTTCTGCTTATGCACTCAAAGCAGTCAAAGGCTGCACGATTCACAAACTTGGAAACATCCTGAGCATGTTTGACAAGGGTGGGGTAATCTTGCCTCTTATCATCAGGAAGGAGAGGGCTCATAAGCTCTAAATCTCCTGTGACCTCCTTAAGGAACATTCCCATATATAAGATATAGGAACTGATCCCAGCAGAAAGCATGGAAGCCTGGAAGATTTGACGTCCAAAGACGTCAAGAGTCCTACACTCACGTCCTGGAGGATTAGATGCATGTCTTTTTGCACTCTTTATCCTTCTCATAGCTGATTCCACCACCATGGAATGGTGTGGTAACTGAGTCTTCTGAAACCCAGGACAAAGAGGAACTCGATACATGTTGTCGAGTCTTCGAGAGTGAGGAGATGTGGTTAGAGGTGTTTCCCACATCCTTAACATGAGATCATGCAAGATCTCATGAATAGGTAAGGTAGCTGCCTCCTTGGGAGCTTTAGGGTATTGCAGGATTTCTAATTCCTTTGCCCTAGGCTCTTTTTCAGGAGCCACTGTGATGGAAAGACCTCGAGCCACATCTCGGATAAAATCCTGAAAGGACATATCCTCTGGTGGAGACATCCTACACTGAGGAGAAGAGGAATCCTCAGGAAGTAGTACTCTGCTATCGGCAGAGCTTTCAGAGTCTTCAGCCTCATCCGAGGATTCGAAGTATCTCTGATCCAGGTGATCGTGCAAGGCACAGTACCGGTACCGATCAAAGTCGGCATCGGAGTGGTCCGGTACCAACCTGTCGATACCAGATGGATACGCATGACTCGGTCCCGGTAGAATACCTGCCGATGTCGATGCAGTCGGTGCTGGCACCAGAGTCGGTGCCGGTACCGGTTGAATTGTCTGAAGCAGTTTCAGGGGCATTGAGGCCATGAGAAGAGCTGCCAGACTGCGTTCAATAGCCAAGAATCTCTGGTATATCGACGCTGCCGATGCTTGGGTATCGGTACCGGATGAAGTGGCCGGTACCCCAGAGCATGGCACCAGTAGTTCTGCCAAAGTTGAAGCCTCGAGAACATCCTGGAGCCCCGTTAATGCTTTGGAAGCCAAATCCTCCCGCCGGGGCAATTTTGCCGGTAAAAGTCCCTCAAGGGCAATGCCAGAGGCATCTCGCTGTCTAGAAGGAGATCTACCTTTTGAGGACCGGCTAGATTTATGTTTAGTTACCCGAGATCCATGGGAGGAAGACAAAGCCCTGGAAGACATCGATGCCACGGAGGCTGCATCGGAGGGAAAAAGGGTGCTAAGTTTAGCAGCTCGGTTCTGCCGACCCCTTTTCGACATCATCCCACAGGCAACACACTCAGAAATAGAGTGGTCAGGACCTAAACATTTGAGGCACCACTCATGGGTGTCGGTGACGGAGATGGTACCGCCACACTTAGAACACTTTTTAAAACCCGAGGCAGGTTTTTCCATTTTGAAGGAAAAGTTGAGCCTAGTGCCCAAAATGGCGCGTTGCACCTGAAGAGAAAACTACTGGAAAGACTCCAGAAGAAAGTTGGGTTTTTTTTGAAGAAAAGAAAGAAGAAGAGCCGCCGGTACCGGTGTAGCATCGAGGGAAGGCAGACGCGACCACAAAAAAGAAGAATAGAAGGGATTTTTTTCTACGGTGACAGGATGTGCGACCTGTCGGCTCCGCGGAAAACGAAGAACTGGAGAGGGACAGTTGGGAAAGGTGGGAAGGCAGTGCGCAGGCGCTGTGGGATGCTCCCAAAAGCTTTCCTATTGGACTCTGGGGAGTGTTCCCGTGCAGGCTCTGTCGGTACCAATGATATCCAGGAACTATATGTGAAGACTATATTCCTGCTTGTTCCTGGAGATATGGCGCTGACCAGTGCTAGTCACTGATTTTCAGTAGCATATCCAGATAATGTCACTGAAAATCATCACTGAGTTGCATCAGCTGTATCCAGACAACACCGGGGCAATCTGCAGGTGGAGGCAGGTAGAGTGGCAAATTATCTGGATAGTGGTGATTCTGCAGTTCCATTGTGGAGATAACTATCCGCATTACTTAGAATAGCGAAATCGCCGGTCTGGATAGTGGAGCGGGTCACTGGCATACCCAGATATCAGCACTGCTATCCAGATACTGACCAGTGCTGAATATCTGGGGATATCTTGAAACACTGTGACCAGCATTTAAAGGGAACATAAACCATGGAATTTAAATATCAGCCCATTGGGGTTTTTTTGCGCTGATGAAACCTAAAATCAGAAGCCCTAATGATTACTTGTGGACTTACAGCCTATGATAAAAATGATTGAAGAGACTGACTTCATAACAAAGAGATTTACAGATTAAGAAGGGACTACTTGAGGTGCTGCTGTACCTGCAAATTCAAATTTGAGAGACTGAGATCATACTCTACATACCCTGACTTAGGAGTGAGCCATGAACATGACTGTCATGGTATGCATAAAACTAACTCTTTTGGAGAAAATGCCAAACCTGGTAAAATGTGTTGCTAGAAATGTAAAAAAGAAGTAACTACCTTGTTACTTGTAAATGAACCAAACTTAAAGGTCTTGTGAAGAAGACATTAAGAGCCCAATTCTGACAGGCGAATAGCGGGGATGTACGTCCTGGCTGGACATCCAGCTCCGCTATTCCCCGGGACTGTATGCTGGCTGAAGCACTCCCCGCACGCACAGAGCCACTGTGCGAGGAGCACTGGACGGGGGTGGGAGAGAGAGGGCCAGAGGCGTGGAGAGGATGGAGTGGGGGTGGGCCGAGGCACCTGGACGTACAGGGCTGATTCAGGTCACGGCCCTGTACGTCAACAGGCGGCAGGGTAGATGAGGGGTTTATATCAGAGGTGGTATAAGTCTCGGGTGAGGCAGCAGGCAGGCCAGGCAGCCCCACCAAACAGCCAGGGAGGCTGCAGGTGCGTCCCCATCACCCGAGCCCAGCCCTAGCTGCCCATGCCGAGGGTCGGGCGGCGGGGAAAAAATTTCCTTGGTGGGCTTTCGGCATTCCTGCTGGGCGTCCCAGTGCCATAGCAATGGGACACCATGGCACCGGCATACCAGCAGAAGGATAGGGTGGGTTGGACAGGATGTTGGGAATTGGGGCAGCACTGGGCCATCTAAGTGCCCGATTCTGCAGCCGTGGGAATGTCTGACTCCCACGGTTGCAGAATCGGGTAGATTTTGGGGCCGTCCATTTTTTGGTCATCCAGACAGCCTGGACGTGCCCCTCACTGAATCGGGCTCAAAGCCTTTTAATTTAAGGAAAAAGGGAAGAAATCAAAGTTGCCACTGCTGTTAAACTCCTGTAGGATTTGACTCACCAGGAAACCTGAAGTGCTGTCCAGAAGGCAGCGAACTCGACAGATGAAACAGCGGTTCAAAAAGGATGCATACTCTGGTGGGGTGTCCTCACACTCTTGCACCTTAAACAACTTGCTGAGTATATATTCTTCTCCTGCAATGAGACAAGGCCGTCGCATATTATAATCCCAGATTGTAAATGTTAATGGGCAGTGGAAGGTTAGTGTTCTGATGGTAAAGTCAGCTGGAGAAATGGAGACATGAAAGGCACCACTGGAGTTTATGTTTAATCAATGCCAGCTTTTGAGAGGTTAGCCACATCTTGAGCAAAGCTGGTAACATTTACAACATTCCCAATGTTCGTTTTATTTCACTCACCGTTTTCCATTCTCTGTCGAGAGAAAAACAGAGCAAAGAGGTGGGTGGAACTTGACAATTTCACTCATCACTGGTTGTGCTATATAGGAGAATTGAGGCAGGCCCAGATTTAGGCATAGACATCACAAGCAAAGCATAGGGCACCAAATTTTGAAGGCACCAATTAATTGGCCTAAACAGGCATCTGATTTTGCTTACTTCAGGGCTCTGCTCTCTGGTCGAGAAACCTCTTCTGTCTTGCCTATGGGTGCAAAGATTTAAAACCGGCCAAGCTGAAGGGATTATTTTTAGGGCACAGATTTTACTGCTGACCTACTGTAGTAGTGCTAGACAAGTAATAATACAAATAATTCCCCTTCAGCTTTCTAGCCTTTACATACAGTTTTTGTCTAGTTGGGTTAGATAACTAGAATTCAAAACAAAAGAGCATAGCAAATCTTAGACTTAACAGTTTAAATTTTCAGTAAAGCACCTAGGAGTATGCATTTGAAAATCTGTATAGAATAAGGCTATTTTTAAACAAAAAGAGACCTATGTACACTGAGTTAGAAATTTTGCGTCATTCGGTAGGGATGTACTGCGACTTCTTGCCCAGGACACATGACTTTGGAATAGGGTTGCCAACTGGCTCCAGATGTGCCCGACAGGCTTGATCTGGTCTTGGGTTTACCCCCATTGCATGCGGAGACAGGTGATCTTGCTGTTCTTATGGAACGCAAGAGAGAAATAAGAACTACATATCCCTGAATGCAATGGAGTGAACCTAGGACTGGATCAAGCTGTTGGGCACATCGGAGCCAGTTGGCAATCTTACTCTGGAGCACTGGTCATGGCCTACTTTCCCTGTGATCACTGGAAGCAGATAAAGTGAGATACATGAGCTTTTTGCATGCCAGTTTTTTCCATAGGTCAGCTTAAAGAGTGGACTTTGGGAAGTGAACCAGCGAACTAGCTGAATTGGCCCATATGAGTCAGAAGCAGAAATTGCATCTGCCTGAGTGAGCCAGGAGGAGGAGGATGTGCAAGATGGACGGCAGAGAGGAGGCCACGCTAGTGTTGGCTCGTGCAGGCCAGAAGATGAAGGAGTTAGCGTTGGCTAGTACAGAGAAGGAGACCTTTTAAACTGTCGGGAGGGTTAGAGTTAGGGCTGCTAGATATCTTTGGTCCAAAATCAGGACATCTTTTCAAAAAATGTTTTATTAGGCATCAAACATAATGAAACATTATTTATATGTATTTACTGTTTGAAGATATTTGATTTAGCAGATTTTCGTCAGCCAAAATCTTTTTGTACATATCACCACAAGATAATGAATAGCTTATTTTAACTTGAAGCATTTTGGAGTTTTAATTGTTTCATTTCTCCATTTTATGTACAATAAGCAAATAAAACCTTCATTTGTATTACAATGGTCATCTTAATCATCTGGGGAGTGGCCTAGTGGTTGGGGCAAGGTACTTCAGGCCGGAAGGTCAGGGGTTCAAATCCCACTAGAGGACAGCAACCTTGGGCTGGAAGGACTGGGGTTTCTAGTCCCACAGGTGCTTCTTGTGGTCTTGGGCAAGCCACTTAACCCTCCATAGCCCATGTTCACTGTAAAATAGTTATCTCCAAGTTATAATGTCCTGTTCAATGTAATTTCAGTTTGTTCAATGTAAACCGCACTGATGCAGAATAGCGCGGTATATAAGAGAATGTAAATAAAATAAATCTGTCAGAATTTTACAGAAAATCAGGACATTTTTCAAATCAGGACAAGCTTCCAAAAATCAGTACAATCCTGATAAAATCTGGACACCTGGCAACCCTAGTTAGAGAATATGGTATTCAGCCTCTGAGGGGAATGGGGAGAGCACGGGGGTCAGACATGGAGGGTGGGAGGGGGGTAAGGCACATACGAGTGCATGTGTGTGTGAAAGATATTTAGAGAGAAGTAAATCGAAGGTGGAGGGAAAGAAAGAAAGGGGGTGTGCCCCCCCCCCCTTGTTAATCCATGCCTGAGTATAGGGCAGCAAAAGGGACAGTTTATATTTTGCTGCCCCTGGCTAATCTATGCCCATATCAGACTGGTGCAAAAGCTCCACACTCTCTCCCTGTTCCCTCAAATTAAGCAGTCAGATTTGCTTGTGGTCAGGCCAGGAGTTGTCATTTAGTTCTGATCTATTCTATTGAGAAAAAAGACAAAGAAACGGCAACAATTTCAGCATGTGGGGATTCTGACACACCACCAGGAGTGTACAAACAATCCAAAGAAACATCTTGTATCATGTTTACATTTTTGTCCCCCCCAAACCTCCCTCCCATAATCCTTCCTCCCTCCCCACAGTTTCTCACTTGTCTTACTAGTAACCTTCAGAAGAACAAAAACACCACAACATTCTCAACACAGAAGTACTCTGACATCCTGCCCCAGGCTTATGCAAACAGCCAAAGAAACAGTTAACATTTCACGATACAACCCCTCAGCCATCCCCCCTCCCCTCCAGCTAGTTATAGTCAAGTAGGCTAATACATACACATCAGCCCTCCTAGCCATTGTACACACTTACACACCACCAGGACTAGGCCAACTCAACATAAACAAAACAATCAAGCATTTTACAAAAACCTCTTTCGTCCTTACCTCCCCGTACCCTTCCCTCTTCCCCTCAATCCCAAACCAATCAACTCACCTATCTAGACTGCCCCCACCTCCCCCCACTCTCTGATAGAACGAGAAGCACAGAATCTCCCACCTAGCAATCACCTGACTCACTCGCACTCCCTCACTAATCTTTGATCACACCCACACAAATTCCCATAAAGAAAATACTATCTGATAACGAAGAATAAATAATAATACCACTTCCATTTGAAAAACACCACAAGTCCTACAGGATCAGCAATTCATTCAGAGTCCAAGGAGCCAAAGTTTGTATATAATCGCCCCACAAAGCCAAAAAGGCTTCTTTCCTACACAGATGCCCTTTTGAGTCCAACCGCTCCAGCAACGTCAATCCATGAAAAGCATTACGCCACTTCCAAAAGGAGGGTACAGCACTATCCCTCCAGTGCCGCAAAACACACTGCTTCCCACCTAAACTTGCCTTCCAAATCAAAAAGTGCACCAGCCGCCCCGGAACCTTCGAGCCCTAAACACATCAAAAATAACCAGCTCCAAAGTCATTACGAAGTCCTGACCCAGTATCTGCCATAAATACTGCTGAATAAACTTCCAGAAAGCTTGAATTTTATCACACCCCCACCACATGTGCCCCAAATTCGCTAAGGGAGATGAACACCAGGGACAAACCCAGACTCCACCCCACCACCCTATATGCCTTCACCGGTGAGAAATGTCCCCTATCTAATACCTTATATTGCATCTCCAATAAGCGTGTTCCCCTGATCAAACCAAGAATTCTCACTATGGTCTTACATAGCAAGCCCTCCTCTATCTGACAGCCTAAATCCACTGGCCATTTGACTTCCAAATCCGCAAAACCTCTGTGCGGAAGCCATTCGCACAGCTTCTGATAGTAAAGTGAAACAGACACTCTATTCCTATCCTCACACTCCAAAAACTGATCCACTTTCTCCACATTAATCGCACTTAAGCATGTTTTCTCCAACAAGCAAACATAGTGCCGCAGCTGCAGATAGACAAAGAAGTGGGATTTTTCCACCCCAAACTGCTCACGGTGGTGTTGGAATGTGAGCATCACACCCTGATCATCCACCACCTGCCAGACCAGCTGCAACTCCTGCTTCCTCCAGGATCTTAGGGGGCCCAATTCCATACTCGGGAGAAAACCACCACTGTTTGTAACAGATACCGCCAAACCCATCTAAGCAGACATATCAGCAAACTACTCTGAAGATGATCCGGTATGTCCCTCAAATCCGCATGCAATACCACAAGCAAGCTGTACAGTCGGACAAACTCCTCCTCCAATTTCCTGGGGGTGAACACTGATGTGAACTCTAACCAGCCCTACAAGTGGTGCAACTGAAACACTATATTGCACAAGGTCTGATCTGGCAACCCGACACCACCCATCCTCCAGTTCCCCTGTGACCTATTCAATACGTGGTGCAACTGAAACACTATATTGCACAAGGTCTGATCTGGCAACCCGACACCACCCATCCTCCAGTTCCCCTGTGACCTATTCAATACCACTCACAGCTTTCGCCCCTGACACAAATTTACTAAGCTCCTTCTCGATCCTGCCTACATCCTTCTTCAAGAATTTGAGTGGCAGCATTTGGAGCATACGAGTTATACAGGGTCTTTGGAAAAAATGTCATTCGAAAAGCTGCCATCCTGCCTGACATGGATAGAGGTAATGGTTGCCAGTCCCGCAAACAATCCCAAAGGAACTCCCAGAAAGCATTATAATTCTGTGAATATAGTTTATGCTGGTCCACTGCTAACTAAATACCTAAGTGATTGCCTCTTCTGCCCATCGCAGAGAGAAGTCTGATCCCCAAGCACCCCACAAAGTCTCTTAGACATCTAAGGCCTCTGATTTATCTATGTTTATTTTCAGCCCTGCCAATGCACCAAACTCCTTTAATTCTTCTAGGAATCGAGTCAATGATTGGTGTGGGTTCGAAAGATGAACAGGCAGGTTGTCTGCTAAAGCCGACACCTTGAACTCACCACACACCATAGAGATGCCCTCTACATCCTGCCAATCATAAATCTGCCTTAGGAGAGGGTCTAAGGACAGGAAGAAAAGAAGAAGGGATAAAAGACAACCCTGCCGAGTTCCCCTTTGCAACTCAAAATGCGATGACAATGATCTATTCACCAATATCAAAGCTTTGGACCTGTAATACAAGAGGCAGACAGACAATCTTCAAATATTGCTCTCCCAAACTATACTAAAACTATGCTAAAACTATGCTAAAACATGCTATGCTAAAACATCAAACTATACTAAAACTATGCTAAAACATCAAATAGGTAGGGCCATCCCACCCTACCAAAGGCCTTCTCCTTATCAAAACTGATGAGCAGAGAAGGCTTCTGTTCATAATGAACCCATTCTAACAAAGCCAGGATCTCTCTCACATTTGCTACTGCATATCACCCCTAACAAACCCCACTTGGCTCTCATGAATCAGCCCCGAGAGTGGCAAGGCCAACCAGTTTGCTATAATTTTGGCCAAAATCTTTTAATCAAAATTAAGCAATGAAATTGGGCAGCAGGACTCAGTTCACAAAGGATCCTTACCCGGCTTAGGGAGAACCGTAATATAGGCCCAATTAATATCACGAGCAAAAGCATCTCTATCCATTCGATGTTGAAACATCTCCATCATGGGGAGAACTAGTTTATCCTGTAGCAGCTTATAAAACTCCAAACTGAATCTGTCAGGACCTGGAGTTTTATAGTACTGGGCCTTAGCAATAACCCTCTGGACTTCTTTTGCCGTAATCGGGGCCCTGAGCTGACCCGCCTGTTGCTTAGAAAGTTTCAGCAAATCCACCTGCACCAAATAATCTGTAATACAGGATGACACGATCTATTCCCCACTATACAAATCCTGATAAAACTTCCAAAATACTTCCCCAATCACCCTTATGCTTTTATGAACAAGCCCCTGCCAATCCCTTAAAGCCACCACAAAATGAGAGTCACGGGAACCCTTCAAACAACAAGTCAATAATTTATCATTTTTGTTTCCATATTGATACAACTGATATTTGTAAAATAGTAGAGATTTCTTAGCTCTCTGGTGCAGGACCTTATTTAAAGCCGCTTGTGTCTCCAATAGACGTGCCCGAGTGGATTCCATGGTGTGTCATGTGTGCTGTCGGTGCTTGGATACCACCTGTTTTTCTAGCCGAACAACCCGTGCACTCAAGGCCTTGCATCTCCACGCCATATAGGCAATGATGCCCCCCCCACCGAGCACCACTTTAACAGTCTCCCAGAATAATTCCGGGCCATCAGCATGCCTCCCATTATGCTTCACAAACTCCCCTCACTGCTCTCTCAAATACAGCACAAACTGTTCATCTGGGAATAACTCTAGAGGAAAGCACTAGATCTGCACAGCCTTGTCTCGCACTCTCCACATTAAATCCAACCACACCTTCGCATGGTCCGATATCTCACTAGAACAAACCTCAGCACCCTCCACCTACCCAAACATGGGAGTAGATACTAGTAGATAATCTATGCAAGAACTAGTCTCATGCGCCCATGACAAATGGGTATAATTTCTCTCCTGAGGGTGTAATATGTACTGGTTTATGGCAGTATAGAAATGTTTTAAAATAAATAAATAATAAACACAATGCATCTACCAGACCAAGTCGATCACACCATCACTGCAAAATACGAGCCGCACCGGTCTTCACCCTCAGCCCCCTTCGCAAAACATTCAACAAAGAATCGGAGACATTATGATCACCCCCCCCCCCCCCACAATCAACTTGCCCTCTGCTATCTGTTTCAACTCAGAAGCAACTTTCGCAAAGAACTGCAGATTGGACACATTGAGGCCATAAAATATTGCAAAGCATGACTGGCAGCCCCTGCTGTTCCCCACTAACAATCACATACCAACCCACCGGATCAACAATTTCCCGCCGACATTCAAAAGGCACATCTTTACTAAACAAGATAGCAACCCCCCCCCCCTTCCTAACCAAAGCAGGAGCTCCAAAACCTGCCTCACCCAACCTCTGCAGCATGTTCCCCTTGACCTGCAGGATGTACAGGGCCATGACCTGAATCAGCCCTGTACATCCTACCGTCTCGGCCCACCCCTGCTCCGCTCACACTGCGCCCCCTCCCACCCCCCGCTAGCTCTCCCCATTCTACAGCTCAGGCCGTGTGGGGAGAGTCGGAGGGGGAATACAGACAGGATGTCTTGTGGGACTGCACGTCCCATCGGGATGTGCAGCCCTGCAAGTCGCCTTACAGAATCGGAACCATAGTATATTATGCCACAATGGAAAGACAAAAAAATGGTGTTGCAAGAATAATTAATAAAATCTTGCAAGAACTGTAACGAAATACAATGTAGTTAGTGAACACTTCAAGTAGCATTTTAAAAGGGACATACAAGAATCTGGGACATCCAGAGCACAAAAATCCAGGGGAGTGGCAGCAGTGAAGGGAGGCATATATAAGTGCCTTCTGAAATCCCTCTGTCTCCGCCCCAAAAAATGAACATCCCAGTAAGCGGGTCTGGCGATGGGCCTGAGCAGATAGCAAGGCCGGGTACGTGCACGATGTAAGCCATTTTACAAATGTGGATGTGCCTGACTTGCCCAGCTGCAGAACTGGGTACTTGGACATGCCTGCAGGGGAATTCCAGAAGGGGGGGCAACTATATTATGAGACTTGCAGGAGCCGGCCAGTCATTTCAGATAATCAGACATGCGGCAGTGGGCTAGTTCTTTACATGCAGGTTTCTTTATCCAGGAAATATTAACAGTAGTGAAAACACATTTTGCTCTCTCCCCTGGAAGCACTGTAGCCATGAAAGGAGCACTTTATAGCACCTTATCCATGATCAAGAGCAGGTATAATTGTGGTCAACATGATTGGCACCCTTGCAATTCAACCCCATAATGTCCAATATCTCCTAAAAAAAAGTGACCAGTGAAATGGATTTGGACTATACACATATTTGACACAGAGAAAGGATCAAATAAAACAAGACCAATTAAAAAAGGAAAAATGACTTGAATCAACCAATGAATGCTGGCTCTAATGTTTAAAATGGTCACATTCACTCCCTGTTCCATTTTCACAACTGTATAGGCAGCACCAAACATCACACTACGATCTGCATTTCTGTGGATCTGCCTAGGGCCTAGGCCATGCCTCCACCTTGCTCCCATGCTACATGGATGTACTGGTGCCAGGGACGTTCATATACCTGGCTTTCTAAAAGGGTCCAGGGATGCCGCTGTGATTTGGATGTCTGCTCATTTTCAGATGTCCAACCCATAAATACAGCTTCTAAAATGACCCCCTTAATTTCTATTCTTCCGAGGAATGCCCATCAACGGGAATGCCCACATTCAGGTATATGACACAACAGATGCGGAAGAGGCTAAAGTCGATCAGCTGAAACTGAAGAATATGCAAACAAGATATTTATTTATTTATTTATTTAAAGTCTCTTCTATACCGCGCTATTCAGCATCAGCGCGGTTTACAATAAACAACGAACATACACATTTCCAATAGTACTTTGTGTTTACATATGAACAGGAAATTCAACTTGGCTAACAGGGTAACTATATACAATAACAATATATACAATTTACAGGCTGGTCATGTGTTCGTATGGTTTCAGACAGAGGAGATTTGTGAGGTTTCGGTAATTGGTGCTGAGCTTTCATTGGTTTCCGGGTAATGTAGGAGGAAGAGGTAGTGTTTCACAGCCTTCCTGAATTGGAATATGTCTGGGATTGTTCGGATGTTGTGAGGGAGGCTGTTCCAGATCATTGGTGCATAAAGTTTGATATACTAATAATAAAGATATACTAATAATGAGTGACTGGAATGCAAAAGTTGGGAACAAAGAAGAAGGCAAAGTGGTTGGAAAATACGGGCTTGGCAACAGTAATGAAGCTGGAGAAAGATTGATTGAATTCTGCAAGACCACCAGTGTATTCAACTCAAACACCTTCTTATAGCAACACAAGCGACATCTGCCCACATGGACTTTGCCTAATGGTTTGTGTAAGAATCTGACTGATTACATCTGTGAAGTCAACAATGGAAAAGTTCAATAACGTCAACAAAGACAAATGTGGAGCTGACTGTAGTACATCTTACACACTTTGTAACAATGTTAGCTAAACGACAGTAGTTTTTAATCCACTATTTCTATGTGACTCATGGTTTAAATGGTTCCCACCTGTACTTTGATGACTTTCCGCTCCAACAAAACATCTAAGATGCTATTTCACAATTAAGGCTGCATGACTCACTTTCTATTTTTAAGTTCTTTAAAGATCAGTTGCTCTTTTATGCAGAAATTCTTGCATTTAGTGAAAAAATCTCTTCCCAGGAAACCTACTGCTTTGTGATATTTGAAGTCTGATATTTAGTTTCAATTTCCTATTTAATTTTGTTTTAAGGGGACATTCCTACCCCTGTGAACTCCAGAAGTGCTCTGGAATTTTTGAAAGAGCAAACTTAAGTCATATTGACAACATTCAGCTGACAACTGATAAAACAGCATGGATCACCATAGCTTTCCCTCCATGTAATCACATCACCAGCTTGCACAGCCATCATTTTTATTTATTTATCTATTTCTTCTATACCGCCCCTTCCAGAGATCAGGGGCGGTTTACATGGAACAAGTAAACATTTGTATACTGCTGTATACATTACATGGAACAGAGATTTTTAACTTTATACAGATAATAGATACTATTTTACATGGAACAGAGATTTCTAACTTTATACAGAGGAATAGATACTATTTTACATGGAACAGAGATTTCTAACTTTATACAGAGTAACAGTGCATTAAACTGTCGGAACTATTTACATTTTGTATACTTTTATAAATTCCTGTGTTATAATATTGAGCAGAAATTTTTTAATTTTTTACAGGTAGTGAGGCGAGGAACTACCGAAACTATTACAATGATTATTTACCAAAAGGTTATATACAATGAATTACAGGGTGAAGCATTCGTGTCTTCTCTGAAGCGCAGGCAAAGAAATATATTATATATATATATATATATATATATATATATATATGTATATATATATGGATTTTTCAAAAAACCTTTGACAAGGTCCCTCATGAGAGATTCTTGAGGAAATTAAAGTCATGAGATATGAGACAATGTCCTACTGTGAACTAGGAACAGGTAAAAAGAAAACAGCACTAAATGGTCAATTTTCTCAATGGAGAAAGGTGAATAGTGGAGTACCTTAGGGATCTGTACTAGGACCACTGCGTTTTAGCATTTATAAATGATCTGGAAATGGGAACGAGTGAGGTGATCAAATCTGCAGATGATACAAAATTATTCAAAGTTGTTAAACCACAAGGGCACTGTGAAAAATTTGCAAGAGGACCTTGAGAAACTAGGAGATTGGGCATCCAAATGGCAGATGAAATGAATGTGGATGAGTGCAAAGTGATGCACGTAAGGAAGAACAACCCAACTATAGCTATATGATGCAAGTTCCACAATAGGAATCAGCACCTAGAAAACAAATCTAGGTGTCATCATGGATAATACACTGAAATCCTCTGTTCAGCATGCAGTGCCAGCAAATATGCAAATGTTAAGAATTATAAGGAAAGGAATGGAGAATAAAACAAAGGATGTCATAATGCCTCTGTATTACTCCATAATGCGGCCACACCTTGGGGCATGTTTACTAAACATTAATGCACATTAAGTGCTGCCATTGCCCATTCATTTCTACGGGCCACTGCAGCACTTAACATGCGCTAACTTTACTTAAGACGTGTTAACCTTTAGTAAACATGTCCACTTGAGTACTGCATGCAGTTCTGGTTGCCGCATCTAAAAAGGACACAGCAGAATTGGAAAAGGTATTGAGAAGGGTGACCAAAATGATAAAAGGGATAGAAGGATATCCCTATGTGGAAAGCCATGAAAGGTTAGAACTCATCAGTCTTGATAAGAGACATTGAGGAAAGATATGATAGAGGTCCATAAAATAATGAACGGAGTAGAATGAGTAAATGTGAATTGATTGTTTATGCCTTCAAAAAGTATGAAGATTAGGAGACATGCAATGAAGCTACAAAGCAGTACATTTAACAATAAGAGAAAATATTCGTTCGATGCGTAATTAAGCTCTGGAATTTATTGCTAGATGATGCAATAAAAGCTCTTAGTGTAGCTGGGTTTAAAAAAACGTTTGGACAAGTTCCTGAAAGAAAAGTCCATTAACCATTATTAAAGTGGACTGGGGGAAATCCACTGCTTACCCCTGAGATAAACAGCATGGAAATCTGTCTACCATTTGGGATTCTGCCAAATATTTGTGACTTGGATTGACCACTGTTGGAAACAGGATAATTTTATTTATTTATTTATTTAGCTGCATTTATATTCCGCTTTTCACCGGGTCAAAGCGGTTGGGGGATACATTTAACACGAGGGGATATGAGACACATACACTAATACTTACAGGGAACATGGGCAATGGAGGGTTAAGTGGCTTGCCCAAGACCACAAGGAGCACCTGTGGGACTAGAAACCCCAGTCCAAGGTTGCTGTCCTCTAGTAGGATTTGAACCACCGACCTTCCGGCCTGTAGTACCTTGCCCCAACCACTAGGCCACTCTTACCAATGGGCTTGATGGACCTTTGGTCTGACCCAGTAAGGCAAATTTTATGTTGTTATGCTTTTATTTATTTATTTATTTACAGTTTCCTTTATACCGCGCTATTCGACATCAGTGCGGTTTACAGTGAACATCAAAACCACACGTCTCAATTAATTGATCAGTGCTTACAATGAACAGGTAAAATAAACTTGGAAATACATTAAACAGGTTTCTTGAACAGTGAAACATGATAACTATGTACAAAGCAACTAAATGCAGCTGTATGTAGGGTTATGTGAAACTAGGTACATTTCTCTTGGTGAGAGGAGGTGCAAAGAGAGATTACGGATCTACAGATTAAGAATGTGAAGTGCATGGGTTTAAGGTGTTGGCCTGGGGTGTGGTGGTGGGTTGGTATGTGGGAGTATCCAAAACATCGTAGTGCTGCAGAAATAGGTGAGGCTTCAGTGCCTTCCTGAACTGGGAGAGGTCACTGATGGTTCTGATGCCTGATGGTAAAGCGTTCCAGCATGATGGTGCAAAGTAGGAAAAGGCTCTGGATCTAGTGGCTTGAGAGCACTTCGGTAATACGAGAGAGTTGGAAGAGGTCGATCTCCTTGCTCGATTAGGGGGTGTAATTGATATCAGGTCAGTGATAGCAGTCGCAGAGTATTTATTGATCGCTTTATGAATCATAGTTAGGATCTTGAAAGAGATCCTAGATTGTATAGGCAGCCAATGTAACTGTTTCAGTATTGGAGTGATGTGGGTTCTCTTAGGGGCTCCATGAAGGATTCTTGCAGCTGAGTTCATTGCAAGTTGTAAGGGGTTAATCGTGCTCTTTGGTAGGCCATGTAGTATTGCATTGGCGTAGTCAAGGTGAGGCATTATTAGGGCCTGAAAGACTGATCGGAAGTTATCTGCCTCTAGCAGCTGACGCAGATGACGAAGGGTCCGGATTTTGTGGTAGACAGATTTTGCTACGTTGCCGATATGAACCTTCATATTGAGCTGTTGATCGAGCGTAACTCCCAGGTATCTCACTGTGGTCTTGCAGAGGAGTTCTGCGACACGCACCTTGATGGACATTGGTGGAGTAAATGCAGGGTTCCTGGTGACGAAGAGGACTTCTGTCTTTTTGAAGTTTATCTTAAGCATTTGTGCATTTAGCCAGTCTGTGACTGCGTCAAAGCACTTGATTAGTGGGGAGAGGTCCAGGTGTTCTGTTGAGATTGGCATATACATCAAGACGTCGTCAGCATAGACCAGGCAGTTGATGTTAAAAGAGTGGATAAGGTCACAGATAGGTTGCATATACACGTTGAACAGCAAGGCGGAAAGGGAGGAGCCTTGTGGCACGCCTTTTGTTTGAGGGAAGGGGTCAGAGGTGGAAGATCCAGAACGGACATGTTGCCAACGGTCTCTGAGGTATGAAGCGCACCATGATAGAGCTGATCCGTGAACTCCCTTCTCTCTAAGGCGTGACAGGAGTACTTCATGATCGACTGTGTCGAAGGCAGCGGCAATGTCCATGAAGATTAAAGCAAAACCTTGTCTGATGTTGTCCAGGCCTATGGTTAGAGTGTTAAACAGGGATGTCAATAGTGTTTCAACACCATGTGATTCACGAAATCCGTGTTGGCAGGGATGTAGGGGTGCATTGGTATCTATATGATCTTGTAATTGGCGTTGGGTAATCTTTTCGATGATTTTCGATAGGAGAGGAATGCTGGAGATGGGTCTGTAGGATTCCATCATGGAGGGGTCCAACTTGCTGTTTTTTAGGAGAGGTCTGATGGAAGTCTGCTTCAGGGTTTGAGGGAAAGTTCCAGTAGAGAACGATACACCTATCATTTTAGCTAGAAATGGGCTGAGATCCGCACGCAGTGACTTTATCCAGGTAGCTGGACAGGGGTCAGAAGGTGATGTAGTGGTGTTTATTTTTAAGATAGTGTCTTGAATGACTCTGTCAGTTGGGGTGGAGAAGGATGTAATAGTGTGTTGGGTCTCAATTGAGAGTTGGTCAGGTGAGGGTAGAGGGATGGTGTAGGGTGTGTTAGCTGGAATGAGGGGCTTAGAAGTTAGAGCGAGCTGGTTACTTTTGCTTCGTAAGTAGTTGGCATATTCCTGAGGGTCTAGGTGGGGCAAGTTACCCTGAGAAGGTTCCTTTGCTAGGGTTTTCACAATGTGGAAGAGCTCGTGAGGTTTGTTCAGGGAGCGCTGTAGTCTACTTGCGTAATATTGTTTCATACTAGAAGATACGGATAAGCGATGTCTTCCTAACTGTGCTATGAATGCATCATGGTTTTCAGCTGTTCTTGATCGTCGCCAGCGTCTTTCTAGCTGTCTGAGGAGGAGGAGTGATTTTCGTAGCTCTGAGGAGTACCATGGTGCATTCTTTTGAAACAAACTGGTGCTCAGGTTGATATTACCAGTAGTCACAATACATCTGAACCATGTAACCTGAAGATCCAGGTTTCCAGTCTGAATTCCATGTCCATCACCAGATGACCTTCATAAATTCACTCTATATACACTAGGGATGTGCATTCATATGAAACGACATGAAAAATGTAAAAATATTTTCCCATGTCGTTTCATATTATTTTTAAGCCAAAGCAACGGGGAAATGCCCCTAAAATTTAGGATTTTTCCCAGTGTCATTAATGGTGCACCGCTTATTGTTCATTAGGTATCTACTGAAGAACAGTATACCTATCGATAAATAGTGCCACTACTAAAGAAATTGCCTTAAAATGAAAATGAAAACAAAACAAAACAAAAACATTTACAGATGGCATGGGAAAGTAAACAAAATGAATATTTTTTTGTTGGTACAGCCCTAGTATACAGTTATATATATACTGTAGGTCCGGGAGTAGGTAATGAACTCTTTAAAAAAAAAGTGGTACAACCACATTACTTATTCTAGCAACAAAGGGCAATATGTACGAAGCAATTCTCCTGCCGACATGTAACTGGAGAAAACCCTTGGTACATCTGGCTCAAAGATGTACCAATGACAGAATCCTATCCTAATATTAATCATGGCACACATATCAAAACTAACGCAACATAGTTTCCAATCAAGCAAATCATTAACAAGATGGTACTGCGCTGTTTTTGTTGAAAAACAGAGGAACATGAGACAATACTGGATATCGAAAATGACAGCTTAATTTGCATTACCTCGAGACTGTCTTACAAGCATCAAGTCACTACAAAATCCTTCAGAGCAGCGCACATGTCTAACATGAGCGACCTAAAAATCAAGGAGAGGCATTTTCAAAGCGTTTTAGCTGGTCAGCAGACTTGTTAACCGGCTAGAACGTGGTCATTGTAATATTCAGCAACATTAACTGGTTAGTGACGCTGAATACACTCACAGACCACCGAAAAAAATGCCTGCTGAAACCCGGGGCAGTCTGTGGACGACTGGTAGTGTTACGGCCATTATCCAGTTGGCAGTAATATTCAGCCGCTAACCGTAGAGCTTAATCGATTAACGTTAGGATAGATCAATGGCTGTCCTAACTTTAACCAGTTAGCACGATCCGATTAGTGGCTAAATATTTCCACTAACTGGATAGTGGCCTTGCTGTCTGGCCAATCCGGATATTTAGCGGAGGAAACCAGATATGTTCTGCCGCTGAATATCTGGTTTCCATTAAAATGGCAACGGCTAGGTGCAGGCGCAACCAACAGGCTTCAGGGAATTTATTTCAATAGCTGCAGTATACCTAAGGCTTCTGATTTAAAGCGTTAATAAATGGTAAATTTAGGTGTTTATTTTCCAGTTAATTAGGGGTTCCTGGAAGGCACAGAAAATCAGGGTTATTGGTGTTTAAATCACCTGGGCTGCATTTCACGTGTGTCTTCTTTTTAGTTAGCATATGTAGTAATACATTTCTATGAGAGAGGCAAGAGAGGCAGTTTATAGGAAAGACGCCAAGAAATGGAATGGAACTAGAGAGATCAAGAGAGGTGCATTTATCAGAGAATGAGATGGGGGGGGGGGGGAGGGGAGGGTCACAAGCCTGAAACTGAAAGAAAAAAATACATCAGAGAAAGGGAGAGAGAGTCAGGGAGCAGCAAAAACATACATGCTGTAGTGTCAGGGACAGGTAGAGACAGAGCAAAGACCGTGAGAACGGCAGGGACCCTGGACCATCAGCAAATGGCTTTACAAAGCTGAGGAGAGAGAGACTGTAGGGAACTGTGAGACCTTCAAGAGGGATTGGCAAAGCCCAGTCTGGCTCTGACTTTCTCAGCTTCGGCTGCTGTGAGCTCAGAGGCAAGAAGAGATCTCAGTATTTTCTGAAAGTGGCATCAATTCTTAGGCAGTGACACTGACACCTATGCCCTTGCTACTACTCTCACCTAGGGATGCCACCTGACTCCATGTCAAAGAACAAACTAATCCGGTTCTGGTTTTTCCCTATTGTATACATGGACTTGTAGTTCCATTCATCCCATAGGGTTTCACATCTGCTTAAAGTTAACCAAACTCTACCTGCAAAGTGGATAAGTTGGATACTGAATATTCAATGCTAAAATTATATGGATAAAATTCCGTGTTTAAGTTATGACAGTTATTTACTTAAACAACAGCGACAGCCAGAAGGATGCTTGGGTACATAGGGAGAGGAAAGGCCAACAGGAAGGAGGTGATAGTGCCTCTGTATAAGTCTCTGGTGCAACCTCATTTGGAGTATTGTGTGCAATTCTGGAGACCATACCTTCAAAAGGATATAAACAGGATGGAACCAGTCTGTGCGTGGTAGAAAAGTAACTTTATTGAGTACATGGGAGAAACACCAGCCCCTCCCCCTTCCTCTCCCTTCCCTTCCCCTTTCCATTCCCCCTCCTCTTTTTTCCCTTCCCTTCCCCTCTTCCCCTTTTCTCCCATTCCCCCCTTCTTCATGGTTTCCCATTCCCTCTCATGTTTTTATGTGGTTTTATTCTTTTATCACCAATTATTATTTATTCTAATATTGGGAGTTTAATCATTTATAGGTTGTTTTTTTGTTACATTTTTCCCTCTGGTTTTAGGGGGTTTCTTCACTGTGGGTTGTTTTTATCTAGTTCTTAGCCAGGGTACAGTTTTATGTGGTTTTCGTGAAAGTTTTTGTTTTAGGAGCAGCCCTTCGGGGCCTTGAGTATTTTTACTTACATTATCGTTTATTAGTGTTTTTCCCTCCTCAGTTATGCACAATGATCATGGCTGGCCCCATAATAGTTTTCATCTGCAAAATAGCCAGTTTTAGTTGTTTTTCGTCTTTCTTTCTCACTCACGTATGAATTTTTTTCCAAAGGTATAATTTTAGCCAGTTTCAGTACAGGTTGATTTTATATGGCCATTTAACCTGAAGGTGGTTATGTTGTATTCCATCCAATTTTTAGTAGTTGGGTTTGTTTTTTACATTTTTATGTTTTTACTCTCGGGTTTTACTGGGTCCAATGGCTGACATTACAATATAGTTGCCTTTTATATCGGGCTTAGGATGAGTGCCCCCCTTTATAAACCTACTTTAATTCCGTTTATAGCTTACTATTTTTTAATGTAATTGTGGTCTTGTACCACCTTTTTTTCAGCTTGCCAAATATCTTGTGCGTTTGCGATATGTGGTCATGTGATCATTTTGTGCCAAAATAAAAGCTAGCGTTCAGCGCAGTTGCAGGCATTTTTTTCCACAGCCTGAAGATTTACAGCCTTTGCTGTTAGAAGGCAAGCTGTAATTTGTCTACAAATTTTCATAATAGATGGATTTTGGAGAGAATGGTACTTATTCATTTGCACATCTCCATGATATCAGATGGATTTTGTTTGTTTTTACACACGGACGTAGGTCACATACTGGTAGGGGCTTTATGAGTACCCACTTCAGTCCACACAAGTGTGGCACCTTTAAATTAGTTTGTTCTACAGCTAATCAGTGATATAACGTATATGTCTGTTTTTTAATAGTGAGCATACACTTTATTTGGATAGGCACACGTTTATAGTCTTTTAGCAATTTTGCTTCAGTGGGATGTATAGCGATCATTATACTTTTCAAAGGCACATTCATGGTTGAATTCATTTTTATTAAAGATAGTTTTTATATCCATAAATGGAGATTATATTTGATGTATTGCTCGGACGTGCGGGACAATATGTGATCCTCATTCCTCCCATATTTAAACACATTTTTTCAGCCCTGCTTATGATAGTGTCATGGGGGTTTCCCTCTATTATAGCTTGGTATTAAGGTTAGTTAGCAGCTTGTCGTGCTGTGAGGGCTTGCGTGCATCAGTGATGCTGAGAGCTAAACTATCGGTAGTTTAACTACTGGCAGGGTCTCCCAAGATCGACAGGTCTCAGCTGAGGTGCCAGACCAAGACAAACCACCCATCTGGGCAGCAGCAGAATGGGACAGTGTTGACGGCGGAGGATCACATTTTTGTGACAACGGCAACAACACCAAACTTAAACTGCGCGGAAGAAAGGCCCGGCAATCTACTTCTGTATCTTGCCATGAAAACCCAATGGACAGTTACAACAAAACAAATTGTGCTATGGTGCTGGAAGATGAGACCCCCAGGTCAGAAGGCACTCAACTAGCTACTGGGGAAGAGCTGAAGACTTTTCAGAGTAAAGCCAGCATTTATGATGTGGTTGGATCAAAGCCCTCGGGAAGTCTGACTGCTGATGTAGCTGCGCATAAAATGAGAGTCCGAAGCTGTAAAGATGTCTTACACATTGGAACATGGAACATACGAAGCATGAACCAAGGGAAGTTGGAGGTGGTCAAGAATGAAATGGAACGTGTACAACTTGATCTGTTGGGTGTCAGCGAACTGAAATGGACTGGCATGGGGCACTTTGCATCAGATGATCACATGGTCTACTATGCTGGAAATGAAAGACAAAGAAGAAATGGTGTTGCATTTATAATAAAGAAGAAACTTGCAAGAACTGTAATGAAATACAATGCAGTCAGCGAACGCTTAATCTCTATTCGTCTACGAGGATTGCCTATCAACACAACTATAATTCAAGTATATGCCCCAACAACAGCTGTAGAAGAGAATGAAATTGAAGAGTTCTATGAACAAGTACAAGCTGAAATTGACAGAACATGCAAACAGGATATCCTGATCGTCATGGGTGACTGGAATGCAAAAGTTGGCAACAAAGAAGAAGGCAAAGTAGTTGGAAAATATGGACTTGGCAACAGAAATGAAGCTGGAGAAAGACTGATAGAATTTTGCAAGACCAATGATCTATTTATCTCAAAATACCTTCTTCCAGCAACACAAGCGGCGACTGTACACATGGACTTCACCGAATGGATTATATAAAAATCAAATTGACTACATATGTGGAAGTCAACGATGGAAAAGCTCTGTAACATCAACAAAGACAAAACCTGGAGCTGACTGTGGTACAGATCATCAACTACTAGTATGCAAACTCAAGCTAAAGTTGAAAAAGAGCAAACCACTCATGAATGCAGCAAAATATGACCTTGAGAATATACCACTGGAATTTAAAGACTGCCTGCAAAATCGATTTGCTGCTCTAGATACAAATGACAGAGCTCCGGAAGAGTTATTTTATTTATTTATTTTTTTATTTATTTAACAGTATTTCTAAACCGCCTTATCTTATTAATCAAGGTGGTATCACAGCAAACAATCGGGTAAAGTGAGTGTGTTAAACATGCAGTGAGGGTGAAATTTAGTTGAGTGTGTGTTGTATTGTGTGCTAGATTGGTTTGAGCTATGTACAATGTGTGTTGTATTGTGTGCTAGAATGGTTTGAGCTATGTACAATGTGGGCTATATACAGTGGTGCTAAAAATATTTTCTATACATACAGTGTTTAGGCGGAATCATGAGCTGTTATACATTCTCTGAGGTTATGTGATGTGTCCATAGTGTTCTATGAACAGCATGGTTTTCAGCTGTTTTCTAAAGTCTTTGAGGTCTGTAGTTGCCCTTAAATCGTCCGGTAGTTTGTTCCATATTGTTGGAGCAGCCATTGAGAGTGCTCTGTCTGTTGTGTCCTTGCGTGTGTGTTTGAATTCACTTGGGGTTATGGAATGACATCAAGAAGGTTGTGTTGGAAGAAAGCGAGAAGTCTCTACAAAAGGTGAAAAAGCAAAAACGGCCAAAATGGATGACGGAAGAAACTCTGAAAATTGCCCAGAAACGCCGAGAAGCTAAAGCCAGAGGAGAAAGAAAGACAATCGCAGAACTCAACAGAGATTTCCAACGTGCAGCAAGACAGGACAAGGAAAAGTACTACAATGACAGTTGCAAGGAAATAGAAGCAGAAACTATTAGAGGAAGAACAAGATCGGCTTTCCTAAAGCTACGAGAGTTAAAGAAAAAGTTCCAGCCTCGAATTGGAATGTTACAAGATGCTCAAGGTTCTATGTTGAATGATGCTGAGAAGATCAAGAAAAGGTGGAAGGAATATACAGAGTTTTTATATGATAAAGATCAAGTGGACCAACAGCCGTTTCAACCTGTACCTTATGATCGGGAACCATTGGTGATGAAAGAAGAAGTTGAAGCAACATTGAAGACCTTATCAAAGAACAAAGCACCAGGCATTGATAGCATCCCCATAGAAGTATTGCAGCAATCTGATGCAGCTGTTACCGTACTCACAAGGCTCTGCCAAGAAATATGAAAGACAACATCATGGCCAACTGACTGGAAAAGATCTGTGTTTATACCAATACTAAAGAAAGGTGATCCAACTGACTGTGAAAATTATCGCACAATCTCTCTGATCCCACATGCCAGCAAGATTCTACTGAAGATTATTCAAAAGAGACTACAACCATACCTGGAACAAGAACTACCTGAAGTGCAAGCAGGGTTCAGAAAAGGGCGAGGAACGAGAGACATCATTGCGGATGTGAGATGGATCCTTGAAAAGACTAAAGAATACCAAAAGGATATCTATTTGTGCTTTATCGACTATAGCAAGGCTTTTGACTGTGTGAACCATGAGAAACTCTGGGCCACATTAAGAAGCATGGGTATACCAGAACACCTGATCGTTCTCTTGCGCAATCTGTACATTGATCAAGAAGCAACAGTTCAAACGGAAGAAGGAGAAACAGAATGGTTTAAAATAAGCAAACGTGTAAGACAAGGCTGCATACTTTCCCCCTACCTGTTTAATTTATATGCAGAACAAATCATCAGAGAAGCAGGATTGTATGAAGACAACAGAGGTGTGAAGATTGGTGGAAGACTCATCAACAACCTTCGCTATGCTGATGATACCACATTACTGGCTGAAAGTGAAGATGATCTGAAACATTTGCTTCTCACAATCAAAGAACATAGTCTCAAAATGGGCCTGCACCTTAATGTAAAGAAGACAAAGATCATGACAACTGGCATAATCAACAGGTTCATCGTTGAAGGAGAAGAAATTGAAATTGTGAACAACTTTAACCTACTTGGATCAACTATCAATAAAGAAGCAACAAGCAGTCAAGAAATCAGACGACGCATTGCTCTTGGCAGAATGGCTATGAAAGACCTAGATAAGATTCTCAAGAGCAGAGATGTCTCTCTCCATACAAAGATTCGACTTGTTCAAGCCATGGTATTTTCAATAACATCATATGGATGTGAAAGCTGGACAGTGAAAAATATAGACAGGAAGAAAATTGATGCCTTTGAATTATGGTGCTGGCGGCGAATACTGTGTATACCATGGACTGCCCGAAGAACAAACCAGTCGGTACTAGAGGAGATCAAACCTAAGCTTTCTTTAGAAGCTCAGATGACAAGACTTCGACTTTCATACTTTGGACACATCATGCGAAGAGAGAGATCATTAGAGAAAGACATTATGCTTGGCAAGATAGAAGGTCAACGCAAAAGAGGAAGGCCAGCAATGAGATGGATCAATACAATAACAGCAGCCACAGGTACCAGTCTGTCAACAATGAGCCGCCTGACTGAAGATCGAACACAATTTAGGATAGCTATCCAGAGGGTCGCCATGAGTCGACTCCGACTCGATGGCACTTAACAACAACAGGGTTCAACAACAGTCTGGTGTCTAAGTTGGGACATTCTAGCCGACACTTCTACTGCCTGTACCTCTTTTTGGGAGGTAGTCTGAATGCATTTTATGATCTTTCCTCTCCCTTCAGTTTTATCTGAGATTAAAGGAACATTTTTAATAGAGGGAGATCTTCTTGACGGTTTGTGCAATGTCTTTTCATTTGCTTTTTCACATGTGTCACATTCCCTAATTTTAATATGGATTCACTATTGTGAAACACTGTTCATATTTATTTATTGATGTAGTTATATGGATCCTTTTGATGTTATCACATCTCCTTAGTTTTTGTTTTGTTTTTATCATTGCTATACAGTGTAGTCATGCTTTTTAGTTTAGTTTTATTTATTTATTTATTGATGTATTTATATAGAGATTTTTATTTTTACATCATCTTTTTGTTTTGTTTTGTTTTAGATGGCATCCTTTTTTGTACATTTTAAGTATAATTTTTATTATGTTATTATTTATTTGAGTAATTATTGTTTATGTTTTATTTTTATGTCAATGCTTTTAGTTAAATCACGCCGGAATACCCCTGAAGAAGGCATTGCCGAAACACGGCCTGTGTAGGGTTTCCGGCTGGTGTTTCTCCCTTGTATCCCTGATGTCCTTTTTCTAATAAAGTTACTTTTCTACCATGCATAGACTGGTTCCTTGGCGTTTACGTGGTATTTGCTCCTTTGGTTGGACCTATAAACAGGATGGAGTCAGGGCAGAAGATGGCTTCGCTATACAGTAAGGCATATGGGGACAAACTCAAAATATCTCAATCTGTATACTTTGGAAGAAAGGTGGGAAAGGGGAAATATGATAAAGATGTTTAAATACCTCTGTGGCATAAATGCACTGGAAGAAAGCTCTACAACAAGGGGGCATAGGATAAAGGCAAAAAGAGATAGATTTAGAAGTAGGGCTGTACCAAGCCATAAATGCACTCTGTGCGACTTGCACCGCTGGTGCCCCCTCCCCACGTTTTGTCTTTTGCCCCATGCCCTGCATCTCCCCATCCTACCTCCATGTCTCCAGTCGGCTTTCCACCCGGCTTGTCCTTGCCCCGCCGCTGCGCTATTAGGGTTCCCATGGCGGCAGCAGCGGGACCTCCAATTGAAAAAAAAAATCCACACGGGTCTTTCCGGCTCTGAGCTTGCATGCTGGCCTGATCCCCCTCCTCTGATGTATGCTCACGTCAGAGGAGGGAGGGACCAGACCAGCCATTCAAATGCGGGTCTTTGCAACTTCAAGTTTGCAAGTCTGGTCTGGTCCCTCCTTCCTCTCACACGAGCATATGTCAGAGGAGGGGGATCAGGTCAGCATGCAAGTGCGAAGTCAGAGAGACCCATATGTTTTTTTTTCAACTGGAGATCCCACCGCCGCCAAGGGAACCCTAAAAGTGGCGGCGGGGCAAGGGCAGGCAGCGTGGGGGGGGGGGGGGAGAGCAGAGGCCAGCATCCCCAAATGTACCTCTATTTTTTTGCACCCTGTGCAGATGCACTGCTTGCACAGGGCTAAGTACAGTGCTGCTTAGGAGTAATTTACAGAAATATTTCTTTACGGAAATAGTGGTAGATACATGGAATAATCTCCCAGTGGAGGTGGTAGAGATGAGGACAGTATCTGAATTCAAGAAAGCATGAGACAAACACAGAGGATCTCTAAAGGAAAAAAGGGGACTGTTGAGCTTAATGGATGGTATGGACGGGCAGACTGGAAAGGCCATGTGGTCTTTATCCCCATCACGTTTCTATGTTTCTAAATAAAATTAACCAAATAGTGCTGAATATCAGCATAATCTGGTTCTCTCATCCCCAAAACTCCACTTGGCCCTCACTTTATCTGTATAACTTTTGGCTGTACACCAAAATGTCCAGCCAAAAGTTATGCAATCAGCAGCCTGGGATTTGAAAAGCCAGTGATTTATATAATTAACTCCAAAGTTAACTGCATAAATCATTCTGATTATCAACTGCAATATTTCCAGCGATATGTTAGGAATTGGCTGAATAGGAGGCACCAGAATATCGTAGTAATGAAATGAGGTGACAGATACAGTCATACAGAGGACTTGTGGTTGGAACACTGTTACGCAATATTTTTTTTAATCAATAATTTGGATCAACTGGAAAAAAACCTGGAAACAATTTAAAAAGTAGAACTGTCTGCACCCTAATTTAAAAAGCCTTTGAATTTTACCTTAAATATCATATATTATTTCCCTATTATTATTATTTTGTAAATTATCTCCTTTTTTTCTTATGTGTTACTTTGCCATGCAAATCTGTCATGCCAATAAAGCTATCTAAATCTTGAATAAACGACATTCTACTACAATATATTTCTTCTGTTGTGCTCCGTTTTATTTAGCTTTTGAATTTAGTTTGCTGCATACTTGAAATGCGGTTAGTTTTCCACAACTGCACACCGTATGCTAACAAGGATAATGAAATCTTAGGGGAATTTAACGCATGTTTTCCACAACTGCACACCGTATGCTAACAAGGATAATGAAATCTTAGGGGAATTTAACGCATGCTCAAGCGATCAAACAAGCAGAAATCTCAGAAACCAATGTGATTATGCCACTGCTGTAATGTGACTTGAAGTTGTCTGGCTCTACTCTGACCAGCAGATGTCACCCCCGTCCATGAGAACAACTGAGAGGTTTGAAGGCAAAGATGGAGAGAGAGATCCACAGATCTTCAGTCAAAATACTTCAACACACTCAAAAAAGGCATTCAGGGGTAATTTTAGAACCGGGGGGGGGGGGGGGGGGGGGGGGGGGGGGGGGGAGGGGGCAAAATTCATAGGGCAGGAAGGTGGTTACTTTCAGCCTATGTGTCTTTATAATATGTTACCAGAAATCCTGCAGAAATTGCACTAGAATAAAGGTATGAGCAGTACGCCTCTTTCAGAGCAGGCTGAAATGTTAGCATGTGCTTCATGCATTTTATAAAACACACATGTAAACCGTGAGGCTGCCTTCCTCCGAGCTTTGGCTTGCCCTGCGCACACTTATAGATATGACCTAATTTTACAAGAGGCTTTTTGCATGTATAAAATAGCATTTTAAATGCAAACAGATTTATAAAATGAGTCTCCACGTGGGTAATTTTACAAAACATGTTTTCCACACAGAAAAGGGCTGCAAAGGCATCCATGGCGGTGTAAGTTGGGCAGGGCTGCAATGTACACATATTTTATAAAATTCGCATGTACAGCCATAGAATACATGCTTCTTCAGAGCAGGTCTAACAGCATTAGCGTGACAGCATTTGTGTGCTATAAAGGACAGTTCTGAGAATGTTCTGAAGATGCATAGGCTCCTATTTTGCCTTCATAATACAGGCGTAAGATTGGCACCCTGCTATGAAATTACCCCTTTACTGCCTACAGGTAGTCCGTTCAATTATCAAAGAAGCATCGCATGTATAATAAATTAATCCACAATATGCAACCGAATCGAAGAGGAAGAGTTAACATGAAACAGTCCCTGTCTCTGTTGCAGTGCACACGGCGATGTACATGGTCAGAGTCAGACCCGTGTTCACAGGTGTAACTCTACAGAAAGCCATAAAGGTCAGTAAGCAGCAAAAGCCGCCAACCCTACGGCTCAGACCACAGCAGCGTGGTGTGCTGTGATAGAAGGTATCCAGGTTCTCCTATCCATCCATCTTAAGACTGATTGATTAAGTCCGATCTGGATATGCTACAGAGGTGATGCACTCGGACTCTGAGACAGGGAGGGGCTTGCTGTAACCGCAGTTGTTCCCTTGCAGCCACAGAGCAGACCTCCTGGCAACTCTCTTGCTTAATGCTGTGTGGACATGCCATCTGGGGAATGAGAATCAAAGATGGAGGGAGATAAAAAGAAAACGTGAAACCCCCACCCCAAACAAAGAAATCTTAAGGAGCAAATGAACGTACACAGTTCTAGCTGTAATATAAATACAAATTCATATAGACTTAGAGATAATTACATACATTGTGTTAATCAATGAATGCACTACTTAATATTCTGAAAACTGTTGTCAGCTACCAATTATGTTTTACTGACGTGGGGGAAGGGGGAGGTGATTTTACACTAGGACACTAAGGCAGAAAAGGCACCGAGGTGAATATGTTGCACCTCTTTTCCTCTTTTATAAAGTCATCAGGCACCTATGAGCCTGGCTAAAATATCATGCGGAAAGCTATCACACAGAGTTACACCAGGAGTACCTTTATGCATGTATGGGCTGGTACATATTGGTGCACATGAATGTAGCTTATCAAATACAAGTGAAAGTGCAGATCATGCCATAAAGAAACATAGAAACATGACGGCAGAAAAAGACCACATGGCCTATCTAGTCTGTCCTTCCATATCAACAACTACAACAGTCCCCTTTTTACCTTTAGAGATCCTCTGTGTTTGTCCCATGCTTTTTTGAATTCAGATACTGTCCTCATCTCTACCACCTCCACTGGGAGACTATTCCACAGATCCACCACTCTTTCTGTAAAGAAGTATTTCTGCATATTCCTTCTGAGTCTATCCCCTTTCACCCTCATCCTATGTCCCCTCCTAGCAGAGAATGTTTTCAATCGAAAGAGGCTCTCCTCCTATGCATTTATGCCATGGAGATATTTAAACGTCTCTATCATATCTCCTCTATCCTGCCTTTCCTCTGAAGTATACATATTAAGATCCTTAAGTCTGTCCTCATATGCTTTATGACGAAGACCACTGACCATTTTAGTAGCCATCGTCTGTACTGAATCCAACCTGTTTATATCCTTTTGAAGGTGCGGTCTCCAGAATTGCACACAATACTCCAAATGAGGTCACACCAAAGACTTATACAGAGGCACTATCACCTCCTTTCTTCTGCTGGCCATTCTTCTCCCTATGCACCCAAGCATCCTTCTAGCTTTTGCCGTTGCCTTTTCTACCTGGTTTAGCTACTTTAAGATCATCAGACACAATCACGCCTAGGTCCCGCTCTTCTTTTGTGGACAGAAGTAATCCACCCCCTATACTATATCACTCCCTTGGATTGCTGCAGCCCAAATACATGACCTTACATTTTTAAACATTAAATCTCAGCTGCCAAATTCTAGACCATTCTTCAAGCTTAGCTAGATCCCTCCTCATGTTATCTACAACTTCCTGGGTGTCTACTCTATTGCAGATTTTGGTATCATCTGCAAAGAGGCAAACATTACCCAGCAGCCCTTCCACAATATCACTAACAAAGATGTTAAAAAGAATCGGACCAAGGACAGAACCCTGGGGCACGCAATTGGTAACCTTCTTCTCCTCAGAGTGAACTCCATTTACCTGTACCCTTAATCGCCTCCCACTCAACCAATTTCTAACCCAAGCAGTAACTTTAGGGTCCATCCCTAGGGTGCTGTTTGTTTATAAGTCATCTGTGCAGAACGGTGTCAAAGGCTTTACTGAAATCTAAATACACCACATCTAGGGCTCTCCCTCGGTTCAACTCCCTGGTCACCCAATCAAAGAAATCAATCAGATTTGTCTGACAAGACCTGCCTCTGGCGAATCCATGTTGCCTCGGATCCGGTAATCCGTTGGACTCCAGAAACCTCACCATTTTCTCTTTCAGCAGGGCTTCCAATAATTTACTCACCACCGAGGTTAGACTAACCAGCCTGTAGTTTTCAACCACATCCTTACTTCCGCTTTTGGGTAAAGGGACAACATGTGCCTCTCTCCAGTCCTCTGGCAGCACTCCCGACATCAATGAGTCATTGAAAAGGTCAGTCAGTGGAGCTGCTAGAACGTCCCCAAGTTCCCTCAGTATTCTCGAGTGTATCCCATACGGCCCCATCGCTTTGTCTACTTTAAGTTTAGCTAGCTTCTCACAAACACAGTCTTTTGAAAATTGCTCAAGATGCCCCTCGCTTCTGTTACTGTTTGTGGGTGTTTTCTGAGGTCCTGCTCCTGGTTCTTCATCTGTGAACACAGAACTGAAATATTTAACTTTCACATACTACAAATGGCCCAAAATGTTACTGCTCGGATTATTTTCAAAGCCAAGCTATCTGACCACATCTCTCCAATTCTATACGCTCTCCACTGGCTACCTGTTGCCAGTAGGATTCAATATAAAACATAAGTCACTATATTCAAGCTCATTAACAAAATAGCCCCTTTTCATTTAGCAACCCTAATCCAGACCCCCTCAGAAAACAGAATGAAAAGAAGGGTGAACCTTAACATGCTTCTAATCCCTGACTCTAAGAAAAATGAAGCAGGTAACAAGCAATACTGCCTTCTCTTATTATGCACCCAGTCAATGGAACAAACTACCATGCAACCTAAGAGAGATTAAAGATCTTCTAACCTTCAGGAAGGAACTTAAAACATACCTTTTCACCCAGCACTATCACAACTTACAGCTCACCCCCAAGCAGATGTCACAAGAGTACACAAATCACCTAACACAAGTTTACCCTACCTAACTCATGTCCCACTCTCCCTTGCACTTTCCCACTGATAACCCTGCTATATTCCTTCCACCGAACGATAGTCAGACCTGTTGTAAATAGTTAATATGTTTATTATCGATGTGCATATTTGTCCTACTCTCTGTAAATAATGAATATGTGCTCAATCTATGTAAAATAGTTATGATTTTCTCTGCAAAATAGTTATGTGCTCAAAAATGTTCTACGTAATTGATGTTTGCCATGTTCTCTGTAAACCGCTCCTGATCTCTGGAAGGGGCGGTATAGAAAAGCGCACAAATAAATAAAATAAATTAATTTGTTAAGCAATTCCGCTTTATCCTCATCAACTTCTACATATTCCTCCCCTTCACCCTTGAGTCTGACAATACCACTTTTGCCCTTCCTCTTTTCACTAACATATCTAAAAAATGTCTTATCCCCCCATTTTATTGCATTGGCTATTTCCTCCTCTTTTTGAATCTTTGCTTTCCTGACTACTTTGCTAGCTTCTCTGTTTTTCCAAATATAGATGCCTGTCTTCCTCCCTCTGTGATCTCTTGTATTTCATGAAGGCCTCCCTCTTTTTCTTCACCTTTTTAGCTGCTACTTTCGAAAACCATAGCAGTCTCCTTTTCCTTTTACCTTTATTTACCATTTTAACAAAAAGGTTGGTTGCCTTTAAAATATCCCCTTTCAGTTTTTCCCACTGTTTTTCTACATCCCCCAGCTGTTCCCATCCCGTTAACGACTCCCTGAGGTATTGGCCCATCATGCCAAAGTTAGTTTTCCTAAAGTCTATGACCCTCGCTTTTGAATTTTAGCAGCCCTAGTCCTAATACTGAACCACAACATCTGATGATCACTTATTGCAAAATGACCCCCCATCAGAAACTCTTTCACCATTGGTAAGCACCAAGTCCAGTATGGCCCCTTCACGTGTGGGTTCTGCTACCAGTTGCCTGAATAGTTCTCCTTGTAGAGAATCCAGGATCTCCTTACTTCTAGATGATACCACAGCAGTGATGTGCCAATCAACATCTGGCATATTGAAATCCCCTATCAGTAGCACTTCCCCTTTCCTGGCAATGCTGCGTATATCTTCAATTAACTCTCCATCCACCTCTTCTCCCGGTGAGGGAGGTCTGTATATCACACCAATGCAAATAGATTTCTCGTTCCCTCTTTCTAGTTTAACCCATAGAGTCTCCTCTCTTCCTTTTAAGCCCTGTAGTTCCATAGCTTTAATATTATTTTTTATATATAGTGCCAATCCTGAATAAGGTATAGCCTGGTATAGTTACATCCCAATCATGGTTGCCCATGAACCATGTCTCTGTTACTGCTACTAAATCTAAGTCAGCCTCTCCCATTAAAGCCTCAACATCTGGGATCTTATTTCCCATGCTCCGGGCATTTATACACATTGCTTTCAATATGTTGTTCCTTTTACCCATTTCCATAAAGGTATTTAATGTTTCACTTACCTGGAGACTTTCACTTAGCTGGAGGCTTTCTTCACCCATCCCCAACGAATCTAGTTTAAAGCCCTCTTCAGTAGGTTAGCCGATCTGCTACTGAAGACATGTCGACTCTTCTTGGACAGATGGACGCCATTTCTGCTCTGCAACCCTTGGAACAGCATCCCATGGTCCAGGAAACCAAAACGCTCTTGATGACACCACAGGAATCTACACTTGTGGAGGGTAATTTTACAAGGGACATCCAAGTGCAATCTGGGATGTCTAAGCTAGAACGTCTGAAAAATAAAAGCAGGTACATCTAGGTGCAGACACGATTTCACAAATGTGGTCGTGACTGATATGGATGTCTGTGGGGCGTCTATAAAGATGTCTTCAGAATTGTTATTCCAGAACCTGGACATCTGGGAATAGTCTAATGGTTATAGTAGTGGAGGACATAAGGAAGACAGAAAGGTTCACAGATGAGACCTACAGGGATGTAGTACTGAAGTCCCACCTCCAGTCTTTCAGCCTCTCAGTTGCCATGGAGGAGAGAGGTCATGTGAGAGCATCACCTTGGTGTAGCAGAAAGTGATCCTGTAACTAGGACCTATCCACCAGGAGATATAATACCCTCTTGCACTGAGGAGGTTTCTCCAAGGCCATGTGCCCATGGATGGCCATTATAGTGGTGATTCAATCATTAGGCATGTAGATAGCTGAGTGGCTGGTGGATGTGAGGATCGCCTGGCAACATGCCTGTCTGGTGCGAAGGTAGCTGACTTCACACGCCACCTAGACAAGATTTTAGATAGTGCTGGGGAGGAATCTGCTGTCTTGGTACATGTTGGCATCAATGGCATAGGAAAGTGTGGGAGGGAGGTTCTGGAGGCCAAATTTAGGCTTTTAGGTATGAAGTTGAAATCCAGAGCTTCCAGGGTAGCATTTATTTATTTAACATTTCTTATATACCGCCTTTCATGATATCAAGGAGGTTTACATTGAACAAACTGAAATTACATTGAACAGGGCATTATAACTTGGAGATAACTATTTTACAGGGAACATGGGCAATGGAGGGTTAAGTGGCTTGCCCAAGACCACAGGGAGCACCCGTGGACTAGCAACCCCAGTCCTTCCACCCAAGGTTGCTGTCCTCTAGTGGGATTTGAACCCCTGACCTTCTGGCCTGAGGTAACTTGCTTCCCATTCCACGAGCAGGATCCAAAAGGCAGGCAGATCTCCGGAGTCTCAATTTGAGGATGAGACGATGGTGCAAAGAAGTGGGTTTTGGATTTGTTAGGAACTGGGCAACATTCTGGGGAAGGGAGAGGCTTTTCCGAAAGGATGTGCTACACCTTATCCAGCACAGAACCAGGCTGCTGGCATTAACCTTTAAAAAGGAGATAGAGCAGCTTTTAAACTAGATAATAGGGGAAAGCCGACAGTCGCCCAGGAGCGCATGGTTCGGAAGGATGTATCCTTGAAGGATACTAGCAAAAGGGGGAAGTTAGGACATCCCAATAGGGAGGTTCCAGTAAAGATAAAAGTAACACAGATATCCTTTAAGTACAGAGCTGAAAGATTCCAAATGACCTCAATCAATTGATAACCAGATTAATATGAATAAAAAATAACCTCTAAAATGCCTGTATGCAAATGCTAGAAGTCTAAAAAATAAGATGGGAGAGTTAAATATATAACACTAAATGAGAGGTTTGATACCATTGGCATCTCAGACACCCAGTGGAAGGAAGACAAGCAATGGGACACTGTGATACCTGGGTACAAACTATATCACAATGATAGGGTAGATCAAATTGGTGGAGGGGTTGCACTCTATGTTAGAGAGGGCATTGTGTCACACAGGATTCAAGTTTTGCATGAAACAAAATACACTGTAGAATCTCTATAAATAGAAATTCCATGTAAAAAAGGGAAGGTGATGGCAGTGGGGGTATACTAGTGACTGCCTGGCCAGAATGAACAGATGGATGATGACATACTGAAAGAAAAGCAGGGAACCAAAAAAAGTTACAACACAGTAATAATGGGTGATTTCAATTACCCCGGTATCGACTGTGTCAATGTCACAGCAGGACATGCTACAGAGATAAAGTTTCTAGATGAAATAAATGACTGCTTCTTGGAGCAGCTGGTTGATGAACCAACAAGAGGGGAAGCCATTTTGGACCCAGTCCTTAGTGAAACACAGAATCTGGTGCAAGAGATAAGGGAGCCACTTGGCAATAGTGATCATAGCATGATCACATTTGATTTAATAAATGGAAAAAGGATGGCAAGGAAATCCACAGTACTATCTTTTAACTTTCAAAAGAGAGACTATGATAAAATGTGGAAAATAGTTAAGAAAAAACTAAAAGGAGAAGCTGCAAAGGTTAAATATTTACATCAAGCATGAGCATTGTTTAAAAGTATTATCTTGGACGACTATACTAGATGTATTCCACACTTTAAGAAAAGTAGAAAGAAGGCCAAAACACTGCCAGCATTGTTTAAAGGTGAGGTCAGAGAGGCTGTTGTAGCCAAAAAAGCATCTTTCAGGAAACGGAAAAAGGAGCCAAATGACAAACACGTGAAAGAACATAAGCATTGTCAAGTTAGATGCAAGGCACTGATAAGGCAGGCAAAGAAAGAATTTGAAAAGAAGCCTGCCATGGAAGAAAAAACACATAATAAAAACTTTTTCAAGTATATTCATAGCAAAATCCCTGTGAGACAGTTGGACCATTGGATGATAAGAGGGATAAAAGGGGTGCTAAGGGAGGACAAGGCCATAGTGGAGAGACTGAAAGAATTCTTTGTTCGGTCTTTACTGAAGATGATGTATGGAAGTTAGCTGTGCCTGAAATGGTATTTAAAAGTGATGTATTGGAAGAAGTGAAAGAAATATTGATAAACCAGGAAGATGTATTGCAACTATTTGATAAATTGAAGAGTAGCAAATCACCTGGACCTGATGGTATACAATCAAGGGTGTTGAAAAAACTGAAATATGAGATTGCAGACCTACCTATATATTTTAACAATTATATACAATATTTTCAAGACAAAAACTTGTACAGAAAGGTATCTACTTCCAAAAATGCAATACAGCATAGTTTAAGATAATACAACATTAGAAAGACACCTTTAGTCCACAGTTATTTAAGAAGGGGGAGTGTAATATAGAGCTATTCTGAGATATTCAGATCCAAATAATTTAAGAAAAGAAACTAAAGAAATTCCAAGAAAAGCCAAGGACCACCAAGGCTAGCCATATCTGCACAGAACCTTACCCCACGTCAACAGTTGATAGAGGTCTAACCGGAATCCTTGCACTCAAAAAGGCTGAAAGATCATTAAACTGGAAAAGGATATAACACTGATTTTGAAAGACAATCAAACATTTACACGGGAAACAAAGATAGAAAGACGCTTCCAACTGTAATACACCTGGTTTTAATAAAAAGAATTGTTTCCTCCATTTCTGCATATCCTTAGTTAAATCAGGAAACATAAGTACTTTCACCCCATAAAACAGTAGAAAACGCTTCTGAAAATACAGTTTAAGTAACCAGTCCCGAACAGAGACAAGTGCACATGAGACTAACAATGTTGAAATCTTAATAGCACCACCACCAGGAGACTGCAGTAAGTCAGACATATACAAAATGTCCATATTGCCTGCTTCAGATGGTTCTGGCTCCTTCTTTCCTGTTGGCAAATAAAACGCCATAGAAATCGGAGACATCAAATCCGATGGAACCTTCAAAATTTCAGTGAGACACTTCTTAAATGAATCCAATGGTGTAACCCCTGATATCACTGGAAAGTTCAATATACGAAGGTTTGACACCTTAGAAGCATTCTCAAGAATCTCAATCTTCGCTCTTAAAGCTATATTATCTTTCACAAGAGCCTCCGTCATTGCTGAAACCACATGCAGACTTTGAACATTAGTTTCAACCCTTTCCTTTAAGGGTCAGTCACTGAAGCAAATCTTTCCACATTGCCAGCCACCTCAGTTACACAGGCATTAATAGCAGCAGTCTGGAGGAAAATTGCTTCAGATAAATTAGATATGGCCTCCCAAATACTATCCATGTTATTTTTTGGGGTCAAGTCAATACAAAAACAGCAGGTGAAGATACAGCTAGAGGAGCTAACAGCTCTCCCCCGAGCACAAGGTTAAACGTAAGGGGATGCTTCTCCACTCTGTCCTCAACTGGGAAGCCCTCGGACTCACCATAGACAGACATGCCAGTTACCGTTGGTAAGGTTCTCTGCCTGTGTTCCCCCCTTCACCAGCATCGGATGCGGAAGCAGCACTGCCAGCCAGCCAGGACACAACATCACCAGAGAGCGGCGGCAGACACTGTGTATCCGGAGACAAGCTGGTATCCGGCCTAAGGAGAGGTGTGGCTCCTCCAGACATTCCATCTCCAAGCCAGACCTGAGCTCTCGGCAAACCGCCTCAGTTACTTCGACAAATCGGTCCATAGGACCAGCAATGGCAGGTGAGGGCATCGCAGGGAAAACCCACATCTTACCCCCAGCTTAAACGAAGTACCTTTCACTCAGCCATCTTGGATAGACCACACGATTGCAGACCTACTATTAGTAATATGTAAACTATCAATAAAATCATCTGTAGTACCGGAAGATTGGAGAATGGCCAATGTAAGTTTAAATTAGACTTACCTGTAAATTGTAGTTCCTGATGGAACTCCAGTCTAGTCCCGGAAACTCTAGGGTTGTCATCCTCTTCCAGCAGCTTGGAGACTGATAGATGTCATTCTTTGATGACACTGGTATAAGGACACAGGCACCGGCTCCTCCCACTCCAGTAACCTATTGACAAAGTAGACTCACCAGAGCAACAATTAAGTTAGAACACATACAGAAATCTAGTGCCCACTAACTGTAAGACTACCAAACAGTAACATAACCTTAACATAATATTATTAACATAATAGGACCCCCAACGATATTTAGCTTGACTGTGAAGGGTCTAGTTTCCTTCCCAGGAAGATTACCATTGCCCGGAGTATATCAAACTCCCTAAGGCCTCAAAACCCGCCCAGAGCCCAAAGCACCACAGTTCTCCATGCTCTCTCACCCGTAAAGCTGTGCTTCAGGCTCCAACTCTTTGCAAAAAATTCGGGACGGGGTCCAGGACTAGATTGGAGTTCCTTCAGGAACTACAATTAGCAGGTAAGTCTAATTAAGTCTAATTTAAACTTCCTTATCATCCCTCCAGTCTAGTCCCGGAAACTCTAGGGATGTAACAGAGCAGTAAAAAGAACTCAACGGGCGGGACCTGCTAGACCAGCCTGAAGCACCGCTGTCCCAAAACAGGTATCCCTACCCGCCTGAATATCTAGCCGATGATGCTTCACAAAAGAATTCAAAGACGACCATGTCGTCGCCTTATAAATCTCCGCTGCCGGCACAAAACTGTACTCCACTCAGGACGCCGCTTGCGCTCTAGTAGAATGCGCTCTCAAGCCACCTGGCACCGACTTTCCTTTCAGAAGGTATGCGGACTCTATTGCCTCCTTTATCCATCTAGCAATTGACGCTTTGGACACAGCTTCCCCCTTGCGAGGACCGCCAAACAACACAAACAATCTATTCGACTTCCTGAACATCGCCGTCCTCCTGAGATATCGCTTCAAGGCCCGTCGGATATCCAAAAGATGCAACCGTGGAGCAGAAGAGCCCTCCGATGTCTTACGGAACACTGGCAGAGACATTACCTGATTCACATGAAAAGGAGACAGGACCTTCGGCAAAAAGGATGGTACCGGTCTTAAAACTACCTTGGACTCAAAAAAGACCAGAAACGGTTCCCTACAAGATAATGCTTGTAGCTCCGAAATTCGCCTCGCCGACACAATGGCCACTAAGAACACCACCTTCAGAGTAAGATCCTTCAGAGTTGCTTTCGCCAAAGGCTCAAACGGCTGCGCACCCAACGCTGTCAATACCAACTGCAGATCCCACGTTGGAACTAATTGCCTGCACAGAGGTCTCAAAACCCCCACCGCTTTCAGAAATCTCTTAACATCTGGATGGGTGCAGAGCGATTGCCCCTTGATCTTTCCTCTATAACAGGAAAGCGCTGCCAATTGTACCTTTAAGGATGCCACCGCTAATCCTTTTTGAAACCATCTTGCAAAAACGCTAAAACCTGCGGAATAGAAGCCCGCAAGGCTTCACACTCCCGATCCATACACCAAGCCTCAAAAACGCGCCACACGCGAACATACGCTAAGGAAGTAGATCTTCTGCGCGCCCTCAACAATGTCGCAATCACCCCTGAGGAATAGCCTTTAGCTCTTAACCTCGCCCTTTCAAGAGCCATGCCGTAAGCGAGAACCGAGCCACCTGAGGCATCAACAACGGACCCTGCCGTAAGAGATCTTGTCTGGCCGGTAGCCGCCACGGCTTCCCCACTACCAGCCACCTGAGATCCGCGTACCACGGCCTTCTCGGCCAATCTGGCACTATTAGAATCAAGCACCCTCTGTGGTGTTCGATTCGCCGCACTACCCAGCCTATTAAGAACATAAGAACATAAGAAATGCCATACTGGGTCAGACCGAGGTCCATCAAGCCCAGTATCCTGTTTCCAACAGTGGCCAATCTAGGTCATACGTACCTAGCAGTTTCCCCAAAAGACACAGGTTCTGCAGTGCTTGTACTAGGTCAAGCATTGATATCCTGGGTCCCTTTTTAATAGCGGTTTATGGACCTTTCCTCCAGGAACTTGTCCAAACCTTTTTTAAACCCAGCTATACTAACAGCCCTTACTACATCCTCCGGTAACAGATTCCAGAGTTTGATTACACGTTGAGTGAAGAAATATTTTCTCTTATTTGTCTTAAATAGTTTACCCGGAGCTTCATTACATGTCCCCTAGTCCTTCTATATTCTGATAGCGTAAACAATTGATCCACGTTTATCCGTTCCACTCCATTCATTAATTTATAGACCTCTATCATATCTCCCCTCAGCCGTCTCTTTTCCAGGTTAAAGAGCCCTAACCTTTTTAGCCTCTCTTCATAGGAGTAGCCTTCCATCCCCTTCACCAATTTGGTGGCTCTTCTCTGTACTTTTTCTAATAACTCTATGTCCTTTTTAAGATACGGTGACCAGAATTGCACACAATATTCAAGGTGCGGTCGTACCATGGAGCGATACAGAGGCATTATAATATCCTTTGTTTTATTCTCCATCCCTTTCCTTATGATACCTAGCATTCTATTTGCTTTCTTGGCCGCTGCTGCACACTGGGCGGAGGGTTTTAACATGTTATCCACGATGACTCCTAAATCTTTTTCCTGGGTGGTGGTTTCTAATGTGGAGCCTTGCATCGTGTAACTATAGTGGGTTGTTCTTTCCTAGGTGCATAACTTTGCACTTGTCCACATTAAATTTCATCTGCCATTTGGATGCCCAGTCTTCCAATTTATCCAGATCCTCCTGCAGTTTTCCACAATCCTCTTGGGTTTTAACAACTTTAAACAGTTTTGTGTCATCTGCAAATTTGATAACCTCACTAGTTATTCCCTTTTCCAGGTCATTTATGAATATGTCAAAAAGTAGCGGACCCAGTACAGATCCCTGGGGTACTCCACTATTCACCTTTTTCCATTGGGAATATTGGCCATTTAGCCCTACCCTCTGCTTTCTATCTTTTAACCAGTTCCCGATCCACAATAGTACACTGCCTCCTATCCCATGACTTTTTAGCTTTGCCAAAAGTCTCTGATGGGGGACCTTGTCAAAAGCTTTCTGAAAGTCCAGATACACTATATCAACCGACTCACCTTTGTCTACCTGTTTATGCACACCTTCAAAAAAACAGATCAGATTAGTAAGACAAGATCTTCCTTGTCTAAAGCCATGTTGGCTGTCTCCCATTAGGCCATGACTATCTACATGCTGTGTAATTTTGTTCTTTATGATGGTTTCTACCATTTTCCCTGGTACTGACGTCAGGCTCACCGGTCTGTAATTTCCCGGGTCACCCCTGGAACCCTTTTTAAAAATTGGTGTTACGTTGGCGACCCTCCAATCTTCAGGTATTACAGATGATTTTAATGAAAGTTCACAGATTACCAATAGCAGGTCTGCAATCTCATATTTCAGTTCTTTCAACACTCTGGGATGTATACCATCCGGTCCAGGTGATTTGCTACTATTCAGTTTATCAAATAGTTGTAATATATCTTCCCGGTGTAGCGATATTTCTCTCAATTCCTCTGCAGTATCACCTTTAAATACCACTTCAGTCTTGGGTAACATCCCTACATCTTCCTCAGTAAAGACCGAAGCAAAGAATTCATTCAGTCTCTCTGCTATAGCCTTGTCTCCTCTTACTGCCCCTTTTACCCCTCTATCATCTAATGGTCCAATTGACTCTCTCACAGGCCTTTTGCTACGAATGTACTTGAAAAAGTCTTTATTTCGTGTTTTGCTTCCGTAGCAAGTTTCTTCTCAAATTCCCGCTTTGCCTGCCTTATCAATGCTTTGCATTTAACTTGCCAGTGCTTGTGCTGTTTCCAGTTTTCATCATTTGGCTCTTTTTTCCATTTCCTGAAGGTTGCTTTTTTGGCAGCAACAGCCTCTCTGACCTCACCCTTAAACCATGCTGGCAGTTTTTTGGACTTTCTTCCACTTTTCTTAATGCGTGGAATACAGCTGGTCTGGGCTTCGAGGATAGTATTTTTAAATAACACCCAAGCTTGCTGTAAGTCTTTAACCTTTGGAATCGCTCCTTTTAGTTTTTTTCCGAACTATATTCCTCATTCTATCATAGTCTCCCTTTTGAAAGTTAAAAGGTAGTACTGTGGATTCCTTTACTATCTGTCCTCCACTGATTAAATCAAACATGATCATACTATGATCACTATTGCCAAGTGGTCCCAACACCCTTATTTCTTGCACCAGATCTGGCGTTCCACTAAGGACTAGGTCCAGTATGGCTTCCCCTCTGGTTGGTTCATGAATCAGCTGCTCCAAGAAGCAGTCATTTATTTCATCTAGAAACTTTATCTCTTTAGCTTGTCCTGCTGTGACACTGTCCCAGTCGATACCGGGGTAATTGAAATCACCCATTATTACTACTCTGTTGTGGCTTTTGTTAGCTTCCTTGATTTCTTTGAGCATTTCATCATCCATTTGTTCATTCTGGCCAGGCGGTCGATAGTATACTCCCACTGCCATCACCTTCCCCTTCATAAATGGAATTTCAATCCATAGAGATTCTACAGCAAATTTTGTTCCCTGCAAAACTTTAATCCTTTCTGACTCAATGCCCTCTCTAACATAGAGCGCAACCCCTCCACCAATTTGTTCAGCTCTATCATTACGATATAGTTTGTATCCAGGTATCACAGTGTCCCACTGGTTATCCTCCTTCCACCATGTCTCTGAGAGTGCAATCATATCTAACCTCTCATTTAGTGCTATATATTCTAATTCTCCCATCTTATTGTTTAGACTTCTAGCATTGGCATACAAGCATTTCAGAGACTGTATTTTATTAATATTAATCTGGCTATTGGTAGGCATGGGTAATTGGGAATCTTTATGCTCTGTCTGCTCCTTACTCAAGGGCATTTGGGCTACTATACTACCTTTTGGAACCTCACTGCTTTTGGTAGTATCCTTCAAGGATACATTCTTCCGAACCATGCGCTCTTGGGTGACTGTCGGCTTTCCCCTATTTTCTAGTTTAAAAGCTTCTCTATCTCTTTTTTAAAGGTTAATGCCAGCAGTCTGGTCCCATCCTGATTAAGGTGAAGCCCATCCCTTCGGAAGAGCCCCCCTTTCCCCAGAATGTTCCCCAGTTCCTAACAAATCCAAAACCCTCATCCTTGCACCATTGTCTCATCCACGCATTGAGACTCCGGAGCTCTGCCTGTCTTTTGGGTCCTGCACGTGGAACAGGAAGCATTTCGGAGAACGCTATCCTGGAAGTTCTGGATTTCAACTTCCTACCTAAAAGCTTAAATTTAGCCTCCAGAACTTCCCTACCACATTTTCCTATGTCATTGGTACCAACATGTACCAAGACAGCAGACTCCCCCCCAGCACTATCTATGATCCTATCTAGGCGGTGCGTGAGATCTGCTACCTTCGCACCAGGCAGGCATGTTACCAGGCGATCCTCACGTCCACCAGCCACCCAGCTATCTACATTCCTAATGATTGAATCACCAACTATAACAGCTGTCCTGACCCTCCCCTCATGGGGACATGGCCCTGGAGAAACGTCCTCGGTGCGAGAGGGTTTTACATCACCTGGAGGACAGGTCCTAGTTACAGGATCACTTCCTGCCACACCAGGGTGATGCTCTCCTGTCACGTGACCTCTCTCCTCCATGGCAACAGGGATGCTGCCAGACTGGAGGTGGGACTTCAGGACTATATCCCTGTAGGTCTCGTCCATGTACTTCTCTGTCTTTCTTATGTCTTCCAGGTCTGCTACTCTAGCCTCTAGAGAACGGACTCGTTCCCTGAGAGCAAAGAGCTCCCTGCACTTAGTGCATATGTAGGACCTCTCACCAACTGGGAGAAAATCATACATGTGACACTCAATGCAAAAGACCGGAGAACCCCCATCTCGTTGCTGGACCTCTGTCTGCATCTTAGTTTAAAGCTTGTGTTTAGGTCTTTTAAATTCGGTATATAATAAGGATTGGTGTAGATGCTTATACTAATAAAAGTGTATCTAATACCCCTAATACACCCTGTGTACCTGAAGCTTAATTAATCTCAGGTCCTCTGTGTATGACTGATTTGGATTAAGAGCTGCACCTGAGAGCAGCCCCTTTCCTCTAAGATGTGCAAATACCTATAAAACTACAATTACCCCAGGGGTGGGTGGGTGCTGGGGAGGGAGGGAGGGAGGGAGATAAGTCCTATTAAGGAGGGCAGTTACAAGCTACCCTGTCCTGAACCCTCAGCAGGGGGATGGGGGTACCACACAAAGCCCAGTTAGTTGAGAGAGGCAAGGTAAGTACAGCTGAGAAGGCTGAACTAGCACACCACTAAGACAAACAATAAATAATTAAACAAACAGTTAGACAAACAGTAAATAATTAAATAAACAGCTAGAACTCACAGTAAGATGTCCCAGGAGGCAAATATCCACTCACTACCAGAGCTCTGTAAAAGTACAGCCCTTCTCTGATCAGAGAAAAGCAAACTAAAACAGACTATGCACACGTGGAGAAAACAGGAAGAAGGCTACACAATACCTCAGGGGGAGGGGGGGGGAGGGGCAGGATTCACTCAGGCAGGCAAGGACAGGAAAAAAGTTTAACAAACAGCAGGTTCTGGGGAGAGAGATTTAATTCAAAATGGCTACCACACAAAGCCCAGTTAGTTGAGAGAGGCAAGGTAAGTACAGCTGAGAAGGCTGAACTAGCACACCACTAAGACAAACAATAAATAATTAAACAAACAGTTAGACAAACAGTAAATAATTAAATAAACAGCTAGAACTCACAGTAAGATGTCCCAGGAGGCAAATATCCACTCACTAGCAGAGCTCTGTAAAAGTACAGCCCTTCTCTGATCAGAGAAAAGCAAACTAAAACAGACTATGCACACGTGGAGAAAACAGGAAGAAGGCTACACAATACCTCAGGGGGAGGGGCAGGATTCACTCAGGCAGGCAAGGACAGGAAAAAAGTTTAACAAACAGCAGGTTCTGGGGAGAGAGATTTAATTCAAAATGGCTACCACACAAAGCCCAGTTAGTTGAGAGAGGCAAGGTAAGTACAGCTGAGAAGGCTGAACTAGCACACCACTAAGACAAACAATAAATAATTAAACAAACAGTTAGACAAACAGTAAATAATTAAATAAACAGCTAGAACTCACAGTAAAATGTCCCAGGAGGCAAATATCCACTCACTAGCAGAGCTCTGTAAAAGTACAGCCCTTCTCTGATCAGAGAAAAGCAAACTAAAACAGACTATGCACACGTGGAGAAAACAGGAAGAAGGCTACACAATACCTCAGGGGGAGGGGGGAGGGGCAGGATTCACTCAGGCAGGCAAGGACAGGAAAAAGGTTTAACAAACAGCAGGTTCTGGGGAGAGAGATTTAATTCAAAATGGCTACCACACAAAACCCAGTTAGTTGAGAGAGGCAAGGTAAGTACAGCTGAGAAGGCTGAACTAGCACACCACTAAGACAAACAATAAATAATTAAACAAACAGTTAGACAAACAGTAAATAATTAAATAAACAGCTAGAACTCACAGTAAGATGTCCCAGGAGGCAAATATCCACTCACTAGCAGAGCTCTGTAAAAGTACAGCCCTTCTCTGATCAGAGAAAAGCAAACTAAAACAGACTATGCACACGTGGAGAAAACAGGAAGAAGGCTACACAATACCTCAGGGGGAGGGGGGGGAGGGGCAGGATTCACTCAGGCAGGCAAGGACAGGAAAAAAGTTTAACAAACAGCAGGTTCTGGGGAGAGGGATTTAATTCAAAATGGCTACCACACAAGGCCCAGTTAGTTGAGAGAGGCAAGGTAAGTACAGCTGAGAAGGCTGAACTAGCACACCACTAAGACAAACAATAAATAATTAAACAAACAGTTAGACAAACAGTAAATAATTAAATAAACAGCTAGAACTCACAGTAAGATGTCCCAGGAGGCAAATATCCACTCACTAGCAGAGCTCTGTAAAAGTACAGCCCTTCTCTGATCAGAGAAAAGCAAACTCCGAAAAGCTAACACCCATGGAGGAAAAACATAAAGAAGCTGATCTGTTGGCCACTCTTGGACGAGAGCATCCAGGCCTTCTGACATCCTCTCTCTGCACCTGCTGAAAAAGCGTTCTACTTTCGCTGAATTGAACATCGCCATGAGATCCATAACGGGCGTCCCCCAGCGCCAAACTACCACTTCGTAAACCTCCAGGTGAAGCGTCCACTCTCCCGGATCCACTCTCACCCGACTCAGAAAATCGGCCGCTACATTGTCCACCCCTGCGACATGTGCTGCTGACAGAGCCTGAAGGTTTTGCTCGACCCATTGAAATAACTGATCTGCCTCAGCCTCTATGGGCGCACTGCTGGTGCTGCCTTGCCTGTTGATGTAGGCTACTGCCGTCGCGTTGTCCGAAAAAACTCTGATCGCAGCTCCCTTCAGATACCGCCAAAACTCCTGCAACGCCAAGCCCACCGCACGAAGTTCCAACCTGTTGATTGACCAAGACCTTTCCTGAACTGTCCAGAGTCCCTGCGCAAACCTTCCTTGACAATGCGTCCCCCAACCTAGGAGACTTGCATCCGTGGTCAGGGGAATCCAGGCCGGCATGTCCAAGGGCATGCCTTTCTCCAGAGACTCCGGAAGCAACCACCACCGTAATGCTTCGCGAGTCGAGTCTGGACAGAGAAGTCTCTTGGAAAGCGGATCGTTCTGATGAGACCATCTTCTGAGTAACGCTCTCTGTAATGGCCTCATGTGCGCTCTCGCCCAGGGCACCAAGTCGATCGTTGCCGCCATCGTCCCTAGGACTTGCAAGTAATGCCACGCTGTTGGCCGCAGCCATTGGAGAAACCGTTAAATCAATCTTTGTAAGGCCAGCACTCGATGCAGAGGTAGAAAAACCTTGCCTGCCCCGGTATCGAAACGTGCTCCGAGATACTCGATATCCTGAGAAGGATCCAGCCTGCTCTTGGTCACATTGACTACCCAACCTAGCTTCTACAGACAGTCGACCACCTTGGCAGTAGCCTCCTCGCTTTCCATCCTGGACTTTGCTCGAATTAACCAGTCGTCCAGATATGGATGCACTAGAATACCGTTCTTCCTCAGCTCCGCAGCTATGACTACCATGACCTTGGTAAAGGTCCTTGGTGCCGTCGCTAGCCCAAAGGGTAGCGTTCGAAACTGAAAATGACCCATTGGAACCGCAAACCTGAGGAACTTCTGATGCTCGCGGCGAATCGGAATGTGCAGATATGCCTCGGATAAATCCAGGGAAATCAGATACTCCCCTTTTCTGACTGCCATGATGACTGATCGCAGTGTCTCCATATGAAAATGAGAAACTCTGAGACACTTGTTTACCTTTTTGAGGTCCAAAATTGGCTGATAAGTTCTTTCTTTCTTTGGAACGACAAAATTAATGGAGTATCGACCTAACCCGCATTGATCCGGAGGCACCGGCACTACCGCCTTGAGATCCAGCAACCTCTGTATGGTCTGATTGACTGCCTCGCGCTTGTGAAGCGCCGTGCAAGGAGACAGAACGAAGGCATCGGTCACCGGTCTTTGAAACTCTAAAGCATATCCTTCTCGAATTACCTCCAGCACCCACTGGTCTGACGTAATCCTGACCCAGGCAGCGTAAAACTCCCACTGCTACGCCCACCTGGGTCCCCCTGACTTCATTGTGGCCTTTTGGCACCCGAAGTGGCGGCAGTAAAACCTCCGCTGGCACCTCGGAATCCCCAAAAATTCTGGCTTCTAAAGGGAAAATGTCCTCTCTGGCTCTGCGAGAACCTAGGGGAGCGAAAACGCCGAAAATCCCGCAGTGGAAACTTCGGCATCGGCGAAAACTTCCCCTGCTTCTGCTTATCCTCCGGCAGCCTTCCGCCCTTGGATTCCCCCTGATCTTTAACTATCTTTTCCAAATCCCCTCGAAACAGTAGCCGTCCCTTAAAGGGAAGCTTACTTAACCGGGCTTTGGAAGAAGCATCCGCTGCCCAATTTCGTAGCCAGAGATACCGCCTTGCGGCCACTGCCGAAGCCATACTATTCGATAGCCCCCTAATGAGATCATAATGAATATCCGCTAGATACGCCGCTCCGGACTCGATCCGGGCCGCCTCACTAACGGAATCCTCATCCTTCCCTCCTTGGAGCCTCTGAGCCCAGCGGAGACAGGCTCTGGCCACCCAAGCTCCACAGATGGAAACTTGAATGGAAAGAGCATTAACCTCAAAAACCTGTCTTAACAACGCATCCAGCTTCCTGTCCTGAGTATCCTTAAGAGCCGCACCGCCTTCCATCGGAATGGTCGTCTTTTTGGTCATCGCTGAAACAGTCGCATCCACTCTAGGTGACTTAAAGAGTTCCTTATCTAGCTCCACCAATGGATAAAGGCGAGACATCACCCGAGAGCCTCTGAGTGAGGCCTCAGGCATATCCCACTCACCTTGTATCATCTCTTTAATGACTCTATGCATGGGAAAAGCTTTTTGCGTCTTTTGAAAGGCCTGCAAGAGTGGATCTTCTAAGGTAGCTTCCTCAACCGGCTCAGACACGGACACATTTAGCGCCTTCAATGTCTCTGAAATCAGTGTGGGTAACTCTTCCCGTCGAAAAATACGCACCACTCTAGCCTGATCCTCCTGTTCAATAATCTCACCTTCTTCCAGCTCCTCGTCCATCTCATGATCATGCTCCTCCCCTTCTGTGCGCAAATCCTCCGAAAACTCGGACTGACGCCGCTTATCCGGCTCGACCCGGGCTCTCTTTGGCCCTACGGTCGAAGGTGTCACGGAGAGAGGAGAGCCTGGCCATTTGTGTTCTAATTCTGCCGGCATAGGCGCAAAGGCCGAAGAAGAAGGTTTTCTAGGAGCACTGACAAAAGCCCTTTGAATAAAAGCTACAAAGTCTGGGGAAAAAATTGAGGCCAAATCACTAGCGAAGGGGGCCTGAGCTCGAGGCACATCCTGAGCCGTGGAAGGGCCGGGCACCGGCTCCCCGGGGTCAAGCAGAGGAGACAGTGGCCCCTGCGCTACTACGTCCCGGTCCTCCGTGGAGTCTGAGCGCTGCTGTCTACTGCTGAAGCCTGGCTGCAGCTTTTACAGATGCCTGCTTCTGACACTATAGACCTTTTCACCCCACAGAGTAAACATAAGGTCTTTGCAGGCATCCTAACTCCTATAGGTTTCCAACGTTATAAAAGTCTTTAAAAAAATCTTTAAAACAAAAAACTGCCCAAAAACCTTTCTCTCCAATCCCAGAGATCTGGCAGGGACGTTCAGCAAGAACGTGCCCTGACGATTCAAAGCCGTCTTTTTTTTTTTTTTTTACTGGCAAAAAATTGAAGCAGGAGGTCACCCGACCTGAATTGTGACAAAAATACTTAAAAACGAAGCTTCCTGCTCCTAAAACTTTAAATTGTTTCCCCCAACGCGCTACAGACTTTTCCCGCTCAAAACGGGACGCGGCGAGAAACTGCTGCTTACACGGGTCTAGTACATAACCTTTACACTCCCCGATCCGACAGAGAAGAAAAGTGAAATTAATCGCAGCTTACCGCACAGAGAGGAGTTGGTTAAGCAGCCTCAGCTCCCTCGAAGCTGTTCAAACCGAACGTGCCCGAATTCGGTTTTCAAGCAACTGCTCCTGTAAAGAGCTCAGAAGAAACCTGCGGCTTAGCTGCTCCTGTCTGCCGACTCTCCCAAGCGCCTGCAGGCAAAAACTTCTGTGTTGCGCTGCAGAAGGCAGATAAATTAAGCTGAGGCCCCCCCCCCCCCCCCCGGGCTTACTCCAGCTCTGAAATCTTCCTGCCACTGTCTCTCCAGTAAGAGGGAGGAAGAATGGAAGAGAGGCCCCTCAGCCGCCAAAATTTAAAGTGGTACACCTGACCAGAAACCTATGCTCAACTAAAGAAAAATTTGAATACATAGAAATTATGCCCAATTTGAGATGTAAATCAACCCCATCTGAACTAAATTAACTAACACTAAAGTCCTTAATTGTTTCTCTAGTGAGCCAGAAGCTCACATCCTCCAGCTGCTTGGAGACTGATATAACTGGAGTAGGAGGGGCCGGTGCCTGTGTCCTTATACCAGTGTCATCAAAGAATGACATCTATCAGTCTCCAAGCTGCTGGAAGAGGATGACAACCCTAGAGTTTCCGGGACTAGACTGGAGGGATGATAAGGAACACCAATTTATAAAAAGGGTTCCAGCAGTGATCCTGGAAACTACAGACCAGTGAGCCTGACATCAATACCGGGCAAAATAGTAGAAACTATTATAAAGAAAAAAAATTACTGAACATGTTGATAGTCATGGTTTAATGGGAGAAAGCCAATATGGATTTAGCCAAGGAAAGTCTTGTTTTACTGATTTGTTACATTTTTTTGAAGGTGTGAATAAACAGGTAGACAAAGGTGAGCCAGTTGATATAGTGCATCTGGATTTTCAGAAAGCCTTTTAGAGACTCTTGTTAAAATTAATAAGTCATGGGATTGGAGGCAGTGTAATACTGTGGATCAGGAACTGGTTAAAAGATAGAAAGCAGAGGGTAGGGCTAAATGGCCATTTTTTTTCAATGGAGAAAAGATGAATAGTGGAGTACCCCAGGGATCTGTGCTGGGCCCCCGGTTTTTCCATATTCATAAATGACCTGGAAATAGGAATAACGAGTGAGGTGATCAAATTTGCAGATGACACAAAATTATTTAAAGTTGTTAAAACGCAAGAGGATTGTGAAAAATTACAAGAGGACCTTTATGAATTGGAAGACTGGACATCCAAATGGCAGATGAAATTTAATGTGGACAAGTGCAAAGTTATGCACCTAGGAAAGAAAACCCCAAACTATGGTTACACAATGCAAGGCACCACCTTAGAAACCACCACCTAGGAAAAAGATTTAGGCATCATCATGGATAATACGTTGAAACCCTCTGACTAGTGTGCAACGGCGGCCAAGAAAGCAAATAGAATGCTAGGAATCATTAGGAAAGGAAAATAAAATCAAGGATATTATTATAATAGGGTGTGTCAATTTTAGGGGTAGATTTTTATTTTTCCAAACTTTACAAACTACTAGTGACGAAATTATGCAGTTTTGCCTGCTGAATCTAAAGCTATCTTCAAAAACTACTTAAAGTGAGTCTTACCTACATCAAATCACAGCTGAAATATGTGGAAATTAAGTAATATTTATTTGAATGTACAAATAGTCTGAACAACACCTAAAGCCACATAGTTGTCTTTAAAATGTCATTTATGCAGTTAATTTAATGTTATTTAACTAAATCCAGCAAAGAAGCCATATCAGGAATGCTTCTGTTTTGGCTCATCAGTTCCCTGTTGACCATCTGACCCCTAATATAATGTTCCCTCCTCTCCTGATTGTACACATGACCAGCTGCCTCAGTTGTCATTTTTACACACCTTTCTATGGACTGGGTGTGTGATGGCCAGTCAGGAACCACCATAGGCTTGCTCAGAAATGCCTTGATCTCTGCTGTTGTCATGGTACAGGTAAGAGGAGGCTCAGAGACTCTGGAGCTCCAGTCAAGTAATTGGGTGAGTGTAGTTGCCTCAGTGTTGATGGATGGTGTTTTCACACTGCTGTCTCCAAGCTAAGTTTTCTCATCTCTTTCACCTCTAATCTTCAATATCTTCTCCACTGCGTCTCCTCTTCATTGCACAACTTAGCTTGCAGAACAGACTCGCAGTAACCATACCAAGCTGACCTTCTCACTGTAGGCAAGACTATCTTCCTTACCTCTTCACACTGTTCTTTCAACAGTTGCAGCTGGAAAAGGAGATGCCTGGGACCTTGTGTCCAATTGCTATTTATCTTTATATTGAACCAGTTTAACATTTAAACCCAAACACAGAACTCTACAATCATTCTTAATTTTTTCAGATTCTTTTCTTTCAGATTATGCTTGGAAATCCATATTCTCATGAACCTTAGAGCTGTTGTAAGCTATCTGCAATGTGACACAGATCTTATTTCCAACAGTAATTTGGGTATTTTTGTGTAATTTGCGTACAGTTAGGTAACATAGTAACATAGTAAATGATGCCAGATAAAGACCAGTATGGTCCATCTAGTCTGCCCAATAAGATGGCAAGAGTAGGTGCACCTGCCGCTCCATGCAGGCCACCCCTCCCCATGTCTTTGTTTTAGGGGTGAACCCTCCCCATGTCTTCGTTTTAGGCGTGAACCCACCGCTCTGTGTAGGACACCCCTGTATGTTGAGAAATTAGTTAGTAAAAGTTTATTTTGATTTTATCCTGTTGCTGTAAAGGGATCCACTGTGTCTGTCCCATGCCATTTTGAATTCTGTCACTGTATTTGCCCCCACCACTTCCATCGGGAGAGCATTCCAAGCATCCACACCCCTTCAGTGAAAAAGTATTTCCTGACATTGCCTTTCAATTTACCCCCTTGCAGCTTCATGTTATGCCCTCTAATTTTACAGCTTCCCCGTCTTTGGAAGAGGTTTGTTTGTTCATTATTTCTCTTTAAGTATTTAAAGGTCTGAATCATATCTCCCCTGTCCCTCCTCTCCTCCAGAGTGTAAATATTTAGGTCTTCAAGTCTCTTCTCATAAGGCTTCTGATGCAGGCTCCAAATCATTTTGGTCGCCTTCATCTGAACAGTTTCCAGTCTTTTTATATCCTTTGCAAGATATGGTCTCCAAAACTGAGCACAGTATTCCAAGTGAGGCTTCACCAGCGACTTATACAGTGGCATTAGTACCTCTTCCTTTCTGCTGGTAATTCCTCTTTCTATGCAACCCAACATCCTCCTGGCTTTTGCCACCACCTTGTCGCACTGTTTTGCCACCTTCAGATCCCAGAAATAATCACACCAAGGTCCTTCTCCTGGTCCGTGCACACCAATCTCTCTCCCCCTATCGCGTATATTTCACTTGTATTTCTGCTTCCCAAATGCATGACACTGCACTTCTTCGCATTAAATCTTAACTGCCAAGCATTAGACCATTCTTCCAGCTTTTGTAGATCTTTCCTCATGTTACCCACTCCCTCAGGGGAGTCCACTCTGTTGCAAATTTTCGTGTAAATAACATATTACACAAAACTTAAAGCTGGTTGTTGATTTGCCACATGAAATTGTACCATTTTTTCACCAGTGCTTTTTAAAATTGTGACATCTCCAAAATGGACACACCTTAATATCATAATACCTCTGTATCGTTCCATGGTGTGCCCGCACCTTGAATATTATGTGCAATTCTGGTCATAATATCTTAAAAAGGACATAGCATTATTAGAAAAAGTATAGAGAAGAACGACAAAAATGGTTAAGGGGATGGAAGGATACCCCTATGAGGAGAGGTTTAAAAGGTTGGGGCTCTTCAACTTGGAAAAGAGACAGCTGAGGGAGAATATCATAAAAGGGCTATAAATTAAAGAATGGAGTGCAACGGGTAAATGTAAATCGGTTGTTTTCTCCATCAAAAAGTAGAAAGACTAGAGGACACACAATGAAGTTACAATGTAACCCATTTAAGGCTAATAAGAGAAAATATTTTTTTACTCAATGTGTAATCAAACTCTGGAATTCGTTACCGGAGGATGTAGTAAAAGCTATTAACATAAGAACATAAGATATGCCATACTGGGTCAGACCAAGGTCCATCAAGCCCAGTATTCTGTTTCCAACAGTGGCCAATCTAGGTCATACGTACCTAGCAGTTTCCCCAAGGGACACAGGTTCCACAATGCTTGTATTGGTTCAAGCATTGATATCCTGGGTCCCTTCTTAATAATGGTTTATGGACCTTTCCTCCAGGAACTTGTCCAAACCTTTTTTAAACCCAGCTACACTAACAGCCTTTACTACATCCTCCGGTAACAAATTCCAGAGTTTGATTACACGTTGAGTGAAAAAATATTTTCTTTTATTAGTCTTAAATAGTTTACCCTGTAGCTTCATTGCATGTCCCCTAGTCTTTCTATATTCTGATAAGGTAAACAATCGATCTACGTTTACCCGTTCCACTCCGTTCATTAATTTATAGACTTCTATCATATCTCCCCTCAGCCGTCTCTTTTCCAGGTTAAAGAGCCCCAACCTTTTTAGCCTTTCTTCATAGGAGTAGCCTTCCATCCCCTTTACCATTTTGGTGGCTCTTCTCTGAACCTTTTCTAAAATTGCTATATCCTTTTTAAGATATGGCGACCAGAATTGCACACAATATTCAAGGTGCGGTCTCACCATGGAACGATATAGAGGCATTATAATATCTTTTGTTTTATTTTCCATTCCTTTCCTTATCATACCTAGCATTCTATTTGCTCTCTTGGCCGCCGCTGCACACTGGGCCGAGGGTTTTAACATGGTATCCACAAGGACGCCTAAATCTTTTTCTTGGGTGGTGGTTCCTAATGTGGAACCTTGCATCGTGTAACCATAGTTTGGGTTGCTCTTCCCTAGGTGCATAACCTTGCACTTCTCCACATTAAATTTCATCTGCCATTTTGATGCCCAGTCTTCCAATTTATCAAGATCCTCTTGCAATTTTCCACAATCCTCCTGGGTTTTAACAACTTTAAATAGTTTTGTGTCATCAGCAAATTTGATAACCTCACTCGTTATTCCACTTTCCAGGTCATTTATGAATATGTCAAAAAGCAGCGGACCCAGCACAGATCCCTGGGGTACACCACTATTCACCTTTCTCCATTGGGAAAATTGGCCATTTAGCCCTACCCTCTGCTTTCTATCTTTTAACCAGTTCCTGATCCACAGTAGTACACTGCCTCCTATCCCATGACTCTTTAGTTTTGCCAAAAGTCTCTCATGAGGGACCTTGTCAAAGGCTTTCTGAAAGTCCAGATACACAATATCAACCGACTCACCTTTGTCCACCTGTTTATTCACTCCTTCAAAAAAACATAACAGATTAGTAAGACAAGATCTTCCTTGTCTAAAGCCATGTTGGCTGTCTCCCATTAGGTCATGACTATCTATATGCTGAGTAATTTTATTCTTTATGATGGTTTCTACCATTTTTCCCGGTACTGATGTCAGGCTCACCGGTCTGTAGTTTCCCGGATCACCCCTCGAACCCTTTTTAAAAATTGCTGTTACATTGGCGATCCTCCAGTCCTCAGGTATTAGAGATGATTTTAATGATAGTTCACAGATTACTGATAGCAGGTCTGCAATCTCAAATTTCAGTTCTTTCAACACCCTTGGATGTATACCATCCGGCCCAGGTGATTTGCTACTCTTCAGTTTATCTAATAGTTGTAAGACATCTTCCCGATGTATCGATATTTCCTTCAATTCTTCCACACCTTTAAATACCACTTCAGTCGTGGGTAACATCCCTACATCTTCCTCAGTAAAGACCGAAGCAAAGAATTCATTCAGTCTCTCCGCTATCGCCTTGTCGCCTCTTAGTGCTCCTTTAACCCCTTTATCATCTAATGGACCAACTGACTCTCTCACGGGTTTTTTGCTACGAATGTACTTGAAAAGGTCTTTATTTCGCGTTTTTGCTTCCGCAGCAAGCTTCTTCTCAAATTCTCTCTTTGCCTGCCTTATCAATGCCTTGCATTTGACTTGCCAGTGCTTGTGCTGTTTCCAGGTTTCATCATTTGGCTCTTTTTTCCATTTCTTGAAAGATGCTTTTTTGGCAACAACAGCCTCTCTGACCTCAGCTTTAAACCATGCTGGCAATTTTTTGGACTTCCTTCCACTTTTCTTAAAGCGTGGAATACAGCTGGTCTGGGCTTCTAAGATAGTATTTTTCAACAACACCCAAGCTTGATGTACGTCTTTAACCTTTGCAACTGCTCCTTTTAGTTTTTTCTTAACTGTTTTCCTCATTCTATCATAGTCTCCCTTTCGAAAGTTAAAGGGTAGTACTGTGGATTTCTTTACTATCCCTCCTCCACTAATTAAATCAAAGGCGATCATGCTATGATCACTATTGCCAAGTGGCCCCAACACCCTTATCTCTTGCACTACATCTGGTGTTCCACTAAGGACTAGGTCTAATATTGCTTCCCCTCTGGTCGGTTCATGAACCAGCTGCTCCAAGAAGCAGTCATTTATTTCATCTAGGAACTTTATCTCCCTAGCATGTCCTGTTGTGACACTGACCCAGTCGATGCCGGGGTAATTGAAATCACCCATTATTATTACTGCACTGTAACGTTTGCTAGCTTCCTTGATTTCTTTGAGCATTTCATCATCCATTTGTTCATTCTGGCCAGGCGGACGATAGTACACCCCTACTGCCATCGCCTTCCCCTTTTTACATGGAATTTCAATCCATAGAGATTCTACAGCAAATTTTGTTTCTTGCAAAACTTTAATCCTTTCTGACTCAATGCCCTCTCTAACATAGAGCGCAACCCCTCCACCAATTTGATCAGCTCTATCATTTCGATATAGTTTGTACCCAGGTATCACAGTGTCCCACTGGTTGTCCTCCTTCCACCATGTCTCTGATATTCCAATCATATCTAACCTCTCGTTTAGTGCTATATATTCTAACTCTCCCATCTTGTTTTGTAGACTTCTAGCATTTGCATACAAGCATTTTAGAGACTGTATTTTATTCATATTAATTTGGCTATTGGTAGACATGGGTAATTTGGGATCTTTAAGTTCTGTCTGCTCCATACTCGAGGGCATTTGGGCTACTTTACTCTTTTTTGGAACCTCTCTACTTTTTGTAGTATCCTTCAAGGATACATTCTTCCGAACCATGCGCTCTTGGGCGACTGTCGGCTTTCCCCTATTATCTAGTTTAAAAGCTGCTCTATCTCCTTTTTAAAGGTTAATGCCAGCAGCCTGGTTCCATCCCGGTTAAGGTGAAGCCCATCCCTTCGGAAGAGCCCCTTCTTTCCCCAGAATGTTCCCCAGTTCCTAACAAATCCGAACCCCTCATCTCTGCACCATTGTCTCATCCACGCATTGAGACTCCGGAGCTCTGCCTGCCTATTGGGTCCTGCGCGTGGAACGGGAAGCATTTCGGAGAACGCTACCCTGGAAGTTCTGGATTTCAACTTCCTACCTAAAAGCCTAAATTTAGCTTCCAGAACCTCCCTACCACATTTTCCTATGTCATTGGTACCAACATGTACCAAGACAGAAGACTCCTCCCCAGCACTATCTAAGACCTTATCTAGGTGGCGTGTGAGGTCCGCTACCTTCGCACCAGGCAGGCATGTTACCAGGCATGTAGCTGGGTTTAAAAAAAGGTTTGGACAAGTTCCTGGAGGAAAGGTCCATAAACCATTATTAAAGAAGACTTGGGAAATCCATTGCTTACTCTGGGACAAGCATTGTGGAACCTGTGTGCTTTTTTGGGAACCTGCCAGGTACTTGTGACCTGGATTGGCCACTGTTGGAAACAGGATACTGAGCTTAATGGACCTTGATCTGACCCAGTATGGCATTTCTTATGTTCTTATGTTAGTGGACTAGGGAGCAGCAAAACCAGGGTTTAAATCCCACTACCGCTATTAATGTGATGGGGTGCCATCTTTTCTACACCCTTTCTAGATGTTCAACCAAAACAGGTCCTTTCCCGATGCTTATTCATGCCTGGAGCAGGTCTAAACTTACATGCGACTCTAGATATTTCTGAGATCAGGCAGTGACTACCAGGCTCCTGGGAATGCTTCCACCATGCTCCCATTTAGACTTGGATATCCACAGATCAGGCTCTAAAATGGCCCTGGAGATGATTCTGTGCTTTGGATGTCTCTATGCCCATTTTTGGACATCCATAGCACGGACAGGCCTTCTAAATGACTCCCATCCCATGCAGAAAAAGGTGTAAAACTGTATTCTATATGTTGCTCATAAAATTACCACCTGACTTCTGAGACCCTGGCACAAAAGTCGGAAAAGACATTCTAACAAGGATGCACATGCGGCCAGACTATGGTAGGCACATAGTTCGCTGGTGCCTTTTCTAACCCCTCTTGGTGATACAATTCTTCTGATGCATTGCTTGTATCAAATATTTAATGAAAAGAAAAAAAATAGCACAGCACATGAATCTGATCTTGCGACAAGTGGCTGTAACAGTATAGGAAATGACAGACGTCTACCGCATACAGTACTTAAGAATAGCTTTATGATTGTGAGCTTGTGGCTTCCTCTGGCTGCCACATACCAGTCATAGTAGGAAGAGAAGATGTTCCCCTGGGGGCACCTGTTTCTCTTCCGGAGGGTTTTGGGATGACTGGAGAAGTAGCAGCTCTTTAGACCATGGGTAAGGGCTTTCTGACTGCACTGCTGCAGCAAAACTACAAGCAACTTTGCCTTGCTAAATCTTTTTCTTCTTTCTCTTGCCCCCATAATATTTAAGAAAAAAAAAAAGTTCCTGCAATGTTAAGTTCTGATGAGAACATTTATTGCTTTCCAAGAAAAGGTGATAAAGATAACCAGAGGGTCACGTGATCCTTGCAGTGCCATAGGAGGACCACTGATTGATGTTAGTCAACAATCATGCCGCATAGACAGTTTTCAGTTCAGTTTACTTAGTGGCTGGATTTACATCCATGATAGCAGGATTCCAGTAAGGGGCCCCTGTGTGTGGTGTGGTCCCTATCACTGCACTGACTGGATTAAAAGTTAGTTGGAAGGGGATCTAAAATAGAGTAAACAATTCTCAGGCAGTTGTGACTGATGGCTAATGACACCAGACAGCCCAATGGAGCAGAAGGAAAAACCCAAATACACCAGATCCCCCCCCCCCCACCTAAATAATATTCAGACACAGAGACGCATGCGGTGTTTTCAGTTCTCACACCTTAACTGCTAAAGTGAAGGTGGGGTAAAACCTATGTGATACAAGCAGGGGTGTGTGACAAGCATTTGACCTGTATTTAGTGCACAGGGCACATTTGCTACAAGAGGTCCCAGCCAGGAAACAAAATAAGACAGTGTTGTGTGGCAGCTGCAACCCATCCCCCACTCCAGCAGAGAGTCACAGCAGCCACACCCACCCGGCTTACAATTATAGGGGCATGTTTACTAAAGTGCGTTAGTTGGTAGCACAGGGTTTAGTGTGGCATTTATGCACGTCTGTGCCGCGTGATAGCGAGGAGCGCATGGCCCAAAGACAACCATGCTAAAATCCTGCTCTTTTGATCCTCCCTGGTCTGGTGAGCCAATCTTGTCTGGTAGGAGGGAGCATAAGGGCCCTCTGTGAGTGCATAGCTGGGCCCCCCCCCCCCCCCCCGCTATAGAGGTCAGAACACTGTGGGGGTGTTTCCTGATCTTATGGCCCCCATGTGCAGGCTGCCCTGAGCAGGCTTGCTGATTGTGCTTGGTCTCCAGACCCTCCTGGCCCTTGTACCTCCCTTCGCCCCAACATAGGGGACACATTTCACAAGGCTATAGTGCTGACCAAGCCATAGTCAGAGGAGGAAATGAGAGATAGAGCCCACTCCCACAGCCATACACCCTGCATCAACCGAGGCCGCTATGCCCTGCCATGGAAAAAAAGCACATTAACCCCATGCTACTCGCCACACTTTAGTAAACATGCCCCATAAGAAGTAATTAGTCCTTACCTGCTAATTAGTGTTCCTGAAGGATCTCCAGTCCAGTCCCTCTTCTGGGTTGTGCAACCCTTCCAGCAGCTTGGAGGCTGTGCAACTCTTCCAGCAGCTTGGAGGCTGAGCCTATCATCGTTTTGATGATGCTCCGGTATAAGTACCACCCACTGGCACCAGTAATCTACTGAAAAAGCAGACTTATCGGAGAGATAATCAAGCAACTATAACTTTTAAGGACATTATTAAAGAACAACAAAACCTTTTTTTTTCACTAACTCGTAGGCCATCCTCTCCCCTCCCCAACCCCCTGAGAAGAAGGGGAGAAGGGAGGAAGGAGGAGGAGGTTTACCTGAATCCGCGTTGGCCCCCACCAACACTCCAAGGACCCGTCATAGCATCCCACTTTGCCGCCGAAACTTTTGCAAGGCAGTCTCCGATCTCTTTTCCACTCCCTGTCTTTGGTCCGGAGCTCCTCCTCTGGAAAAAAAGGAATCCTGCAACTGAAGGAACCGGGTGAGATCAGGGACTGGACTGGAGATCCTTCAGGAACACTAATTAGCAGGTAAGGGCTAATTACTTCTTCCTTATCGTCTCTCCAGTCCAGTCCCTCTCTTCTGGGATGTATCAGAGCAGTTCAAGCCTGGGAGGGGTTTGCCATCCCGGACCGAAGCACGGCATACCCAAAACCGGCATCCGCGGCCGCTTGGACATCCAGCCTGTAGTGTTTTGCAAAGGTGTGCAGCGACGACCAAGTGGCCGCCCTGCAAATGTCCAGGGGCGGAACCAAGCTATGTTCCACCCATGAAGTCGCTTGGGCTCGGGTCGAATGGGCTCTCAGCCCCACCGGAGCCTGTCTCCCATTCAGGATATAGGCCGAGGCAATAGTCTCTCTGATCCATCTAGAAATAGACGCCTTGGCTGCCGCCTCCCCCTTACGTGGCCCTCCGAACTGAATGAATAACCATTCGGACTTTTGAAAGGACGCCGTGCGAGACAGGTAGCACTTTAATATTCTGCGCACATCCAGGAGGCGCAGCTTCTTATCATCCCCCTTCCGCTCTTCACTAGAAAAGGACGGGAGGGATACGACCTGGTTCACATGAAAGGGGGACACAACCTTAGGCAAAAAGGAAGGCACCGTCCGCAACAGCACCCTCTCCTTGAAGAAAAAGAGAAAGGGCGGCCGCGAAGACAGAGCCTGAAGCTACAAAATACGTCTAGCTGAGCAGATAGCTACTAGAAAAACTGTCTTTAAGGTCAAATCCTTCAAAGAGGACTTTCCCCCTGGTTCGAAAGGTTCCCCCGTTAAGGCATTCAAGACTAGATTGAGGTCCCATGGGGGAATCACCGATCTCTGCTGGGGTCTCAAACGCCTAACCGCTGGTAGGAACCTGGTAATGTCCACGTGGCCCCCCAAGGGTTTCCCCCGTACCTTACCCCTATAACAAGAAATGGCTGCTAACTGGACTCGTAAGGATCTAGCCACTAGGCCTTTCTCGAAACCTGCTTGTAAAAACTCCAGAACCTCTGGGACGGAGGCCGTGAGAGGCCTCTTCCCTTGTTCCGCACACCATGCCTCAAATATACGCCATACTCTTACATACGAGAGGCAGGTTGAGCGCTTCCGTGCTTTCAACAGGGTTGAGATTACTGCTCCCCAAATATCCCTGCTTCCGGAGCCACGCCCTTTCAATAGCCAGGCTGTAAGCGAGAATCGCTCCACCTGGGGCATTCGAACTGGTCCTTGACGTAACAGATCACTCCTGCAGGGAAGCCGCCATGGGCGCCCGGCCATTAATCTCACCAAATCCGCATACCATGGTCGACGTGGCCAGTCCGGGGCTATGAGAATTACCAGTCCTTGGTGGGCTTCCACCCGCTGCAGGACTCTCCCTATGAGAGCCCAGGGAGGGAAAACATAAAGGAGACCTTCCGTAGCCAACTTCTGGACCAGAGCATCCAGGCCTTCCGACATCCTTTCTTTCCTGCGACTGAAGAATCGATTCGCCTTGGCCGACTCCCATCTTGACATGAGGTCCATGATCGGAGCCCCCCAACGGGCTACCACCTGGTCAAACACCTCCTGAGCCAGTTCCCACTCTCTGTGGTCTATCTTGCACCTGTTCAGGTAATCGGCCGTGCCGTTGTCTATGCCGGCCACGTGCTGTGCTGATAGAGCTGTTAAATGGGCTTCCGCCCACTGCAACAGGCTGTCCGCTTCCTCCTCCAGAGGAGGACTGCTTATTCCTCCCTGGCGGTTGATGGAGAGGATGCAGACCGCTCTTTGCTGGACTAGTGGTTCGAAAGCTTTGAGTGCTAATGCCACTGCCCGCATTTCCAATCTGTTGATGGACCACTGAGTCTCCGCTGTGTTCCAGTGACCCTGGGTGAACCGGCCCTCGCAATGAGCCCCCCAGCCAGTCAGGCTCGCATCTGTCGTCAACTGTACTGTACCCACAGAGAAGGTTCGAGGGGCATTCCGTGTTCCAAGTTCTTTGGGCAACGCCACCACTGTATGGTCTTCCTGGTCAGACGGGGACAGGGTAATCTCATGCACAACAGATGATGCTGATGGGACCTTCGTCGCAGTAAAGCCCGTTGAAGCGGCTGCATATGTGCTCTGGCCCATGGCACCACCTCCATCGTTGCCGCCATGGTTCCGAGCACTTGCAGGTAATGCCAGGCCGTAGGGTTCCGCCTGCTCAGAAACTGTGACATGAGGCTCCTTAGATCCCTTAGCCTTTGCGCCAGCAGGAACACCTTTCCTCTCATGGTGTCGAACCTTGCTCCAAGGTACTTGAGCTCCTGCGTGGGTACCAATCTTCTCTTTGTTCGATTGATGACCCACCCCAACTCCTCCAGGAATGCCACCACTCTGGCCGTCGCCTTGCGACTCTCCGCTTCTGATTTTGTCCGGATCAGCCAGTCGTCCAGGTAAGGATGTACCAAAATTCCCTCCTTTCGCAGAGCTGCAGCCACCACCACCATCACCTTGGTGAAAGTCCGGGGGGCTAAGGGCAGAGCCTGAAACTGGAAATGGCCTCTTGGGACTGCAAATCTCAGAAATTGCTGATGAGCTTTTCGAATGGGAATATGTAGATATGCTTCTGTCAGGTCCAAGGAAGTCAAAAACTCTCCCCGCCGTACAGCCACAATTACCGACTTTAGGGTTTCCATCCGAAAATGTGGTACACTGAGGCATCGATTGATTTGTTTTAGGTCGAGTATCAGGCGGAAGCTTCCTTCCTTCTTTGGTACTACAAAATGAATGGAGTATCGACTGGACCCCCGTTGGTCTACCAGAAAGGGAGCCACTGCCCCGAGCAATAGGAGTCTTGAAAGGGTGTCTTCTATCGCTGCTCTCTTTGATGGAGATTTGCAGGGGGACTGAACAAACGCTGGTCGAACCGGCTTTGCAAATTCAAGAGCGTAGCCCTCTCTGATCACTTCTAAAATCCACTGATCGGATGTCACCAGGGTCCAGGCGGGAAGAAACTGCCTTAACCGACCTCCCACCGGAAGGCACCCCTCCCGGACCCCTGTTTCTTCATTGCAGTTTTCTAGGATCCGCGGAGGAAGAGGAGGCCCTAAAGCCTCTACTCGCTCTGCAAAACCCCTGAAAGCTCTGACCCCTCAAGGGAAAACGCCCCCTGGAAAAGGGTGTCGACCTAGATGGTCGAAACCTCCTGAAGTCTCTTTGGTGGCTACGTGCGAGGGCCAGCGAACGGCCTTGCTTTGGTCTATCCTCCGGGAGTCTGCCTCCCTTGGTCTCACCTAGCTCCTTTACTAATTTATCCAAGTCTTCTCCAAAAAAGCAACTTACCCTTAAAGGGGAGCCTACTGAGGCGTGCTTCAGAAGAGGCATCCGCCGCCCAGTTGCGTAGCCACAAGTATCGTCTAGCTGCCACCACCGAGGCCATATTCTTTGCTAGGTTCCTAATGAGGTCATACTGACTATCCGCCAGGTAGGCTGCTCCGGATTCCATCTTAGCCGCATCTGCTTGTGCGTCTCCAGCCAGGCCACCTGCTAACTGAAGTTGTTGAGACCATCTAAGACAGGCTCTCGCCACCCAAGTCCCTGATACGGAAGCCTGTAAGGCGAGGGCACTTACATCAAAGGCTTGCTTCAGCAATGTATCAAGTTTTCTATCCTGGGTATCCTTCAGGGCTGCACTGCCCTCGACCGGGATAGTCGTCTTTTTTGTGACTGCCGAGACCGCCGCATCCACTCTGCGGGGGGGGGCTTCAGCAACTCCTTGTCTTGCTCTGGTAAAGGATACAGACGAGCCATAGATCGTACTCCCCTCAAGCTGGATTCTGGTTGATTCCATTCCTCCTGGATCATCTGCCGTACCACTCTGTGCAGTGGGAAAACCTTCTGGAACTTCCTAACGGCCTGGATCAATGGATCTTCCAAGGCTTCCTCATCTGCTGGCATGTCAGAAGCCATAGTAAGCACTTTCAGTGATTCAGATATCAATGCTGGGAGTTCTTCCTGGTGAAATACTCGTACTATACGAGCTTGTACCTCCTCTGGGATTTCTCCCTCTTCGAGTCCTTCTTCATCTTCCCCTACTTCCTTGTCCGAGACCTCCTCTTCTCTAGGGTCCGGTATGGGAGACGTAAGGCTCTCCTCGGTCATCAGCCTAGCGCGCTTAGGAGGAACCCCCGCATCCTGGGTCCCAGCTATCACTCCTCTGGAAGGCGCGTTCAGCTGTGATGCTCCCGCCCCTCCAGCCCCCTGCTGGCGCATACAATAGGCCTTGTGCAGCAGGAGAACAAATTCAGGTGAGAAGTGTCCCCAGTCTCCCTGGTCTCCCGAAGATGTGGAGGTATGGGACAGGGAAATGCCGGGCAGACCTATAGATGAGGCAGGGGGTGAAAATTGCCCCCCCCCTCCTCCAGAGGATCTCCTGATCCCTGGGGGTCCTGAACTAGGACTGATTGGATTTCCTGCTCCACGGAAGCAGCCTCTGCCGTGCAACCTCTGCAGACTCCTGCTTCCACTGCCGTGGCCCAACGGGTACTGCAGGCCGGACATCTTGGTTTGCTGGGCATGGTGGAGCCCTCTTTACCAAGGAAGCAAACTTTAAAGTAAATAGGTCAAGTAAATGAAGCTAAGTCTGTCTAAAAATGTAGCCTTAATAAACAATTTAAACAATTTAAAACTAAGATTAAATAGAATCAAATAAACCTAACTAAATTTAAATAAGTTTCAATAAATTAAATAAAACTTTGAATGCCAAGAAAAAGGGAAGAGATTACTTTGTTTGGTGTTCCTCTCCTGTTTTCTTCTAGCTGTGAGGAAATCTGGCTCTGTGCAAGCTCCCTGTGCTAGGCCGCGGCCACCTGGCACTCAGCCATGTGGTCGCGAGGCCTCACTCGTGCCGCCGGCTCCATTTTCAGCTTCCCTGGCTGTTCCGCCGCTCCTGCGCGGTCTCCCACGGCGTCAGAGTCTTCCGCTGCAGCCCGGAAGACCTCCGAATACGCCGGAGACGCCTCTAGCGTTCAGCCACCTTGAGGGCTTCGGCGCGAGGTGGAGACAGGCCGCAGATGAAGTCCTGGGCTGTCAGCTGACTCTGTGCCTGCGGAGAGGTTTCCGGGCGGTCTCCCCTGTGGCTCAGAAGGAACCCTCCTCCCCTTCCCGGGAACAGCTCCTCTCCGGGCTGATCGGAGAGAGGCTGGGGGGGGGGGGGGGAACGGAGACAGAAAGGAGAGAGGAGGGAGAAGGGGGGAGGGAGGATTGAGGAAGAAGGAGTCCAAATTTAAAGCGATAGGCCTTAAATTTAAAGTAAAAAATTTTTAACAACCCAATCAATTCAAAATTAAATAAATAGATAAATTAAACAGATCTAGTTTGGGGAGTCCTAAAAACTAACTCCCTGCCTGTAGTCTCTCCTGTAAGCTCCCTAGCTTACTGGGAGCCTCCAGCTGCTTGGAGGCTGAGTTTACTAGTGCCAGTGGTACTTATACCAGAGCATCATCAAAACGATGATAGGCTCAGCCTCCAAGCTGCTGGAAGGGTTGCACATCCCAGAAGAGAGGGACCGTACTGGAGAGACGATAAGGAACAACAAATTTCCTTCAGATTAGAGCAGTATTTGTTTTTCTGATTTACCACTTTGAAAGAGTAGCCAGACTGTGCCCAAATATATTCATACCCAACAGGCCAAACCTCTTTTTCAGCCTTCCCTTTAACCTCCCATGATATTTGACAATTTTGCTAACTCATTTGTTAAGCAGATGAGAAATGTCAGGGGCTTATAGAATTAGCACTGTATAGTACACATCGAAAGATATGTAGAAGTAGATTTTAAGCAGTACATGGGGATCCAGAGCGAGACATCGAGGTTGGCATATACACAATTCTGGTGGTATTTTGGAAAAGGCGTTGCCAAACGTGGAGCCTTTCCTAAAACAGTGCAGGAGTGCCCATGTATGTGCAGACATGAAGAGCCATTATACAATTCTAGACAGAGGAAACTTGGCAGCTTAAATGTGTATGGGGCCATTTTGCAAACCTAACGTACAAGAACCACCAATTAACTACCGAGTCTGCTTTCTTTCTTTAAATTCAATTAGGTAGAGGGAACAAACAATGGGGCATTAAGGAGGATAATAACTGAAACAAGCACTTTTTAAAAACCTGTTTGTGCCAGGGGGCAGCTGTAAATTCCAACGTGGATATTTTTGGACAGACACATGCATTCCCTACATGAAATGCCCCCTTGCACTTTCTCTGTATTATGGACATCCATCTGTAAATTTAGCTCTTTCTAAAACTGACATTTACACATGTAAGTGCTTGATTTTCCACATGTAAATTGCAACTAAAGCTTCTAAAATAACCCCTTAAAGCCCAGACTTCTCCATTTGCTTTCTTCAATATCATTCATTTGTACTTCATATACAGAGGACTGTATCATCAGAGCAAACAGCAACAGTGAAAGATGACATTCTTGTTGGTTTCTCTGAACAAACAAAATTCTTTGCTTTTACAACCATTTACCAAAATTGCAGTTCTTGGTTTGCAGTAAAGTCATTCCCAGTATTTAAATATCACAAATGGTGCACAGAAAAAGCCACTGCACCCTTCCAATGCCTTGCCAGTAACCAAAGAGATAACAAGACCTTGCTATTATTGGTCTGAACAACAGGTCTGACATTTATCACTCTCCAAACATTATCAGGGTTGCCTTCCATCCGATCATAGTGGAAATGTCTTTGTCTTTTGTATTTCTTGCTTATTTATCCTTCGACTGTACCTATTCTACATACATGTGCTTTGTAACTCAAAAAATAAAAAATTAAAATCCCCAAACTCTAGCCATTAATTGCCATAATTTTCTTGCCATCCTTTGATAATATTCGGCTGTAAAATTGTCTTCTCCAGCCGACTTATTTTATTTATCAGTATTTAGTTCACGCCTTTCCAGTGGCAGTTCAAGTCACAGTCAGGTACATAGGTATTTCCCTGTCCCTCGAGGGCTTACAATCAAAAAGTCGATGTAGAAATGCTAGCGCGCCCTTTGTACACAGATAACGCAACATATACGTAAAGTACCATTGTGCCAAATGCAGAGAAGAGATTGATGCGTGCGTAAACAGCAAAAAATATAGGCGCACCCAGCAATGCCAAGAATATTTAAATAATATGCAAATGTGCTGTGCATATTAAAATGAAATGCTCATAAGGTCTGTGCCCAGTGAAGAGAAATGTGTAGAGGATTGCATAATAATTCTCCTGAACTTTATGCCTGGTTATCTCTACATCTGGTCTGAGGAGACCGCATGCAATCGTGTGCATGCGCTAGGCTGTGCATTCGCTACTACCTTGCTAATGACGCAACTAGTGCGGCGGCAGTAGCTTACTGTGGCCGTGCCCATTGTATCTACTGCTGCTGCTTAGCTTTGACGTGGTAGTGACGCATGAATTCCATGCGTTAACCCCACAATCCCCGCTGCACTTTAGCAAACGTGCCCCTTTATGCAGCCTTGACCCCATTTTAGCAGGGACAAACAAGAATGCGACTCCAGTCCTACTGTGCCGCCTGTGCTGTTCCTCCAGGCCCACATATCACATTGGCTGTGATGCTGTCATATACCCCCTATAGCATACCTTTAGAGGCCAAAGATGTGGCTTAATTTTTTCTAGCATTGTTGGAACCCCAAATATGGTTTCCCCATGCTTCCGTCATTTCACTGTAAACAGCTTTCTGCTATAGGAGAGATATGAAAATACTGTAATGCTAACTTTTTATCTTCCAAACTTAAGCAGTCACATGTTTTGACTGACCTAGTATCTAGGGGGCCGCATCAGAGTTCACATCACTTCTACCACAAAACTCAATCTAGTTTTAGAAACTAGTCTCTAATGTTCCTTTGAGTATACAAGTCCATCACCGAGATTCAGTTTGGCTTACTCTCCCTGCCATCCATTCTGTAATGACCAGATTTATCTTGACTGGTTTTACAGTATATAAACTAAAAAATATTCTCTTAGGTATTAGTTTGGCTGCCCCCTTTTTTTGAAGCAACAAGTGAAACAACAAAGCCATCCACTTTATACCTTTACCTGCTTACCAAATAAAAGGTGTATTTCTTTTAATAACATAATGGCCATTCTTTTTTTTATAAAAATATGGCAAAATGCTTTCCCTCTCTAGCTATTAATGCCACTCATATATTAAAGCTCAGAGTAAGCCATCTTTTTATCTAGAATAGATGACACTTGTCTCTTATTTTTGCATCATACCCCACACTGTAACCTTATACCTTTAATTTCTCTGAGGTTTCCATTGTCTGTGATTTCAATTACCCCGGTATTGACTGGGTCAGTGTCACGGCAGGACATGCTAGGGAGATAAAGTTTCTAGATGAAATAAATGACTGCTTCTTGGAGCAGCTGATTCATGAACTGACCAGAGGGGAAGCTATTTTGGACCTGGTCCTTAGTGGGACACAAGATCTGGTGCAAGAGATAAGGGTGTTGAGGCCACTTGGCAATAGTGATCATAGCATGATTGCATTTGATTTCGTAAATGGATGAAGGACGGCAAGGAAATCCACAGTACTGCCTTTTAACTTTCAAAAAGGAAACTATGATAAAATGCGAAAAATAGTTAAGAAAAACTAAAAGGAGCAGCTGCAAAGGTTAAAGATTTACATCAAGCATGGGTGTTGTTTAAAAATACTATCTTGGAAGCCCAGACCAGCTGTACTCCACGCTTTAAGAAAGGTGGAAGGAAGTCCAAAAAACTGCCAGCATGGTTTAAAGATGAGGTCAGAGAGGCTGTTGTAGCCAAAAAAGCATCTTTCAGGAAATAGAAAATGTTGCCAAATAACAAACTGGAAACAACATAAGCACTGGCAAGTTAGATGCAAGGTATTGATAAGAAGTTTGCTGTGAAAGCAAAAATGCATAATAAAGACTTTTTCAGGTACATTCGTAGCAAAAAGCCTGTGAGAGAGTCAGTTGGACTATAAGAGGGGCAAGGCCACAGTGGAGAGATTGAATGAATTCTTTGCTTCAGGCTTTACTGAAGAAGATGTAGGGAAGCTACCCATGACTAAAATGGTATTTAAAGGTGATGCATCAGAAAAACTGAAAGAAATATCGACAAACCGGGAAGATATATAACAACTATTTGACAAACTAAACAGCAGCAAATCATCTGAACTGGTCTGTACTACAGGCCGGTCTGTACTACAGGCCATGATCATGCCTCACCTTGACTTTACTAACAGTATTCTCCATGGTCTCCCTAAACAAACCCTCAAATGTCTTCAACTGGCACAAAATGTAGCTGCACGAATCATCTTTAAGAAAAATAGCACAGAACACATTACACCAATCTTATATGAACTACATCGGTTACCTATAGTTAGCCGTATTAAATATAAAATCCTCACAATAATCTTCAAACTCACAAGGGAAATACCTCCCCCATTTCTTTCCACACTGATGAAAACCACCTTGTCTGAAAGAACCAAAAGAAACTGTAATAAAAATACATTGATTGTCCCAACTAATTACTGCAAAACAAACTAATCCACAAGCAACAGACCATTCTCATATTTCTCACCCATTCTCTGGAATACTCTTCCAGACAACCTAAGAGCCATCAACAACTTTAAAGACTTCTGAAAGGAATTTAAAACTCATCTATTCATAGAACATTTTGAGAAACCAGAAAATGGAAACAAAATAATTCCAACATAACAACATGTATAGAACAACATCTGAACTCACTATCCTAACTCTAATCTCCAACTTTCTTTATTCCTAATCACATTTACACATTTTTATCCAAATTTATCCTCCTGTACATCCAACTTATGTAAATATGCTAACTAATACAGCTCTAACCACCAATTCTGTCTGATCCTAAGAACATAAGATATGCCATACTGGGTCAGACCAAGGTCCATCAAACCCAGTATCCTGTTTCCAACAATGGCCAATCTAGGTCATACGTACTGTCATGAGGTAGACAGCACTAGGCCAGAAATATTGAAGAGTAATGCAAAGGAAGAGCTTACTTGTCATAAGCTAGACAGCACTAAGCCTGAAACATTAAAGAGTAACATAAAAGAAGAGCTTATCTGTCATGAGTTAGATAGTACAGACCCTGAGACATTAGAGAGTAATATAAAAGAAGAGCTTACCTTACAGCCACGTGTACAGTTGCAGCATTCACAATGCAGAGAGGCAGGGAAAAGGGAAACAAACTTTCCTCATGGCCTTAGTGACACAGTAAGAATTCAGGGTTCCAATCAGGCTCACCTGGAGCCAGACTCACGTTCTACGTTTGATGAGCAGAGAGATAAAAACAGGTGGGAAAGCCCACAGAGCGGGCTGGAAATTGAGCGAGAGCTCAAGCTGGAACTTGAGAGGGACGGAGAGCTCAAGCAGGAGCCTGGACTAGGGCTGGAGCAGGAGTTTGAGTTTGAGGAGGAAAGCAGAGACCAAAGGAAGTCTGACTGCAGTTCCAGGCAGGCTTGGAGAGCTAGGACTGAAGTGCAGTCCAGGAGTTTGAGAGGTCAGTCTCGGAGAGAAGGTGAGACAAGAACTCCAGAGCAGTTACAGAAAGACACGTTGCCTTGGAGAACCAGGGCTGAAGAAAGGCAGGCTGATAAACCTGGGAGAGCTAAGAAAGACAGTGGCAAAGTCTTCCCAGCCAGAGGGGTCCTCGTACCGAGGCAAACAGCCAAGCCAACAGAGAGCAAAGGTCACATCCAGGGAAGCTCACTGAAGGCAGGAAGTGAGTTTTATTCAGCTAAACACAGTAACCGGTGTTCACAGAGGAAAGCAGTGTGCAAGGCAGAGAGAAAGCCTTGGCTGGAAGCAGAAGGGCTTGAAACCATCTTCTCCACGGAAAGAGATAAGTACCCTGTCTTTTGTAAAGGGAGAGAAGTGGGTCCCCGTGGGAGAAGCCAGGCTTACAACAGGCTAGAGAATCCTTACTGGCAGAAGACGTGGGAGGAAATCCCCAGCACAGCTCCTGCTATCTGTGACACCCAAAAGCAGCTCCAACTCACAGCAGCTGAGGTTTCCCAAGGGCAAGGCTCTGAGAGCAGCTTCATAGGGACTCAGTGCCCATACACAGGACCAGGTCCTGGCCCTATGCAGTGGGAAAGCTATAGCCCAGAAAGCATCCCTGAGCCCATGGAATGTGCTTTGGGTATAGCCGATGACATAGAGTC